>CM075769.1:40912017-42288203 GCA_037974665.1 Ehretia macrophylla | reverse complement strand
GCTTTGATCTTCCTATAGTCTATCTGGCCTAGCTCACAAACAAGTTCCTCCTATTCTGCTTTGGTGTTTGCAAAGTTGAGAGATTATTAGGAAGCAACTCCACTGGAATTTCGGGTACCATTTTTCTATGCCATCTCCTTTCTTTCGGATATTCTGATTTTAACGAACCCTTTTTTCCGTGTGGTACGTAGTTTTCTGTTTTTTTTTTTTTGTTTTTTTTTTTCCTTTTCCGGGTTTTCGGTCCGTCTGAGAAAAATTATTTATTCGTGTTATCTAAGGTTGTTTTCTAATTCATCAAAGTCTTGTAATTCAAGTGTTACTGTGAGTTCAGATTTCGCACGTAAAATGAGGGTTGAATTGAAAGTTTTTGGTTTGGCTTAACATGGTGTTTGTGTGTTTTTGTTTGCTACTTACTTATTAGAAGGTTCAGGAGCTGATCTGCAAAGTGCAAGAAGACCTTGAAAGGGCTCGAGGCTCACAGATCCAACAGTTGTGGATTTGCATTTTTGTCGTCTAATTGCATTTTTGCAGCTCTTGAAGAGACAACAAGGTTAACAATTTATTTTCCAATAATAATATAATACAAAGTATAGTACTACACATTTTTTTTTTTTATGTGGTGAATTTTACCAGTTATTATTATTATAAATTATTATAATAGAGAACAAAATTGTGTTTCGAATTACTGACTATTTTATCCGACTCTCGGGTTTGTAGTATTATCTTTTAACCATAGCAATAATGTCTGCAATTTCTTGGGTCAGCGTAGTGCTTTAAATACAAAAGCGTCTCTCTCTATCCTCTCTCTCTCTTTTCTTTCTCTGTAAAGTCACTCATCAGATCAGAAACTTATCTACATGTATGCATACACTTTTCTCATCAACCCAAAAGACTTTTCCTTTTACTAAAAAGAAAAAGCTTAATTCATAAGCTCAGAAAAAAAAGTAGCTTCTCAGATCAAAGGTTATACAAGAATTAATTTTTCATTAACTGTACTAGCTTTTTTTTTTAGCTAGTTTATTTTGCATTATTAGTATAGCATCAGATGCTTTCCTTTCACTAAAAATTATTAATTTTTTTTTTTGATAATATTTATGGTGGCGATATTTATTGTTTTATAAATTTCTTTTTTTACAGGGGTGAGAGCTGTGAGGTGATAGTGTGTGTGTTCTGTGTGCAATAATACGTCAGCAGCAGGAGCAGCAGCAGGCTTTGCTTTTGAAAGCACTGCAGAAAAGCTTTCAAGCGGAAACCAACAACACCACACCGTTCTTTCTCTCTTCTGACCTGACCCTCTCTGCAGTGATATCTAAAACCATACACACATCGCACACACAGTGAGAGAAAAGCCAAAGTACATTGAGTAATTGTCATCAATGCAAAAGACACACACTTAGATATACACACATTACACACACCACTTTTTTTTTTTTCCCCACTTTCTCTTTCTACAATTCTCGCTCTCTCTCTGTAAATATCTACTACTAAACCCTAATTCAAGATTCTTTGAGAGACCTCTCCATTTATGTGGTTTTTAGAGGTATGAAAGTGGAATGGAGGTGGAGAAGATTCAAACTCAAGGCCATAAGTTTCGGAGGATCGGAAACGGCGACGGAAGGATAGAGCAAAACAAGAAAGGGGAGGAGCAGTTCGGAGATGAAGAAGAAGATGACGAGATCAAGCGGAGGAGTAACGGTGGCAGCGGTGGTGGTGGAGGAGGACTTGATTTTAGCTCCGGTGGCCGTCTTTACGGGTGGCCTTCTTCGAGGATAGTTAGGGTTTCTAGAGCATCTGGAGGAAAAGATCGGCACAGTAAAGTTTTGACATCGAAAGGGCTGCGAGACCGGCGCGTCCGGTTATCGGTTAACACGGCTATACAATTCTACGATTTGCAGGACCGTTTAGGCTATGATCAGCCTAGTAAGGCGGTGGAGTGGTTGCTAAAGGCCGCGGCGAGCTCCATTTCCGAGCTTCCTCCGATTAGTACCTTGCTCCCGGACGCTTCCAAGCAGCTTAGTGATGAAAAGAGCTTTGATTCACCTCAAGTCGAAATGGAAATCGGTCCGAATTGTCTGACACAACAACAGCAACAGCAAGCGGCATTGCCTAAATCTGCTTGTAGTAGCAATTCCGAGAACAGTAAGGGATCCGGCACGCTTTCTCTTTCCCGGTCTGAGAGTCGTATCAAGGCGCGCGAGCGCGCAAGGGAGAGAGCGAAAGCTGCTGAGAAAGAGAAGGACAAGGAGAATGAATCAACAACTCTTGTTTTTCAGCAGCACGACCAGCTAAGTCAGAATTTGAACCCTCCCATTTCGCAAAATGCGGCTTCTTTCACTGAGCTTTTAACTAGTGGTATGAATGGCAATCATCACAACAACAGCAACAGCAACAGCAATCACAATAATAGTACCACTAGCCCGACTGGATCCGTTGGTGAGGCTAATTTTTTCCATAAATCACCCCGCCAATACTCCACCCCGATGGATTATTTTGCGACCGGCCTATTAGGTCCGGTCTCAAGTACTCGAGCAACACATGGCTTTTCGGGGCAACTCCATTTGGGAAGTCCTCTCCAGCAAGCTCTCACAACGGTATCTTCGCCGTTGTTTACTTTTAACGGAGACCAACACCACCACCACCACCACCACCAAGAACTGCCGCAATTTTCATTTGTCCAAGATCATTTCATCCCAGTTGTGACCACTGCTGCCGCTGGGAATAATGGCGGCAGCAACAACAACAATAATAATAATAATAGTAATAATAACGAGTACAATCTCAACTTCACGATTTCTTCATCATCTTCTTCCGGCCTTGCTGGTTTCAGTAGGGGGACCCTTCAGTCCAATTCTTCTACGCCGTCTCTGTTGCCTCACATCCAGAGGTTCGCATCCATAGACGGATCACCATCAACCTTCTTCATCGGCGCCGCTGCACCACAGCCTAATGCTGCCGTCCCACCTGTGGAGAACCACCACCACCACTTAATCCCTGAATTCGATGCTGGCTTGCAGCTCTGCTACCGCGATGGCGGCCGGCATTCTGACCAGAAAGGAAAAGGGAAAAGCTAAGTTCATTCAAGACCTTGTTCCTCTCAAACCCCATCTTCATCTATGGTAAAAATTCTCACCTGCCCTTTTAAATTTCTCACATACATGTGCATTTATTTTAAAAAATCATGTACTGTGATGCCATTTTTTGTGCTTATTACTGCATATTTTCACATGGGTTTGAGCCTTTTAGGGCTTTTTAACTTTGTTATAGTATATGCTTTTTGGATTTACGTGTAAAATGGTACCATGAATGGTGTTTTTCAATTCTTGATTTTCATGAAAAGAGGCATATATTTTATAAATTTTTAAGGTTTGTGTTGTCTTTTGTGATGCCTGCATTGATACCTGCGAATGGGGGGAATCGGCTGGCTGTCTCTTTGCTTGTTCTACCCTTTGGTTTCCTTTCTTTCAAGCATGTCCATGGCCTAGCCAGGTGTTGGTCTGTGAGTGAAAAGCAACGCACTTTAACAATGGTGGTGAGGTTAAAACAGACCATTTAATGCAATTTTTTATTTACAGCTCAAGACTTTGTTGTCTCCCTTTGCTTGCTTGTGCCCCACAAAAATGTCAGTAGTCATAATAATACCCCCAAAGTATAGCAGAAGAACACTTGTCAGTGCGTTATAGCTGGCTGCTAAGTTCTTGTGATTCCAGTTGTGATTTTTGGTTAGGTGGGTCACATTGAAACAAGGGCCTAAACCCTATTGTGTTCTAAACCATGCACGTAATGGTAGTGAAGTTAAAAATGGACTATTGAACATATTTTAGAAATAACGTTCAAGATTTGAGTGGAATGATCGATTAATTACCTGTTATAATTAGAAGTTACAAGTTTAAATCATGATTTTTCCTTGATTGTATTAAAAAAAAAAGATATTTAGTACGAGTCAAGAAGACTAATTTCACTGATAGAATCAACCATAACCAACAATGCTATTGATTATCTAAAATTCTGATATTTCTCATACTAGAGTTTTTACACATAAGAAGTTGCTATCCATATTCATAAGAGGAGATTTCAAAGCTAGGACATCACATTGTAAGATCTATACAAAGCTTGAAGTCCCATAAGATTGCCATTTCACTAATCTACTATTCCAATACAAACGAGGATGATAGCTATAATTAAGTTCAGTATTTTCATTAGTTAGCTGAAAAAGATTAGTAAAATTTTAATTGGAGAGGCTTTTATGGAGAATATAAGTCTAAATCAAATCTCTCTTGTAATAGATATTCAATTAAATGTAGGAAGTTCGTCAGATGAACAAATTTGAATTTTACATTTTGTGACAGTTTGAGATCTCGAGAACGAAGGAAGATACATTTTGTTGGAATATGCCTTTTTCTGACTACTAAAAGTGACCATTCCAAAAGAATACAAGTTACAAGTCTAACATTCACTTGAATTTGGAAGAGAATGAGAATGCAAAGACATTAGAAAAATAAATTTTTTGGAATTTTCCATTCCTATATTCCTTAAGTAGGAAATCCACCATACTATGCATGGCTTGATTGCATTGATAATAGTTTGCCTTGGCAAAATAACACGGATAGATATGGTAACTTCTAACATGTTTGAATAGATTCTAGTATCAAAATTAATTTACCAGTGGAATACTAAATCCTCAACATTTATATTGTAAAAACTAGCCTTGATCTCTTTTTCCAAAACTTGTTCATGTGATCAAATCAAGTATGAAATCATGAAAATTGGAGTCTATTATTTTATCAATTGCCTCTACATGTAGCCCTTATAATTTATGCATGGACTCTCAAAGTAGGATACTCTCTATACTTAACCCTGTTAAGGAACGACAAAAAAACACACACACATACACACACTTCACAAAAAAGCTCGTCTTCCAAACTTTAAGGATATCTTACATATAGGAGTATTTTTATCACTTACTCCAAAATAAATCACCAAACTATACGAGTCTGTCTTCTTCAATACAAAAATATCTTAACATCCATTATGGCATTTAGTAGCCTAGTTTGTGAAAAATATTCATTGCATTTTCCTCCTCCTTTGATTGGGGTAGTACAACGCAAATCGCAACTCAAATAATCAAAAACTAAGAAGAAGGGTATTTTGAAAAATGAAGGAAATTCCAAAAATACAATACAGAATGTTTTAAATCTAGGATAATTGATATAGAGCTTATAAATGAAAACACGAAGAGAAAGGAAAGGAGTGCTCGATATAATAAGTATATCACTATTTGATGATATGAGATAATCAAGCTGACTTGATTGACTATTTAGCTAAGCTATATGTTGATGAATAATAAATAGCTATCTTGTAGGCTTTATGTCAAGAACGATTATGGAAAGACTTAGTACTGTTTGAGTAACTCCTATGGTGTATAAGAAAAGCCATTATGCTATGCTATTAAAGACTCCAGGTTTGAGGGGAAAATTCAGTTTTGCTAGGATTGAGGAGTGAATGGTGCAAAATTTCCATTGCCATGAGGTTTGCTTTTTTCCTTGATGAGGTTTATCCTTAACTGGTAAGCTAGACTTTTTTCTTTTTTGTTTTTGGGTTACATGGAGGTGAAGTCTAATATATCCAACAATCAACTTGGAGGATGTCTCACCTTTTTTATCATTCTTTAGTAGTTCATGCAAAGGTAACGGAACTTGCTTAATTGTTTGGCTTTCCAATCTTTTTTATCATTCTTTAGTAGTTCATGCAAAGGTAACAGAACTTGTTTAATTGTTTGGCTTTCCAATGGTTGGATCAATCCATAATTGATTATCCAATCTACACATCTATTGGATTTTCGGTAGATATGATTGACCTGAAAACCCATTTGTATCGAACTCTTGCACTACTCAATCAACTGTTTAAAGAGGTTATTCAAGGGGGTTAACTGTCAGCTAGTTGAGGTAACTGGGTTTTAATGTTCTTGAAATGGAATGTTAATCTTGAGATTGAGCTAATTGTAGAATGAAAGAATCTTTCACTTGTTTTAATGGATTGCTAATGATATGCGGGATTAAGTGATAAATTATATGAAAATAATTGGAAAGATTTGTTCTAGTGGTATAATTCTCGCTTAGCGTGCGAGAGGTCCCGGAATTGATTATTAGTAAGTGTAACATCCTTTGTATATGTCGTAATATTGGTTTAAGAATTAAGCCTCCATTTAAATCAAAGAAAAAGAGAAGATAATTAGTGAGGCTAAAGACAACGAGTTGTATAGGTAACTTGACATGAAGGAAGGAAAAATAGGTGTTCAAATTTGGAAAAAGTTAAGGAGAAGCTACTAGGGATTTAAATCAAGTAAAATATTTTAAGAATGAGGATGAAATATTGCTTGTCAAGGAGGAGGAGATAAAGGAATGTTGAATAAGATGTTTCTATTTAATGAGGTGCCACTATTGACATAACTAAGAGGCAATTTAATATCTTGAAGGGTATTTGATCATATGCTCTGTTGGCAAAAAGGAAGATATTAGGTCAAAAGAGGCGATAAAAGAAATAAAGATAGGATAGATGAATTAGATAACTTTATAAGAAATCTTGTGTAAATGGAAGTACACATTAAGTTAAAAGGACAAAGAAAATTACAAGACTAGCTTTGTTGTTGTATAGATCAAATTGTTGGATAGTGAAGCACCAATTCGAAAATATCAATAGTCAAGATGTTTCTATTTAATGAGGTGCCACCTTTGGCATAACTAAGAGATGAGAAATATCTTGAAGAGTATCTATCTAAATCATATGTTCTATTGACAAAGAAGAAGAGATTAGGTCAAAAGAGGCAATAAAAGAAAATGAAGATAGGTAGGCGAATTGCTTACTATATAAGAAGTCTTATGTGATTGGAAGTACATATTAAGTTAAAAGGACAACATTATAAGATAGCAACAAGACTAGTTTTCTTGTTGTATAGATCGAAATGTTGGATAATGAAGTAGCATTCAGAAAATGTCAATAGTCAAAATGAGAATGATAGGACGGTCTACGACAATACAAGGAAGAACATGATTGTAAATGATTTGATTGGAGAAAAACTAGAGGGGCTCAAAGATTGCAGATAAGATAAAAGATACCATTTGAGATAGTTTGGCATGTTATGAAAAGACACGAGGTTGTCATTATAAGAGGGATAGAGGGATTCCTGCAAGGAGTTGGAATGAAGACATTGAGATGCAATCTTGCATGTACAAAGCTAACATAAGAAATGACTCTCAACAAGAATGATTATTTTTGTGAAATTTATATAACTGATCCAACCTAGTAGGATGAGGCTTAGTTTAGTTTTATTCTGGAAGCAATTGGAAAAGCTTCAAAGTGTAATGTCTTGATGCAAAACTCTTTGAAACAACTAGATGTAAGTGCTTTTTGTTGAGCTTCACTATAGATGAAGTCAAGTTATCGCTTCTAATGGTTAAGGAGAGAGGAAGAAAAGGAGTGGAGAAGAAGATAGGGCAAGGGATAGAGAGGTTACCATGTACCCAACATTAGATGTTAAAGGAACATAAACAAGAAAAGAAAAGATTGAAGGACAAAAGTGGCTCTAAGTATTAAAAGTTGTAACGAGCCACCGCCATTAGTGACTCTAGAAGAGAGAGAGAGAATCTCAATATCTTAATGTAGTAATAGAGAAGTACAATGGAAGCTCATTTAAAGGGATCAAACCTTGATAACCGGAAATAGAAGGCTAGCATAATATAGTAACAAGAAAACTAATTTAAAAACAAACTTAAGAAACTAGTCTATAGTGACTTTTTGAATCAAGCCTAAACAAGTGTTATAACATAAGAAATTATATTTACTCCTCAAGTATCTATTAATGTCCCCCCTTAAACTCAAGTAGGGTGAAGGGAAACCAACTTAAATTAGGTAACCAAATCGGGAAAGCATCTTAGAGGCATTGTTGATAGTAGTCGGAACAACATTAGTAGGAGAAAAACGATATAAACGAGCGAGAGTCGAGTTGTCAGCTGAGGATTAAGGACTACCAAGTGAAGGGCTATTAAGTGGCTTATTCTCACATAAAGCGTTAGAGGAATGAGTTAGAGAATTATAGCCCATAGATAGAATTGGTAAGCTCTAAAGGCAAAATCAGAGAAATAGAACCCACCAATATATTCAAAAGGGCCTAAATCTTGAGAAATAGACACTACAAATAGATTCAGAAGGGTCATTTTAGACAAATAGAAACTACAGACAAAATTAAAGGGTCTAAAAACCTCAGAAACCGGTTTGAACCGTAAGAAACACAAATATGGAAGTTGTTAAGAGCCGTGTGTTAAGTGATTACCTCATCTAAAAGTTTAAGCTATTAGAGAGGAGATTGTTATATTATTTATTATTTTTTACACCGTGAACAAATAGATATGTCTATTTTGGATAGTGGCGTCGTAGAACAAGTATGAGCCATAAATGATGGTGACTGATGTAGTGATTAGGAGTCGCAAGCAATACTGGCTTGATACTATATTAAAAGAATATAAAAAGACAAGAAAAAAAGAGAATGAGAGAATATCTCTATACATTAAAATCATTAGGAGCTCCTAAAAATGGTAGCTTTAAAAGAGGGAAAGAGAGAATCCACCTTGAAATGGTGAAAAAATACAATGGGAGAACGTATTTATAAGGCTCAAAAACTCTTTAAAGAAAAATGTTTATGTTGGCCACTCGGACCCAAATGGCTCTCACAACATGGTAGGCCACATGTCGTGACTGCCCCACCATATTGTGAGAGCCGTTCGGTTCAGACCGTCCAACCAACCCTCCCTAAATATCTATTAACAATCTAAACAATTAAATAATCATATCTAGACAAACATTAGAATGCTTGTTTGCTAAAAATACTCGTAGGAATTAAAACTTAGTTTTCCTGACGCTGTAAAGTGACTCCATTATTGCATAACCATGGTAAAATGGTAATCCAAATAATGCCATAATTGAAAGGCTACACTTCTCGGTAAGGAAACTTCACCTTAAACACATGTTTTACCAAGCACATATTAGTATATTTTGCAGCTCTAGTAACATATCAGTTCTTTTTCATGCTTATATTCTTTTTACCTCTCTGATTATTTATTTGTCAGAGGTAAAATTTTCTGCCACCGGTACACTAGAAACTCGCCATATAGATTGGCAAGTTATCTCTGTCATCCACATATGCCAAAACACACTTGATGTTGCACATCGCGGCATACATTTGTGTCACAGAGGTGATGCAACTTGTTAACTCTTTTCCTACTAAGTGTTGTCTGCTGTATGGAGTTGTTGACCCTATTCAATTCTGTCAAGAATGGTCTGCTCCACTAGCCAATTTTTCTGATCGCGCAAAAAAGTTTTTTTTGTGTAGTAGAACATAATTGGAAACATACTCGTAACTCTGCATGAAGTTCTTCTTTCTGATGAGTTGTACTTTGAATCTCATCATATGCTTGTTTTCTTTCCTTGCATAGTTTACCACTTTGTTTTTCGAAGTCCTTCTAGATTTTATATTAATCTTGAGGCACACTGCCATGCTCCACATATCTAAGAATTCTTATGTTTTCTGTGGATGACTGCGATGTTCCTATATCATCTCAAAGTGTATTGTAAAGAAATACTGAGATTATTGTTGTTACTTTGTGAACTGTGAGTATTGCTTTCCTTTTAGCAAGTGAAAATTTTAGCTTTGTGAACCAGAAGACCTAGCTAGCTAAAAGCAGGGGATGTAAGAGTGCAGTTGTGATGGTTGCAGCTCTCACTGCCCCGAAAATATACTTGAAAATAGTTTTAGCAGATTTTGACTTATTTTATTAGAAACCCCATTTAGCCTCTAATAAACCACTCGTTTTAGTTTCCAAAACTACTTAATCCCTACTTAAAATATTCTAGACCCATCCTTGGCCACCAATATAAGAACACCACCCATATGAGAGTAATGACTTTTCTTGTGTACTAATCATCTTCTTCTTCAAGTAGTAAAACAGCTACATATTTGACTCCTCACCAACTTTTTCATGCAGGTAAGCGAAGATGGATAGCAGCCACAAGTCCAGAACAAAGAGTGTTTCTCCTTCCTCAGGCATCAAGCTATGATCATGCTTCTAAAATTCCAGATTATCCCTTAATCAGCAGGCATTCACTTATTTTTATTTTTAATTAATTATGCCTGCAAGGTCTTGTGTGTTTTTTTGTGAAAGATATTGTCAGCATTTTTAATGTTATTTTTTCAGCATGGTTCTGCTTTGAAATTGTGCATAGTTTTGCTTGAGAACCCAACCAATCTTGTGAATTAATTGCATCAAAGAAGCTGAATCGCCTTAATTCAGTTTATTGAATGCCTATTTATTGTCTTCATTTTTATTTATTTATTTATTTTATCAATATTGTCTTCATTTAGCAACTGTCTTTTTCTGCCCTTTATCTGATTTTTCATCTATCAAAAACAAATCTCATCCCTGAATACTTCAGATCTGTATCACCTAATAGTTAGGTGGGACGTTCAAGTCGTGGCTTGTTGTAAACATAGGTTCTGAATTTGAATTATGATTTTGACTACTATTGTACGGAAAAAGAAAAAATACTTTAGATCTGCGTACTCCATGAAGTAATTAGAAATATCCCATAATATATGTATTATTTTTTTTTTTTTTGTTATGATGAGAAACTTATTTTAGGTAGGTTCACATTATGTTTACCTTAAGTTATAAATTACGTTGTAAAATGAGTTATTTTAATGCATACTTTAAATCAATTAATAGTTTAAAAATATAATATTTGTGATGGGAGGATATAAAATATTAAAATAGTATGTATTCTCATTATATTGATTTATAGTTCATCTTTTCTTAATCATCAAGGCTATTCTGTAACAAAATCACCTTGAAGTGATGGCGGTTTCGGATGGACCACTGCCCATTTATTAATAAAAAGACTAACGCATAAGATAGAGAGATAGGATACCTTCGTGTCACGGATTGAGCCCAAATCTTGCAATGCTCGGTTCTTAGAGAATGGGCATGGAACCAGTATAATTGAATCGACAAGTCAAAATAAGTCAACTGCAGAACTCATTTTTATCACGAATGTTGCATGTTAATACATGGTAAGAATACATCTGTTTCAACCATCATATTAATAGTAGGCCATAAAATGTACACTCAGATTACTTCTCCCATGCATGTCACTTCTCTTGCACTTGATAACATCATCATTGAGAATGATGTATTTGTAGTCTCTCAAGCAATCTCATCATAAGGTCCCCTGCTGGAGAATCAGACCTACCATTGATGATATCAAACAAATTGTCGTTGGTTTCAATGATATTTTTTCTAATATAAGAAGAGAACTGCAAATCGTGTCGTAAATTGAGTTGTTAAATATTGTACTAGTAGGTATGTTAGTCTTGATTGGATATTCAATGTTCCTCCTTCCATACAAGACCTTTGTACTCTGATTTCCAACGTCAAGGGATTGGATAATTGTTCACTTTTCTTTTAATATAAGTATCATTTCAACCCAAAAAAAAAAAACAGATTACTTCCCCCATCATCATTTCTGGTAATGAGAGCAACAATTAGCACTTGCTAGGTACTAGCTACACAATCACCAGCTTGTATCCAAATAGGTTCAAGGTACATGCAAAATTGCAATGGCTCTTTTTATATATGAATATTAAGAATAGTATATTATTTTTATTTGTTCAAAATTAGTGGTTATGGTGTCTTGGCATAATTCTCAAAATAACAAAAAAGGCAAAAATAAAAGATATTCAAGGAAAATTGAACTTTGTGAAAGAAAAATAATATGAATGAGATAACGTTTAGCAAGTCAAACGAGAACTGGAGACGTGAACTATTTAATTTCGTTATAAACATCTATAAAATTCATAAGCGCGTTTAAAATTATTGAAGGAGATAATTATTGATGTATTGGGGCATATTTATAAATATTCAATTTCTTTTGTATTCCTAAAATACAGTCATAAACTAGTCATTTATAGCCATTATAGAAAACAACCTGACGAGCAATATTGTTGAAAAATCATCACCCCTTACTGTTGGGATGAAAAAAGTTATTGGAAAAATTGTCAAAAACAAAAAAGAAGAACATAAAACAAACTTGTCACTTGCCACTATTGGCAGTCTGGGCCAGCCGGTAATGGTGGGGAAACGGGTCAACTCATTTTGTATCACCGCATAGTATGAACTGTGCTGACAAATGCACATTAGGGTCAGTGGTACAGAAAAAGGTTAAAAATTTTATGTATTTTTTTAAAAAAATTTAAATATCTATGTATTCCTAGTTAAAAAAATTAATTAGTCATATATATATATATATATATATATATATATATATATATACTCATATAATTGAAAAATTATGTATTTTAACTCCATTAAGAAGAATTCCTGGATCCGTCCATGATAAACGACTCTTTAATTTGATAAAAACTGTAATGATCAATCACAATTAATAGGTTGGCCTGAATCGAGCCAACCGGGGTAATTTCGCTGGCCCATTTACCATATTGATTCGTGTTTGGGAAAGTTTATTGTTGTTGCTACTTATAAATGTTGATCAACTTTATTTGATGTTATGATTGTAACGTGTAAATATTGTTGTTTTTACCACCATTTTTAAAAACTGACCCATATATTTGAATTCATTCAAGAAGTACTCTGTTACAAATTGCATGGTCATTTTCTGAATGTATCAAAATATATAGATGTATTGCCAAATTGTTTGACCAATGGAAATAATCATTAATGCATGAGAGATCAAAGCTCGATATGGTCTTGCAAAAGCAAAGGTCAAGCTTTTATCTTATTTCTGGCCTACTACAACTTATTATCTAACAACCCATCCTCCGTTGATTGTGTATTAAAAAAAAAAAAAAAACGAATCCAAAAATAGGGTAAGAAAAGATTTAGCGAATGAAAAATTAATACTTCCGAGAACCAATAACACGTTAATCACATTATAATTAATCAATATCCGACCAGAACAGATTCGAACTTTTCGTAAAATAGTCATAGCATGAGATAAAAATCTCGAAAAATGCAAGACCAATAATGGAAAATTCACGTGTAGATACTTCTACCTGGGTCTTCTATGCATGAGTTTTTTTTTAAAAAAAAAAATTGTTTGTCAAGTGTTTCAACAACCAATGTTACGGCATGTCTTTCGTACCTACTCAAAATTGAAATTTGTTGGAGACTATAAATTAATAAAGTGTATCTTGTTTAATAATTTAAATTTTTTAATAAGGTAGTCATTTTATATAATATCAAAACTTAGGTGCTGAAAAAATTCTTGATTAAAGTCTTATCACAAAAATCTTTTTATCATATGTAAGACTTATGTTGAAGGTTATTAATCAATAAATTATGTTATTTTTAATAATTTAAATTTTTAGATGAATCGATTAAAATGAATAATAATGTGAGATTCTGAACTCGTGTCCAAACTTTATTCACATGAATTGTTAGTGCTTTAGCTGGAGTGTCTCGTGACAAGTAGGTCAATAATAGACAAAGCCAGTGGCAAATGACCCATAAAAAAAAGGGTTTTTAAAAAATGTTGTCCGAGAAACACTTTAGCTGGAACCAGCACAATAATTATCCCTAAAAAAAATAAAATTGTCACCCACTGCTTCTGCCTCACTTGTAGTCATGGCGGAGCCACGTTGAGTTCTTGGTGTACAATAGCAAATTTTAAAATTTTGGATTTTTTTTTTGTTAATAAAAATAGTAATATGAATGAAGATTCTAACGTTGGACTCTTTGTGTGCAATATATATCATTTTGCTTTATATAAGGGATCTAAATTTATTAGAGTAGGATTGTAAATAATTTTTTATCTTGTTGCATAAATTTAATTGTTTTAATTAATTTTACGATTGTATCCATATAAAGTCGGTCGTTAAATAATTTTAACGAACAAATTAATGGAGTGGTCGAAACAAAGCTCATTTAATAAATTAATGGTCCTTTTAGGACTAAAAATAGTTAAATAGTCAAAACAAGATTATGACAATAGTTTAATGACCTTTGAAATAATTTATTCCTGAATTAATATTCTTTCTTGAATTAAATGCGGAGAGTTATGATTTGAAGATATTTGTGTTATAAAGTGCTTAAATTAAGCATTGGTTTAGTTATAGCATAAAATATGATTTTAAACATAAAACCATTATTTTTTTTAAATATAATTTATATAAAAATTTATACATAAATGATTGCCCCATGATCTCGGTTACTGACTTCGATACTGTAGTGTACACCCTAACCTCTGGTGCCTGACTCCGCCACTGTTGAGTTGTAGTGCAAGTATTTGCTAACTCGGATATATTTATCGAGTATTGCTAGATACTATTTCATTTTTATCATTTATTTATGATATTTTATATAGATGGTTAATTGACATTCTAAAATAGTAAACTTTTTCTTTTTATTTCTCTTATTTCAGGATGCTAATTAGGTATTCATGTAGGAAGTGATAAATGAGTGATGAAAATGTGTTTCAAATGTATCAAAAGCTAATGAGTGTGCAGATCATCTTGCAAATTTTGTGTTGTGATACCCTTTGGATAGACATGCTCCAAATTTGTTGGAGGACCACTTAGAGAGGGACAAAAGAGGTGTGTTATCCACGAGACTAGTGGTTGAGTGATCGTTGGCTTAGAGCCTCCTTTTTACCAAAAAAAAAAAATGCCATGGTTTCTAGCATTTCTTGTGTTTAATTTGCCATAGGGTGTAAATGCTAACTTTAGACCATTTGAGAGTTAGCATCATATAATTATTTATTTATTTATTTAATCTAAAGAAGTCACTTTAAATAGAATTACATTAAATTCACTCTAAGGTTACAAATTCCATAGTACAACAGTACATCTCAATAGATGCATCAAATCAGTCATAAAAAAAATACAAACTCAAAACGTCTAGTTTACGAACTAATACATTTACCGTGTGTTTCCACCTTGGGGGCATCATATAGATTTGTTCAAACCCCAAGCCACCTTTATCCATCTACAAATGTGCTCTTTTCTATTGTTTTGTTTCTTTTCTCCAATAAGAAAGCATAGTCTCTTCATGATAAGGTAGCAAATTTTCAAATCTTAAAAACCTTACCAAGAAATACAAAAAAGAAAATTTGCGAGAAAAGAAACCGGGGAAAATACACTAGATGATTAAAGAAGAAGTGAAAACTCTTATGCTTCCTCAAATATTCGTAATTTAGAAATTTAAAAGCATTTTGACAAAAGGATCAAATTCATAGAGAATTTATCAATTCGGTAGTGTTAGATGGTAAGAAATACTTGTAAAGAGTGAGACCTATTACATGTGAAATTTATTCCTCACTGAGTGTGAGGGTGGGATCTACTGTTAGATGGGAGTTTCACCCCAGATCCAAAAGCAGGAAAAAGTACAAACCAAAAAGGCTTAACCATAATATTAATAGTTGCATGTTCTTGTTGGTCCAAATTTATGAGCTTAAGTAAATAGGTAAATGCATGTAACTAACAGATGAAACAATTTTTAACAATAGTGAGTAACGTCGTAAAATTCATATAATTAACTGTACCTAAAGAAGTAAGACTTGTTTGATTTGATTTGGTTTACTTTCATAACTAAGTGAATGAGACGTCGTTATCTTCATATGATAAATAATTTTACCTAATATGATAAGATCGTTTTAATTTGGTAACGACATGCAAAGATCTTTTTGCTACAGTAGACAAGAGAGGTTAGACCATTCTAGAAATCGAATAAGAAATCCTTTCTCAACATAGAGCTTTCATTAAAATAGATGAAACACTAGCTTTGAATACAATTCAATGCAACTACTCAAAAATTCCAAGGACACCACCACCTAAACTTCCATGCATTTTGAAAATGAGCATTGTCTCTCTTATCATTGGTGTTTCTTAAATGCTCTTTATAGAATTTTATGGCTCATTTTTAAAGTTTGATGCAATAATATCTCAAACCACATAGTCATGGATTGAAGCTATAGTGGACCAACACTTGCTATTCTTATTACCTCTGACCTAGTAGGGATCTTATTAACTGCTATTTCAGTCCATGTACCAAAACTAATTTCACCGGCGGCCATCAATGTAACATGTTCTCTTTTAATTTCACTTTTCTTTCACTTGTGGGTGTTTGGTTGGTTTAAGAAAAGAATTGGGTAACTAGTTACTGTAAGAAAGTGCTTCAATCTAGCACTGACAGCAGTAGCGAGTCACATTGACGTTTCATTTAAAAATTAAAAAATTTAGATAAAAAATAAACCATTATATTGAACATATTTTACTGTATGAGTGCACTCACTGACCCTCTTATATACTAACCTTAGAGTTCTAGATCCACCGCTGACTATCGGATACTGTAACACTCAATAAGAGGTAAGCCTTACTGAGCGTGAGAGTGAACCTCACCACTAGATGAGAAACTATTCCATGACAGGAACATCCAAATTGTATTACATTCTTGGAAAAGAATAATATGGACATATCAATTTAGAGAAACGCACGCATAAAGATAATAATTGACCACATCTGGTTCTCGTGTGTGTTTGCCCCATGCACAGGTGAAAAACACGCCTAGGTTAGACTCACATTCACTTTCTCGCACATGAAAGCTGATCGTTGCAAAATAATTGATCGTTTGTTAGCATTTTTCCAAGATAGATAGCAAATTCAAGGTAATCTTCATCGAGTCAAAATAGTTATTGAACAACCTAGTATAAACTAATAGTTTATGCCAGTTCATAGATGTATTTAGGATTGGCTCATCAGTTATCCAGTCCTTGATGACAAGAATCCCTTCTTGGGATGAAGTCATACGCATCGCTTGCCAGCAGTTTGAAGAGTGCCAAACACATTCTTCCTTTAACATGCCACTCCAAGTTGTAAGAGTCGGGTAAAATTATCAAATAATACCTCATTGTCTCTAATTTAAATCTATGCCATCCCATTATATTATTTTCTGATCTTTAATTGATTTGAAAAATATATCAAAAGTGTTATTACATCACACAATTTATAATTTTTAAGTAGATCCAATAAGATTTCGCTCAAAGCGAATTCATCGTCATAAAGAAAAAAAAAAAAAAAAATGCCATTCAAACTTTTTTCCTTGTGTGTGTCAAAGGTAAGCAACCGTTTGGAAAATATTCTCTCAATCTAACAAAATCCGCTTAACAACCACCCAATATACCTTGAGATTTTCTATGTAAGAGACCCCACAAAGCACGTTGTTACAAGACCGGCGTTAAGCTCTAAACAAGAGACGTTAAGCCTCAAGTGGTGGCCGACCGGCCAACCACATTCTAAGCACATAATGCACAGCCGGCGAAGCATCACCATACCTTTAGATTTTTCAGTGTCTGCATAAAATGGTCATATAGATAATATTTGTGACAAGAGGCGTTGATTGGATCGTAGGACCTTTAATTGGTTCATTATTGAATAATATTTTGTGATGAGAGGCATTGGTGGGACCGTTGGGGCCTTTAATTAGTCCATTATTGAATGATATCAACAGAATACCAAAATTATTTTTTCTCACATTTTATTTAATCACACTGTCATAAACATATATTGCAAGAAGTCTTATTCAAAAATTCAAATTACTATTTGAAGAATTTGAATAGACTGACCAACATAATGCGAATATAACTTAAGAGAAGGTACGAGACAAAATTAAATGGGCAAAAGGAGAATTTTAGGAAAAAGATTGGCAACTAAATACCAGGATTGCCTCGTTGTAGGACTTAACCCGGCACTTTATGGCACGAGCTGACGCCGACCATGCCAATGACCACGCCACCCAAGTTTGGGGCAATGTCATCCTTCATTTCACAACCATAATTTAGCTCAACATACTAACATACCCCATTCTAGCAAGTCAAGACATTCCCATCTTCATTTGTGAAAACAAAAGGGTCCAAGAATAAAGCCATTCAACATTCATAAAGCAAATTATATGATGCACAATCCCAACACACACGTAGTGAAATGACAAATTGGCACAAAGGTTAGACACGCACAAGGTCTTGCATTGTGCTAAACGATGGGTACCAATCCACAAAATGGTATCACCAAGCAGGATAAGACCTACCATGAATGCTATAAACACTATGCATAAAAACTTCACCATGTATGCCAAAATACTCGAAATTTATCATAAAATCCTCGTGAACAGATCAAAATTTACCAATCTAGACCGATCAGATCATCTGTGTGAGGCTTCAGACATAAGAATGCAATAAATAACAGCAGACGTGTAAAAAACGAACTCATTCAGATATGGAGCCAAAAGCTTAGTACATTGCTTAATGAACTTCCAAAGGTACATCATAAACATAGGAAACTCTTACCTACAATATTCACAGAGATAGAGTTTACTACCATATGCAGATGGCTGCAAAGTCAAAGGCACAAAGCTCTTACAATATCAATTCAGAAGCATATTGTGCACTCTTAAAAGCATTGCATGAAATAAAAACAAAAGCAAATGCCGTTCAACATCAAGCTCAGAAGATGGCAAATTTACAGATCATAATTTAACAGCCCAAGATTTCACTTCCACTAGAAAGCAAGATTGGCTCGGTTAGCACCTCCTTCATGGTAAGCTACGCAGAAAGCAAAATTGTGTAGTTCTTCCCGCCAGGAAATCTAAGCTGCCCTTCCATCAAAAGCCAACCATTCCCTGATAGCAAAATTAGGGCGAGAAACAAGGTCAGGTTGACATAATAGTATCAAAAAGATTACTACGCGGATGTCGCACGTACGTGTGCACTGCGACTTTAATAATGCATGAAACATAACACGACAAGACAAATAATCTAGAGATAGTATCTTTGATCTAAATACAAAAGACAACTGCAGCAGCATTGGTTCAAGAATCATGATTAGTAAATAGACATGTTCTATTGCAGTTACAAAAAGCATTTAACATCCCATTTTGGATATATTTGTATCCACTAATAGTATACAAAATTTTATACTTACTCTTTCAATGATTCAATCAAAGTAATCAGTTCCACGAAAACAGGCCACTCAGGATCTATATCAGCGAAAACGACGCACAGTAAGACAAGAAGACGACAATTCACATGATTCATTCCAGCAGAGTCGACAATTATACTGATTCAGATAGCTTCAGCCAATCACTTACAAGTACAGCATATATTGTGAATTTATTTATAAACTCCCTCTGGGAATGGGTAATACCTTGAGTGGTTAGTTATGATACTATGAGATTTGTGTGACCAGATGTCCGTACCCACAAATCTACCACATACTAACACAGAGAAATTCAAGATACACATTTTATGCATCATGCATATCCCTTTCCTTGTTATACAAATAAAAACTAAAAGAAACTTCATCAAACAACAGCACAGCTCAGCTCAATTAAGTATATGAGCCAGAATATTAATTAGCAACATCAAACCATCATCAAAGAGACAACACAGACCGCAAGTAACAACAGCGTGAAAACAAAGAACAATTAATCCCTACCAGCTTAGTCCAACTGTCTTCTACAACATGACATTATACACAAGACAAACAGGCATAGCAGATATGAATTCTTCAAAGCAAAAACAACATCATTACACAATTCATCAATTGAACATGATCAAAGGGGAATACCGTAATCAATTCATCGATCATACAGATTCATACACAAATATCAAAGATCTATAGAGGGATTAGAGGCAGATCTGAAATTATAGAAACTGCAAATGCGGAATTCAGAAACCCAGCTGCATAATTACAGCGCAGATGTGTGTACCTGATAAACCTAATGCAACAAAATAACCTAAAGAAAATTGATAGCACGTAATCGCATTCTCAGCTCATTACACCAAATGACAAGCAAATCAATTGAATATATAACATATATTCTAACAGTTTATGAAATTCCCTTTTTTCTGCAAGAAGAAACATCTAATGCGATAATATTCAATGATAATCATAAAAGAGAACTACCTGATGCATTCCATTTGGCGTAATACCATCTCAGAAAGAGTTCATTTCCAGACAATAAGTCCTCCTTTTCACCAACATCCTCGCAGCAGTCCCGTAAGGCTCCTCAAAGGCGGATGCAACCCAGTTCCCATCCGCAGCGACCACCTCCTTCTTGGGATGCTCACTAGGCCTGATTGCGACCAAAGTCGCCCCTTTCAACACAGTCCCATCAGGCAAATCCAAATGGGGAGCGTACCAAAGCCGCATATTCAAAGCCGGCACCAAAGTCCTCTTAGAAGCCGAGGAAGCCGATAATGGCTTCACTCTGAGCTCCTCCAACTGCTCCTTGTTCATACACAAAACTCCTTGCCCATCTGCATCAGTCAATACCAAATTATCCAACGTCTTATGCTCGGCGATAATCGGCTGCAACAAATAATGCCTAGCTGATGCAGCAATCAACGAGCTTATCGTCCACACCACGCGTAATTTCAACCCTCCGTTGGTGTAAAACGACTCGGGTATGCTACCATTATCACCTCCATCACCAGAATTACCATTTTGGTCATAATAATCACTGCCTTCTTTCGGGTTACGCATGGTTACAGACGCGGCACCTAGAATCACACAGTTGTCCAAAGTAGACCCAAAATCCGCCCTCCACTTAAGCAAAACACCATCGTCTATGCCGAGCTCACCCGAAGGCAACTCGATGCGAAGTAGCTTGATTTCATTAAAATTCTTCAAAACCTGGGTAGGCGAATGATGGGTAACGCTGTTCTGATCGGAATCTTGGTCTGCCGCCGAGCCGCCACCCCGTTTGGTGTTGGTGACGAACTGGGTCAAGGAATGAAACGGTTTGAGAAGGCTGCTGAAGAGAAATCGCAAAAGGGAACGCGATTTATCATAACCGGAGGAAGAAGAAGAAGACGAATTAGAAGAAGAAGAAGAAGACGTGATTGTTGATGACGAGTCGTCGTCGGAGATGACGCAATCGACACGAACGACGACGTTTTCGACCTGGGGTACCAAAGAGTGAAATCGTTTCGAAACGACGCAGCATCGGCCGAGTGCTTTGACGTCACCGATTTTGTTGAAGACCAGGAGTAGCAGCGAGTCAGGTAGTCTGTCGAAGTGGTCTACAACATCTACTTCCTCTGCAAACACTTTGCTGCTCAGATCTGGCCGTATAACAGCAAACGACATCGTTTCCTTTGTGTTGCTCTCTGTATTTGTTTATATGTATATGTGTATATATATGTGTACGTGTGTGTGTTTGGGGGGTGGAGATAAAGGAGGGAGGGCTTATGGATCTGAGAGAGATGGCATGGCTATGTTGAAAAATAGAGAGAGAAATTAAGAGATCTGAAGGTTTGATAATAATGACGGTGTTGGGTGGGGGGGGGGGGGGGGGGGGGGGGTGTGGTGGGGTACACAAGGTTTGCTGAAGCAGAGAGGGAGAAAGAGATATAGAGATAGAGATGGAGAGAGAGGGGAAAGGGCAAAAGGGTGCGGGTGGTGTGTTTGGTATCTTTTCTTTGTCTTTGTTCCACCTCTTTTTCTATGGGTGAAATTTTCCAATCACCAAAGATAGTGATTAGACTTAAATCTCAACAATTATTGTTAGGGCATCCTATCTAAACAGCAATGAATGCTATTTTGAGAGATCCTATTGAGGTAAAATTAATATTAATGAGTGTTTTTAAAATATTATTTGACATTTTTATCAAAATAATAACATTACAACAGTTTTGAATTTTTAAAATAGCACATAGTTTTTATTTTCTTCAACAAATTTGTTAAAGAAAATAGAAACTATACAAGAAGACAAAAACGAGTTTCTATTTGTTGTCTGTGTCTGAAAAAAAAAAAAAAAAACCAACACAATCTGACAATAGAGCCGTTTGAACGTGCTGCAAAGCTAAAAAAAAAATTGAACCGTTGCAATTTTCGTATATATGCAAGCAGATCTGGAAAACAAAAAACCATTAACAAATTCACAAATCTGAGTCCATATATCACAAATCTTTTAACATACTACAGATTTGAAACATTTTGCACTTGTTTTCCTCAATAAACAAAAAAAAAAGGTAAATATAGAGAGAAAAAAAAAATTAAGGTGGTGGAGGGGGGGGCGATGGGGTGGGGCGTGGTGGTGGAGGGGGAGGCGATAGGGTGGGGCACAGTGGGGTAGGGCAGTGGGCCGTGATAGGGTAGGGCGTTGTGGGTGGGGCGGCGGAGTGGGGGACGATAGGGTGGGGCAATAGGAAAGGGAAAGGGAAAGGAGGGGAAGGGACGCGTGGGGTGGGGTGGGGCGCTGCATTCTGGGTGGGCGGCGGTGAGGGAGAGGGAAAGGGGGAGGGTGGGGAGGGGGAGGGGGAGGGGGCGGCTTTTACATATTATCCGAACTCTCATTTTTTTTATGTTATTTGATATATATTTCTCTCGAACTTCATCTCATTCTAATGATAAAAAAAATTTCTGTGTAAAAAAATAACTTTGTATTTAACACAAAATGTTTTAGCAAAGGTTTAACATCACTTTGGTGATGCTAAGCATTAGAGAGATCAAATGCAAGTATCGTTATATATGTATTATATGTGTATTTATAAAAATCTCTCATTGAAAAATATTTTTATTCTAACAAATAAATATAAAAAAATATTTTTTAGTATAACAATTAAACACTATTTTCAGATAAATATTCTCTCAGCAAACATTTTCCCCTAATAAAATTATTTTCCTACAAACAAATGGAACCTTGGTGATACAAAACTTTACCCATGTAATATTTCGATTCATGTTCATTAAATGAGGAATAAGGTAAATAAAACAAGAAATTATTTAGCGAAATGATGTATATCGTCACGAGTGGTTATAGCTTATCTGTTTTGTATAGAAATAATATTATTTTTCGTGCATTAATTATTAAATATTCTATAGTTCATTTTCTTATAGTATTCGTCCTATTTCTAGAGATAGATAGAAAAAGTTAAAGATGGTGGCTTTCTGAGATTCTCTCCATTCATTTCTCATTTCACGAGCATTGGCTAAATCTTTTCCATCACAAATTTTGTGCATTAGATTTTTTGGTCAATAGAATCTTTCTAATTGGTAGAAGAATTTGACACAAAAAAGAAAAAAAAAATTAGTAAAAGAAGAATAGTTATAGAAGTCAAAGTGAAGAACATATCAGTAGCGAGAAAGAAATTCAATAAAAGAATGGTAACAGCTAAGATTTCAGTTGATCAGATTAGGTAACATTCCAGTTATAGAAAAATTGTGATGATATGACTAAAAAAACGAGAAATTGTTATGGATATCTTTGTTTGACTCAAATTTTAAATTGGGAAGCGTTAGTATGTCACGAGATTGTAATCTTAGAATGAATTTAATATTGTTTTAAAATAAATTCCTCGTCGTTAAAAGAGATGGTTATGGATATTACTCTTGAATGAAAAATACTTCAAGTTGGTTCTGCGATATTGAATATTCCAAAAATCAATCTTGAAATTTTTCATATACAAGCGAGAATCATACTACTAAACTAAACGCATGGTGGCATCCAAATCCATATATTGGTAGGGGTTATATAGGCTTTTCAACTTGTTTGGTGAAATGGTGCTAGTTGAAAGTTGCAACTTGCAAGTTAGATTACGTAAGTTGGCCCATCTTAAAGATAAAGCAACATATGTCCACAGGCCCAAATAAATCATGTCTAGCATAACTATTACAAATATCTGATCAAATTCCCAAAATGATAAAAAAAAAAAAAAAAAAAAAATAAATATATATATATATATATATATATATATATATTATGCAAAAAAAAAAAATTGAGTTTGACTCATCTATTGACCAAAAAAAGAATTTGATTGATCTGAAGAACAATCTATTAAATTGTCCAAAATTTATATCCCAAGTTAATTAATCTTATATGCTCAAACATATCAGTATTTTATGCAAATTATTTATTTTTTTTGTGGCAATATGTGGCATAGGTAGCTTTTTGTCAAATATGAGTCCTAGTACTTTCTTTTTTTAAAAACCCTTTTATCATATTTTTTATTAACAAACAAAATCATTTTGGAAATATTAATTGTTGATTGTCTCATTGTAATTTCAAAATAACTTTTAATTTGTGTATGCTTAATACCCATATCTAAATATCTAATAATCATTTTCTAAAAATTACATTCCACAATATTACTTTCAGTAAACATTGAACCAAAAGATGGTTCAATAAACTCGGCAATACTAAAAATAAAAATACTAACCTAAAAAGTAAATGCTATTTGTTCAAAATGGGAACAAAATAAAAATAAAAAACACATCATTTACGGTCTGAAGCTCATCCCGAAGCTTATCATATACGTTTCATTACACGAGGTCAGATCCTCTGAGAAGATTCTAATAAATCCCTTTTTTTTTTTTAATTCGTGAGAAAGCCTAAGCCGGTTATTAAGTTGATCACTTTAGGAAACGTCTTATCTCTCATATTTTTCTCAAAGAGCACCAAGAATTCAAAAGTTCTTGAGGGAAACTATCCTCAACATTAGCACTAAACGGCTTTTCGAATCTAAAATTTACAAATCACTTAGGCAGTGATTGGTATGTGGGAATGAATTGGGAATGGAATGACATTCCTAATTCTATTTTAATTCACATGTTTGGTATGAGGGAATGAACTTGGAAATGTCATTCCCAAGGGAATTTCATTTCCACATACATAGGAATAGCCATTCCAGACCAAATACATAGGAATGGCCCATTTTTATGTATTTGGGAATCAACTTGACTACCATACCCTTTATAAATAATTTGTTTAATTATTATTATTATGAAAGTAATAATAATAATAAAATAAAAATAAAAATAAAAAATAATAATAGCAATTAAATAATAATTAAAAATATAATAATATTATTATGAAAATAATAATAAAAATAATAATAAAAATGATAATAATAATAATAAATAAATAAAATAAAAAATAATAATAACAACAAAATAAAAATAAAAGATAATAATAATAATTAAAAATATAATAATATTATTATGAAAATAATAATAATAATTATAATTATAATAAAAATGATAATAATAATAATAATAAATAAATAAATAAAATAATAAAAATAAAAATAAATAATAATAATAGTGATTAAATAATAATAATAATAATAATAATTATAATTATAATTATAATTATAATAATTATTATTATTATTATTTATTGTTGTTGTTGTTGTTATTATTATTATTATTTATTATTTATTATTTTTATTTTGTTATTATTATTATTTTTATTTATTTTTGTTGTTATTATTATTATTATTATTATTATTATTATTATTATTTATGTTTATATTTTTTACGATTATGTTTATATTTATTCTTATTTTTAATACTATAATAATAAAAGGGCATTATGTCATATTATATAAGTTATTCGCATTACTACTCTTAATTTCTAGAGCATACCAAACATGTCTTTCTCATTCCCAAGTTCATTCCATTCCTACTTTCATTCTATTCCTTGGTTCATTCTATTCCTGTCCAAATCCATTCCAATGTACCAATCACTACCTTAGCATAACGGTTGGTTTCAAAAAATACATGAGTAACTTGATATCCTCACCTTCTCCTAAGCACCTGTTTGCAATCTTGAATTCGATCTTTCTAGGAGTAACATCTATTTTCAGTTTTATTTTTCTTTTTCTTTTCTTTTTCTTTTTTTGTTTACTTGTCAGGAAATTATATGTTTAGAATATATATATATATATATATATATATATATATATATATATATATATATAATGGACAAGCTGCGTTCGAGTGAGGTCACTGGAAACTACATGATCCAGTTCAGTTCAATTATAACTACTTGATCATAATTCCTCAAGAAATTTGTGGTTTGATGGCTAGAAATATTGACACGCTTAGAGACACAGACAAGTTGTTTCAAATATTATAACTCAATGTACAATTGTGTCTCTTTTTTTTTTGGTCAAATGGAAACTTCATTAAATAAAGTAAAAGTTACAGTTAGCCTATCCCTGAAGATGGTAGGTCTGAAATGAGGAGTAGGGAGAGGGATTCAGGTACATTTTATAACCAGTCCAAGGGAAGAGAACAAAAACGGGTCTGGTTAGCAATCCAATCAGAAGAAATATTTGTTGTTCGCCTTATAAGCTCAATATGGATATTCCCTCTTGAATTCAGTTCCTCTTTAATATCATTGACAATATTTGCAATCATCCAGCTGGGCTCTTTTGAGTTGGGAAGGAGAGCACTAAAAACTTCTTCACAATCCGTCTCAATCATGATATCCGATTCATTCAGTGTTCCTACTAGGCGGACTGCATTAAGGAGAGAGAGAGCTTCAGCTTGCTGAGGATATTCGCATTGCAAGTGGAAGGCTGAGCCATTGACCATGGATCCGTAGTGGTTCCTGCAAATGGATGCAACACCTGTATGATTGCCTTCTATGCTAAATGAGGCGTCGCAATTGATCTTGAGACGACCTCTTACTAGAGGTACCCACCAGGCGGCTGGGCACGAATTGCCCATAGTAGGTGTGGGAAGATGAGCTTGAGGGGAAGGATTACTTCTGTATTTGTTGGCAGCAAAAGTTGTTCTGATTGGACAAGGCTTGACTCCCTCGAAAACAAAGCTATTTCTACTTTCCCATATTTTCCAGCATGTGTGAGCAATGATTTGTTCAGCGCGACCCTTTTCATAACCCGCTGCATAACACCTTTTGAGCAGATCCAAGTACCAAGAGTCGAATCTGGTAACTGCGTCTTCATTTGGGTAGAATTGCAATGGGGACGCCACCCAGCAACGTCTGCTCCAAGGGCAGAGAATAAAAAGGTGCTCGACTATTTCTGGGCAATTTTTGCAGATTTTGCACATTAGGTTGTCATTGTACTTCTTTCTGAATTTGTTTTCCTCGGTTGAGATAAGGTTTCTGTATGCTTTCCACATGAAGGCATTAATTTTCGTCGGTGCTTTAGTGTTCCATATAGACTTCCAGAGTTGTTTAGGGAACACGTGGGAAGAGCTGTGCACGAGGGGTTGCTAAGATTCTTTGGATTTGAGACTCCTATACCCACTTTTGACGGTGTAGACGCTAGACTTGGAGTGAGGCCATATGATGCTATCTCTGCTTCTTGTAGATGGGATGCAGATGCTAAGAATAAGGTCTTGAGTGGATTGGCTGAAAAATTGTCGCAGTAGGTCCCTGTTCCAATTGCCAAAGACAATAAGCTCGCTGACTTTGGTCAGATTGCATCCTTGAGGCTCGGTAATTTGTCTGCATTTGGTAATCCACGGATCGGACCATATATTGATGCTACTACCATCACCAATATGCCACATGGCTTCTTGTTTGAGAGTTTCTTTTCCGATGAGAATGTTTCTAAAGGCCCATGATGGCCGTGAGCCAAGCTTTGCATCCCAGAAGCTGGTGTTTGGGAAGTACTTCCCTTTGAGAATCCTTGCAGTTAAGGATGATGGGTTCTTGAGAATTCTCCAAGCCTGCCCTGCAAGAAGGGCTTTGTTCATTAGTTCAAAATTTTTAAAACCAAAACCACCATCCCATTTAGAATCAATCATGATATTCCAACTAGCCCAATGGAAACTGGTTTTTCTGCTTTTACTCCACCAGAATTTTGTAACTATAGAACAAAGCTTTTTGCAGATAGATTTTGGAATGATGAAGAGACACATTATGTAGCAAGGTATAGCTTGAAGAACTGATTTTATCAGCACTTCTTTGCCTCCTTCGAACAGGAACTTCTATTTCTACCCTTGCACCTTTGAAAGAATACGATCAGTGAGCCAATTGAGTGCAGCGGTTTTTGAGCTACCCCAGTGAGACGGGATACCAAGGTACTTCCCAAGATGTTGATTACAGTTTACTCGAAAGAGGCCACTAATTTCGTCTTTGACATCTTGGGGAGTATTAAGACTGAACGAGATATTAGACTTAGAGAGATTTATAGTTTGCCCCGAAACAAAGCCATAGTGATAGAGAGAGTTTTTGAGAGCCATAGCTTCATTTGCATTTGCTTCAATGAAAAAGAGCGAATCATTCGCGAAGAGCAAGTGTGTAATTGGGCGAATCATTCGCGAAGAACAAGTGTGTAATTGAGGGGCAATGCTTGGTGATTTGAATGCCTTTAATTTCCCAAATGGCCTTTTGCTTAACCAATGTCATTGACAGTGCCTCTGTAAGGATGGAAAAAAGGAATAGGGATAGAGGATCCCCTTGGCAAATACCTCTTTGAGGTGTGAGGAGGGGGAACAAGTCCCCGTTATTGCACAGTGGTGACTGTTTTCATGAGAAACACAATCCATTGACGATTAAAACCAAGCTTTTCAAGGAGAAATTCAAGGAAATCCCACTCAACCGAATCGAATGCTTTATTCATGTCTAGTTTCAGTGCCGCTTTGAAAGTTTTCTTACTCTTGAGAGTTCTTAAGTGATGTGCAACTTCTTGGGCAATAATGAGATTATCTTGAATTACTCTCCCTGAGATGAAGGCACTTTGATTGGGGGAGATAATTTTATCCATGAAAGGTTTGAGCCTTAACACAAGAACCTTAGAGATGATTTTGTAGAGGAAATTTGAACATGAGATTAGCCTAAATTGCGAAAGGTTTTTTGGGTTAGGTACTTTGGGAACCAAAGTTATGAGAGTTTTATTGAGTTCATTAAGGAGCTTTCTTTCTGCAAAGAAACAATTGATAGCTGCAAAAATATCCGATTTGATTGAGTCCCAATATTTATGAAAGAAGATACCTGGTAACCCATAGGGTCCAGGCGCTTTTGTGGGATGAAGGCACTAGGTAGCAGTTCTGACTTCTTCCAAGGTGATTGGGCGCAACAGCTCAGCATTCGTGGAGGGGGTAACCACTTGGGATATATTATCCAGTACGTGATTCATGTTTCGTGGCCCTATTAATGCAAAGATGTTGACAAATTAGTTTTGTATGGAGCTTTTGATTTCCTCTTGACTTTCCAGCCACTTTCCATTAGGGGTGCTCAATTTGAGGATCCTGTTTCTCGATCTTCTTTGGAGTGTGCAGGCGTGAAAAAAGGGTGTTTTTATTACCATGCCACAACCATTGGATTCTTGACCTTGATGCCCAATACCGTTCCTCTTGCTCCGAAGATCTTCAAGTTTGGAGTTGAGCTCGGGGATTTTGTTGTGAGATGAGACTGATCGTGGCAAATTGTGAAGCGAGGTAAGTTGCTCCTTAATGTTCTCGATTTGCCTTCTATTGTTAGGGAATTGTTGCTTGCTCTATAACGACATCCTCTTAGTGTAGTTTTTAATTTTCTTGCCTGTAAGAGCAATATCTCTTCTAAGAGAAATAAACTTATGATGGTTCCAACTGTTTTCCACTACTACACCACAACTTTCTTTCGTGATCAGTCCAGAACATTTCAAATTTAAGCCTTTTTACAGGTTTCTTGGTGTCGGTTTCAGTGAATAGGATAATGAGGCTATGATCTGATACCAAAGGAAGATGATTGGCAACCCATGCATTCGGATATTGAAAGTTCCATGTTGAGGTACAGACTGCTCGATCAAGCTTTTCTTTCACATTAGCATCATCAAGCCTGTTATTACTCCATGTGAATTGACATCCCTTTGATTCAATGTTGACAAGCTCATTGTGATTCAGAAATTCTTGAAATTTCTGGATTTTGAGATTTGCTTTTGGCTTCTTGCCCTACTTCTCCGAATGCATTTTGATGTCGTTAAAATCCCCTATAAGAAGCCATGGGGTATTCTTGTCAAGCTCGAGGTTGCTTATTGTATCCCAGAGTGCAAGTTTGTCGCTGAAGTTAGAGTAGGCATGCAAGACTATAAGTTTCCATGTTGGAAAACAGTTCATGCAGATGGCAGCATGAATGAAGCTGCGATCATGTTTGAGAATTTGGAGAGTAATTTCTTTGGACCATAAGAGAATAATACCTCCTGATATCCCAACGGGGTCGATGCAAAAAGAGTGATCGTAACCAAGATTCTTGAGGACTTTTTTGAGTTTTTTTCTTTATTTTTTGTTTCGAAGAGACTTATTACATTGGGCCTATATCGAGATATTAAATCCCGGAGGTTTTGGACTGACAAGGAGGTGCCCATTCCTTGACAGTTCCAGCTTAGGGCAATCATTGGTTTTGCTGGGGCTGTTTATCGACAGACTCCAGCTTACTATTGAGACCCTTTCGAGCAGGAGATGAGGATTGCACACTTGTTGTTTTCTTTATTTTTTCCAAGCCTTAGCTGGAAGGGGATCTTCAATTTTTTAGGGGATGTTCCTCAATGGGGATATCAAATAGTGCACTGCTTACACTTGGGGGTGTTTCGCTGAGAGAAATTTTAAATTCCTCTTGCACTGAAATCTTTCTTCTTTTTTGTGCAGCTTCATCTTTCTCAGAGATTGATTTTCTTTTTGAAGCATGGGTGTTACTTTTGTTCAGCTTCGGGCTTGACGAGTGTGATTGTGTATTTGGGCTTTTGCTTTGTGTGGTAGGCTTTGGGCTTGGCGTGTTGTTGACATTTTGGGTTGGGTGTTTCTGTGCTTTAGTTTGGGTTGGGTAGGTGGTTTTTGGGGATGTGTCAGTTATTTTTTGGGCCTGCTGGGATGGGCTTTTGGTTATGTTGGTGCTACTTTGCTTTTGGTTGGATTGGAGCTGTTTCGTTTGGTGTTGTTTGAATGAATTTGGATTTGTCAGGTTTGAGTTGATTGGGGGGCTACTACTCGAGCCTGCTGCTCCTACAGGACTGCCAGTGCTTTGGGAACGAGACTTTCCTTTTTGTGTTAAGGTTTAAGGATCTTTAGAAGAGGTAGACGGTTCTTGTCTATTTTTTAGCGAAAATGGGGAAATTTTCTTCCCCCTGCTTTCCGAGGATGAGCTTTGTTCACTCAACTCCGAGGAAAAGCTGTGAACATGCGCCACCCTGGAATGGGTAGTACTGGGTAGCCTGAAGTTTCTTTTGCTGCTTGGAGATGATTTCATCCAGGGGCCAAGAGCGTTAGGCTCAAAATTGAAAGGCAGAGGTTGGTCCAAGTTGTTTTTTGAAGGACAATCATCCGTGCCGTGGCTTATGAAACCACATCTTTGACAAAAATTGCTCAGTTTCTCGTACTTGAACCTGATCCACATATCTGGAAGGCCCTCTCTAGGAAGCGGAAAGCCTGGGATGAGCGGTTTGTTAATATCTCATTTGATTCTCATGCGAATGATGTTGTTTCTACTAAGCTTGCGTTCTTCAAACTCTTCCATTTTTTCTAGTTCGCCAAGGTGCGATTTTGCTGGGTTCCCATGGGTGGAGTAGGAAATGGTGTCCTTGGATGGCCCACGGTCGAAGGTTCCATGCTTTGTCCTTGTCTTCTTTGCTTTTAAATTCATGGATGATTGTGTTGAGTTTGATTGGGAGAAGTTCCACTGCTTTTTTAAGGCCCCAAGACCTGTTTATGGTGTTTCTGACAAGGCTGAGTGCAATGTGATTGTCTGTGACAATCCGGCCTATTAATGCATGGTTGGTGTTCTCAAGGCCTTCATCTGCCAGTGGGGTCATTTCAACAGGGAACGTTTAGTGTTTGAGGAGGATGCCATAATGGAGGCTAGCTGAGGAATGTAGGTAATGCTCAGTATACAGTAAAGCTTTTTGTGGGAGATAGGAACAAGGGTGATTATGGTGAGTTGAGGGGTACAATTGTATCTCTCATGAATGCATAATCTAATGATATTTTTTGGTGACGACAAACATTCTTGAATAGTTTTTAGACTCACACCAGAATTTAAATTAATTTAAAATACATGATCTCATTTAGAAGATGTAGAGCTCGGTTTGGCTTGATTAGATTAATCTCAAGAAGAATAACATTTTTAGCTGATTCAAATACAAGATATAAATAAATATCCTATCTACATTTTAAGCGGTCCACTATTAAACTAATCTTTCGAATTACTTAGTCCTATTGTTAAAAGCATACTATTTGTCAGAAAACCTTGCATGCATCCATGTTGATCTAAGCCAACAATATATATAAATATCAATTATTTAATTAGCTGCTTCTGAGGATCGGAGATCATTAAACAATTCACTTGACAAACTCACACACGCATGCACAACTGGAAATTGCAGGATGAAGTAATAAAATAATACCTACCCATAAATCTAGAGCTAGCTGGAAGTTAATTATGAAGGGATCAATTATATTTCAGCACATCACATGATTATATATGCATAAACACATGCAATACTTAATACACCTGTGTATGATATTGTTCTGATTTATTAATGAATTTTTTCTTAAATTTTGAAGAAAATTAATTAATTAATATAATAAAATCTTCTTTAATATCTTAAAGGATTAGATGAATTTATAACTTAATAAAGTATCAGAGTTTAGATTAAAAAACAATCTTGAATTCAAATCTAACTGTTACTTCAAGACGGATCCAAAAATTATTCTCATTAAAGGTTAAAGTACATAATTTTTCAATTATATATGAGTATATTTATATTTTTTTAGTTGGGACTGCTAATTAAATTTTCTAACTAAAAATACATGAATATTTAATTTTTGTTTAAAAAAATATGTAAAATCTTTAACATTATTTTGTACTAGCTCCCCCGACTCTAAATTACATCCACCCCAGTGTTACCTATTAAAAAAAAAAAAAACCAAAAAATCTATCGACGTGTAAAACTAAAAAATGAATCTTATCAATCACCACATGCATAAATATATTAATAAATATAATAAATTCATTTTTAATGACTTAATTTTGAAATAAAGTGTTACCTTAATATTAAAACTTCAGTAACTTTGTTCATGGCTCGAAAAAGATGCATAATTATTAAGCTGTAGCCCTTCTAGGTATCAAGTCTCATGTGCAATTGTGCACACTACCTAGATCTGAGAAGTAATGTTTATGAGGTAGAAACTAGAAACCACACGTTATGGCATGTGGTGGTGTGTGTTTAAGAACGATCCAAAAATTTCACACTTCTCAAGCAAAGAATTTGGCAATACGGTGCCGTGCATGTCCGTACACTAAAATATAGAATCAACAATTGCATGGAAATTTACAATAACCAGTATATGTATATAACATGAAATGTAATCAACTCACGTACTTGATAAAGTTCTGGTCAACCATGCGTTTACTAGTGGCCGAACCACATGGATGGGTGTTTTCTAAGCTACCATTCGTCATGTTAGCTTCACATTCTTTTAAATTCTTTTGAAACTAAACTAGCATGAAATGAGCCCCCAAGAGTTGGGACTAAGTAGAATGATCCAATATTGATTTGCTGTAAGAAAAGATTTTGAGTTCAAGCGGAGAGTTTATTGTGTAGTTTTTTTCTTTTCAGTTCGATATTTGTTTTTTGTAAAGTAAGTTTTTCCGATGAGCATATTAGAAGATTAGGCGGTAGTTGAAAGAGTTGCTCGAAAACTTGACAAACAAGTGCAATATAATATACATATATATATATGGTATACATCTATTTTTTACTTTAGTAAAGGGCTTTTCGAACTCCCAACGGTTTGATAGGGCACTATTTGATGAAGAAAATATACCCTTGGAAAGTGGTTTAAGCCCTTCTCTAAGAGGTTGTTGTGTTACAAGACTATAGCCCATTAGAAAGTTCATGGATTTTATCTACTTGATGAATTTCAAGATGTGAGACTTTCCTATTATAACGTGCTGTTCAAAAAGATTCTCCGTCCTTATTTCTGTTTATGCTTGTATTCATATGTACATCCGCATTCTCAAGCTTGATTGTTACTACACTAAGGGTTTGTTTGGCCTACCTTTTTTACACTAAAAGTGTTTCGTGTGAGTTTAGAAACTTATTTTACATGTTTGGTCCATTTCTAAAAGTGTTTTTATGTAAAAGTTGAAGTTGAAAAAAGTTAAAAAACAAGAAACTCCAAATTAAAACATTTTACATTAGGCTTTTGTGAAACTGTTTTTATATAATACGGGAAGTTATTTTCTTTTTCTTTCTGAAATATATCCCTTCATATTTTTTAAAGTATAATATTGCCTTCAAATTTTTTAAAATCTCAATATTGCCCAATATAAGCCAAACAGTCAACGACTTTTGTTCAACAATACTTCTAATTAAAACTCTACTGCAAAAGTTCTACAACTCAAAAACTAAAATTTCATAGATAGGTCAAATAGAACCTAATATTGACTCTAACCTTGTCACAATATATATTGTTTGACTTTTAACTGGTATCAAAATGTGTCTCTACACTACAAAATTTATATTGTTAATGTGAATTTAATATAATGTTGTTTAAGTGAAATCCTCGTCCTATTGAAAAAGGAGCATGAAATGTGAGCAAACATTTCAAGTCATTCAATCTTCTTTTCTTTTCTTTTCCGACAAAAAAGAAAAAGAAAATCTTCTTTTCTTCAACATTTGTTACGGTATCTATGGCTATAGATAATAGGATCTTATTCAATAAAAATTTCTGTTAGAAACCCACTATGCTACCAAAGTACCACAAATGATGCAGATAATAGTTCAGCTAGATGGAATTAAAATGGTTGTTAACAACTTTCGTACAACTGGCGAATTTTTTGTTTTTAATTTGTCTCATCATAAACTATACAAGTGACAATTACGATGCATTTTTTAGTGCACCATCATAAGGAAAATGGCGGAAATAGTTTCTATTGTTTCACTAAAATATTAAATTTGTTTTTATTATTTAAAATTAATCTATTTAAATTTTTTAAATTTATCCATGTTATTCAAAATTAACCAATTTAATCTCTATTATTTTCTTTAAAAAAATTAATTTAGTCTTTATTGTTTTCATATAAAACTCAAATTAGTCATCCATGTTTAAAAAAATATGATTAAATTAAATTTTTTGAATAATAATAGAGACTAAATTGATTAATTTTAAATAATATGAATAAATTTAAATCTTTTTAAAAAATAATAGGAAATAAATTGACTAATTTTAAATAATAATCCGAAGCTCATAATGTATATATAATGCGTTGTTTGTCTTATATTGGAAATCCTAATATCCTTGTCATCATGTCAGCTTTAAACTTTTCTTTTCAATGATAAGAACTCACCATATGCAGGATTATATTTGGATACACCCAAAAACTATATACTTCCTGGTGCTGCGGTATATTCTAACGCATATTTCAAGTCAGTTAAGAGTTGTCAAATAGTATTTGTAATGAAAAAATATAGGTTTAAACTTGAATATTTAGCCGCAACGAATTACTACCCAACAGGGCAAAACTTTAAACTGTTATTGTGCTCTTTGTTGCTAATTAGGCAGTAACTAGTACTTTGATAGTGACCTGCATTTCCTTGTATTACCCTAATTACGAGAACATCAAAAACGAATGTTTACATTATTTAAAAGAGATTTAACCAACTTTTGTATGCTTAGGGAAAAAAATACTGATCTTAATATAAATAAATTTTGTGACTTTTTGCACGGTTGCTTAAATTAAACTGGCTCTATTTTATTTAATAATTTTTTTTAGCTCGACTTGCCACGAGTATGAGTTGAGAGACTTGTACAATGATTAATTTTCATTTTCACTTTGTTTCAAATTTCTATCTAATAATAAGTTTGTCTAATTTGGGGGAAAAAAAAAAAGCAGACAAAAAAATTCAAAACAAAGGCATGACTTTAGTTTTTCTTTAAAAAAAAAAAAAAAGTATCTAGCACAATTACATATAACTGAAAGTTCTAACAGAAAAGTTAAAATTTGTAGAAGGAAAATCGAGAAAATTAATATTATAGGTGACAGATATATTGACAAACACACACACACACACACATATATATATATATATAAACGAAACTAGAAGAGGCAAAATGACATAATTTGAGTTAATATATGATATGAAAGTCATATTGAAGCACGTGAGGATTATTTCAATATTACCATTCTGAATGTTTTATATATCATTATTTTTTTTTGTCTGATTATATGTCATTAGTTGTTTAAACAGGAGCGAAAAAATTCGAAAATTTTAATAACTAATTTATATGCCATTTTGTTACTGTGACAGAAATGATACAAATTAAAGAAAGATTCATAAAATATGATATCACATTAAATCCGTTTCGTTATTCAAAAATTATTTGTTTTATATTACTTCTTTACCCGTAAATAGTAGTAATGGGTAACACGGTAAAAATAGAAAGAAAAAAAAAAGAATAATAGACAAAAAGCTAAGAATTGAAAGCAAATATAGGAGATAAATATAATTTTTCCACTAAATTGTCATGCATGACGATTTCCTAAAAGTTTTTTTTTTTTTTTTGCTGGGAAAGCACTCCACAAAAAAAAAAAAAAAAAATCGCCTCGACAGGGTGGCTTTAAGATCCTTTCCTCTACAATATTTGTCACTCCATCCCACCACCTCGTCCCAATTAGATAAAGGCTCATGTACGCCGAGAAGATCAAGGCCGCGAAACCAAATCCTGCGACTCATGCCACAAATAAAAAATAGATGATCTCTATCCTCCACCGTAATTTCACACATAATACAAACATATCTCCAACCACACCCCATGACAACAAACGATCCTTCGCCAACCAAGTAAAAAAACTGTGTTTTGATATGCGTACCTTGTTCCAAACCAGGTAGCGCCAACGGACCTCCTCATAAAAGTTGGTAGCAACTTTAGGCATTAAATTTCAACCAAATGCTTGAACCATATCCCCTCAATGGCATCACAGGAGACAACAAGTCCTTTTCAAACCCCACCACTCTTCAAATCTTCAACTTGAGGCCTGCGTGAAGCACATTGCATTATTACTTGTCCTACTTGGAAAAATGGAAGACGGAAAATGGTATATTAAATGCATAAAGTTTTTTTTTTTAATTAATAACAAAAAATTCAACTTAAGTAAAGACCATATCCGATTCACCGTAAGGTTATAAATTCTATAGTGCAGTGGCACGTACAGGAACAAATCCAAGATTTATGTTCAGTAAGACTTGTATATAGAAAAAAAATAATGGGGGCTAAATTGATTTCTTAACTTAAAAATACACATATTTTTATATATAAAAAAAAGGTTGAGTGGGGGTTGCGACCCCCACTCATATGCAAATTGATCCGCCATTGGGCACGTACACCCTATTGCATGTTTCATGCAGTCAAGGATAGGATGCATTTTTAGAAAAGATAGAGGTTTTGAACTCGTACCATAATTCATAATGAGTCATTACTTTATCATTTCACCTAACTCTTGAAATCTTACATGCATAAAGTTGGTTAATAAATGAGGAAATGAATTCATAATAAAATCAATCATCAATAAACGATAAAAGTCATTATCAGAAAAGAAAATAGATAGCAGTTCTGCTATATATAGAGATGGAAAGGATTCAAAGAACAAACACCACATCATGTAACATCAGAGAGGCGATGAACAAAGATGTTGCTATCCATGCGGCCACGTAGGGTGGTTCTGAATTAATCCTAATCGATCCATGAAGGCCATAACTAAAGTGGTCATGATCCCCAAGCTTTTGTTAATTTTAGCAAATATGGGCACCAATCATAACCTTAAATGTGAAAGATTGCTTGTATATATGTAGATATTGCACATTGCTAGACTAATGTTGTTAAAAGAATAGTTAAAATGACCAATTACCCTTAGAAAAGCAAGGCAACAAATTAATTAATTGTTATAATATATACTTGTTACACATTGAAAAATCAGAAATTTTAAGACCACTTTATAAGATGAAACTCAGGCTTCATAACATGATATCCGAGCTGGATCCTTAGTCCAGTTTTATTTATGCGCATGTGACCCATCTTAAATCAAGTTCACTTGTGTTCAATCTTTCTTGTATGTCATATTTCACGCATCTTCAATCTGCCACGTGTGACCTAAAATTAGGTCCACATGTGTTCAATCTTTCAAGTATGACTCTTCACAAATCAGGTCACATATGAGGGGGGTGTTAGAATATACATGTATCTTATATCGAAAAATCAGAAACTCTAACACCACCTTATAAGATAGAACCTCGGATTTCTTAACATTTATCTTTTTTTTTCCTTGGATCTGATCCTTCTTCAACTTCGTACATAGCTGAAAATTTGTGTATCGCACTCTCCTTTTTATCTCAATGCATTACAATATGTTAGCACTTTTGTAACACTTAAATTAAAAATTGAAAGAATCGTTACAATAGATTTCTAATTACAATGATTTTTAAGTTGTATAAACTAAAACTTTTTACAACGATTAGAATTTCTTTTATCACTTTATATTAATAATTATTTATGAGATTATTTTTTTAAATAATTTTAAAATTATAATTTAATTATAATGATTTAAAAAACAGTTGCATAGTGTTTATAATATACCATTACAATAAAAAGTTTACAACAGGATCATACACACGTTTAAAATTATTTACAACGTTCTTTAGTCTGTTTATAACAATTTTAAATATTACAACAAATAAAATATGATACTAATTTCTTCTAACTAAAACTGAACCTTCAAATATAATTGCTAGAGCACTCTAACACCCATTTCTTTCTTGCTATATTATGCATATCCACTCAACATTTTAATGTCTCTATCAGAATGGACGAAAATATATTAATAATAAGGTATCTTTGACATACTGGAGAAGATAAAAGAACTTTAATGTAAAACAAAAGCATAATACAACAAGAAGTCATCATCAAATTATGCTAATCAAATCACAGATAAGCTTATCTCAATATTTTGTTCTAAATACAATAATGTAATCCAACACTAGTGTCCATAAAGGATGCCTACACCTGGACCCAGTTTGCTTTAAATGTTCGTATAGCTTTAAGTTGTGTCAGGTTTAAAACTTTAAATTCGTAAATAAAATTAATGTTATAAATATAAAAAATAATTATTTAAGTAAAATACTTTTGATTAGTCCCCTCACATGGTCTTTTCTTATCTTTCTAATATTCAGAGTTGTTTTGGTTTCAGATGAAAAAGGGGCACCAATCATGTGAACGACCGGGGCCGACTGGCCCGTAGATAAAAAAGAATCCATCAATTTGCCTGATTAGATATCTTTGTCTATAAACAAAAACAAAGTAGGTTTTTAATCTCAAATCACCTAACTGATTAACCCTTATTATCAACCACATACTTAACATTTCTCCCACTATTATATGACATTATAAGATGTTAACGTAACATTATCTATCTATCTATCTATCTATCTATCGAATTCATAACATTATAAAAGAAAGATGCTGTCGCTACCCAATAATTTTATATTTTGTTTTTGTAAGACAAACCACGAAAAGTTGTATGCATTATTGTGTCTACATCTCGTCTCTTCCTCTCACCAATATATGCGTACGCATATCCACATCCACACATGCATTAATCTTGTTAAAATACTTTTGATGTGACATACTAAAATCTTCACCAAACAAAATACTACAGGTGGGAAACCTTTCCAATCAGTCCAAGACTGAGATATAATATTTCACATATTAATAAAATTTATATATATAAATTTCATCTCTTATGTAAAAGAATGTCTCATAAATTCGAACTAATGAAAAAAAATTTCACACAAGTGATACATAAGCCTCAAGAGACTCAAAATGTGGTGGTGTGTATACAACAATCTTCCATTTTTCTATTATTTAATTCAATGAGGTTTAAATTATTTTATATCACTTAAAATATTTTATAGGAGAATTGATTTTAAAATCTCTCGCACTTAAAGTGAAAATCATACCACTAAACCAAATGACTAGTGGCGTATACAACAATCTTCACCTATAATAACGATTTATTCACATTTTCAATTTGAGCGTTGCAACATAATCAAAATGTAGTAGTAATTGTTGACAATGATAAAAGAAAAGAGAGCACCTACACGGAAGCCATTAGAGCTACCACCAATGCTAGCTCTAAAAGAGAGAAAGAAATGATAACAACTACATTTTAAGTTATTCATTAATAGGAGAGTTTATTTATAAGTTTAAAAATTTGGTGGCCATACCAAACTTAATTAATAAGAAACCTTATCGAATAAGAAAATTTAGAATTTTTTTAATTTAATCCTAAATTAATACCCGGTACGAGGAATTATACTAAAGGTATGTTTGGCCTAACGTCGCTAAGAGCTCTTGGGAGTCATCAACCTGTCTTAGACACTTAACAATAATTCTTGTGAGTTTAAAAACTGAAATTAATATGTTTAACTCATTTTTCAAAGAACTTTTACACAAAAGATGAAACTAATAAAAACTAAAAAATAAGAAGCTCTAACATAGAGCTTTTTGGAGAAGACTCTTGCCAAGCCATTTTTACATAATACAGGAAGCTTTTTTCTTTTTCTTTCTCAAATATGCCTATCCATATTTCTAAAAACCCAATATTGGCATCAAATTTTTTAAAAGTCCAACATTGCTCAACATATACTAAACAGTTAACAACTTTATTCACAACACTTCTAGTCAAAGCTCTACAGCTCAAAAACTTAAATTTCACAACTAAACCACACAGACACTAGGGTCCTTTGTTTCTTCGCATGTCAATTTTAACTTGGAGCTCCACATCGCGAAACACTTGGCATCTGAAAGCTATTCATAATGCCTCAATTAAATCAAACCGAACAAGTCTAATCCCACTAGGTGAGTTCATCTAATACGCCTCAACTATAGCTGTGACAATATTCACATGCCCGACAAGAATTATAAAGCATAGAGAGAGAACAATAATCAAAGTTTATAACTGGCACATGACTAATTAAATTCAGACTAATTAAGTCAACTAAAAAGTAGAGTTTTACATGCTAATTGAGGACCTTTTTGGTGAGCAGAACTAAAGGAGCATTATGCCTTTCCCCTTAAAGCTTGCTTCAACTAAAGAGTAACCCCATCTGCATCAATGATCATAGTTTATAACTGGCACATGACTAATACAAATTGCAAAAAAATCTAAGAAAGCCGGCAATAAATGCTCATAAAGGCATATTTCGTTAGCAGATTACATCTTGGAACATGTCTGTACCATCTCAAACCTACATTAATTGTGCACCCTACGTGTGTGGAACCCACCGATATATATGGACCGAATGTCAGGCTCTGAAGCTGTACCAAAAGAGTATATAGATGTATATATCGTCTGGACTACTAGAAATATACGCAGTTTCTCATATCATCGAGCTAGCTCTATATCATTTTGCAGCAGTTTCATTTTGAGGTCTAGGACTTGAAAGGTCTGACATCAAAGAAACAAACTATGATGAGATCAAGTTCCTGCAAACTCCATGTAGCATAATTGTTGCCCACATAGTATTTGTGAGATCAAATCATAATGAGAAGATTCAATAGAAGTACTTCGATTGAAAATTAGATGCACATAAAGTTGGCTTATCATATATAGATTGGGTTCTACTGATTTAGTTTTCAAGAAAAATTAATATAAGGATAGCAGAAGGTGCTAAATTGTGTGCACTTCTATGAAGATTCATACTTCAATGAAGATCACTACAAGCTGCGACCACAACGGTCACATGGGCTGGAGGCTGTATGAGAAACGGTTTTCGGCTTCTCCTTCTGCATCTTCGGTAAATCAAGTTCTAAGACATCATGCAGTGCCTTTGATCCTTCTTGCAGCTCATCCATACTGAAAGCAATAGATTAGAACAATTAGTAACTATGTTATCAGTGACAGTTGTACAGTTATCACGAGCATAAAATCTTCGGGACATACAAGTATCGTTTCTGCAGGAATGTAATAAATCCATCTGACCATTGGACATAATCAAAATTTTACGGGGCATGAGGTACATGAATATTGCAGCTACTTAACAAAGGCTCCTATAATTTATGTAAGCACTCAAGGGACGCATGTTGTACATAATTTTGCAAATCAATTGAGTGGACTCTACACGTAGATGCTCCATTATGAAGGAAAGATGATTTAGGTTGAACCTTGAGAGGTCTTGGGATCAAATTTTGATTCCCCTATGCTTGTCATTTCTCAAAGACACACACAGAGAGAGTTGATAAGTTCAGGGATGTGTAGAAAGCCGGTCAAAAACTAGATAAAAAAAGCCTAAATAATGGAACTTCTTATTAATTCATGGAGTTTAGGACATTACCAACGAAATTCTGTTCACCGTACGTATTGTTTAGTTAGTATCATTATCTTACAATCAATACATTGAGTGTTAGACCATTCAAGTAAACAACTGCTCCTCGTATAGAATGGAAAAAACGAGTCTCACAGGGTACGAGGCAAGTATATACTTCTACACCATTTAGCTTAAAGTTTCAATTCACAAATTACTGTTCCAAAGTGGCAAAACAAGTGATAGAAGCCTGCTATTCAAATAGCACTTTAATCATATATTTCATGCTACCAGATGCAGGTAGGAATTAGAATCTGAAGAGTACAAGACAAAAAAGTGCTCAAGAAGAAAGTAAAAAAAAAAAGAAAAAGCAAGATAGTACACACACCTTTGAGTCTACTTAAAGCAATTAGTGCAATGAAGTGTCAGAGAAACAATACATTATGTAGAATATATTCTTGTAGCATAGGAAGCAAGATAGGGTCAGGGAAACACAAAGAAAAAGTATACAAATAATTGAAGTGGATATATAGACGAGGCAAATTTTACAAGTCAGGACACAGATATGACAAAAGACATATATGGATTCTCAGTCCACGCATGTGTATACATGTATGAAGTAATTCAAACACTACATATATCTCTAAATATACGCCTATATATGCTTGTTACTATATATCACCAATAGATTTGTTTAAGTACGTATACAACTTAAATGGTTTATATTTTATGTTTCCAAAGATGCAAATGCCAAATGAATAAAAAGATGAATATGTGACGTAAAGTCTTACAAGAAGACTTCTGGCGTTCAGGAGGAAATGTGTGAGTGTCAAAAATGCAAAATGGTGATTTGACACCTTGAGGATATGACCAGAGTTGAAACAGGTATTGTTAAGTTAGCAGTCAAAGTTCAGAATACCCAATTCAAACTTCACAATGTAATCATCAAAAGCAATTGCAGATAGAGCACAATGACAATTTCCTATATCCATAATCATATGATAGCAAAATGATACTCTCCAGATTGAAACGTTTAAAATTAGATCTCATGATTGTACTTGCTTAATAGCTCAAATAATCAAAAGCTAAACTAAGAGGTACTATTTCATTGAGGTCTTTTTAAAACTAGCAGTGAAACTACGTTATGATGGATAATAATATTTCCATACCTAATAGTGAGGGGAGGGGTCAATCGTATGATAGAATCGTGAGTAGGCTTTGCAAGAACTCCTCTCTCCTTCAGCTTCAGACATATATCATAGGCAGTCACAGGAAACAATGCATTTCTATCAAGCTCAATAGCATTGAATAAACCCTTTCCGCGAACTTCACTGATGAAGTCTGGAAATTTTTGCTGAATCATGGATAGCCGATGCCTGAGCTCCTCGCCTGATTGAGCAGACCTATCAGGGAAGAATGAACACAAATATATCACCTTGTCTTCAAACCATGTCTCAAGAAATTGGGTGAGTGTTGGATATGACTGTGGGGTATTGGATTTATTGATGTCTAAGAACAACAATCTGGAGATAGCACCTAATTCTCATATTTTCAGTTGGGAGATTAGTATCTCATCCATTTTGAAATGATTATATCTCAAAACAAAACATACAATCTAGTATCAACACTAAGTAAATATCTTAATTATATTAAACGATTGCTACAATTTACATCAGATGAGAAGCATCAGGTGTCTAACACACTGTACATCATGCTTCACAGAAGAAGGGGCCACTCTCTAACACAAATAGTCACGCTTGCTGCAGAAATGATGTCAAGGAATCATTGATTATTTGGAAACTGGGGATGGAGAATTTGTGCGATTTTATAAGCATAAACTAAAAATGAGCAGAATAAGAAGCACCCTCTAAACCTACAATCCTGCATCTCCTTCAGACCAACTTCATCTGATACACTTTCCATTTTCAGATGTAATAAGATAACATTTTGTATCTTAAATTCCTACAATTTAACTTCATATACAAATTCAAGCATTTGAATTGAAATGACCATAATACCATGAGTCAATTTTCTCTTTCCACTATCACCATTTGACTTACAAACAATATGAAATAGAGTATCTTGGAGATTCTTTCCCTGAGAAGTGCTAATGAATTGACATAATGAATATTGATTTGAAATACAAAAGTCACTTGTTGTAAATCTGAGATTGAGTTCATATAAACGCAAAATAGATTATCTTGATTTATTCTTTTTCATAAAATGTTTTTTATGTACTATTATAAGCTGCTTAGAATCTAAAATTAGGCAAAAAAGCTACCTCTCAGCAAGCCTCTCTTCCTTTAAGACATCCAGTGATGCAATGGCAACTGCACTAGCCAAAGGATTTCCACCGAACGTGCTGCAAATGGGAATTTAAGAGCATCTTAGCCGAATTCTCGTGAAGCAAACTGAAGTAAGAAGATTAGATCAAAGAAGAAAGAAAATGAAGAGCAGGAGGAGTGAGTTATGATCATGGAAATATCCAACATCAGCTGATAACAAAATTTATACGTCTCCAAGCAAGTCAGCTAAGAGCATTCAGCCTGAACCTAAACACTTGAACGTGAACTAGCATTTGACACGGAAAACATATTCCCTTCCACCATAACTGGAGATATAAGAACTCATATACCAGAACACAAAATATTTCTAAAACTGGAATTTAATGGCCATTGAGAACAAAATCAATGGAGTGGACAAATAATATAATGAATTGAGACTAAATAAACAAAGAATGATATGCTTCACCAAACAAAGGAATGAGAACGGTCAACCTTCCATGCTCTCCTGGCTGGATGCAGAGCATAATATCTTTGTCTGCCAGCACTGCACTTACAGGGAATACTCCACCCCCCAATGCTTTTCCCAGTATCTGGCAGGACAACAAAAAGAGATTATTCTCAGCATGGATGTACAAGCCACAAATAACATTAGTTCAGTTGATTTTAATAAACATAAATATCTAGTTACTCAAATGCCCAAAAGTAAAAGAGTTCAAGAAAGATATTTAGTCCTGAACATACACTCAAGCAAGACGTTATGTGCAACTGAAGAAGAGAATACAGATTAATAGCTGATTGATGCACTCCATCATTTTTAATAAGCCAATTTGAATTCAGCAAGAATATACATGGAATAATATCAAGATTGTCTTAATTTTATCAAATCCAATCTTAGTAAGTCCAATGACATGAAGCTACAACAGAATGACAGTTTTCTAATTTTGGAGTACATGAATGAATCCCATGTGAATAAATACAGCTTGCCCAAGCACATGGATGATGCATCACAAGATGCAATTTTCCATTTCGCTGCTGAAATGTTTCATTTAAATGAAGGACTCACCACAAGGTCAGGATGTACTTCTTCCCAATCACAAGCAAGCATTCTTCCAGAGCGAGCTAACCCACTTTGTATCTCATCAGCAATCATTAAAACATTATATTTTGAGCAAAGCTCTCGAACGGCTTTCAAATAACCATCAGGAGGAACAATAACCTAGCAACAAGAGTTAAACTAAATGAGAAATAAAGAGTAGTAACTATGTATAGCGAAAGCTACCCTCTCTGCCTTAAGTAGCTTGCCTTGCCTCATCCCACCTAAACGGGTCCATCACAAAATGACACCTAAAAGACCAGTAAAATTTAACCACCATATGCCTTTTGTGGCCCCATCCAGGAAGAAATTAAGAAGATAAAGCAGAGTAACTAAAGATATCGGTGGTAATTTGGCAATTGAGCTATCATAAGTTCCTAGTAAAGAACCTGGTATATCTTATTTTACTTGTTTAACATGTTTCCTGAAATTGGCTAATTTCTTGTAACAAAGTTGGAGAAAGGTGATGAGAGTTCTTAGACAAATCTCCAAAATGCTCCAGAACATACGTACCCCTGCCTCTCCTTGAATAGGTTCAAACAGAAAACCAGCTATCTTATCCCCATGATCTGGACAACAAAAACAGCAAACTATAAGCTTCACTATGTATCAACACTTTAAAATTACAGTTAGTTCTAAAGGAAGTCGTAAATACATCATTAAGCCAATCATGGATAGAATTATATAAAGATCTGAGCCCCTTATGAGATATATCATATGCCAACAATAAGGAACAATAACTGTTAAGTGACCACCTCATCTAAAATCTTAAACTGTTAGAGAGGGGTTTATTATATTATTTGTTATATTCAACGCGGCCCCGCAAGTGCTAGTAGAGTTAGTGCTTAAGCTGTTAGAGAGAAGTTAGTTATATTATTTGTTATATTCAACAATAACGACCACAACTAAACACTAATCCATCTTTACAGACCTCTAAATATTTTCTGTAAGGCAATTTCATCGCCAAAGTCAACTTTCATTTGGCCAGGCAACAAGGGCCAAAAACCACGAGTAGCGTCATTGTCACAACTCATGGATACAGCAGCCAAAGTGCGACCATGGAAGCAGCCACAACATGATACAATAATGGCCTGTGGACATGGATTACCAAATAAATACCAATTTAATATAAATAAAACTGAACACAGATCTTGACTCATGACTCAATAACAGTAACATCAGAATAACCTTGTTTCACTTAAAATAACAATCAATATCATTAATGGACTCTAAAAATTTGTCTAGACTAGATTTTCAATGTAGAAGCAAGTTAAGAAATACACATCATTAGTAAAAAACACCCAAACTCTAGAGTTTAGATTAAATTTTTTTGTCTAATTCAGACAAGACAAACGTAAATTATTGAATGAACTAATCGCAAATGCAATCTTCACATTTTCCTTGCTAGCTCAAAGGTTTCATATGTTGAATTGGAGCAATATAACCAGAAATTCAGTGATAACAAGTAGCTTCTTTTCAGAATTCGTTTTAAGAATGGTATTCGCAAATCCATATCACTAAAGTGGCACATGAGTTGAAATGCTATCTGTGTCTAGTTTAGTTGAATTCAACTGCTCATTTTCCCTTGGCAATCCAAAATATGCATGAATGAGGTTTTAGATTTCCCAAGTGGTGAAGAGAAAAAATTAAATTGTGCATCAATGAAACTATCAATACATTCCTTTTCAAGAGAAAAAGAGAAGCCAAACCAAACAGATATAACCCCATCTGTCAGACAAATATTACTCTGACTATCAGAAAGACAGAAACCACAGCTTTTTTTTTTTTGCTAAGCCAGAAACCACAGCTTTCATAACAAATATACATGGAGCCAGTCTTTTGAATCTATCTACATGCTTTGCCTCTACCAATTCACTAACAGGGGGATTAATACTATGTGTACAGTATACGCTTATATGATGGAAGGCAACGATGGAGGATGACATTTTTAGCAGTTGGCCAGATATCAAGTGGAAGATTCATAGTCATACAACGCTAGAATTCTTATCTGCAAGGTAAGGGAGCAAGATGGGGAGTGGAAATGAAGCCACGTAAAACTTGAGGAAGTTCTCATCACACTACATGCATCGCGTCTCAACAAAAAGAATAGTCCTTACCTCATCTCTTGGTATGTTTTTCTTCATATAACCCCACTTCCTTGCCAACTTTAAAGCTGTTTCTACACCTTCAGCACCAGTATTCATTGGTAACACCATATCGTATCCAAACATGCTGGTTATATGCTCTGCAAGTTGCGGAAATTTATCATTATAGAAGGCTCTAGAACTGAGTGTCAGCCTTTCAGCCTGTTCTGTTAGAGCTTTCATGATCTTTGGATGACAATGCCCCTGCAGCAGGAATTTATAAAGGTTAGAGTGGTTTTTACAGTGGCATGCTATTGAAACAGTCTACGTCACAACATCAACAAGATTGAACCTCTAAATGTAAATGGTTCCTCACTGCCTCTGTACTGTTTTAAATATGCACAAAAGGGGTACTATCAAAACGCTATTACATCAGAAGAAACCAAAAACCCTTGGCCTTTACCCTCAAAAGTATAAACAGTCTTAGAGTCAGTTCGCAGGTTAAAACTCGTGCTATTAGACCAAGAAAAAAGGGACAATAAATTGTTTTTTTCCAAAATAAAGTCCTCTAATAGCATCTAAAGAAAAAGAAAGTACAGTAAACACCCTCTGTAATCCCTCTTTTTTTCTAGTTCTTCAAACCTGATTGACAGCAGAGTAAGCAGAAAGGAAATCGAGATATTTGTTGCCTTCTGGATCCCAAATAGATGCCCCCTTTGCTTGAGAAAAAACAACTGGAATCGGATGGTAACTGCAAATATAATACAGACAATATTCAGAGTGACATTGTAAAACATTGAACATTTAATGTAGATGGATTCTCATATTAGTAAACACATGAGGAAATTTTTGATGTCAATCATAAACCAATCAGTCATCCATTATCATCTTACTTATGCAATATACAGATTCAATGAGTCTTTAGAAACAATTTCCTAAAAAATTTTGGAAATCCTAAATAAATTAGTGTTTCCCATCTCTCTCAATTTGACATATTTATGTTTCATGAGAAAGAGCCAAAGTTTCAACCTGGGGAAAATATATATATAAAGTTATCAAATGATCAGTGTTAGACACCCCTCTAAAAGAAAAGGGGTGCCTCCCAAGTACATACATACTTAAAAGGACACATTTATGTTCATTAGAAGGCGCCAAAATGATGGTGCAACCCAATGAAAGTATACACAAGGTTATTAATTTTCCTCATTTCCTCAAAACTTGACAAATCATCAACTTGAGACTCAGAAATCTGATATTGCATAAAAGCCTTAACGAGGCAAAATCAGAGCCTCTAAACTTTTACTATAATGAAAGAGGAGCTTCAAAATAGTAGCCAGCATACAACAATGAGAAAAGTAACTGCATTCATTTTCTCGACAACCAAAGGGAGCAACCTGTAGATGTTAATCCCCTTGGTCTCACATGTATGAACTCAAATATTACATGCCAAACATGCATGCAAATAATCAGTGTTCAAAGCAATACTTCTATCTTGACAAAAACATAAGAAGTCATAATTCTTTCTCATGTAATTCTGGCACAATCAGTTCTATTCACATACCTATGCTAGCATTCACACCAAAATGATCCCAAGTCCCTAGAGTGATTAAACCACAGAAAGCCATATTGCAAAGCGAAACAAAGCTTTCAAACATACATTTATTAGCCAACTCCTGAAAATTTGATACTTGACTGTGTAATCATACCACAGATCGGCCAAAATAATATAACTACTTCCCCAATTTTGGCTAGTAAGCACAACATATTGCAACTTACACTAGAAAAAAATTCTATCCTATTAAAATGATTGAAAATGGAAAATGACTGCATTTCTATCACCCATTTACCTCTTGCTCGTACTCTGTGCTGGACCTCGGAGAATTAGTCCAGGCATGCACTGAGCTTAAGTAATCCTGGCTCAAGTAATTGATACATAATTTTTAAAGAGTGCATATATATAGTAGTGATCCACAACAAAAAGAAGTGCAAAAGAAAACAAAAGTTACTAGACCTAAAAGTTTACAAGAAAAATCTTGAGAAAACAGCCACTTTTTTTTTTTTTGGAAATCCGCGGGTGTTCAAGTTCTGCCACACCCAACTCCAAGGCCATCGGCCCCATTAAGAAAGACTATACATCTGTGATGCTCTTCTTCAACATAACAAAACTCCCGTCATGCACGGAGTCCGGAAAAGGGTAAAAACCCACCTTGGGTTGCAATATGTGCAGTATTACCTAGTATTTTTGCAACACACACAAGATTATGAAAAATTATGGGAAAAAATAAAACCCAGAAACAAAAACATGCCAAAAAATTCGTTAATTTCACAAATATCACCTAAATTGATTCACATGATCATTCTGCAAATTAAACGAAACCCACAAAACCACACATGTAGAAGTGAAAATTCCACCTCAGGCACAGTTAACATGTTGAGAAAAAGATAAAGAAAGTTTACTTGTGAGCACTGCACTCATATTCCAAATTGATAAGGTGTTGAGAAGAACAAGTGTTGATGCCTTCAGGAACCGCACAAAAGCTCCTCACATTTCTCCTTCTGCAAATTGTCTTCAAGAAATATTGCAAAGGCCTCTTGCTTGCCATGGTGATGATAACAAATAAATAATAACCAATAAAACAAACGATAAATAAACCACTAAAATTTTATTGCAATTCTTGAAGCCTCAATTTTCTTTCTTCTTTTAACCAAATCTTTATCTATGTTATATTGTTTTTTTTCTCTCTCTCTCTCTCTCTCTCTTTGTCAGCTTTGTTGTGATTAAGGTTGGTGCTGTTACGTGTAGAGATATGATGATGATGATACACTTCCCAATGATGACTCAAATATCAAATATCAAATATCAAATATCAGAGTGAAAAGTGCAACAGACAAAAGCAACAATCACGGCATTTTCCGAAATTATCTTACCAGAGCATTTGGGTGTTTTTAGTATTAACGAAGTTAGATTGTTTAGATAAAGTTAGTTTGACCCGTTAAAATTTCTTAGACTTACTCTCTTCTCTCTTCTCTCTCTATATATACGATGCAGAATATGATTTAGATAAACTTAAGTAAATTCTAATAGTTTTTTTATTTTATTTTTTTATATGTAAAGATTTTGAATTATTTTTTTATATTTACAGATTCTCTATTTTAGTTTTACTTTAATAGTTTCTCTACATTTATTTAATATCTATTTTTAGAGAATTTTTATTTCAGTTTCACTCTAACAACTTTTTTATTTCAGTTTCATTTTAATAACTTCTCTACATTTACTCAATCTTTATTTTTAGAGAATTTGTAAATAATCTCTACATGTAGATATGGTGTTTTTTTATTTTATTTTTTTATATGTAAAGATTTTGAATTATTTTTTTATATTTACAGATTCTCTATTTTAGTTTTACTCTAATAGTTTCTCTACATTTATTTAATATCTGTTTTTAGAGAATTTTTATTTCAGTTTCACTCTAACAACTTCTTTATTTCAGTTTCATTTTAATAATTTCTCTACATTTACTCAATCTTTATTTTTAGAGAATTTGTAAATAATCTCTACATGTAGAGATGGTGTTTTTTTATTTTATTTTTTTATATGTAGAGATTTTGAATTATTTTTTTATATTTACAGATTCTCTATTTTAGTTTTACTCTAATAGTTTCTCTACATTTATTTAATATCTGTTTTTAGAGAATTTTTATTTCAGTTTCACTCTAACAACTTCTTTATTTCAGTTTCATTTTAATAACTTCTCTACATTTACTCAATCTTTATTTTTAGAGAATTTATAAATAATTTCTACATGTAGAGATGGTGAATCCAATTATAGAGATGCTGCTTGAGACAAAAGTCTCTAAAAACATCTCTACATATAGAGATTTTGTATTTTTACATAACCTGCTGGAGAAGGTTTTACGAGAAAGATTAATCAAGTCAAGCAGAAATAGAAGAGTAAATAAGTCATGTTTATTTCGTTATTTTGTCCCACATTGCTTGAGGACTTAGTATTAGCCTGGTCTAGCTAGTACAAATAGTATTTTGTCTTGCAACGGTTAGTTACATAATTTTTTTTTCTTTTTACCTTTCACCTCAATCCGTTTTTTTATCTCAAAAGATTCGAACCTTACTTTTCCAACTGTTAAAGAGAGTAACTAACTACTAGACTACTCTTGAAGCTCAATTAGCTTCGAAGCTAGCTTAGGTTAGCTATATAATCTTTGGACTAAAGAGTCCTTATAAATAGTCTTTAGCTTATTAGTTAGTGCATCCAATTATTTATAACAATTTTCTCATATTTATATTTTTTTTCAAGTCATCTCCAAGAACATATATAGCATTTCACGCTTATGTCATATGTCCCATATATATATATATTGTGTGTGTGTGTGTGTGTGTGTTAATCACGGGATTTTTTAAAAATTAATTGACCAAAAACATTAAGACACTAAGGTGTTTTCTAAGTGAATAAAGTTAGTTTAATTTTTCAGTTTGTAAGCTGCAAATGATGATGGCTTAACAATTATTAAGCAAAAAATGCAAATTTTATCTTTTAGTTGGAATCAACTAAAATAAGAAGAAGTGTAACTCATGAAACCATTTTTTGAATTTGAATTAAGAAAAATTAGACAACTACAAGAAACATAATAATACAACCGCATAAATTACAATTTATTGGTACATAAATGAAGTGCCCAAGGAAGGGGCCCGTCACGGATACTCCATTGTCCCTTCTTCTTGGTCTTCTCCTCCTCTAGGTACATTTAGATACAATTGTGAATGTGTCGTTTTGTACCATTCAATATGATGCAAGTTGGCATTTATTTATGGGACTAGTTTGGTAGACTTGTGTTTGGATCAACAGAGAAATCTCGTGCACCTAGTGCCTTACATACAGAAATCTTGGGATCTCGCCAAGCATGTTTGTTTGCCCACAAATTTGGTATCTCGCAAATGATTTTTGAGCTTGATGCTGTGAATCTCTTCCAAGCCATTATACATCTAGAGAAGCCCCATGGAAGCCATTATACATCTAGAGAAGCCCCATGGAAAAACAATTTTGTGGTTCATGATATCTGATGGTTATTAGCTTTATTGCAATTAGTATATACTAATTTGATTAGGTAAACTGGAAAATGCAGGTACTTGTTGATGATATTTGAGCTTTACTTGTTGACGACATTCGAGCTTTATTACGACCTGTGCCTAATTATGTCGTTAGTTACATTTCCAGAAACACCAACTAGGTTGCAAACTGGTTGGCCAAAGCAACGAAGCATCAGAGCTTACAATTTAATTAGCAAGGAAACTACCTACCAGAGGATGTTTAGAGTATAGATAATGTTCATACAGATGTTGCATGCTTTGTTTCAGTGCAACCCAACAGTGTTAATATTGTACTTGTTAATGCTTGCCACACCACTTTTGTGGCGTCTAGTGTGGGATAATGTTTGTTCATGAATATAGGATGCAATTGACAAAAAAAAAAAAAAAAAAAGAAGAAGAAGAAGAAAGGAGGTCCAAATTGTGGATTCTAAAAGTTATAGGTGACAAACTGAAATAAGAGAAATATGTAGGTTTCGTTCATAAAATGTTGGGATTTGGAGTTGCAATTGAGTACACGTATGAAACGAGTATGACGTTGAATTATGATAGTTGTGAACTTTGGAATACGATAAAGTATATCAAAGGGTACTAAAATGTTCTAAAGTATATATATAATATAATTTGTATCATATAAAAAAAAGGAAAAAAAATGATATATAGGATAGTTCTATCATAATATGGTCTCAAACTTAACGAATTCTTGATCAAATTGTAATAATTTATTTTCTCACGTATTGAGCACTATAACAAAAAACCAGTATGACACCGAATTATGATAGTTCTGAACTTATAATACGATAACGTAAAGTCTGACTTAAAAACATCATGAAATTCATATATATCCAGATCATATGAGAGGGTTGTTTTTTCACTTTTAACATTTTGAACAAATCCTATGAATGTGTTCATCTGTTTATGTCATCACTTTGTCAGCTTAACTTGTCCACTTGAACTTTAGCCAATAGAATTTGGCCTACTTTTTCCCGAGTCACGCCCCGCTGTCTCATTGGCTGCATACCTTGGCAATAATTTGTTGAGATAATTTTTTTGCATCACAAGAAACTCGAACTTAGCCAAAATTATATAACTCCGTCTTATGACTATAAATTTAAATACTCGAATCAATAAATATTTTAATATCTACTTTTTTTTTTTGTTTTCTATTTGTGTCTATACAATTTAAATCAATTTTAAAACTATAAACTCAAAATAACTAAATCAAAACCCACAACAGTTTAGATTTACTTTCCTTTCTTGTTTCTCATTATTCTGTTCACAATGCTACAATTAATGCCTAGACAGCCAGCGTCAAAAAGCTTACAATCGTGGGGAACTGTGTGAGTAATGATATTGTTTTTGGTTACAACGATATCATAGCCAAGAAAATTACACAATAATCCCAAAAGATTTTTTGTGTCTTTTATCTTTATTAAATAATGACAAAAGTCCTTTCAGTGCAAGCTTCAGACTACGATACTCAGTAAATACTTGATCCAATATTTGCCAAATAATTTGCACAATAATTTGGTTCTGTGTATATTAATATCCAAAATTACTTTGCAGAATCCTTTTGCATTCTTCAATTTACGATTTAGATAGATGATTATACCCCGTGCTTCGAGTAAGAAATGAAATGATAACACAAAGATCTATTCCCAATACATAGTTGCATCAGTCCTATTCTCTCAACTTTGAGAAAACCTTCCCAAATTGCTATCATTTCAATCTAAACGTTTAATGCAATGCCCAAATTAATAACAAATCCCGAAATCTATTATCCACTCTCACTTCAAAAAAGTCCTCCAACTTCCCATTCGCAAACCCACCGACATTGAGATTGAGAATTCATCGCCATTGTGGTTTTTCCCATCCTACTTGGACATTCCTCCTAAAAAGTTGAATATAGTGATTGCATACTCGGCTTCAATTCTCGTACCCAAACCGCTGCTCTCGTATTTGATAATACATTTGTCAATTTGTCAAAAGAACTATTAACATCCAAGCTGAAGAAGATTTACGCACGTTATGCCTCCATGGCATTAGGATAGGATCATTCTTTACTTATTATACATATATAGTAATGAAGTGAAGGTCACATCAGGAAGAAAGGCCATTAAAAGCCATCAAACCATGCATCAGCAGAGGAGAAGATGCTTCTGAAAGCTGAGAGAAAGAGGAATTGATGGCCGAAAACTTAAATTTCATGCTCTATGAGTAGCATCACGTCAAGAGTTGAGATGTACTTTATTGAGCATAGAATTGTTGGATATATGATAGAACCCAAAGAAACAGAAGATAATATCTGATAAAACATTATGTCCCAAAGAAATGCTCCTAAAAGTTCTAAGACCATATTCAAGAGGCTTCCTAAAATAGAGCTATTTTATTGAGACAAAAAGATAAAATCTCCTCCAGCAGACTCCTTATGCAAAACTCCCTAGAATGTGGAGCTTCTCTTTTTTTTGCTATGCTCCCTAGATGTAGAGAGCCAAATTGGCTCTCTACATCCCAAAAAACAACATGATTCAGTAAAAAAAAATAAGGATAAATTAAAAGTAGAGAAGCTGTTGGAATGAAACTAGAATATGGAGCCCTTAAAGATAAGGAGGTAAGCCTAAACTCCTTACATGTAAAGAAAAAAATAGAGAGGTTATTGGAGTTAGTCTAAGTGGCCATTATGAATGTCTGAATCAAATTTTCAGTCCATTCTAATGTGTCAATCGCTATTTAAATTATGTGTAAAATTTGAAATATTGATAAAAGTAAATTAAGGTAGTATGAATTTGGCTATTGCCCAAGAGGGCAACACAATATTGTTCATATTTTTTAGGGTTAAATCCACTTTGTAACTCTATCATTTGCATAAGGTGACACTTATTACCCCTCACCTTTAAAAAAACCCACTTAATAACCCTTGACTTTGGTTGATTTTAACAGAATTAGATTTCTGTTAATAACAATAGCACAATTACTTGATTATCCTTGTGAATTTTTTGTAAAGACAAATTAACCCCTTAACAAGAAAATCATAAACCAATCCATTGCCCTACTCCATGGCTGACCCCTACCCTAAACCCTAGATCTGTTCCCCGAATTCTCCCGTCATCCCTTACAACACTAACCCCCAGCCCCCTTACAACGCCGAGCCCTACCTTAAAATCTAAATTTGCTGCAGTGGCACCTGTAAAACCGCCAAACCCCTCAATGCAATAGCCTCGTTGTAGGGTGTACCAAGAATCATAATAGTCACAAGTCACATTTTGCAGTTTTATTTGTGCTGCAAAAGTACTTGTATCACCACTTATATCTAATGCAAGCCTAAGAACACCCTTTGCTCATATAGGCAGCAGCAAAAGTTGAGTTATAGGCAAGTCAAGATCTGATTTGTAATGTAAAAATCCCATATTTTCGAATTTGAAGTCAAATCCCATCTCATGCTTCAACTTTGCTAAATAGTGTAATGGCTCCATCGAACAGTGTTTTCAAGTAAGAGTGCAAAAAGATATGTGGGCAGTTAGCTGTTAGTGGTGGTGGTGGTTGTTCTTGAAAAGCAGTGGCGGTGAGGGAGGAGGTGGCAGCCACGGAGGATGAGGGACTGTGTGTGTGTGTTTAGTGTTTGGCATCGATGACCGATGCATGCATTTGTGATCGTGTATGAAGGGGGTATGAATGATTTTTTTTTTTTTTTTTTTTTTTTTGTCGAAGTGGGTTGATGATGAAGAAAGGGTGTTATCGGCGGTGGTATTTTTGTCCAAATAATATCAGCAATAATGAATTCCGTTAATTGTTAATGGTATGTTGACATAAGGGTTACTAAATGGGTTTTTTTAAAGGTGAGGGGTAATAAGTGTCACCTTATGCAAATGATAGGATTACAAAGTGGATTTAACCCTATTTTTTTATCCTTATTGAATGAAATACCTCCTTGGTTTTAGCAACAAAAATAAAATAAAATAAAATACGGAGAGACACCCTGAAAGGACTTGAAAAATAGGGAGGAAGGCATGCCCACAAGGCTTTTACTTCGTTCTAGAGAGAAATTTCTTTAGAGAGAGAAGAAGTAAATCCAATGGTAAGAAGGTAAATAGCGTATTACTCCCCTGTGTTTTGTTAAAAATATATAATATCTCCTTGTATTTTAAAAATTAGTTGATTACCTCTTTATATTTTACTAAAAGTGTACAATACTCTTCTGTGTTTTAAAAATTAGCTAATTACCCCCCTGTATTTTATAAAAGTAGCTGATTATCCCCCTGTAATTTTTAACAACTCTCGCTTCTGTTAGAAAATATAGGAGAGTAATCAGTTACTTTTATAAAACATAAGGGGGTAATCAGCTACTTTTATAAAACACAGAAGGGTAATCAACTAATTTTTAAAACATAGGGGAGTATTGTACACTTTTAACAAAATACAGAGAAATAATCAACTAATTTTTAAAATACAAAAAGATATTATACATTTTTAATAAAATACAAAATAGTAATATGCTATTTACATAGTAACTATTTTTTTCTTGTAACTATGTATAGTGTATAAACCTTGTCAATTAATGTTACCATCAACGCCGTCTAACTCGAAAATATATACCTCATAGTGGTGGGCCTACCTTTATAGTGGTGGGCTTGGTCCCTTTGTGCCTTACTTTTTGTAGGTTGGACTTGGTTAAATATGTTGTTGGACTTTCTATTTCTCGTAATTATTCTTTGTTAAATATACCTCATCTTTTGTGTGAAAAAAAAGGTAAAAGTGACGTGATTAAACTTCAAAGATTGTAAAATATTTCAGTTTAGTACTTAATGTTTATACTTTTTTTAATTTAGTCCTCTTTATTTTAAAAGTAAAACACTTAGTTCCCAAAAATTACTAAAGATTTCAATTTAGTATCCAATAATTTAACTTTATTTCAATTTTGTCTCTATTATTTTAAAAGCAACGCATTTAATCTTCAAAGATTGCTAAAATTTTTAATTTAGTATCCAATATTTATATATATTTTTAATTTCATCCATATTATTTAAAAAGTAACGTACTTAATTCTTAAAATTTGTAAAAACTTTTAGAATAGTCCTTATAGTTTATGATTAAATTGAAACTTTTTGTAAATTTTATAGACTAACATAGTGTTTGGAAGTACTTGAGTGTGGAATTCATTTGATGTATAAATGAATTATGCGAGGATTTGTATTTATAAATTAATTCTTTTGTTTGGAATTGTAAAACAATATTAAGTCAATTATGTTATTTACAAATGTAAATTGTGTTTGAAATACATATGGAATTAGAATTATTACTTCTATTTTACTTAAATGCCATTTTTTATTATTTTGAAATTAGGCTTGTCATAGGTTATCATTTATCTCATTATCAATTATTGCTATTATCATAAAATTGTCCTTGTCCAAAAAAGTAAAAACATAACAATGAAAAATTTTCAATAGAGTTAAACAATACAAAATAATTATAACTTCAACCATCAATTCAAGATTACAAAACAAACATACATTTCATGTGATAAAATAACCTTAAATTCAACCATACATTTAATATAAAAATAATAATTTTAAGAGAAATGGTGTGAGAGACGTTGATTTTTTTTTTGAAAGAGAAACATGAAGAGAGTCAATGATTTTATTTATTTATTTATTTTTGTACTTTAGCTAAAGTCCATCTGTTGAACCTAGGGGCCATTTTGTCCAAAGAAGATAAGCAACATATTTAAAAAATATGAATTTATAAATTCCAACTATTGAACAAGAATTTGAGCAAAACATAAATAAATTTAGGATTTACAAATTTTAAATTTTGAATTTTGAATTTTGAATTTTGAATTTTGAATTTTTTAAAAAGATACTTCCAAATACCTAAAGTTATATTTGTAAATAAATTCCATAAAATTATATAAAATTCATTTGTTCTAAATAATTGTAAGGCATGATTTTTGTAGCAACAGGATGAAATCGAAAAAAAATATAGATATTGGAGATTAACACGTCGTTTTTAAAATAATAGGGTCGAAAATGAAAAAATGTGTCAAGGTTGAGACTTTTTAAGAATTTTACCCTAAAAAAACGAATATTAATTTTCAAGGCCGCGAGAGAAACATTGTCAGCTGCTAAAAGGTGCTCTCTCCACGCAGAAGGGTTCTGATCTAGCTGGGCTCAGTCAAACATCAAGGTATATTATCTTGTGATTGTACACTCACCATTTCTCAATTTTTAGTTCAATTCATCTTCTACATCTACTCTTGTTTTTCATTTTTTGTTGACATACCCATGAACATATGTAATATATCCATAGTCTTCTATGCATTCTACTATATGGGTATGTTAAGCCATCTCTTGAAAGCTTTTTTTTTTTCGAAATCTGTGGGTATTCGAGCTTGCTCGATTAATCCCACATACCCTGAAATTAACAGCCGGAGCCGGATAAACATCGAGTGGCCCTGATAGAGCCCATCTCTTGAAACTATTCATTAAATGTGTGTATATTTCCAAGAAATAGGGTTTGTAATTAGATTTAGTAATAAGCTTTAGCTGCTTTTGTTAGAGGCTCTTTCTTGCCCACAATTAGTAAAGATTCGATTTTTACGAGGTGAGGAGAAAAAGGATTAAAGTAAACACGGCAGAGTTGCTCATTGGAGACTTTTGGTAATGTTAAAAATGGTCTAGACTCTAGAGAGAATCAACATTTCTGTTCTTTGATGTTTTAAAAGCTTTCTTAGCTTTATCGCGCATTTTTCATCGCTGAGGCCGTTAACAAAATTATTCAGTTCACCCACCAATTCATGTTGCCTAGAATGTTTTGGTGAAGTTGATTTTCGTTTGGTGTAGATTGATTTAACTGATTAGTTTAGAGATATATCATTATATCGAAATATATAAACAAGTTGATAAAAGTCGTGTTGATTATCTTGTCAGGAGACTATGAATTTTAATCTACTGACACTTAATTTAAATTTGATTTTCAGAGTAGAAGTTAGGATCATCAATTTTTTCTGATTAAACAAGCTAAGAAATACAAGTCTAAGGGGATCTTAGTTTTTACTACTGCATGAGGACTGGTGCAAACATAATGCCTTAAAGATTTTATTTATCTTCCCTGGATGTTAAGTTGCAAATCGGTCGAGCATTTCCTTTGAGATTTTTATCCTTTTAGGAGGGTTCGTCATGCTAAAAGGATCTTGCTTATAGTCAAGAAAACATATAGTGCATAATTTACGACTCAAAGCATTCCTAATAGAGTGTGTGCTAAACTTGAAATTTGAAAACAAAGAAGTGACATTACCAAGTAAATGTGTGACACTCCGTTGTTCCATATTGGACCACCATAATTGGTAACTTTATAGTGAGCATTAGTGGCTCGTGTAATTCCTATTGGACCAGGGGATTTTAGGACTAAGACAGTTATTTTTTGAGCCTATGGCATCAGTCTCGCTCTGCATGATTGGGTTTCTAGGCCTGGGTATGACATAATGTGTTTGACTTCTTGGTATTGTGTAAACTTTATCTATTCGGAATATAGTTTATGTTTCTATTGTGCAAGTTGTTGGTGATATTGATGTTATCAATTACTCTTGGAGAATGTATCAAAGTGACGATGTTATACCTTTCTATAGTCTTGTGGATATCTGTGGGATGCGTGTATGTCCATTCTTTGCTTAGCTAAGGTGTTCCATGCTTCAGATTTTAGTCTCAAAATCCATTTTTTGATGTGTTGATACAACCTTCTATGGACTTTGGAACGTTACTTCCATGATACAGCCTTTGGAAACATTGAGTTAATCCTAAAAAGCTCTCTCTAATTCTGATATCTAAAGGCTTCACACCTGACATTTTGATCACAATTGAAATTTTGTGTCTGTAGGTAGTCACCAGTTCACAAAAGAAATTGCAACATTAGTATTGGGTAGAGGGCATTATTTTTTTTAATTAAGTTTGATATGCATGTCTCTGATAGTTCCGGAGGAATTCTCTCTCAGTAAAATATCTTAGAATCATAGACATGTTTACAAGAAATCTATGTTTATAGGATTTCCTCTCCGTTTCTTCTTTGTTCTGTGCTTTTCCTGAACTATTTCTAAGACTACCATACGAATCTCGGTTGGGTAGTAGTTGAGTTTGGGACATATTTTAGACATTCCCTTGACTAAGCTCCTCTTCTAATTTGTTGGTATTACACAATTACCCAAACTAGGTGTTTATTGTGAGTGTTCTCTTTGCTTTTAAAGTAATTCTCATTGGGGCTTTTAATTAATTGAAAGAAATTTCTTTCTCTATTTAACCCTTCTTAGAGCACAGCTCATGGTTGTTTTGTTTACGTTCTCCAGCTAATTATGTTTTGTACTTTTATTTCTTCAGTGTAAGGTGATACCAAAACGTTGTTCATACATTTTACCCCAGGCTGTGTTCTTTTGTCACCTCCCTCATCATTTTCTAAAGGAACATATTTGCTTTGGTTCTGCATTGAGCTTTTTCTTAGTTGATCCGAATTCATGGAGACGGTACAGCAAATAAATACAAGTCATAGTCAGGTTGGAAGCTCAGATGCATTTGAGGCAAACAACTCAAATTCTGTGACCCTGGTCAAAAAGCTACTAGGTTGCAAATTGTTGGTTGGGATCAAAGACGGACGGTTCTTTCTAGGCACATTCTACTGCATGGATAAGCAAGGGAACCTCATTCTTCAGGATGCAGTTGAATATCGTAGCACCAGACGTTCTTCCCCTTCCCAAATGGAACACCGTGTTCTTGGCCTCATTCTCATCCCTTTCTCTTGCCGAACATCTTGCCACGTGGAAAGCTCTATTGAGGAACAGCTATCTTCACTGTCAGTTAAGGAGCAGAATCAGTCATAGCCGTTCAGGTTTCTTTGATTTATTATCCTTCCATAAACTTGTCTCGTTGGAATGAAGATAATACTTGACCTTCACTTTTATCTATCAAAAATGTTAAAAGGAAAAATATTATCTGGTCATTACTAGTTGAGGTTTTACCTCCATTACTTATATCCCATTGTCAATCTGCAACTATTTGCAAATGAGAATGATAAGAGATTGATTTGATCTGTTATCTGATTATTGTCATTTTCGGTACAATTGCTGCCTTTCAAATGAGTATAAGTTGAAACGACGAGCAACTGAGAGTTCAATAATACAAACTACATTCATCTTTTCCTATGCTTGTCCGAAGGGACCCAAGGAGCGGTATGAAGGGGCTTAGGTAATGAATGGTCTCTCGGGGGAGAAAGGAAGGCAGAGTAGTACTAACGTTTGGGGTTGAGATCTTTGTAGAAAGGCAGGCTATGACCCAACCCTTTTCATGAATTTGATCTCACATTGTGGTTGGCAAGGGCAGAGCAATTCACAGGGCAAAGGGGTCTTCAGCGGAGCCCTTAAGGGTGAGATGGGGCTGCATCTTTTGAAAATGCATGTATTTTTAAGTTATTTTGAAGCTGAAAAATCAATTTAGCCTGATCGATTTTAGCTTATACTAACATCATTATTTTCGTTTTAATTTTCATCATGAGTTTCTCAATTTCGGCTACGGGACATGCAAGCTAGCATATTGATCACATGCTATATTGTTTTTGGCATAGATTTAAATTCCTATCAATTTAGCAAAAGAAAGTCTAGTAGATCTGCTTAATTTTAACTATTCATGCTTTATCCGCCTCTCTATTAGGTTATTTTTAATAGTATCTAACAAAATGGCTTGAATAAAACCATTTAAAAAAAATGGTGAAGTGCACAGGACCCCCTGTGTTTTTAAAAAGGTGCATACTATCTCCCTATACTTTTAAAACTAGCAAATACCTCCCTTGTGGTTTTTGAAACATAGCACACTCGCCCCCTCTCTAACTTTCTGTTAACTTAGTTAACGGATTGTGTAAAAAGCCTTAAATACCCTTACGTTAACTTTTATGTATTTTGTCTTTTATCTAGTAAAAATATTACCAAATTATTTTACACTATTTTACCCTTTTTTACCCGATTGAAAAAAGTAAAAACTTAAGGTTTTACTCTACCATTCAATTCACTCAAACCCAATCTTTCAAGCCTAAAGGATTGAAATCGCACAAAGGATTGAGCATCACTGAAGCAGAGACGCGCACAGAGGATTGAAAGCGCAGTGATTTTAGCCATAACGTTCGAGGTAATTTTCTTCAACAGTAACCTTGATTTTCATATTTTAGGCTTTGCAAGATGTATTTGTCTTCTCTTTATTCTTTGGGAGATGTCTTTGCAAGATGTTTTTGTCACCAAAGTGTTCCCGACAAATGTTTGTGGGTCTTTGTCTCTTGATTTTCATATTTTAGGTCTCAAATGCTTTTGTGGTCCCCTATGTTGTGGTTGAAAGGGATAAATTGTATTCTTAATGTGAAATTGATCTAATGAGCTTAAAATTGGTTAATGCAATTTCCTAAATAAACTTAGCCAACAACAATCAATTTTCATTTCCAGCACATATACTGTAAATAGTCTCAAAGTCATATGCTTGCTTAAGACAACATTTTATCTGTTATATGTATATTTTTCCCGGAAGATATGAAGACCTTACATGCCAAGAACCTCAAACTCTGATTGTATATATATAGGAAAGGAAATAGACAACCAGAAATTACAAAATGCAATTAGCAAGCACAACAAAATCTAACAATAAGCATTGATGCACAATTGATACAGTACATAGCAGTTATCATGATCCAGAATAGAGATCAGTAGTACTCACAAACGGCTTTAAAACATTTTTTTTTTTTGGTCAAAGAAGCTCTAAAACAATTAGATATTATGATTTTGCCTATGAAGACTCAAAAGCCATTCATAATCAAGGATCCAAAGTGCTTATTATCCATGGCAAAACATAAGGAAATTGAAAAATTATGGATTTCAATTAATGCACCATTAAACGTTAGGGGTTAGGAGAAAAAAAGACAAAAAATAAGATCATAGAACAGTAAAAAGAAAAATTGAACGAAAGAAGGAAAATATAGTTTGGGCTACTTGAAATTAATACATGCAAAATTAGAACTCACATCGACGGAACCACCTTGATGAAACCCACCTTGACGAATGATAGTGAGAAATATTTGTTTTGTATTTGTATTGTAATAAGTTTTTGTAAATCAAGTAGAGGGTATTTTGGTAATCGAACTAACATATTTATTGCCAAAAGTGAAAAAAAATCAGTCAAAGTTGCAAAACTAAGCGTGTGTTTCACACTTGCTGTTAAAAGTAACGCTTTTATTGATGGAAGGGGCAAGTGTGCTATGTTTCAAAAATCACAAGGGAGGGGTTTGCTAGTTTTAAAAACATAGGGGGATAGTATGCACATTTTTAAAAGCACAGGGGGGTCACCCTAAAAAAATTAATAGCTCTTTTAACACAAATAATAGCCCGATGGTCAAAATTAAATGAAGTACGATTTTTTTTTTTTTTTGGTCAATAAATGAAGTACGATTGACGAAATGGTTTAATGCTCTTAGAATAATTTACCCTTGCAAATATAATGAGGGTTTACGAATTAACCCATAAAGTTGCCATATCAGATTTAAAGTGCACTCAGTTACTCTTAATCTTTACGCTTTTAGTCTTTCTGCCCATCATCTTTTCTTTTCTATTCATTTTCTCCAATTTAGGGTTAAAACAATGTCACCTCTAATAAAGGAAATGGATGGATTCTCTCATTCCTCCCATTCCTTTTCTTCACAGGCTAAGGCCATGCATGGAGAGATACCATCTGTGATTCATAAATTTTCGATTAAGAAATCATATTCAACTTTTGTGGTTAGTCTGCGTTCTTTGGACTTTTTAAATTTAATGAACTGAAACATCTAAGTAGTTAAAGGAAAGAAAATTAATTGAGACCTCACCTCTAAATAAATGCAACCAAGAAAAATAAAAAGACGAATTGAATAATAGTTTCAACTTTTTCAAACACAAACAACCGATATTCATTGGGATCATTTTGCGAATAAATCGTGGCTTATCATGTTTTAAGAATTACTCTATTACCCCATTCAGGATAAAGAATAAGCTTACGATGTGGAGTTGATCAGGAGACCTTTTTTTCCCCTTTTAGTTTGAAGAGATGCTTAACCGATCTTTAAAACAAAAAATACAATAAGAGATAGTCCTATGGACTGTTTCAATATTATTTTAAAGGATATTTCACCCTTCTTATCATTTTTTAGTAAAAATTGGGGGCATTCAGGATATATCCATGCTTGTGCTATCAAGTGATTAATTCAAACCAAAATTAACTAATCAATCTAATTAAAAAACTTTAGACTTTGCAGATCATTCTTATCTAAAGCTATCTCCTTGTTATTTTGCCATTCGAATCCATCTTGGACAGCTGTGTAACTCTTCAGGAGATGATTAGCTATCGATAGAGATGGTCTCTTGCTTTTGAGTATTGATGATGGAGATATCATCGGCTGAAGAGTTGATTAATCTTAATCATTGAAATGTGACATTTCTACATCTAAAAATTAAATTAATTCAGCAAAGCTTGTGATACACGTGATGACGTGAGGGTTGCAAACAGTTGCGATTTGGACAATATAGATCATAAAAAATCAAAAGTTGTGGTGATTAATTACATTATTGTTTCGTTGCTTGCGAGAAGGTTACTTAATTTTAAGTGTTGAAGAATACAATTTTTACACGTTGATAAATCATAAATTTTAAGACTATGTCTATAATATCATGGATTATTCCACCCAATACCAGTTATTTTTAGGATAAAATTTTATATTTCTTAACATGGTGTTAGAGCTGGACCTTGATCCAATATTGTTCATTAAGGTGCGACTCATTTATTTTCCCTAATCCATTCCTCTATGTCACCTCTCTTTAAGCAATTCTTCTTAATTGACTCACTCTATATCAACTCTTGTACTCAAAACTACTTCTTTAATTCAGATTGCACATGATAGAAATTCTAAAGAATACAATTATCTTATATTGATAAGTCATAAAGCCATGATCATTTTGTAATAATATCTTAGACTAGTTCACCTAAATACTGATAATTAGTTTTAGGATGAAGTTTCATATTTTTTGATAATCAGAATCATATTGTATATAGCTCAAAACTCGTGTAATTGGAATTTGAGATAAGCATTCACTAAGAAAAGAGCCAATTGAACCCCCAAGCACCAATGGTTGACTGGAGTGGTTAGACAGTGACTCGATGTAACCAAAAGTTTTAAGTTTAAATTTATGCCATTTTATTATCTACCCCTTAATTAACCCGAAGCATGCCTTGAGACAATGTTACCGAAAGAAGCCAATCAATCTGGAGTCACATGAAAACTGCGACTTTAGGGCAACTTCAAGTAAGCTGCTAGTGGAAAGAATTTAAAAAGAAGTAAAGGCTGAAAGTAGAAAAAGAAACAACGACAAGCCAACTGAGTAGTGTTGCTGTTTGTTTGTGCTGCAGTATCTAAGTGGCGAAGTTAACGACAAATAAGAAAGCGTGATGACAAGCATTTCAGATCTGTGGACGACAACAAAGTGTGATTTGGAAAGGTGTTTATATGTAGCTGAAGTTAAAGAATAAATGGAATTTTCAAATGAAAAGAATTGAATATGTATAAACATCAAGTTTAAGCATTTCTAGGATCTTCTCTTGTCAAATCTTGAAGATCCTTTTCCTATCTCTTTGCTGAAAAACTTGTGTCATTTACCTTTCTTTTTCCACTCTTATTGCATTTGTTGAAAAGTATTCCCAAATATATGGAACTAGAATGGATGATACTGTTGGAACTAGAATGTAATTAGAGCAAGAGATCGGATCCACACCATGGGAGGCACCTTAAGTTTAGGGTGTGTACAGGCTACTGTGATGAGTTGCGAATTATGGTTTGCTTCAATTAATTGGTGGACTTGTGGATGATCACTGAATGGTATCCCCAGCCTCTTAGATAGGGATAGAAGGGAAATTAATACCCCTAGAATTGTTTTTATATAATCAGCTTAGCCTCCCTTCTAGAGGGAAAAAAAAGTAATGATAAATAATAGGAAGTAAAAGTGATGGAAGGTGGAAAAGTCATGAGAGGTGCCTTATTTTTACTTTTTGACTAACAAGCCTTTTCAATTATTTTATCTTGTAATTTCATGTTGAGAATGATATGTTCCATACTTCTACTGAGTGAAGAGAGAGAGCGCGAGAATATGAGAGACAAGAGAGAGAAATTAAGTTGAGAAAAATATGATAAAAAATTGGGCAATGTTAATCAAACATACAATCGAATAGTGATTTCTTATAAGATAGAGCTGAAATTTGGTGAGTAAGTTTGCGACTCAAGCTTCTGCAATCCAAATGGTGCAAATCAATTTTGGAGCTCTCTAAAGTCGTTTCCTAATGTGTGTACAATAGTTCATTTTTTTTAAATGTATATATTGATTATTGTTTACAATTTATACAAATTATGTTTGGAACTTTTTAATCTCAATTTGATCAATTGGATTTCATGGATAAATTATTTTGAATAAAATCAATTTATGAGCAACAATTGCCCTTTACATCAAATGAAAGAGATCTTTTCTATTTATAATGGCAACAATTATTATTATTATTATTATTATTATTATTTTTCTCTTTTGTATGTTATATCATTATCATATTGAGGAAGAGTCATGTCTTAAAAATTTCACATATGCCTTAGTGTTTACATTCTTATAATTGCTATAAAGTGCATTATATAAAGAGGAGTCATGCCCCTTGATGACTCGCCTAATTGTGCCTCAACTAATTGTCCTATAATGTGCATAAATTAAGTTTTGATTTAGTCATATTATTTTGTAATCTATCATTATGAAAAATATGATTTTAGATATAAAATGAATAATTTTTTTATATTTTTATTTAAAAAATATATACATATAAATAAATGTCCCGATCTCTAATTAATGACTCCTCTATTGTAAAGGCTCTGACTCCCCATACCTAATTTTGCCACTTCATTCACCTCCAACAGGTATATAGATGCCACAAAGAGCCGGAGACCCTACGAACATGACCTGGTGAAATCTCATTTTGGCCATTTACTTTCAAAGGATTTACCTAGCAGCTTTGACAATTCGGACTTGTTTTTAGTGACTATTTATACGTACTTGTTTCCCAGAATTATTAAGATCAGAATGATGAGCTTCAAGGTCATGCAAGCTAACATTGATAATTTTAACATTACTTATTATTGAAAACAATAAATAAATAATATATATCTCTCTTTCACAGTTTAAATTTTTAGTTGAAATGATAACTTAATATATTTCGTGGTGTAAATATATTGTATCCTTTTTGTTTCTAACACACACCCTTGTGGTCCAATGAACTATATATTGGAAATAATGAGTTTAGCACTGGTTTTCAAACAAGGGTCGATGTACATTAGGGTTAGTGGGGTTTAAATATAACGATATTTTTAGGATACTTTTAAATATTAATTAGTACTAAGCAAAATAAAAAATTATATATAAGCATTAACTATTTATTATAACCTTCACTGAAAAGATATCGTTAACCCGTATCTATTTTCAAATCTATAAGAACGTAAATATCCTTACAGTCGCGCCTCCTACCACCCCACGCACCAACCAATACCCTACCCCATACACACACCAAAGACAAAAAGATATATATGGGAGATCGATTTATTTTCTTACAAGTAGAGATTTGGATAAGATATTGGATTTACAGAAAAGGAGTACGTAGCTTGAGGAAACCTCATCAACTGATCAAAGCAACACCTCTGCTTACAAAATTCTAAAGCCTTGAGAACGACATAATATATGAACAAAAATAGATATAGGGAGCTACAAGTATAAGTGCATGCACGGTGGACTTCAAACTTTTCTCCCGTTTCTGGGTGCTTGAAGCCTAATTTGCCGATTACATCTTTGAATAAACTCCTCAACTCTTTTATTCAATTCTTCAATAGACATTGTTGACAACTCACTTTGATCTTCAACTTCTGTCTCATCCTTCTCAGATTTCGACCTCTGAAGGACTATTTTTCTTTCCTCATTTTCAACCATGATTGCTTTATCGGAGTTACTACGAACACATTTGGCTTCTTTCTTCTTTTCTTCATGATTTATAACTTGTGATTCATGTTTGATGACAACAATGTCCAATTTAACTTCCTCAGCTGCAGCCTTTTCATAAACAATCACATCTTTTATTTTGTCTTCTGTTTTAATCATGGTCATATTCGGTTTGGGATTTGTTTTCTCCATAAATTTCATGTAGGGAGTTTCCAAAAATGAATCTGTTCTTGCTTGTTGAGTCTTTTTCGCGTACTCTTCGTATATATCATGCTCTTTTGATGAAGAGAAGGCACCAAAATCTGCAGCAATGATGAGTATAAGAGTGTTGGAGATGAAGAACCAGAATTTGGTAGTGTTGATAATAGTGGAAGGTTGGATGTTAAACATGAGAAATATGGAGATATAGAAAATAATGGAGAAAAAAAAGGCCAAGAAAGATATAGCATTTGCTTTTTGAGGGTAACCTTTGAACTTTCTTAGTGTGATGAAATTTTTTAGGGTTTCCATCATGGGCATTTTGGTTTCTAGAGCTAGAGGTAGCTATTGGTGATGTATAGATTTTGTTGAGTGACTTAGAATATTTTATGAAGTGGTTGGTGAAGTTCTAAAATGAAGAGGGAATTTATAGGTGGCTTCGAAAAGAAAAGGATTGGTCAGCCATGAATCAAGATCAATGTTAATAATTGAGCTCATGTAATTACTCATTGCCCCTTGCTAATAAAGAATTTAAATTGTCCTATCCCTATGCCATAAGCTATTCTTTTGCCTCTTAAAATTAAAATTTAGATTCCCTCGTGTTAAGGTATAAAACTGATTCTTAGCTGTTTAGTGTTTCCGACGTAACTCCGATGACATGCAATCAAGGAACATGTGTGAGTAGATCTCACGTGAACACTCTAATACTTGAGTTAGTACGTTATTTTAGGAAAAAGACGATAAAGAGTCATATGAATGGATAAAGATCAATTACCCTATTCTGATAAGAAGACGGACTATTTATACATTGCTAAGGACATTCTTTCTGATTTTGTGGGATCCTGCCTGCCATTATCGTGATAGTACAATGGTATGATCCTCATCCGAGCATGGTGAGCTCGGGATGGTGGAAATGAGACACGGTCAGCTCAAATTATATGGCATCTGCTAGACAATAAGATGACGCTCATTGAGGTGTATCTTTGTAGCTCACCACATACTAAGGGTAACCTCGAGAATCGAACTCAGCTCAGTCCTACCCATATCATCTCGTAACATCATAATGTTGTGATTGAGATTAATGACGATAAAGTGATCTTACTCTTATCAAGGGAAGAGCTACTTCAGCTCACACTCATTTCAATTTTTTTGTGTGTAAATGTATGTATTTGAAGGTGTTTTTAGGTACATATATATATAGTATTAAATTGTGTGATTTTAGTCATACTCAACAAAAAATCTGAATTTGTCCATGACACTTATTATGAAATGATTTGAACCATCGAGTGCAGAAGATCAAATAACTGTATTATCACCTCAGTATCATTAATTTCCTTTTCTGACAATGTTATATAATATTATAAACGAATCCAAAACTACAATGACTATAACATTATGATAGAATAGGAATTATGATGACCCCAAATGCATGAACCAGAAATTATTGATTGCAAGATAAATTTTCTTGTTTTAATATCAAAGTACTATGATCTACAATGACTATTTTTGGGTTGGACCTTCAGTTCATAATCGACATATCTTGTTTTTGGGTAAAATCAGGTTAGCACAAGATTTTCATCCTCGTGCATTTGGCTATAACCACGTTAACATTTTTTTTTTTAACGTGAGAACTTAGCTAGTAAAATTCAACCACCAATTAGTAAATTACGGGTGCACCGATATGTCCCAATACATTTTTTAGGTCAATTAAAGTGTGAACCTAATAAATAGCGTCTCGGCCCCTTGTGGTTTACTATAAGTGCAAGTCGGGTCCCTGTGGTTTCATAATTAGCTTATAACCCCCTGTGCTTTTCAAAATTGAAGCATGCATGCCCCCTCCGTCAAACAATCTGTCAATTTTAACAGAATTTGTTATGCACGTGCTAGTAACACAACTGTTTGTATTTTTTACACGATTGACCAATATGTATGAGGTGCGCAATAGCCCCTTGTGTTTTAATGATGGTGCGCAATAGCCCCCTGTGTTTTTAATGATGGTGCACAATGACCCCCTGTGTTTTTAATGATGGTGCGCAATGGCCCCTTGTGTTTTTAAAGATATTTGATACGCTGACATTACCTCGGGGGCATTTGTGTCATTTTGATATTGCCGTTAAAATTTTAAACGGACTTGAACTAAAGGGGCACATGTGCTTCAATTTTCAAAAGCACAGAGGGTTATAAGCCAATTATGAAATCATAGAGACTCAACTTACACTTATGATAAACCACAGGGAGTCGAGATGCTATTTACCCAATATTAATTATCTTTATTTGTCACTAGGCTATTCCTTAAGCTGCTAACTTTAATTCTCAGTTTCTGCATGATTAGGTAATCATTGCAAAACCCCCTTCTAGCTGTGTCTTTATGATTTTTCAAGCATACTTTTCAGAAATGATATATCAAATTCCAAAATATAGAGGTCGATAGATCATTTTCTGAAAGTCCTCACATACGACTATGCTGATCTTATGCATATAATTGTGTCTGTGGACCCTTCTCCTAACCATCTACTTTCATTTTTAGTTCATGGTCTTGACAAGTGTAAATGGTGTGGACCTACATAGCCGCGAAATCTAAATGGCAGCCAAATCGTGCGGTTAAATCACCTTTATTGTTTTTTTGTTTTTTTTGTCGGGTTAACACGTTGGCAGTTGATAAAAGCTTGTGATATTAGATCGCCTATGAATCATTAAGAACAGAATGTAGTATAAAAGTTGACCATAAAGAAATTGATACACAAAAATGAATTTAATTTAATATTTTTTTTTGAAATTTTATAATAATAAGTTTAATCGATTGGTTTAAGGTCTGTGATCATATTTATTTTTGCCTTCTTATCAAAAATGAATCTTTTCTTCGTGTCTTTTCATCCGTCTACAGTTATTCTATTGTCATTTATGTCTTTATTCTTTTGTTAGCATCTCTTGATCAACCCAAATTTTAGTTTCAAAGGCCATGAGATTTGAAACATTTATGGACTGCATAGAATTACCATCACCATCCTAGCATTAATATATCCATTAATTTAAGATATTTCTCATCTCATAGTATTACAGGTTCGTGGCACCAGATTTTCTTTATGTTAACACAGAATTCTTGGTCTTCTATTTCATTTTTAAACTTCCACATAATGTGAATTCTTAGATATTAAAATTCCTTAATATTAATTGATTATTTTGTTTAAAATTTTAAACTATTAAAGAAAACTTTATTTTTTATATTTATTAATTAACTCTAACATATATATATATATTATCCGTGATATAGGGCAAGACGATTGTGGTCTTGCACTTGAATATATTAATGGGTGACTGTGAGACTTTATCAAATGGTCATTTTAGTAAATTAAATTCTGATATTATATTAAAAAAATTTAGCTCAGAGAGGTGTATTATATTTTATTCCTTTAAAAAAATTGGTGGGAAGCATATATAGTCTGCATGGAATTAGCGAGGAAAGGTGGCATTTGTCAATTGCTTACTTTTGCTTTTTGCGTTGCGTGATCAGATAGGTTACTTGAAAATAAGATAATTATATATTGATTAATCATGTTCATGCAATAGGGGTTTGTAGTGTTGATAACAAGACTTCTAAAGACAAGAAGATAATCACGAAAATTTTGTGTTAGGTTTATTACTTTGATCGCGGGAACAATGGCACAAGTCGTGGTTCTTATTGGTTCAACTCTGTAATTTTTAACCAAGTGAAAAAATCGCAGACAAATCGTGGTTCTTCAATGATCAAAAGATATGTTTGATATAATAATATTTTATTGAATTTGCTAGCTGCTCTTGAAAGTAATATTTACCTAAAGCGTAGATTTCTTGAACCAATTGTGATAAATTAATACTTGGTATTGTAAAGAATTCTAAAAGTAGATGAACTCATCGCGTAGAAAAATTTTCATTTGACTAGGGACGGAGTCAGGATTTTAAAATTGGGGGACTAAGATTCAAATAAAAACATTTATAACAAGAGGAAAAAAAAAGGGAGGGAGGAGGAGGAGGAGGAGGAGGAGGGAGGAGGGAGGAGGGAAGAGGGGGTTGTTGGCGTTAATTTATTTTTAATGATATTACATATAAATTTTTTTAATGACGTCAACTTTTTTTTAACGATATTATATAGACTTTTTTGAAAAAAAAAAATATTGAGGAGGGTGGGGAGTAGGGCATTTGACAGTGTCGAATGATGCAATTTTCAGATGATGAGATACACTCAAAAGAAGTGGGACAAATTGCATGTAGGGTTTACTCTCATAAATTAATGTGTGATTAAGACTTACTATCAAATGAGAGTCTTATTCCTAATCAAGGTTGTTACTATCTTTATTTCCATTTTTTTGTGGTGATTGAGAGAATCTAATTTTCGAGAATTTTTTTGGTCTTTTCGGCCGAAAAATAGTGGTTGGAGTTCTAACAAGCTATCGTGTCCGAGACATGGTGGTGAATAGTCTAAATTATTTTATCGTAATAATTATATAGACAATTCACTACTATTGAGTTTTTATCACCGAGGCTTTGGTCACCTCCTATAGAAGGGGCTGTGAAAGTCGATTGATTGATGCTAGCAGATAATGAAAGGAGTTGAGAATGGAACAGTCGCTGAGCCCATCCGTGGCTGGGGTCTGACTTTTTGGCCACATCCAGGCAGTTGTGTATGTATTGTATGGATTGGGGTTGTCCCTTTCTCAGCTAGTTGTTGATTCTATGAACAATATTTCCACTTCTCATTTCCAAAAGAAAAGGAAAAAAAGATACGAGAATTTCATGCGATCAACTACTACAAAAATCTGTTTTCACGCAATTAATATTTGGAAAAAGATAAAGTCCGACTCTGTCGAACATCAGCTCACACCCATATGCGCGCCCTACATCATTCACTATGTAAAAACTTGATGTCTTACAGAATCGGGAAAATCTCACATTTAGTCTCTATTGTTTACAAAATTTTTTAATTTGGTCCCTATTATTTAAAATATATCAATTTAGTCCTTATTATTTTTCCAAATGTTTCAATTTCATTCCTATTGTTTAAAATTTTTCAATTTCATCCTTTATGTTTGCCAAAAGTTTCAGTTTCGTCCTTATTATTTTTAAAAAATTTCAAATTCGTCCCTATTGTTTCTCAGAAAATTTTAATTTAGTCTTTGAATAATAGGGACGAATTTGAAACTTTAAGAAAATAATAGGGATGAAATTGAAACTTTTTAAAAATAATAAGGACAAAATTGAAACTTTTTGAGAACAATAAGAACGAAATTGAGAAATTTTAAACAATAGGGACGAAATTGAATTTTTTTTGTAAACAATAAGGACTAAATTGAGACAAATAAAATAATAGGGACTAAACTGAGACAATTAGGTAACAATAGATACTATTTGTAAAATTTACCCTACATAATCATATTAATATTTGGAGTTTAGACTGAAAGATAAATGTGACAATAAAAGCCTTGATTGTTATGATGGACCAAATGGTGTGAGATATGGCTCCGGATTCAAATACCTGTTAGACAAATTCTCACATTTTTTCTAATCTTCAACAACTTATGAATTTCACTGTTAATTATTGCAAAATAAACAATCATTATCTAGGTTGGGGTAGAGTAAAGGGGGAAGAGTATATTTGTCAATTTCTCCATCTCTCCTTTAAATCACAACCAAAATCTTAAATATAGAGTTTTTTTTTTTTTTTTGGAAAAAAGACCTAATAAATAATTGTTATTTGTCTACACAAACAAGTAATAACTTGGAATAATACTAGTTGAATAAGAAAGTTAAAAATAGTAGGCTAGCAATAGTGTAATAGTTATATGATGAAGTAACTTAAAGTGTTTTCCTACAAAGCGCACAACCACACATTGACTCAACAAAAAAAAAAAAATACTTTTATCATTTTTCTTTTGGTTAATAACTCGACCCTAAAGTTTCTTTTTCGAAGTTAGTCATATTTTTAGTTGTTTATAATTACATTCGAATTGACTTTCAAGACAGAGATAAAATCAAAGTTGAAATCGGGGGCACCTTTAATTTCTAAATGTGAGGTTTGAAAACTAATCAAGATTCACAATGAGGATCATATTCATACAAGTTTACACTTCTCGACAAATCTAATCTGTTTTGTTATTCTAAGCGGTTATTTTATTTTGAATAAACATCAATTAAAGAGAAAAACATATGATAAGTTCAATTAGCTATGACCCTATGGTTCAGTTGTGGAGTTAGACACCCAAGTTCAGGGTGTGCACTCTTGCAGTGAGAGAGGTTAGTATATACACTCATATAACGAAAATATCTAATATAATGGTTTTCTTTTTAAAAGGCCAAAAAAGAAAAAAAAATCATAAATCTTTTTATCATAGTTAAAATTTTTAGAAAGTAGGAGGGTCAAACAATAATTTTGTGTAGTTCTACTACATAAAATGCATAACTACACATATATTATCTCGAATATTTAACAATTAGGAGTTTTTGATTCAAGAGAGTTATAAGACATTTTATATCACTTAAGATATTATACACAAGAATGAATATTGAGACCTCACACATCTAAAACGAGAATGAATCCGAGACATCTCGAATCTATCAACAATTAATTAGGACTAATTGAGATAACACACCAACCAAATCTCTACTTTGTTGTTTTGATAAAAAGGAAGTTCCAAATTAGATGATGTCTAAAAGTGATGGTTCATTCCATATTATTGAACTACTTTTTACTACACTCCTGGTGTAAGGACAATCAAAGCCTGACTTGGTCAAGGAATGTGACTGCTAAACATTTTACATCAAAATCACTACTCTTCCATATCAACTTCAAATCTTATGAAGGTCAGTCAATACCATATCTTGTCTGGCCCCCTTTTTGCAACTATCTGTATTGATTTTAGCGTTGAGTTTAAATTTAATTATTAATTGAACCCAAATCGAAGGGTTGACAATATATTTGGGCTGAATAGTGAAGTGTCAAGTAATGGACCACTTGCGTTTTACTCGTGAAAAAATTTAATACATCGTCAGCATAGCCTGGGCTAATTTTAAGCCCACTATGCTGTTTATGGATCAAAAGTTCAAGATTTTTATCGGACTCCGCCAACTGGGTTGTCACGTCATCGAAAAGAAAAAGAAATGCATATTCCATTTGGAATTAGAGAATTTTCATTAGCGTTAGAAAGATAATTTGTAAATATCAAAGTTATTGACGCAAGTGTTGGATAGGTGGTCACGTATAGTGATCGATTGCAATAAAAAATATTGAGTTTGAATCACGATTTCAGCCTCTAAAATATCATAGTTATTAGGTATGATGAAGAGACCATTCAGATTATTGTTGGTAGACCATATTTTTCGCTTTGAGTTTGTAATCATTCTCATGCTACTCTAAGATTAGATGCTTAAGATTGTACATTTTCTTCCAAAATGCTATAATTTAAAGCACAGAGATAATGAGATGATTTGACTCAGTACCTTAGGAGTTTTTCTCTTCATATCACAAACAATAGCATATTCTTTTATATATAATTAGACTGAAAGGTTTAAATTAAAGCCCTTTTTCTTTTCGAATTTGAATGTCTTAGAGAATTTTTCAAAATACTATAGATGTAATCTTTTATCATATAAATCTCTTAATTATGAAGACTCCTCTATTTATAAATCGCGATTTGAAATAAATGAGAACCAATATATTTTTTATAATTCCCAACACACATAAAGACAACTTTTTTAATAGAGTACCACTATCAATAGTTATCTAGACCTCAATATCTACTTTTTGTCTAATTAAGATAAAAATTAAGGATTTTCCAATCCAAATATTTAGTTTGACATGACCACAATACCTTTAGTTGAAAACTTTAAATGCTATTGCGTCTAAAATTAAATGGGCCTTGCAACATTTTTATGCAAAAAAATATTTACTAATAAATGAAATTTGAATATAGTAGTCCCTAAGAGTTAGATGGAGTGGTCGGTGAACAACTTGTTATGATCAAATATCCCAAGTTAGAACTTATGTCATTCTATCATAAATATTGTCTAACTTTGCATGCCTTGGAGAATGCGTTGTGATGCACTACTACACAATGGAGTTTATAACGTTAAATTTATAAATTTTATAGCCTTAAAGTGAATCTAATATACTCTTGTCTAATTCTTCCTCATTAAAAAAAGAAAAATTGAAGCTCAAATTATCATTCAGAACAAACAATTTGAAATATGGTCCTCAACAGCTGAAGCTCTCAGCCAGCCGATTAATCCACAAGTTCATGGCCTGATCCCATATGAGTCTGTGAAATACAAATATACAACACAAAAGATTATTCCAATCTTCAATAGATATACTACTAATATGCAATGACAAGTTTTATTTTTTTATTTTTTTCAGGGTCTAGATACAATAACGATTCAATGCACTTCTAAATACGTAATAGATGATTCGAATTCAAAACTTATTATTCAACAATGATTCTTATATATGTACCCTTCATGCTAATGGTAAAGCTAGACAAGCACTACTAATTGAATAAGAATTCTCTTATAGTATGGTAATATTGTGAGCTGATTTTAACAACATTATTTCACCATAATTATATCAATAATATATAATTATTATATTTTATTCATAATATCATAACGATGGAATATTATGTGCATTCCATAATTACTAAGCTGGCTAGCTAGTCCAGTTAAATTGTTGACCATTGTCTCAAAAGTTATATAGACAAGAAGGCACAGTATTACCCTGTAAACAGAAAAGAGAAATCAAGAGAGAGTCCCTCTCATGCATCTCTGAAGCTTTGCATGGCATGTCGGTCTCATGAAAGCTACTGCAGACAGACCTATGTCTCGTCATGTTACAGTTTTTTTTCTTTTGTCTTTTTAATCTGCCAAAGATTTCATTTTTATAGTAACTGATTCTGTATTCATCATTTCGTCTATTTGCATGCTAGACACCACCTCTTGCACTCTTACTTCCAATTGTGGCAAATAAAATGGCCAACTTAGTCGATTCCATTACTTTTCCATGCAGCCTTAGCACTGACAAAAGCCTGAGCTGAGGAAATTGTTTTAAAACTGGTGAACGTTTTGAACGCCTTCTAATAATAATTAAGTTCCACTTATATATGGAACTCAAGTGAACATTTTGAACGTCCTTTTAATATTGATGTGAATTTCAACTTGTACATAGAAATTGATCGGGTAAATGTTTTGAATGTCTTTTTAATAATGATGTAGGTTTCACCTATACATAGAACTCGGGTGAACGTTTTAAATTTCTTTCTAATAATGATGTAGGTTCCACTTGTATGTAGGACTCGGGAGAACGTTTTGAACATCTTTTTAATAATAATGTGAGTTCCACTTATGCATGAGAGAATGTGACCACCCGTTTTGAAGCACAACCCCTAAGCTGAAACATTATCCATTTATAAGCAACCTTTTGTTATCAATATCAATAACATATGTATATATGCATATCTCTTTGCTTTTGGTTTATCAACCTTCATTTGATCACATAACTTAATATCACACAGATTTCTTTCTCCTCTCTAATGGCTTCTGTAATGGCTTCCATCATTGTAGGATTGCTTGTAGTGGCAGCAGCTCATGAAGTGATGTGCCAAGAAAGCAACTCAGGTGATGGTGATGATAATGTGGTGATGGAACAAGAGGAACTTTTTGGTCTTTTTGAGGTAATGGGGTCATTTCTTGATGACCCTACTTGGGAACAAATGCACCCACAACCATGTACAGACACACCATGGCCTGGTGTGGAGTGTGAAGTTGGTCAAGAAACTCCTCCAATCTTTCATGTCACAAAGATTCATGTAGGCCCTGATATTGTTACTCCACCATGCAAAGCTTCTGCTAAAATACCACAATCTTTGATAAAGTTGCCTTATCTGAGAACACTTTCTTTGTTCAACTGTTTCACAACATCACAAGTTTCTTTATCTCCATCACTCTTTGGTGGTGGTGGTGGTGCATTATCTTCCTTGGAACATCTAGCTCTTGTGTCTAATCCAAGCCTCTCTGGAGCTATTCCCCCAAGTTTAGCAAACATTGTTAGCTTGAGAGTTTTATCTTTGTCACAAAACAATCTACATGGTGAAATTCCAAAAGAAATTGGTGGGCTAGTCAATCTGCAACAACTTGATCTCAGCTACAACAATCTGAGTGGTTCAATACCTGAAGAAATTGGAGGGCTCAAAAGTTTGACCATCTGTGACCTCAGCTTCAACACTTTCCAGGGAAAGTTGCCTAGTTCATTGGGTCAGCTTCAACTTCTTCAAAAGATTGACTTGAGCTCAAACAATTTCCAAGAAACAATATCTTCAGAGTTGGGAAAGTTAAACAAGTTGGTGTTAATGGATCTGAGTCACAATTCATTAACTGGACCAATCCCCGAAAACCTTGCAAATTTGCAGCAGTTACAGTACTTCATGATTGAAGGTAACCCCATTAATACTTGTATACCTTCATTCATTGAAGCTCTTGTAAATCTCAAAGCAATTGGTTTTTCAAGATGTGGCTTAAAGGGTCCTATACTAACAACTTCCTTTTCCAATCTGAAAAATTTGGCTGCATTGTCTCTAGACAATAACAGCCTCAATGGGACAGTTCCTGAAAGTTTAAGTACTCTTCCAAATCTTGATTTTCTGAATTTGGGCCAAAATCAGCTGAGTGGTGAGCTATTATTTCCTGATGAGTTTATAAATAGGCTTGGGGAGAGACTAGATGTTAGAGGAAATCTTGGCTTGTGCAGAAAGTGTCTGTTTCAGAACAACAACAACAACAACGGTTCTAGCTTTGTACCAAATTCTTCTTGTCTTCATGCAAAAGTTCCCAAGTGTAACAAGACTTTGGCTGAGGAAAATCCAGGTGATTCTAAGAGAATGAGTCCTTCATGGGACCAAGCAGCTGGTAACATAAGTTCAACCATACATGGGTCAGATCCAAAGCTTGTCTTTCATGTTTTGTTTTTTGTAGTTTTATTGTTTAGTAGCTCATAAGCTTTTTTATTTATTTATTTTCAATTGTGAGCATTGTGATTTTCTTGGAAAGTGGTGTCTCTTCCTGCTATTTGAATTCATGGGTCATTTTCTGGTACAGCAACAATGCATGTGGAGAATGTATACATATTGAGTTTCTATATCTCGAGTGGAAGTGAAGACATGAGTAAAAGAGGTTTACGTTCAGTTTTTTCGGGTGGTTTTTGTATGACATTCTCTTTTTTATTTTTTTAATTTCTTGTTATGACGTCAGAATTCAATTAGTGGAGCTCGATCATTGGATTATATGGCACAGTCTGATCACCAACTGATAAATTCAAGGTGTAGCGGTGCACCCCACACATACGTTAAATTAATTAAGGGCGGAACTCTATAGTAGTGGGAAGTATTAAACCTTCTTCCGTTTATCCCACTATCGCTAGACCATGACGTTGGGGCTTTGCATGCCATTCTTTAACAAGGCTGTGTTCTGTGTTCGGTGTTCTGTGTTACATCAGTGACAGTGAATGTTATTTTCTGTCTCAGCCTTTCAGAATATGCAGCTGATCAAATTAAGAAACATGAATGCGCTCCATTCACAAGATAAAAGATGCGAGCTCTGCAGCTAGCCTAGTGTTCACATGTGTCTGCTAGCATGCATGCGTGAAAGAGTTTTTTCTTTTCTAGTCTCTTTACAATTTCTTTTCTTCGTGTCTTTGGGCAAGAATAAGGACAATGGATCCGCTCGTAACAAACGGTAGTGAATTGTTATTACATTTATAATGAAATAATATAAATATATTACAATAGTTAATTTTTACTCGTAATATTGTTATAATGTAACGAGAAAATTCTAAGCCGAGTATAAACAGTATTTACATGAGTACGAAAAGGAGGCCTACATAGCTAGTTGATCAGCATAGCTTCTCTAGCAAAAAAGAGATGAGAGCACCAGGAACTAGCTAAGCAGCTGGTGGGAGTCCTGAGCTAGATGCTGCAGAGCCTAGTCCAGCAGATTGTCCTGTTGAAATGCAAAATGAGATGAGAGGCCTTCTGTGATGCTCTGCTATAGTGCTATGAATGTAAAGAATGTCCCATATATCAGAAAAAATGCCATGTTTATAACAATATTTTATCAACAAGCATGCATGGGATTGGTATACTCGGGTTTGGATCCTCTCCTTTCTTTATCTCTCATTTTCAAAGTGAAATGAATTTTGAATTATCAAATATGATATTTTTAAATATCAACTATTCATTTTAAAATTTATTTTAAATACCTTTTAGTAAATGAAGTGAGATTATAACTTTATTAGTAGACTTAAGAGAACCAAATTTGTCACACATAATTTATCTCCTTTTGAGAATGATAAGATTTGAAACGGAGAAGATCCTAATTTATAGCACTCATCCATTAGTAATAGGATTAGTGAAACGACGTTGTTTAAACTTAAGATAGCCCAAAAAGAAAAAAAAAGGTAGAAAGTTGCGACAGGGACACGTGGCAGGGAAGGTAGAGCGCGAAGTTGGAAATGTAGTGGTTGTCATTAGGGCTTTGGTCTAGTGATAATATTACTTATTGTTATGTAAGAGGTTGTGAGTCCGAGTCTTATTGATTACATTGGTACGGCTTTAGATCTTACCTAAATCAAAAAATGTAACAATTGATTGTTTTAGTTGTGGAGGAAATTAGGTTCCCGCCAGTGAACAACATGGATCAACAATTTATTAAGCAAGTTAGACATTTGAACCATCTCATCTATGATAAGAAACATGAGGTTCAATTTTAAAATCATTTGATACTAAGTGAAATACCATGAGATTTTACATACTAGTATTAGAGCTTATAATTTTGGTTAGTTATATCCTAAAATTAATTATTGTTAAGTGATGTACCTTAGGATATTATATATCCTGAATCCTAGGACATTATACATGGACGTTTTATCCATTCTCGTTTTGGGCGCCGACTGTGGAATGCACAACTACTTCAAATTCGATGGTTATTCAATCACATAACTATGCTTTTAACAATTAATCATGTGTTACATATGAAAGGGGTGTTGAAGAATATCAATTGTCCCGCATAAATAAATAGTAAGTCCCAAAACTAGTATATAAAAACTTAGACTGCTCCACTTAAACACTAATTAGTTTTATTACGAAACTTTAAGTTTCTTTATATTAGTCAAAGGATAATCATGAATGAGCCTCTAGAAGAATTAAAAAAAAAAAAAAAAAAGCGTTGTTAGGTATCACATTATTTTCATCATTCATTTATTAATTACTTCATATGTGGATACTTAATTAGCATGCGAAAATAATAACCTTTTTATTTCTCTCTTTTATTTTAATATAAATAAAAACTAATAATAAATAAGTGACAAAAATAAAACGGTATCTTGATGAGACTTGAAGGTAACATCCAAGTAAAAAACTCTAATTGTACCCGTATGCTACTCGTGCATAAAGATGAACAAACTCTTGTGCAGATTCGATTGATAAATCAAAAATGAGTTCTACATTGAATCAATGTTGGAGCATAAGTTGATCAGGTTCATTAATAGTTTGTTCCTATGTCCATTAATCCTCTCTTGTCAAAGTTTGCTATCTCTTCTCAACCATGTCTTGTTTGGTTTCAAAACACGTCTTTTTATTCCATCTTTTCTATCGTACCTTGTTTGTTTGACCTAATTCTTTCTATATCCCAAATTTAATCTTTTTTATTTGGAATTAATAGGGAAGAAAAGATTTTTAGGTAATATGTATTATATCATTGTGTTTTATATATAATCACAAACATATCAATTTTGGTCTTTATGGTACATTAAGGGTAATTATGTCAAATGGTATATAAAGCTTATCCCTCCATTTCATTCCTTTCAATTGAAACAAAGAAAACAAATAATTTTTTACCTTTTTTTTTAAAATAACTTTATTCTAGTCAACCAAGATTTAACCTTTTTTTTAATTTTCTTTTATGATTTAGGCTCTGTTTGACCTAACTTTTAGATACTCAAAAGCACTTCCTGTGAGTTTAGAAATCGAACTAAGTTGTTTGACCCATTTTTTAAAGTGCTTTTAAATAAAATTTAAAGTTAAAAAAAACTAAAAAATGAGAAGCTCCAAATTGGAGCTTTTCGAAACAAAGCTTTTGTGAAGTTGTTTTACATAATGCCAGAAATTTTTTTTTTCTCAAATATATCCCTCTATATTTTTAAAAATCCGATACTACCCTCAAAATTTTTAAAAACTCATCGTTGCCTAACACATATCAAACAGTCAACGACTTGTGTTCAACAGTATTTCTAACAAAAGCTCTATTCTAAAAGCCATACAATTCAAAAATTAAAATTTCACTGTTAGGCTAAACAGAGCCTTAATCCTTTTCTTTCTTTATTTATCTGTTCCTTTGTGAATCCTGACGTACCCTAAAAGCTTGTTCGTTAGGTCATTAACTTGATCGGGCACTTCATCGTGAAACCTTCATCAATTCAATTGAAATACATCTATACTTTCATTGCTTTCACGAAAATTAAAATCACAAAGAAAAATATATATGCAATGAGTATCACACTATACCAGAGGTTAGTATTATTCGAAGGAGAAAGTTGTAGAAAAATTCAACTTAATCCCCAAAATTTATAGAAAATTTTAATTTCGTCTTTAATTAATTTTCATCTTTTTTCTCCTTCTTGATCACCTCCATCAATATACACCTGCCACCCCCCCCCCCCCCACCCCCCACCCACACATGCATGCATTCACATTTAAATACAACACACACACACATATATTGATAACGGAGTGGATATCCTCTGAATTATTTGAATTACCCCGGTAGCAATCTTCTGTTGTAACTGATGTAATCTTTATAGGAGTTCACTGCACATAGGACTCTTTTCTATTGTATTACTCTCTGTATATAATTACACGATGGCTATCAATGAATGATACAACACAGTTCTGTAAAACTCTTCATGGTATTAGAAGTACAAAACCTTTGTGCTACCACATCTCTATTCTGCTCAACAATACACACTGAGTCTGCCTTCTAACAACTCCCATTTCGACATGGCTACGACAACACCATTTTCACTACCATCATACAATGTTCGTGCCTTTGTGACTGTTTCACTTGATTTCAACAACTACCTAACATGGAAGACGTAGATGGAAACCTTTTTAACCTTTAATGGTTTCCTCAGCTACGTGGTTGGAACTATACCCAAACCATCCACCAAGACCTCCGACAGCTCTGAATCGACATCCAAACAACCTGCTGCAAGCTCTGCGTCGGCTTCTTCTGCTTCCTCGCTCAGCTTAGATGACTGGATACGTTACGATAAGTTTGTGGCTGCTTGTCTCATGGCCAAGTTCTCTGACTCATTGGTGCATCAGCCATTGGGTCTGTGAGGCCTGACCTCAAATTGCGTGCGTTACCTCATTTCGTGTGCCCTAACCCTAAACTGTGTGCCTTAACCTAGGTTTAAGAGTCGTGTCTTGATTTACGTGCTTTCAGTTGGGGTTGCGAGCATTTACTTAGAATGCGTGAATTTGTCTAGTAGTTCGTGCGTTACCTCGTAGTACATGGCCTAGACCTAAGAAAGTGTGCTTGCACACTAATCAATAAAGAATGCTACACAAAGCACTACACTAAAATAATCCTATAAACTCCACTAACTATTATTTTAATCCTAAGTCAATTCACTAAAAGATAAAAATACTAAACACTAAACATTCTTTATTCCTTATTGTTTTTGCAAAATTTATGCACCTCAAATACCACAATCAACCTACAATAAAATAAGCCTAAAACAAAAAAAAAATTCAGATTCTTGCTCCATATGGCCGGCCACCAAGGCCTTTTGACTAGCCTTGCATGATTTCAAAAATATTCCTAGACAAACCTATGATACAATGCATAAAAAAATAAAACCAAGCACCCTACCCAAGCATGCCTTTCTCGGCCTACACACCACACCCATTCCTCACAATTCAAAATGCACAAATGACAAATGAATTTTCAGATTTGAAGAGCTCAAGGCCGACACACACACTCAAAGCATTCTCAAAGCATCATTTCTCTCAAACTTTCTCTCATTCTCTCCCATTCTTTCTCCCTCTCGGCTATGGCCTTCCCTTGAACATCCAAGGCTGAAATTTTTCTCTCCATACCACTCAAGCTTCGGCCAAAGCAAGTAACAAGCAAGCAACATAGCAAGAATTCACACAAGCTCACAAAACTCTTCATTTTCTACCTAAGGTAAGCTTTGATAGTTTTCTTCCTTGTCTTTTGGTTTCACACACATGCACACCTCCTACACAAGCTAACTAAGCTAGGATTTAAAGGAAATCAAGATATCTCTCGGCCAAAGCAAGGAAAGAGGGCCTTTTGTGCATTTTCAAGAGCATTTGATCATCTCCATCTATCAATAGGCTAAGGTGAGGGTTAAACCCTTTTAAAAGCTCTCAAAACTCATATGCATGCTCTCATATGGCTATCTTTACCTCTGTAATTATTGTATATGTGTGTATATGAGCCTATCTACTCATGCATGGCTTGATAATGACTAGAAACTTGAAGATATGTAAACACGTTTTTGCTATGGCTATCTTTACCTCTGTAATTATTGTATATGTGTGTATATGAGCCTATCTACTCATGCATGGCTTGATAATGACTAGAAACTTGAAGATATGTAAACACGTTTTTGCTGGTAGATTACTGACTTTATAGAAGAAAGTGCTTTTGACCTAGTAAACGTTGATAAAAATGCATACAAATTGGTAGGTCACTAGTTTTGCCAGTTCTGAACATTTTTTGTAGAAATAGGACAAGGCCAATTTCGACTTTAAAACCTCCAAAATGGCCAAATATCTAAAGGTGTCTAAATCTGGAAAACTTGGAAATATGAAGTAGGTTCTGGCAGCTTTCTGACCTTGTGGAACAAAATAGTTTTGGCCTAGTAAACGATGTCCAAAATGCATGAAATTTGGTAGTCCACTAGATTGGTCAGTTTCGAACATATTTGACAGAAATAGGCTAAGGCTAATGTTGAGTTTAAAGGCCTCAAAAGTAAAAAATATCGAAATGTGTACGAATCTGGACAGTTTTGTGTAGTCTCACGGTTTTGGCCATAACTCCTAAATTCGAACTCCAAATGCGGCAAGGTTTGTTTCTAGATTTAGATCACTCATTAAGTTTCAATTTGACATTTGGCTCAAAGAATTTGGAGATTATTTTCTTGGCTAAATGAATGTGGAAAAATAGAACATACAGTAGGGTTTTTGGCTTGGTAATATGCTTTGAATCATGTTAAAACTTTACTTGTGGTCTTGAATGCTTGGAATTGTGGCAATTAGAAGTTGTGTAGGCTGTTTTGGATGGTTGATGACGCTTAATTAATTGATGCATGGCTTGGGTTTAATTACATGACGAATTGTGGCGTAATCGCATGTGTAAGCACGAATTGAGGCCCTATTGCTTATGAAAACTTGCTAAGTGATGATCCTATAGTTAAATGTGTTTAATTGTGTGATTAATAGGCTGCCCGGAATTGTCCTTATAGCTCTAAACATGATTCCCGATGATTGCATGTTGATAAGTGAACTATTCCTGCACCCGGTTTTGTGTAAGTGTCGTTGCGTGCTTGTATGATCTCAACACTTGATATATGAACCCGGAATGAGTTATATGGCTTGAATTACATGTGTTACTTGGCTGTCCATTTAAAGTTTATATACCCCTAAGTGTTCTACAAAGTGAAATTATATGTCAAAGCATGCCTCGTGTGTTTACTTGTCAATGTGCGATCTCATAATTGCTCGGAGGCAATCTACTTTGTTGTCCTCCTAATGTGACATGTTAAATGTTATAATTGTGCATTGCATACAAGGTTGCAACCTTTCATTTTGGCATGGTAGCATTCGCGTCACTCTGGGCGGCATCGGGCTTGCCGGTGTATTGACGTGACTACCATAGTCCTATTCCCTCTCTCGCATGGGGGCTAGACTTCCTCAGAGAGTTGGGTCGTAGGTTTGGTGTACATCCGGAGTACACCCGTTGGAGTGATAAGTGGATGATTGAAGCCGGCTGCAACAACCGTTATTGGAAATGAATTGAGAGCAAAAGCTCACCGTATCCTTTTACTATGTGCTTAAGTACTCTTGCTTGGTTCCTAGAGAACCTCGGGGAGGAAAGATGGGTAAATGTGTTTCTTTACATTTATATTATGTTATAAACTACTTGTGTTATATGTCACGCTTTCAAAAGGGTTTTTATAAGATTAACTAGAAAATAGTTTTTAAACGATATCTCTCGTTCCCCCTCGCTGAGTTCATAAGGACTCACCCTCTTTTATCATCACAGGTAAAGAAGATCAGGAATAGGTACCCAAGGAGAACGTTCCTGTTGATGACTCATTGGAGTGATTGCATACCTTATGTGCCTTGCCTGCCTGTAGTTGTTTTGTGAACGTTATGTTTGCTTGAAGTCTACTTATATTGTTCTTGTTGTAAAAGACCCCCGTTGTACTTTGGGGTCTAATTTTGGCTTGTACTGATCATACTAGACGAACACTCTATCTTGTGGTTTACTATCACTATTTTGATTTAGTAACTATCATAGGCAACTCAATCACTAGGTGAAGAATCAAATGATGTAACTCTATCTAATTTCACCTAGGTGGTCAATAGTAAGCTAAAGATCAACAGGTACTTGCGCCATAGGAATTGACAAGTAAATGGGATATAGTCATCGTGCTAGGCTTATTAATCAAACAAGACTTTCGAGATGGACTAGCAGGCATATCGATTGATGACCAAATAGGAGTCCTTAATGGAATTGGATTAATGATTGGTATAATTGAGGCGTTTAGAAATTAGGCCAAACTAAAAGGTCCTAAATACAACCGTTATGCTGCCGGTTTTTTCAAAAAATCTTTTGTAGTTTTAGACCAACGTTAAGCATGAAATCATAACAAAAGGCTAAGACTTGAAATAGTATAATGAATTAGGTCATACCCTAGTCTAGCCTCTATAGGTCGGGGTGGGGCGTGACAGGGTCACACGGCTGCTCATCATCTATGGACGTGTCTTGGAGAGACTTTTTTTGCAACAGTCCATGGCGCGCAAGTTGTTATTTCGTGCGTAACTTCAATCGCTCAAGAAAGGTGCTATGCCGGCTGCTGAATCTCACCAAACTATACACACTCTGTCCTCCTCTCTTGCTGCTCTTGGTGATCCCCTTAGCGATTCCAATCTGGTCTTGGTCACTCTCAATGGACTGCCGCGGGAGTATCGCTCATTCGTCACCTCAGTGGATAATTTATCTCTGCCTCCTACCTTTAGTCAGATTCGTGCCAAACTTCTTGTGTTTGAGCAGAGGGTCCTCCTTGATGATGATAGTGCTTCTTCCTCGTTGTCCCACTCTGTGTCGGCTTTGGTTGCCCAGTTCAAAACTCATTCAGTTGATGACCAAGGCAACTCTTCATCTGTTGCTAAACAATCTGCACAACATAATGCCTCCAAATACAGTGGTGATCATGGGTCTTCTAATAATAGCAAGCAAAAATGTCAAATCTGTCATAAGGTTGGGCATTCTGCAGCAAAGTGCCACTATCGTTATTCTCAATCGCGCAACAGTAATGTCAATACACACTATGCTGGGGTTCATCAACAGTCCATTCCGTCTATCTCTCCTATTCAATCATGGATACCCGACTCCGGTGCCTCCTCCCACATGACCTCTGACCCGGGACTCCTTCAGGCGCTTCAATCGTATGGTGGCTCGGATCAAGTGGTCATTGGTGATGGCACCTCTTTGCCTATTCAGAGTACATGTTTCTCTTCTGTTTCTACTCCGTTTTGTTCACTCACTTTAAATAATGTTCTTCACGTACCACGTCTTGCAAAAAATCTATCGTCAGTTTCCCAATTTACTAAAGATAATATGGTCTCACTTGAATTTTTTCCATTCTCTTGTGTTGTAAAGGACCTCCACACAGGGACACCGCTTCTCAAGGGCCACGTTAACTCTAATCTATACACTCTGCCTTTGTCGTCCGAACTCGCTCCTCAGGTTGCTCTCACTGCCTCGTCTGTGTCGGCCTCTTTATGGCATCAACGTTTAGGTCACCCTTCAAAGGATGTTTTATCTATTTTGCGTAATAAAGCTCAGTTAGGTTTTGCTGATGTTAGTATTTTGAATAAAAGTTATACTGCGTGTCTAATGGGGAAGAGTCATCAACTGCCTCTTTCACGCTCCGAAAGACAAGCCTTGTATCCTCTAGATGTTATTCACTGTGATATATGGGGACCTGCTCTAATAAATTCATTTTCTGATTTTCGATTCTTTATCATTTTTATTGATGAATTTAGCAGATTCACATGGTTTTATCCATTGCGTAACAAACTGAATGTGTCAACTCTTTTATTCACTTCAAGTGACTTTCTGAAAACTTCTTTGGCGCAAAAACAAAAATTTTCGAATGTGATGGTGCTCCCGAATTAACCAAAGGCAAACTTAAACAACTTTTCGATGAATCTGGCATACAGTACCGCATCTCGTGTCCATATACGCCCCAACAAAATGGATTAGCGGAGTGAAAAATTTGGCATATCACCGAAATGGGGTTAATTCTTTTGTCTCACTCCTTTCTGCCTAAGCGTTTTTGGGTAGAGTCTTTTTTTACCGCAGTTTTTTTAATTAATAGACTCCCAACTCTAGTTCTCTCTAATAAATCCCCGTTTGAGGTTGTTCATAAATTTCTTCCAGATTACTCACTCCTTAAGGTTTTTGGTTGTTTGTGTTTTCCTCATTGGGGAGCAATACGTCGGGATAAACTTAGCTCTAAGTCGGTACCTTGTATTTTCATTGGCTATGATGATCACTACAAAGGCTATCGATGTTTTCATCAGTCCTCTGGCCGTGTCTTTTTATCTCGCCATGTTATCTTTGATGAAACGTGTTTTCCTTATCACTCATAGTCTCAGACCTTATCTACCATTGCATCTGCTTCTTCGTATGTGGCTCATTGCACACGGTCCACGGGTTCTGCGCATCACACAATGCCAACTAGTGATAATGATATGTTTTGGTCAATTCATTCTCTGGTTCCCATGCAGTCTCCTTGTGTTGATGTACTTGCTCCTATGTCTAGTCCTTTAATGTCCCCACCACAAAGCTATCATTTGTCTTCACATGATACCATCTTAGATAGTGATCAGTCCCCTAGTGATGTGTTTCCCAATTCTTCACCAAATGCGTCTGACTCTATGCCACCTTCTATACATGACGCGATAGCCATTGCAACTATTGAGGATGTGTCGGCATGTGCTATTGTTTTTCCACTTCCAGCGTCTCTCTTGTCTCACCCCAGCACAGTGTTACACGAGTCGTCTCATCCTATGGTGACGCATTCTCGTGATCAGACACGCACTGTTAAACAATTTCCTGATTATATTGCTCTACATGCTCTTACTAACCAGTGTTTGCAGAATGACTCCAAGGAGTTTGAGCCCTCTAATTTCACTCAGGCTTCACATCATGCTCACTGGAGGACAGCCATGGCAGCTGAATACAATGCCTTGATTAGTAATGGAATGTGGTTATTGGTATCGAAGCTGGCGCATGCTAATATTATTGGGGCGAAATGGGTTTTTCGTATAAAGAGAAAACAAGATGGTTCTATTGAGCACTACAAGGCTCGCTTGGTTGCAAAAGGGTAAAATCAGGAAGAGGGGATTGACTATACGGAGACATTCAGTCTAGTTTTTAAGCCGACCACCATTTGAGTTGTTCTCTCCGTGGCTATCTCTCGGCATTGGCATCTTCGACAACTAGATGTCAATAACGCATTCTTGCATGGTTTATTATCTGAGGAAGTATACATGTCTCAACCACCGGGGTTTGTAGATCCATCTTGTCCGATACATATATGTAAGCTCCGTAAGGCATTATATGGTTTAAAACAAGCGCCCCGAGCCTGGTACTCTCGACTTAGTTCCTTTCTTCTACAGCTTGGTTTTATTGGTTCTAAGTTTGATACATCACTTTTTATTCGAACTGATGGTTCGCATCCCATTTATGTCTTGGTTTATGTTGAAGACATAGTGGTTACCTATGCTGATCTTAATGCTATTGAGTTACTGATATCTTTGTTTAACAGACAGTTTGCGTTAAAAGACTTGGGGCCTTTTTCTTTTTTCTTGGGTTTGCAGGTGCACAAGGTCTCCAATGGCATTTTGCTCACTCAAACCAAGTACATTTTGGACCTCCTACAACGCACAAAGCTCACTGATGCAAAAATAGTTGCAAAAATAGTTGCCACTCCTACAACGCACAAAGCTCACGGAGCGTGGTTGGTGCCTTGCAGTATTTGATTGTCACTCGTCCTGACATCAGTTTTGCAGTAAATAAAGTGTGTCAATTTATGCACTCTCCTACAGATATTCATTGGTCAGCAGTTAAGCGCATCCTCAGGTATTTGAATGGCACGACTCTACATGGTCTTTTTATATAGTATTCTTCGGACCTTGCGTTACATGCCTACTCTGACTCCGATTGGGCTGGGTGCCTAGATAATAGACGTAGCACTCGTGGCTATTGTGTTTTTCTTGGCCCAAATCTGATCTCTTGGTCCGCAAAGAAGTAGACTACAACGACAAGGTCTAGTACTGAGGCCGAGTATCGTGCAATTGCTTTTGCGACAGCTGAACTGTGCTGGCTCAAATCACTTTTGTTTGAGTTAGGAGCTTGTTCCACCACTCCTCCAGTTCTTTGGTGTGACAATCTCGGGGTGAAATATCTCACAGCAAACGCAGTGTTTCATGCACGTACCAAGCACATCGAAATTGATGTGCACTTTGTGCGGGAGAAAGTGGCGAGTGGTCAATTACACATTCGGTTTATTTCCACACTAGACCAGCTAGCCGATATCATGACTAAAGGGCTCTCAGCTACTCGCTTTGCAAACTTGCGATCCAAGCTTGCTGTTCAATCACAAGCTGCGCTTGAGGGGGGGGGAGGGGTGATAACGGAGTGGATATCCTCTAAATTATTTGAATTACACTAGTAGCAATCTTCTGTTGTAACTAATGTAATCTTTGTAGGAGTTCGCTGCACATAGGACTCTTTTCTATTGTATTACTCTCTGTATATAATTACACGATGGCTATCAATGAATGATACAACACAGTTCTATAAAACTCTTCACATATACCCATATACATATATACACAACACCTTGACCCAAAAAAAATAAAATACAACACACACGCGTTCACGTACATACACACCAAGCTCACACACATGCACACACACCCCTGCACCCCTATCCCTACACCTGCACCCCCCTCCTATCATCAACCCCCACACTTCCCCACTCACATGTGGTGTGTCTATGTGTGTGCATGGGTGAGAACGTAATAAATTAATAGAAAAGATTGATACAAAAAATAAATACAAGAAAATATATGTCATCAAGTTGACTCTATAGTAATACGATCAACTCCTACATGATGTAAAAAAGTAAAAAGTGTCAAGCTTGGTATATGTATGTTTGTGTGAATATGTGTTATATTATATTTGTAAAAGGTGTATTTGTAAGTGTGTTGAATGTATATGTATATGTATGTTTTTGTGTGTAGGGGGGCCGGTAGGGGTAGTAGGTGTATATTGATGAAGGTGAAAGAGGAAAAAGATGAAAGTGAATTAGGACAAAATTGAAATTTTTTATAAGTTTGGGGACTAAATTGAATTTATTTTACAAGTGTAAGGACTAAATTAAATTTATTTATAAACTATAGGGACTAAATTGAATTTTTATAAAAACATTATAATATCTTTTCCATTTTACCCCTATGTTACTACTCATCTCCGTTAAATTTAACATCATTTTTAAAAAGACTAAATTAATAATTTTTTATAAATAATAGGGATTGATTTGAACCGCTTGAAATAATAGAGAATAACTTGAAAAAACTAGAAACAATAAGGACCAATTCTCCCAGTAGAAAACTCTATAATGATTGGCAACTTTACAGTATCCTTGTTTGATATAATTGTATAAGTTTTTCATGAGTTTTGACGTAAAATAAAATTTTCTTTCATTTATTTAGAAAAGAAAGATTAAGATATTAGTGCACCAAGTGCTTGCGGTGTGGATTTATGAGTGCACCAAGAGGCCCAAGAACTCAAGGGACCATATCATCTTTTCACCGTTGGCTTCATCTTAAAGCTGTTATTAAGGGTATATTATGCATATAGTCTCTATTATTTTCATATTTTTTTAAGTTGGTTTTTAATATTTTAAAAAAATTATATTAGTTTCTAATATTTATAAAAGTGATTTAAAATACTCCATATTGTTCAAAACTAATCAATTTAGTCTTTATTATTTTTTAAAAGTTTTAATTTAGTCCCCAAATAGAAGTTACGTGCAGGGACTAAATTGATTTTTTTTTTAAAAATAATATGGATAAATTGAATTTTTTGAAAAACAATAAGAAGCAAATTGATTAATATTAAACAATAGGGATCATGTTAAATCACTTTTATAAATATTAGAGACTAATACGAATCTTTTAGAATATTAGAGATGACATTAAAAAAATATGTAAATTATAGAGACTAAATGTGAAATTTACCCATGTTATTAATCCCAATCTTTCGACTTGTTTATCTTTTTCGGTCAAAAAGACAAAAAAAAAAAGAAATCTTTATCTTTTGCCAGTTGGTCTAACCATTAGCATTTCCCCTGCTGTGAGATGTCACAACACTATTTGATGAGACTGATCAAAACACATTAATGTAGAAATAGACCCCCACAGACCTCTTATATAAGAAACGTCTTGATTAATCTGACTGATCGAAGAGTTTCTCGATGTGTGACCCGTGTCATTCACAGATGACCCACGTGAATGGAAAGTCTTAAATGCCAAAGTCCTCATAAATTTTGTATTTGTGGATCTCTGACCAAAAAAAAAAAAAAAAAAAAATATATATATATATATATATATATATATATATATATATATATATATAAAGTGGATCATGTTTAGGAATAGTAATTGGAAATGAGTTCCATAAATACTGCTCCATCTTCACCTCAGATTGGGAGGAATTGGGGTGAGAAACGGGAAATAAGATGGGGAGGGGATGGAAAGTAATTTTTAATAATTTTTGTTCAGGGACGAGACGAAGTGTAGCGATAAACGACATCCTCGCTCTACATAACTTTTCCGTATAAATGTAAAATTACTTGTATACATTTAGTTCTTATATATGTACTAAAATATTAAATTTATAAAGATGAAACCTAAAAAAATCGTTAGACAAAAGTTTGTTAAAATTGGAAATGAAGGAAAAAAATAATGACTTAAAAGAATCTTATAATCATTGGCTTAATCAAGAGACTACACATTATTATATAGCCTTTATTCATTGTTTGATCACAATACATTTAAGAGTTTTGTCAATAGTTTTCATCGTGCTTTAAGTTAGTTTTAAAAAATATAATTAAGAGTAATATCTCGAGGATTTATTATATGAGAAAATAGAAAACTTAGAATTATGCAAGATTAGAGTTGCGATCACAACTGATATACGGACCCCAAAAAAGGTTTTTATGGTAATCAATGCACATTTAACAACACAAAGGAATAATCTTTTTCCATATAGAGTTATCATATTTAATGGTTTTAGTTAAAACTTGTTTTAGATGTTTGAAACTTTGTTGGAGGCATAGAACTCAATATGTAGTTTAAATTTCACATTTATTTAAAATCTACATTTATATGCATTATTAATTATAATTTTAATTAGTTTATGTTTAGAAGTTACGTACTTTAATATTACATGGTTTAAAATAATACAAAAAACTCATAAATAATTCTCACTCCCCACAGGAATTCAAGGGAAGAGGGAAGGTCGGGGTTGGGCGGTGGGTGGGGCGGGAAGGGCAAGGGGTGGTGGGGAGACTGTTTAGGTAATAAGGCGAGACATAAGGATAAGTCTTCTTCTCATCCAAAATGTGTTTCATTGTCATCCCTAATTAAGTCTTCTTTAAGTAAAGTCATGTCTTTCGAGATTTGACACTCTTATTTTAGTTTAAAAAGCTTCACAAGAAAAATTCTCATCTTAAAAAAAAGAAAAAAAAAAGAAAAAACCGAAAATCAACTGCATGTCATCCTTCAACTATCCAAATATCATTTTACGCCCAACTGGTTTTTTTTTTTTTTTTTGGCCGATGCCCAACTGGTTGAGAGGTTAAAATTTGTAGGGTAAATGAGTTAAACATCCCTAAATATAGGAAAAATCATAAACAAATCAAAATTATCATCGTCCAAAGAAAAAATCTTTGGACTGTCCATTTTTAGAATCACAAGAGTTCATTAAATAATATATAATCCCTTCAATATGTCATGTAATATAAAACATCTTTGGACTGTCCATTTTTAGAATCGCAAGAGTTCATAAATAATATATAATCCCTTCAATATGTCATGTAATATACAAAGAATATTATCTAATGTGTGATTGATATAGGGCATATGTATTGATACAAATTACTCTATCACGGTATTTATAAATTTAGAATGAACAAGACCGTTAAAAGAAAAAAAGAAAAAAAATGTTATCACGTGGAGATAGAGATAGACAATGACGTACAGCAGAGTTGCATAATTAATATGGTTTGGGAGTGGAACGAGTAATACAAAACTCACTTGAACTTTTCGTCGTCACCTTTCTTGTCTTCTTCTCCATTTTCAAATCTCACTTTCCTTTTCTAATACAAGTCTTCGTGGGCTGTTAAAATTCTTGTTTGTATTGTTTTGCCAACCTTCACGATTCTCTGTCTCTGTCTCTCTCTCTCTCTCTCTCTCTCTCTCTCACACACACACACACATAACAACTCCAAACTTTCAAGAATTCATGCAAATCATCTGTTAGTTTGACTAAGCACAAAGGTCTGTTCTTTTTTACTTTTTGATTTTGTTTTCCAATCTTAAGCTTTTTATTGAGATAGAAGTTTCATCCCTCCTTGAAAAATTATATAATTGTTATTATTTTTTTTCTTTTCGATATGATGGAATGTAAAATCATATTTTAAATTTATAATCTCTAATTATAACATGTGACTACTCGATCTTTATTATTATTATTATAATTTTTTAGGTTATTATTGTTTGATGATTGGATTTCAATTGTTCACGTACTTGAATGCGATCCAGATGCTCTCCAGTGCAGCGGGTACGTCACTCTGTGAAGGTGGTCCCGGTCCCACGTGTGGACCCCACTGGGACCCACCAGCCTCAATTGCACTGGGGAGGAGAATTTCATCTGGGTGTTTGTATGAAAGTCATCAGATTGGTTCGATTTGATTTTACTGTCTTTTGAAGTCTCTTATTTGATTTCAGTATTTCACATGTGGGTACGATATACCCGTGTATATAGTAAGAGTTTCGTGTATTGGGGTAGTTTTCTTTTCTTTTGTTTATTTTTTAATAAATTCTTTAGATAGCAATTACTTTAATCATACAATTGTTTAGTTTGATAATCTTTTATAGCTTTGCATGCTACTTCAGTTTTCTCTTTTGGTCGGGTTTAAGTAATATATGATCTATGGAAGTGGTATTCTTATTCTAAGATTCGAAAGTTAATAACTTTAAGCTCAGATTCTAATCTTTTGATGATACCTTGTGATATTAGCTAATCCAATTGTGCTGTAAAAGAGAGCTCAATTCTAGCTTAGTTTTGAAAAGTGAAAGATTCTATCCGGTCCGAGCGATTCCATGCTTCCAAGCGCGTCAAATAATGAATTTCAAGAATGGGATCAAGGATTTAATTTAGTCCAATGATTCTTGATTCATTTTCCCGAATTTTTGTTTTCATTGATCAATGCTGAAGTAGTTGATGGTCAGATTGAGTATCTTATACATTCACCTAATATGAATTGATTGCATAAACTGCCTGATGTAAAATTGACTGATAGCTACTAATGATTTGTATGTGCCCCAAATAAAGATCAAACCTTAGAGAGGAAAATAAGAAAAAGGTTTCTTCTATGAAGCATGTGGAAAATGCTATTCCGAACTTATATCTGCCACATCTGATTTTGTAGAAGTTCTTGGTAAATTGAATTGCATTGTGATTGGAAAATAAGTCCTAAATCCCACCCACTACATGTTATTCTATCTCTTTGTCTATCCCTTTGGTATGTCTATCGTTTTTGATCTTTTGGAATTTTGTTCTGACAGAGTGCTATGTTAGCATACACTTAGAAAATTTCATGGAACTACTCCTTGTAGGTCTAGTAGGACTCTGCAGAAATGGAGATTACCAATGTTATGGAGTATGAGGCGATTGCAAGGGAGAAATTGCCGAAAATGATTTATGATTATTATGCCTCTGGTGCAGAAGACCAGTGGACTCTCCAAGAGAACCGAAATGCTTTCTCTCGGATTTTGTAAGTATTCCATTAAGAGTAGTCTTTCCATGGTGTGTTTCCCCCTTTTGATACTATGACTCCTTGCCTCCATGTTTAGAGTTTCGTGAAATAAAGATAAGGCAAATGCAATTGTGTCTTGACCTTGCTATTTTAGGTTTCTATGTGTCGTCCGTCCGTTTTTGTTTTTATGCCACTCTTCTCAAGACTCTGAAGTCCTATTCTTGAATTGGATCAGATTCCGGCCTCGTATCCTTGTTGATGTCAGCAATGTTGATACTACAACGACTGTGTTAGGCTTTAATATTTCAATGCCCATCATGGTTGCTCCAACAGCTATGCAGAAAATGGCTCATCCTGAAGGTATACATGATGTGCCCCTGAATTTGTCCTTTCTCTGGATTGGTGGCTGATTTTCAAGTGTCTCCAGTTGTCAAATAGCGCACTAAGCTGATATTTTGTATATGTTGCCTTTGTTTCCCCTTTGAATTGTATTGATGTTTTTCTTGTTCATATACTTTGCATTTAGTCTTATGATGCACCAAATGTTTTGACACATTCTTTCATAACCCATGAGTAAAGAACAACAATTGACTGAAGCTTTAATAAGAAGCCTGACTGCTAATCGGATATTGTTTCTATCAAATTTCTTGTGCAAAGACCTATAACCTGTTATCATTTTGTTAAAATTATACTAATGGAACTGGATTATAGAAGAAGACATGTTTAATTCTACAAACTCCATCTGGTTAGACGATCTCAAGGGTGAGGAAAAGGTTTACTTAAGTTTCCAATTACCAAAGTCTTCAAACTCGATCTTAGAATGCCATTATCGCTCAAGATGCCATACAGCTTGTCAGCTTACTTCACAATTTCTACTCTTTGCCTTGGATCTTTTAATGTGATTATCTTTATAAGAATTATAATTCATTTTACTTATTAGATTAACTGGAGCACACCAACTCACTGAGCTTGCTCTCTTTTAAATCTCACCCTTGGACTACTTGTATGAAGCCCATATTAATCTGATTGGGATTATCAATATCGTCTCTGAAACAGTTGCTAATTTGATACAGGAGAGTATGCAACAGCAAGAGCAGCATCATCTGCTGGTACTATCATGGTTAGGATTTCTATCAAATTTCTCTTTTCCCTTTGTATACCTATTAAGCTGGCTAATATCAGCAGTTATGAACAAGATAACTGTCCTTGGATACTAATTGAAGTATGATTGCTCAACCTAGACGTTGTCCTCATGGGCTACTTCCAGTGTTGATGAGGTTGCATCAACAGGACCTGGCATTCGCTTCTTCCAGCTCTACGTGAGTTTGAGCAATCATCTTAGATTAACTTTTGTTGTTAGTTTTGCTTCTCTTATGCGAGTGTATAAAAAGAAAAGCTCGTGATTGTCAACAAGAAAGCCATGTATTGATCGTTTTGCTAATATTTCACCATGGTGTTATGGACATAATATTTTCTTATACAATAATTAGTAGGTCACATCTCAACTATGTCTCATGATAGACATAAGCTTTGACTTCCATTTGATGACTATTGTACATGAATATTACACATATCACCTTGCCTCATCTAAAGGCTTGAGCTTGGATAATTCTTTCTTCCTTTCCATTTTCTTAACCTCTTTTTTTTTTTTTTTTTCTATCTTAAATCAATAATTCTGCTTTTGTCTGAACCTTTTTGAAATTAATATCCGATAGTAGTTTCGCATATGTTTATAATTTTATAACTTGAGACACATTACCTGCTTAATTAAAGATCTTTTTGCTTTTCATTCAGGTGTACAAAGACAGAAACATTGTTGTGCAGCTTGTGAAAAGAGCAGAAAGGGCTGGTTTCAAAGCAATTGCCCTTACAGTTGACACTCCTAGACTCGGGCGAAGGGAAGCTGACATCAAAAACAGGTAACTAGGAAGCGATTTCACTTCCATTTTTGACTTTGCAGCTTCAGTAAGTTGGTTAAATATTTTCATTATATACTATTAACACAAGCTAAACGTTTTATAACTTCTTAGCTAGTTTTCTGTCTATGTGATTGTTTATTTGTTTTTTCAACAGATTTGTTTTACCTCCAAATTTGACACTAAAGAATTTTGAGGGTCTGGATCTCGGCAAAATAGATAGGGTAATTGACTTCTACAAACAAGACTATGTATTACAATGTTTTTCTGTTTCTCATTATAATATGATTTGTCACCTCCACAGACCAATGATTCTGGACTTGCTTCATATGTTGGTGGTCAAGTTGATAGATCGTTTAGCTGGAAGGTAAGATTTGTATTTTCTTCTCAGGATTGCTGAAATGACTAACAAATATTAGTTAAAAAAATTTTCTTGGTTGACCATGGACAGGATGTGAAGTGGCTTCAGACGATCACCAAATTACCAATTCTAGTAAAAGGTGTATTAACTGCTGAAGATGGTAAGCAAATTACCACAAAAAGTACATATTGTATGTTTTAAAATTCTGTTCTTAAGCTTACTTGTCATTGCCTTTTGGAAAAATCATTTAGCAAAGCTTGCTGTACAAGCTGGAGCAGCAGGAATCATTGTCTCAAACCATGGAGCTCGTCAGCTGGATTATGTCCCTGCAACTATTATGGCCTTGGAGGAGGTTGATATCCTAACCTTCTTGCAGTTGATGATGATTCATATTAATCAGAAACAATTATTCAAGTAACATAATGTCTTCCCATGAGGCTTTCACCACACCCCGAAAAAAACCATAGTAATAAGGGTGTAAGTGAAAGCAATACATGCTTCCATTTATTAAACATGCTTTCTTGATTTGTTTCAGATTTTAGCGTCTCTTAAGAAACTGATGTTAAAATAATTGTTGGATTTGTCGTTCACCCTTGCTGTTTGATCTTTGTTGAATGTTCTGTTGGTGGCTTGTCATCAGTTTCTCTATGGGGGTGTTGTTGATTAGATCACGTCATGCCTCGTATTTATACTCTTGTTTACATGCAGGTTGTCAAAGCTGTACAAGGAAAAATTCCTGTATTTCTTGATGGTGGGGTTAGGCGAGGGACGGATGTTTTCAAAGCACTGGCTCTTGGGGCATCTGGTGTATTTGTGAGTAAACAAATAAACTATTGCATCCTCACTTCAGAAAATTCTGGAAAAAACAGCTTTTAAGCAGCATTTCATCTTATTCCAGTTTCCATTTATACAGGAGAATGATGTGTTTGTTCTTCCTTTGAAGTTGATCACTGCTAACTAGTCTTAGATCACTCTTTTTGAAAGCGATTTGAGTTTTCCTCTTTTTTGATGATTACAGATCGGGAGGCCGGTAGTATTCTCATTAGCGGCTGCTGGTGAAGCAGGCGTAAGAAAAGTGCTCCAGATGCTTCATGATGAATTCGAGCTGACCATGGCATTAAGTGGCTGCCGTTCAATCAAGGAAATCACACGAGACCACATTGCAACTCCCTGGGATCCCCCACGGATTGCGCCAAGGTTGTAAGACACTTACAGCCTCATCCTTAAACTGCAGTCTTTAATCATGGAAATCAAAGTTCAATGAGTAGTTTTGCCATAAGAATAAATTGTCTTGATATGCTGTTTCATAATGTGCGTAGAGAAAGCGTGTACTATGGTAATAACCAACTTTTATGTTATTATTCTTCTCGGTCTCAATAATGTTTTGAGTTTGGTATTTTATTGTCATAAAGCATGAACCTGTTTGATGAGCTACTAGACCTCTTCATCTTCCGCGCAAGAGCGCTATCACTCATTGAATTAAATTCTGTCACGAGGATCATACATGAAAAATGCATGGTAACAGCCAGCAGGTTGGAAAACAGCTGTGAAAGCATATTTTTTACGAACAATTAATTAATACCCCTCATATTTCTTCAATCTATTTAAATTATTGGTACGACTTTTCCGGCTTGCAAGGGCTCAAACGGGTGGGAGCTCTCTATTAGCTTGCAATATCGGCTGTTTGCCTTTTGCTAAAAGTAGAAGTAGAGGATGCTGTTTATGTTGGATGTTAGTGAGGACTATAAAATAGGGACTTCTGGGGATGCTCTTGAGCATCAAGCATCTATCAAATTGTTTTAGAATTCCAAACTGTTTAGTCATTGTGTAGAGAGGCTTTTCTTCTGTCAAAGCTATGAGGAACCTATCTTTTATTTCTTTAGGGCATCTCTGATCGATTCGAATTCCTAGTAATGTTATATAACTTTACCACAGAAATTCAGTGATGGTAAACTGATGGTACAACTATAATAAAATAATTTAAACAACTCACTATCACTAGATCTTCCTTATAATGTTATAGGGATCAAATTCATCTCCATTCTTCCGTTAGTTTTGCATTAAAAAATTAACATAAAAATTACTATTCCATTTTTTCGGGCTAAATTACCTCTAGACACCCAATAACACACACCAAAAGTACAACCAAAAAACTCACACACTCACACCTGCACCACGCACACAAAAAGAGAAAAAGCACACAGAGCGAACACACAGCAAACACACAGTCCCTCCATCACCGTGAACGTGCCTTCAAATCCATTACATTAAATTCACACCCACATGCAAAACCTATCACAATATACATAGATATACATTTATATAAACTTCAATGGTAGGCTTTAACTAAATTTGCTTGACAAATCTAAGTCTGCATTAAGATACATTGGCATAAACAAAATCAAATTCTATCCTTCGTAAGTAAATCTTCATTGAACTTCACTTAAGATCATGGGAGATTTATGGGTATATATATATATATATATATATATATGTATATAGTAGGGACTAATTAATCTTTTTAATTAGATATTAAATTTTTTTAAAAAAAATATATAATTTTTGTCCAACATTTTTTACCCCACTGGCCATAGTATGGATCTGCCAGTGTGCGGGAAACTGAGCTTACTTGCTTGCTTTATTTTAATAAGTCATTTATATTCTAAGATAGTTTTTGCATCTCCTTTGTTTATGGGAACAATGATGCTTTGTTGAAAACTTCAAGAAAAGATTGGGAGCTAGAATTCATAAAGCATTCAGACATTGATTTCGGCTTTTTGGCATAATGATGACCAGAAGAGGGCCATTGGATGGTGCTGATATTGGGGAAGTTGGGGAAGAATAACATTACATGTAACCCAATTGTAACGAGTTAGCTCAGTGATGGAGTATTTTAAGTAGGAAGACTTGTTCAGGTTACGAGTTCGAATGTATTGATGGCTCTTTTGATTTTCAAATGATGGAGCTATATAGAAAAGAACTTTTGATTATTGTTGAGGATGAAAACTTCCAACTATTTGAGCCCACAGCCCAACCTTAGTTACTGGACTTGCACAAGGAAGGGAATGAAAAGTGGGGGTGATGGCTCGTATTTTTCTTCGGGTGTGTGAATGATTAGTTCGTCCGGGCTGAGTGTTTAGTTAGTTGAAAGTATTAATTGCACGAGAACAGTTACCTCATTAATGTTGGAAGGAGCTCTATATATACTAATCTGGGCTCTGGGCAGCAATTAATGTCTAAGGCTGCCTGACACGCCATCGATTTTCCCGCGCCGTATGTCCACTGGACAAGGTTGTTACCTTGAGGATCGAGCCATATTATGTTGGCTTGAATCGGGTGTCTGCTTTATGTCACATCTAGATGGCTGTCATGACCGTTGGAGTTCACACGGGTCAAATATGGGTCAAGTCACGCAATCAGGTCAGTTGGGGACCCGAATGCGTTAACCTCGACTCGGGTATCCCTCGTCAATTCCTTCTTCCTCCCCCCGCCCCCAAGTCTAGAGCTCGGAAGGGGTTTTAGATTGCTGGAGAGTATGCCTGAGCCGGAAACTATCGACATGTGGTGGAAGAGGTGCCACGTCACGATTGTGCGCTGCCTGCAGGTCCGACATGTCATGCCTTGGTTTTGACAAGACGCGACGTTTGGTGTTCCCGAGTCAGTTACGCTTTTTCGCCTATAAATAGGGTTTCGGCGCTTTCGTAGTTCCTTTACTTCTTGCACTCAAATTTTCAGAACTTCTCAAAACAAGCGTTAAGCTCGAAACGTTCAAATCGGGATTTGGTGAGCTCGGAACGCTCAACTCGGATCTACCAAACCAAACTAAATCTCTGCTAGGTACGTCCCAACTCCTTCTGGATATTTCAATATATATATATATATAATGGGGAGGTCGGAGTTCGAAAAGTCCCAAAAGATAGAAATGATATCGTATGGTGATGAGGAAGAGGCTCGTTCAAGCTCGGAGTCCTCGTCAGAGCAAAATCAAGTTGAGGGCGATTTAAGCCCTTCTTTGGAGGAGGGGCCGGTGTGCGTGGCTGCCTCCGCCGGGAGTGACAATGATGAATACTAGATTGTTAGGGTTAGGCAGGTACCAAAAGAAACCGAGGTAGATCTATTAACTGACATAGGTGACTTGGGGGATGTCAAGGATGGCATCTAATTGGCTGGACTTGAAATGCCTCATGCCTTTTTAGTCGATCGTATTGAGATGGCAATAGAAGCGATGCCTGTGAAGGCGGCACCTCCGCGCTCAAAATCAGCCAGTGGTTCTTTAGCTTGAGGGAAGAGGATCGAGTAGCTCTTTGCCTGCTGTAAACGTGAGTGCTGCTCCACCCCAGCCCTAGCTAACGGGAGGTTAAGAATTGGTCGGTCGATTAAACCTATAGGCTGAAGATTCCAGGTCGGTATGATCATGCTTGAAATCCACTGGCCAATCACTTCACTATCTATGATTTGGCCTTCTATCTCATCCAGTTGTCCTTTCCGAGCTTCCTAACTAGCATCTTAGACTATTTTGAGCTTAGCCCTGGCCAAATGGCACCTAACGGCTGGGCTGTGATGGTGGCGTTCTATGTATACTGCCTGGAGAAGGATGTGAGACCGACCTTGACCCTATTTAGGCAGTTCTTCGTCTACAAGCCGAATCCCAAACAACCAGGGTGGTTTCATTTTTTAGTGCGGAAGGACCATCTCCTTTTTGCCAAATGGAAGTCTTCCAACAAAGGCTGGCATATAAAGTATTATTGGGTGGAATCTCAGCTGGCCACGAGGTCTAGGATGGAGTGGACCCCCGCACTAAAGAAGATTACTAATGATCCTCCTAAGAAATCTGACCCGGGGCTCCGTGGTGCTAAGTCACTTATGCCGAAGCCGGATGAGATAATAGATATCAACAGCGTAGTGAAGTGGGACATGATATAGGATTCTGAGCTATTTGGTTCCGTGCCTGACCTGTCGAAGACTCACCCTGGGTTACTTTTTGAATCAGATAGTGAGGAAGAAGAAGGGAACGAGTAAGAAGAAGGTCAGTACCAAGTTTGGATCCGACCTCTTCCCCCGAGCTTTTCACCTTGTTTTATTTCTCTCTTTTTTATTGTACCCGTTATTAACCCTTTTTCCTTTTGGTTTTCAGAAATGCCGACCGCAGGTGAAATGGCATATGCTTTAAGGAAGAATGCCGAAGATAACAGAGAGGCTTCCCAAGCCTAAAAATTATCCAAGAAGAGGTCTAGCGGTCAAGAGACCGAACTTGAGACAGAGGTTTCTTTCAAAAAGTCCAAAGTCTTAGAGTCACCTTCTAAAAGAAATGCAGGTACAGGCATATCCATCATGGAACCATCGGGCTCCCGTGCTGATGGGGAACACAGGAAGAAGCCCCGAGGTGAGGACGCTAACAAGGGTAAAATGACCGCGGTGATCCGTTCTAAAAAGGACAAGGCCATGGGCATATCAATTTCTCTCTCGCGCGATCCCAAGATTGTGAAAGTCTTCATCGATCAGTTGTCCTTCGACGTTCGGACATATGTAACCACCGTAAGTGACTTTGACCTCTTTTTATTTTCCTGGGATCTAGGTCTAGCTTGTCTAATTATGTACTAATCCCTTCTTACTTTCAGATCGAGTCGCATGCTCTCCTCATCCCCGCCCTTGTTACTAAGGTGCAAGTCCGTTGCGTCAAACTCGAGCACTAGTGTAAGGAAGCTTAGGCTGAGCTAGTGACCTATCAGGAAGAGACGGCCAAAAGGTTCAAGGAGGATGGCAAGATCATCACCCAACTCAGAGAGGAGCTCGAGAAGAAAGAGAAGGAGCTTGAGCTCAAGAAGACCAGGCGGCAGACAGCCAACAACGACGTTGCTCAACTCAAGAAAGAGAAGCGCGACACTGAGGTGATGTTCTGGGACCTTACTGAGAAGGTTGGGCCGAGTGGTGAGAAGGTTGTGGAAGCCTTCAAGTCTAGGGATACGGGCGTGAAGTGGTTGATGGAGGAAGGAGAGATGGTGATAAAGTTCGCCGATGTGGAGTACTTCTTCTGAGGTCAGCTTGCCGCCCGCGAATGGGCAAAGGCATTCCTATCTCATTCGAAAACCGATTTCCTGGAGATTATGGAGGCTCCCCCCTCAGAGTTTTGGGACATCCTGGGTCTCTTAGATGACCTGAAATTCCAAGCCCAACAGGTCGTAGATTATATTACGAAAGGGATGGACTAGCTTGAGGATGGGTCCCCTGATGCTGGAGACCGAGTTACCAGTGATGGTGCCGCCTCCTTTACCTCTGCACCTTCAGATAAGATGTTGTAATCTGCCCAGGACGGGCCTTATTTTTATTAATAAAATGGCTTTTAGTTCGCATTTTTGTCATGATTGCGCATTTTGTCTTTTTATCTTTGATTGTTTGCTTTAAAGTACTTACACATTTCCCGAGCCGTACTTGACTGTGTTTCTCCTTTGTACAAAATTGAATAAGTAGTCGAGGTCAAGACCCTCTTAAGGAACTCAATTAATTAAGCTCAAGTTAATTACCATGGTGGAGTTAACTAATGAATCAAGCTGTGTTGATTTAACTGAGCTGGACCTAGAACAATGGGAAACCAAAGTTTTGACCTGAGCTGGATAAGGATCAAACTACGTTGATCTAACTAGGCTGGACTAATCAATCTGAACTAGTTAACTTGGTTTTACTCGTCAAGTGTACTTGTATCCTTGGACCAATAATTTGAACTTGATCAATCTGAGACTACGTGTGGCCACTTTTTAAACGTTAGTCTGGTTAGATGTGATAGTTGAAAGGCTTAGTTAGCCCGATCATGTCATTAGGACTCGAGGTAGATCACCGCGAATATATGAAAACGCATTGTATTTAGCAAAAGTTTGGTACATCGGGAGTACATCAATTTTGAATCTTTAACAAAACATAATTTGGCTCGGGGCCCTACAAAAAATAGCACTTGAGGTGTTCGGCATGCCAAGCATTCTTTAGTTGCTTCCCATACTTGTTGCGAAGGTAGAAAGTACCAGGGTAGATCTCTTTCACGACTTCGTACGGTCCTTCCTAGGGCAAGGAAAGCTTGCCCCGCAAGTGCAGTAAAAAGATGGCCCTTCGTAGGACTAGGTCGCTGACCTTAATAGATTTAGGCTTGACTTGTTTGGCGAAGGCTCTTTCTATAGCAGCTTTTCTACCTAGCATTTTGACTTGAGCTTTGGCATGCAACTCTTCCGCCAGGTCCAGCTCTTCTCAGATCCGAGCCCTATTTATTTCTGGATTACGGTGGAGGGTCTTATTGGTGGGAGACCCGATCTCCACCGGCAGCACTGCTTGAGTACCGAAGGTTAGTTCGAATGGTGATTCTTCCGTCGCTGAGCTAACAGTAGTACGCTGTGCCCACAGTACCTCGGGAATGATTATTGCCCATTGGCCCTCCGCCTATTCCAGCTTAGTTTTCAGGCCCTGCAAAATGATCTGATTAGTTTTCTCGACCTGACCGTTACTTTAAGGATGAGCAATAGATGAAAATCTAAGGTCTATCCTAATTTCAGCAAATTTTCCTTGGAAGTATGCGCTGTCAAATTGCTTGCCATGATCGGTGATTATGACTTTCGGTACTCCAAATTGGCAGATGATGTTTTTCCATATGAAGTCCTAAGTTGCCTTCTCGATTATTCTTGCAACACCTTCGGCCTCGGCCTATTTGGTGAAGTCGTCGACAGCTACGAAAGCATGTTTATCTTGTCCGACACTATTCGGTAGTGGACCAATGATGTCTAGACCCCACTAGTAGAACGGCCATTGGCTCGTCATCACTGTTAGGTCTACGACGCGCTTTTTTTGAATTTTGGCAGATCTTTGGCAGGTATTGTACCTCTTTACATAATCTTTGACATCTTGCTCTAATGTTGGCTAGAAGTAGCCTTGCCTTAATGTTGTCCCTTAATTGAAGCTAAGAGGGGGATGAATTAGGTTATATAGGTAATAATACTACTTTTTCGATTAGGCAATATGATAGCAATGATTAATCAAAAAACAATCTTAAATAGATATGACTTTATCATTATAAAATGTGAGTGAGACAATTTATCAAATACTTGGTGAGCAGAAAATAATGCAAAGAGAGAGTTGAGAGAAAGAGATTACAAATCACGATTTTAGCGTGGTTCGGCCCCCGCTTAAGTCCACGACCCAAGCTCCCTGCTTAGGATTTCAACAGTCTTCACTATAGTGGCTCCTCAAATGTTGATGAGTCCACAAACCAACTACAATGGTAATTCAAGCTTTTACAATAGAAAAGAACCCTTCTCAATACAAAGCTCTAACTCCAACACCTTTGATAAGGAAACCCTTCCTTTCAAAGTGTTCAACTCTCTCTTTTGATAAGTGTTTTGAGATTCACAATAAAAACCTTCTTTTAGGGTAGATAGATACAATGAATGCTCCTCTCTCAATAATGCTCACAAATTCTTGCACAAGTATAGTTCAATAATGATTTAAAGATGAAAATAATGTAAGAAATGAAGAATGCTTGGTTTGAATCAATGCCCTAATATTTTGTAGTTGAGAGACATTAATAAAGATGAAAAAATGGTGTAATTAATGCTCCTAACATTCACAAACGACTATATTTTGAATCAGTATTTTGGCCCGACCGGTCGACCCCTATTTCAAAGGTTGATCGGTCGAGAGACCCTCGTTCGGTGGACAGGTCTCAGGCAGACGACCCTTTGGCCACCGGTCGACTGGTTGCTATGGCGTCATCCGGTGGAACCAAAACTGTCAGGGTTGGGTTTTAAAAGGTGTTTCTTTTAAACATATTTTGTAAGACATTTTTCAAATATTTTAACACAATATTTGAGAATCAAAATTGAGCATATATCTTTTTGCAAGACCCAAACCTCAGTTAAGTCCCAACCGGTACGCCTTGTGACTTCCGTCTCCATCCTTATAACTCCATCTTCTTTCTTCGAATGTTTTCTTTGAGTTTGCTTGAACCTAAAATAGGCAAGATATAAGTTTGTTCAAAAACTCCCCATTAACGTGTGCATATCTTAACTTCTTACTCCCCCTTAATGTAAGTCTTTTATCAAGTATATACATTTTTTTCCCCTTTTTGTCATTAGCAAAACAAAGTGAAGCATGCGCATCCAGAATGCATCACCAACTTATTTGGCACAAATATACATAATAAAGTAAGATATAGCAATTGAAAGCCAAAAGAACAAGTTAAATGGAAGTAATTAAGGAATAACTGAACCAACTAGAGAGAATGCATGTCAAAGTAAAGCAAGATAAGGAAAATATCCAAAGCCTAGGAAGTATGGGAAATGGGGTTTATCCTATGCATCATAAAGCAACGGGCTTAGTCCTTCATAAACTTCTCATAAAGGTTTTCAAGCATCGTCTTCATGCCTTTCATCTCGGAGTTGACTTCACCAACAGTTAAAGATAACTGATCAACTTTCAAGGTCAAATTATCCACCTTGGTATTTACTTCTTTGAGAGTGGCTAAACGAGATCTTCGCCTCATAGACGAACTTGTACCGCCAATGTTAGCATCTCTTCCTTGTTGGGCACCTGCTAGAAATCCGTGAGACTATCTCTTGGAATTCCACCAGGATCAACTCGTTATACATAATAATTGGCAATTTTAAATCAGAGAATTAGGATTACCTCTTCAAACGATTCATGATAGTGTTACGGAATTGCCCAACGGAAGTGTCTAGCTCCTCCTACTTCATACGCGAACAAGGATGAAAGAGGAAGAGGCTATAATTTTTCAGAGAGAGGATTTTTTTTCTCTTTTTCCTACGTTTTCAGAAAAATGATATATGTCAATCTCTCTACATGGCCCTTCTTATAAAGACCATGTGAGCTAGACTCTTCAAAAGGCCAACTCACAAAATAGTTAAAAAAAACCCAATCTTTTAATGTGGGTTTCCATAAAGCCTACAACGATTCAAATTAAATTACTATTTAATTTAAATCAATCAGTCTAGGATTTAATTGGTGAATCATAAATCTAGTGCTAGCTAGAAATTGTCAAATAATTAAATTCACGACCTAATAATAATAATTAGATAATATTTAATTCTCAATAAAATATTGATTATAATTAGGCAGTCTCTCCAATTAAATTACTTATTCTTTTGCGTGACTCCATAGGTTCAAACTTAAGCCGATAGCATAAAGACTATCCTTACACGAATCGAAGATACCATCTAGCAATGGTTCTCGATGACCGAATAAGCTGAATAAGTGCAAGGCAACATTCAACGAACCTCGGTACAATGAAGAATTCCCTATGAGCCTCGGTGTTCCGAAATAACCCTAGAGACATGGTTAACTGTCAAATCCCTAATTAGTTATTCATGTCAAATTTCAATCCTGTCATGACACATCATGACTTACCCTCGTGACTCATCACGAGATGTGCTTTGGCCAAAGACTTTCTGAATTGAAATTAAACGAAACACCATTCTCCAAATACCCAGAGCGGTCAATCCCATCTTGACTCACACATTGACTTCTCCGGCACTTGCCCATACCGAGTAACCTTCCGTTACTAGATTAGAAATCTGGATAGTCCGATACCTAAGCATGAGGAGTAATCCGTAAGTCTCCATGACAGTCTTAGGTCAGAGAGAACATGTCTACCACATGTACCATGAGCTATCCTTAGACAGTAGGGTACATACCATAGGACGCTCATAGAGAGAGTCATGTTCAGTGAACATGTCTCCACATGTCACCTGTTTATCGCACCCGTGTCCCAACACCCATTGGTCATGAGGATAACCAACGAATGCAACAAACAATAACCTATACTCGATGAAATTGATGCCCCAATACCAATTTCATCATTCGGTTACGAACAAGTTTAAGAATGACCAAAATCAACCATCATTCATATGATTCCATAAAGTCATTCTAAGGACTATATCATGATCAATCAAAGGTAAAAGAAGATGGACGATATGATGTAATAGCCAAATATTATTAATAGAACAAAAATCCACATACAAATTAATTTACCAGCTATACTCGATGACTGACTTTAGGACACGATTCCTAACAATCTCCCACTTGACCTAAAGCCAGTCGGATCTGTATCCTATACCCATCTTTTCTCGATGTGCATCGAACTCTTTGATCTCGAGAGCTTTGGTGAAGGGGTCAGCTAAATTTTTTTTACTATCAATCTTTTGCAGAATGACGTCATATCTCAGTACATGTTTGGCTTGCTGATAAGATAGGGGTTCCTCAGCTTATGCAATGGCTCCAGTACTATCACTAAAGATCGTGACTGGACCAGTCAGATCAGGAAGAACTCCGAGCTCCGTGATGAATTTTCTAAGCCAAACTGCCTCTTTCGCCACATCAGATACTGCTATATATTTTGCCTTACAGACAGAATCGACTACATTCTGCTGTTTGGAACTTTTCCAACTTATGGCTCCACCATTCAGGGTGAACACAAAACCAGATACGCTCTTACTATCATCTCTATCTGATTGAAAACTTGAATTGGTATAACCAACTAGTTTCATATCAGAATCTCCATAAACGAGCCATTGGTCCTTTGTATTTCTTAAATACTTTAGGATGGTCTTAACCACTTGCCAATGTTTCTCGCCAGGATCAGATTGGTATCTGCTTACTATTCCAAGGGAATAAGCCACGTCAGGTCTTGTACAAGACACAGTGTACATGATAGATCCTACTGCTGAGGCATATTGGATTCTACTCATGCGCTCTTTTTCTTGAGGAGTTGTCAGACAATCCTTTTTAGAAAGAGTAATTCCATGACCTATCAGGAGATAGCCTTTCTTGAAATTTTCCATGCTGAACCTTTTCAGCATAGTGTCTATATACGTAGACTAGGACAATCCCAGCAACCTTCTTGATCTATCCCTATAGATCCTGATCCCAAGGATATAGGAAGCCTTTCCTAAATCCTTCATGGAAAATTGGGATGACAACCATAACTTCACGCTCTGCAATGGAGATATGTCATTCCCTATAAGGAGAATATCATCCATATATAGCACCAAGAACATGACCACATGACCATTTGCCCATTTATAGATGCAAGGCTCTTTTTCATTCTTAACGAAGCCATACGTTTTGACAACCTTGTCAAAACGTATGTTCCAACTCCAAGAGGCTTACTTGAGTCCATAAATGGATCTTTGTAGCTTGCATACTTTAGATTCATTTGTGGATGTGAACCCTTCAGGCTGTGTCATGTACACCTTCTCTTCCAACTGACCATTAAGGAAAGCTGTCTTGACATCCATTTGCCAAATTTCATAATCTAGGTACGCAGCTATAGCAAGCATAATGCGAACTGATTTAAGCATTGCTACAGAAGAAAATGTCTCATCATAGTCAATACCATAACATTGATGAAATCCCTTAGCAACCAAATAGGCTTTGTTGGTCTTTACCTTCCCATCTGCTCATCTTTTCCTTTTAAAAACCCATTTACACCCTATGGGTCTTATCCCTTCGGGTGGGTAAACTAATGTCCAAACATTGTTGACATGCATGGATTCTATCTCGGATCGCATGGCTTTAAGCCATTCTTCGGAATCAAGTCTCTGCATTGCATCCATATAACTGATCGGATCCTCATCATTCTTATCAAGTTCGATGGGATCACCGCCACGGACTAGGAATCCATATCTGTCCGGTTGACGTGGTACTCTACTAGATCTTCTTATTGTTGTGTCTACAGTGGGTTTAGTATTCGGTTCACTAACCTTATCATGTTCTGTATGCTCTTCTGCTAATGTTTGTTCTTGTTCTAGTTGAACTTCTCCAAGTCCAATATAGGAGGCATTGCTTTCCTTCTTGAGAAACTCTTTTTCTAAGAAAACCGCTCTAAGGGAAATGAACACCTTTTGTTCGCTGATGTTGTAGAATTGGTATCCTCTAGACTCTCTAGGGTACCCTAAGAACAAACATTTATCAAATTTTGGTTCTAACTTGTTAGCTTGAAGACACTTGACATATGCTGGACACCCCTAAACCTTAAGGTGTATGAGTGTTGGTTTACGCCAAAAGCACATCTCATATGGTGTCTTATCTACTGACTTGCTAGAAACCCTATTCAGCACGTGAGTAGCAGTTTCAAGGGCATATCCCCAAAATGATATGGGTAGATCCGCACGTCCCATCATGGATCGTACCATGCTAACAAGGTTTGATTTCTCCTCTCAAATACACCATTATGCTGCGGTGTAGCAAGATGAGTCCATTGTGAAAGAATCCTATTCTCTTCAAGGTAACCCAGAAACTCATTGGAAAGATACTCACTTCCACGATCAGATTGTAGAATCTTGATATCTTTCCCAATTTGTTTATCTACTTCATTACGATATCTTTTGAACATTTCAAAAGATTCTGACTTGTTTCTCATCAAATAGATATACCCATACCTAGATAGATCATTAGTAAAGGTAATAAAGTAGGAGTATCCTCCTCTAGCACTTGTGCTCATAGACCTACATACATCTGTATGCACGAGGCCCAAGAGCTCTGTAGCCCGATCACCTTTTCCAATGAAAAGAGATTTGGTTATTTTACCCAATAGACAAGACTCACAAGTAGGTAGTGATGCTGGATCACTAATATCAAGCAACCCTTCATTGATTAACTTGTTAATCCTGTTTTCATTTATATGACCTAACCTGTAGTGCCAAAGGTAAACACCTAAGTTTATTCCTTGCTTTGGACGTTTATTGCTAACATACATTATGTTTACAGGCTGTGTTATAACATAAATTCCATGTTTCAGTTGTCCTTTAATGATAGTAGTGTTATTCAAAATATCATCAAAATCATTATTTATAATAGTAAAAGAATAACCATCCTGGGCTAAAAGCCCAACTGAGATAATCCGGACAATAGAAAACATTACTAAGACTAAAGTTTCCTTAGTTTGTAGCTAAAGATAAACACCCTAACACTAGTACTGGAACTTGATTTCCATTTCTAACGTTGAGGTGTCGCTCACCAACTCTGAACTCTCTACTGACCTCTAGCCCCTGCAACGAATTACAAATATGATAAGGACTGCCTGTATCTAATACATAGGTAGTAGATTCTATAACACTGAAGTTGCAAGGTGTTATCATATACATATCTTGCTGAGCAACTCCTTGCTGTCTCTTTGGCTTGTTAGGATCTAACGATGCCAGATACTGAGGAAAATTCCTCTTCCAGTGTCCCTTCCTCTTACAGAATAAACATTCGGCTTAACTCTGGTTAGCTTTCTGCTTGCGAACTTGTGGGTTGCTGAGCGGGTTTCTTAACCCCGCTTTGAGCTGCATATGCATTTTTGTTCTTTTTCTTGCCACATCGTGAAGAATTCTTGCGTTTTGAGGAACTAGCACCTCCAACCACATTAACCGTCTTTCTGAGGAGCTGATTATCTTTCTCAAAGGTTTGTAGCAACCCCAGAAGTGCATGGTAGTTAACAACTGGCTTGTTCATCTTGAACTGGTTCAAGAAAGGGGGCTAGGATAGAGGAAGATAGTTGAGGATGACATCCTTGCCAAGCTGCTCATAGAGCGGATAGCCTAACTTAGCCAAGTTCTCAATCTGCTCAGTCATGTACAATACATGATTAGTGACGGAAGTCCCTTCTCTCATTCTTGTGCTGAAGATGGCACAAGAGGTCCTATGTCTTTCTGCGTCATCAAATATGCCGAAAGATTCATTCAACGCTTGAATGATGTCCTCAGGTTGTGTTTCTTCAAATTTGCGACTGAATTCATCATTCATTCCAGCCCTTATAATATAGTGAACTGTTATTCTATCATCAACCCATTTCTGATATCGCCGACGATCGGCAACAGTCACTTAGGCAGCAGGTTCAGTAGGTGCTAGATCAGACAAAACATATAGGATACATTCATGCTCGAGCGCAATGTGCAATTTACGATACCAGCTATCGTAATTTGGCCCGGTTAACTTTTTACTATCCAATAGTGATATCAAAGACAGCGTGTTAGCCATTAAATATGCAAATAATTGAAGTAAAGGAAATAAATTAGCTAAAATACATGAATTATCTAATCACATTAGACATAGGCTAGTGTCTAAAGGATTCTCTCACTATTTTACTCAGATTGATAGCCTCTACCTTCAATCCAAAGGAATTTTCAATCCAAATTCCCTTAGTGGGTACTAAGATCCAAATAATTATACATAAGCCCGACGGAGGCCGGCCCACCTATGCACATTTACCTGGTAGGTTCATAACCAGTTATTTCTTCAAATAACTCTCAGTGATCTCAATTCTGCCTCAAGCACCCCTTCAGTAGGACGGAGGTCATCCACTGAAAAGCCCAGTTAGGTCAAACCATTAACATAATATCTCTTAGTCCCTCTCTAAGCTTGATGAGTAGGCCTGACGGAGGCCAGCCTACCTACTCACCATCTCAAAGAGATTCCATGGAATTCATACAATGAATAATAATCCCAACACCTTGATAAAAGCCAGGCCGGAGGGCCTCCAACTTTTATTAAGATGTTGGCCCCATTATTATTCACTTTAATGGGAGGCAGTGAGTAGAACATCCAATGTTCAACCCACTTAAAGGACGTAATAATTTAGAGGATTTTAATTATAGTATAATGATTGGTTTTATTTACCTTATTATTAATTAATCTAATTAATTGATCACGAGAGATATATATAAATAAGGCATGCATAATAATAAATTGAGCATAAATAGTAGGTGGTTATGAGCTTTCCTAATGTGGTCCACTAGAGCCATCATGGACCACTTTAGTCATGTAAATAAAGATTATTACATTTAATTGGGTTAACCTGGACAGGCCCAAGCCTTCTAGAAATCTTCTACACCTTGATCCATGCTCAAAAGCCTTATCTCTATTAATTACATAAACATGATAGAGAACTCCTTCAAAAAGGAGGGGATACATTACTTGGGGTAGGGATTTACAACTAGAAAAATAGAAGGCTGGACTCGCATGCCCAATTTAACCCAAATAAATAATTATAACAATTTATAATAATAAAATGCAATAATCATCATGATATGCAAGCCCATAACCTCCTTTAAATCCATGTCATACATCATTAATACAAATAGGTATACACATAGACATTCTATATAATTTCCAAGGCATTAAATCAATTTAATCAAATTAAATCGATATTTCCAATTAATTAAACTAATTTTAGATTAATTGGATATCCTACAACAATATTCAAAATAAATAGTGTTAAAGAGGCACAAATTAATAAACAATTTATTAATATTAGCAAAATTAACAATTAAGTTTAATATTTTCCTATTAATTAAACTAATTTTTAATTAATTGGGTATCCTAAATTAATTCACCAAATTAATTTAGTGAAATAAATACAACTAATAAACTATTTACTAATTGCTATCTAAATTAACAATTAATTTAAATTTAATTAAACTGAATTGCAATACTATGTTTTTTTTAATAATATGGTCCTAGTGCAATTCTATGAAACTATTTCATATACCAAAACAATTAATAAACTATTTTATTAATTGTTGATCCAAAATAAAATTTAATCCATATGGGATTAACACTATCAACTAATTAATATTAATTTAGACGTAGTTTAAATTAATTTAATAATTGAGCCCAATGTTTCCAAACCATTTTAGAAATAGACATTTAATTATCATATAAGCCCAACATAAAAAAAAAACAAGTGAATAAATTAAGGCCCAATAGAATTAATATATCCTAAGGCCTAAAGAATTAGAATTAACTTAAGCCCAACAAGAAATAAAATAAAAATAAGCAAGATTGGGCTGAACTGATCCAAATTTGGTCAAGCCCAATTGGATCAGGCAGCCCATTAGGGTTCAGATCCTTTTTTTTCGCTACAGTAACATGGTATAGTACCATCGCTACAGTAACGTCGTATAATACGCCTTTATTTATTTATTCTGCTATAGTAACAATATGAAAAAAAACCAAATATATCAACCATATCATATAGGCAACGTATAATCTTGTACCAAATATGTAAAATAAACACACTAAACGAGGCGGCTCTGATACCACTGCTAGAAATCTGTGAGACTATCTCTTGGAATTCCACCAGGATCAACTCGTTATACATAATAATTGGCAATGTTAAATCAGAGAATTAGGATTACCTCTTCGAATGATTCATGGTAGTGTTGTGGAATTGCCCAACGGAAGCGTCTAGCTCATCCTACTTCGCACGTGAACAATGATGAAAGAGGAGGAGACTATAATTTTTCAGAGAGAGGGGTTTTTTTTTTTCTCTTGTTCATACGTTTTCAGAAAAATGATATATGTTAATCTCTCTTTAAAAACCCTACATGTCCCTTCTTATAAAGACCATATAGGCTAGGCGTTTCAAAATGCCAACTCACAAAATAGTTAAAAAAAAACCCAATCTTTTAATGTGGGTTTCCATAAATCCCACAACGATTCAAATTAAATCACTATTTAATTTAAATCAATCAGCCTAGGATTTAATTGATGAATCATAAATCTAGTGCTAGCTAGAAATTGTCAAATAATTAAATCCACGACCTAATAATAATAATTAGATAATATTTAATTCTTAATTAAATATTAATCACAAATAATATTTAATTCTCAATTAAATATTGATTATAATTAGGCTGTCTCTCCAATTAAATCAGTTAGTCTTTTGCGTGACTCCACAGGTTCAAACTTAAGCCGGTAGCATAAAGACTATCCTTACACTAATCGAAGATACTATATAGCAATGGTTCCCGACGACCGAATAAGCTGAATAAGTGCAAGGCAACATTCAACGAACCTCAGTACAATGGTGAATTCCCTATGACCCTCGGTGTTCTGAAATAACCTTAGGGACATGGTTAACTGTCAAATCCCTAATTAGTTACTTCATGTCAAATTTCAATCCTGTCATGACACATCATGACTTACCCTCGTGACTCATCACAAGATGTGCTTTGACCAAAGACTTTCTAAATTGAAATTAAGCGAAACACCATTCTCCAAATACCCAGAGCGGTCAATCCCATCTTGACTCACACATTGACTTCTCCGGCATTTGCCCATACCCAGTAACCTTTCGTTACCAGATTAGAAATCTGGATAGTCCGGAACCTAAGCATGAGGAGTAATCCGTAAGTCTCCATGGCAATTTCAGGTTAGAGGGAACATGTCTACCACATGTACACGAGCTATCCTTAGACAGTAGGGTACATACTATAGGACACTCGTAGAGAGTCATGTTCAGTGAACATGTCTCCACATGTTACCTGTTTATCGCACTAGTGTCCCAATACCCATTGGTCATAAGGATAACCAACCAATGCAACAAACAATAACCTATACTCGATGAAATTGACGTCCCAATACCAATTTCATCATTCGGTTACGAACAAAGTTTAAGAATGACCAAAATCAACCCTCATTCATATGATTCCACAAAGTCATTCTAAGGATTACATCATGATCAATCAGTACCATTATCACTCTCACTTGCAGCTTCACTATCATCTCGCTCTTTACCATGGTCATAGTCTTCTAGATCATCGACTACTTCAGATTGAACCTTACAGAATTGATGTTGCGCAATGTAGATAATGTCGTTATTGTCACGAGCCATGTATTGTCTATCTAGGCAATATTGGTCAAGGAGGTAGGTGGAATCATTCAAGGGTGCAAACTGACCAACACGATCGATACCCTTAAGACGAAAAAAGTGACACAGGAGCATCCCATAGGGCAAGGATTTCTTTTTAAAAGCCAGCATGTGACTAAGCATGATGTATGAGAGATTAATTTTTACCTTCTTGTACATGAGGTGCATCACATAACCCGTGAAGGATGGGATTGTCCCGTCTTTTACAATGCGAGGCATGATGGATTGATTTAGGATATAGAGGAGCAAGCGTTTCTCAACACAGAGTTGATCTCTCTTGGGCATAAACTTTTCCAATCTTCCCGAGCCTTCCCACAAAGTAGTAAATATCTCCGTTGGAGTATTGTTGTGTAGTCCGCTTGGTAAGTTAGCTGCATAATAAAGTTTTAAACTACTATTTGAAATCCCAAGCAAATTAGCCAAATCCCGTTCTCCCACAAATATGTTCACTCAATTTACCCTACTCTTTAGTCCACGCACACCCTCATCTTCACCTTCCACCAAATATGCATAGAATTCCCAAACCCACATATCACAATTTATGTCCTCAAGTCCAAAAAGAGAAAGCCACATTTGATATCTAATCAATTTATGTGGATGAGTATTGTCCAAAAAGTTTGAAGGATCTATACGCTTACCCCATATTATTTCATTTTAAGAGAAATCTCTCGGTGCGATGTTGTGCATAGGATCCCATGGATCAATGGTATGAGGCCTAAAAACAGTCATTTGTCTCTTGGATGCTTGTCTAGATGATGATGCCATGAGTTAGACAAGAGTGTGCAAGAAAACAATAAAATTTGGTTGAGTAATTTCGTCGAGCACTTGATGTGCAAAAAAAAATTGAAAAAGTTTTTCACAAGAATTGAAGAGAAAGAGACGTACCTGAATGGGTTGTCAAGATTTAAGTCTTCTACGTTTTGTTTGTAGGAAAAATAATGAGTTTTGAAGATGATATGAGATAATGATGGAATTTGAGTGGGAGAGAATTAGGATGAGTTTTGATGAAGAAAGGATTGGGTTTTGAATGAAATTTGATGTTTTAAACCTTTTGCCCGTTAGTGCCATGATCGGACGAGGGTGCATACGCCGGTCGTCCGGTGTCAAACCCTCGTCCGCTTGAGGCACATCTACCGGACGAGGGTATGCTCCACCGGTTGACTGGTGGCAGCCCCCTCTTCCGGTGGTGCACTTTCTGTCAGGAAATGCATCTCACGCGGAAAAAACTTCAAGGTTTTTTTTTTCTCTTTTTTTTGCAGTTTTAACTCATTTTGAGCATGCCTAATTCCCGTCTAATCATACAAAATTGATTCTCATGCAATGGTTTGGTAAAAATATTAGCTAATTGATGCATGGAATCAACAAAGTTAAGCACAACATCCCTGTTTTGAACATGATCACAAATGAAATGATGTCTAATTTCAATATGCTTTGTTCTAGAGTGTTGGATAGAGTTCTTAGTTAGATTAATGGCACTTGTATTGTCTCATTTAATAGGCACATTATCATATTCTAGGTCATAATCTAGCAAATTTAGTTTAATCCAAAGAATTTGAGCAATGCAATTTCCGGCGGATACATATTCATCTTCGGCCATAGAGAGAGCTACACTGTTTTGTTTTTTACTAGACCAAGAGATTAATGAATGTCCTAGAAATTGACAACATCCACTAGTACTCTTCCTATCTACTCGATCCCCTGCATAATCCGCATCTGACTACCCTATAAGTTCAAATGATGTGCCTTTCAGATACCACAATCCTAGATCTATAGTCCCTTTAAGATATCTAATGATTCTTTTTACAACATTTAAGTGAGACTCTTTAGGACAAGATTGAAAACGAGCACATAAGCATACAGCAAATACAATATCGGGTCTTGAAGCAATTAAATAAAGAAAGCTTCCGATCATACCTCGATATTGCTTTTCATCTACCTTGTTACCTTCCTCATCTTTGTCAAGTTTGATTGATATTGATATTGGTGTACTCATTTTTTTTGCTGATTCAAGCCTAAACTTTTTGATGAGTTCTCTAGTATACTTGGCTTGATTGATGAAAGTACCCTCTTGTGTTTGCTTGATTTGGAGTATGAGAAAGAAATTTAATTTTCCCATCATACTCATCTCAAATTCCTTTTGCATATACTTAGAGAAATACTCACGAAGAGATTCATTAGTGGCACCAAAGATTATATCATCAACATAAATTTGCACAAGCAATATATCTTTTCCTTTTGTTTTAACAAAGAGAGTGGAATCTAATTTGCCTCTAGTGAACCCTTTTCAAGCAAATAGTTGTTAAGCCTATCATACCATGCTCTAGGTGCTTGCTTAAGGCCATATAATGCCTTATCTAGTTTATATACATGATTTGGCAAGTTAGAGTCCTCAAATTCGGTTGGTTGTTTCACATAAACTTCTTCTTTGAGATAGTCATTTAAAAAGAAACTTTTTACATCCATTTGATATAATTTAAAGTCCATAAAACATGCAAAGGCAAGAAGCATACAAATGAATTCAAGTCTAGCTACGGGAACAAAAGTCTCATCATAATCTATGTCTTCTTCTTGATTATACACTTGAACCACTAGCCTAGCTTTATTTCTAGTTACAACCCCGGATTCATTTAATTTGTTCCTAAAAACCCATTTTGTACCAATTATAGGATAATCTTTAGGTTTTTCAACTAGATGTCATACCTTGCTCCTTTCAAACTGATTTAATTCTTCTTGCATGTCAATTATCCAATCTCTATGATCTAAAGCTTCTTTAACATTTTTAGGCTCTACTTGAGAAAGAAAAGCAACATGTTCACAATAAGCATTTAGATTAGAACGAGTTCTTACTCCCTTTGAAGGATCACCAAAAATTTGATCATTTGGGTGATCTCTTATAAACTTCCAATATTTTGGTAGATTATCATTTGTTGTAGCTTCTTGGTCGTTTTGCATTTGTTGTGCATTGCCTTGTGGATTTGCTGGAGCTTCACTGTCCTTTGAGATTTGACCTTCTTCAAGATTTGTCTCATTTGGATCACTTGAGGTTCCTTCATTTCCAATGGTTGTAGGTAAGATTTAAATGTCACATTCGGAAACACCTACATCATCATCATTCTTTCTCAGAGAAAAATGGTTAGTTTCATCAAAATTCACATGCATAGATTCTTCGATAAGCATATTTCTTTTGTTAAAGACTCTATAAGCTTTGCTTCTTGAAGAGCAACCCATAAAAAGTCATTCATCCGATTTTGAGTCAAATTTGCCAAGATGTTCTTTTGTATTTAGGATGAAACATTTACAACCAAACACTATAAAATAAGATACATTTGGTGCTCTATCTTTCCATAATTCATATGGTGTTTTCTTTAGAAAATGTCTAATTAGCACACAATTTAACACATAACATGCGGTATTTATGTATACCTTTCAACATTGTTCTTGCCATTTCTTGTAGTGTTCGATTCTTCCTTTCTATTACCCCATTTTGTTGAGGAGTTTTAGGAGCCGAAAAATTATGTTCAATGCCACGTTCTTCACAATATTCCATAAAAGATGCATTTATAAATTTGGTGCCTTGGTCACTATGAATGCAATTTATGTAATAGCCTTTCACATTTTGCACCTTATTACAAAGTTTAGAAAATTCATTGAAAACATCATTTTTATGTGCAAGGGGTCTTACTCATGTGAATCTAGTGTAATCATCTACGATAACATAGACATATCTAGATCCACCTATACTTGCCACATCCATTGGACCAAATAGATCCATATGTAATTTTTGCAAAGCTCTTGATGTGGTTACCTTGCTAATTGTTTTGAAAGATATCTTGTGTTGTTTTCCAAATTGGCATGCATCACATAAATGATCTTTTTGAAATCTAGTTTTAGGAAGACCTATGATAAGTTCTTTTCTTGAAAGCTTAGCAAGTAAATCCATGTTAGTATGACCAAATCTTCTATGTCATAACTATGAGTCTTCATTAATAGTAACTAAGCATGTCACATTTTGGCACTTCAATTCATGAAAATTAATTATATACACATTATCACATCTATTTCCTACAAACAACACTTTATCATCTTTATCATACACCTTGCAACAAGTAGATAAAAATTTAACTTTAAATCTATTATCACAAAATTGACTTACACTTAATAAATTATGTCTTAGACCTTTAACATACAAGACATCATGAATAGAGAGTGAATTTATATCTCCTATGCTACTTTTACCAATGACTTTGCCTTATTTATTTCCTCCATAACTAACTTTACCTTTGAAATCTTTATCAATCTCATAAAAGAACGAGACATCTCTCGTCATGTGCCTTGAGCGCCCACTATCAATAACCCAAGTAACTTCATGTTTCACCTTTAGGGCAACCTATCATTCATAAAAACAAATCAAGTTTATTTTGGTCCCCAAGGTTCTATTGGGTCCTTTCGTATTAGTACGAAGTCCTAACACATCTAACAACACATTTGGGTCTAAGCCACAAAGGAATGTAAGAATCTCTTCCCACCATGTTTCTAAATCTACATCGTGATGCATTGTGACAAATTTTCTCACAATAAGTGCATATCTTAAAAGATCCTCTTGATATTGAGACTACATGCTAAGAGGATGATGCTTTGACAAAATGATTTTGAAACCCCTTTTGATATGGCTTATAGTCAATCCCTTTTTTGTCAATTTATACTTTTTGTGATTCTTTTAATGGTGGATAGACAATTGAGGATTGAGAAGCTTTCACAAAGATAGTTTTTGAGAACTTTGGTCTAGAACATGGCTCATAGCCAATTCCTCCTTTGTCAAGTGGTGATTTTTTAGAACCAAAGATTTCGTCCAAGGCCTTTGTTCTTTTTGAAAATCTAACAAGATCATTTTGTAAATCAAGAACTTGTTTTTTTAAATCTTTGATTTCTAATTCATTTTTGAAATTTAAATGATAATATTCACAAATTTCTTTGGTAAGAGTATCATTTTCATTTCTAAGTTCTTTAATTTATTTTTGAAGTTCATCATTTTCTTTTTGAAGATTCTTTACTTTTGAGTGTGCAAAAAGAAAACTATCATGTAGTTTTGAAAATTCATTTGCTAGTTCCTCAAATGTACATTCATCATCATTAGAAGAAGAAGAAGATTCATCACAAGACGAAGAAGTTACATCTTCATCTCTAGCCATGAAGCATACAAAGTTGGCCATTTCGGTTTTGCTTCCACTTTTATCACTGGTTGATACATTATCCTCAACATATGCCTTCATTGCCTTTTGCTTTCGTTTGATTAATTTTGGACATTTTGCTTTGATGTGTCCCGCTTTGTCACAATTGAAGCATTTTTTCTCTTCTTTGGTCTTTTCTAATTTCTCTTTGAATCTTCTCTTGGCTTTGTTGTTGAAGGGCTCCTCTTTCTTCATCTTTTTTTATTTCAAGAACTTCTTAAAATTCTTTGCAAGAAGTGCAAGCTCATCATGATCACTATCATCTTTGTCTTCATCACTTGATTGAGATTGAGCAATGAGAGCAAGTGATTTTTTTGTCTTCTTTTCATCTTCATATCGTATTTTCTCTTGATTCAATACAAGTTCCTCCGTCTCAAGGTTACAAATGAGCTCATGTACCATGATCTTGGAGAGATCGGTTGATTCTCTAATAGATGTCACCTTTGGTTTGTATTCTTTTAGAAGAGCCATAAGAATCTTTCGGTTGAGTTCTTCATTTGGATATTTCTTCCCGAGTGCACTCAAGTTGTTTATGATTTTAGAGAATCTTTGATGCATTTCATTTAATGATTCTCCGGCCTTCATACAAAACAACTCATACTCATGAATGTGAAGATCAATTTTTGTATTCTTCACTTGATACGTTCCTTGATAAGACATGTGTAGTATCTTTCAAATCTCATGAGCAGTTTCACATTGACTCACACGACTATACTTGGTTTCGTTTAGAGCACAGTAGAGGATGTTCTTGGTTCCTGAGTTCTTGGTCATCATGATAATGTCTTGATCATTAAACTCTCCCATTTCTTTGGGCACTTGAACAATTTTAACTTTCTCGACTCCACTTGCACTTGGAGCATTTTTGAACGTCACCACCTTCATTGGAACATAAGGGCCATCTTCTACCAATGACCATAAAGCATAGTCAATGGATTGTATGTATGTCTCCATCTTGTTTCTCCAATAATTGAAATTGGTACCTATAAACAATGGAAGCCTATTAGTGGAGTAACCTTCAAAATAAGAAGAGGTAGTATTGTTTGCCATTTATCTTTTCTTTGCTAGATATTAAGCTATATGCAAAGTCTTAGCTTTTGATACCACTTGTTGTCCCTTAATTGAACCTAAGAAGGGGGGGAGGGGTGAATTAGGTTATATAGGCAATAATACTACTTTTTCGATTAGGAAATATGATAGCAATGATTAATTAAAAAAAATCTTAAATAGATATGCACTTTATCAATATAAAATGTGAGTGAGACAATTTATCAAACACTTGGTAAGCAGAAAATAATGCAAAGAGAGAGTTGAAAGAAAGAGATTACAAATCGCAATTTTAGCATGGTTCGACCCCTGCCTAAGTCTACGACCCAAGCTCCCCTCTTAGGATTTCAACAATCTTCATTATAGTGGCTCTTCAAATGTTGGTGAGTCCACAAATCAACCACAATGGTAGTTCAAGCTTTTACAATAGAAAAGAACCCTTCTCAATACAAAACTTTAACTCCAACACCTTTGACAAGGAAACCATTCCTTTCAAAGTGTTCAACTCTCTCTTTTGATAAGTATTTTGAGATTCACAATAAAAATCTTCTTTTAGGGTAGATAGATACAATGAATACTCCTCTCTCAATAATGCTCACAAATTCTTGCACAAGTATAGCTCAATGATGATTCAAAGATAAAAATAATTTAAGAAATCAAGAATGCTTGGTTTGTATCAATGCCCCTAAGATTTTGCAATTGAGAGACATTAATAGAGATGAAAAAATGATTTAATTAATGCTCCCAACATTCACAAACATCTATATTTTGAATCAGCATTTTGGCTCGACCGGTCGATCCCTGTTTCGCCGGTCAACCAGTCGAGAGACCCTCGTCCGGTGGACAGGTCTCGGGCGGACGACCCTTTGGCCACCGGTCGACCGGTTGCCATAGGGTCGTCCGGTGGAACCAAAACTACCAGGGTTGGGTTTTAAAAGGTGTTTCTTTTAAACATATTTTGTAAAACATTTTTCAAATGTTTTAACACAATATTTGAGAATCAAAATTAAGCATATATCTTTTTGCAAGACCCAAAACCCAGTCAAGTCCCAACCGGTACCCTTTACGACTTCTGTCTCCATCTTTATAACTCCATCTTCTTTCTTCAAATCTTTTCTTTGAGTTGATGGATGTTCTTCTTCCTTTCTCAGCTTGATGAACTTGAAATCGGAGTCAAACTTGATTCATCTTTACTTATGCACATTTAAACAAACTTATTAAGCACAATTAAGATTTGTAATAATCAAAACCAAGATTTATAAGCTTTTTAGGCTAACACTTAATGCCTTTCAAGCTAGGGCTTTGCTGCTGAGGTGATTTCCACATATCCCTCATGGATTTCTCTCAGTAAGTAGTTTTCCTCCTCGGGTCCTACACACTTCAATAGAGGCCAAGTGTAGGCTCTTTTGTAGAGCTGTCCAGCTAATATGACAAACCTTGAGGCCTGTTTCTCTATTTTTTGAGCTTGTTTCTCACCACCCAGGACTATTTCCCTCTCTAAGTTGTCCATGATTGACCGAGTCCAATCTAGGCTCACGGACAACTCAGCAATTTCCTGCCTTCCTAACTGAATGCTAGGTTCAGAAATTTCTTCTACATGGACCAAAGCAAGTTAGTTCTCTCCCATAGCCAATTTTGATAGGGCATCGGCCTTGGTATTTTCCTTCTTCAGGACCTGCTGTATCGAGAACATTTTGAATCCGAAGGTTAAATCTTTGACCTTGCTGAGATAGACAATTATAGAAGCGTCTTTGGCCTTGAATTCTCCGGATATTTGGCTTGCAACTGACTGGGAGTCAGTATTCATTTCCAAGGTTTACGCTCTGAGCTGGGCCACGACCTTTAGACCCACAATTACTACTTCATACTCAACCTCATTATTGGAGGTCAGGAATGTGAATTTGATGGAATATTTGTACTCATGTCCTATTGGGTCCAAGATTACCACCCCAGCTCTACTTCCCGACCTTCTTGATGCCCCGTCTACATGGACATTCCATAATTCTTTCGGGTCTACTCGGTTTGACATGTGCATTCGACCTCCAAGTTTACAATTGCTTGGGTTTTTATGGCTGTTCTAAGTGGTAAACAATGTTAAATTGACTTAGCTCGACCGCCCATTTGAGTAGCCTGCCCGAGGCTTTTGGCTTGTGCATGATAGATTTGAGTGGGGTATCCGTCATGACCTTGATTATATAAGCATCAAAGTACGGCTTGAGCTTTCTGGCTGCGGTTACAAGCGCAAAGATGAGTTTTTCCAGTATGGAGTACCTCGTCTCTGCCCCATAGAAGGTCTTGCTGACATAGTAAACTGGCTTCTGATCCTGACCTTCCTCCCAAACTAGCGTAGCTGCCGCTGTTGTTCCCGAACAGGCCAGGTATAGTGCCAGCTCCTCCCCCTTCTCAGGTCCGGAGAGTAGAGATGGCGAAGCTAAATATTTCTTTAACTCATCGAACGCATTCTGGCATTCTTCCGTCTATTCACAGTTCTTGGGGTTCCTACGAATTTTAAATAAAGGGGCACACTTGTCAGCCGACCTGGACATGAATTTGCTCAAGGCTGCTACCTTTCTAGTAAGCACTTGGACGTCGTTCACGCAGGTTGGTAGTGATAAATCCAGTATTGCCTGAATTTTTTCTGGATTAGCTTTTATTCCCAGAGCCGTGACCATGAAACCCAAGAATTTTCCAGCTTGAACTCCGAATGCACATTTCTCAGGATTTAATTTGATCTCGAACTGCCCTATTACGGCGAAGGCCTCATCCAAGTCGGTTACATGGCTTTTGGCATTTTTTCTCTTGACAAGCATGTCATCCACATAAATTTCCATGTTACGCCCGATCTGGTTCTTGAAGACTTTGCTTACCATTCGAGTGTAGGTGGCTCCAGCATTCTTGAGGCAGAAAGACATAACCTCATAGTAGTAGAGCCCCTAGTCGGTAATGAAGATTGTATTCTCCTTGTCCCCGGGTGGCATTTTTATCTGGTTGTAGCCTTTAAAGGCATCCATGAAAGACAGCAATTCAAACCCTGATGTGGCATCTACTAGCTGGTCATTTCAAGGCAAAGGGAAATAGTCTTTTGGGCAAGCTTTGTTGAGGTTGGTAAAATCAATACACAGTTTCCACTTCCCTATGGTCTTGAAGGCCAATACCATATTGGACGGCCAGGTCGGGTATAAGATTTCATGTATGTGACTAGCATCAACTAGTTTACCTACTTCCTCGGCAATGATTTTCTGCTTGTCATAATGAAAATGTCTACGTTTCTACTTTACTGGATAGTGGTTAGGGTCGGCATTCAAGTGATGCTCGATTACAAATGGGTTAATACCTGTCATGTCAGAAGCAGTCCAAGCAAATATTTATTCATTGTTTAGAAGGAATTGACTTATACATTTCTTAAGGCCATCAGGGAGCTCACTCCCGATCTTTGCCTTATTGCTTTCCTTCGAGAGTTCTATCTCCAGCAGGTCTTCAGTTAGGCTTCCTCTTTTTGCATCCCTTTTCTCCTCGGGTAGGTCTGGTCCCCAGCCTGCCTGGTATTTTGGCTGAAGTGAGCTCTCATAGCATTCCCAAGCTGAAAGCTGGGCTTCCCTAATAACGGTAGTACCCAGTGAAGTCGGGAACTTTAGGGCCTGATGGTACGTGGAAAGGACTGCCTTGAAGTGATTCAGGGTGACCCAATCCAAAATACCGTTGTAGGCCGAGTTGTAGCCTATAACAATAAAATTGGCCTGCATAGAGGCCCTCTTACTATCGTCCTTCAGGGTCAGGGTGAGGTTGATTACTCCTTCAGTCTTGTGGCCATGCCTGGTGAATCCTACGAGAGTCCCCTTCAGCGGCTTCAACCAACCTCGATCCAGCCCTATCTGCTCAAAAGCTTTCAAGAAAAGGACTTTGGCTGAGCTCCTTGGGTCTACTATCAGTCTTTTGACCGTGATGTTAGCTATCTCGACACTGATTAACAAGGGGTCATCATGCGACTGTATCACCCCTTCAAGGTCATCCGAAGAGAAAGTAATTAACTTTGACTGCGTAACCACTCTTGTGGCTGGCCCATACTACCACCTAGCTCGGATATACCCTTTTCTACCGGTCGAGGTCTCTCTGCTCGATGCCAAGCCTCCGACGATTGTTTCGACCACGGCTAGGTACCCATCACCTTGGGGTCATCTCGGAGGGCTTATCTCCCTCTCTCTACCCTTCCTGGTTGAGATTTTGGGGTGGCTGATGATTAACGTATCTCCTTAGGTGGCCTCGGGCTATCAAAACCTTGATCTCCTGCTTCAAGTCTTTGCATTCGTCGGTGGTGTATCCGTAATCCATATGGTAGTGGTAATATTTAGTTTTGTTACGTTTGTCAGGTTGGCCAAGCATTCAGGGCACTGGGGGCAGGTGATTCTGATACTGGATCTCCATCAAGATTTGCTCCCTTGGAGTGTTAAGTGGTGTAAACACTGTGAATCTCGGGCCCTGCTTCTGCTGCTGTTGTTATTATTGTTTACCTTGGTTATTCGGGGCTTTACTCCTTGACTAGTCCAGGGGAGGAATTTATCATTTCTTCCCGCCTTCCTTCTCTTTGTCGTCATCCCTTTTGGCTTTGTGGATTTACTTAGAGTGAATGTACCATTCGGCTCTTACCATTAGCTCGACTATAATATCCATCGGGTCGATAACCAAGGAGGAGGTGAGGGGTTCTGACTTGAGCACGCTCTGGTAACCCATCAATGCCATGGAATCCTCCAAGTTGGGGATCCTGAGGGATTTCTCGTTGAATCGGGCTGTGTAGGCCCTCAAGCCTTCCCATTTCTACTGCTTTACCGACAGTAGCGATAAGGTATATCGGGTTGTACGTCTGCTTCTCGTAAAGCGAGACAAGAACGCCTTGGCTATCTGATGAAAGTTTTCGATCGAGCCGGGGCAACGTTTCAGGAACCAATCCAATGCATTGCCTACCAAGGTGGTAGGGAATGTCTTCGTCTTCATCCGGTTCGTCATGTCGTGTAGGGTTATGTGGTGATCAAAGTTGAATAGGTAGCTCACCGGATCCTTGTCCCCATTGCATATTGCCAGATGGGGTATCCGGTTACTTGTAGGCAAATGCGTGGATAGGACCTTGGGCCAAAGAGGATTGACACCGAGTTGGTTAATGACCTTGGCTATGGCAGTCGCAGTCTTAGACTGCTTGGGGTCTACGTGCGGGCCTCTGTTGTTCTGAGTTCCCTCATGTCGGCCGGTCGCCACAAGAGTTTCTCTGTCGTCCTGGGCTAGAGCTTGCCCTGTATCAAGGATGCGAAATTGGGGCCGCATCTGCTGTGGTGAGGCTGGTGGGGTGGATGGGCCCGCTGCCAACCGCGTTACCTGGTCCTTAAGCTTTTCAAACATCCGGAATAACAGCTTCGTTTCCGGAGCCCAGTTGGCCATGGATTCATCGCTTTCAGGCGGGATGGTTTGCGGGGCTAAGTGTATACGTTGGCTCGTTCTAATATCGTTCTGGGTGGGATTCTGGGTAGGCGCCTGTGTAGTTTCGAGGCCTTCGTCCAAGGTAGGTGAGTCTTCTACCGGCAAGCTGTGGTTCCTTGTTTATACCATAGTGGTTTTTCAGTGGGTGATGGGAAGAGAATTGGATGATTCGTTTCCCACAGACGGCACCAAACTATTGGGGATGAAAACTTCCAATTGTTCGAGCCCACAGCCCGACCTCAGCTACTGGACCTGCACGAGGAATGGAAGGAAAAGTGGGGGTGATGGCCGTATTTTCCCTCGGGTGTGTGAATGATTAGTTTGTCCGAGCTGAGTGTTTAGTTAGTTGAGAGTATTAATTGCACGAGAACCGTTATCTCATTAATGTGGGAAAGAGCTCTATATATACTAATCTGGGATCCGGGCAGTAATTAATGTCTAAGGCTGCTCGACATACCATCGGTCTGCCCGCGCCATATGTCCACTGGGCAAGGTCGTTACCTTGAGGACCGAGCCACAACACGTTGGTCTGAATTGGATGTTTGTTTTATGTCACATCTGGACGACTGTCATGACCGTTGGAGTTCACACGGGTCAAATATGGGTCAGGTCACGCAATCAGGTCGGTCGGGGACCCGAATGCATTAACCTCGGCTCAGATATCCCTCGTCAATTATAATTAGACTTCACCAGAAGAATGTAATTGACTTCACGTGAATCGCTCATTGATCGCATTCTAAAATGGCAATTAGAGGTTGAATTTAGAAGTTTGAAATTTCATTAACTATTGTAAGACTTGGTTATGATTTTAATTGGAAAATAAAAAATAGGTGTAAATATAAATCTAAATACAAATATGTAGCTTTGACACTAGATTAAATGCAATTCATTTATCATCATATAAAATAACTTATTATTGCAGGCAAATTAATGACAAGTTATTTACATATAACTATATATACATTAGAAGGGTACAAAATAAGCTCCGCTTTAGGTAATGTTTTAACTAAAACTTTATAGGTTAGTGAGATACCAAATCACTTTCATTTCTCCAAGATCTTATAAATTAAGATCTTAAACTTACTCAAATATAAAAAAATATCTAACTCACCAAAAATCAAATCAGCTAGGATTGGATTAATGGTTCGTATATACTACATCAAGGTTATGATTGGAAAAAATGAACACGATCGTAAACCTTTTTTTTTATCTTGGCTAAGTCAAAGAAATGAATTTCAATAAAAGAAATGACGATTACAATAAAGGTCACATGAACAAATACAACCGAAAACAAGAAGAAAAAATAGCGGAAACAACAAGATACAGACGGAAAAATCACAATTGTAAACTTTGTTGTACACAAACTATGATTTGTTACTCTAGTGAATAGAATCTCATTCCTAGATGATACTATTTCCTCCTTTCTCTTTCGGTGATTGTTTGGTGCCAATTTTCGGTAAATGTAGAGTCTTTCATTTAGTACATGACACATCTTTCCTTCGTCAAGTTATAAGGGCAAACAATATAACCTTGTTGCAATAGTAGTTATCTAATTGATAAGAAATCTTTACTCTCAACATTTCAAAACTTACATCTACGTGCTTGTAGCCTCAGGACATGGCCGGTGAGAATTATCCGATCCACTTAGGGTAGTTTCTCCTATCTTATTCTTGTCCAGTAGGTGTTTAAGTTGGTCCAGCAGGTGTTGTTAGATGCGCGTTATCCTTAATGATCTGCAAAAATGAAGTCTTAATACTATATGAGGTTTTTCTTTTTTGTTTTGAGTAAAATGCACAATACCTCATGTTTTAAATAAGTTGTATATAAAACTCTGTGTTTTGAAAAGTGGTGCAAAACCCACTGTGATAATTTTTTTTTTGAATGATATAGGAGCCCAGTTGGTGGAGCTCGACCGCCGAAAACCGGCGGAGCCCGACATCCCCTGGTAAACTCTTAAGTGCAGCTATACGTCCCCAATACATACATCAATTTAGTCAAAGTTACCTAGAGTAGGGACGTGAATCAAACCTGAAGTCATGGCCCTGTGATATTTTGAATGTTGCAAAGGATTATATTAGAGTTTAGTCTCAGCATTATGGTATACTCCATCATTTACAACCTATGCTACATCTCATCTTAATATACAACCAAACCGATCCGCAAACTAACTTATAAACTATTCTTATATTACGTAATGTTAAACACATGATAGTTCTTGTCAAGAGCACAATCGCGCTCGTTCCAGAAGCAAAACTCTAAACTTGGTGTAGAAGCAAACACTTTCTTTATACAACTACCCTAAATAAAACGTGTCTTGATCTTTTGATGAAATCATTTTCAAATGAAAGTATCATCTCCACGCGGTATCTAGGGCCATGATATGGATTATTTTAGGCTCAATGTGTTAAACATGCACAAAATCCAAATTATATAGCCAAAAGTTAGATTAAATAATCAAACAAAATCTTTTTCTTGTAGACCTCAATAATTAAAAATATAATATAATTTTCTAGAATATGTTCTGGTCCATCATTTACAACTTCCACTACACCTCATCTTAATATTCTACCAAACCGATACGTTCTTTCGTTCATTTATAAATAAAATAAACCAAGCTTTTAATTCGATCGATAAAGTGATTCATGATAATAAGGGAGAGGTTGCTTGGGCTTTGTTAAGGTAAAAATCTGGATTTTTTTTCCTTCCTGGGGAGGCAAAAAGCCGAAACTAAACAACTACAAGCCGGGGGTAAGTCATGCCCCTCCTATCTTTTTTCAACAAGACTGAGAGAGGTTGTGGAATATTTTCCATGGTGTGAGTTCCTAATGGCCAGTTGAGAGCATTGTTTGCAAGTCAATCCGCACAAGCATTTGCCTCTCTGTAAATATGTTCAATACTGAACTCAACATTCCTTTGGAGCATATATTTACAATCCTCAATTAACCATTTGAGCAGACTATTGGGTAGTGCCTGTTCCTTGATCAAACTAATAATTAGTTGTGAATCTGACTCAATAGTGAGTTTATGAATTCCCAATGTCATAGCTTGCTTCAACCCTTCCAAAAGTGCAATCAATTCGGCTTTATTGTTGGTAGCAATTCCCACATTCACAACAAAACCCGACATCCAATTCCCTTCCTCATCTCGAAATAATCCTCCAGCCCCTTAAAGTTTCGGATTACCTGTAGAGCATCCATCAATGTTAAGTTTCCATGCCTCTCTTGGTTTTCTCCAACCAATTTCTTTCACCCTCTCACATTGTTCTTCACCATCATGTGTGTGTTCTATGCCAGTCTAAACTCCATAGCTTGCTTCCCAATAAATTTTCTTATAAACGCATATGAATAAGTTGCTTTACTGCCAAACATTTCTTCATTTCTCCATTTTCATATCCACCATATTATGGTAACAAACACGACATTCCATGGGCATCCATTAATTTCTCTTATACTCCTCATGTTAGTATTCCACTAGGTATCCCATTCTAAACCAAGAAAAGACTGCAACTTTTGTTGATCAAGGAAAATAGCCCAAACCTGTCTTGCAAAATAACATCTCTGAAAGATATGTTCCACATCTTCCTTTGCAACGCTACATCTACAACAAGTGGTATTTGAAAGAATACCTCTCGTCGCCAATTAATCAAGTGATGCAACGCGACGATGAATTGTTTGCCAGCAGCAAACCTTAACTCGTTGTGGGCATTTAATCTTCCATAGCGCATTCCATTGAACATTGGATTGTATAGGCAGATTAACAATGGAAGAATAAGCTGACTTAACTGAGAAGTTGCCCTTAGAACCACTCTCCCAATACACAGTATAATCTTTTTCATCATCTTGAAAGATATGCATGATAGCAATCTCAAGAAGAGCTTTTTGAGGTAGTAATATTTGCAATACAGTCCAGTCCCATGTTCCATCATGCATCACATAATGAGAAACTGGTAACTCTTCCATGTTTGCGTCAATCCTTTGAAATGCCACTTCAATAAGAGGGTATCCCCTACCCACCAGTCGAGCCAAAAACGAGTTGTTTTACCATTGTATATGTTGCATTTTAAACCATTTTTCAACACTTGATACCCCTTCATGATAGCCTTGCAAATCCTAGAGTCTGTTGACTTCGGGCTGTGATGATCAATTCCTTTAGGAAAATACTTTTCTCTTAAAATTTTTGTCCAAATAGCTTCAGAATCAGTGACAAATTTCCAGCTAAGTTTGGCAAGGAAAACATCATTTACATGTCTTGCAGATCTCATTCCAAGCCCGCCCGAATCTTTAGGTTGGCAAATCTTCTCCCATGAAAGCCAGTGAATTTTTTTCTTCCCTTCCTCATCTCCCCATATAAACTTGCGTTGCAATTTATCAATTTCATCACACGTCTGAACCGGTAGCTTGGCAGATTGCATAGTATAAGTAGGGCTAGCAGCCACCACCGATTTGGCTAGAGTTATTCGACCTACGAAAGATAGCACTTTTCTTTTCCATCCTGTCAATCGCTTTTAAACTTTAGCTATTATGCCTTTATAATTTTCTTGACTACCACGACCTTTGACAATAGGAGCATCCAAGTAAGTACCAAAATCAAAGGAGAGAGGGATACCACTAACACTGTTGAGGTCGTGGGCTAAATTTTGGTATGTGTTGCTCGACACATAAAGATTTGATTTTTCAACATTGATCTCGTGTCTTGACTCCATGCAAAAATCTTTAAGAATATGCTTGATACCCAACATTTGTTGTATTGACGCCTCTGCAAATAAAAACAAGTCATCAGCAAAGAAAAGATGAGTAATTGGTGTCCCTTTCTAGGTTAGCTTCAAAGGTTTCCATTTATTATTTACAATCTCTCGTGAGATAATTTGAGATAATCTTTCAATGCAAAGGATGAAAAGGTAAGGGGATAGGGGATCCCCCTGCCGGATCCCTCTTGTAGAAGAAAAAGAACCAGACACTCCTCCATTACAAAGAACTCGAACCGAAGCCAACTTAAGAGTAGACATAATAAGCGAAGTCCAATTTTCAGGAAGCCCAACTTGTACCAAAGTATCCTCAATAAAAGACCATTTCAGTTTATCATACGCTTTCTCCAAGTCAATTTTGATATCCATATAGCATTTATTCCCTTTCTTTTTCCTCATAAAATAAGCAATTTCCTGTACCATAATGATGTTGTCAGTAGTACCACGCCCGGGAAGGAAACTACTCTGATTTGGAGAAATGAGATCATTGAGGAGAGGTTGCAGCCTATTCACAACCACTTTCATGATTAATTTGAATGACACATTAAGAAGGCTGATTGGTCGAAATTAAGAAACATACTCCGGATCCTTGACTTTGGGAATAAGGTGAATAAGAGCCTGGTTAAGACCTTGAGGAACTTTGCCTGCACTAAAGGCTTGAGCCACAAGCTTGAAGATAGCTTCTTGAACCGTGTCCCAATTTTTCTGATAAAACATTGTAGGAAGCCCATCAGGTCCTGGAGCCTTGGTAAGATTCATTTGAAACACGGCCTTCTTCACCTCTTCAACTTCAATTGGTTTACTCAAGACAACTCGATCACTCTCTTGAAGGGATGGAAAATGGGCGACATAGAAAACATTCAAATGGGTAGACGTGTCTGAATATAACTCTCTATAGAAGTTTTTAACCATACATGCAAGCTCTTCCTGGCTAGTCACCCACTCCCCCGAACTATTTTTCAGCCTCATAACTTGACTCTTTATTTGTTTAAGGATAGTTGACAAATGATAATATCTAGTGTTTCTGTCTCCCGACACAATCCACTCCCTGTGCGATTTTTGAAACTAGAGAAGCTCTTCTTGGTAAAGTGTGAGTTCATACTCATCTCTCAACTCTTTTTCCAGCCTACTCAAGGATGGATTATATCTCAGTTGGAAAGATTTTTGGATACCTCCAATCCTTGCAAGCAATTTTCTTTTCTTCTTGAATATGTTACCAAACACTTCTTTATTCCATATCTCCAATTTACGAGTAATATCCGACACAACTGCCATAAAATTGCCATGGCTAAAATCCCAATTATTTTGAATAAATCCTTCCAGTTGTTCATGAGTACACCAAGCTGTTTGAAAATGAAAAAGGCGTGAGCCAGTTTGCTAGATATCCGATTTTGAGAGCTCTACTAAAATAGGAATATGATCTGAATTCAATCTTTGTAAATGGCGAACACACGCATCCGGAAAAAGAAAGAACCAATCCGGATTCGCTTACGCCCGATCTAGCCTTTCTAAAATACGCTGGCCAGATTCCCAAGAGTTTGACCATGTGAAGTGAGGCCCTATAAATCCCAAATCAGCCAAATTGCAATCATTTTTCCAATTTTCAAACTGTACCATTTTATTAGTAACACCAGACTTACCCCTTTGTTTGTCCTATGGTTTGCCAATCTAGTTAAAATCCCCTGTTATCATCCATGGTAAGTAAAGATCACGGGAAGCTAGTCTAAGTGCTTCCCAAATGCAGCGAGCAAAAGGTTCCGAGCTGGCATAGATAGCTGAAAATAGCCAATTCGGCGAACCTTCCTGCTTGACAAGAGCATTAATGACTTGGGCTCCTACAGAAAGTAATTCAATATCAACCTGTCTATCATCCCATAACAACCAGATGCCCCCTGAATAACCATTGGCTTCCACCCTCAAGGAATGCGACATGTGCAAAGAAGAAATAATTTTTTATGCCTTAGCACCATTGACTCTAGGTTCTAACACAACCACAATCCCCGGCTTGTTAATTTTTACCAAATCCAATAGAGTACGATGAAAAGAATCACTGGCCGCCCCTCTACAATTCCAAGATAAAATTTTTAGGTTCATCTTATTATGCAACATATAGAAGGAAACCTGCTTTATTACTAAACAAACCAAAGAAGACTTTGTTAAACACCAGAAGGACATGTGGGTTCATAAGTTACCTCACTAGCCACAGCCATGTTTCTACTACTCTCCATACCACTATCGGTTACCAAATGCATCACTTCATCCGTTGGGCCCGGATCAAGGTGAGCATCCATGCCAATACCCACATGACTAGGATTCGAAGCACCATGCCATTGTTGTGTAGGAGTCATAGAATTTTCCACTTTTTCTAACACATCTTCCTTAACAACATCAATGGCCATTGTGCTCTCCTCTTTAGTGTTTCTAATAGCTGAATTTCTACTCACTCTGTTAGTAAACTTTTTTTGATGTTCAAAGTTTAATTCCTCAACCACTTGATGAGCTTGTTCTGAATTTTGAATTTTTTTCCTACTGTTTCTGACTTCCTGAACCTCTATATCCTCCTGCATCACATCTTTTCCTTTCTTCCTGTCTATTGGTTTGTTCTTTGTACCCGAGGTATTTGGGCTTCTTGTTAATGGCATTTCCGAAATAGGAAGGGCTTACTCTTCTGTTTCCTCCTCAGTCGAACCTAAAGTATTTAGTGCCTCAAATCTTGATGCATTTTTAGCACCCTGTCCCGGCCCTGCTGCTTACTCCCACCTTTATTATTCTTCATCCATGGCTTCTTTTGCACCATCATCCATTCCCCATACTCCGAATCCATCTCCATAATCTTTTTAGCTGCAGTTTGTGGGGCTGAAAGGTCGGAAGAGTGTGTCTGTCCTATATTCGCATCAAAATTTTTTCCAACTCCACATCCCCCTTTCTCTGGACAATGCTATTTTCTATGACCATAACGACCACATTCAAAGCAAATCATATGTATACCCTCATACTCTACTCTCTGAATTAGTGGCCCAACATGAAACTTGGATAACAGAGGTTTGTTCAAATCCACCTGAACTGCAATGTGAACAAATTGAGCTCTAGAAAATTCCTCCATCAACTTATCCACTTTCAACGTTCGACCCACAAAGTTACCCAAATCAAACAGGGATTCTTCATCATACAGCTCCATCGGAAGTTCAGGAAATCGCACCCAAACAACCGTAGTAGAAACTGAAGCCGTTGAGGTTCTAAACCGAGGTTCCCATTTTTTTTACTATTAAATAGTGATCCGCAAGAAGCCACGACCTCCCAATCAACACATGTTCGTAGTCCTGTTGAGACGAGAACCGAACCACATAGTAGCTCAACCTAAGATCCACTAACTTAAACTGACCTTGAAGAGTCCATAAGCGTTGCAAGCGACTTGACAAGAACTTGAAACCAACATTCTTCCCCATGAGCTTGATGATTAGTGCGTGCCTCCATGGACGGCATAGAATTCGTTTACGTGCAGCTGAAAGGCGGTATTGTGGCAATGATGAATCGATTTCTTCATCATATCCGGAATCTTCATCTTCTTCCTCAAGACCCATGGCTTCAACGCCCACAGAGCGCTATTTCCCCGTGAAATCACCAGCTAACAGGTTCCCTTTTTGTTGCTCAAACATATTCTTCCAGCTTCTTTGCGCACCATTTACAGTTGGTAACGCCTCAGCACCGCAAATATTTTCCATCGGCTAGTCTTGGCTTGTATTGTCACCAACTGTAGCAATTTTTGCTTTCTTACCCAGTCTATTGTCATTTGAGTTGTCGTCTATTACATTGTTCCTCAAGCCAAAGTCCCTTAGTGGAGGGAAATGTGGATTATCCTCCATCAGGAGGAGAGATAATGAAAACAACCAAAGAAAAACACTATAAAAATGATATCTTTGTGGCCAATTTGGTCGGTGGAGCCACCAGAATTTACAAGGCAAACTAAAAATCTGGATTTCCTACTCCAATAACAATGAATTTGTAAAACAAAGTACCTCAGGTGTATATCCTGAAATTCCTTTGACGCTCAAGTATCTTAGAATGTGTGTACTCGTATATATAAGAGTCTCATAAGTTAAATATACCTCTACGTATACAATTCTTAAACCGGTTTATGAACAGTTCGAGCACCCTAAATTTTTGAGCTACTTTGTTAGGTTGAACATTCCTTATATACGGGAGCCTCTTATTCGTACATAGGTCGGGAGTCCCCATCAGTCGTGGTCTCACTTTAACCTTTCATTTATTAAATGGTGACCTTATCCCTACCAAATTTATCAACCCCTATCAGGCTCTATTATTTCTCTTCTGAAGGAATTGCTGCAAAGATCTCTTCACGGAAAAACCAGTTGAACTCTCATCCATTTTGTGGCTTGCAAGCAATATGATCGCTCTGACTTGCAATTTTTAAACAATTGACTCATCACATTATCATTTGAAATGCTCCATTGTAACAACTTATATCTAAATAGTTTTAGTTCATTAAACAATTAAAATAAACTACTTGCTTTAGGGAAAAAATCAAAAAGTAAAATGCATTACCTCTCTCGTGATTTGTCGAATTTGCATACTAAATCTTGTAATTTTAAAATGAGAAAAAATGCCTCCTGTTTTGAGAGTTTTCTCGAGTATGGTCATTTTATCCATCTTGTGTTATAAGCAATAAATTGAAATGCATTATACCTAAACAATGTAACAGTTGCAGTTGTGGTTTTTCAAGTCAATACATATATAGGACGATGCTAAAGCATTACTTCTAGTGGTATTTAATACCCCTTATATCAAATGTTCCATGTCAATGGACATTGGATTGGTGTTCAAAATGTCTGGATCCACAATATTTCTCACTTTCTCTCACTTCGGTCTCATCATACATTTTACTTTTCTCTCACCTCAAGTTCACACACACTCCATCCCTCTCTTTCTCTCACATCGGTCTCACTCATACATCTCACTTTTTTTCACCTTGAGTCTACCTATCACGACACGTGTCAGCTCAGAATTAGAACCTTTAAAAACGTCTAAAAGCAGTGGATGTTTTGAAGAATTTTCTATTGCCATTGAGCACCAACTCAAAGTTCGTGCTTTTTACCTACTAGTCATTACTGAACCACAAATTGACCCCAAAAAAAAAAAAAAAAACTTGACCCAAAAAAAAAAAAGAAAAGGAAAAAAAAGGGTAACTGAACTTGATACTTAGGAGCTCAAGAAGTAGGGAATATCATTTTTGCCTATGCTGTCACTAGGAGATTTTGTTTTTCTTTTGAGTAAATTAAGATGTGAGATCACGTTCCACTCTAAATTTTACGGGAAAAACCATTTTAATATATGAGAAATATAATAAGTTTTAAACAAATCTCTGTAAATTTGAAAATCTCTCTACAAGTCTTTGCAGTTTAATTTTTTTTTGTAATTTTTTTTTTATGAAAAAGGGATGCATTAAAATGTTCTTTTTGCTCTTGCAATTTGACCATTGTCCAACTACTATCTGTTGAACCATATTTTTAATTAATTTTCAACTTATTCATTGGAATGTGATTGCAATATTGTAATCTTCATATTTTTAAAAATATAGGTTGTAAGTGAGAAAAAAATCTTTGTGTATTGATATGTGTATAACGAGAATTTATGTAAAAACATGGGCTACGGTACTTAGTAACAATTAACTTTAGGATGAAACCATATGTTTCTTAACATGGTATGTGACTTTGGTTGAGAATTATCCATCTATATATGATAACTCACTAACTAGACTAATTTTATCAATCCACATGTGACCTATCTCTCTTCTTACTAACCCCATAAAATCAATTGGTCCTAAAAAATCTGAAATTTCATTCTAAAACTAATTGGTAGCTAGTACATAGGTGGACTAGCTCAGAATTTTATAACTTATATTGAAAACCTTGATTTATTCATGTGAAACAATAGATACTCCAACACTTTGGATTCTTGATACATTGATACTAGTCACAAGGTAGCTATTGTTAGAATAAATAGTATAATATTCAGAATAATGCAGAAATAATAACTTAACGGATCGAAATAACATGTACCATTGTTAGCCATAATAAGATTGTAGAATTATTGTAAAAGGATTCGGAATTACTGTAATAGGATCCTGACTTCCTTCTTTTATCTGTCTCTAAATGGTTCCAGCTTAAGTGATAGAAAAAGAGTATGTAGTAATATGATATAAGTCTTGCAAAGAAGCACATACATACTACAAGAATTTGGTGCCCTTTTATAGAGGAGAAAAGAGGGCCAAGAGCCACACCATTTATACCATAATCAATACCAAAGTAGGCATAAGGTCATCCACTACTTCACTAAATAAATTCTATAATTATGAGATTTAAATACCACCCATCATGGTCCATAATTCCCAAGTAATAATGTAGTGGTTGATCATCTTCAATTGGTAATTTAATATCAGCATACTTTAACGATAAGTCCAAGTTTAAAATAAGATTATTGGTCCACAAATAACAGAGATTATGCTTACATTCTCCTACTTGGACCATTAAACTGATTAAGACTCTCTCTCTCTATATTTATATATTTAAAATAAGTTTTGACTCACTTGGACTTATTCAAGAAACATTTTGATACATGATCACGTAGATTATTTTGAAAATAAAAAGCTGATAACCAATTAAAAGATGCCGTAATATTTGTAATTAGCGTAGGTTAACAATACGAGTCATAGCAGTTATAAGACTCATACGTCATACTCCCTTCCATGTACTACAATATTGGTAAACTTTACTAATCCAATCCTAATACTGAAATAACCCTTGTAATTTGTCTTATTAGGACAATTTTTATTCATCAAACAATGAAAATATGTACATACATAATTGATGAACAAAAAGAAACAGAAACATATAACATAAATGCGCATAAGTATCAATACAATTATCACAATTCTAGATTGCTTAAAATACCCATCTTAATAACATGTTCCTTGTAAGCCTTGGGAGGTAATCCCTTGGTCAATAGGTCAGCAATCATAGAAGTGGTACTGATATTTTCAATTGATACTTGATGTTTCTGGACTCTTTCTCTAACGATCAAGTACTTCAACTCAATATGCTTTGTCCCATTAGAGTACTTGTCATTCTTAGAGAAGAAAACTGATACGGTGTTATCACAATATATCTTCAGCGGCTTGGCAATCGAGTCAACAACACCAAGTTCTGAGATGAAATTCCGCAGCCACAAAGCATGACTAGTTGCCTCAAAACATGCTATGAACTCAGCTTCCATCGTGGATGAAGCGATGATTGATTGTCTGGTACTCTTCCGTGAAATTGCACCACCGGCTAGCATAAACACATATCTTGATGTGGATTTCCTACTATTTATGCAGCCAGCAAGGTCCGCATCTGAGTACCCAATCACTTCAAACTGATCAGATCTTTTATACATGAGCATATAATCTTTTGTCATTTCTAGGTACCTTATAACTTTCTTTGCAACCTTCTAGTGTTCAATCCCTGGGTTACTTTGGTATCTACCAAGCATTCCCACTGCAAAACTAATATTCGGTCTTGTACAAGTTTGAGCATACATTAGGCTCCCAACAGCAGATGCATAAGGAAATTTCTTCATGTCCTCTTGTTCCAAATCATTTTTCGAACACTGTCTTTCACTTAATTTGTCACCTCTCACAATAGGAACATCATTGCCTGAACAGAATTGCATATTATACATTTCCAAGACTCAATTGATATAACCTTTCTGAGACAATCCTAGCAATCCTCGAGATCGATCCCTAAAAATCTCTATGCCAATGACATAGGATGTCTCACCCATATCAACCATCTTAAAATTCTTGGCAAGATATTCTTTGGTTTCATGTAATAAACCAAGATCACTACTGCCCAACAAAATATCATCCATGTACAAGACTAAAAAGATAAACTTACTCCCACTAAACTTCAAATATATACATTGATCAACAATGTTTTCCTTAAATCCAAAAGAAGTAATGGTATCATTAAACTTAATATATCATTGCCTAGAAGCTTGTTTAAGTCCATAAATGGATTTCTTTAATTTGCAAGCCATGTATTCCGTTCCTTCCTTTATAAAACCTTCAGGTTGTTCCATATAGATATCTTCATTCAAATTCTCATTCAAAAAAGCAGTTTTAACATCCATTTGATATAGCTCTAAATCATAATGAGCTACAATTGCCATGATAAACCTAAGAGAATCTTTCCTAGAAACTGGAGAGAAAGTTTTCTTATAATCAATGCATTTTTTCTAAGTGAAACCCACAGCAAGTCTGGCCTTATATCTTTTGATATTGCCTTTTGCGTCGCGCTTAGTTTTATAAACTCATTTACAACCGACTTTCTTATATTTTTTAGGCAATTTAACGAGATCCTAGATGTCATTCTCATTCATGGATTTCAATTCTTCACTCATGGCATCAATCAATTTACTAGAATCATCACTTTTCATGACTTGTGAAAATGAAACCGGATCTTTTTTAATCCCAATATCAAAATCAGATTCCAAGAGATACACTACATAATCATCTGAGATAGCATGTCTTTTTTCCCTCTAAGACCTTCTCAAAACTAGCGGTTGTGGTGGTTGTACTTCGTGAGAAGGTGTAATATTCTCATTATGTTGTTCAACTTCTTCAACCTGCTAGATAGGCTGAGGTACAACTACTTCAACCTGTTGAGTAGGTTGAAGAGAAATAATATGAAGATGAACAACAATATCTTGATAAGATGAGGATAATGGGATATTTACCCTCACTTCTTCAAGATTAACTTTTCTTGTTTCATCATTCCCACTATTCTCACCATTCTCTAAGAATCTGGCATTTTCGGTTTTGACTATTCTCGTACAATGGTTTGGACAATAAAATCGATACCCCTTAGATTTTTTTGGATAGCCAATGAAATATCCAGGTACTGTTCTTGAATCTAATTTCTTTTCATGTGGATTATAGATTCTAGATTCTGCTGGGCAACCTCAAATATGTAAATGTCTTAAACTAGGTTTCTTACCAGTCCATAACTCAAAAGGAGTTGATAGAACTATTTTACTAGGAACTCTGTTCAAGATATACATAACAGTCTTCAATACTTCTCCCCACAAAGAATCGGGTACCTTGGAGTAACTCATCATACTCCTTACCATATCCATAAGAGTACGATTACGCATTTCAGCAACTCCATTTTGTTGTGGCGTTCCTGGCATTGTATATTAAGCACGAATGCCATGTTTTTCTTTAACGTTTTTATCTAATTGTCTCTCTACCTCAGTAATATACACCTCAAGGATGTCAACAGCTTGAGACTTTTCATGCATTAGATACACATATCCATAACGTGACAGATCATTTATAAATGTGATAAAGTATTTCTCTCAAGTCAAACAAGGAATGGAGAGTGGTCCACATATATCTGTATGAATAAGTTCAAGAAGCTCAATACTTCTTGTGGCACCTTTCTTACTATGTTTGGTTTGCTTTCCCTTAATGCAATCCATATATAAATCGAAATCAGTGAAATCTAGGTTCTCCAAAACTTCATTTTTCACTAATCGCTCAATTCTCTCCCATGCTGTCATAGCGCTAACTTGTTCTTCAGTGCTGTCATCAGTTAGGTCTTCGGGTTTGTTATACAAAAGTGCCAAGTCATGCTCCATTACACCCAAAGTAAATTGGATATGTTCATGCCATTCCGAGAAATTCATACCATTCAAGACCAGAATACTTGACGCGTGGGAGTGTAACATATTGGGAATCGTTACTGAGACAAAAAAAAAAAATATGCTCACAATGATGCCATGGACTACTTATGTCACCTAAGTCACCTTTGGGTAAGTCTTAAGCACATATATTGTCCATTCTTAGGATGTAAAACTTTAATCACTTATTAGGGCTAATATAATTTTACTACTAAAATTATTGTGTCACCTTTGGGCAGACACTAAAATTTTAGATTATAACATTATATTACCCTATCCAGTGCATAATTAGTTAAAAGTGACTTTCCTTTGGGCTAGTCTCAATCTCCTAATTATGACTGTCATTCGAGAATATTGTTGTCTTTTATGTCATAAAATATGACTTTGTCGTTTATATTATTTTATACTTGCAAAATTCAAAAATCTAGGTCACTTTGGTAACAACTAGATTAATAAATCCTAAAGTACAAAATAATCAACAATGTTCTCTAATTAATCTTTCATTGGGTCATACTTTAATGTAGTTACGTTTAATAACTCAAATAAATTTAGACTTAATTGAGTTTAAAACTAAAATATTTTGAATACACAAATAATTTTAGAAATTATACTTGAAATTAAAACTCAACAAAGTTAAATTCCAAAACAAAATATAAGATGCCAAAGCATAAATGAAAGACATAATCAAGATTACTCTAACTGAATAGTTGGCCTTAATAATGCACGATGCTCTAGTTGGATTCTTTATCCTTTCATATGATTCTAATACAATCAGCTCTTACTTATACACTGCCTTTGCATGACATACATAAGAAACCATCTTTGAAAAAAAAATTTTAATATAATAAATTAATTTATTCATCATGAATAATGTATTTACATTAGAGAACCTCAAATGTGATCTGTTGTAACTTTATACTTTATCCTTTATTACTATTTTTTCTTTATACAACAGTAACCAAAGACATAAATAACAAATCTACATGCAAAATGTAATCATATCATAAAAAATTTAACAAAGAAATTTAATAGTTAAATATAAATTTAATCACTAAAATGCATCAGTACTGTACATATGAACCAATTGTTATAAAAAGTAAATATCTATGATACTTTCTTTGAATGGCCACTGTGACTCAACCACGATGCAGAGACAAGCCATCTTTTATTTTTTTATTTTATAAATTTCTTCAACGTTAATGTAAAGGCTCAGATGACTTTATGATTATCACTCTTTCACCATGTCATAACTTATACAAGTTACTCTTAATATGCATGATAATTATAAATTAAAGACATAAATCATTAACAATGAGATAAATATTCATGAACAATATAATTTCATGGCTAAAATATAACATGGTTCATATACCAATTTGTTAGAATAAACACTATAATATTCAGAATAATACGGAAATAATAACTTAAAGGATCAAAATCATGTACCATTGTTAGCCATAATAAGATTGTAGAATTACTGTAAAAGGATTCAGAATTACTGTAATAGAATCATGACTTCCTTTTTTTATTTGTCTCTAAATGGCACCAGCTTAAGTGATGGAAAAAGAGTATGTAGTAATATGATATAAGTCTTGCAAAGAAGCACACACATACTACAAGAATTTGGTGCCCTTTTATAGAGGAGAAAAGAGGGTCAAGAGTCACACCATTTATGCCATAATCAATACCAAAGTAGGCATAAGGTCATCCACTACTTCACTAAATAAATTCTATAATTATGAGATTTAAATAACACCCATCATGGTTCACAAATCCTAAGTAATAATGTAGTGGTTTATCATCTTTAATGGGTAATGTAATATCAATATACTTTAACGATAAGTCCAAGTCTAAAATAAGGTTATTAATCCACAAACAACATAGATTATGCTTACAGCTATATCTATCATATTATTTGTTCCACCTCAGGTTTAAATCCGAACTTGTAAGTAAGACTAGAATCATATTATTATGTTAAATGTCTTTTGATCATTTTAAATTTATCAACCCAAAAAATAATCGGTCCGAAATAGATTATTCTCATATTATAATATGACACATCACAATCGAGCTCGTTGCACAAGGAAAACTCTAAAATTGGGGTGCAAGCAAATAAAGACTCCAATAATTGAAAATCTGATATAAACGTGTTGTGATATCTTGATCATGATAATCACTATGAAGTGAAAGTATCATCTGACTCCACGGTATTGGGAGGCCATAAATTATTTCAGGCTCAAGGTGTTAATCATGCACAAAATCCAAATTAAATAGCCAGAAGTAGATAACAAAATCAAATGAAATCTTTTTTCCTGTGGACCTCAATAATTGAAAATCTGATATAATTTCTAGAATATGGTCTACTCCAATCATTTACAACGTCAACTACATCCCATCTTAATAACCTAGGAACCGTTCTTTTCAACCATAAAAAAATTCAATAAACGAAGCTTTCAATTTAATTGTGACTAGTGATGATAAGGAGAGGCTGCTTGGGCTCTATTTTTTGGATGACGTAAAAATTCAACTGGTAAAATTCGATCACCAAATAGTAAACCTTTAGATATAACGGTGCGTCCTCATACATGCATCATGTCAGTTAAAGATGAAACTCTATAGTAGACTTTAGAGTAGACTCCAAAGTAGTAGGAAGTGTCAAACCTGTGATCTTACAGAGCGATTTTACTTCCACTACCGCTGGATACCCTTGCGGTGGGCTCTATTCTTTCTCTTCTGAAGGAATTGCTGCAAAGATCTCTTCATGGAAAGACTTTGCAGTTGCGAGTGTAGTAAATAGGATGTTGGTGAAGAATTTATTATTGTCTTTGACGAACTCTCCTCCATTTCGCGGCTTGCAAGCTATATTATCGCTCTGACCTGCAATTTTTGAACAAACTGATTGATCACATATTCACTAATGCTCCATCGTATTAACTTATATCCCAATAGTTTTAGTTCATTCAACAATTAAAACAAATTACTTGCTTGAGGTGAAAATGGAAGAGTAAAATGCATACTACCTCTATAATTTGTTGAATTTGCACGTTTTTTAAATTAGAAAAAACTCACCTTGTATTTTAAGACTTTCGCGGGTGTGGTCGTCATTATGTCTATCTAAAGTCTTAAAACAAGAAATGAGTGATGCACTTAGGAACTCCCACGATGGGAGTTTCTTTTTTTTTTTTTTTTTCTCCAAAGAAAGCTAACGTTAGAGATTAGATATTAATAACTTCCGAGATAGACTCGCCGAGAGTTTACTTCTTTCATGAGTAATGCCAAAGATCTTATTTACCGAACAAAACTAAAAAAAAAAAAAAAAAATGATTAATTAATTCTTGGTGATAGTGGAAAGTTATGATTCACTATGCTTGTAGTATAAGCAATAAATCCGTTACCCCTAAACGATGTAACAGATGCAGTTGTTGTTTTTTTGTTTAATGCATATATAGGATGATGATAAAGCACTATTTCTAGTGATATTGAACACCCTTCATACGAAATGTTTCTATGTCAATTAGGAATAATAATGCGACGGGTTTGAGGAAGGGTATCAATCCCATACCCCGTTCTGTCACTTAAAAAGTCTCCCAACATCCACCCATCCCCAGCATTGTATATCCTCATTCCCCATCTCGTCCCCAAATTCCAATGGAGAATAAGGATTACCCGTGAATTTTTTTATTATTATTTAAACCTTATAATATTAAATTTAATTTGAACTATGTAATTTCAAAATATAAGTTAAAATTATAGTAATTATAAATATAAATATAGGTTTTAAATAAAGGTTAAATATTAATCATATATCAAGTCTTAAACTTGCAGTTAAATAATAAAAATAAATTTATCATAATTGAATCTTAATCATTTAATATAAATTCTAACTAAAACTATTGTGTATGAAAATTATATGTGAAAAGAGAATAGTTCTTTGTCTTACGGGATCGTATTGTGCTTCTTTGTCTTATGAGATCGTATATTATATCTCATATCATAATGCCAAACATGACAATCACTCCCCATTAAACACCTTATAGTCCTTGGCAGGAGCGCAATCGAGCTCGTTCCAGGAGGAAAACTCTAATTAAAATTGGTGTGCAAGCCAACACTTTCTTCATACAACTACTCCATATAAACGTGTCTTGATCTCTTGATGAAATCACTATCAAATGAAAGTATCATCTCCACGCGGTATCTGGGGCCATCAATTATTTATTTAATGGTCAAGGTGTTAAACATGCATAAAATCCAAATTAAATATCCAAAAGTAGATAAAGAAAAAACCAAATTAAATCTTTTACCTGTAGATCACCTCAATAATTAAAAATATAATATACTTTTCTAGAAAATGGTCTACTCCATAATTTACAACCTCACTACATTCTCTCCATCATCAATAAATTAAATAAACCAAGCTTTCAAATCAATAAAGTAAATTGCGAGTATAGTAAGGGGGATGTTTAATAACATCAGATTGATTGGTCTGAGATTCTAGTGACGATAAGGAGAGGCTGCTTGGGCTCTATTCTTTCTCTTCTGAAGGAACTGTTGCAATGATCTCTTCATGGAAAGACCTGTTGGACTTTGCAGTTGCGAGTATAGTAAGGGGGATGTTGGTGAAGAACCCATTGGTGTCTTTGAGCTCTCCTCCATTTCGCGGCTCGCAAGCAATATGATCGCTTTCGCCTGCAATTTTTGGAAAAATTGATTAATCACATATTCGTCTTAGATGCTCCAAATTGATAATTTTTATCCGAATAGTTTTAGTCTAATAAACAAATAAAAAAAATGAATTGCTTGAGAGGAAAAAATAAAGAGTATTTTGGTTCAAGAGCAGAATAAATCGTATAATATATATTAAAGTCTTGAAACCATAAACAAGTAATGCTTCGTGGTATGGGAAGTTATGATTCACTATGCTTGTGTTCTAAGCAATGAAGCATTACACCTAAAAGACGTAACAAATTAATGAATTTTTTTTTTTTTGGTTCAATCCATTTTAATGGACATTTAAGCACCAGCTACGTACATGTTACAACTCTTTTGAACCACTAAAGAATGGTTCTACTCGACAAAATTAAGTTTGATGGATACAATTAATATATCTACGAAGTGAGCTGCTGAGAAACCACTTAGGTCTTTATTACAGTTTCATGGAAGTTTCGTGGAATCTCACATAGGTCATGAGCAAGACACTTCTAAATTTCCACGAAACTTCCATGAAACCGTAATGAAGACTTAAGTGGTTTCTCAACAGCTCATTTCGTACAGCACATATGAAATGAACATATAATTATGAAACCCGATTATTATATTAAAAGTTAATTTTTTCATGCAATATATGTTCATATAGCACATACCTGAAGCTCTGTAACGTCACAAACAGTCATTCTCCCGTTGTAGAAAATGGTTATCTGCTTTTGTTGTTGTTGTTGCTGCTGCTCATTTGGGCTCCCATTGAACACATCCAACCTTCAACAACATAAAAACAAAGGTTAATCAATTCTTGTTCTCCTTTAACACAACAAAACACACGTACTCAACGTGAAAATACACACAGTGAGAGACTTACATGGGGCGGTATTGGCTGTTGTAATCTGTTGAATCGAAGGACATAGCAGGCGATACAAGCCGAAGCTCCAAGTTACAATTTCTTCTCATTTTCTTGAACTAAAGATGTATATATTTGGTATAGAATTTGGTGCTTTTATGGAGGAAGAGGTGTTAATCAAGAATGGGAGAAAGCAAGTAACAAGTGATTTATGAAATTCATAGGTGGGGGTATATAAATATAGGCATTAATGGTTGTTGTGAGCCACAAGGCTTTAGAAAAAAGATACAAACGTTTTGAAAATAACTTCTAATTTAGGCTCCCTTTGTTTGCCGGAAAATAACTTGCTTGTGGAAAATGTTTTTTTGAAAAATAAAATATTTTATAGGGTTCCGTTTGTTTGCCATAAAATAACTTATTGGGGGAAAATATTTTTTTTGGAAAATAAAATCTTGGAAAATATTTTTTACTGTTTGGATGTAACGTGAGTTCCATAAAATATTTTATTCTCCCAAAAGAAATAAAAATATTTTCTAAAATTTTATACTAGCCGCATTTATTGACTGAAAAATATTTTACAGTTAACAAATTTTTTAATATTACTAAATATTATAAAATTCAAAAAATATTTTTTGAGAAAATATTTTATCGCAAACAAATGGAGCCTTGAACACGAAATGTACACTGCCAAAAGAAAAGCTGAAGAGACACACATATAAAGCACGTGGAACATGAGTTTCCTGCGTTGTATACATTGACAATTACCTTTACTACTTCTCCAAACAGTTGCGATACTATTACGAATAATGTTAAAAATTATTTTATTTTTATTACTTAAATATTATCTTATATATATATACGCTTAGTTGACATGTTAAAAGAAGAAAAAAAAAATTAAATTAGCATATCAATTATATAATATAATATATAAGTGATAAAAATAAATTAATATATTACTTTGCTTTCATATTTCATGCACGTGCATGATTCGGCCATGAGTCCTTTTTCTTTTGTCTACTTCCGGAAATCTCTTCATGTGGAAGAACACAAAGATGATATTCCTATATACTATAAAATAATAACTAATTTGAATGTGATTTCTCTTTGAATTGGTTCTTCTTCTTTTTTTTTTCTTTCTAGTTTACGTGTTCTTTTCCTTTTTGTATGTTTGTTTATTTTTGGGATCTTATTAATTGGTAAAGCCTACCACTCATTCCCATCTATCCTTGTAATTTCTTTTTCTTTTTTTACGAATAGGGTAACTGAAGTGCCACCTTTAATTTGGATCTTCTCTCTGGCCTTCCATGAGAGAAAATAAGATAGTTTTATTAAGATATCAATTAACCTCAAATAATAAATTATATTGTCTAAATTAAAACTTGGAAGAGGATTTTCTATTCAATATTGAAAGATATTTGAATCACGTGGTATTTATACTACATGAGCGGTGATAGAGTTAAATATTTTCTCCCAAAAAAGTCAATTACGGCGTTGACAAAAGGCGCTTACGCATACCTTTACCGTCTATATATATATATATTTATTTTTTTATTAAAAAACATTGACATAGATTCATGTCACAACTACGTCACAACTAGCATGATATACTAATATATTCATATAAAATTAGGGTAAGTACTAAAAAAAGAGCTCCTTAACTATTTAGAGCTTAGTTTTCGATATTTATTTTGTGCCTTTTGGTTTTTACATTTTATATAAGGGACTCAATGCAAGACACGTTTCTCTTATTTTTGTTTTGGTTCAAATAACAGAAAATAGTTATTTTTTGTTACCTGCTTTTCTCAACTATCTTTTTTTCCAAAAGTTAATAATTCATTAAAGTACAAGAAAATTTTTTAACACAAAATACACAAATTGGACCCTACCTATGAAGAATCATGAGTTTCCATATTAAAACTAATTAGTGTCAAGTGAAGTAACTCATGATCTTATAAGGTGGTTTTAGACTTTTTGATTTTTTTAATATGAGACAAGTGTTATATTTTAACACTTTCCCTCACGTGTGACCTGATTTGAAGGGGTCACATATAGAAGATTGAACACGCGTGAACCTAATTTTTGAGATAGGTCACACTTGAAAGATTAAATACATGTGGATCGAATTTTTTAGATGAGTCACACATAGAAGATTGAACACACATGTAATAGATAACACATGTAAAAGATTGAAGATTTGTAGAATATGCACATGCGAAAGATTGAAGACAAGTAGACTTGATTTGAGATGGGTCGCATACGAATATATATAACTAGACCAAGGACCCAACTCTGATACCATATGAAGAAGAATCATGAGTTTCCATCTTAAAATCAATTGGTGTCAAGTAGAGTAACCCAAAATATATAAAGTGACTTTAAACTTTCTAATTTTTTAATATAAGACAAGTGTTATATTTTAAATGACCCGACCTAATCCAAGGGAAAACAAAACATCAAAAGTCAATCAACAAAACAAGAAAGATAATACACACATAAGTGTGGACGACGTGCAAGCCCAACCACACGCCAAACCCAACCATCACATGGTCGATTGCGAGCTATGCCATAATGAAAATAAGTTTAAAATCCCGTAACATTTAAGAGATCAATTACAGAAGTTGTGGGAACTCATTTACAACATTTCTTTCCCCACGTGTACGATAAAGAAGCATTATAGAAATATGTTGGAGTTGTTGATCTTCAGTGCAGAAGTTCTGGATAGAGATTGAAATTAATAGGGTCATGTCACTTTAGTTGCTGATTGCAACTTGACAAAGACTCGATATAATTTTTTTTTTTGCTAGGTAAGACTCGATAAATTAATTTAAGTTTCTGTGTCAATATTTTATCTACCATCCCAATATTACCTGCTTTTGAACCGAGATGATCCAGTGAATCCAGTTCATCATATATGGTAAATACCAAAGAAGACAAGTAGTGCAATTTTTTATTTTTTATGTTTTTTTGTTAAAGGGCATATTTTATAAGCTATTAATTCCTAGCATGGTACTTTAAGACTTGGATTTACTCATAATATTATAATAATATTTTGAGAAAAAATTGATAATGATGAACTAATGAAAGATTTTAAAGTTCAAACCCTTAATTTCATATTAAATCAAATTCAAACCCTAAAATGACCTTTAATTTTACTTTTCTTTTGATTTCTGTTCAGTTTTATGTTACAGAGAGAGAGTCTGGGTGAGTGTGTGCGTGGGCTTTGTGTATGTGCCCTTTTCATCTTGGATCTTTAATAGAATTTCGTATCATGTGGTAATATATTCTCCAAATTATTCGATCAGCTTCAATGATATCCTGACCTAAAATTCAATGGAAGAAAGTAGAAAAAAGCACAAGTTTATCATGTGCTTTTTGATTTTTCAATTTTAACATAGTAGTGTTAGACTTCCTAAAGGCATAATTAACAATACAATTTCTGAAAATGATTAAAAGAAGACTGTCAAGATGCTGGAGCATATAGTTGTTCAACATAGAGGAAGCCTTAATTAAGGGAGAGAGAAAGAAAAAATGAAGAGAGAGAAAAGTTAATAAAAGAGGGGAGGGAATCACATAGAATTAATAAAAGAAAAGAGAGTATTATGTCAACTAAGAGGTGATAATTGAATGATGAAAAGTGAGTCACATCTAACATTACTCTATGAGAAAATCTATATCGGGTACCTTAAGCATTTAACTTTGAAACTTGGAATTTTGATTGAAAATTAGTCTTAAAAGTTTTCCAAGTGTTTTGTGTTAGTCTCTAACCTGACTTCGTTTGATCTTCCAGTCGACCAGTCATTTATTAAGCCCTTAATTTGTCCATCTATTTTATTTCTCATAAAAAATTAATGGAAAATAGAGTAAGAATTATCATACTAATAAATATTTAAGAAAATACATACACTAGTATGAAACTTTTGGGACTAATGTTATAATTGACCATTCTAAGCAACTTTGTATTAATTATTAAATAAATCTATACGTTTTATTTTTCTCGTACGGTCTCCAATTTACCTCTCGAGATGGAAAATAGATTTGTCTCCTCTCTTACCAGTTAATGATATATATAGTTAAAAAAAATAGTATATATATATGTAAACGCACAAAAATACATATATGCGTATATGTGTGGTGTGTATGCATGTATACATATATGTGTATATATATATATATATATATATATATATATAGATATATAGATATATATATAGATATATTTGATAACTATTTGTACAAAACTTTGGGCTAATAGTTGAATTTGAATGATTTAATATATATTTAATCTCATGTACGCCTGATAAATTAATTACCTTAGTTAGATTACAAAATTTTCAATCCCAAGTCGAGCTGTTATACTAGATTAATATCATCGCTAAATGCCTAAAATAATAATTTTTATTTTCTCAATTCTACTCTTTCTCAAAATATGCATCTAAAGTTGTTTATTTTTTTCAGATGCAAGAAACATCTTGAAACACTTTATCTTCTAGAACATTAAATTTTGAAGCCACATCCATTGTATGTACAAATATATTTATTACTTTTCTGTATGTACGTACATGTTAACTAATTCTATGAATCCATCCACAGACTAACTTTTGACTATATCTATTCTTTTTATTTTTATGTCGCACATGTATCTTAGTAAAATAAAGAGATAATATGTGTCCTAAAAGCATAAAACTTTTTGACTATATCTATTCTTTTTGTTTTTTTCTTCCATCCTATTATTTTATCATGCGTGTAGCTTAACGACAATGACTAGAATGTTCATCTTAATGTCAATGTTTGACATGCTAATAGAGCCATTAGCTTTACCAATGTCTAAGCCTTATCCCTAACGCTCGCTCCAATCTAACGCATAATTTTTTTTTTTTTTTCATTTCCTTCACATGTTTGTTGCTTTAAAGGAATTTGATGAGGAAAAATGCTCCAACGACTTTGATGAAACCACATAATCAAATAGCTATATGATCCAGAATAAGCTAACCATGTCTTGAAGATTGAAATGGCCCTTCCTTTAGGCATATGACTACTTGTCTCCCAAACTCGAGTCATGGCATATCCCTACCAAATCCTATAAACTCCTAGAAATTTAATATGGATGTCTATCAACAATAAATACACATCGGTCGCCTCGACTCTAGATGGATTATAAGTTTAATGCTTCCTTCACTAGGTAAGGGGAATGCAATTTTTATTTCTTATCGTTTGATCACCTTCATACTAAACTATTAACATAGTATTCGTATCACTCAAAAGCCCTGTGACAAGTAGGGTGTTTCATCCCCTAAATATGTGTTTATGTAATCCTCGGCTTTTGCCTTCTATGTAACCAAAAAAATAAAAATAAAGCCATGCCTATCTATGCATGCTCATACATTCATTTGGTCTCCAAGGCCCTCATCTAATTTAATCTAGCTTGAGCGTGAAATTTTTTTTTTCTAGAAACCCGCGGAGTGCCCTTATTGTTTTTGTTTTACAGACTCCGAAACAGCGAGCCTGGACAAGGAACGAAAGGCATTGTTGGCTAACTGTGTGACACGCAAATTGAACCATTGTCAACATCATTGGGATTCAGTTCTTGAAACTTGAAATATTATTTGTTCTAAAAAGAGAATTTATGTAGTTTCTTAAGTATCAAAATTTTATATTACGTCCATATATACAAATCATGCATTATTTTTACCAAGACTAACATCCTTGTTGAATTGATAAATTTACTAACTTAAATTACTATTCTAAACAACAAAGATGTCTTAATGAATTGATAAATTTACTAACTTAAATTACTATTCTAAACAACAAATCATGCATTATTTTTACCAAGACTAAAGGGTCTTTCGCGTTGTCTATTGTTTTCTCTTTGGCTTTACCGATAGATGTTCACTTCTTTTCGGCTCGAGAAAGCGGTGATGGCATTATCTCTTTTAGGAAGGAAAGTATCGTAGGTAGCTTCGGCTTTCGGTTTGACCGTAAGACAACCAAATGATTACAAGATATAAAACTGGAAAACGTGCATGATTTTGGTTAACTCACATTGCCGCTAATATTTTTCTGACCTTTGAAATTTACCTCCTAACTCTATAGAAATGTAACATTTTATGACGCTTTTTCATCTTGTTAGCAAGGGTAGATTTAAGGTGTTTTTTTTTTTCAATAGGGTTAAAAACATCTAATTTAATACTCATATATAAATATTTTTTTAGTGGGGGTTAAATAATTAATTTTAGTCTAAAAGTTTTTTTTTTTTAAAATACACATATTTTCAAGAAATGTAACTCCAATTTACTTTTTAATAGCTCTGCTTTTGGGTTAGTGGAAACTGCAGCCGCCCCCGTTGGCCCCTATCTAAATTTGGCCTTACTTGCTAGCTCTTTTTTATATGATAGGAATTCATATATTATGTATTATATTTTAAAAAAATATCATGTTATCTCTTGTGATATGCAAAACTATCATGCTACCCTATGTGTTTTCAAAACTATCAAAAACTCCCATGTATTTTTTGAAATTCATCACCCCGCCCCCCTCAGCTTGCAGTCTATTAGTTTTGCCGTTGAATGTGCAATACACGGGCGTAAGATGCAAGTTGGCGAGTTTTTGAACTTTATATGAGGAATAAATTGACCAAAAAGCCTTTGAACTTGAAATATATATAAAGAAATATATATTTATATATACACACAAATATGGATATATATATATATATACATATATACACACACACACAAACACGCACATATATATGGGGATGAGGATGGGGATGGGGGGAAGAGGTAAGGATAGGGAGAGGATGATGGATGGGTGGGTGGGGTGGGGCGAAGGTGGCGGGAATGGGAGGTTGACGGGGGTGAGGGTGGGGGTGGGGGTGGGGAGGGGTTAGCTGACGGGACGGGGACTGGCTAACAAGTGGGGGCTGACGATAGAGGAGGGGGGTTGAGGAAGATGATCTTTTCTTTTTAATTTTTTTTAAATTTTTTTTTATTTTGTAAAAATGGGTGGAGATGAAAGAAAAAAAAGAAAAAATATATATATGTTTTCTCTATCTTACAAAGCATATTGCCAAGAAATTGTTTTTCCCCTCCAATAAACCAGTGGCTCACACGGTCACTACTGCTTCATCTCCCAACAGTTGGTTGCTTGATTCTGGTGCGTCGCACCATGTAACATCTGACATTGCAAATTTTTCCATAAGCCAGCAATATGACGGGCCCGACGACGTCGTCATAGGTGATGGTACAGGTTTAAAAATTTCTCATGTTGGCAATTCCATTCTCCCATCCCCTTCTGGTCCCCTTAAGTTGTCTAATGTGCTATGCGTACCGTCTATGCATAAGAACTTAATCTCTGTATCTCAATTCTGTAAAAATAATAATGCCTCTATCGAATTTTACCCGTCTTCCTTTTGTGTGAAGGATCTTTCCACGGGGGCACAACTCGCGACGGGTCGGACCAAGCATGATGTTTATGAGTGGTCCAACAGTGGCGTTTTCCTTCCTTCCAGTCAGGCTCACGTCAGTGTCAAATCCTCTCGCGGTACTTGGCATGATAGACTTGCTCATCCGTCTACCAAGGTTCTTGATCAGCTTGTCGCTAATCAAATTCTTCCTGTTTCATCTCCGACTCGTAAAGTGTCTTGTGATTCATGTCCTAGTGTTAAAAGTCATAAACTGCCTTTCGGCACGTCTAGTTTATCTAGTAGTCGTCCACTTGAGTTATTGTACACGGACGTTTGGGGACCTTCCCCAGTTCGTTCAGTTGATGGATTTAATTATTATGTAATTTTTGTGGATCACTTCACTAAATACTCTTGGTTGTTTCCTCTTTCACAAAAATCTGATGTATTTGCAATTTTTCCCAAGTTTAAAACAATGGTTGAAAAATATTTCCAGCTTTCAATTAGTACTATTTATTCTGATGGGGGTTCTGAATACTTTGCTTTAAAACCAATCTTCGCTAACTATGGCATTCAACACCTGATTTCACCTCCCTATACACCTGAGCATATCGCTACGTACAGCTGAGCGACGCCATCGTCATGTTGTGGAAAGTGGTCTTGCACTCTTGCATCGTGCCAAGCTTCCACTCATGTTTTGGTCTTTTGCATTCCAGGCTGCAACTTATATCATTAACAGGCTCCCCACCCCAATTCTCCACAATATCTCACCATTTCAATGCCTTTTTAAGTCTGCTCCAAATTACTTTAAACTTCGTATCTTCAGTTGTTTGTGCTATCCGTGGCTTCGCCCCTATGCGAACCATAAGCTAGAGCCACGATCGACACCGTGCATATTTCTTGGGTATTCCAATACCCACGACTCTTACATTTGTTACGCACCTCAATCTCATAAATACCACTACTCTCGGCATGTCCGCTTCTTCGAAGACTGCTTTCCCTCACTACCTCAATTCTCTACTCGCGATGCTGTGACATCCCACACCGTCTCCCATTGGTGCGATAGGTGTCCTATATTTCATTCCCCAGCTATCACGTCAGACCCTCCTTTTATGTTTTCCCAACCCTTAGCACAAACAGTCCCCTTTCACGCCTCCACAATTCCTAGGGACAAAGTAGTGTCACCTCAGAATGTTGAGTCACCCTCAACATCGCTAGTGCCGTCTACTACTTCTACTGCCTCCTTACCCACGTCAAATACTTCCAATCCAACTGTGCCGCAAGTTGTTTCTCTTCCATCCCACCCATCTCGACATCCAATGACCACAAGATCTAAAAATAACATCCATTGTCCAAAGCACATTCAATCATTTACTGTCTTTAAACTTTCTTCATTTTCCCTTGTTGAGCCAACAAATGTTAGACAAGCTTTACAACAATCAGAATGGAAATTGGCCATGCATGAGGAATTACAGGCTCTTGCTCGCAATAATACTTGGACATTAGTTCCCCACGACTCCACTCAAAACGTCGTGGGGTGCAAGTGGGTCTTTCATATTAAACGTCATCCAGATGGAAGTGTGGCTCGCTATAAGGCCCGGTTAGTTGCAAAGGGGTTTCATCAACGCCCCGGAATTGACTTCAAGGAAACGTTTAGTCCTGTTGTTAAATCTTCAACCATTCGGACTGTTCTTGCACTTGCCGTGTCTCATGGGTGGTTAATAAATCAATTAGACGTAAATAATGCCTTCCTGCATGGGCATCTTTCTGAGGTTGTTTTCATGATGCAACCCCCTGGGTTCATTGATCAATCAAGGCCGAATCATGTATGCCGTCTAGCTCGTTCTCTATATGGGTTACGCCAAGCTCCTCGGGCATGGTTTATGGAACTGAAATCATTTATTATATCACTTGGTTTTGCTGCTACCAAATCAGATTCATCTCTATTTGTCTATGCGAAAAACTCACACCTTCTTTACATTTTGGTGTATGTTGATGATCTTCTTATTACAGGAAATTCGTCGTCAATCATTCGCCAAGTTATTGCAGCTCTCTCTAAGAGATTTTCGATCAAAGACCTTGGGCAGCTAACTTACTTTCTGGGTGTCGAAGCTATATCCAAACCATCAGGCCTTTTTCTCTCGCAGAGCAAGTATATTCGAGACCTTTTGTCTCGCTTTAATATGGAGGGTGCTAATGAATCAGTCACACCAATTAGTTCAAGCACTCGTCTATCGCTAGATGATGGCTTGCCTTTGGCAGACACTTCGCAGTATCGTTCTTTAGTAGGCGGGCTACAATATCTTACATTAACAAGACCTGATATTGCCTATGGGGTTAACAAGTTGGCTCAGTTCATGCACTCCCCTAAGCAACCACATTGGACGGCAGCCAAGCGACTGTTACGGTATCTAAAACACACCATAGATCATGGATTATTTCTTCGCAAGGCTTCCAATTTGATACTAGCAGCTTATTCAGATGCGGATTGGGCTGGGAACCGTGATGACTTTACATCAATTTCGGCTTATATTGTATTTCTTGGCTCAAATCCGATCTCCTGGTGTTCGAAAAAGCAACGCACTATTGCTAGATCATCCACTGAGGCGGAATATCGTTCTGTTGCCTCTGCCGCTGCAGAGATTTGTTGGCTTCAAAATCTGTTTAAGGAACTTCACATTACATTGCCATGTCCGCCCAAGCTTCTGTGTGATAACATAGGTGCCACGTATTTATGTGCAAACCCAGTCTTCCACTCGCGCATGAAGCATCTAGCACTGGATTACCATTTTGTTCGAGAACGGGTCGCCAACAAACAGCTACACGTAGCTCATGTCTCGACAGAAAATCAGCTCGCCGATATGCTCACTAAACCGCTACCTAAGTCTAGATTTGCATTACTTCGCACCAAGATTGGTGTTGCCAACGGCACCACCATCTTGCGGGGGCATGTTAGGAAAGAGTCCCAAGTATCTTGACAACCTGATGTGCCCAACAAACTCCCATAGATAAGGCATAACTAAGCATATGCTAATCCCACTATTCGTGGCATGTTTCTTGTATATTTAATTCTATCGCTTTGTATGTTCAATGTGTACATATTACACCAGTACAGATGAATACAATTGAGTTGCTCTTCTGCTCACTTATCTATATCAAACCTTCATATTCTTGCTTGGTGGATGCAACTTGTAATTCTTTCTAAATTTTTTTTGAAATAAACGGAATACTTACTTATTTAGTAAAAATAAATAAATGATAATATAACCATGAATATCATGTTTTCGTACTTTTTATGCCTTCTTTTTTTGTTCTTTTCACCTTTCGCTCGTACATCAAACCAACATAAAGTGAAAGTGTTTGCAAAGCAAAAATAAAAAATGTTAGGTTTGAAGGAATTTTATATGCACTTTATGAAAGAGGTCAAATTGCCTATGAGCATCTTAGATGCTTTAGGGAGCTACTTAAATTTAACTTAAAAGCTAAGTGTAACAAACTTTTATCAAAGTAAGTAGTAAAAGTTGCATGTATTATTCCCATAGTTGTTTGTGTTTTACTCATTCTTTTTTGGTTTCTGTTAACTTTTTATATAGAATGCTACATCGTGAAGAATTAATTATCCTGAGTCACTAACTACATTTACATCAGACAAAAACAAAAAAAACTATCCAATACAAAAAGAAAACGAAAATGTGTTTATAAGATTTGGAATTTCAATCACATTTTTTAGTTGTTTATTATTTTTTTTTTTAGACTCAAACTTACAACTTCTTACAAATATTATAAATGTCATACTAGTAAACTAAAGGATCTTTGACGTTGTCTATTGTTTTCTCTCTGGGTTTGCCGATAGATGTTCACTTCTTTTCGGCTCGAGAAAGCGGTGATGGCATTAACTCTTTTAGGATGTTCTCTTTTAGGAAGGAAAGTATCGTAGGTAACTTCGGCTTTCGGTTTGACCGTAAGACAACCAAATGATTGCAAGATATAAAACTGGAAAACGTGCATGATTTTGGTTAACTCACATTGCCGCTAATATTTTTCTGACCGTCGAAATTTACCTCCTAACTCTATAGAAATGTAACATTTTATGACGCTTTTTCATCTTGTTAGTAAGGGTAGATTTAAGATTTTTTTTTTCTTCAGTGGGGTTAAAAACATCTAATTTAATAATCATATATAAATATTTTTTTAGTGGGGGTTAAATAATTAATTTTAGTCTAAAAGTTTTTTTTTTTGAAAATACACATATTTTTAAAAATATAACTCCAATTCACTTTTTAATAGCTCTGCTTTTGGGTTAGTAGAAACTGCAGCCTCCGTTGTCCCCTATCTAAATTGGGTCTTACTTGCCAGCTCTTTTTTATATGATAGGAATTCATATATTACGTATTATATTTTGAGAAAACATCACGTTATCTCTTGTGATATGCGAAACTATCATATTACCCTATGTGTTTTCAAAACTATCGAAAACCCCCATGTGTTTGTTGAAACTCATCATCCCGCCCCCCACAGTTTGCAGTTTGTTAGTTTTGTCGTTGAATGTGCAATCTACGCGCGTAAGAAGCAGGTTGGCGAGTTTTTGAACTTTATATGAGGCATAAATTGACCAAAAAGCCTTTGAACTTGAAATATATATAAAAAAATACATATTTATATGTACACACAAATTAGAATATATATACATATATATATACACACACACACACACACACATATATATGGAGATGGGGATATGGGGATGGGGATAGGGGGGTGGGGGGTGGGAGGTAAGGGTAGGGAGGGGGTGACGGGTCGGTGGTGGGTTGGGGGTGGGGTAGGACCAGGGTGGCAGAAATGGGAGGTTGACGGGGGTTGGGGTGGGGGTAGGCGGGGCTGGCTAATGGGACAGGGACTGGCTAACAAGTGGGGGCTGACGATAGAGGATGAGGGTTGAGGAAGATGATCTTTTCTTTTTAATTTTTTTTAATTTTTTTAAATTTTTTTAAATTTTTTTTTATTTTATAAAAATGGGTGGAGATGAAAGAAAAAAAAGAAAAAAAAAGATATATATTTTCTCTATCTTACAAAGCATATTAAAAGAGGGGTAAATCGGTCACTTTATCTATTTTTCTAACGAAATTAGTTTAAAATAAACGGAGGGGGCTGTATGATGAGTTTCAAAAAATATGGGGGGGATTTCTAATAGTTTTTAAAACATAGGGAGGTAGGATGATAGTTTCTCATAACATAAGGGGATAATGTGATATTTTCTTTTATATTTTTCATGTATATAATAAAATTTTATTTAATAAAAAGAAGTAAATTAAAGAATGACGTATAACAATTCTACTTAAAAAAAAAACACGTATTAAACAGGAAACAAAATCATTAGATGATGCGATCGATCGCTTGTTCTTTCAGTAGGTAGATAAGGAAGTCGTCCTTTCTCAACTTTTGAATAAATCTTTTGTTTTTAGGGCTCCGTTTATTTGCCGTAAAATATTTTGTTTGTGAAAAATATTTTTAGATTCCTGGGCTCTGTTTGTTTGCCGTAAAATAATTTGTTGGAGGAATATATTTTTCTGAAAAATAAAATACAAGAAAATATTTTCTAGTGTTTGAGTTCTAAAAAATATTTTCTTCTCCCAAAGGGCATGAAATTTTTTTCTCAAACTTTATACTAGCCAAAATATTAGACAGGAAAATATTTTCCTGTTGACCAATTTTTCCGGTGTTATCAAACACCGAAAAGTTAGAAAAAAGTAACCATTATTTTTTATTAAAAAATATTTTTCAGTTGATCAATTTTTTAGTATTTTACGGCAAACAAACGGAGCCTAGATGTATTGCAAATAACATATGCATTTCATGTCCTTTAGCTCTTTGGAAAATGGTGCAACAAATTGGTGAGAGGCATGAACTTGTAGTTGTCATTTTTTTCGGTTAATAAGCACAAACACTAAAAATTCAAGCTAGTACTTAATAGTTTGAGACCATTAAAGCTACAGAGAGGCTTTTAGAAGAATTTTTTTGTAAAAATTGCCTTGTATATATTGAAGATCCAACCAGGAAAGAAAAAGCAAGCCAATTGTAGCTGACCTTTGGTGGCGGCTTTCATCCAAATCAAAAACTATCAAATGAGCAACTTATTAATATCCGTCATAAACTCTATTGTGGGCAGAAGTTAAGGAACAATGCACTCAATAGACTAGTTTGTCAAGTTTAACAGCTTGAGTGTTGTTTACTTGTCTAGCCAGATGTTTCTTGCTTGGTGGACGCAACTTGTAATTCTTTCTAATTTTTTTTTGAAATAAACGGAATACTTACTTATTTAGTAAAAATAAATAAATGATAATATAACCATGAATATCATGTTTTCGTACTTTTATGCCTTCTTCTTTTTTTTTTTTTCTTTTCACATTTCGCTCGTACATCAAACTAACAAAACTTGAAGTGTTTGCAAAGCAAAAATAAAAAATGTTAGATTTGAAGGAATTTTATATGCACTTTGTGAAAGAGGTCAAACTGCCTATGAGCATCTTAGATGCTTTAGAGCTAATTAAATTTAACTTATGAGCTAAGCGTAACAACCTCTTATCAAAGTAAGTAGTAAAAGTAGCATGCATTCCCATAGTTGTTTGTGTTTTACTTATTTTTTTTTTGGTTTCTGTGAACTACATATACATCAGACAAAATAAAAAATAAAAAAACAAAAAAACTATCCAATACAAAAAGAAAACGAAAATCTGTTTATAAGATTTGGAATTTCAATCACATTTTTTAGTTATCTATTGTTTTTTTTTTAAACTCGAACTCACAACTTCTTATAAAATATCATTTTTTTTTAGACTCGAGCTCACAACTTTTTATAAAATATCATGTCACTAAATCAAAAAGTTTTTGGCATTGTCTATTTTTTTCTTTCTGGCTTTACCGATAGATGTTCACTGCTTTTCGGCTCGAAAAAGCAGTGATGGCATTAAGTAACTCTTTTAGGAAGGAAAGTATCGTAGGTAGTTTCTGCTTTCGGTTTGACCGTAAGACAACCAAATGATTGCAAGATATAAAACTGAAAAACGTGCATGATTTTGGTTAACTCACATTGCCGCTAATATTTTTCTGACCTTTGAAATTTGCCTCCTAACTCTATAGAAATGTCACATTTTATGTCAGCTTTTTTGTCTTGTTAGCAAGGGTGGATTTAAAGTTTTTTTCAGTAGGGTTAAAAATATTTAATTTAATACTTATATATGAATAATTTTTTTACCTAAGACTAAATAATTAATTTTTAACTTAAAGGTTTTTTTAAAAAAATAAACATATTTTCAAAAAATATAATTCTAATTCACTCTTTAATAGTTCTACTATTGGATTAGTAAAAACTGCAGTACCCATTGACTCCTATCTAAATTTGGCCTTACTTGTCAGCTTTTTTTTATATGATAGGAATTCATATATTATGTATTATATTTTTCGTGTATATAATAAAATTTTATTTAATAAAAAGAAGTAAATTAAAGAATGACGTATAACAATGCTACTTAAAAAAACACGTATTAGACGAGAAACAAAATCATTAGATGATGTGATCGATCGCTTGTTCTTTCGGTCTGTAGATGAGGTAGCCGTCCTTTCTCAATTTTTGAATAAATCTTTTGTTTTTAGGTGTATTGCAAATAACATATGCATTTCATGTCCTTTAGCTCTTTGGAAAATGGTGCAACATAATGGTGAGAGGCATGAACTTGTAGACGTCAATTTTTTCGGTTAATAAGCAAGAACACTAAAAATTCAAGCTAGTACTTAAAAGTTTAAGACCATTAAAGCTACAGAGAGGCTTTTAGAAGAAAATTTTTGTAAAAATTGCCTTGTATATATTGAAGATCCGACCAGGAAAGGAAAAGCAAGCCAATTGTAGCTGACCTTTGTGGCGGCTTTCATCCAAATCAAAAGCTATCAAATGAGCAATGAATTTGTTTTCTTCTTTGTGGTTGTACCAAAAAGAATTTTCCATAAACAAATATTGCAAGGAAAGAATCGAATCTTTTACTTTCCCCACGATTTCTTCTCCGAGGCGAATAGTATGCCTGCCGTCACTCTGCGATAAATTCCTTAATGCATGGAAGGACATTTGCCTTAGAACTCCCTTTCAAATTATTTTGGTTACTATTGTTTATTTTTAAGTTCATTGACAACATGATAAGACATTTTTAAAATGAAATTGAAATTAAAGTTGATGATAGTACACAATTTTTTAAAGAAGTACCTAAAGCATCAATAATACTTCAAAACTTTTGTTGCAATGCGAGAAAGCTATCTCAAGACTTTTAGGCATATTGTACCCAATTAAATATGAGATTCGATTAGATTTTATTCATATTTTGAGAAAGCCACATAATCAATTTATTATGTATTTTTTAACTAATTATTAATTTATAAAATATTTGAATCTACAAAATATAAAGAAAATATTGTAAATGTATTATCTTATAATTTTATCGAGATTATTAATTTTTTACACTAGTTCTAAGTCAGGACCGTACAATTTTATTCTTTAAAAGAAATTATTAATTTATTGAGTAATAATTTAAAAAGGTTCTGCTTGTATATCTATATTAAAATCAACACTATAGACCAGTTTGTGCCTTATTCTGGATTTTGTCCTCCAAGTTTTACAAACGATTTAAATAAAAATATTACTTTATTTCACTTCTGTTTGATTTGTTTACAATTTTGTACAATTTCCAAGGATGTGCCACGTCATTATTCATTTAAATTAATACCAAAATGATATAGTTTTATACATCTCCATAAGAATTTGACTTCAAAAGAAATTACATTATATAGTAATTATAGTTATAGTTAGTTAGATAGATAGATAGTTATCTAAAAATACAAACAACGTAATATTCGTGCTTATTAGTGTTATTCATCTATAAAAATTACATGCCAAATGTTTCTTCTTAAATGATTTCCTAAATGAAGTTCATATGTTTTGGATAACTATAATTTTCTTAAATCGGTTTTTTTATAAAGAGAAAAATATATGTTATTTTAGTATAAATTCAACTTAATAGTGAGGTTTCCATATATGATCCTTTATTTTAAGTGGTGAATAAATTTTTTTCTTAAATCAATCTACAAAATTATGTTGTTATGGTGTCAAGTACAAGTGGGTAATATGATGGCACAATTCTTACCATTTATGTAATTAGGTGAAGATGATGTGTCACTTTTCTAAACGAATATTAACTGGAATTGAAGATCTTCCAACTACCCTTTTTTTTTTACTAAATAAGTAAGTGACTCTATTAAATTCAAAAATTTCTATACAACCAAAAGAATGCTCAACTAACAAAGAATCCTAGAATCAAAATTCCAAGCAATACAAATCGCAAGGTTTAGCAAACTATACACAAAAGATTTCTTCCTACTTTTTACACAAATCTGTACACTATTTCTAACTCTAGCAAAAATTTGATCTTCGGACTGGGCAGAATTAACAAAGAGACGTTGATTGCGTTCTGCCCAAATATAGTAAGTTCACTACAACAAAAATTGTCTCCAGCGAGGGACGATTCCCCTCGTTGGGCCCTCGCTGTAAGGGTCTCGTCGAGGGCCCGACAAGGAGAATCGTCCCTTGTTGAAACTTTCGTCGGGGAATTGGGGTCTCTCGCCGACCCCATGCCATTCGACGATGGCTCGGCGAGGGACCAATTTGGCGACTACTATGCGAGGACAACAAGCCTTCTCCGTTTTCATCCCTCGCCGTGCCCTCACCTTTTTTGTCCCTCGTCATGTCCTCGCTTTTTTCGTCACTCACCATGCCCTCGCATTTTTCATCCCTCGCCATGCCCTTACTTTTTTCGTCACTCGCCGAACCCTCGAATACTTGTCCCTCGTCGAGCCCTCGCAGAAATGTAAATTTACATTTTTCTAAATTTCCATTATAATATGTAATAAGTTGTTTGACCTGTCAATTTAATATTTTATAATGCAAAATAAGTTATAAACCACATATTTATAATTAGCTAATAAAAATCTAAACAAATTGTTCAAAGTAAACCCAAAAACTATTACAGTCTGATTGTAATGGAGTTTTATAATGTCATAACATTAAAGAAGTTAAACATTCTTTTCCTTTTGACCATCATTCGAAGATGAAGACGAAGACGAAGACGAAGATGACGAGAACTGTTGTTGTACAGGAGCAAGAACAGGTAACCTTGAATCAAGTAGTGCTAGCTATGTTTGGAGTTCATGTAGCTGCGATGAAGTTTGTTGTTGGAGTTTGTTGTACACCTCGTTCTACTCTTGTTGGAATTTGTAGTACGCCTTGTTTTGCATATCCAGCTTGTCTTGCAGCTTGTTGTACGCCTCGTTGTTTTGTTCCATCTTGCCTTCCAAAGATGCTGTGGCTCGAGCAACTGCCTCCTGGAGATCTTTTTGCGTGATATGACTTCCGATAGCCAGGTAACTATTTGATGTAGACGTCACATAGACATGTGATCCGACCCCATATAAACGACCCTTGCGTGGTCTACCAACTGTTTCTAAGAATAATGCGTTACAATCAACAGGCGTTGGAGCTGAATCAGACTCGGATGCCTCTGATGGCTGTGATGCCTGTTGAAGCAGTTCCTTGTATCGAGCCTGTAATGCACATATATAAACACGTAGATACGTTAATAATATTGACAAGTTAGGAGTGATACCAATAAAACAATTGACAAACCATCATGAAAACAGAAAAAATAAGCACTAGGGAAAACATACATATACTATCTGAAAATGTCACGGTCCGACAATACCCCACGCTAAAAAGGTATAAGTTCGGACCCGAAAAATGGACAGAGTCTCCCCTGTACCGTGGACTAACCAATTTACCTGCACTCAAGATAAATAGCCACAACACAATATACAAGCATTCACACTCAAACACAATGAAATATTAAACAAAATATTACATTCATGAATGCATTTCCATTATTTATTTCAATACTATGGCTATAATTTCGATTATTATACCACTCTAAAATTTTTAACTTAACTTTATCTTAGTATGAAATAAGAATATAAGATTACTTAAGTTTTATCCATTCAAAACTTGAACCTAAAGAGCAATAACACCTTTGGCATAATTACATTTCATATAATTAAGCTCGTAATCAAGAATTAACCAATTCCCTTAAAATTTTTGGACCTGACAAATGGACAGAGTCTCCTCTGTACCATGATATAACCAATTATCTTTACTCAGAAGAGATAGCCACAATGCAATATACAATCATTAACAGTCAAACACAATGAATATTAAACAAGTTCCTAAGACCATCAAAGCATTTCTACTAAACAAAATTAGACATTCATGCATATATTTCCATTTGCTATTGAAATACTATGGCTATAATTCGGATTATCATACCACTCTAATATGCTTTACTTAACTTTCTTAGATATTAAATCGTTCAACCAACTTTAACTTTAAGAACAACAATGCGAGATTACTAAAGTTTTTTCCATTCAACACACTAACCTAAGTTCAATAATGTACTTGGTATCATTACATTTCATATAATTAGGGGTGTAATGAACAATTAATAAATTACGTTAAAAATTAAGTTATTTGACGTCAGTTTAGAGAAAACGTTTGTATAAACTCTGTACATATCAATCTTCAACGTTGTAAAGTTTAAAGAAACTAGCTTACCACTGTCTGTTCTTCCCGAGCGTCTGTGTAAAGTCCTTAAGTGCCCTTGCAATGAGCTTTGTTGAAAACATCAACAAAAGTCACTTCATTCCCTCTCTCTTCGGCCTACAATAAAAATTCACCAAAACAAACAACTCGACATGTAATGTACATGATAAAATTGTTCATTATCTATCACTTACTGCAGTACAGTCAGCTTAATTCTTACCATCCTCTTTGCCCATTCGTGTTCGGGGATATATCACAAATGGTGCGTAGATGAATTTTTCTTTCTATTATTAGAGTTTTGTTTAGATTTGTCTTGCCATGCTTGGGAACTCCACACCACTTTCATTTCATCCCATACATTCTGCGAGAGCCACGATGGCTTCTTATCGTGTCTACGGGCTTTGCTTAAGTTATCTGTTACTCGTTTTTGTCCGAGAAAGTTGAACCTCTCGCAAATGGTTGCTTCATGGCAGGGATACCACTACTTGTACATCCTCTGTGAATCATATAATAAAAATATAGAAAGTACATCAGATATATATCTCAATTACATTATATGCTTGTATAAAATATATAAATTGAATGCGTATTTTGAACCTTAAAGTAATCAAAAAAAATTTCTTTCACATCGAGCGGAATCTCTCCCTAAGTTGTCCAAGGCTCTAAATATCCTGCATGTAGTGATTTCCTAATATCTTTAGTGGCGTTATATGGATCCTATCTGCAAATTATAAAAGAAATCGTTGTGTTATATTGTATGAAACTTAACATCTTAAAAGAGTAACGCATGTTAATAAATAATTCTACTTACCAAGCACCTTGAACTTTCAGACGTTTGCATGAATCAGTGGCCTATGTTGCAAATTCTTCCATAGATGAGAATCCATATGTCATCCAGTCTGCAATGCCATCAACTCGATCTTCTGCAACTCTCGATGACTCAGCCATCGGGGGACATTGTGTGTCACCATGTACAGGAATGACATCCTTCTCAACATGTAGATCATCAAAACCATGTTGTAATCCGGAGGAGGTAGTGGTTTAGGTATCCATTGTGTGAGGGTGATGTGGAAGGTTTAGAGTTGTATGACCAGCTACATGGTCAACGGGAGGTCCGGAAGAGCATGAAAGTTGACGAGGCCTTACCTGCTGTGGAAGTGGAGTGTTTGCCACCCGCTGCTCCGTACCAATGGAGACAGAGCTCGAGTTATGACATGGTAAACCATGTACACCTATAGATTGACGAACACTCGGAGACTGACCAGCTGTTTGTCCTCGTCCAAGTAATGGCTAACATGTTCCTATAGACCATGAAAACTTGTCAACTATGATACAAAACAAGGAACTCAAATATTAATTTTAAATGAGTAAAATATGGATATCGTATACATTACTGACCTGTCGATGTGTTTGGCGCTTGCCCACGATCTCTGCGTCTACCTAATAGGTTTGACAATTTAATTTTTTTGCCTTGGGGGTCATTATCATTACTACCTCTCATATGAAATTAAACACAATTATGATTATTTCACTCAATATTTTACTTAAGTTCATAGCTTACAAGCATATTTATGTTTATTAAAAATATAATGTGACATCAGTTGTGATAAAAAAAAAATAACATAAGTTCATAAAGCAACTAATGACTTTACCAAATACTAATATTCAATCATCTTCATAACTATTTTCATCATCATCATCACCATTATCATCATCATCGTCATCTTCAGTATGAACTTCATATTCCTCTTCATTTTCAGTAACATCTTCATATTCCTCTTCATCTTCAGTCTCATATTCATATTCTTCTTCGTCTTTTCCGTGTTCTTCGACCTCATTTTTCTCAATTATAGGTTGACCATGGATGTCATTAGGATCATCTTCCAATATTTCGTTGTTCTCACTCGAATCACGACGGATTGTTGACAAATTTTCATCATTTGGTTCTCCTACGGGCACATTCATCTTAGCGGACTGGAAACTTGTTCTTTGTTCCACTTCTATTTCTTTTTCAGACATAGCATAGATATTTCTAGGTCGTACTTTAACTACTGCTTGCCAATTTGCTCGATACCCCTTGCCCCCTAGATATCTACAATAATACACTTGTTGAGCTTGGGCAGTCGACACAAATGGTTCATATTTGGGATACTTTCTCTTCACATTCACTTCAACCAAACCACACTTGCGATTGTATTTCACACATCTATCATTCGTGGAATCGTGCCACTCGCACTTAAAGAGAATTACCCTTGTATGTTGTAAAGTTGGATTATTATATTCAAGTTGAATAATATTGTGCAACACACCATAGTAGCCAATATTCCCAGTCCCGCCATAGCTTATCCCTTTCACGTATATTCCACTATTATACGTTGACATCAATGTAGTATATTCGTGTGTAGTAAATCTGTATCCTTTCACCATGTACCTTGATGATATCCTAACCAATCTACAAGGCCACATAGAAAGACATTGTATACGATGATCTACATCATTCCTGTGCTTAACCTACAAATATATATCACTCTTGCTTTAAGGTATGCATACTGTAAGGGATAAAATGAATTTAATTAATGAGACATGTACTTACATAGTCATATAACCATTTTGGGAAAAAACTTGTCAACATGAAGTTGGAGTTCTCCCGGAGTCAATGGGCCATATTAGTTGCGAAGGTATTCATCGAACATGCTGGCAAATAGACAAACATTATTCAATTGAATTTGTGTAGTTAACTTAAAACATGTTAACATACTGGAAAGTTGTCATAGCCTTAACTGACATAAGGTTGCACCTTTGCGCAATTCATCAATACATAGCGGTATGCCAAATATAAGTCTTCTTCCACTATTGTGATCTCCTTCCATTTCCCGATTGAGCGGTCCGGATGAGTAAATATAGCCAAGCATCCATCGGGGCATTCCACATCGTCATATTGGTTATTCCGACCAAGCCTTTTACGCTTAGTCGCCACATGCTCTTCAAAATAATAAGAACAAAAAGTTGACGTTTCTAGTATGTGGTAGGCTTCACAAATGGATCCTTCCACATGTGCCTTATTCTTTACTTTCCTCTTCAAGCCCTGCAAAAACCTCTCAAAGGGATACATCTACTGATATTGTACTGGGCCACAACAAATCGCTTCGTGAATCAAATGAACAGGCAAGTGCTCCATTGAATCAAAGAATACAGGAGGTAGCAGCTTCTCCAAGTTGCAAAGAGTCACAACAATGTCTTCTTCCATCCTCTCTAAATCTAACCTTTGGAGACTTGTGCAACATATGTTGGTAAAGAACAAACTTAGTTGTGCAAAAGCCTCCCAAACTTGTTTATGCATCAGCTCACGTAATGCAATCACAAGCAATCTCTCCATGAAGACATGACAGTCGTCTCTCTTTATGTGTGACATTTTTAGTTGTTTAATGTCAACACATCTCGCTAAATTTGATGCATAGCCATTGGAAAATTTTAATTCTTCAACCCATTCAAGAAGTAGTTTTCTCTTTGCCACTGGGAGAGTATAAACACCAATCATATTCGCGTACTCCCCACATAATTCGGGACGGTCACAATATACAACCATGTCTTTTTTCGCCCTTAGATTTTCTTTCGTCTTTCCTTTGGCAACCATCATAGCGTTGAAAACATTGTCGAAAACATTTTTTTCTATATGCATGACATCTAAATTGTAGCGTACGAGATACGTCTTCCAGTAAGGTAAGTCCCAAAAAATACTTTTCTTTGTCCAGTTGTGCCAATCCCCAAACCTAGGCAACTTCATTTTATTCATGCATTCAACATTTCTTGGATCTTTGGAAAATTCATCACAATTTCCCATATTTGATCACCATCTAATATGGGTGGAGGCCCACAAGTCTCTCTTTTACCCCTTATAAAATTCTTCATGTCACGTCGCATAGAACTATTTCTTAGTAAGAATTTACGATGACAATCAAATAATGAATTTTTCCTTCCTTTTTGCAACCTAAAAAAATTAGAGTTATTCATGCAATATGGACATGACAGTCTTCCATTAGTGCTTCAGCCAAACAACATACCATAAGCTGGGAAGTCATTTATGGTCCACATCAAGGCTGCCTTCAATTGGAAATTCGTCTTTGTTGAAACAATTAGCACGGTGTTCCTTCCAACCATAATTCTTGTAATTCATCAATGAGAGGCTCTAAATACACATCTATTTTCTTACCGGGATTTTTCAGACCGGTGATGAACAATGTCAAGAACATGACAGGATCCTTCATGCACATCCATGGTAGTAGATTGTAGGGTGTTAATATCATTAGCCAACATGAATAAGGTTAAGCATTAGAACTGTAAGGTGTAAACCCATCTGAACAAAGACCAAGTCAAACATTTCTAACTTTATCAGCAAAATTTGGATGTACGATATCAAAGTGTTTCCATGCTTCAACATCTTGACCAATATGACCATCCTCTGTTTGGTGTTTCTTGTGCCACTGCATGTATTCAACCGTAGCCCTCGACATGTACAATCTTTTTAACCTCGGTGTTAAAGGAAAATATCCTAATTGTTGGTAAGGTATAAGTTTACTCCCTTTTTTACCCCATGTTGACAACTTTGAAGTGAACTTCTGTCCTTATAAAATAAAAGATATCTATTTACACATACATCTATCTTCTGATAACCTAACCCCAAGGGTTAACATTTTCTTAAACCTGTATAAGCTCTCAGGTAGGTTATTTTCTACAGACATCAACTCTATAAATTCTAGGACTACACGGTCAAATAGGTCATTGCTTATATTATGTTCTGATTTCATATTTAGATAACAAGGCACATTAGACAACTGGGTAAGATTCCTACAACCCGCAAATAATGGTTTTTCAGAGGCATTCAACAAATTAAAAAATTCTTGTGCTTCCATGTTTGGTACTTCTTCACTCACATTCTGATCCTTTACCATATCTATACCAGCAGCGTCAAAGACCATTGTCCGATAGTTATTCCCACAATCTAAGTCGTGTAGCATATTATTACCAATGTGTTGTTTAGTGACCCTTATGTTGTTCGACACATATTCCCCATGAGCAAGCCGTACATAGTAATTAAGCGCGAAACCCTTAGTATAAAGATGTTTTATCACAATATCAGTGGTAAAATATCGCAAGTTTTCTCATTTCATGCATGGACATCTTATTTTTACACCGTCTATGTAATAATGTTCACTACTTGCGAATGTTATAAATTCATTCACACCTTGAACAAAGCCCTCATTGATGTATCCATCAATCCATCGATTATACATCCATTCATGTGACGATGCCATTATGACTGACACATTGCAACACAAATAGGAATTTAAAATTAGAAACAATATTGTAAGACTTAAATATAAGCCTTGCAAATTTAATTTTTTTACTTCTTACTTAATCTGAAATTAATTCACTTTAATGAGCTTTACTTAAAAAGTGGATCAGAAATGCAAGCAACATAATCAATACCAAGAAAACAACATTTTCAATAGTTTGCAAAAACCTATTCAACTACACAGACCAACACACCCTTTCATACAGAAAGTTAAACTCCATCTTCACGAAACCCTAACGGGTCAATTCAGATAATATATTCAACATGAACATAACAAATACAAAGAATAACTTTAAATTAATGAAACGGACTTAAAAGCACAATAAAATAGATTGTACAACAAATATTGTATGAATCATCAAACCAACCAGAGCCTATGGAATCTTTAAGCGTTTCAACCAATTACTCCAATGCCCCAAACCTACCTGTAGAAAATCCAAACACATCAAATTAGCTATTAATATTATAATAATAGGTAATTAAAAAAATATTGATTTAAGTTAACAATTATTTGTAATGTGAATATTTTTTTATAAATAATAAATCAAAAAATTAAAAATTAAAACAAAATTTTAATTTAAGTTCTAAAATTAAAAAATGAAATAAATCCCTAAATTTAAATAAAAATTAAAAAATTAAAAAAAAAAAATTCAAATGTAAAACCTAAATACTTAAAATAAAGCACAACATATTTAAAAAAAAATAAAATAATTCAATAAATTTAATAACAATTCGGAAAAAAAAATGTTATAAAAATTGAAATAAAACTGAAAAAAAATCTCGAAAAAAAAATCTCGGAAATTAAAAAAAAAACGAAAATTATATGTTGAAAATAAAAAATAATTTAACAAAAAACTTCTCACGCCTTAAATACTACAAAACAAAAACAAAAACAACTATATATATTGTTATATATGTCTACAATATATATATATATATATATATATGTATATGTACAAATTTATATATATATATATATATATATATGTAAATACATAACAAAAAAATAATAAAAAAAAATTACCCTTGATGCCACAGGTGGGAGGTACGTTGACGGGTAAGGGGGTGGGTACACGGGTAAGGGGGGTTAAGGGATAGGGTATGCGAGTTTGGTGGGGGTGGGGGTGGGGGTGTAGGGGATATAGGTATGGGAGGGGTGGGTGCCTTTGCCACGGAGCTTGGGGGGAGGGAGGGGGAGGGGGAGGGGTTACCATATTGCGCGGGGAGGGGGGGGGGTAGAATACACGCGTAAAGGGGTTGGGGGGTATTTGGGTGGGTGGGTGGGTGGGAGGGAGGGAGAGAGGGGGAGGGGTGGGTACACGGGTAAGGGGGTTAAGGGGTAGGGTATGCGAGTATGGTGGGGTGGGGTGGGGATGGGGGTGTAGGGGATGCATGTATGAGAGGGGTAGGTGCCTCTGCTACGGAGCTTGAGGGGGTGGGGGGTTAGGTGTTTTTCTTTTTTTTAAAATTTGAGATCAGGTGATGCACGAAATTCTGGACGACGGCCCAACGTGAGACTGGGCCGCCGCCCAGAAACCAATAGGGAGGCCCATTGGATTATATATAGGAAACGGACCAACAGGTCTGTCTCCTATTTCTTTTCTTTTTTTTTTTGATTTTTTTTATTATTATATTTAGTGTTTTATTTTGATAGTTAATTTGTTTCCCCTTTTTCCCATCATGAATATTATATTAATTAAATTTTTTTTTGTTTTTTTTTTCACTTTTTTTTTGTTTATTATCTTCACTTTTTTTTACATATTAATTTGTTTTAACTAATTAATAACATAATTACTATATTAATTACCTATTATTTTGTTTTTTTAATTTTTTTTTGTTTTTTAACTTTAAACTTTTTTACGTGTTAAATTAATTTCTTTTTTCATATTTTCATCAAAATAATTATATTAATTAGCTAGTAGTTTTTTTCCACTTTTTCTTTTTGTTTATTAAATTTTTTTAAACAATATTTTTTTTTCTTTCATATTAATTATTTTTTTGAGTGAAGGTTAACTTCACTCAAATTTTGAAGACGGCCCATACCGTGTCCAAAAACTTGACGAACTAGGCCATTCGACAGGGAGATTCTGAAATTGCGGAAGGTCGTCTCCAAAAAGTTTATTTTTTTATGAATTTTTTTTTTGTGTTATAACACATTAAAATTGTACATACTAAAACATGAGTTAATAATGTACGATTTTTTGTTTGACCTTTTATGAAATTACAAAGTATTATATTGAAGTAGTAGTTATTTATTTATTTTATGAGTCAATATTGAAGTAGTAGTTATTTATTCATAATAATTCCGCAAAATTGATTATGAACCAAAAATTGACTACTATATGTAGTAATTTTGAAAAAACACACAAATCTAAATAATTAATTTAGATTTTACATTTAAGTATTATATTAATTATGTTTTTAATACTTCTCAATTTACATAGAATATTAATAAACCGATTATATTATTGAATTAATTCTCAAGTAGGATGATATATATATAAATATATATATATATATATATATATATATATAATGTGAAAGTTATACAAGTTAAAATATTTTAATAATTCATAAATATTATGTAATTAATTATATAAACATAATATTTTAAACAATTTTTAAAATATTATAAGTATTCAATTAAACAATTAATTAAATAATGTAGTTGTAAATAAGTAGAATATGTTGTAATTGTTCAAGCATTTTTTGTAATTAAAATACTAAAGTGGAATTGTAAATAGTTTCATCAATGCCTTCAAGTCCCATCACAATGACTTTTTTTTTTTCACAAGAAATGAAACGTACCATTGATCCATCTTGTCATTAGTACTATGAGAATATGTTATACGCTACCACGGGGCATAAACGAGTCCAAACTTGCAGGGCCCCGTCTTGCAAGGCAGCTGACTTGAGCAGATTTACCAAATATCTCCAAAATACCAAGCACGCCATGTCACCAATTATTTGACCGATCGAAGACCAGTACGGCGCGTCCACGTGCCCACGAACCACAGGGTAGAATATAATGAAATGCCAAGGGCCCGTTTTGGAATAAACATGGCAAAACATTTGTTCTGAATGCATTGTGTTAGCGTGCACAATGCATGTGGACAATGATTTGACATATTGACATCCGTACATTTACGTTTCCAAGGAAAACAAATTTTTTTCTTCTTTGTAATAATTAAAGTGTTTGTCATCACAATTTTTAAAACTTTCATAAATGTCGTGAAGTCTCGTCAATAATATTATTTCTAGGGCTGTCATACGGACCATTGTCAATCTTGTCATGAGTACTACGAGAACATCTTATACGCTACCACGAGGCAGAATGTCGTATGAACTGATAGGGCCTCGTTGTGAAAATGATATGGACACAATAGCTTTTAAATCTCCAAACAACCAAAAATGCCATGTCCCCAATTATTTGACCCATCCTAATCCAATGGTACACAAACACGTGTTCGCGAACCATTCGTTGATATATTGACCCTTGAAAAAAATGAAGAGTTGTCTTCATACGCTCACCAGGCTATCAATCTTCTCATCCAATGACCTGGTTTCTATAAATAGCACTTGGCATTACGTTTTCTCATAGTATCTCAAATTTGTTATTGTAGATTTCATCTAAATTGTTTGAAGGATGAGGAAGGATCAACAACATCACTCAGCTAATCGTCCAGTGACTAAAGATGAAAGAGGTGGATACATCCAAAAAGTATCCAAATTACAGCGAATACGTTAAACCCCAAGTTGATCTAAATGCTATGCCAAAATACGACGGATACATTTCTAATCCTAAGTCGGCCAAAAAGTTCAAGATGACATGCTACGGATCTATTTACCAAACCTTTTCCCCTAAAATCTCTATCTTTTCATCATCTTAGAAGCATCGGCATTAGTAGAATTTGTTACTAAACGTAACAATATTACTACGTTCTTCTGCTAATGTGTAGTGTGCGCTTGTTATGTATTAGTGATAACGATGTACTATGTTAGGTATTAAGTAGGTGTGTTTATGTAAGCCCTCACAACTAATTTGTAATCTTTAAGGGGGGTTAGGTATTAAGTCGTTGTTTTGTTGTATTAAAAATGCACGCCATGTAATCCTTTATTAATTATCAATGTACAATTAAGTTTATGTTTGTAATGCATTAACTCTTATAAGAAAATGCTTTATTTATAATTCCGTAATGTTAATTTCAAAGAAATAATTGTTTTTATTTTGCATTACGTTCAATATTAATGTTGTATATAATTTATTTTTCACCGAGACAACAATTTGTCCCATAAATTGTTTAAAGGCTGTAAACATGTTTGACAATTTATAGTAAAATTCATATTTTGTTTTGTAAGTAATGATAAATAACGAATTGTTACAATCATAGCTGAAATATGGACGAATTAGTTATGTAGACGCCAATCCAGGACATTTTAAGAAGGAAAAAATTACTTACTAGTTGTATGTATAATTATTTAAAACAAATAATACATATTATTAAATTTAAATTTAATGCTTTTAAAACACTCATAAATTGTTATATGAAATAATCGTAATTGTCAAACGTAAACTTAGAACTAATTGTTTGTATTAATTATAAATTACGACTATTTTCATGTACCTTCAATAATGTTGGCTTTCATATTCACTTTAATCGAGTAAGGGCCTTTGCCTTGAAATACAAACGCAAAGTATTTCAAACGGCGAGAAATACTTTAATCGAGTAAGGGAACGGCCTCCCGCGCCGAGCCCTCGCCGAAAAGCAAGGGCACGGTGATGACCCGTCGTCGAAACCGATTTTTCTTATAGTGGTTGCTGCTCCCAAAGAGTTGTTGAAAGTAAAATACTACAATGAATCAAAATAGTTATTTTTGACCCATTCAGTAATATCCTCCCAACTTGAAAAGTTATGAACAATCTTGGAAGCACATAAATAGCGTTGTCAGATTCTATTTGAGAAACAATAGTTGAAAAAAAAATAGTTCTTCCAACTACGCCTTGATAAAAGGGAATGGATCCTTTCCTATTTTAATCATCTTCAATATATATTAGAATGATAGTTTCAGCAATCTACCAGATTTTACAAATATATTTTCATTTAAATAAGTAATAAGAAATCAAGTAATGCTAGATGTCATGTCACCCTTATTTTATTACATTTTTATCACCTCATAGGTGACATTCATAGTTGGTAGCTTGGCATGCCAACTTGACAAATCTTTTATTTCTCTTTCTTCATTAATTCTTTTTCTCTCTCTTCCTTTTTTATTTTTCTCTCTCTTACTTAATGTTTTCTTTTTTCTTTTCTCTTTCTTTTGTTTAACTTTGTCATATGTTTCTTTACTTATCAATACTTCCTTTATCACTCACCCGATTGTGATTCCTCCATTCCCTTCCCACATATTAATTCATAAAATTAATTTAATTCTTATTTATTTTTCTTTTCGGTGGATGATTGGTAGCAAATAAGTAGATCATATTTGTATAAATCCTTGACCCTAGACTTGTGTTTTTCATGGGAAGCTAAAATCAATTTCTTCTTTAATAACAATATAAAAAGATTATTGCCAAATGGACTAAGGGAACGTGGTATGTACATGATTTGGTCTTTAGTTTTTTTTTTTTGCTTGGTAAGTAATCATTTCATTGCAACTTTCAAAAAATAAGAGTTACAAAGACGTCAACAGTGCCTAAAAACAAACATTTACAGAAGTCTATCTATAATATTCCACAATCTACAAAAAATTCTATTCATAATATTATCCACATATTTGTTTTGTAAGTTTATCATTTGTTTAACATCGAGGATGACTCTTTCAATGAGTTGTTCTTCCGTGCTAGCCCCCAAGCCATGGACCCTACTGTTCCTTTCTTGCCAGATGTGGTAGACGCACGAAAAAAGCGAGCATTTAGCCAAGTCTGCTCGCAAGGTTCTTTTTTGGCTCAGTCTGTCAATTCTAATAAGCATGGCATCCTAGCAGACATTCAAGTTGGAAGCTCTAAGGAGAGACATGCAATGCTTCCAAATCCTGTGAGAGAAAGGGCAATCAAAAAATAAATGGTCACGAGTCTCCAGACCCAGACCGCAGAGCTCACAATTTGCATTGTTAATTACACCCTAACCGAGAAGCCGATATTTAGTGTAATTACGATCAAGACACATCAACCAGGTGCAAAATCCCTGCTTCGGAATTACCACTTTATCCCAGATTACATTAGCCTAATGAACAGCATTCCCTCGACTTCTAGTCTTCTCCCATGTAGAAGCTGACACAAAGTCCCCTTTGCGATCTGCAGTCCACATAACTTTATCGTTTCTACTTTGAGGAAAAAGTGATCCAACAAGTTAGTTCATGAAGTGTAAACCCCTTGGCCAAGACCATTGTCCAAGCATAATAAACTGCTCAACCTTCCTATTTCTGAAAGCATGAGGGAGACTAATGTTGTTGATAGTTGCATAATCTATCAACTTACCACAAGGGAGCCAATTTTCCCAATACAGGAATATTCTGCTTCCGTTACCAACTTTCTGCTTAATGAAATTTGTTGCCATTTCGCGACAATTCAGCAAGCATCTCCAAGTCTATGAGGCATTTTGTGGCACTTCAATACTCCAAATGCAATCATGCTTGAGAAGAACATTTTCGACCCAAGCTCCCCACAGAGAATGGTGGTCTGTATATGTATACCAAAAGAGTTTGAGGATGGCCACATGGTTGATTTCCTTTATGCACCGAATCCCTAGCCCCCTTTCTGATTTGGGTTTGCACACTACTGACCACACTACTTTAGTACCCCTAGCGTTATCACATCCTCCTTTCTATAGGAATGCAGCCAGTCTCCTATGTATCTCTTTAATGACCCCTTTAGGAAGTAGGAAAACATTACACCAATATTGAGTGATGCTAGTGAGAACAGACTTGATGAGTTGCACCTTGCCAGCAAAAGACAGCCATCTATTGGCCTAGTGGTCAATTCTAGCTATGACCCGAGCACCCAATTGACTGCAAATTTGTCCATTGAGTCTCTCCGGAATTAAAAGGATACTGAGGTATTTCACCGGAAGCTTGCCAATCTTGATACCAAGAGAATCAACCAATGCCTCTTTAAGAGTATCATTGCATCCTCCAACAAAGATTTCGCTTTTCAAATTGTTGATGTTAAGGCCTAAAGTTCTAGAGAAGATCTTCAGAGCTCTGCCAATTATGCTAAGAGACTAAAAGTTGGCTTTTGAAAAAATCAGGAGATCATCAGCGAAAGCCAGGTGATTCAGCCGTAATTTCTTGCACTTTGGGTGGAACTCGAAGCCATCAAAGCTAGATCCTCTGTTGAGTAATTGAGTGAAAACCTCCATACAAACCATAAAGATATAATGTGATATTGGATCACCTTGCAGAAGGCCTCTCATTCCTTGAAAATAGCCCTTCATCTGTCCATTAATGATAACCGAGTATGAAGGAGTAGTGATGCACATTTCAATCCAGTTATCGAAAACACTTGGGAAGTTGAAGGCTCGAAAGCATGCAATGATGAAATTCCAATCAAGAGTGTCGTAAGCCTTCATAATATCACGCTCGATAATGCATCTAGGACTGATCCTCTTTCTCGCATAATTTCTAACAAGTTCTTGAGCCATAAGGACATTGTCAACAATTATTTTCCCTGGAATAAATGTTGTCTGATTCTTAGAAATGATGTAGTCAAGAATAAGCTTCAGTCGATTGGCAACAACTTTCGACACGCGCTTGTAAATAACATTGCAGCAAACAATAGGACGAAAATCTTCGGGATCATACAAATTGCTGTTGAGTTGATTTCTCTAAGAGTTCTCCCCTTGACAAGCGAAGAACGAACAGCATTACAAAGATCATTACCAATAACTTCCCAAGAGTGCTTGAAGAAATTAGCTAAAAATCCATCTGGGCCAGGGGATTTGTTGTCATTAATTGAGAAAATAGCCTCTTTGATTTTGGAATCAGAAATCAGTGCTGTGAGGATGGCGGCATGATTTGTTTCCACTTTTCTTTCAATGATAGAGGACATATCTGCAACGGATAAGCATTCGGCATCGAGTCTTTCATCTTCAATCAGATTGTGAAAATAGTCAAGAATTGTCATTTTCACCTCCTCTTTCGTATTAGTAAAACAACCATCGGCTTTAATGATCGAGTGGATGAAGTTTTTAGCTTTTCGGCCTTTGATAATCTTGTGGAAATAAGAAGAGTTCCTATCTCCCTCTTTTAGCCAGTTGATACGGGCTTTTTAACGAAGTATCAAGTCCTCTTTAAGGATTGCCTCATCAAGTTGAGAACGAAGGACTTGCTCTTGTTCCAAAATAAACGCAGAGTGAACACCATTAAGAATACCATTTTAAATCATTGAGAGACTCTATCTAAGATTACTAATATTCACATCCAAGTTCTTGAAATATGTTTGGTTGAACTGCTTGAGTGCCAACTTGAGAGTTTTCAACTTTTGCACGAATCTGTACATGGGAACTCCAAAATGATCCTGACTCCAAACCCTCTCAACAATCTGTGCATAACCCTCATGAGAAGTCCAAATGTTGTAAAATCTGAACTGAGCTCTACCCTTCTGATGATCATCAAGGATTGAAAGAATAAGTGGGCAATGATCCGAGATAGAGGGCATCTCCAATTGAAGGGATGAGTTGTCGTGAGTTAAGAGCCATCCGCTATTCACTAAAACTCGATCCAGTTTACTGGCTTTGAGGTTACCACCTTGAGCATTATTACTCCAAGAGAACACCGGTCCCACATATTGATGCTCCACTAGACCTGCCGTCTCAACACAATTTTTGAACTCAAAAGAGCCAATCTGCAGGGCACTACAGTTCAATCTCTCCTCAACTCTGAGACTTTCATTAAAATCACCCAACACACAAAGAAGTGAATCTCCAATATTGAAACTCCAATCAATAATGCAAGACCACAGTTTCTTCCTGTTCCAATAGTCATTAGATCCATAAACAAAGCAAACATACCAAGGGTTAGAAATTCCTCGCAAAGTAATTTTACAGAGGACAGCTTGGTCCATGGCATCAACCAGATCACAATTAACTGACTGCTTGTCCCAAAAATCCCAAATTCTGTCGTTTGGAGCATAGTTGTAATTGTTCAAAAAGCCCCAGTCTTTAAATTGTTCTCTAATAATTCTCTGGGAGTTGACGATCTTAATTTTAGTCTCGAGCAATCCAAAAAGATTAAGCTTTATTTTCTTAGCAAAAAGTTGGACCTCTTTCAGTTTCGAAGCCTTATTCATTCCCCTTACGTTCCAAGCTCCAATAATCATAGTCATGTTAGGAGGAAGGGGGGATTCATGAGGATTACCCACTGACTTATGAGACTCCTTGAACTCTTTAACCATGACATCGAGAGGTTCATTATCTAAGGCACCAAATTTATTAGAAACAGAGGTGGAAGGATCTGACTTAGAGTTAGAGCTTGAAGTGCTCTTACCATTTGACTGCTTTCGTTGGATCAACAAACTATCCTCGTTGGAATTCTCTTCCACCACTTGAGGGTTCTTCTCTGTATTATGGGAGTTAACATCTTTGCTTAGGGAAGCAGCTTCATCAGTGGTTCCCTCATCCGTCTTATCATCCCCATCTACCACACCTTGTTGCTTTGGGAGAGGTAACAGATTGCCCGTGCCTCTCCATATTTGCTTGGTATTCTGGCACTTGTCTCCAAGGTGACCCAGTTTGTTGTAAAATTCACATCATTGGGGCCGCCAAGTGTATTCCACATCAACTTGCACTTTGTTACCTTCAATTTCAAGAGGAATGGATTCCTTAAGCTCCTTCCTCGGGTTCACCTCTACGCAAATCTTGGCATAGCTAAGTCTCGTTCTTGCCTCTATAGCTGCGTCCATCTAGAGAGACACACCCAACGCACTGGCGAGGAGACTAAGGCCCCTTTTAGTCCACATTACCGGAGGGACATTCAACAACTTCATCCATACCGGAACTTTAGCAGATCTGAAGTCCTCCCACTGGACATTCAGTTTCCACCTACGAAGTAGGAGGGGTTTATCATTAACATGCCAAAACTGCTCGAGAGCTCTATTACATTTATCCTCATCCTCGAATCTGAACACAAAGATGTCCTTGAGCCCTGTCTTGATCTCAACATTATCAAATTTGCGCCACTGAGAGTTAACCATAGCATGAACTGAATAAAAAGATGGGCTTTTATCTAAAAATTGCCTGACTAGACAAAAAGCTCAGTAGGCTTTGCCTTCGTCAAGCACCTCTTACGATGGCTATACCACGACCCCCCCCATCTGCATCAATAGGGATTTCCTCTAGGTTCAGTTTGAGAGATCCCTTGAGGTTGCCCTCAAAGAAGCTTTTCCACGATTTAGGAGCTACTGCAGCGAAGGTCTCCTGTGAGGTGACCGAGTCAACATTGGATCTGCAGGTCCCTTCTCCAAAGAAACAGCTTTACTTGTCCCCAGGTTAAGTGGCGGAAAGTCCACCACCTTCATACCTGAACTTGAGCTTGAGCTACTGGGAATCTCCCCTGTCAACGTCTTCTTTTTTTTTTGGTGAGCTAATTGGGGTTGAGAGACAACCCCCTTGACGCAGATCTGGCGTCGGCGAACGGTCATTGGCCGGTCCAGTGGCTGGCCGCTGTCCAAGCTTGGTAGTGTGGCCTGGCTTTCTCCGAGCCATAGTGCCCAGACAAGCCAGGAAGGAGCTGAGGGACAGTGCGGAAGAAGTGTATAGGCTACAAAGTCTGGGGTTGCAAAGAAGATGGCCAAAGTTTGGTTATGATGATAGTCAATGGTGGTCAAAGGGAAGGGTCTAGAGAGAAGAGAGAGAAGTTTCTCTATCTTCCATTACTCATTTTCTAATTTTTGATTTGGTCTTTAGTTGTTTATTTGGTTCATTGAAACACTAAATATGTACAATTATATTCTCTACCATTATATAGTGATACCATTAAACTTGATATGAGGTCCCTATCAAAGTCAAGGCAACAATCGTCCCTATCAAAGTCAAGGCAACAATCATGTTGCATATGACATACATGATCAAATTGCTGGTTCCTCAAATAAACTAGTGTCACAATTTTGTCGCAGTGGAAATAATAGAACAAAGTTTTGTTTATTACAAGCATTTTTTTATGCTTAAAATGAACAAAAATGAGATGTTTTATGTAATTTTTCTTTATTGTTGTTTGCAATTTCTCAGTCTTGATCAATTTCTTTTGAAATCTGGGAGTATAAATACAACAGCTTTTCTTATGGTCTTTTGCAAATTTCAAGGCGTGTGATTGACTATGAAGAAAGTTACATTAGAAGTAAACTAAAGAAAGAGAAAAGGAGAGAGAAAATATTAAGTAAGAAAGAGAAAAATAAAAAAGGAATAAAAGAGAGAAAAAGAATTAATGAAGAAAGAGAAATAAAAAGATATGTCAACTTGGCATGCCAACTAACAATGCCAAATATAAGATGATAAAAAGGTGATGAAATAAAGGTGACATCGAGCATTACTATAAGGTAGTAATTGGTACACTGGAATGAATTTAGACAAAAATGGAATGGGCCAAGGAATGAAATAAACTTGGGAATACAAATGACATACTTGATATGCTCTAAGAATGAAGAGTAGCAATAGGAATGCCTCGTATAATATGACAGCATTGCCCTTTTATTATTATAGTATTAAAAATAAGAATAAAAATGAACATAACCGTAAACAACATAAATATAATAAATAATAATAATAATAATTAATCACAACAACATTAGATAATAATAACAATAATAATAATAATAACAACAAAAACAACAACAACAACAAGAACAATTATTATTATTATTTTTAGTTGTATTATGATTATTATTATTACTACTAATAATTATTATTAGTTTAATAATAATAATTTTTTTTTTGCTATTATTTTTTTATTTTATTATTATTATTATTTTCACTTTTATTTTTGTTTTGTTATTATTATTATTATTATTAACTATTATTATTATTGTTATTACTTTGGTTTTTATTTTTATTAATAATAATAATAATAATTATTATTATTATTATAATAATTATTATTTTGTAATAATTATTATTATTATATTTCGTAATTATTATTATTGTTATTTTTATTATTATTGTAAAACAAACTATATATAAAAGTTATGTTATATGGGGGGACGGTAGTAAAGTTCATTCTCAAATACATGAGAATGAGCTATTCTCATGTGTTTACTCTGGAATAGCCATTCCGATATACGCGGGAATGAAATTATATTGGGAATGAAATTCTCAAGTTCATTCTTTTATATCAATTATTGGAATCGAAAAGAGTTAGGAATGACATTCTATTTCTAACCATATTTAAATATATCAATCGCTATCTAAAAAACCATTGACAATATCCAAAATCAGCTTTCGCTTCTGATAACATGTCCTTTCAATAGATCCAATTTAAAAAATAAAAATCAGTTTCACATTATTGCAATAAGAAACCAATACCAATTACAATCCGGTTCCTTTCTCTTTTTTTCTTTTTCGGATCTTGGTAAGCTTGTTTCATCACATTTTAAACCACTTTTCTTTTTAATAAATGAACTCATGCTTCTCCATACTTGAAAACTGATTCTTAATTATTTTTAAGCCAATTTATTCAGAAATTCAAAACTTTCGCAAATTCAATTCGCAGAAAGTGTGACAATGATATCAATATTACAAATATAATGTCCAATATGGAGACCAATTCCTCTTGTTATGCTTGGAATTGATTTGATACTTTAAAATTGCAAAATAGGAACGGGTTTAACTTAAAAATGTCATTAACTTCCCATTTTTTGTTTTTAGCACTTGACCCTCAACAACACGTGAGGTAAATTAAAAAATAAACAGCTTAACATATCCATACTTTCCGTCTTTAATTGAGGCATTAGTTTGTTGAATTGGATAGCCTTCGTCTTGGCAAGAATAATTATATTACAAGGCAACCTTTTAGGTAACTGCTACTAGGACTAGATTATCTTGGTAAAATGATCCATCTATACATTCTCAACATGAAGTTGCAGTACCAAACACAGGAAAGTGTGAAACAACTGCTTTTATGGATTGTGGGTTACACTTGATAAGACCATTCTTCTACGCCCAAACATCGATATGACACAATTTCCATGTTTCTACAAATGGTAATTATCAATTTTTTAACTGACACCTTGATCGGTCCAAAAATGCTGCCGTCCCAGATTCAATATTCTGGCCAACTTACACTTGATAAGACCATTCTTCTACGCCCAAACATCGATATGACACAATTTCTATGTTTCTACAAATGGTAATTATCAATTTTTTAACTGACACCTTTATCGGTCCAAAAATGCTGCCGTCCCAGATTCAATATTCTGGCCAACTTCTGTTCCAAATACTGAATGGCAAAGGGATATTGGCTTAGGATGATAATGAATTAAGGTTTAAAATTAAAATTAGTGGGTATCGGTCCGATAAAAATTTGATAACAAAAATTGATAGGGTATCCGTTATGATTTAATTTTTATAAGAGGTAATTTATGTATAAATTGACAGGTTTTGGTTTTAGATGTTAAAAAAATCGAAACTCGATTATTAGTTTTGATTTTTAAAAAAATCCATTATATATATATATATATATATATATATATATATATATATATATATATATATATATTTATTTATTTATTTATTTATTTATTTAAAACAATAAAAGACTAATAAAATTAGTAATTAAAATGATAAAAAATTTGAACTAAACTCAATTAAAAAAATGAACTAAATTCAATTAAAAGAGATGAGTTAACCCCATTAGACTAATACTTATACTCTTAAAAATTGTCAGTTTTAGTTGTGAATGATTTTTTTTTTTTTTTTTTACATAACTTTTTGATTTTAATTTTTGCTCATAAAATCATTATGTAATTTATTTTAAATTTTATCATTGGCTTGGATTTTTTTATTTTTGGTTTATTTACATTTAAATTAATTTTTTAATTACATTTTTCAGGTTTTTTTAAATTTAAACTAATTTTTTATTTTTTTAATTAAACAGTCACTGTTATAGTTAACCGCAATTTTTTGAATACTTAACGGTTACAATTATGGTTAGTGATTTTTAAACCCATTACATTTCGGTTACAATTATTGTTATAGGTTTGCTAAATTGTTTCAGTTACGATTTTTTATTTTTCACAGTTGTTTGAACTGTTGTTATCCCTAATATTGGGTGATTAGTCTAACAATATTATAACTTTACGAGAGACATCAATGATGCTGGTGAAATGATAATACAATCAGTTTAATCTTTATATGTAATCATGCATATCATTTTATTATACCTGTATCATTCCTTTATCAACACTGATCTCCTTAACGTTTTTAGGGGACTCAAGTCTAGTGATGAGTATGCCCATCAGGGTTTTTTTTTAATCATATTTTTGACTTTTTCCACCCGTTTCTGGATATAGATGTCATGGCCGGGCAACTACTTAAGTGCACCAAACAGGAGACGCCATTAGTATTATAAAGGAAAGACTTAGAACTGAATCTCGCGACCAAATGAAACTTGTTTTACTGCAATATATAGGCATATATGGTTCAATGGCCAAAAAAGCAATGAACCCAAAACGAAACTTAAGACATCTGGACACTCTAAAGTTTTGGCTATACAATTTTTAATTGATTTGAGACTCACTTATGCTTTTCTATATCCTTGTATCTTCATTGCCTGAAATTTGAGCATCATGTTCTTGAGATGACGACTTCTCATCCAGTCATATATTAATGCTTTTAGCTAATTGGTGAAAAGTTTATTGCGTGCTCAAGTATAATCAGCTGGTGGATTTTTTTTTTCTTTATATAATGGAGACGAAATCCTTATTTAAACTCAAAATTTCTATTATAATATATTTTAACCGATCATTCTATCTAACTCTTGAGTAGCAGTTGATGAATTTGAAAATGAAGTATGTGTTTCATGTATGTAACATGTGCCAAAACGCAAAGAAACCTAAGACAAATGGTGTCCGGTGTCCGGTGTCCCAGCCGTGAGCTCAAACTTGTCATTTTCGCATACGGAGAATTGCACAAATGGTCATTATTTTTTTAAAATTTTAAATTTGTTTATATTGTTCAAAATAATTAATTTAGTCTCTATTATACCCAAAAATTTTAAACCTGTCCCTATTGTTCAAAATTAGTCCATTTAGTCCTTATTATTTTCTAACAAATTTTAATTTAGTCACAATTTTTATTAAACGTTGAGGACTAAATTGAATTTTATATATGTACATATACACCTTTCACACACGCATATATACAAATACATATAGCCACCATACACACATATATGTATATATATATATATATATATATATATATATATATATATATATATATATATATAAATAACACGTACACATGCACGCACGCAAATGCGCGTCTGCATACACACAACCATACTTACAAGGGCAGATCTAAGTTTCTTGTTCAGTGAGGATTAAAACACATAATTTAACACTTATATACAAGTAAATGTTTTTTAGTAGGGGCTGGATTTATTTTTTAGACTAATAATATCTTAAAATTATATATTTCCCAAAAAAAAATTTGGACCAATTTATGCCTCCCCACCCATGCACACTAATACGCTCAAGAACACATACACAGAGGGGTGGGAGTTGTCACGGGGATAGGTTGAGTCATGGGTAAGGGGTTGTAGGGATAGGGTGGGTTATGGAAGGGGGGTTGTAGGGACTAAGATGGTAACTAGGGATGACAATGAGAGCGAATTTTACGAGTACATGCCCCGCCCCTACCCCAAATGAGGCTGGGATTAGGGTTAGAAATGAGGAATGAAGCGGGTGGTAGGAATTAACTTTTAATCCCCGTGCAGGCGCGAGACAAAGCGCGAGGATAAGCCTTCCCTACCCGTCATACATGTATAATTATTTTTATATCTTTAGTTTTACATATGTACTGAAATTTAGAATTATAAATATAAAAGTGTGAAAAAATGACATTAAATAAATTATTACTAAAATAGAGAAGGAAAAATAGAAAACTCAATAGGATTTTATAATCATTCTTTTGATTAAGACATTACATGTTATTACTTGACATTTGCAATCATTTTACATAAATACATTCCTTTCACTATTAATCATAGTTGATTCAAGAGATTGTTACTTGTTTCTAATTGTTTTTCAAAATAATTTCAAACAACATTTAAGGGTTATATTTTAAAGATGTTCAATTACTATTATATGTTGACATGTGATAAAAAAAAAAGTGATTAATTCTAATTACACAAAGGGGTATTCTTTTTTCACATATAATTCTCATATACAATGATTTTAGTCCGAATTAATTTTAAATGCTTAAAATTTAGTTGCTATGATATTATTTTTACTATGTAACTGGAAGCATAAGACTCAATATATAATAAATATTCGACATTTATTTAAGACCTATATTTATATTTATCTTTATCATATTTTTTAATTTATATTTTGAAGTTAGATGGTTCAAATTAAATTTCTATTTTAAAGTTTCATGGTTAAATCAAATTTAATATAGTAAACTTTAAAAGAATAATGAAAAACGTGCAGACAATTCCCATTCTCTACTAGGATTCAGGGACAGGGGATAAAGGTATAGAACGTGGGGACGGGGTGGGTGTTAACGGAACTTTTTAAGTAACGGGGTGAAGTGTGGGGATAGATATCCCGCCCCAAACCTGCCCCATTATAATCCCTTGGTAACCAGGTTGGGGGTAGGGGGGGTGTTTGAGGTTAGTTGGGTAAATTGTTAGCATAATTTATTATTGCAGAGATAGTTTAGTCATTTTTTATATATTTTTTAAATATATAACGATGCAAACTAAATTATTTTGATTTTGAAATATTGTGGACTAATTCATACCTTTTAAAATATTGAGACTAACTTACAAAAAGAATTTGAAAAAAAAAAAAAAAAGAACTACGGTTGTAATTTACTCGCACATGAAAAAGAAAACATATGTTGTTGAGTATGTTATTTATGATACATCTAAATAATTAATTATTTAAAAGTTGAGAAAGGACACTATCCTTATCTAATCTACACATAGAAACAAACTATCACACCAAGTTTATCACTTCAACTTGACTTTTTAATTGGCATACTGAAAGGACAATTTTTTTATTCGTTTTTCTTCTTTTTTATTACGTTCTTTATATCCTGCAATCATTTTGTTGGCTTATGGTCAAAACGAAAACGGTAACGTACGATATTTTCCTTCTCTAGCAGTGTTTTTTCCAGCGAAAAAGAAAAGTTAATGTCACAATGCACGAACCTCTATCTATAAAGCCTCAGAGAAAACAATAGACAACAAAAAAAATGTGATAAAAGTGCCAAATTAACAAATTAAAAACATATTTTCTATTTTGCTTTTTGCTTTTTTTGGGGGGTGGCGGGAGGCGTGCTTGCGGGGATGGCGACCAAAATAAGGGACCAAAAGCTCGATTAAAATGGGGCAACAAATAGTTCAAATAGATATCACATATTTGGGAATAAAATTTTAAGGCATCCTATGTGAAAGAGTTATAAAATAGTCAAAATATAAAAGATATTATAGAATAATTCAAGTGGGCTCGCCAGCATATTTAGATCCTGATAACTTTATAATATTATAACAAGATTGATGATAGTGAATTGATGCTTATCAAATAACTGTAATATTACTCACTACCTAATCTCCCTAGTAAAATTAGATCTATCACACCATTCTTAAAAGGGTAATTTACTGCAATGATTCTAGATTTTTGTCTTTTTTGATATTTAAGTCATTTATCTTTCATTTTGGACAAAATGATTATTCATCTTTTATTTTGGTGACAATCATTAGCCCTTAGAGTAAAATATGTCAAAAAATAACGTTAGTGAACACGTGAATGGTACGTGACCACAAAATGCATAAACTTTAAGATGGTTATATTTTACAGCATGATAATTTTATCCCTAAAGATTTATAAATTTTTCTGTCACGTGTCATCCACTTGCTCATCCACGTACCAATCTGCAACAACATTAGTGAGGCGTAGTCGGCATGTTAATTATGTCACAATCGCTGGTTATAATCTTTTAATTTGATAAACTTCATCTCCTTATAGCAGTTTGTGGTTGCTCAATGATGTTGAGAGCTTGGCCATGTCCGTGGCTTTTCCTATAGGACTATGTGTTAGTCAAAAAAATCAATTGTTATTAAATAGAATAACTCAAGAACTTATATATTAGCTTTGAAAGTCTTAATTTTTTCATATGAGATAATTAGATTTTCCAACACTCTCTTCACGTGTGATCCATAATTAACTAATTGACATGGATGTGAGGAAGTAGAGAATTTGAAAGAGCTGGTCATTTGTTAAAGGTACAATTAATGAATGACGTGGTACAAGAACAGTGAATTTATAAACCGTATATCAAATTCGATGCGCAACAAGTCCATGTGCATAAAGTCAATGCACAATGCCCGAAACCTGAATGAGCCGCATATATACGGATGATAACATAGAATCAAAGCTCGACTTGGATACTATGTTAATTAACCTGAATTTTTATCTTAAAAACTAATTGGTAATAAGTAAACTTAGAACTCCTAATTTATACAATGGATTCTCCAACACTCTTGACCTTCTACAGTTAACTTGGTGTTTTGAACAGTGAAATTGTTGCTAGCTTTGGTGATTGAGAAGGAGGCCACTTTCACATAGAGCAGGAAATCTGAACATTTCGCATTATATTTCCATTTCCAATCATTATAATTCCACTTTCACATATATATTCATTTTCTTCAGCAACACCAAATGCAATTCATATGGCATCGAGGAGGAAACGGCGAAAATAATGGTCCAGCACCCAGCAGGGAAAAAGAAGAGCAGCAAAAGGAATCAAAACGAAAAACATAACATCGATATGACTCGCTATCTCCACGTTTCTATTTATAGTAACCACCAATTTGTTAACAGACATCTTTTTTGGTCCAAAAATGCTGCCCTAGAGTCAGCGTTTTAGCTAGCCTGTTTCTTGATATAGATGTCATCGACTCATTGGCAACTATATAAGTGCACTAAACAGGAGATGCATTATTAGAAGTATAAAAAAGGACTAATTTCACAATGGTCTTCAATATTGACATATTTTTCATTTTTGTCCTTATTATTTTAAAAATGATGTGATTGGCTTCTAATGTTTTACACTTTTTTTTCAGTTTTCATTCCTATTGTTATATTATAAACGTGACGCGTTTAATTTTTAAAGTTTATAAAAAAATTTAATTTAGTGCCCAATATTTTTACTTTTTTCATTTTAGTCCCTAAAGTTTCATATACAGGTCACAAACAACAAGGAGTAATTGAGACTTTTTTAAAATTTGCGGGGACTAAGTTTATTACTTTTAAAATAATGGAGACGAAATTAAAAGAAAGTATAAACATTGGATATTAAATTGAAACTTTTTGTAATCTTTAAAAATTAAGTACACGTACGTCAATTTTAAAACAATGAGAATGAAATTAAAAAATTTAAATAATAGAAACCATTTGTGAAATTTAAGAACTGAGAGTGGAAAACTAAAACTCAGGACCAAAATTAATGAAACTTGTTTCACTCCAAAACAGTATAATGGCCATAAATGCATTGGACCCAAAACGTCTAACTAAGCCATCGTGTTTTCCTAGTATATTCATTGCTAGAAATAATCTGAGCATCATGTGATTGAGTGTAACATAATGTGATTGGCTTGTCGGATAGCTCAACTATTATCTATAGGTTTATAAGTCATTATTTGTTGTGGAGTCTACTTATATATAAATTAATTGATAATCAGCCTGAATTGACCATATAATTATTCCATATGTTTTATTTATAAAACATGTGTCAGTAAGAAACCTAAGACGCACTCGTGTCTCTGCCATGAGCTGCCACTTGTCATTCTTCAATATATTAATTCTCAATCTGCCGTGGAGGTCCCAAGTAGTTCTTGCAAAGGAATCAGTACTATTGTTTGTCTGACATCGTTGTCCAAATCAATAAATTTATTTTCTTAAGCTTCACATTTTACAGCACACCATATGTATGCACTCCTTGTCGACCTTTGATATTAATGGTAAAGTAAAAAGCAACCCTTATGTCTATAAGAATTGAGTAGAGTGCGTGGTTACTTTACTGTTATTAAAGGTTATAAATTTAAATTTATGTAATTCTATCATAAATATTATATAATTTTAATTTGAAATATACGTTTGGACACGCGGCTGCAAAGTCCAATTGAATGCAGCTTAAACAAATTTATTATACTAATGTTGTTGCAGATTGGTAGCTAGCCAAAATTAAGGGTTAGGAGAACCCCTTTGCTTCTCGAGTGCAGGGTAGCTAACATGCCTGCCGAACTTGTATACTTTTTGTATATGTAGTGACATGCTCCAGTTTGGGGTAGGATGATTTATCTTCCTTCTATTGGCATTTACATGGACAAAACAAAAAAGAAAAAATGAAAAAGAAAAACCTTGCACTCCATTAATGGATCTCATTCCCCCTTTGAGAAATAGCGCTAGATTTGGTTAAAATATAGAGAAAATGCAGAGGAAAGGAAAGGTAAAAATCTTATTACAGGAAGAGGACCGATGTGTATACTTCTTTCTTTTGTTGTTTGGTAGGAATGGTAACAAAGTCTATGGTCTTGATTTTTTTTTTTTTTTATCACCCTTTTATTAGTTTCTATGTGTGATTGCATTGCCAAGGGAGGGGGGGGGGGGGGGGGGGGGGGGGGGGGGGTGGTAGAAATCATTACTAATCTTCAATATTTACACTTTAAAAAATAAAATAAAATTAGTCCCTAAGTTTACAAAAAAAAAGTAGCGCAAAGTGGACTTTGTTTCCAACATTGAACCTAGTGGCATAGAGTAATTGTAAATATACTATTTTGTCTCTTTTTTTTTTTTTTTAGGTGTCATCGCCATAACTTACAACCTCCATTACATCACATCTTAATATACTACCAAATCGATCCGTTCTTTTCTAAATTAATAAATCAAATAAATCAAGCTTCTATTGATTCAATAAAATGATAATATTTAATGATGATAAGGAGAGGCTACTTGGGCTCTATTCTTTCTCTTCTGAAGGAATTGTTGCAAAGATCTCTTCATGGAAAGACCTCTTGGACTTTGTAGTTGCGAGTGTAGTAATGGTGATGTTGGTGAAGAACCGATTGGGGTCTTTGAGCTTTCCTCCATTTTGCGGCTCGCAAGCAATATGATCGCTCTGGCCTGCAATTTAATTTTGAACAAAATATTGATTAATCACATATACGTTTTAGATGATCCATTTTAATAACTTTTGTCTTAATAGTTTTAGTCTAATAAACAATTAAAACAAATTAATGGCTTGTATACTAAAACAATTAAAACACATGAGTAATTCGCCAAATTTGTACACTGGATCTCAAGGGTGGATATAGGATTTTTACTCAGTGGGGCTAAAACCAGATAATTTAACACATGTATATGGATAATTTTATTTTCTGTGAGGCTTAAATTAAAATTTTAACCTAAAAACACTTTAAAAATGCGCATATTTTTAAAAAAATTTAGATCTAACTCACTCATTAATAGCCCCACTCTTGAGGTCAGTGGGAGCTGCATCCCCCATTGGCCCCAAGCTAAATCTGCCCTTGCTAGATCTACCTTATTGTATTTTTTTAAAGCATCTAAAAACTGCCTAATTTATGAAACAAATGAGTAATATTTCGTGATAAGGGAAAGTTATGATTCACTATATGCTTGTGTTATAAGTAATAAAGGCATTACACCTTAAAGATGCAACAAATGCAGTTTCGCTAAACTACTTACTGGCCTAGCCAAAAAAAAAAAAAAAATGCAGAAAGCATTTTAATGAACATTTAGCACCAGCTACGTACATGTTACAATTCTTTAGAACCATTAAAGAATTGTTGTATGCGACTAAAGTTTGATGGCTACATTTGATATTATTTCTAGAGAAAAAATGTGTAGAAGCGTCTTGCTCATGACCTATGTGTGTGTGAGATTCCACGAAACTTCCATGAAACTGTAACGAAGACCTAAGTGTGGTTCTCACCAGATCACTTTGTAGATATATCTAAGCTTTTTTTTTTTCCATAAATTTTCTTTTATTTTTCAAATTGGTTAAGAGTTTCAATAACATACGTGTCAAGGAAATTGGAAAATTAAACAACGAAAATGTGTATAATACTATTCTGGTCTGATTCGGAATTGAATGAACTTATAATCATGGAACTCGATCATCATATTATTATTTCATTTTTTCCCATGCAATAATATGTGTCCATAGAGCACAAACCTGAAGCTCTGTAACGTCACAAACAGTCATTCTTCCGTTGTAGAAAATGGTTATCTGCTTTTGTTGTTGTTGTTGTTGCTGCTGCTGCTGCTGTTCGTTTGGGCTCCCATTGAACACATTCAACCTTCAAAAACATAAAAAGAAAGACTAATCAACACTTGTTCTCAATCAACATAACAAAACACACGTACTCAACGTGAAAATACACACAGAGACTGAAAGAGACTTACATGGGGTGGTACTGGCTGCTGGAATCTGTTGAATCTAAGGACATGGCAGGCGATACCAGCCGAAGCTCCAAATTACAATTTCTTCTCATTTTCTTAAACTAAAAATGGATTTTGCTTCGCTGACAAAGGAGGCGGCTAGCTATATGGTGCTTTTATGGAGGAAGGGAGAGGATGAGATGTTAATCAAGAATGGCAGAAAGCAAGGTCACAAGTGATTAATGAAATTCATAGGTGGGGGTATATATATAAATATATAGGCATTAATGGTGGTTGTGAGCCACATTAAGGCTTTAAAGAAAAAAAAAACGTTTTGAAAATATTTTCACACACGAAACGTACACTGCCAAATTAAAGGGTGAAGAGACACACACATAAAAAGCGGCACAATGTTGGAAAAATGATAAAAAGCACGTGTAACATGAGTTTCCTACGTTGTATAACCCAATAAAACAGTTGTAGTATTACTTTGCTTCCATATTTCATGCACGTGCATGAGTCGGCCACGAGTCCTTTTTCTTTTTTCTACTTCCGGAAATCTCTTCATATGGAAGAACTCAAAGGTGATATTCCTTTACTATAATAACTAATTTGAATGTGATTTCTCCTTGAATTGGTTTCTATTTTTCTAGTTGAAGTGTTCTTTTCCTTTTTCTATGTTTGTTTATTTTTGTGTTCTTATTAATTGCTAAAGCCTACCACCCATTCCTATCTATTCTATGTAATTTCTTTTTCTTTCTTTACATTTAGGGTACGTAAATGGAGTGTCGTTTTCAGTTTGAATTTTCTTCTTTATTGATTCTCTAACCCTCTATGAGAGAAGGAAAGATGGTACTACTAAGATATCAAAAACCTCCAATGACAAATAATATTGTCTAAATTAAAACTCGGAAGAGGATTTCCTATTCAATCTTGAAAAGAGATTCGAATCAAGGGCTATTTAGAGTACATGAATGGTGATAGAGTCAAATGTTTTTCTAAAAAAAATTAATTATGGTGGCTGACAAAAAGCATTACGCATACCTCTGTTGAGATTTATATGTATTAAATAAATAAATAATGACATTGATTCATGTCACATCTACCATGATATACTATAAAGGTTCAAATAAACTTAGGAGGCATTTCGCTAGCGGAATTATGTTTTGTTTTCAGAAATCATATTTATAGGAATGTGAATAAAATTGTTTAATATGTTAAAAATATTCTTAAAAATGTTATATCATTATGTTTGATTTAGACTCAATGTTTTTCAAATTTTGAGCAATTTTCCAAACTTGTCCCTAAATCGAAAGGACAAAAATATTGGAGGAGGTAGTGGTGGTGGTGGAGGTGGATATTAGAGTACTTATCGCATCTGCATCTTATCTCAAAGCTCGTTTATCTCCTCCGCACGTATGACTCTTGTATACTAGATTAGTTTTGTATCTTACGTGATTGATTTGTTGTAATCCATTGTATGTATCTTTGGTTTAGGCCTAGACTTGTGTACACTATATAATACGTTTCATACACTAATGGAAAATTGCTTCACTGCATATAGCTTTTTCTACATGGTACTAGAGCAGGTCATCAATTAACGATCTGTCAAGTGCCTAAACCAAACTTACTACCAAATTCATGTCAGGTTCTTCTTCTTCGACAATGAGCGGCAATAAAGCTGCAAGCGAAGGAGCCCCAGGAACAGATAACCTAAACCAAACACCATTAGTAGGGGACGTGAATTCCCCCTATTTCCTTCAACCCTCAGATCATCCCGGGTTGGTTTTCGTGGTAACCCCATTAAGTGAAGATGGTGAGAACTACTTTACCTAGAGAAGAAACATGATCAATGCCTTAGATTCAAAAACCAAAACTGGATTTATAGATGGAACAATTACGAGGCCGGATATAAATTCCCGAGACTCGTTGTCATGGACCAAATGCAATGCAATGGTGCGTTCTTGACTCATCAATTCTATGGCCAAAGAATTGCAGAATAGCGTTACCTATGCAGAAATTGCAAAAGAGATTTGGAAAGATTTGGAGGAACGTTTTTCGCAAGGAAACGCAGCGAGAGTATATGAGCTGCATCGAGCGATTGCTCTTCTTCAACAAGAGAAAGCTTCAATGTCAGGCTACTATCGGAAGCTTTGAGGACTTTGGGATAAGTTACAATCTGCTAATCCATTGCCAATATGCTCATGTGGATGTCGATGTGGTGCATTCAAGAAAATACAGACCATCCGAAAAAATGAAAAGGTTTTTGATTTCCTAATGGGACTAGATAACACCTTTAATACTATACGATCTCACATATTGAGTATGGAGGTGTTTCCTACTCTCGGAAAAGCATATGCTTTTGCAGCTCAAGAGGAAAAACAACAAATTGTAGTCGCATCAAGGCCACAAAATGGAGAAACAGTTGCAGCATTCATGGCAAACAAGGTATCAACGGTGTCGTCATTCTCGCAAGAAAAAGGAGGAAACAATTGGAATAAACCGAGCTGTGATCACTGCAAGAAAATGGGCCATTCTAGTGATCGTTGCTATGAGTTGATTGGGTACCCACCAAACTGGCGCAAGAAGACGGGCAAAAGAAATGGCAAGATGCAATCAAATAATGGCGGCCGAAATGTGCAAGAGTTTAACGTAGCCAATGTAGCAGTCCTTGAGAATCAAAATGGGAGTAATGTTCATGAACAAATTGATTCAAAGTCTTTTGTTCCACGTCTTACAGAGCTTCAATATCAACAACTAATGGGTTTGTTGAGTGGCAGTGGGGGCGCGACCACTTCAGCAAGTGCAGCAAATCATGTCGGTATGATCAATACTTATGTACCTTGGGTTATCGACTCAGGTGCCACTGACCATTTTACATGTAGACCAGAGTTACTTGTAAATGGCACATCAAATCCAAATATATCTCCTATTCGTATTCCATATGGAAGAAGCGTTCCAGTACAAACCATAGGTGACATGAATCTAGGGAGTACTTTTAAACTAGAACGAATTATGGGGGTTCCAGAATTTAATTGTAATTTGTTATCTGTGAACAGATTGACAAAAGATTTAAATTGTGCACTGACTTTTTATTTGGAATTTTGTGTTATACAGGATTTAACCTCGAGGAAGCCAATTGGAGTGGGTATAGTAAAGGCTGGCTTGTACTTCCTCGAACCAAAAGAAAAGGTGGCACTTATGGCGAATAAGCAGCAGGAAAACATCATTTGGCATCAGTGACTTGGACATTTACCAATGGATCGCTTGTCACATATTTTTGGTTGTTTTTCTAGTGTTCAAAAGAACTTCATTTGTGATGCTTGTTGTAAGGCCAAACAAACTAGATTGCCATTTTCAACAAGAAGTAATAAAAGTACAACTATTTTTGATTTAATCCACTGTGACATATGGGGCCCATACAAGACTGCTTCTCAGACTCGTGCTCACTATTTTTTAAGTCTGGTTGATAATTATAGTAGAGCGACATAGGTATACCTTATGAAGCTCAAATCTGAAACAAGCTCAAAACTCATACACTTCTTCAATTGGGTCAAGAATCAATTCAATGTGCAAGTATGTACCTTGCGAACTGACAATGGAATGGAATTCTTGCATCAAGATTTACTAACATATTATCATATGAATGGAATTGAGCATCAGACAACTTGTGTTTACACACCACAACAAAACGGTGACATCTATTCGAAATGGCACGAGATCTACGTTTTTAGGCCAATTTACCCATCTCTTTCTGGGGTGAATGCATCTTAACAGCTGCATATTTGATCAATAGGATGCCAAGCCAAATTTTACAGAACAAGACGCCTTATGAAAAATTATATGGGATATCACCTTCATATGAACATTTGCATGTTTTTGGCTGCCTGTGTTATGCGCATGTCCCATCAAAGACGAGAGACAAGTTTGAAGCTCGAGCTCGTAAATGTAGCTTCATCGGATACCCAATGGGGACAAAAGGGTATCGTGTTTTTGATATGGAAACCAAGGAGATTCATGTCTCACGAGATGTTATATTTCATGAGGGCCATTTTCTTTTTTTGGAAGAAAATATTGCACCTGATTCTCAAAGGCAGCCAAGTCCTAGCACAAGCAGCTCAAATCCTCATTCAACATTAATGATGGATCAGACCACTTTAAATCATTCTACTCCAATTGTTTATGAACCAACAGACCCCTTGCATTCTCACGAGATTCCACCTGCTAATCCTTCATCATCAACTCAAGGTCCTGAGTTAACACCAACGATTGGTGAGCATTCAAGTGTGGAACGCCAAGGTGACTCTAATGCCATGCTAAACTTGTCATCGCCAGCTTCCTCACAAAGGCAATATCAGAAATGCACTGAACGCAGTAAACGAACCAGGCAGCTTTCAAGTCGACTTGCAAATTATCATTTCGCCTTGCCACCATCTCTCCAGCTACCCACTTCACCTCCTTCTTTGGCACACTCGACGGTACATCCTATTAACTCATATATTTCCTACTCAAAATTTAGCTCAGCTCACAATGCTTTTTTAGCGGCCATCACTGTCAATGATGAGCCTCAATCTTTTGCTCAGGCAGTTCATTACAACCACTAGTGAGATGCTATGATGAAAGAGATTATCGCACTTGAAGCAAACCAAACTTGGACTCTTGAAAAGCTCCCTCATGACAAATGCACAATAGACTCAAAATGGGTTTATCGGATTAAATACAAACCAGATGGAAGCATAGAACGCTACAAAGCCCATTTGGTAGCAAAGGGATTTACTCAAGTAGAAGGTGTGGACTTTCATGTGACATTTGTACCTGTCGCCAAGCTCGTAACAGTTCGTTGCCTTCTAGCAGTCGCAACAATACATAATTAGGAATTGCATCAGTTAGACGTCAACAATGCATTCCTCCATGGAAATTTGGAAGAAGAAGTTTATATGAAATTACCACAGGGGTTCGAGAAACAGGGGGAGAACTACGTGTGTCATCTCCAAAAATCTTTGTATGGCCTTTGGCAAGCATCTTGTAATTGGTATCACAAGTTCACCTCTTCTCTTTTGGGGCTTGGATTTAATCAGTCCCAAACAGATTACTCCTTATTCACATACTCTCGAGGTAATCATTTTCTTGCCGTGCTCATTTATGTGGATGATGTCATAGTTGCTGGAAATGATCATGAACGAATTGTGAAACTCAAACAACATCTTGATAATGCATTTCACATCAAAGATCTTCCTTGGCCTCGAAGTTGCACGTTCCTCTGTAGGTATTTCACTCAGTCAAAGAAAATATACACTTGATCTCTTGGCTGAGAGTGGTCTTCTTGGTGCACGACCTAGTCGTTTTCCTATGGAATCTCAACACAAGTTATCTGCCGGCATTGGACCACCTTGTCCTGATCCAGGCCAGTATCATCGCCTAATTGGCAAGCTATTATATCTAACGATTACTCGCCCTGACATTTGTTATGCAGTTCACATACTTAGTCAATTCATGCAAGACCCAAGGCAACCTCATCTTGATGCCACATTTCGGGTACTGCGTTATCTCAAAGGCACTCCAGGACAAGGAATCATGTTATCGTCTAACAGCTCACTTCAATTACGAGCATACTGTGATGCCGACTGGGCAGGATGTCCTACCACACAGTGCTCTACTACAGGGTATATTGCTTTCTTGGGAGATTCTCCTATTTCTTGGCGATCCAAGAAACAAACTGTGGTTTCGCGATCCTCTGCTGAAGCAGAATATAGGAGCATGGCTGCTACTACCAGTGAAATTATTTGGCTCTGTCGCTTATTACAAGAACTCCAAGTACCACGTCCTACGCCTGTCCCTCTATTTTGTGACAATCATGCAGCTATTCATATTTCGGCTAACCCGGTATTTCATGAGCGTACCAAGCACATCGAAATAGATTGTCACTTTGTTCGCCATCATGTCCAGTCCAAGACTCTCTTGCCCAAAGCTATTTCAACTCACCATCAGCTTGCTGACATTTTTACCAAAGCATTGGGCACATATAAATTCAGTCAAATTTTGGGCAAGTTGGGCATTTCGTCACTCCATGCACCAACTTGAGGGGGAGTATTAGAGTACATATCGCTTCTGCACCTTATCTCAAAGCTCGTTTATCTCCTCCACACGTAGGACTCTTGTATACTAGATTAGTTTTGTATCTTACATGATTGATTTGTTGTAATCCATTGTATGTATCTACAAAATTTGTCATTTCAGTATGTCAATTAAAAACTCAAGTTAAAGTGATATCGAACTTTTTAGATATACAAATGAAAGACGTGCAAAAATTTACAACCTCTTACCGAAATGAATAATATAAAGTTGCACTCCTATTGTAGATTTTGTTTTCGCTTTTTTCGTTTTTTTTTTTATGTGAACTTTTTATCTCTTCCGTAAGTTGGTTAATTCGACAACACTTAACCACATGAGCGCGAACCATGTTCACCGGTGAATAAGTACAGGAGTAAGATGTTGGAGAAATTTACAAATTTCAATTATATCAATATATAACACCTAATAATTAGATAAAATAATTGAGTAATTGATGTGTAGAGATAAAAAAAAAAAAATTTCACATTAAAATTATAATTTCGAACTCAATTATACTATAAAAAAAAAAAAATTACATCGATACATACAACATCAGCATCAGAAAGAGAAAACAATATTCTCAAGTTGCATGCCGATTTATTTTTTTTATTTTATTTTTACTTTTTTGGTGTGGATAAAGGCCTACTTAAAGGGTTTTGTTTTCTTCATCAACTATTTAAAGGGTTTGAAGGACGTCATTTTGTAGATGGCGTGATAGATCTAATTATTTTCATGAGGGAGATTAATAGTGCACGTGGCAGGTGATATTGCAATTATTAAATTATTATTATTTTATCATAATTAATATTTTATAATATTATTGCAGGATCCAAATCCCCTACAATCCCACTTAGAAGGAAAATTCTTTAAAAAGTTTTAATTGACTAGTCAGTTTGGACTTTCACTCACAAAACATGAGAGTCCACACATATGAGGGGTCATTCCCATGTAAGTAAAAATCCAGACTGATGGGTCAGTCTGAATTTTTTGAAAAGTTTTCCCACTTAGAATTATTTTACTTTCCCAAACGTGTGGTGGCGCATAAACTATGTAAAAGTACAAAGCACAATTAAAACCTTTCACGAATTACCTTCCTTTCCTTCCATAAAACTCTAAATTGAGATGACTACAAAATCTTCTCATTAAAGAATTTTTCAATCCCTCCATAATCTTTTTTCCTTTCCAAAAATTAATTAAAACAAAGGAAATAATTCAGTAATCCCTCTCTTCCTTTTCCTATACTTCTCTTTAAACTGTACAAATCCAAAGACTACGAAAGAATTTAACAAATATATTATCCTGGAGAACGACAAAAGAAGTCTAACAGATTATTTGAAAATATTTGTGGTGTGAAATTCATTTGATTTATAAATGAATTTCTTAAGAATTTGTATTAATAAATAAATTCCTTATTTGGAACTGCAAAATATTATTAAGTTAATTATGTGATTTGTAAGTATATTTATTGTTGATATTCCTTTTCTATCCCTATATCTTGAAATTTTGCTTTTGAAACTTTGACGGGAAGAAATATGCATTCTATCAACAACACTTATCAATTTTAAAGTTAAACTTAATTAATTAATATTGATGAATAGATAATACGAGTAAATAATTTATGATTTTAGATGACTAAATATGTTAAGACTAATTGAAAATAAGAGTGGATGATTTAAGCTTCTAATTTAAAGACGAAAAATTGAAGATTGGATTAAATATATACGTACAGTATAACCTTTTTAAATTAATAATGTTGGGACCGTTAAATTCTATTAATTTAACGAGATATCAATTTATCAATAAATTAATAATTATTAATTTATCAAGAAATTTTATTTTTTTGGCTTAATAGGAAACATATTATATTTAGACTATCTTTTTTGAAAAGTGAGTCATAGCTTTTCAAGCTAATTTGAAAAGATAAGAAGAAAAGTCTAATGAAAATAGAAGATAAGAATCTAATTTAGTAGGATTATAACAAATTTCTCTAATCTTGTATCAGAATATGGATTAGAACAAGTTTTTCTAATCTCATAGTTAATTTATTATGTAATTTTTAATTAATTATTAATTTATAAAATATTTGGGTCGATAAAATACAAAGAAAATATTTTATATATATTATCTTATAATTTTATCAAAATTATTAATTTTTTACACTGGTCCCAAGTCGATACAAAACAATTTTATTATTTAAAAGAGATTATTAACTTATCGAGTATTAATTTAAAAAGATTCTATTGTATATGAAAAATAAATTTGCCGTGAAGAAGCTCACAAGAAGAATAAAAAGAACTAATTACATAGGAATACAAAATAATAATTAAGAGTAGTAAAAAAAGAAAGAAACTTAGAGGGTAGATTAGTCTTTAAAAGATAAGTAATTATTAATTTGGTGGCTTGAAATTGCAAATTCCAGCTCTTGAGCAAATATTTAGATAAAGCTAAATAAATTCAGGATTTGCATATCTTGAATTCTTAATTTTTGAAAAGGGGCTTCCAAATACAAAAAAAATAAATTTTCAATTAAAAATCCACAATATTTTATAAAATTCATTTGTTCCATATGTAATAATCAAGTTGTCCAACAAAACAAAACAAAATTCTGCTAAAAACTTCCATAAAAAGTCTCGTCATTGTGATTTTATTCCTCAACTTCCTTTCGCTCGTACACCAAACCTACATAAAGTGCAAAGTGTTTGTAAAGAAACAATGAAAAGGTTAGGTTGGGAGGAAACCATTTTCATTGGTGAATAAATGCAGGACTAATTAAGATGTTGGAGAAATTTCCTAACTTCAAATACATCGATACATAAAACCTAAGAGTTGTGTAAAATAATTGGAGGGCGAATTGTCGTAATTAAAAGTTTCAATTTAAAACTACAGTTTCAATCTCATTGTATTAAAAAAGAAAAAAATACATCGATACAGAAACATCAACAACAGAAAGAAAACAATACTCTGAAGCACACCAAATTGGTCCCAGCCTTATTTGGGCTAGGGGCGGGGCATGTACTCGTAAAATTCGCTCTCATTATTATCCCTAGTTACCATCTTAGTCCCCACAACCCCCATTCCATAACCCACCCTATCCTGACAACCCCCTACCCATGACTCAACCTATCCCGTGACAACTCCCACCCCTCTGTGTATGTGTTCTTGAGCATATTAGTGTGCATGGGTGGGGAGGCATAAATTGGTCCAAATTTTTTTTTGGGAAATATATATATAATTTTAAGGTATTATTAGTCTAAAAAATAAATTCAGCCCCTACTAAAAAACATTTACTTGTATATAAGTGTTAAATTATGTGTTTTAATCCCCACTGAACAAGAAACTTAGATCTGCCCTTGTAAGTATGGTTGTGTGTGTACAGACGCGCATTTGCGTGCGTGCATGTGTACGTGTTGTGTATATATATATATACATACATATATGTGTGTATGGTGGCCATATGTATTTGTATATATGCGTGTGTGAAAGGTGTATATGTACATATATATGTGTGTGTGTACATGTGGCATAGAGTCTGAAAGCCAAGTGGGAATTGGAAGAAAAACAATTTTCACATCCTTGACTACACCATCGCCACCATTCACCCTTGTTATAGTATGCCCATCTACCTCCTCAAGTAAGCTACCATATTGGAAGGTGCAATCCCACTCAAACCGAGTAGTACCCATGCTCATTACAAGCTCAAATATTTCTTCACAGTTTGTTTCGACAACACCAACAACTTTCATTGCTCTACTACAACTTTTTGGAAGAAGCTCCTCAAAAATGCGAAGCCCGTTTTGACATTGAAGCAGATGCTAATACTTTCTAGAAAATGCATGATTGTTACTGTTCTGGTTAGCCAAGTCTGAGTCTAATTTCTTTGTCCAGTCAAATACAGACTCAGGAAGGCCATTTCCCGTTGTTGTTCTCCATAACGAATATGAACGAGAATCATCTTCATCCTTAGCTGCACTAAACTGATTTTCATGATCCGATGAGGAAGACTTCCTTCCACTATCCATTCCAGATTTATATTCAAAAGAATTATACTTGTTACTGTTTGCACCTTGTGACTCTTGATGCTGATCAATAACAGATTCAATTTTCTCCTTCAAAATCAATGCTTCTTGGATGTTAAAAGTTGCCATCGTAATGCGAGGGTACTTCTCTTTTGTGTTGTAAACAGAGAGAACATAAACCATCTCCTCAAGAGAAAACATCAACAGATTGGATAGGTTCTCTATCATGAGCTTTACAACCAGATACCCAGCAATGCTCCAAGTCTGGTACTTTATTGCTTGCTTCCCTATGTAACATCCAGTCTTACTGTCATAGTACTCAGGTCATCTATCCCGAGCAAGGCGCTGCTCCAATAGCTCTATTGATTCATCCATCATCGCCGTCAAAGATGATGACGAGCTATTCTCCGAACCGTTGATATGGTTTTCTAGATTGTTTCCAACACTCGACGGATGTTTTAACATTGCTTTGTGAGGCATCACAACACCTTCATCATAATTTAGTGTCTCTATGTCTGCCAAGTCTCCATCAACATCTTTTTCCATATGCTCTTCATGTAACAGATTCTTTGCCATATCAATTTCATGGTGCAATTTATCTTTGATTTCAGTCACAAACTATAACTCATCCTCTGACTTCTGCAATGTCTTCCGTAGGCTATGATTTTCAATTTGTACCTCTTCTAGTGTCCTCTCTGTTGAGAAGAAAGTGGTTGAGTTTGATGTGCGTTCCCAGATAGAGTCTGCATTGATGCAAATTGAAGAACTAAAATCTGAAGGCAATCTCCTCAGGAGAAACTTTAAGCTGAAATTCTTCACATACATTTTATCAAACATCCTTTTAGCACTATCCAAATCACCCATTTTGCTAGACATATCAATCAACTCTTTCTCACAATCTTGATCAATGGCAACCATCTCATCATCTTCATCATCAACCCTTTCTACAGAAGAAAGATGATCCTTCATCCCCGCTTTATGTTCAAATTCTAACTCTTCGTCCAGCAAAAATGTGTCCCCAAAATCATTGGATACGTCATCAAGATTCTGGCCATACAAATTTGAAGTCAATTCCCTCTGGTCACCTTCCTGGCTTTTATGAGCACTAGTTTTTTTCTCAAAAAAGATCCTCGCAAATGAGGTCGTTATGCTAAACCATCATTCTTAATGTGGTTGATAATTGACTCTGAATTTGTTCCAGGGCTAGATTAACCATTTCCTACAGTGGATGAGTGAAATTGGTCATCAGTCGGTACCTTCTCCCCGTTGTTCTCTGCATCATTGTGACTAGCTACTTTTTGATCGTTTCCGCCCGCTTTGTGTTTGTCCCAAGCTTCGTCGATGGTTTTCAGCGAGGACTGCGAATTCTTTGACTGCAACACGTTCGGTACATGAGTTTCGTAGCCATGACATGGTTGTGCCAATTCGTCAGCAACCGAAAAGTAAGTAGGTGTAGCCACCGCTGCTGGGACAGGTTCCGCCACGACTACCACCATTGAGTCGACTACCATCATGCGACTGTGGTTGAGCTTGTGGGTACATCAATTCTGGATAATAGTAGTCTGGAAACGGTTGTTCAGAGTAGACCGGCGAATAATAGGGATAGTATTGTTGAGACAGTGGAATGTAAAGGTCGTACCCAGCATACCGCGGATAGTATTGCTGAGACTGATAATTCATGACGTGCAGTCCGATACTGTCAGCCATGGAGTCAATGAAAGCAACAATGTAACGAACTAAGATTTTGAGGAAGAATAAAAAGACATAAAAAAAAGGGAAATTATAGAGAATTAAAGAAAGAAGAACAAAATAGAAATAAAGATAGTGTTTGCTTGCTTTGTTTTATGCCTTCTCTCTCTTTTTATAAACTACTCAACACCTCACAAATTAATTGTCTTAACTAATTCCAGTTATAATTAACTGAACATGTGAAGTAGTTACACGATTTTCATCGTCCAAGTCAAAGCTATCAAATGAACAATGAATTTATTTTGTTCTTTGTGGTTGTGCCAAAAAGATATAAACAAATGTTGCAAGGAAAGAATCGAATCTTTTACTTTCTCACCAATTCTTCTCATTTTCCGCAGCGGAATTTGAATAGATTGAGGCGACTATTATGCCTTACGCTAATCTGCTGTAAATTAATTTTTTAAGTTCAATAATGGAAGGTTTGACCAGAAAAAAAAGTTCAATAATGGAAGGATATGAATATCCAATTAAGCCATTAGATAAAGATAATCATTCTCCCACATGATAAATCATAAATTTTACAATTATTTCGTAAAATTTTGGATTATTTTTTCTTATTCAATTGAGTTTAATATGGAATACCATAAATATTCTACCGTTATGTCAAATTGGGCCTAGCTAGTCTAGTAGTTTTATGCATCTCCAAAAAAAATATAAACATCGAAATCATGATTAACATTATTTAGCTCTAAAAATTTTCATCCGTAAGGTTAAAATTTCTTGAATCATTTTTGTAAATGAAGTTTGTGTTTTCTGGATATCATTTCTTTAAATTAGTTTTTTTCCTATGAAGCGAAGAAATGTCATTTTAATGTTAAACATAAGAGTCAATACTACTGGTGGTCCTATGTATTTGGGAGTTTTGATATTTTGGTCTCAATTTTATAAAAAAATTTATTTTAGTCCTTAATGTAATTTAAGTGTGACTTTGTTGGTCCAACTGACTTAAATCGTCAACTTTTTAAAGTTTTTAATACGTGAACCTTACGTGTGTACACACTTGGATTGTCAAAATTTCCCTAAAAGCTAAGTACCATCTCTAACACACATACGGGTCACATGTTAAAAGCGTTAAAACGTTGATGGTTTAAGCCAGTTAAACCAACGGCGTCACACTTAAAATACATTAAGGACTAAAATGATATTTTAAAAGATTTGAGATTAAAGTATCAAAATTATCAAACATATAGGACCACGGGTGATATTTACTCAAAACATAAATAACCAGTGGGTTCACTATATATGATCCTTTACTTTTACTAGTGGTATATGATATACATTTTTTTTAAATCGGTCAATAAAATTAGATGTTAGCGCTCACATGCTGTAAATATACCAATTTGCACGTCCATATTTGTGAGTTCAGGTCTCTTCGGACTTGTATCTCTTGCCTTCAAACTTGTGCTACCACCTACCAATTTGAAAAGAGGAGAGCAACAGATAGCATAACAATGCAGCTCTCACATGCAGAATCAGATTTTTGACCGAATTCAAATTGATATTAGAAATAGAGCTTATTGTAGGCAGAAGTTTATTAAATATTTCGGATAGTACTGATCTACTTGTAACGCTTGACATTTAGATACTATCGAATCCTTTATCTAGGTCATTCATTTTTGGGTTTAGACTTGTTATTGTGATACTTTTTTTATTGTTTTATTTTTAACCTAGTACTTGCTTCTTTCAAGAGTAGCCTAGCGATAAATTATTTCTCCTAAAATTTGGGAAATTAGAGTTTGAATTTCATGAGTTAGAGACATGTAAGGGTAGGAGTAAAAGAAAAAAAGTATTATAATCATAGATTTAACCACAAAAAAAAACTGAGTACTTGCTTTCTTTCTTTATTTGTTTATTTTAAAGAAAGCTGCTTAATCCATACCCACTTTCCGTCTTGATTGAATTGCAAGAGACATTGCAAAGATGACCAACATGATTTTTTATTTTTTTTTCCTGTTCGACGGCACCGGCAGGGCTGGAGCTAGGCCGGAGCCCCTGGTCGGGCCCTCAATAATTTTTTTAAAAAAAAAAATTATATAATATCGTTAAAAAATAGTTAATGTTGTTAAAAAAATTTATATAGTATCATTAAAAATAAGTTAACGACCCTCTTTTTTTTTTCTTTGTCATGAATATTCTTATTTGAATCATGACTCCCCAATTTTAAAATTATAGCACCGTCCCTGGGCACCAGTTTGTTGAATTGGATCTTGGCAAGAATATTTTACTTGCACGACAATCTATTAGGCTATCCTTGATAGAGGCTCAAAAATGCAAAATTTTTTAAATTTGGGTATTTTTAGAGCCCCGGGGCTCTAAAAGCAACAATATTTATGATAAAAATACGTAGGATCCAGCACTTTTTACTTAAAAGATGTCAAAATAGAGTCTGGGCTCTAAAAACATTAACAAAGTTGTTGAAGAAAATAGTGTCCGGGGCTCTATTTTGGTATCTTTTAAGCCAACAGTGGTGGACTTCACGTACTTTTGTCATGAATAATATTACTTTTAGAGTCCCGGGGCTTTAAAAACACCTAAATTTCAAGGCGTGTGATTGACTATGTAGAAAGTTATATTAGAAGTAAAATAAAGAAAGAGAAAAGGAAAGAGAAAATATTAAGTAAGAAAGAGAAAAATAAAAAAGGAATAAAAGAGAGAAAAAGAATTAATGAAGAAAGAGAAATAAAAAGATATGTCAACTTGGCATGCCAACTAACAATGCCAAATATGAGATGATATAAAAGTGATGAAATAAATGTGACATTGAGCATTACTCTAAGGTAGTGATTAATACAATGGAATGAATTTGGACAAAAATAGAATGGACCAATGAATGAAATGAAATTGAGAATAAAAAAAACTTGAGAATGCGAATGACATACATGGTATGCTCTAAGAATGAAGAGTAACAATAAGAATGCCTTGTATAATATGACAGTATTTACCTTTTATTATTATAGTATTAAAAATATGAATAAAAATGAACATAACCGTAAAAAACATAAATATAATAAATAATAATAATTCATCACAACAACAATAAATAATAATAACAATAATAATAATAATAATATTAGTAATAATACTAATAATAATAATAATAATAATAACAACAACAACAACAACAATTATTATTATTTTTATTATTATTATTATTATTATTATTATTACTAATAATAATTATTATTATTATTACTTTAATAATAATATTATTATTTTATTATTTTATTTATTTATTTATTTATTTATTTATTTATTATTATTATTAACTATTATTATTATTGTTATTACTTTGGTTTTTGTTTTTATTAATAATTATTATGATTATCATTATTATTATTCTTATAATAATTATTATTATATTTCTTAATTATTATTTTTTTGTTGTTATTATTATTATTATTATTGTAAAACAAACTATATATAAAAGTTATGTTATATGGGGGGTATGGTAGTAAAGTTCATTCCTAACAATATAAGAATGAACTATTCCCATGTATTTGCTCCGGAATAGCTATTTCGATAGACGCGGGAATGAAATTATCTTGGGAATGAGATTCCCAAGTTCATTTTTTCATACCAATCATTGGAATCAAAAAGCGTTGTGAATGACATTTCGTTCCTAATCACATTTAAATATACCAATCGCTACCTAAAAAACCATTAACAATATACAAAATCAGCTTTCGCTTCTGATGACATATCCTTTCAATAGATCCAATTTAAAAAATAAAAATCAGTTTCACATTATTGCAATAAGAAACCAGTACCAATTACAATCCGGTTCCTTTCTCTTTTTTTTCTTTTTCGGATCTTGGTAAGCTTGTTTCATCACATTTTAAACCACTTTTCAATTCGCAGAAAGTGTGACAATGATATCAATATTACAAATATAACGGCCAATATGGAGACCAATTCCTCTTGTTACGCTTGTAATCGATTTGATACCCTAAAATAGCAAAATAGAAATGGGTTTAACTTGTAATCGATTTGATACCCTAAAATAGCAAAATAGAAACGGATTTAACTTAAAAACGTCATTAACCTCACATTTTTTGTTTTTAGCACTTGAACCTCACCAACACGTGAGATAAATTAAAAAATAAACAACTTAACATATCCATACTTTCCGCCTTTAATTGTGGCACTAGTTTGTTGAATTGGATAGCCTTCGTCTTGGCAAGAATAATTATATTACAAGGCAACCTTTTAGGTAAATGCTACTAGGACTAGATTATCTTGGTAAAATGATCCATCTATACATTCTCAACATGAAGTTGCAGTACCAAACAGAGGAAAGTGTGAAACAACTGCTTTTATGGATTGTGGGTTACACTTGATAAGACCATACTTCTACACCCAAACATCGATATGACACAATTACCAAACAAATGGTAATTATCAATTTTTTAACAGACACCTTTATCGGTCCAAAAATGCTGCCGTCCCAGATTCAATATTCTAGCCAACTTCTGTTCCAAATACTGAATGGCAAAGGGATATTGGCTTAGGATGATAATGATTAAGCTTTAAATTCAAAATTAGTGGGTATCGGTCCGATAAAATTTTGATAACAAAAATTGATAGCGTATCCGTTATGATTTGATTTTTATAAGAGATAATTTATGTGTAAATTGACAGGTTTTGGTTTTAGACGTTAAAAAAATCAAAACTCGATTATTAGTTTTGATTTTTTTTAAAACCCAATTATATATATATATTTAAAATAATAGAAGACTAATAAAATTAGTAATTAAAATGATAAAAATTTGAACTAAACTCAATTAAAAAAAATGAACTAAACTTAATTAAAAGAGATGAGTTAACCCCATTAGATTAATACTTATACTCTTAAAATTTGTTAGTTTTAGTTGTGAATGATTTTTTTTTTACATAACTTTTTGATTTTGATTTTTGCTCATAAAATCATTATGTAATTTATTTTAAATTTTATCATTGGCTTGGATTCTTTTATTTTTGTTTTATTTACATTTAAGTTAATTTTTTTATTAAATTTTTCAAGTTTTTTTTTTTAATTTAAACTAATTTTTTATTTTTTTAATTAAACAGTTATGGTTATAGTTAACCGCAGTTTTTTGAATACTTAACGGTTACAATTATGGTTAGTGATTTTTAAACTCATTACATTTCGGTTACAATTATTGTTATAAGTTTGCTAAATTATTTCAGTTACGATTTTTTATTTTTCACAATTGTCTGAACTGTTGTTATCCCTAATATTGGGTGATTAGTCTAACAATATTATAATTTTACAAGAGACATCAATGATGCTGGTGAAATGATGATACAATCAGTTTAATCTTTATATATAATCATGCATATCATTTTATTATTCTTGCATCATTTCTTTATCAACACTGATCTCCTTAACATTATTAGAGGATTCAAATCTAGTGATAAGTATGCCCGCCAGAGTTGTTTTTAATTATATTTTTGACTTTTTCCACCCGTTTCTGGATATAGATGTCATGGCCGGGCAACTACTTAAGTGCACCAAACAGGAGATGCCATTAGTATTATAAAGGAAAGACTTAGAACTGAATCTCGCGACCAAATGAAACTTGTTTTACTCCAATATATAGGCATATATGGTTCAATGGCCATAAAAGCAATGAACCCAAAACGAAACTTAAGACATCTGGATACTATGAAGTTTTGGCTATACAATTTTTAATTGATTTGAGACTCACTTATGCTTTTCTATATCCTTGTATCTTCATTGCCTGAAATTTGAGCATCATGTTCTTGAGATGATGACTTCTCATCCAGTCATATATTAATGCTTTTAGCTAATTGGTGAAAAGTTTATTGCGTGCTCAAGTAAAATCAGCTGGTGGATTTTTTTTTTTTCTTCATATAATGGAGATGAAATCGTGATTTGACCTCAAAATTTCTATTATAATAGATTTTAACTGATCATTCTATCTAACTTTTGAGTAACAGTCGATGAATTTGAAAATGGAGTATGTGTTTCATGTATGTAACATGTGCCAAAACGCAAAGAAACCTAAGACACATGGTGTGTATTTTCCCTACGGTGACCACAAACTTGTTATTTTCAAATACGGAGAATTGCTCAAATGGTCATTATTTTTTTGAAATTTTAAATTTGTTCATATTATTTAAAATAATTAATTTCATCTCTATTATACCCAAAAATTTTAAACTTGTCCCTATTATTCAAAAGTAGTCAATTTAATCCTTATTATTTTCTAAAAAAATTTAATTTAGTCACAATTTTTATTAAACGTTGAGGACTAAATTTAATTTTATATGAAAATAATAGAGACTAAATTGAATAATTTTGAACAATAGGGACGAATCTGAATTTTTTTTTTTTAAAAAAAAATAGGAACTATATTAACAAATTTTAAATAATAGAAACGAATTTAAATTTTGTTTAAAAAATAATATGGACCATTTGTGCCATTTTCTCTTTTCGAATATTTGACTATTCCGGGGAGGTTCTAGCGAGTTGCTTGCAAAGGACACCCGGTACTTTTTTTTTTGTCCCTCCATCATTGTCTGATAAAGGGATAAGACGACATCTACACTTGTAGTTTTTGAATTCATTCATTTGTATCTTTTATCCTCTCGGGTTATCCTATTGCATTGTGTGTATAAAACAATTGTAACCTTTCATTAATAAATACAAATGAAAAAATTTCCTCCTTTCATGGTATCAGAAGCCTTCTACTTACGTCACCCCCTATTCCCAAATAATTCGTGGTCCTCTTGTTCTCTGCTCAAACACTTCTTATCTTTCTTTCTCATGGCTGCTAGCTCACCCTCTGCTTTCTCTCTTCCCACGTACAATGTTAAGGTGTATGTCACCGTCTCGCTCGACCACTCCAATTTTCTTACCTGGCAAAGACAAATGACAACGTTCCTCCGTTTTAATGGCCTCCTTGGCTACGTTGACGGCATCCTCTCTGCTCTTAAACCTGCGTCGTCCTCCTCCACAGCCTCCTCGTCCGCTGTCTCTTTTGCCGCTCAGTCTTCGTCTGATGAATGGCAAAAGTTTGACAGTTTTGTAATGGCGTACATTACCGCCACGTTGTCCGATTCTCTGGTTCATCACTCCCTTGAATATGAGTCTGCTCATGAGCTTTGGACTGCTGTTAAAGAGTCATTCCTGCAACAGTCCGTGGTTCGTAAGTCTCTCATCCGCTTACAGCTTCGAACGCTCAAAAAAGGCTCTTTGTCTATTGCTGAATTTCTGCATCAAGTTCGTTACCTCTCCTCTTCCTTAGCTGCTATAGGTGATCCCCTCCCTAATGCTGAACTGGTTTTGATCACTCTTGAAGGCCTGCTGCGTTCCTATCATCCTTTTGTAACTTTAGTGGAAAACCTTGCTGTACCACCATCTTTCAGTCAACTGCGTGCTAAACTCCTTACCTATGAGCAACGGTTGGCTTTTGATGGTGATGATGTACCTTCCACTGACTCTGTCTCCACTACTGCCCTCACGGCTCAATTACAATCCTCATCCCTTCAAGATCAGGCGCTGCATGTGAATGTTCATTCTAATCCTCATCAAATATTGCACCATCCAAATCCAATTTCGCAACTAGTCAATCGTCGTCCAACTACAAAGGCGGGTACAAAGGCAAATGCCAAATCTGTCACCGTCATGGTCATTCTGCCAGTCGTTGTCGTCTCCGCTACTCTCCCCCTCAGTCGCCTTCTCTACCACAACAGTTCGCTGGTTTTCACTATCAGCCTTCCTCAATGCCTCCACTTCTGCCCACTCCTCCGCCGAATACATAGATTCCTGACTCCGGGGCAACATCACACATGATACCAGATCCTACTGTTTTTCAGAATCTTCAACCATACGCAGGGTCTGACAGTGTTGTTGTTGGAGATGGTACGCCTTTTTGCATTAAAAATATTGGCTCTAGTTCTTTCTCTAATTCTGCTCGTCCTTTACGTCTTAACAATATATTGCATGTGCCTAAGCTTACTCGTAATTTGCTTTCTATCTCTCAATTCACTCGTGATAATGGTGTCTCATTTGAGTTTTTTCCATCTGTCTGTCTTGTTAAGGATCTTCAAACAGGGATCCCCTTCCTTAGCGGCCCAGCTAAATCCAATCTATACAGTTTGCAAGTGTCGTCCTCTCCCTTTTGTCAGTCTCCTGTTGCCCTTTCTACCACTCGTGTTCCTGCTAATGTCTGGCACAGTCGTCTGGATCATCCGTCCAAGCTGGTGTTATCCATTCTACGTCGTTAGGCTACTTTAGATTTTAAAGATTTCCTTTCCTTAAATAAAGTTTGTCATGCCTGTATGCAAGGCAAAAGTTGAAGGCTCCCTTTTTTCCCCATCATCTAGAGTTTTCACTTTCCCATTAGAACTAATTCACTGTGATGTATGGGGACCTGCCCAATTCCCTCTTGTTCGGATTTTAGTTTTTTATAATATTTGTTGATGATTTTAGCCGTTTTGTATGGTTGTATCCCATGAAAAATAAAAATGATTTTTATTTTGGCTTTCTTCAATTTCAAGCACTTGTTGAAAATTGTTTTGGGATAAAAATCCGTTCCTTTCAATGTGATGGCGCCCCAGAATTAACTAAAGGACCATTACGCACTCATTTTACTTCAGCAGGCATTCAATATTGCATTTTTTGCCCACATACACCTCAACAGAATGGCCTCTATGAACGAAAGATTCGTCATATAACTGAAATGGGGATTACACTTCTCTTTCATGCTTCTGTTCCGAAACGTTTTTGGTTAGAAGCTTTTAATACATCTGTTTTCTTGATTAATCGTTTGCCTACACCTGTATTGCAAAATGTGTCCCCGTTTCAAAAATTATACAACAAACCACCAGACTATTCATTCTTTCGAGTTTTTGGGTGCTCCTGTTTCTTTTTCTTGGTGCTTATAAAACTGATAAACTTAGTCCTAAGTCACTTCCCTGTGTGTTTTTGGGCTATAGTTTAGATCATGGTGGGTATCGCTGCTATCATCCACCTAGTGATCGTGTCTATCTGTCACGACATGTTGTCTTCGATGAGTTCTCATTTCCTCTCTCTACAACTCAATCTCTTTCTTCTAATTCTCATATGTCTAGGTATCTTCCTAAACCTCCTATCTTGTCGCGTTCCACTCGTGCAAATAGTATTTCTAAACCATTGTCAGAAAATTTTCCACCTCGTTTGTCCTACGATTCTCTTCCATCCGCTAACATCTTCCAAAATGAGTCAAATGAGTCAGCCACCTCTTCTGATCGTGTGGACCAAGATGATATTTTGCACAACAATGCTTCCCCACTTGAATTGTCTTCATCTGTCGTCCCTCATGATAATGTGGACCATCCTAGTCCACCTGATTCCTCTGCTTCCTTGTCTTTAGTGCCATGTCTAGCTCTTGTTCCATTCGTCCCTCATGCACAACAACTCCCTTCTCTTACTTCCCCATCTATTACTCCTAGTCTTCATCCGATGGTCACACGGACTCGTGACCATACACGCACGCAAAAGGCTTTCTCTGATTATGTTACTTACAGTGTTTCTCAATCCATTCCGCAACATTCTGCATACTCGGAAACTGAGCCTTCCACTTATCTTCAAGCATCAAAATCACATCACTGGCGTGAGGCCATGGATTCCGAGTATAATTCACTCATTCAGAATTGTACTTGGACTCTAGTTCCGAAACCTTCAACAACGAATTTGGTCGGTTGCAAGTGGGTTTTCCATATTAAACGAAAGCCTGATGGTTCTATTGACAGGTATAAGGCTAGGCTTGTTGCCAAGGGGTATAATCACGAAGAAGGTGTTGATTTTGCAAAAATATTTAGTCCTGTTGTTAAACCTATTACCATTCGTGTTGTTCTATCTCTTGTTGTGTCTAATAACTGGACTCTTAGACAGTTAGATGTTGTAATACATTCCTGCATGGTTTTTTGCAAGAGGAAGTCTATATGTCTTAGCCGCCTAGTTTCATTCATCCATCTCATCCAGATTTTGTCTGTTGCCTGCACAAGGCACTCTATGGTCTTAAGCAGGCCTCTCGTGTGTGGTTCTCTCGTCTTAGCACTTATATTTCAGCTTTAGGTTTCACGTCCTCTACTTCTGACTCTTCTTTTTTCATTAGGGCAACCTCTACTATTTTCACTATTTTACTTGTCTATGTGGATGATATCATTCTTACTGGGAATGATCTCTCCACAATCGAGTGTCTCATGCACTCTTTTCATCAGGAATTTTCCATTAAGGACTTGGGTACTCTTTCATATTTTCTTGGGGTTCAAGTGGTTTGCACTACGATAGGTCTCTTGTTACATCAACAAAAATACATTCATGACTTTCTTACTCGTACGAACATTGCTCAGGCCAAGGGTGTTTCATCTCCTATTGCTCCACATCAACAATTATCTCAGCATGATTGGGACCCTTTTCCTGACCCTACTTTGTACCGGAGTACAGTTGGTGCTTTTCAGTATCTCACCATTACCAGACCAGAGCTTGCATTTGCTATTAATAAGGTCTGTCAGTTCATGCAAAATCCTACTGACGTTCACTGAACTGCGGTTAAGCACATCCTTCGCTATCTTAAGGATACTCCACAGCATGGTCTTCATATCCAGTCTTCTTCAGATCTGTCTCTACATGCTTACTCTGACTCTGACTAGGCTGGGTGTCCTGATGACTGTCAGAGCACTCAAGGCTATTGCATTTTTCTTGGTTCTAATCTCAACTCCTGGTCGGCCAAGAAACAAACTACTACCTCTCGTTCTAGCACGAAAGCTGAATATAGGGCTATTGCATTTACCACGGCTGAACTTTGTTGGTTAAAATCATTATTGTCCGAGCTTCGCTTGCATTCTTCCTCTCCTCCGACACTTTGGTGTGACAACATTGGTGCCACATACCTTACTGCAAATTCGGTTCATCATGCTCGCATGAAGCATATTGAGATTGATATTCATTTCGTTCGTGAAAAGGTATCGGCCAAGGAGCTCTAGGTTAAATTCATTTCCACTGTTGATCAAATTGCAGATATCATGACCAAGGGTCTTTCCATTTCCCATTTCCGTCTATTGAGGTCTAAGCTTACTGTTCACAACCCAGTTTCGCTTGAGGAGACGTGTTAAAGGGATAAGATGATATCTGTACTTGTTGTAACTTTTAAATTAATTCCTCGTTAGTCTGTTTGTTGTAGTTTTTGAATTCATTCATATGTATCTCTTATCCTCTCGGGTTATCCTATTGCATTGTGTGTATAAAACAATTGTAACCTTTCATTAATGAATACAACAGAAAACATTTCCTCCTTTCATTGTCCAAATGAATAAGGAGCTATACCTCCTTCGTTCTTTTGTTGTTTAGTAAGAATGTCAACTAAATGAGATATATAAAAACTATTTGTCCTTTTTTTTTTTGAAATCCGTGAGTATTCAAGTTTTGCTCAATTAATTTTACGAAGTCTTGAAGTTAACAACTGAGTAAACCTACAATATTTATCATTATTTAATTAAATAAAAAGTAAAAATAACACTACTAGAAATTTGAATTATAGCATAGTTTTTGCTTGACATAAGTAAAACCGTTCACTATAATATGTAATAGCATTAACTTTTTTCAAGGTGGCATTATAGTTGACGATTAGATTCGTCTGCCATACTGCACAATAGACGCTAACTATCATATATATACTTTCTGAAATTTAAAATTTCCATCTCATTATAGTTAGGGTTTTCACTAATTAAGCATCTCCTATAGTGAGGCGTAGTCGGCATGTTAATTATGTCACAATCGCTGGTTATAATCTTTTAATTTGATCAACTTCATCTCCTTATAGCAGTTTGTGGTTGCTCAATGATGTTGAGAGCTTGGCCATGTCCGTGGCTTTTCCTATAGGACTATGTGTTAGTCAACTTGAGTTTCCATCTAAAAACTAATTGTTACTAAATAGAGTAACTCAAGAACTTATATATTGGCCTTAAAAGTCTTGATTTTTTTATATGAGATAATTAGATTTTCCAACACTCTCTTCACATGTGATCCATGATTAACTAATTGATATGGACGTGAGAAAGTAGGGAATTAGGAAGAGCTGGTCATTTGTTAAAGGTACAATTAATTAATGACGTGGTACCAGAACAGTAAATTTATAAACCGTGTATAAAATTCGATGCGCGACAAGTCGATGCACATGAAGTCAATGCACAATGCCCGAAACATGAATGAGCCGTATATATATGGATGATAACATAGAATCAAAGCTCGACTTGCATACTATGTTAATTGATCTGAATTTTTATCTTAAAAACCAATTGGTATTAAGTAAACTTAGAATTCTTAATTTATACAATGGATTCTCCAACACTCCTGACCTTCTACAGTAAACTTGGTGTTTTGAACAGTGAAATTGTTGCTGGCTTTGGTGATTGAGAAGGAGGCCACTTTCACATAGAGCAGGAAATCTGAACATTTCGCATTATATTTCCATTTCCAATCATTATAATTCCACTTTCACATATATATTCATTTCCTTCAGCAACACCAAATGCAATTCATATGGCATCGAGGAGGAAACGGCGAAAATAATGGTCCAGCACCCAGCAGGGAAAAAGAAGAGCAGCAAAAGGAATCATATCTCCACGTTTCTATTTATAGTAATCACCAATTTGTTAACAGACATCTTTTTTGGTCCAAAAAGGCTGCCCTAGATTTAACGTTCTAGCTAGCCTGTTTCTTGATATAGATGTCATCGACTCATTGGCAACTACATAAATGCACCAAACAGGAGATGCATTATTAGTAGTATAAAAAAGGACAAATTTCACAATGGTCTTCAATATTGACATATTTTTCATTGTTGTCCTTATTATTTTAAAAAAAATGTGATTGGCTTCTAATGTTTACACCTTTTTTTGTTTTTTCAGTTTTCATCCCTATTGTTATAAACGTGACGTGTTTAGTTTTTAAAGTTTATAAAAAAATTTAATTTAGTACCCAATATTTTTACTTTTTTCAATTTAGTCCCTAAAGTTTCATATACAGATCATAAACTACAAGGACTAAATTAAAACTTTTTTAAAAATTGTGGGGACTAAGTTTATTACTTTTAAAATAATGGAGACGAAATTAAAAGAAAGTATAAATATTGAATATTAAATTAAAACTTTTTATAATCTTTAAAAAATAAATACACGTACACTAATTTTGAAACAATGAGAATGAAATTAAAAAATATAAATAATAGAAACCATTTGTGAAATTTAAGAACTGAGAGTGGAAAACTAAAACTCAGGACCAAAATTAATGAAACTTGTTTCACTCCAAAATAGTATAATGGCCATAAATGCATTGGACCCAAAACGTCTAACTAAGCCATCATGTTTTCCTAGTATATTCATTGCTTGAAATTAATCTGAGCATCATGTGATTGAGTGTAACATAATGTGATGGGCTTGTAGGATAGCTCAAGTCAAAGCATCTACTTAAAGTCCGGATTAACTATCAATTCTAGATGAATCCTTACTTATAGTGGAATCTACTTATATATGAATTAACTGATAATTAACCTAAATTGACCAAATAATTACTCTATATATTTTATTTATAAAACATGTGTCAATAAGAAACCTAAGACGCACTCGTGTCTCTGGCATGAGCTGCCACTTGTCATTCTTCAATATATTAATTCTCAATCTATGGTTATTAAGTACTAGTTTCCTTAAAACTTTTAAATATTAAGTTAAAATAGTGTTATAGATAAATTTATGATACCAAATAAATCAATATAAAATCGATTAAATGTTATAGATATTACTATTTATAAATAAACAAACTTACATTGGCTTGAAACCAAACTATTAAAACATAAAAATAGATAAAAGAGTTCTTGAAAGACTTTATAATATATGTGACGGACAATAGAGTTAGAAAAATAACTCCTTTGTGTTAAGAAATTGTCTTATTGTATTCCAAAAATGTCTAGCATGTTGAAAGAGCATGGAGAATTGTCGGCAAAACGAAGAAGTCTCACATGTGACTGAGGATTTTCGTGCGAGTGTAGGTGTTTAATTCCACAACTAAATATTGCATTGTTAATTTAATTATTTAGATTTTAATCAAAGATAAATATTGCTTTTTTATGGGAAAGTTAAATTCCACAACTAAATAAAATCTCAATCTTTGATTAATAATTTATTTTCGCCTTCATTTCTTTTTAATAATAAGCGAAACATTCTCATCTAACCCAATCTATGAGAATAGATGGACAGGATTACTTTGTGGGTAATTAAAGCCTGCATTGTATTACCTGCTCTAATAGGTTAAGCGTAAACTAAAATTACGAGTGTAAAATTCTGTTTCAAAAATATATCAGGTGAGTCAGGAACCTTGATCGCCTTCATGTTTACTTAATCAACAAGAAAGCACTAATTCAATTTTCATGGGTTATGCAATGGATGAATTTTCACTCAAAACCCAGATAAAAGGTTTCTTACTTATTAATTTCGAAGCATTTGCTTTCAATTTCAAAATTACCTTTTACTAAAAAGTTCTCATGTCATGTCACTCCAGCGATGTAATTGATGCAAATCATTTCCACTCAATACTGGAAATGCGACTGGAGGATTCAAAAAATGTGGTCCACGAAGATGAGGTATCATGCTGACTGCATCGCTCATTATTGCTTCAAATTAGTGCATCGAGCTGGCAATAAACTAACGATTGAATCTCTAAGTGCTTTGTTCATAATCGACTTTTCCTTGATTGAATTTTTGACGTTGCCCAGCTCCAAAATCCACCGAATTAGGATTGGATTAGTTAGAATCATCTCCTAAGGATATCTCCAATGGAAGATACTATTTACAAAAATTTACCATTTTTAGTAATTTTTAGAGATTGGGTCTCTAAATTTATAGCCAAAATGCATGAGGCCCACACAATTTTAGAAATTTTAGCCAAAATAGAGACCTAATTTACTTTTTTTGCTTTAAATTTAAAGACTCAAAAAGTGATTGAATCTCTATTTTGTCCAAAAAGTTGATAAAAATGGTGGGCTCCATCTATTTTGGCTCTAAATTTATAGACCCGGGTCTCTAAAATAGCTAAAAATAGTAAATTTTTGTGAATAGTTCTCACCATTGGAGATACCCTAATTACTTGTGTTTTTGAGTTACTAAAAAGTAAAATTTTAATCATATATCTTATAAATAAATCAATATTATCTCATGTATTTTATAGTAGTTCTTGCAAAGGAATTAGTAGTATTGTTTGTCTGACATCGTTGTCCAAATCAATAAATTTATTTTCTTAAGCTTCACATTTTACAACACACCATATGTAAGCACTCCTTGTCGACCTTTGATATTAATGGTAAAGTAAAAAAGCAACCCTTACTCCCCTAATAAAATATCTAACCCTTATGTCCATAAGAATTGAGTAGAGTGCGTGGTTACTTTACTGTTGTTAAAGGTTATAAATTTAAATTTATGTAATTCTATCACAAATATTATATAATTTTAATTTGAAACATATGTTTGGACACGCCGCTGCAAAGTCCAATTGATTGCAACTTAAACAAATTTATTATACTAATGTTGTTGCAGATTGGTAGCTAGCCAAAATTAAGGGTTAGGAGAACCCCTTTGCTTCTCGAGTGCAGGGTAGCTAACATGCCTGCCGAACTTGTATACTTTTTGTATATGTAGTGACATGCTCCAGCTTGGGGTAGGATGATTTATCTTCCTTCTATTGGCATTTACATGGACAAAAAAGAAAAATAAAAAAAGAAAAAGGAAAACCTTGCACTCCATTAATGGATCTCATTCCCCCTTTGAGAAAATAGCGCTAGTTTTGGTTAAAATATAGAGAAAATGCAAAGGAAAGGAACGGTACAAATCTTATTACAGGAAGAGGATCGATGTGTATACTTCTTTCTTTTGTTGTTTGGTAGGAATGGTAACAAAGTCTATGGGAGTAATTCTTGATTTTTTTTTTACCACCCTTTTATTAATTTCTATGTGTGATTGCAGTGCTAAGGGGGGAAAAAAAAATCACTACTAATCTTCAATATTTACACTTTAAAAAAAAAAAAAATTAGTCCCTAAGATTACAAAAAAAAGTGGCGCAAAGTGGACTTTGTTTCTAACATTGAGCCTAGTGGCATAGGTAATTGTAAATATACTATTTTGTATTTTTTTTTTTTAAGGTATCATCGCCATAATTTACAACCTCCATTACATCACATCTTAATATACTACCAAATCGATCCGTTCTTTTCTAAATTAATAAATCAAATAAACCAAGCTTCTATTGATTCAATAAAATGATAATATTTAATGATGATAAGGAGAGGCTTCTTGGGCTCTATTCGTTCTCTTCTGAAGGAATTGTTGCAAAGATCTCTTCATGGAAAGACCTCTTGGACTTTGTAGTTGCGAGTGTAGTAATGGTGATGTTGGTGAAGAACCCATTGGTGTCTTTGAGCTTTCCTCCATTTTGCGGCTCGCAAGCAATATGATCGCTCTCGCCTGCAATTTAATTTTGAACAAAATATTGATTAATCACATATACGTTTTAGATGATCCATTTTAATAACTTTTGTCTTAATAGTTTTAGTCTAATAAACAATTAAAACAAATTAATGGCTTGTATACTAAAACAATTAAAACACATGAGTAATTTGCCAAATTTGTACATTGGATCTCAAGGGTGGATTTAGGATTTTTACTCAGTGGGGCTAAAACCGGATAATTTAACACATGTATATGGATAATTTTATTTTCTGTGAGGCTTAAATTAAAATTTTAACCTAAGAACACTTTAAAAATACACATATTTTCAAAAAATTTAGGTATAACTCACTTATTATTGCAGCTCCCATTGGCCCCAAGCTAAATCTGCCCTTGCTAGATCTATCTTATTGTATTTTTTTAAAGCATCTAAAAACTGCCTAATTTATGAAACAAATGAGTAATATTTCGTGATAGGGGAAAAGTTATGATTCACCATATGCTTGTGTTATAAGTAATAAAGGCATTACACCTTAAAGATGCAACAAATGCAGTTTCGCTAACTACTTACTGGCCTAGCCAAAAAAAAAAAACAGAAAGCATTTTAATGAACATTTAGCACCAGCTACGTACATGTTACAATTCTTTAGAACCATTAAAGAATTGTTGTATGCGACAAAAGTTTGATGGCTACATTTGATATTATTTCTAGAGAAAAAATGTGTAGAAGCGTCTTGCTCATGACCTATGTGTGTGTGAGATTCCACGAAACTTCCATGAAACTGTTATGAAGACCTAAGTGTGGTTCTCACCAGATCACTTTGTAGATATATCTAAGCATTTTTTTTTTCCCATAAATTTTCTTTTATTTTTCAAATTGGTTAAGAATTTCAATAACATACGTGTCAAGGAAGAAGAAAAATTAAACATCGAAAATGTGTATAATACTATTCTGGTCTGATTCGATATCGAATGAACTTTTATAATCATGGAACTCGATCATCATATTATGATTTCATTTTTCCCATGCAATAATATGTGTCCATAGAGCACAAACCTGAAGCTCTGTAACGTCACAAACAGTCATTCTTCCGTTGTAGAAAATGGTTATCTGCTTTTGTTGTTGTTGTTGTTGCTGCTGCTGCTGCTCATTTGGGCTCCCATTGAACACATTCAACCTTCAAAAACATAAAAAGAAAGACTAATCAACACTTGTTCTCAATCAACATAACAGAACACACGTACTCAACGTGAAAATACACACAGAGACTGAAAGAGACTTACATGGGGTGGTACTGGCTGCTGGAATCTGTTGAATCTAAGGACATGGCAGGCGATACCAGCCGAAGCTCCAAATTACAATTTCTTCTCATTTTCTTAAACTAATAATGGATTTTGCTTCGCTGACAAAGGAGGCGGCTAGCTATATGGTGCTTTTATGGAGGAAGGGAGAGGATGAGATGATAATCAAGAATGGCAGAAAGCAAGGTCACAAGTGATTAATGAAATTCATAGGTGGGGGTATATATATAAATATATAGGCATTAATGGTGGTTGTGAGCCACATTAAGGCTTTAAAGAAAAAACAAACAAACGTTTTGAAAATATTTTCACACACGAAACGTACACTGCCAAATGAAAAGGTGAAGAGACACACACATAAAAAGCGGCACTATGTGGGAAAAATGATAAAAAGCACGTGTAACGTGAGTTTCCTACGTTGTATAACCCAATAAAACAGTTGTAGTCGGCCACGAGTCCTTTTTCTTTTTTCTACTTCCGGAAATCTCTTCATATGGAAGAACTCAAAGGTGATATTCCTTTACTATAATAACTAATTTGAATGTGATTTCTCCTTGAATTGGTTTCTATTTTTCTAGTTGAAGTGTTCTTTTCCTTTTTCAATGTTTGTTTGTTTTTGTGATCTTATTAATTGCTAAAGCCTACCACTCATTCCTATCTATTCTATGTAATTTCTTTTTCTTTCTTTACGTATAGGGTAAATGGAGTGTCGTTTTCAGTTTGGATCTTCTTCTTTGTGGATTATTTGACCATCTATAAGAGAAGGAAAGATGGTACTACTAAGATATCAAAAACCTTAAATGACAAATAATATTGTCTAAATTAAAACTTGGAAGAGGATTTCCTATTCAATATTGAAAAGAGATTTGAATCAAGGCTATTTAGAGTGCATGAATGGTGATAGAGTTAAATGTTTTTCTAAAAAAAAATTAATTATGGTGACTGACAAAAGGCATTACACATACCTCTGTTGAGATGTATATGTATTAAAAAAATAAATAAACAATGACATTTTTTTTTTTTTTGATAAAAAATAATGACATTGATTCATGTCACATCGTCTACCATGATATACTATATATAAAGGTTCAAATAAACTTAGGAGGCATTTCGCTAGCGGAATTATGTTTTGTTTTCAGAAATCACATTTATAGGAATGTGATTAAAATTGTTTACTATATTAGAAATATTTTTAGAAATGTTATATCATTATGTTTGATTTAGACTCAATGTTTTTGCAAATCTTGAACAATTTTCCAAACATGTCCCTAAATCAAAAGGACAAAAAAATTGGAGAAGGTGGTGGTGATGGTGAAGGTGGAGATCGATGGAGGTGGAGGTGGAGGAGGAGGAGGTGGAGATCTAATGTTGGAGTAGTGTGTGTTATGCGTATATTTTTTCTAGTATATATATAAGTGGTTTGTGGAAAAATCTAGAGAAATGTGAACTCTAGCTAAGTTGGGTATTTTTTTTCTTTTTTATTTTCTATAAAATATTCCTACAACTTAGAAAAGTAAGATCCCCACTGCTTCACATGGGAATAAAAATTGAAAAATTCGTAGTAATGTTGTATTGCTAGGAATGATTTCTTATTTTGTGAACCAAACATAATAATATTACATATGTAATTTCACTTTCCTAGAAATCCTATAGGATTTGGCAAACCAAACAACCCCTCAAAGTAAGTACTACAAAATAGTCCTTTAACTATGTTTAGAACTTAGTTTTTTATGTTTTATTTTTGTGGCTTTTTATTTTTTGCATATTATTTAAGGGACTCATTGCAAGACACAAGTATCTTACTTTTATTTTTGGAACATAACACAAAGTCCTTTATGTCAACAGCTTTTGTCAACGAACTCTCATATCATTAAAATATGACATTTTGATCCCTGGACTAATGTATCTGCATAGAAATGGCAATAGGGACACCCCCGTCACAAATGGGGCGAGGATTAAGGCGATAAATAGGGAATGGAGTGGGGGATGGGGATCAACTTTTAATCCTCACGCGGGGGAGGGGCGAGGTACGGGGATACTCATTTGTCGCCCCGCATACCCCGGCCCGCATATATAGATAGTTATTTTTATTATTTTAGTATTATATATGTATTAAAATTATACATATAAAAGTATAAAAAATAACATTAAACAAATTATTATAAAATGGAGAAGAAAAATTAGATTATTTGAAAGGATTTTATAGTTATTCTTAAAATCATGTATGTCGTAACTTGAGATTTGCTATCATTTGACATAAATACCTCAATTTTATTATTGTTCATAGTGAATTAAGAGATTTGTTAGTTATTTCAATTACACTTCAAAAAGCTTCAAATAACATAACTAAAGATGAATTTTAAAGAATTACAACTAATATTATATATGACATGCGATAAGAAAAAAATTATAATAATCAATACAATCTCACTAGCACAAAAAAAATGTTCTTTTTCAATTAGAGTTCTCATACACAATGGTTAAGTCAAAATTTATTTTAAATATTTGAGACTCAATTACTATAATATTATTTTTACTATTTAATTGCAAGAATAATTAATATTAGACTTTATTTTAGATCTATATTTATATTTATTATTAGTATAACTTTAATTTATATTTTTAAGTTGCATGATTCAAATTAATTATAATTTTTAAGGTTTAAACAGAATAATAAAAACCACAGGGGTAATCCCCATTCTCCACGGGGATTCGGGGCTGGGGACGGGGCTGAGAACGGGGCTATAGAATGCGGGGACGGGGAGGGGGATGTGGGAGCTTTTTGAGTGACTGGGCGGGGCGTAGGGATAGCTCCCCTTGCCCCTACCCCACCCCATTGCCATTCCTATTTCTGCATCATCATTACTCCTTTGAGTTAATTCTATCCAAAAATAAACAACCACTTCACGAATTAATTAAATTTTGTACGTGGTTGGATTTACTCAAGGATTATTTCATGACCTAAAAATCTATTTTTAGACGAAATTCACTCAAAATACTAACAATGACGTAAAAATTTTAATTCAAGGATTAAAAGATTGCACTTTATAGATAGGGAAGTTGATTGACAAAAACAACTAACATAAACAACAATTTGTGTTATTTAGCTTTTTTTTTTTGGACCAAAAAATGATTATCGGACTAATGGAGTCCATTATCAAAAGGGAAGGACCAAAAGATACAAATTCTGAATTTCAAATTGCCATGGGGTCCACCAGTTCAGACGCTACTTTGTTGATTAACAAGGCATCAACCAATTCTGAATTTCAAATTGCCATGGGGTCCACCATTTCAGACGCTACTTTGTTGATTAACAAGGCTGCTGCTCAACTTTCGGATGAATCAAAAGAGAACTTGGTTGTTGGTTCCACAATCAAACAAACATCTTTGGTATTGAATCCACATGGTGAAAATAAGAGTGTAATTCTCGATAGTGCTGAACGCATTAGTCAACATGATGCATATGCTACGCAAAGTGCTGGAAACATTTCAGCATTGGAACACGCAGCCAATAAGAATATTAAGGATGGGAATAATGCTCTATCGCATCTGCATGGTCCTGATAATAATGCTCCAGCTGAGGCACATGTTATGGTCCCGCATGCCATTGCCTCGGAAATTTCAATGCACCATGAAAATATTGAGTCAGCCGAGAAAGCTTCAACCGTGGTGCCGCAAGGCATCAAATCCAAGCCAATTTCTTATTCTGCAAATGCTGACCCGCTTTCACATGGCCATACTCAGGGAGCTTTGCACAAGCATATTCCTGGAGCAACTCTGTCCGAACATAACGTCACTGAAATTGCTCAAGCTGCCATCATTAATCATGTGGTGGGGTCCGTCCTCAATGATACAGATTTTCCCTCACTCAGTCCCGGGGATAAGGATACAGGAACTGACCGGACTGATGGAATTCAAAACTGGAAATCCTTTTTCTTACCCAAGAAAAAAAACCAGCTCAAGTTGGATTTCTTTGAATCTGAAATCATTGATGGCAAGAAAGTTGCCTCACCGACAGCTGAAGTCTTCGATCAAGGTGCTCAAGTTTGGAGAAACTGTCTTGTTAGGCAATTCATCGGTAAACTTCTACCTTTTTTTCTTATACAACGAGTTGTTGACATTCAATGGAAAAGGTTGTTGAAGAAAGAAACAACAGAAGCAAACAAGGATAGAAAAGATATGGAAGCTTTAAATACTTTGTTTATTGACAGTGAATACTAGAGAAGACTCGCCTATTTATAGGCTTACAACTTAACTGAATTGCAGAAATTAACTCAACCACTATCCTACTGTTAGCAATAAACAAGCCTCATTATTTGCCTAACTAAACTAGAAAAATATGCCCCTAACAAAACCAATAGACCAGGTCAACTTTGAATCAGTCTTCAACACTCCCCCTTGATTCAAAGTTGCAAACACCAAGTAAAGATCTGAAGTAGATAAACTTTTCTTTTGGCAGAGCTTTGGTAAGCACATCAGCCAATTGTTCGTTTGTGCTACAATACTTCAAAGTAATCTCCTCCTTTGCAACCAAATCACGAATAAAATGGAAGCGAATGTCAATATGTTTCGTTCTGCTATGAAAAGCTGGATTTTTTGTCATGGAGATTGTTGCTTTGTTGTCACAGAATATCTCTGTTGCTCCTTCTTGCTTTTGTTGAAGCTCTGCTAACATTCTCCTTAACCAAATGGCTTGACAAGCTGCTGAAGTGGCTGCTACATATTCAGCTTCTGAGGAAGACAATGCTGTTGTGGCTTGCTTCTTTGAGCTCCAAGTGATTACTCCAGATCCAAGAGTGAAAACATTTGCTGAAATACTCCGCCTATCATCCAATGAACTAGCCCAATCACTGTCTGTGAACCCATATAATCTGAAATTTGAAACTTTTGAGTACCAAATCCCATAATCCATCGTTCCAGCGATGTAGCGCAAGACCCGCTTTGTTGCTCCAAAATGAAGCTTTGAAGGATTTTGCATAAACCTGGAAATTACACCAACAAAAAATGCAATATTGGGTCGAGTATGAGTTAGATAAATTAAACCTCCAACCAAGCTTCTGAATCTTCTAGCATCAGCCATCTCTATTCCATCTTTATGCTGCAATTTTTCATTGATATTCATGGGTATAGCTGCAGATTTACAATTAATCATGCCAAATTTCTTAAGAAGATCCATGGCATGCTTTCATTGGGAAATAAAGATTCCATCTTCTACTTGTTGAACTTCAAGGCCAAGAAAATAGTGCAACAAGCCTAAATCTGACATTTCAAACTCTTGTATCATACGTGACTTAAACTCAGCAACAAGGGAGTTAGAGGAGCTTGTATAAATGATATCATCAACATAAAGACAAATAATGATGAAATCATTTTTACCTTCCTTCTTCACGTAGAGAGTGGACTCATTCTCACTCCTTGAGAATCCTTTTTGCTGAAAGTATCTATCAATTTTACTATACCATGATCGAGGGGCCTACTTCAATCCATACAAGGCCTTTCTCAACTTGTACACCTTTGTCTCTTGTCCTTCTATTGCAAAGCCTTCTGGTTGAGTTACATAAACTTCCTCTCGTAAATCTCCATTTAGAAATGCCGACTTGACATTGAATTGATAAACAGGCCATCCTAATTGTGCAGCCACTGCTAGAACAATTCTCACAGTTTCAAAACGAGCCACCGGAGAGAATGTTTCTACGAAATCAATTCCATATTGTTGTGCATACCCTTTCGCCACGAGTCGAGCTTTGTGTTTTTGTATGCTTCCATCTGCACAAAATTTTATTCTGAATACCCACTTCAAACCAATTGCATTTTTACTTTCTGGTAAGTCCACCAACTCCCACGTTTCATTCTTGTCTATAGCTATCAATTATTCCTTCATTGCTTTTTGCCATTCTTCTTTTGCAGCTGCTTCCTCAAAGGTGATCGGATCTTAAACAATGAGAGCAAAGTTGCAAGATTCATATATCTCTCTCAAGGATCTAAACTTTCTTGGTGCTGTTTCATTTGAAGACTCTTCGAGAATGGATGAAAAGTTTTGGCTTGGTGATGCTGAGGCTGACGAACTTGAAGACACCATAGATGAACCAGCCGATGAATTTACTGGAGCTGGCTCTTGACTTTCATTTGGAGTGATTCCAACGGGCACGGGAATTTGTTGTTGCATTTTCTTATGACTTTCACCCCAATCCCAGCTTGTATTTTCATCAAATACTACGTCCCTTCTGATTAAAATCTTGCCACTAAAAGGGTTATATAATCTATATGCTTTGGAGTGTGAACAGTAACCGATGAAAATACATTTTTCAGATTTTTCATCAAGTTTATGATGAAATTCAGAGTTTATCAAAGCATAAGCAATACACCCAAAAAATCTTAGGTGACTTACTGATGGTTTTCTACTATGCCAAGCCTCAAATGGAGTTTGATTCATGACAGCACTTGTGGGAGAGAGGTTCAATAAGTAGACTGATATTGCAACAGCTTCAGCCCAAAAATGATTTGGAAGACCCTTCGCTTGTAAAATACTTCTTGCCATTTCCACAACAGTTCGATTTTTCCGCTCGACGACACCATTTTGCTCCGGAGTATAAGGAGTTGTCAATTCCCTATGAATGCCATTTGTTTCACAAAAAAGATTAAATTCTATAGACAAGAACTCTCCACCTCTATCAGTGCGAAGGACTTTGATATAACAACCACTTTTCTTTTCAACCATAGCTTTAAAGTGTTTGAATTTCTCAAATGTTTCTGATTTGTTTTCCAAAAAATAAACCCAACTCATACAACTACAATCATCGACAAAGAGCAAAAAATAACGACTCCCACCAAAAGATGTAGTATGCATAGGCCCACATAAATCAGTATGTATTAATTCAAGACACTTTGAAGCTCTCCAAGTTTTTTTTTACAGGAAATGATTTTTTAGTTTGTTTCCCATAAACACATCATTTACAAAATTCAACAGACTCAATTTTCGGTAGTCCAAAAGCCATACCTTTTTCACTCAACAATTTTAGACCCTTGATGTTGAGATGCCCATATCGCAAATGCCATAGCCTTGAATCATCTTTTCTACCAGCAGCAAAAACAAAATTCCTCATGCTTGAAACTTCTAATAGGAACATTTTGTTTTGAGTCATGTTGATATTGATCAATGTATGACCTGTCTGCATATCTTTAATAACACATGTATCGTTTTCAAATAATATTGAACATCCACCAGCCATTAATTGCCCAACACTCAACATGTTATATCCCAAATCAGGTACAAATTGAACATTATGTAAAAGCTTTACATTACCATGGGGAGTTTCAATGCCCACTGTACATTTCCCTTCAACCCGCAATTCTTTGCCATTGCCAAGCTACACCTTCATTTTTTGTGTCTCATCAAGCTCCGTAAACATGGATTTGGTGCCTGTCATATGATTCGAACAACCGCTGTCTAGAAACCACACATTGCTTGACTGATTGTTTGTATCAAAATGAGCCATAAAAAGCTTACTTTCTTCTTCATTTTCTGTTGCAAAATTTACTTGTTGGTCTTTGTTGTACTAACAATCAGCTTTTATATGCCTATACCTCTTGCAATGATAGCATTGAACACCACTCTTGTTGTTTCTTTGCTCATTAGACTGGCGTTGCCTATCTGAACGACCTCTGCCTCTTCCGTTACCACGACCACGACCACGAAATCCTCCTCTACTACGACCCTTGCTTGTTGTGTTATCATTCTATCCAGCTTTACTGATAACTTCCTTCACTTGAAATGCCTTTTCTTCATTCTTTTCAACTGATCTATTAATTCTTGCCTCATGTGCTTGCAAAGACCCCATTAGTTCATCAAAGGAAAAAACTGATTAATCCTTAGATTCTTCTATTGCAGCAACTTCATGATCAAATTTTGGAGTCAAGCTTCGCAATACCTTTTCAACAATTGTCTGATCAGTAATCTTCTCTCCGTAGGATCGCATTTGACTAACTATTGTTGTTGCTTTGGACAAAAAATCAGCAATCGATTCTCTAGCTTTCATGACCAGAGTTTCAAAGTCACACTGAAGTAATTGCAATATTACCATGATTATTTTTGAATCTCCTTGAAACTCCTTCTTCAGAGTCGACCATGCCTCCTTCGATGTGGTCGCCGCTGCAATTCGTGAGAAGACGCTGTCATAGATAGCCTGCTGGATGATCACTAAAGCCTTGGTGTCTTTCTTCTTGTTGTCTCTCAATTTGTTTTCTTCATTAGGATTTGCATACCCCTGTTCCACCAAGTCCCAAAGATCTCGAGATTTGAGTAAAGTTTTCATTTGAATACTCCAGAACTCGTAGCCTTCTCCCTTAAAGATGGGAATAAGAGGTTGTGCAGCACCCATCACACTACCGTTGCTCATCATTGTGTTTTGGACCCTCCCGACACACTTTCACAACCTAGCTCTTGATGCCAAAAATGTTGAAGAAAGAAACAACAGAAGCAAACAAGAAGAGAAAAGAGATGGAAGCTATAAAGACTATGTTTATTGATAGTGAATAATAGACAAGACACGCCTATTTATAGGCTTACAACTTAACTAAATTGCATAAATTAACTCAGCCACTATCCTACTATTAGCAATAAAGAAGCCTCATTATTTGCCTAACTAAACCAGAAAAATATGCCACTAACATCACCAATAGACCAGGTCAACTTTGAATCATTTTTCAACAAAGGTTTGGAACTGTGGACATCCAAACATTAGAAAATGATCTCTATATCTTTCGTTTTAATTCTGAGGAGATTTGTGAAGAGGTGCTTGATGAATTATGGCATGTCAACCATAGGCCACTTTTATTGTGAAAATGGGAACCGAATAGCCAATTGGTCAACTTGAGTTGTGATAAAGTCTCCATGTGGATACTTCTTAGGAATGTTTCGCTTGTTCTTTGGACTCAACCTGGGCTGAGTTACATTGCTAGCACTATTGGTTATCCTCTACAGATGGATGCTAAAACGTCTTTAAGATCTCATCTTGGATATGCTCGGGTTTGTGTGGAAATGAATCTAAATGAAGCACTTCCTAACGAGACTTATGCAAAACTCCCGAATGGTAGGACTGCCGTTATTGACATAGAGTACTCATGGAAGCCCTCAAAATGTTATTCTTGCAAGCTTGTAGGGCATACTGCCAACTCTTGCCCCTCTGTACAACCCCAATATCGTGTGCCCTCCACACACTCTCCAGATTCTACTACTCATGCACCTAGTGTTACTTCTGTTCCTGAGGAAGTAAACCAGAATGAGTGGACTGATGTTCGCAATTGTAGAAAGCAGAAGAAGAAAATTGGCAAGGCCAACAAAAGACCACTTGAAACAAATGTTTCCAATGATAACAAGGAACAACCTCGCTTCTCCACTGTCACCATCTCGGCTCCACCTCAAAAGAATATCCCCTCCGACTTGACCTCTAAGGTCTCCCATAACAAATTTGAAAGTCTTCAAGGTTACAACCAATTGTCAACGGATCCGTCGACCTCCTATGATGATCTCCAAACGTGCATTCGCAAGTTAGTTTCTGGGAAACAGATTGACACAAGAAAGAAGCCAAAGGGTTTTCTCTACCACCCTGGTTGATTTGTTTTGATTTGTTTCCTTTAATTTTTCTTGTTGTTTTATGACTTTGATCCTTAGTTGATTTCAACTTTGTCTCTCTGTTGTAATCTGGTCCTTGACCCACTTTTGTACCTTCATTACTTTAACGAAATCGTTTTTTTGCTGACCCAGCAAAAAAAAAAGATACAATTTAAACATAAAGGACCAAAATGTTATTTTATAACAACTTAAGGGATTGTTGGTGGTATTAACTATAAAACTAGAGGGATTGAAGGGCAAAATGTTGTTTATCCTTGGAAAATATATAAATTAACCTCATTTTGCCTCCATAATGAGTTGTCTCAAATAGCCTTATGAAAATGTTAAAAGCGTATCAATGTGGTCCAGTTTGATTCGAATTGTTCAATAACCTAACATCCAATTTTATTCTTAATCGTGCGTGTGATCCTCACTTGGGTTTTTGTCATTAATTATTTTGCTTGCACCAACATGACAATGCCAAACAAATTGATTATTACTTCGAAATAATCTTCATATTTTTAGACGTAATTTAAGATAATTCATTTGTATTTGATAATTCAAAAATTTGTGACCTTTTTAGGCGCCAAATAATAGGGATCGACTCAACACAGACTAAAATAGGAGATCTTAATTAATTCTTGTTATCAAGTTGGTGCTGTTGGCAACTGAGGACAACAAAAATTTCAAATTAAACTACGTATAGTAAATAGCAAAATATTTGATGAACATTTCATGCATCATGTGCAATTGTCTTGATAAAAAAAAAAAAAAAAAAGAGTGCAATTATAAATATTAGTTACATGCTTAATACGTTTCGGACAAACGTTTGTGAAGACCCGATCTTAATTTAAGTTTTTTTTTTTTTTGTCGTATATCTTAATTTAAGAAAAAAACTATTTTATCAATTCATACCGATATCAGTTCGTGAGAAAAGAAATGAATTTTACATATACACAAGTCATATTTATATGATAAATTAATCTCAATTCATACATACTAATAATTTAAGTATATGTGAGTCACTTTAACCGCCATCCCAATATTACCTACTTTTGAACCGACATAACCCAACGCAATTATGCCGATCGGTCATATCGGGTTAATCATAGTTTATTTATTACTGATAATATGCTTATATACTTTCATCATAGAAGGTAATAGCAAAGAAGACAGTTTCAGACTATTTTACACATCGAAGTGCACATTTTATACGCTATTATTATATTCCAAGCATGGTACGTCAAGATTTTGATCCTCTCAAAATATTAAGGTTAATTATAATAAACATATGATCATGATAAATTGAAGATATATTTATTATGAAATTATTTAAACAATTGGGGATAATTGAATCTCCGTCTTAATTCTATATATTATAAAAGGATCTAAATCTAGTATCTTAAGACAAACCTTATATAGAACTTTCGGAATTATCCTTATAATTAACTAGTGTTGTACCCATGTAATGTAAATATCTAAACAATACTCCTCTCTTGTCACTAAATGGTATATATGGTTAAAAAATAGTATACATATGTATACACATAAACATAAATATATATATGTGTGTGCTCGCGCGCATTGTATATATAAACATATTTACTAACTAGTATAAAAATTTGGATATATTAAATATCATGTACAGTATATAAAATGTCGATAAAAATTAATAACCTCACTTAAATACTAAAATCTTCATGCCCAAGTCAAGCTAATATACTAAATTAATAACATCACTAAATGCATAAAATAATAGGTTTTCTTAAATCCTTCAGGATCCAACAAATATATGAAAAAAAATGATTGATTAAATACATATAAGAAATAGCACATCAAGATTCATAATGGTAAGGAATTTTACTTGAGAAATTTTATTTTCTCTACTAAGCTCTTTCTCAAAATATGCTTTTAAAGTTGTTTGTCTTTTCTAGATATATGAAAGAACTGGAAACATTTTATCTTTCAGATATAGATCCGAAAGAAAAAAGTGAGATAAGAAGCTAAACCCAAGTGAAGTAAGGCCATCCTAGATTCCTGCCAAGAGAAAGGAGGTTCACGCGGCAAGAAAAGGTGATGTAAGTACTTCGAGACCTTACATACCTATCAAAGGTAATGATGTTAAAGACGTTAGCGTGTAAGACAAATCTCTGAGGCATAAAGACCGAAGGAAATCCATCATAATAAATTCACTAGCCAGTTGTCAACCTTCTAATCCAAGTAAAGATTCAACAGATGCAAATGATTCTAGAAAGATCGCAGGGACTCGAATGCCCTGAAGCGACTAGGGTGATGGGACCCAAAGGCGGCTGTATTTAATGCTTTAATGCACGTGCAGTCAGACGAAGCACGTGAGGGTAACGTAAGTTAAACAACAAGCGCATTTCTTATACAATGAGAGGAGACTCAGCTCACCCCATTTGTTAATTAAGACATCAAGCTGTTATTCTCAACCAATCAAAAGTCTGCATAGGCATTCACTTATTACGACAGAAGCAAAGGAAATCCCCAACAATCTCAGCCATAGGGCCCGCCCTGCAAAGGTTGTAATAGTAACACGTGGAGGAAATTAAGAAGAAGAAAAAAAAATTGTGTTGGGTTGGAGCGTTAGGGATAAGGCTTAGACTTTGGTAAAGCCAATGGCTCTATCAACAAGGCAAACATTGATAGAGCCATTGGCTTGTTGATGTCAATGTTTATGTCAATGTTTAGTTTGTTGATAAAGTCATTGGCTTTACCAAAGTCTAAGCCTTATCCCTAACGCTCTAACCCAACACAGATTTTTTTTTTCTTAATTTCCTCCACATGTTTGTTGCTTTAAATGATTTTGATGAGGAAAAATGCTCCAGCATGTTTGATGAAGCCACGTCTCCCAACTTGCATCCTAGCATATCCCTGCCAAATTCTAGAAACCTTCAAAAATCTAAAACTTGCTATTTTCTAAAACTTGCAATATTTTTTTCATTTAGTATCTTTAATAGTCAATACTTTTGCAAATAATTATAAAAATCATAAATAATAGTCTTTTACACATGCATTGCTATTTTCTAAAACTTGCAATAATTTTTTCACTAGTAGACATTAATTTAGAACTAAAAAGCAATAAAGTCTCAATTTTGGAAAAAAAAATGGTAGAAATAAAAAGGGAGGGGGGGGGGGGGGGGGGGGGGGGGGGTTGTTGAAAGAAAACCAAATTTATTAACTTTTTTTTTTCTATCTTTCAAGTAATCGGTTTTGATAGTTTTTCATTTTAAATGAATTAATGTGAAATTTTTTCGCGAATAAAATATCTCAAAATGTCTCACTAAATAAAAATCTAATAAGTAACGGTTTTTGTATGTTGCATTTAAGCCCATAATTTACCTACCATTGCAAAAAAAGAATAAATAAAATAAGCAACACTTAATAAAGTGTTGCATATCCTAGATACTGTGTGATATCTAGAAGTAACACTAACAAAACTATTGCAAAAGTCTATATTTAAGTTACAACTAAGTTATAATTTTATAATTCGTTGCAAAAAATGAATGGAATAAGCAACGGTTAACAAAAACCGTTGCATATTATAAATTTTTCAACAATTTTATGCAACTCTAAAAAACCGTTGCAACAAATTACTTATGACAATGATTTTTTTACTTGTTTAATTAAATCATTGCAAGAAATCTAAAATGTGGTAGTCACGTACGGTGGCACATAGAATATGCACGATTGTAAGATGTAGATAAGCACATACAACTAACTATAATTTTGTCGTAGCATGCTCAATCCATCGATTTGTAAAGCATAAAACTTCGACATAGAAATCTTTCACTAGATTGAGATTTTCATCTTTTGGTACAGTATTTTTTGTAAAATAATAGAGCCACAGCAACATTATATTTGGATTGTAGGAAAGTAGAGTAGAGAAAAAAATAGTGGAGGACAAGAAGAAATGGATTCTCTCGTTTGGTTCCAAAAAAAAAATTAATAAATAAATGAAATGACTTTATGATTTTTTATTTGATTTGGCAAAAGAAGGGAAAAAAAATAATAATTTTGAATGTAAAAATTACATTATTCATATTTGTTGTAATGTTTTATAATGGGAATTATGTCAAAGTACTAAGTAGAATTAAATAATTCACTCATTAACCTTTCATATTCCTCCATAATACCCTAAATTGAGAGAAATACAAAATTATCTCATTAAAAAATTCTTCAATCTCTGTATAACATTTCTCCCTTTCCAAAAATCAATCAAAACAAAGGTAAGAGTTCTTTAATCTCTCCCTTTCCTTTACGTTCATTTCCTTTAAAAAGTGCAATCCAAAGACTAGCAAGAATTGAACAAATATATATTTTCCTGGAAAACGACAAAAGAAATCTAATATTCAAATTGTCCAACGAAACAAATCAAAATTCTGCACAAAAATCCATAAAAAGCCTCGCCATTATGATTTTATTCCTTCCTTAATTTTTTGTCGTTTTCTCCTTTCGCTCGTACACCAAACCTACATAAAGTTCAAGTGTTTATAAAGCGAAAATATAAAAAATGTTAGGTTTGGAGTTTTATAAGCACCTTATGAAATAGGTCAAATTTCATATGAGCAATCTAATTGAACTTATACAAGCCAAGTAAACGACCTCTTACTGAAATGAATAATATAAAGTTGCACCCCTATAGTTGTTTTTATTTTCGTTTTTTTTCGTTTTTTTTAATGTGAACTTTTTATCTTTTCTGTAAGTTGGTTAATGCAACAACACTTAACCAGGTGAGCGCGAACCAGAATTTGGAGAAATTTACAAATTTCAATTATATCGATATTGACGAGGGATCCCCGAGCTGAGGTGAGTTACCCACGCTGAGCTGATACGGGTTAATCAGAGCCGAGCCAGGCGCATTCAGCTAAATGCCCAACCTGGATGCTGACCCGACCCCGAAAAACCCCGACTTCAGTGCCAGTTGTTTCGATGGGACATAAAGCATTGATGAAACATAAAGCTACACCGCATTAAATGCTGTCAGACCTGAATTTAGTATAAATAGAGTTTCACCCCCTTCATTTTAGAGATAACTCGTCATTAAATGCTCTAAGCTACCTTGCCAGCTCGGACATACTAATCATTCGCATGCCCGAGGCCAACCTAAAAGTTCAGCTCGAAGGCCAATCTGAAAGTTCAGCTTGACAAAGCGTAGCCGTACAACCTCAGCTGCGAGGATTTCCGACCTCGACAGTTTGGTGTCATCTGTGGGAAACGAGTTCTTTCTATCACTCTTCTCACCACTCATTGAGAAACCATCATGGTACAAACTAGAAGCCACAGCGCACCGGTAGAGGACTCACCCAACCCGGACGAGGACCTCGAAACCACGCAGGTGCCTAGCCAAGATCAAACCCAAGCCGACGTTGGAACGAGCCAACGCATACACTTAGCCTTAGAAACCAACCCCTCTACAGATGGAGACCTCAACTCCAGCCTAACGCCGGAGATGAGGATGATGCTTAAGATGTTCCAGGAGCTAAAGGAGTAGGTAGCCCGGCTAGCTGCGGAACCCCCAGTTCCACAAGCAACTACACCGCGGCCCATGCGCCCACAGTTCTGCATTCTGGCCCCGGGGCGAACTCGAGCACAAGACGGAGAAGGATTCCTGGAGCCGGAGGCGAGACCCGTGGAGGCGAGAGGCAAAAGGGCGGCCCATGTCGACCCCGAGCAGGCCAAGACCGCGGCTGCCATAGCCAAGGTCATTAACCAGCTCGGCGTAAGCCCACTCTTGCCCGAGGTACTGGCAACGCCATTGCCAACCGGCAACCGGATGCCCAACCTGGCAATCTATAATGGGGACGGAGACCCATCCAACCACCTGCTCAACTTCGATCACCATATGACTCTGCATGATATGACTGACCTCATGAAGACGAAAACATTCCCAACCACCATGGTTGGTAATGCCTTGGACTGGTTCCAAAAACTTCGTCTCGACTCTATTGCAAGTTTTCATCAGCTGGCTGAGGCTTTCTTGTCCCGCTTCGCTGGAAGCCGATGTGCAACTCGTCACACCTCATCATTGTTGTCGGTGAAGTAGCACAAAGGAGAGAGTTTGAGGGCTTACACCGTCTGATTCAATGAAGAGACCCTCAAGATCTCCAACCTGGAAGATTCCATGGCACTAATGGCTTACCAAAGTGGGCTTAGGTCGGGGCCCATTACCTCTTCCTTGGCCATCGACCCCGTGGATACCGTAGCCGAGTTGATAGTACGGGCAGAAGGGTACATACACTCGGAGGAAATCCATGAAGCTAAGAGAGATGATGACAAGGAGAAGGAAGCCGAAAAAAAAGGGAGAAACCTCCCAAGCCCAACCTGGGGGTAAGATCTAAAACGACCGAGGAAAGCAGCCTCAACAGCCCAAGCAAAACCCCCGGTTCACTATGTTCACTCCACTTAACACCTCAAGGGAACATATCTTAATAGAGATCCAGTACCAGAACCACCTACCTCCGGCACCGAGAATGAAATGCCGACCTGAAAAGCGCAACAGAACCAAGTATTGTCGCTACCACATGTATTACGGCTATACCACTGAGGAGTGCAAAGACTTGAAACAGGAGATAGAAGCACTAATAGCCCGAGGTCATCTCCGGAGGTATGTAGATAATCAGCTGACTCGGAGCCAAGATCAGAGGGACAGGGAGAGAAGTCCACCCAGATGCCAAGCCGGAGGCGGACATCTAGCTGTGATCGAGACCATCGCCGGAGGATTGGCGTCGGGTGGAGAGACCTAGGCTGGCAATAAGGGTTATGTACGAGCCGGAAGAGAGTATGGGCCGGCGCGGGGTCCGGTCCCAGAGTTGAAGGATCTTATTTTTTCTTCAGAGGATTTGGAAGGTGTGATATTGCCCCATGATGACCCATTGGTGATCAGCGCCGAAATAGCCAACTTCACCGTGAAGAGGTTGATGGTAGACACCGGGAGCTCGGCAGAAGTCCTATTCTTGAAGGCGTTTGAGCAAATGGGATTAGACAGAAGCCGACTTAGACCATTGAGGGGCACCTTGGATGGATTCACCGGGCATGCCTACCGAGCCAAAGGGGTCATCAACCTTCCGCTGAAGTTGGAAGACGGAGATAAACGGGTTTCGATGCAAGCCAACTTCATTGTGATGGATTGCAACTTTACTTACAATGGGATCTTAGGTCGGGTGGCACTCAACCATTTTAGGGCTATCCCTTCAACCTACCACCAGGACCTAAAATTACCGACCTCGGCCGACACAACCATCATCCGCGAAGCCCAGCTCTCAGCCCAGGAGTGTTATGAAAACTTCCTCTGACCCAAATATCAGGTTGGCTGGGGACCAGATTTGCCCGAGGAGAAGAGGGATGCTAAGAGAGGCAGCCCGGCTGAAGACCTTCAAGAGGTGGAATTTTCCTATGAAACAAAGAAAGCAAAGATCGGAAGTGAACCCTCTGATGACCTCAAGAAAGGTATAAGCCAATTTCTTCTGAAAAATGAACACATATTTGCATGGTCTTTCTCTGACATGGCAAGTATTGACCCTAGAGTGATTGAGCATCACCTGAATGCCGACCCGAATCACTATCTGGTGAAGCAGAAGCGTAGGCACTTCCATTATGATAAACAACAAATCATAGCAGAAGAGGTGGACAAATTGGTAGACGCCGGCCACATAAAGGAAATCCAGTACCCAACCTAGTTATCCAACATGGTATTGGTGACCAAGTCCTCAGGTGGATAGAGACTGTGTATTGACTTCACCGACCTCAACAAAGCCTACCCCAAGGACTGTTTTTCCCTACCTCGGATTGATCAGATGGTGGATGCCACCTCCGAGTTTGAGCTACTCTCTTTCATAAACGCCTTCAAAGGCTATAACTAAATTAAGATGGCACCCGGAGACAAAGAGAATACTGCCTTTACCACCGATAAAGGTCTCTACTACTATGAGGTCATGCCTTTTGGCCTCAAGAATGTTGGAGCTACCTACACTCGGATGGTGAACAATGTTTTCAAAAATCAGATTGGCCGAAATATGGAGATCTATGTAGATGACATGTTGGTCAAGAGCAGAAGGGCGGAAGACCATGAAACCGACCTGGCTGAAGCCTTCGCCATAATGGAGTACTTTGGGATAAAGCTGAACCCAAAAAAATGCGCATTTGGCGTCAAGGCAGAAAAGTTTATGGGCTTCATGGTCACAGCCCGTGGGATAGAAGCCAACCCGGAGAAGGTTCAGGTGATACTTGATATGGCACCACCGACCTGTGTAAAAGACATCCAGGTGCTAGCAGGCAAGGTCGCGGCACTGAGCAGATTCATGTCTAGGTCGGCCGATAAGTGTGCTCCCCTATTCAAGATATTGAGGAATCCTAAGAACTTTGAATGGATTAGAGAATGCCATAACGCCTTCTAAGAGCTGAAAATGTATTTAGCTTCGCTACGCCTGCTATCCTGACCTGAGGTGGGGGAGGAGCTGGTACTATACCTAGCATGCTCGGGGATAGCAGTGGCAGCGGCATTAGTCCAAGAAGAAGGGAAGGAACAAAAGCCGGTCTATTATGTCAGTAAAACCCTGCAAGGGGTCGAGGTGAGGTACTCTTCCTTGGAAAAACTCGCCTTCGCACTCATCACATCAGCAAGAAAGTTGAAGCCATACTTTGACGCTCATCCAATTAAGGTCATGACGGATGCCCTACTCAAGTCCATCATTCACAAGCTGGAGGCTTTGGGCAGGCTGTTAAACTGGGCAGTTGAGCTGAGTCAATTTGACATCATCTACCAGCGCAAAACCGCCATCAAAGTCCAAGCCATATGGATGGGGCCTCAGGGAAGTCTGGGAGTAGAGCTGGGGTGGTCATCCTCGACCTAACCCGGCATAAGCACCAATACTCCCTTAAGTTCCCCTTTTCGGCGTCCAATAATGAAGCGGAGTATAAAGCAGTGATTGCGGGGCTGAAAATTGCAGCTTAGCTTGGGGCACAGACAATCGACCTTAGCACTGACTCACAATTGGTTTCTAGTCAGATATCGGGAGAGTTCGAAACCAAGGACAGTACTATGCTGGCCTACCTCAACAGAGTCAAGGATTTGACCTCAGGGCTCAAAAGGTTCATGATACATCAAATTCTGAGGGAAGAGAATATGAAGGCTGATGCCCTGTCCAGGTTGGCCTTGGGCGAAAGCTGACCTACCCTGGTCCATGTGGAAGAAGTATCTGAACCGAGTATTCAGTTGGAGGTGCAAGTCGTAGCCGAGCATAATTTGAGTCCCAGATTGGACCAAACCAATCGTGGACTACTTGGAAGGGGTATGACCCCAGAGGATGAAAAAACAGCTCGAAAACTCATGAAACAAGCCTCAAGGTTTGTCATAATTGCCGGGCAACTCTATAAAAGAGCCTACACTTGGCCTCTCTTAAAATGTGTTGGACCCAAGGAGGGAAACTATGTACTCCGGAAAATCCATGAAGGGGTATGTGAAAACCACTTGGGAGGCAAAACTCTGGCTCGAAAGGCATTGAGGCAAGGCTATTTCTGGTCAATCTTAGAACAAGATGCCAAAGAGTATGTAAAAAAGTGCGACACCTGCCAAAGGTTCGCCAACGTACAGAGGAAGCCTGCGGTAGACCTCACGGTGATGATAAGCCCATAGCCATTTTATCAGTGGGGTCTAGATATCATCGACCCATTGCCAACCAGTGTTGGCCAAAAGAAGCACGCATTCGTAGTAGTAGACTACTTCACCAAATGGCTTGAGGCTGAAGGAGTTGCTAGAATAACAGAAAAGGCAGCTTGGAATTTTGTGTGGAAAAACATCATTTGCAGGTTCGGGGTGCCAAAAGTCATCATTACTGACCACGGTAAGCAATTCTACAGTGCATACTTTCGAGGCAAATGTGCTGAGATTGGGATCGACCTTAGATTCTCATCTATTGCTCATCCTCAAAGTAATGGCCAAGTTGAAAGGACTAACCAAATCATTTTGCAGGGCCTGAAAACCAAGCTGGAGGAAGCGGAGGGCCAGTGGGCATCGATTCTTCCGGAGTATTGTGGGGCTCAGCGGACCACCACCAGCTCGGCAACGGGAGAATCGCCCTTCGAGCTGACCTTCGATACTCAAGCGATGCTGCCGGTGGAGATCGGGTCTCCGACCAGTAGAACCCTCCACCATGATCCAGCAATAAACGGAGCACAGATTTGTAAATAGCTCGACCTCGCTAAAGAGCTCTGAGCTAAAGCTCAAATTAGAATGCTGGCCAGCAAAGCTGCCATGCAAAGAGCCTTTGCCAAACAAGTCAAGCCTAAGCCTATTAAGGTTGGCGACCTCGTACTCAGAAAGGCTATCTTTTTGCCGCACTCGGGTAACAAGCTCTCCCCAACCTGGGAGGGACCTTATGAAGTCGTGAAAGAAGTCCGACTTGGGACCTTTTACCTCCGCGACAAGAACGAGAAACTATTGAAGAATGCATGGCATTCAAAACACCTGAAGTGGTATTTTGTCTAAAGGCCCCGAGCCAAAATATTTTGTACGGCCCCGAGCCGAAATTTCTTGTTACGGCCCCAAGCCAAAACATTACTTGTAATCGGCCCCCAAACCTAAGTACTTCGTATACAAATTCAATACAATGCATTTTGTAAATCAGTGCAATGCCCGACCCAGGCCCAAGCAACCAAACCAACGCAATGCCTGACCCGGGCCCAAGTACCTCAACTATAAAGCTACTACTAACTCGGATTAACACGGTGGCCACGCTTAATCATAAGCTAATTACCAAGTAAACCAGCTCGGACTATGTTCCAGTTCGGGAATAATCAATAACAATTTGATTAGCTTTGCCAATTCAGATTAAGGTCCAACTCGGCGTAATCCGACTTCAGTCGGTATATTAGTTTGGGTTTAAACTCGAACTCAACATTCGTCAACATTAGTTTGACCAATTTTAAATCGGACTGACGAGTTCAGGTTGGTGACGATTATAAAGTTGCCTGGTTAACCAGCTCGGATTAGGATGATAATTCATTAATCGTGTTCAGCTCGGTTCTTTTTACTTAAGTTTGAATGGTCCATTACATTAGCTCGACCCCACTTACTTAAGAAAAATTTGCAAAGGGAAAGGTACACAAGTACGAACTCAAATAAAACGCAAAATATTAATTCCAGTAGAATTGAAAACAAAACAATTACAGAGCCCGACCTGGGCAAAATTACAATGAGCCCAACCTGGGCGAAATTACAAAAGCCCGACCTGGTCCGATTTAGAAAATCTACTTTGGAGGAGCGACATTGGTTGTATCAGCCTCGTCCCCGACCTGGTCCATGCTTTCTTGGACAAATTTGGTCACCTCTTTCGCTTGGGACGTCAGGTCGGCCGGAAGCTCAGGAATTTCCCAGAACTCTGGTGGCGGAGCCTCTAAGATTTCAATATAGTCATTCTTGGTGGCAGGGAAAAAGGTCTTCGCTCTCTCCCGAGCTGCGACTTGACCTCGGAAGTAGAACTCCAACTCGGCATACTTAGCCATGGCCTCACCTTCCGTGGCCAACCAGTCCACGGCCGTATCACTAGACTTGAAGGCTTCCATTGCCTTCTCTCCTTCAGGGCCAACCAGGACCACTAAATCCTGGAGCTTCGTCTCGGCCTCACGCTTCTCCAGCTTATAGCGCTCAACGTCCTTGGCCGCGGCTTCGCGCCGCGACTTCTCCGCATCAAGCTCTTTCTTTAGACACTCGATCTCCGTCGCGTCCGCTTTGCGCCTTTGGGCGGCCTCCTCCCTCAGAGTCTCAAGCTCAGCCCAGGCATCCACGTATCGCTGCTCGAGCTCGACGCAATGAGTCTGGGCCCTAACATTAAAGCTGGGAGCCGAAAGGATGTGGGACTCGGCCTGTTTAAAAGAAAGCAAAATGATCAGTCGAGCTAAAAAAAAACCTTACCAGAAGTTGGATAAGACTCACCGTGACTATGGCCATCCTCAAGTCGAGCGAGAGCTGCTCTGCCGGGACCGTCGCCAGCTTGGGGTCGTGGGCCACCTTGGTCGCCTCCATGAAGTCTTTGCTGGGAGGGCTCACCTCCGTGGCCTTACCTTTCTCGAAGTATTCGGCTCGAGGCCGCTTTCTACTCTCAAGTCGGGATGCTGAGTGCTCCGGGATCACCTCTCCTGAGCTCTATCTCTTGGGCAAGGGGGACCCCGAAGCTCCCTTGGAGGAGACCTCGGAGCCGACCTCCCGTACTTGGCCGCTGGGCCGCTGCCTCTAATCCTGAGCAGCACTTCCCAAGCCAGACCGAGCTGAAGCCTCACCGCTGGCCTCATTCTTCTTTCTCACCTGGGCATACGTGAGTTTTCTTATATCCGCCATACCTGCAAAAGGTAGAGGAAAGAAATAAAAAAGACTAGCAGACAGGACAATTGGGAGGTCGGGCGCCGATCCTGCAAATTGACCCTCTTCGAAGCTAGACCCCGCGTCCCCTTCAAGCTCAGGAAGCAGGTTGGGATGATCCATCGAGAGGTCGGGTTCCCTACCAAACAGCTTGGAATCCCAGATCCGCTCCAATTTGAGCACGTTGTCAATATCTATCAGCGTCTCGGGCGCGGCCCTGAGCACCGTGACTTTCTCAAGTTCCTCATCTGAGAGCTTGGGGTCATCATTGACGGTTTTCCTTAAACTTGGAATCCAGTCCAACCTGCACCCAGAGTTCACAGCTGACTCCACCCAATAATAACCATTATGCGACCCCTTGTTAGAAGGGTGTCACTTGGTGAATATGGAGTTGCCAACCCGAGCTACGAAGTAGAACCACCCTGGCTGCTTCGGGTTGGATTTGCACACAAAGAAATGCCTGAACCTGCGCAAGGTCAGCTCCACTTTCTTCTTAAGGCAGAACACATAGAAGGCCACCATCACGGCCCAACCATTTGGCGACATCTGACCTGGGCTGAGCTCAAAGTAGTTCAAGATGTTGACAACAAAACCGGGGAGGGGGAGCTGGATAACGTCGAATGCAAGGTCGTAGATGGTGAAGTGGTCGGCCGGAGGATAGCAAGCCAATTCGTGCCGACCTAGAACCTTCAACTTGTGATGACGATCTACTGACCAGTTCCTCAGCCTGGCATTGGCCATTTGCACCGTGGAATGGCACTCACGCTTGCAACAGGCGAACAGCTGCTCAATCCTCTTTTTCCAAGCTGAAGAAGCGCTGGCTGTGGCTGAGCTTCGAGGTCGAACAACACTAACCGGGACTGCTTCGATCGGCTCGGCAGCAGAAACTCCAGCTAGGTACTCTTGTGGCATCTCGACCCCCTCCAGTTGATTTAGCGGCTCCTCATCCTCCCTATCTTCCAAGTCTCCCAAGTCGGCCAAAGGATCCGCCTCAGCCTCCTCTTGCACCAGTCTGACCCCGATAACTTGGCAATCATCATCGCTCTCCCCAGGCCCAGATTTCTGAGTAGATCCTAGAGACGCACTGGTGCTCTCTCCACCTTGGTCTCTATTTGAGGTGGACTCCGAGCTCGATGGACTCTCACCCCCACCATAGGACCTCATCTCCATTGCCTGGGAATCTTCCGACTCTGAACTTCCCATCTTGTCTACAAACTAAATATAAATGTACAGGAATGACTAAAGGGAATCGGGACGTACCTACTGCTCTTGGCTACGGAATGTGACCCGACCTAGCTAGCTCCGAGCTAAAAATTCTGAGAAGATTCTTTCCGAGCTGAATGCGTCCGACCACTCTGGTATTCGACCTAAAACTCTTGAAAGTTGAAAACGAAGTGTGAAATGAATCTCGGATGTCAAGGCCCTATTTATAGGCACTTCTGAAAATCACATCGGGGAGCCCAAACGTCGCATTTTGTCAGAACCGTCAGGTGACGTGTCAGCCATCTGAAGGGCATGCACTGCTGACGTGGCCATCTCTACTCTGCCGAGGTCGGGCACCTCCAGCTCGGGAGAAACTCCCAATTCTAGATCTCACCCCCTCGATCTCGACTTAAAGGGGAGGGGGATTGACGAGGGGTCCCCGAGCTTAGGTGAGTTACCCACGCCGAGCTGAGACGGGCTAATCAGAGCCTAGCCCGGCGCATTCAGCTAAATGCCCAACCTGGATGCTGACCCGACCCCGAAAAACCCCGACCTCAGTGCCAGCTGTTTCAATGGGACATAAAGTTGCACCGCATTAAATACTGTCAGACCCGAATTTAGTATATATAAAGCTCCACCCCCTTTATTTAAAAGGTAACTCGTCATTGAATGCTTTCAGCTACTTTGCCAGCTCGGACATACTAATCATTCGCACGCCCGAGGGAAAAATCCGGGTTATTACCCCGCCTTTTTCTTCCCTTTCCTTGTGCAGGTTCAGTGGCCGACCCGAAAATTCAACTCGGAGGCCAACCTAAAAGTTCAGCTCGGAGGCCAACCTGAAAGTTCAGCTTGACAAAGCGTAGCTGTACAATCTCAGCTATGAGGATTTCCGACCTCGACAGATTTATAACACCCAATAATTGGATAAAATAATTGAGTAATTGGTGTATTGAGATAAAAAATTTCACATTATAATTACAATCTCGGTCTCAATTGTACTAAAAAAAAAAATTACATCGATACATACAACATCAACATCAGAAAGAGAAAACAATATTCTGAAGTTGCATGCCTATTTTTTTTTTTTTTTTTACTTTTTTGGTGTGGATAAAGGCCTATTTAAAGGGTTTTGTTTTTTTGATTAACTATTTAAAGGGTTTGAAGGACGTCATTTTGTAGATGGTGTGATAGATCAAATTATTAGAAGTCTTTCTATATGGAATCCATGTGTGCGGACTTCTAATACAAAGTGGGTCCCATGTGTGTGGGGCCCACTTTTTGTATTAGAGGCCACCATCCTTATAAAAGTTTCTTTTTATTATTTTTATGAGAGATATTAATAGTGACAGGTGATATTACAATTATGAAATAATTATTATTTTATTATAATTGCGTAAACAGGTACAATTAAAACCTTTCACTAATAATTACCTTTTCTTTCCTTCCATAAAATCCTAAATTCGTAATCAAGATAAGATTAAACCTTTCACTAATAATTACCTCTTCTTTTGTCTGGCCGGGGAGATCCTAGTACCCCATAGATGGAATCCCTATATCGTAAGTTGCACTCTTATAGTTGTTCTTTTTGTTTTTTTGTTTTTTTTTTTTTGGTTTCTATGAACTTTTTAATCAAGTGTGTGCAAACCATTTTCACTGGTGAATAAATACAGGACTAAGATATTGGAGAAATTTACTAAATTCAAATATATGGATATATAAAATTTAAGAGTTGGGTAAAATAATTGAAGAGCAACTTTGTTAATCAAAAATTTCAAGTTAAACCACAATTGCGATTTTATTGTATTAAAAAGGAAAAAAATACATCGATATATTCATATAACATCAACAACAGAAAGAAAACAATACTCTGAAGTTGCACGCAATTTAAAATTCTTTTTCATTCTTTTTTTTTGGTGAGGGTCAAGGCCTATTTAAAGGTTTTTATGCTTTTTGGTCAACTATTTAAAGGATTTGAAAGATATCATTTTAAGAACGTCGTGATAGTTCTAATTTTACTAGAGAGATCAGGTGGTGAGTGATATTACAGTTATTTAATAAGCATCACCTTACTACTATTGATCTTTTTATAATATTATAAAATTATTATAGGATCCAAATTCGCTGGCAAGCCCACTTGAATTATTTTATTTTCCCATTTCTTTTGTATTTTGACTATTTTATAACTCTTTCACATAGGATGCCTTAGAATTTTATTCCCAAATATACGTGATATCTATTTAAACTCTTTGTTTCACCATTTTAATCGAGCTTTTGGTCCCTTATTCCCAAATATATGTGTTTTTAATTTGGTAATTAATTTGGCACCTTATCACATTTTCTGGTTGTCTATTGTTTTTTCTGAGGCTTTATAGACAGATGTTCGCGCATTGTGAGATTAACTTTTCTTTTTGGCTCGAAAAAGCACTGTTAGCATTGAGTAACTCTTAAGAAGGAAAATATCGTAGGTTACCGTTTTCGGTTTGACCATAAGCCAACAAAATGATTGCAGGATATAAAGAACGTAATAAAAAAGAATAAAAACGAATACAAAATTTGTCATTTCAGTATGTCAATTAAAAACTCAAGTTAAAGTGATATCGAACTTTTTAGATATACAAATGAAAAACGTGCAAAAATTTACAACCTCTTACCGAAATGAATAATATAAAGTTGCACTCCTATTGTAGATTTTGTTTTCGCTTTTTTCGTTTTTTTTTTTTTATGTGAACTTTTTATCTCTTCCGTAAGTTGGTTAATGCGACAACACTTAACCACGTGAGCGCGAACCATGTTCACCGGTGAATAAGTACAGGAGTAAGATGTTGGAGAAATTTACAAATTTCAATTATATCAATATATAACACCTAATAATTAGATAAAATAATTGAGTAATTGATGTGTTGAGATTAAAAAAAAAATTCATATTAAAATTATAATTTCGAACTCAATTATACTATAAAAAAAAAAATTACATCGATACATACAACATCAACATCAGACAGAGAAAACAATATTCTGAAGTTGCATGCCGATTTATTTTTTTATTTTATTTTTACTTTTTTGGTGTGGATAAAGGCCTACTTAAAGGGTTTTGTTTTCTTCATCAACTATTTAAAGGGTTTGAAGGACGTCATTTTGTAGATGGCGTGATAGATCTAATTATTTTCATGAGGGAGATTAATAGTGCACGTGGCAGGTGAAATTGCAATTATTAAATAATTATTATTTTACCATAATTAATATTTTATAATATTATTGCAGGATCCAAATCCCCTACAATCCCACTTAGAAGGAAAATTCTTTAAAAAGTTTTAATTGACCAGTCAGTTTGGACTTTCACTTAAAAAACCTGAGGGTCCACACATGTGGGGGGTCATTCCCATGTAAGTAAAAAGCTAGACTGATCGGTTAGTCTGAATTTTTTGAAAAGTTTTTCCACTTAGAATTATTTTACTTTCCCAAACGTGTGGTGGTGCATAAACTATGTAAAAGTACAAAGCACAATTAAAACCTTTCACGAATTACCTTCCTTTCCTTCCATAAAACTCTAAATTGAGATGACTACAAAATCTTCTCATTAAAGAATTTTTCAATCCCTCCATAATCTTTTTTCCTTTCCAAAAATTAATTAAAACAAAGGAAATAATTCATTAATCCCTCTCTTCCTTTTCCTATACTTCTCTTTAAACTGTACAAATCCAAAGACTACGAAATAATTTAACAAATATATTATCCTGGAGAACGACAAAAGAAGTCTAACAGACTGTTTGAAAATATTTGTGGTGTGAAATTCATTTGATTTATAAATGAATTTCTTAAGAATTTGTATTAATAAATAAATTCCTTATTTGGAACTGCAAAATATTATTAAGTTAATTATGTGATTTGTAAGTATATTTATTGTTGATATTCCTTTTCTATCCCTATATCTTGAAATTTTGCTTTTGAAACTTTGACGGGAAGAAATATGCATTCTATCAACAACACTTATCAATTTTAAAGTTAAACTTAATTAATTAATATTGATGAATAGATAACACGAGTAAATAATTTATGATTTTAGATGACTAAATATGTTAAGACTAATTGAAAATAAGAGTGGATGATTTAAGCTTCTAATTTAAAGACGAAAAATTGAAGATTGGATTAAATATATACGTACAGTATAACCTTTTTAAATTAATAATGTTGGGACCGTTAAATTCTATTAATTTAACGAGATATCAATTTATCAATAAATTAATAATTATTAATTTATCGAGAAATTTTATTTTTTTGGCTTAATAGGAAACATATTATATTTAGACTATCTTTTTTGAAAAGTGAGTCATAGTTTTTCAAGCTAATTTGAAAAGATAAGGAGAAATGTCTAATGAAAATAGAAGATAAGAATCTAATTTAGTAGGATTATAACAAATTTCTCTAATCTTGTATCAAAATATGGATTAGAACAAGTTTTCTAATCTCATAGTTAATTTATTATGTAATTTTTAATTAATTATTAATTTATAAAATATTTGGGTCGATAAAATACAAAGGAAATATTTTATATATATCAAAATTATTAATTTTTTACACTGGTCCCAAGTCGATACAAAACATTTTTATTATTTAAAAGAGATTATTAACTTATCGAGTATTAATTTAAAAAGATTCTATTGTATATGAAAAATAAATTTGCCGTGAAGAAGCTCACAAGAAGAATAAAAAGAACTAATTACATAGGAATAAAAAATAATAATTAAGAGTAGTAAAAAAAAAAAAACTTAGAGGGTAGATTAGTCTTTAAAAGATAAGTAATTATTAATTTGGTGGCTTGAAATTGCAAATTCCATCTCTTGAGCAAATATTTAGATAAAGCCAAATAAATTCAGGATTTGCATATCTTGAATTCTTAATTTTTGAAAAGGGGCTTCCAAATACAAAAAAAATAAATTTTCAATTAAAAATCCATAATATTTTATAAAATTCATTTGTTCCATATGTAATAATCAAGTTGTCCAACAAAACATAACAAAATTCTGCTAAAAACTTCCATAAAAAGTCTCGTCATTGTGATTTTATTCCTCAACTTCCTTTCGCTCGTACACCAAACCTACATAGAGTGCAAAGTGTTTGTAAAGAAACAATGAAAAAGGTTAGGTTGGGAGGAAACCATTTTCATTGGTGAATAAATGCAGGACTAATAAAGATGTTGGAGAAATTTCCTAACTTCAAATACATCAATACATAAAACCTAAGAGTTGTGTAAAATAATTAGAGGGCGAATTTTCGTAATTAAAAGTTTCAAGTTAAAACTACAGTTTCAATCTCATTGTATTAAAAAGGAAAAAAATACATCGATACAGAAACATCAACAACAGAAAGAAAACAATACTCTGAAGCACACCAAATTGGTCCCAGCCTTATTTGGGGTAGGGGCGGGGCATGTACTCGTAAAATTCGCTCTCATTATTATCCCTAGTTACCATCTTAGTCCCCACAACCCCCATTCCATAACCCACCCTATCCTGACAACCCCCTACCCATGACTCAACCTATCCCGTGACAACTCCCACCCCTCTGTGTATGTGTTCTTGAGCATATTAGTGTGCATGGGTGGGGAGGCATAAATTGGTCCAAATTTTTTTTTGGGAAATATATATATAATTTTAAGGTATTATTAGTCTAAAAAATAAATTCAGCCCCTACTAAAAAACATTTACTTGTATATAAGTGTTAAATTATGTGTTTTAATCCCCACTGAACAAGAAACTTAGATCTGCCCTTGTAAGTATGGTTGTGTGTGTGCAGACGAACATTTGCGTGCGTGCATGTGTACGTGTTGTGTATATATATATATACATACATATATGTGTGTATGGTGGCCATATGTATTTGTATATATGCGTGTGTGAAAGGTGTATATGTACATATATATGTGTGTGTGTACATGTGGCATAGAGTCTGAAAGCCAAGTGGGAATTGGAAGAAAAACAATTTTCACATCCTTGACTACACCATCGCCACCATTCACCCTTGTTATAGTATGCCCATCTACCTCCTCAAGTAAGCTACCATATTGGAAGGTGCAATCCCACTCAAACCGAGTAGTACCCATGCTCATTACAAGCTCAAATATTTCTTCACAGTTTGTTTCGACAACACCAACAACTTTCATTGCTCTACTACAACTTTTTGGAAGAAGCTCCTCAAAAATGCGAAGCCCGTTTTGACATTAAAGCAGGCGCTAATACTTTCTAGAAAATGTATGATTGTTACTGTTCTGGTTAGCCAAGTCTGAGTCTAATTCCTTTGTCCAGTCAAATACAGACTCAGGAAGGCCATTTCCCGTTGTTGTTCTCCGTAACGAATCTGAACGAGAATCATCTTCATCCTTAGCTGCACTAAACTGACTTTCACGATCCGATGAGGAAGACTTCCTTCCATTATCTATTCCGGATTTATATTCAAAAGAATTATATTTGTTACTGTTTGCACCTTGTGACTCTTGATGCTGATCAATAACAGATTCAATTTTCTCCTTCCAAATCAATGCTTCTTGGATGTTAAAAGCTGCCATCGTAATACGAGGGTACTTCTCTTTTGTGTTGTAAATAGAGAGAACATAAACCATCTCCTCAAGAGAAAACATCAACAGATTGGATAGGTTCTCTATCATGAGCTTTACAACCAGATACCCAGCAATGCTCCAAGTCTGGTACTTTATTGCTTGCTTCCCTATGTAACATCCAGTCTTACTGTCATAGTACTCAGGTCATCTATCCCGAGCAAGGCGCTGCTCCAATAGCTCTATTGATTCATCCATCATCGCCGTCGAAGATGATGACGAGCTATTCTCCGAACCGTTGATATGGTTTTCTAGATTGTTTCCAACACTCGACGGATGTTTTAACATTGCTTTGTGAGGCATCACAACACCTTCATCATAATTTAGTGTCTCTATGTCTGCCAAGTCTCCATCAACATCTTTTTTCCATATGCTCTTCATGTAACAGATTCTTTGCCATATCAATTTCATGGTGCAATTTATCTTTGATTTCAGTCACAAACTATAACTCATCCTCTGACTTCTGCAATGTCTTCCGTAGGCTATGATTTTCAATTTGTACCTCTTCTAGTGTCCTCTCTATTGAGAAGAAAGTGGTTGAGTTTGATGTGCGTTCCCAGCTAGAGTCTGCATTGATGCAGATTGAAGAACTAAAATCTGAAGGCAATCTCCTCAGGATAAACTTTAAGCTGAAATTCTTCACATACATTTTATCAAACATCCTTTTAGCACTATCCAAATCACCCATTTTGCTAGACATATCAATCAACTCTTTCTCACAATCTTGATCAATGGCAACCATCTCATCATCTTCATCATCAACCCTTTCTACAGAAGAAAGATGATCCTTCATCCTCGCTTTATGTTCAAATTCTAACTCTTCGTCCAGCAAAAATGTGTCCCCAAAATCATTGGATACATCATCAAGATTCTGGCCATACAAATTTGAAGTCAATTCCCTCTGGTCACCTTCCTGGCTTTTATGAGCACTAGTTTTTTCTCAAAAAAGATCCTCGCAAATGAGGTCGTTATGCTAAACCATCATTCTTAATGTGGTTGATAATTGACTCTGAATTTGTTCCAGGGCTAGATTAACCATTTCCTACAGTGGATGAGTGAAATTGGTCATCAGTCGGTACCTTCTCCCCGTTGTTCTCTGCATCATTGTGACTAGCTACTTTTTGATCGTTTCCGCCCGCTTTGTGTTTGTCCCAAGCTTCGTCGATGGTTTTCAGCGAGGACTGCGAATTCTTTGACTGCAACACGTTCGGTACAGGAGTTTCGTAGCCATGACATGGTTGTGCCAATTCGTCAGCAACCGAAAAGTAAGTAGGTGTAGCCACCGCTGCTGGGACAGGTTCCGCCACGACTACCACCATTGAGTCGACGTAATCTGACCACACATGAGCCAAATTCTGATAGTGTAGAACCATGGATTGGACATGCGACTGTGGTTGAGCTTGTGGGTACATCAATTCTGGATAATAGTAGTCTGGAAACGGTTGTTCAGAGTAGACCGGCGAATAATAGGGATAGTATTGTTGAGACGGTGGAATGTAAAGGTCGTACCCAGCATACCGCGGATAGTATTGCTGAGACTGATAATTCATGACGTGCAGTCCGATACTGTCGGCCATGGAGTCAATGAAAGCAACAATGTAACGAACTAAGATTTTGAGGAAGAATAAAAAGACATAAAAAAAAGGAAAATTATAAAGAATTAAAGAAAGAAGAACAAAATAGAAATAAAGATAGTGTTTGCTTGCTTTGTTCTATGCCTTCTCTCTCCTTTTATAAACTACTCAACACCTCACAAATCAATTGTCTTAACCAATTCCAATTATAATTAACTGAACATGTGAAGTCGTTACACGGTTTTCATCGTCCAAGTCAAAGCTATCAAATGAACAATGAATTTATTTTGTTCTTTGTGGTTGTGCCAAAAAGATATAAACAAATGTTGCAAGGAAAGAATCGAATCTTTTACTTTCTCACCAATTCTTCTCATTTTCCGCAGCGGAATTTGAATAGATTGAGGCGACTATTATGCCTTACGCTAATCTGCTGTAAATTAATTTTTTAAGTTCAATAATGGAAGGTTTGACCAGAAAAAAAAGTTCAATAATGGAAGGATATGAATATCCAATTAAGCCATTAGATAAAGATAATCATTCTCCCACATGATAAATCATAAATTTTACAATTATTTCATAAAATTTTGGATTATTTTTTCTTATTCAATTGAGTTTAATATGGAATACCATACATATTCTACCGTTATGTCAAATTGGGCCTAGCTAGTCTAGTAGTTTTATGCATCTCCAAAAAAAATATAAACATCGAAATCATGATTAACATTATTTAGCTCTAAAAATTTTCATCCGTAAGGTTAAAATTTCTTGAATCATTTTTGTAAATGAAGTTTGTGTTTTCTGGATATCATTTCTTTAAATTAGTTTTTTTCCTATGAAGCGAAGAAATGTCATTTTAATGTTAAACATAAGAGTCAATACTACTGGTGGTCCTATGTATTTGGGAGTTTTGATATTTTGGTCTCAATTTTTAAAAAAAAAATTATTTTAGTCCTTAATGTAATTTAAGTGTGACTTTGTTGGTCCAACTGACTTAAATCGTCAACTTTTTAAAGTTTTTAATACGTGAACCTTACGTGTGTACACACTTGGATTGTCAAAATTTCCCTAAAAGTTAAGTACCATCTCTAACACACATACGGGTCACATGTTAAAAGCGTTAAAACGTTGATGGTTTAAGCCAGTTAAACCAACGGCGTCACACTTAAAATACATTAAGGACTAAAATGATATTTTAAAAGATTTGAGACTAAAGTATCAAAATTATCAAACATATAGGACCACGGGTGATATTTACTCAAAACATAAATAACCAGTGGGTTCACTATATATGATCCTTTACTTTTACTAGTGGTATATGATATACATTTTTTTTAAATCGGTCAATAAAATTACATGTTAGCGCTCACATGCTGTAAATATACCAATTTGCACGTCCATATTTGTGAGTTCAGGTCTCTTCAGACTTGTATCTCTTGCCTTCAAATTTGTGCTACCACCTACCAATTTGAAAAGAGGAGAGCAACAGATAGCATAACAATGCAGCTCTCACATGGAGAATCAGATTTTTGACCGAATTCAAATTGATATTAGAAATAGAGCTTATTGTAGGCAGAAGTTTATTAAATATTTCGGATAGTACTGATCTACTTGTAACGCTTGACATCTAGGTCGTTCATTTTTGGGTTTAGACTTGTTATTGTGATACTTTTTTTATTGTTTTATTTTTAACCTAGTACTTGCTTCTTTTCAAGAGTAGCCTAGTGATAAATTATTTCTCCTAAAATTTGGGAAACTAGAGTTTGAATTTCATGAGTTAGAGACAGGTGAGAGTAGGAGTAAAAGAAAAAAAGTATTATAATCATAGATTTAACCCAAAAATAAACTGAGTACTTGCTTTCTTTCTTTATTTGTTTATTTTAAAGAAAGCTGCTTAATCCATACCCACTTTCCGTCTTGATTGAATTGCAAGAGACATTGCAAAGATGACCAACATGATTTTTTATTTTTTTTTCCTGTTCGACGGCACCGGCAGGGGTGGAGCTAGGCCGGAGCCCCTAGTCGGGCCCTCAATAATTTTTTTTTTTTAAAAAATTATATAATATCGTTAAAAAATAGTTAATGTTGTTAAAAAAATTTATATAGTATCATTAAAAATAAGTTAACGAACCTCTTTTTTTTTTTTTCTTTGTCATGAATATTCTTATTTGAATCATGGCTCCCCAATTTTAAAATTATAGCACCGTCCCTGGGCACCAGTTTGTTGAATTGGATCTTGGCAAGAATATTTTACTTGCACGGCAATCTATTAGGCTATCCTTAATAAAGGCTCAAAAATGCAAAATTTTTAAAATTTGGGTGTTTTTAGAGCCCCGGGGCTCTAAAAGTAACAATATTTATGATAAAAATACGTAGGATCCAGCACTTTTTACTTAAAAGATATCAAAATAGAGTCTGGGCTCTAAAAACATCAACAAAGTTGTTGAAGAAAATAGTGTCCGGGGCTCTATTTTGGTATCTTTTAAGCCAACAGTGGTGGACTTCACGTACTTTTGTCATGAATAATATTTCTTTTAGAGCCTCGGGGCTTTAAAAACACCTAAATTTCAAGGCGTGTGATTGACTATGTAGAAAGTTATATTTGAAGTAAAATAAAGAAAGAGAAAAGGAAAGAGAAAATATTAAATAAGAAAGAGAAAAATAAAAAAGGAATAAAAGAGAGAAAAAGAATTAATGAAGAAAGAGAAATAAAAAGATATGTCAACTTGGCATGCCAACTAACAATGCCAAATATGAGATGATAAAAAAGTGAGGAAATAAATGTGAGAATGTGGATTACTCTAAGGTAGTGATTAGTACAGTGGAATGAATTTGGACAAAATTAGAATGGACCAATGAATGAAATGAAATTGAGAATAAAATAAACTTGAGAATGCGAATGACATACATGGTATGCTCTAAGAATGAAGAGTAGTAATAAGAATGCCTTGTATAATATGACAGTATTTACCTTTTATTATTATAGTATTAAAAATATGAATAAAAATGAACATAACCGTAAAAAACATAAATATAATAAATAATAATAATAATAATAATTCATCACAACAACAATAAATAATAATAACAATAATAATAATAATAATATTAGTAATAATACTAATAATAATAATAATAATAACAACAACAACAACAACAACAATTATTATTATTATTATTATTATTATTATTATTACTAATAATTATTATTATTATTATTACTTTAATAATAATATTATTATTTTATTTATTTATTATTTTATTTATTTATTATTATTATTAACTATTATTATTATTAACTATTATTATTATTGTTATTACTTTGGTTTTTGTTTTTATTAATAATTATTATGATTATCATTATTATTATTCTTATAATAATAATTATTATATTTCTTAATTATTATTATTATTTTTTGTTATTATTATTATTATTATTATTGTAAAACAAACTATATATAAAAGTTATGTTATATGGGGGGTATGGTAGTAAAGTTCATTACTAACAACATAAGAATGAGCTATTCCCATGTATTTACTCCAGAATAGCTATTTCGATATACGCGGGAATGAAATTATCTTGGGAATGAGATTCTCAAGTTTATTCTTTCATACAAATCATTGGAATCAAAAAGCGTTGTGAATGACATTTCATTTCTAACCACATTTAAATATACCTATCGCTACCTAAGAAACCATTAACAATATACAAAATCAGCTTTCGCTTCTGATAACATATCCTTTCAATAGATCCAATTTAAAAAATAAAAATCAGTTTCACATTATTGCAATAAGAAACCAGTACCAATTACAATCCGGTTCCTTTCTCTTTTTTTTCTTTTTCGGGTCTTGGTAAGCTTGTTTCATCACATTTTAAACCACTTTTCAATTCGCAGAAAGTGTGACAATGATATCAATATTACAAATATAATGGCCAATATGGAGACCAATTCCTCTTGTTACGCTTGTAATCAATTTGATACCCTAAAATAGCAAAATAGAAATGGGTTTAACTTGTAATCGATTTGATACCTTAAAATAACAAAATAGAAACGGATTTAACTTAAAAACGTCATTAACCTCACATTTTTTGTTTTTAGCACTTGAACCTCACCAACACTGTGAGGTAAATTAAAAAATAAACAACTTAACATATCCATACTTTCCGTCTTTAATTGAGGCACTAGTTTGTTGAATTGGATAGCCTTCGTCTTGGCAAGAATAATTATATTACAAGGCAACCTTTTAGGTAACTGCTACTAGGACTAGATTATCTTGGTAAAATGATCCATCTATACATTCTCAACATGAAGTTGCAGTACCAAACAGAGGAAAGTGTGAAACAACTGCTTTTATGGATTGTGGGTTACACTTGATAAGACCATTCTTCTACACCCAAACATCGATATGACACAATTTCCATGTTTCTACAAATGGTAATTATCAATTTTTTAACAGACACCTTTATCGGTCCAAAAATGCTGCCGTCCCAGATTCAATATTCTAGCCAACTTCTGTTCCAAATACTGAATGGCAAAGGGATATTGGCTTGGGATGATAATGATTAAGTTTTAAATTCAAAATTAGTGGGTATCGGTCCGATAAAAATTTGATAACAAAAATTGATAGGGTATCCGTTATGATTTGATTTTTATAAGAGGTAATTTATGTGTAAATTGACAGGTTTTGGTTTTAGACGTTAAAAAAATCGATACTCGATTATTAGTTTTGATTTTTTTTAAAAACCAATTTTATATATATATATATATATATTTAAAATAATAGAAGACTAATAAAATTAGTAATTAAAATGATAAAAATTTGAACTAAAGTCAAATAAAAAAAATGAACTAAACTTAATTAAAAGAGATGAGTTAACCCCATTAGATTAATACTTATACTCTTAAAAATTGTTAATTTTAGTTTTGAATTTTTTTTTTTTTTACATAACTTTTTGAATTTGATTTTTGCTCATAAAATCATTATGTAATTTATTTTAAATTTTATCATTGGCTTGGATTCTTTTATTTTTCTTTTATTTACATTTAAGTTAATTTTTTTATTCCATTTTTCAAGTTTTTTTTTTTAATTAAACTAATTTTTTATTTTTTTAATTAAACAGATGGTTATAGTTAACCGCAGTTTTTTGAATAGTTAACGGTTACAATTATGGTTAGTGATTTTTAAACTCATTACATTTCGGTTACAATTATTGTTATAAGTTTGCTAAATTATTTCAGTTACGATTTTTTATTTTTCATAATTGTCTGAACTGTTGTTATCCCTAATATTGGGTGATTAGTCTAACAATATTATAATTTTACAAGAGACATCAATGATGCTGGTGAAATGATGATACAATCAGTTTAATTTTTATATATAATCATGCATATCATTTTATTATTCTTGCATTATTTCTTTATCAACACTGATCTCCTTAACATTAGGATTCAAATCTAGTGATAAGTATGCCCGCCAGAGTTTTTTTTAATAATATTTTTGACTTTTTCCACCCGTTTCTGGATATAGATGTCATGGCCGGGCAACTACTTAAGTGCACCAAACAGGAGATGCCATTAGTATTATAAAGGAAAGACTTAGAACTGAATCTCGCGACCAAATGAAACTTGTTTTACTCCAATATATAGGCATATATGGTTCAATGGCCATAAAAGCAATGAACCCAAAACGAAACTTAAGACATCTGGACACTATAAAGTTTTGGCTATACAATTTTTAATTGATTTGAGACTCACTTATGCTTTTCTATATCCTTGTATCTTCATTGCCTGAAATTTCAGCATCATGTTCTTGAGATGATGACTTCTCATCCAGTCATATATTAATGCTTTTAGCTAATTGGTAGTTTATTGCGTGCTCAAGTAAAATCAGCTGGTGGATTTTATTTTTCTCCATATAATGGAGACGAAATCGTGATTTGAACTCAAAATTTCTATTATAATAGATTTTAACTGATAATTATATCTAACTCTTGAGTAGCAGTCGATGAATTTGAAAATGGAGTATGTGTTTCATGTATGTAACATGTGCCAAAACGCAAAGAAACCTAAGACACATGGTGTCTGTTGTCCCTACCGTGAGCTCAAACTTGTCATTTTCAAATACGAAGAATTGCACAAATGGTCATTATTTTTTTGAAATTTTAAATTTGTTCATATTATTTAAAATAATTAATTTCATCTCTATTATACCCAAAAATTTTAAACTTGTCCCTATTATTCAAAAGTAGTCAATTTAATCCTTATTATTTTCTAAAAAATTTTAATTTAGTCACAATTTTTATTAAACGTTGAGGACTAAATTTAATTTTATATGAAAATAATAGAGACTAAATTGAATAATTTTAAACAATAGGGATAATAGGGACGAATCTGAATTTTTTTTTTTTTAAATAATAGGAATTATATTAACAAATTTTAAATAATAGAAACGAATTTAAATTTTGTTTAAAAAATAATATAAACCATTTGTGCCATTTTCTCTTTTTGAATGTTTGACTATTTCGGGGAGGTTCTAGCGAGTTGCTTGCAAAGGACACCCAGTACTTTTTTTTTTTTCCCTCCATCATTGTCTGATAAAGGGATAAGACGACATCTACACTTGTTGTAACTTTTAAATTAATTCCTCGTTAACCTGTTTGTTGTTGTTTTTGAATTCATTCATTTGTATCTCTTATCCTCTCGGGTTATCCTATTGCATTGTGTGTATAAAACAATTGTAACCTTTCATTAATAAATACAAATGAAAATATTTCCTCCTTTCATGTATCAGAAGCCTTCTACTTACGTCACCCCCTATTCCCAAATAATTCGTGGTCCTCTTGTTCTCTGCTCAAACACTTCTTCTCTTTCTTTCTCATGGCTGCTAGCTCACCCTCTGCTTTCTCTCTTCCCACGTACAATGTTAAGGTGTATGTCACCGTCTCGCTCGACCACTCCAATTTTCTTACCTGGCAAAGACAAATGACAACGTTCCTCCGTTTTAATGGCCTCCTTGGCTACGTTGACGGCATCCTCTCTGCTCTTAAACCTGCGTCGTCCTCCTCTACAGCCTCCTCGTCCGCTGTCTCTTTTGCTGCTCAGTCTTCGTCTGATGAATGGCAAAAGTTTGACAGTTTTGTAATGGCGTACATTACCGCCACGTTGTCCGATTCTCTGGTTCATCATTCCCTTGAATATGAGTCTGCTCATAAGCTTTGGACTGCTCTTAAAGAGTTATTCCTACAACAGTCCGTGGCTCGTAAGTCTCTCATCCGCTCACAGCTTCACACGCTCAAAAAAGGCTATTTGTCTATTGTTGAATTCTTGCATCAAGTTCGTTACCTCTCCTCTTCCTTAGCTGCTATAGGCAATCCACTCCCTGATGCTGAACTGGTTTTGATCACTCTTGAAGGCCTGCCGCGTTCCTATCGTCCTTTTGTAACTTCAGTGTAAAACCTTGTTGCACCACCATCTTTCAGTCAACTACATGCTAAACTCCTTACCTATGGGCAACGGTTGGCTTTTGATGGTGATGATGTACCTTCCGCTAACTCTGTCTCCACCACTGCCCTCACGGCTCAATTACAATCCTTCTCCCTTCAAGATCAGGCGCTGCATGTGAATGTTCATTCTCAGTCCTCATCAAATATCGCATCATCCAAATCTAATTCCGCAACTAGTCAATCGTCATCCAGCTACAAAGGCGGGTATAAAGGCAAATGCCAAATCTGTCGCCGTCATGGTCATTTCGCCAGTCGTTGCCGTCTCTGCTACTCTCCCCCTCAGTCGACCTCACCACCACAACAGTTCGCTGGTTTTCACTATCAACCTTCCTCGATGCCTCCACTTCTGCCCACTCCTCCGCCAAATACATGGATTCCTGACTCCGGGGCAACATCACACATGACACCAGATCCTTCTGTTTTTCAGAATCTTCAACCATACACAGGGTCTGACAGCGTTGTTGTTGGAGATGGTACGCCTCTTTGCACTAAAAATATTGGCTCTAGTTCTTTTTCTAATTCTGCTCGTCCTTTACGTCTTAACAATATATTGCATGTGTCTAATCTTACTCGTAATCTTCTTTCTATCTCTCAATTCACTCGTGATAATGGTGTCTCATTTGAGTTTTTTCCGTCTGTCTGTCTTGTTAAGGATCTTCAAATAGGGATCCCCCTTCTCAGTGGCCCAGCTAAATCCAATCTATACAGTTTGCAAGTGCCGTCCTCTCTCTTCCGTCAGTCTCCTGTTGCCTTTTCTACCACTTGTGTTCCTGCTGATGTCTGGCACAGTCGTCTGGGTCATCCGTCCAAGCCGGTGTTATCCATTCTACGTCGTCAGGCTACTTTAAATTTTAAAGATTTCCTTTCATTAAATAAAGTTTGTCATGCCTGTATGCAAGGCAAAAGTCATAGGCTCCCCTTTTCCCCATCATCTAGAGTTTCCACTTTCCCATTAGAACTGATTCACTGTGATGTATGGGGACCTGCCCCGATTCCCTCTTGTTCGGATTTTAGATTTTTTATAATATTTGTTGATGATTTTAGTCGTTTTGTATGGTTGTATCCCATGAAAAATAAAAGTGACTCTTATTCTTGCTTTCTTCAGTTTCAAGCACTTGTTGAAAATTGTTTTGGGACAAAAATCCGTTCCTTTCAGTGTGATAGTGCCCCAGAATTAACTAAAGGACCATTACGCACTCATTTTACTTTAGCAGGCATTCAATATCGCATTTCTTGCCCACATACACCTCAATAGAATGGCCTCTCTGAACGAATGATTCGTCATATAACTGAAATGGGGATTACACTTCTCTTTCATGCTTCTGTTCCGAAACGTTTTTGGTTAGAAGCTTTTAATACAACTGATTTCTTGATTAATCGTTTGCCTACACCTGTATTGCAAAATGTGTCTCCGTTTCAAAAATTATACAACAAACCACCCGACTATTCATTTTTTTGAGTTTTTGGGTGCTCCTGTTTTCCTTTTCTTGGTGCTTACAAAGCTGATAAACTTAGTCCTAAGTCACTTCCCTGTGTGTTTTTGGGCTATAGATTAGATCATGGTGGGTATCGCTGCTACCATCCACCTAGTGATCGTGTCTATCTGTCACGACATGTTATCTTCGATGAGTTCTCATTTCCTCTCTCTACAACTCAATCTCTTTCTTCTAATTCTCATATGTCTAGGTATCTTCCTAAACCTCCTATCTTGTCGCGTTCCACTCGTGCAAATAGTATTTCTAAACCACTGTCAGAAAATTTTCTACCTCGTCTGTCCTACGATTCTCTTCCATCCGCTAACATCTTCCAAAATGAGTCAAATGAGTCAGCCACCTCTTCTGATCGTGTGGACCAAGATGATATTTTGCACAAGAATGCTTCCCCACATGAATTGTCTTCATCTGTCGTCCTTCATGATAATGTGGACCATCCTAGTCCACCTGATTCCTCTACTTCCTTGTCTTTAGTGCCATGTCTAGCTCTTGTTCTATTCGTCCCTCATGCACAACAACTCCCTTCTCCTACTTCCCCATCTATTACTCCTAGTCTTCATCCGATGGTCACACGGACTCGTGACCATACACGCACGCAAAAGGCTTTCTCTGATTATGTTACTTACAGTGTTTCTCAATCCATTCCGCAACATTCTGCATACTCGGAAACTGAGCCTTCCACTTATCTTCAAGCATCAAAATCACATCACTGGCGTGAGGCCATGGATTCCGAGTATAATTCACTCATTCAGAATTGTACTTGGACTCTAGTTCCGAAACCTTCGACAACGAATTTGGTCGGTTGCAAGTGGGTTTTCCGTATTAAACGAAAGCCTGATGGTTCTATTGATAGGTATAAGGCTAGGCTTGTTGCCAAGGGGTATAATCAAGAAGAAGGTGTTGATTTTGCAGAAACATTTAGTCATGTTGTTAAACCTACTACCATTCGTGTTGTTCTATCTCTTGCTGTGTCTAACAACTGGCCTCTTAGACAGTTAGATGTTAATAATGCATTCCTGCATGGTTTTTTGCAAGAGGAAGTCTATATGTCACAACCCCCTGGTTTTATTCATCCATCTCATCCAGATTTTGTCTGTCGCCTGCACAAGGCACTCTATGGTCTTAAGCAGGCCCTTCGTGCGTGGTTCTCTCGTCTTAGCACTTATCTTTCGGCTTTAGGCTTCACGTCCTCTACTTCTGACTCTTCTTTGTTTATTCGGGCAACCTCTACTGTTTTCACTATTTTACTTGTCTCTGTGGATGATATCATTCTTACTAGGAATGATCTCTCCACAATCGAGTCTCTCATATACTCTCTTCCTCAGGAATTTTCCATTAAGGACTTGGGTACTCTTTCATTCTTTCTTGGGGTTCAAGTGGTTCGCACTACGACAGGTCTCTTGTTACATCAACAAAAATACATTCATGACTTGCTCACTCGTACGAACATGGCTTCGACCTAGGGTGTTTCCTCTCCTATTGCTCCACATCAACCATTATCTCAGCATGACGGGGACCCTTTTCCTGACCCTACTTTGTACCAAAGTACACTTGGTGCTCTTCAGTATCTCACCATTACCAGACTAGAGTTTGCATTTGTTATTAATAAGGTATGTCAATTCATGCAAAATTATGCTGAGGTTCACTAGACTGCGGTTAAGCGCATCCTTCACTATCTTAAGGATACTCCACAGCATGGTCTTCATATCCAGTCTTCCTCAGATTTGTCTCTACATGCTTACTCTGACTCTGACTGGGCTGGGTGTCCTGATGACCGTCGGAGCACTCAGGGCTATTGCATTTTTCTTGGTTCTAATCTCATCTCCTGGTCGGCCAAGAAACAAACTACCACCTCCCATTCTAGCACTGAAGCTGAATATAGGGCTATTGCATTTGCCACGGCTGAACTTTGCTGGTTAAAATCATTATTGTCCGAGCTTCGCTTGCATTCTTCCTCTCCTCCGACACTTTGGTGTGACAACATTGGTGCCACATACTTTACTGCAAATTCGGTTCATCATGCTCGCACGAAGCATATTGAGATTGATATTCATTTCGTTCGTGAAAAGGTATCGGCCAAGGAGCTCTAGGTTAAATTCATTTTCACCGTTGATCAAATTGCAAATATCATGACCAAGGGTCTTTCCATTTCCCGTTTCCGTCTATTGAGGTCCAAGCTCACTGTTCACAACCCAGTTTCGCTTGAGGGGGCATGATAAAGGGATAAGACGACATCTACACTTGTTGTAACTTTTAAATTAATTCCTCGTTAATCTTTTTGTTGTAGTTTTTGAATTCATTCATATGTATCTCTTATCCTCTCGGGTTATCCTATTGCATTGTGTGTATAAAACAATTGTAACATTTCATTAATGAATACAACAGAAAATATTTCCTCCTTTCATTGTCCAAATGAATAAGGAGCTATACCTCCTTCGTTCTTTTGTTGTTTAGTAAGAATGTCAACTAAATGAGATATATAAAAACTATTTGTCCTTTTTTTTTTGAAATCCGTGAGTATTCAAGTTTTGCTCGATTAATTTTACGGAGTCTTGAAGTTAACAACTGAGTAAACCTACAATATTTACCATTATTTAATTAAATAAAAAGTAAAAATAACACTACTAGAAATTTGAATTATAGCATAGTTTTTGCTTGACATAAGTAAAACCGTTCACTATAATATGTAATAGCATTAACTTTTTTCAAGGTGGCATTATAGTTGACGATTAGATTCGTCTGCCATACTGCACAATAGACGCTAACTATCATATATATACTTTCTGAAATTTAAAATTTCCATCTCATTATAGTTAGGGTTTTCACTAATTAAGCATCTCCTATAGTGAGGCGTAGTCGGCATGTTAATTATGTCACAATCGCTGGTTATAATCTTTTAATTTGATAAACTTCATCTCCTTATAGCAGTTTGTGGTTGCTCAATGATGTTGAGAGCTTGGCCATGTCCGTGGCTTTTCCTATAGGACTATGTGTTAGTCAACTTGAGTTTCCATCTAAAAACTAATTGTTACTAAATAGAGTAACTCAAGAACTTATATATTGGCCTTAAAAGTCTTGATTTTTTTATATGAGATAATTAGATTTTCCAACACTCTCTTCACATGTGATCCATGATTAACTAATTGATATGGACGTGAGGAAGTAGGGAATTAGGAAGAGCTGGTCATTTGTTAAAGGTATAATTAACGAATGACGTGGTACAAGAACAGTAAATTTATAAACCGTGTATCAAATTCGATGCGTGACAAGTCGATGCACATGAAGTCAATGCACAATGCCCGAAACATGAATGAGCCGTATATATATGGATGATAATATAGAATCAAAGCTCGACTTGGATACTATGTTAATTAATCTGAATTTTTATCTTAAAAATCAATTGGTACTAAGTAAACTTAGAATTCTTAATTTATACAATGGATTCTCCAACACTCTTGACCTTCTACAGTAAACTTGGTGTTTTGAACAGTGAAATTGTTGCTAGCTTTGGTGATTGAGAAGGAGGCCACTTTCACATAGAGCAGGAAATCTGAACATTTCGCATTATATTTCCATTTCCAATCATTATAATTCCACTTTCACATATATATTCATTTCCTTCAGCAACACCAAATGCAATTCATATGGCATCGAGGAGGAAACGGCGAAAATAATGGTCCAGCACCCAGCAGGGAAAAAGAAGAGCAGCAAAAGGAATCATATCTCCACGTTTCTATTTATAGTAATCACCAATTTGTTAACAGACATCTTTTTTGGTCCAAAAAGGCTGCCCGAGATTTAACGTTCTAGCTAGCCTGTTTCTTGATATAGATGTCATCGACTCATTGGCAACTACATAACTGCACCAAACAGGAGATGCATTATTAGTAGTATAAAAAAGGACAAATTTCACAATGGTCTTCAATATTGACATATTTTTCATTTTTGTCCTTATTATTTTAAAAAAGATGTGATTGGCTTCTAATGTTTACACCTTTTTTTTTTTTCAGTTTTCATCCCTATTGTTATAAACATGACGCGTTTAGTTTTTAAAGTTTATAAAAAAATTTAATTTAGTGCCCAATATTTTTACTTTTTTCAATTTAGTCCCTAAAGTTTCATATACAGGTCACAAACTGCAAAGACTAAATTGAAACTTTTTTAAAAATTGTGGGGACTAAATTTATTACTTTTAAAATAATAGAGACGAAATTAAAAGAAAGTATAAACATTGGATATTAAATTGAAACTTTTTGTAATCTTTAAAAAATAAATACACATACACTAATTTTGAAACAATGAGAATGAAATTAAAAAAATATAAATAATAGAAACCATTTGTGAAATTTAAGAACTGAGAGTGGAAAACTAAAACTCAGGACCAAAATTAAGCCATTGTGTTTTCCTAGTATATTCATTGCTTGAAATTAATCTGAGCATCATGTGATTGAGTGTAACATAATGTGATGGGCTTGTAGGATAGCTCAAGTCAAAGCATCTACTTAAAGTTCGGATGAACTATCAATCCTAGATGAATCTTTACTTATTGTGAAATCTACTTATATATGAATTAATTGATAATTAATCTAAATTGACCAAATAATTACTCTATATGTTTTATTTATAAAACATGTGTCAATAAGAAACCTAAGACGCACTCGTGTCTCTGCCATGAGCTGCCACTTGTCATTCTTCAACATATTAATTCTCAATCTGCCGTGTCCCAAGTAGTTCTTGCAAAGGAATCAGTAGTATTGTTTGTCTGACATCGTTGTCCAAATCAATAAATTTATTTTCTTAAGCTTCACATTTTACAACACACCATATGTAAGCACTCCTTGTCGACCTTTGATATTAATGATAAAGTAAAAAAGCAACCCTTACTCCCCTAATAAAATATCTAACCCTTATGTCCATAAGAATTGAGTAGAGTGCGTGGTTAATTTACTGTTGTTAAAGGTTATAAATTTAAATTTATATAATTCTATCACAAATATTATATAATTTTAATTTGAAATATATGTTTGGACATGCCGCTGCAAAGTCCAATTGATTGCAACTTAAACAAATTTATTATACTAATGTTGTTGCAGATTGGTAGCTAGCCAAAATTAAGGGTTAGGAGAACCCCTTTGCTTCTCGAGTGCAAGGTAGCTAACATGCCTGCCGAACTTGTATACTTTTTGTATATGTGGTGACATGCTCCAGCTTGGGGTAGGATGATTTATCTTCCTTCTATTGGCATTTACATGGACAAAACAAAAAAGAAAAAAAGAAAAAGAAAAACCTTGCACTCCATTAATGGATATCATTCCCCCTTCGAGAAATGGCGCTAGTTTTGGTTAAAATATAGAGAAAATGCAAAGGAAAGGAAAGGTAAAAATCTTATTACAGGAAGAGGACCGATGTGTATACTTCTTTCTTTTGTTGTTTGGTAGGAATGGTAACAAAGTCTATGGGAGTAATTCTTGATTTTTTTTTTACCACCCTTTTATTAATTTCTATGTGTGATTGCATTGCTAAGGGGGGGAAAAAAATCACTACTAATCTTCAATATTTACACTTTAAAAAAAAAAAAAAATTAGTCCCTAAGATTACAAAAAAAAGTGGCGCAAAGTGGACTTTGTTTCCAACATTGAGCCTAGTGGCATAGGGTAATTGTAAATATACAATTTTGTATATATTTTTTTTAAGGTGTCATCGCCATAATTTACAACCTCCATTACATCACATCTTAATATACTACCAAATCGATCCGTTCTTTTCTAAATTAATAAATCAAATAAACCAAGCTTCTATTGATTCAATAAAATGATAATATTTAATGATGATAAGGAGAGGCTTCTTGGGCTCTATTCGTTCTCTTCTGAAGGAATTGTTGCAAAGATCTCTTCATGGAAAGACCTCTTGGACTTTGTAGTTGCGAGTGTAGTAATGGTGATGTTGGTGAAGAACCCATTGGTGTCTTTGAGCTTTCCTCCATTTTGCGGCTCGCAAGCAATATGATCGCTCTCGCCTGCAATTTAATTTTGAACAAAATATTGATTAATCACATATACGTTTTAGATGATCCATTTTAATAACTTTTGTCTTAATAGTTTTAGTCTAATAAACAATTAAAACAAATTAATGGCTTGTATACTAAAACAATTAAAACACATGAGTAATTTGCCAAATTTGTACATTGGATCTCAAGGGTGGATTTGGAATTTTTACTCAGTGGGGCTAAAACTGGATAATTTAACACATGTATATGGACAACTTTATTTTCTATGAGGCTTAAATTAAATTTTTAACCTGAAAACACTTTAAAAATACACATATTTTCAAAAAATTCAGGTCTAACTCACTCATTAATAGCCCTAGGTCAGTGGGGGCTGCAACCCACATTGGCCCCAAGCTAAATCTGCCCTTGCTAGATCTACCTTATTGTATTTTTTTTAAAGCATCTAAAAACTGCCTAATTTATGAAACAAATGAGTAATATTTCGTGATAGGGGAAAGTTATGATTCACTATATGCATGTGTTATAAGTAATAAAGGCATTACACCTTAAAGATGCAACAAGTGCAGTTTCGCTAACTACCTACTGGCCTAGCCAAAAACAAATGCAGAAAGCATTTTAATGAACATTTAGCACCAGCTACGTACATGTTACAATTCTTTAGAACCATTAAAGAATTGTTGTATGCGACAAAAGTTTGATGGCTACATTTGATATTATTTCTAGAGAAAAAATGTGTAGAAGCGTCTTGCTCATGACCTATGTGAGATTCCACGAAACTGTAATGAAGACCTAAGTGTGGTTCTCACCAGATCACTTTGTAGATATATCTAAGCTTTTTTTTCCCATAAATTTTCTTTTATTTTTCAAATTGGTTAAGAGTTTCAATAAAAGTAAGAAAATTAAACAACGAAAATGTGTATAATACTATTCTGATCTGATTCGGTATCGAATGAACTTATAATCATCGAACTCGATGATCATATTATGATTTCATTTTTCCCAAGCAATAATATGTGTCCATAAAGCACAAACCTGAAGCTCTGTAACGTCACAAACAGTCATTCTTCCGTTGTAGAAAATGGTTAGCTGCTTTTGTTGTTGCTGCTGCTGCTCATTTGGGCTCCCATTGAACACATCCAACCTTCAAAGACATAAAAAGAAAGACTAATCAACACTTGTTCTCAATCAACATAACTCAACGTGAAAATACACACAGAGACTGAAAGAGACTTACATGGGGTGGTACTGGCTGCTGGAATCTGTTGAATCTAAGGAGATGGCAGGCGATACCAGCCGAAGCTCCAAATTACAATTTCTTCTCATTTTCTTAAACTAAAAATGGATTTTGCTTCGCTGACAAAGGAGGCGGCTAGGGAAGTTGATTGACAAAAACAACTAACATAAACAGCTATTTGTGTTATTTAGCTTTTTTTTGGGACAAAAAAATGATTATTGGACTAATGGAGTCCATTATCGAAAGGGAAGGACCAAAATGTTATTTTATAACAACTTAAGGGATTGTTGGTGGTATTAACTATAAAACTTAGGGATTGAAGGGCAAAATGTTGTTAATCCCTGCAAAATATATAAATTAACCTCATTTTGCCTCCATAATGAGTTGTCTCAAATAGCCTTATGAAAATGTTAAAAGCGTATCAATGTGGTCCGGTTTGAACGGTATATATATATGGTTAAAAAATAGTATACACATGTATACACATAAACATAAATATATATGTATATGATTGTGCGCACGTACGCATTGTATATATGAACGTATTTACTAACTAGTATAAAAATTTGGATATATTTAATCTCATGTACAGTATATAAAATGTCGATAAAAATTAATAACCTCACTTAAATATTAAAATCTTCAGCCCCAACTCAAGCTAATATACTAAATTAATAACATCACTAAAGGCATAAAATAATAGGTTTTCTTAAGTCCTTTAGGATCCAACAAATATATGAATAAAATGATTGATTAAATACATATAAGAAATAGCACATCAAGATTCATAATGGTAAGGAATTTTACTTGAGAAATTTTATTTTCTCCACTAAGCTCTTTTTCAAAATATGTTTTTAAAGTTGTTTGTCTTTTTCTAGATATATGAAAGAACTGGGAACATTTTATCTTTCAGACGTAGATGTCAAAATTAGTAGGGTCCAGAGTGAAAGGTTCGAAAGGAAAAAGAGAGATAAGAAGCTAAGCCGAAGTGAAGTAAGCCCATCCCAAAATTCCCGCCAAGAGGAAGGAGGTTCACATGGCAAGAAAAGGTGATGTCAGTACTTCGAAACCTTATATATGTCAAAAGTAATAACGTTAAAGACGTTAGCATGTAAGACAAACATCTGGAACATAGAGACCGAAGGAAATCCATCATAATAAATCCACTAGCCAGCTATCAACCCTCCCATCTAAGTAAAGATCCAATAGATGCGAATGGTACTGGAAAGATCGCAGGGACTTGAATGCCCCGAAGGGACTAGGGTGATGGGATCCAAAGACGGTTGTATTTAATGCTCTGACATATGTGCAGTCAGACGCAACACATAAGGGTAACGTAAGGTAAACAACAAGCGCATTTCTTATACAATGAGAGGAGGCTCGGCTCACCTCACTTGTTGACTAAGAAATTAAGCTATTATCCTCAACCAATCAGAAGCCTGCAGAGACATCTATTTGTTAAACTGCCTCAAGTTTGTTGCAGCCAATCAGAAGCAAAGGAATTTTTTTTTTCTTAATTTCCTCCACATGTTTGTTGCTTTAAATGATTTTGATGAGGAAAAATGCTCCAGCAAGTTTGATGAAGCCACGTCTCCCAACTTGCATCCTAGCATATCCCTGCCAAATTCTAGAAACCTTCAAAAATCTAAAACAGATCACAGATGTCTATCAACAATAATTACACATTGACTACCTCGAGATGAGGTAACCCTTTGTGGATTATAAGGGGACTCTGAACCTCTTCTTGTGATCGAGATATGAGGTAGACACCTCCCAGTCGAGAAACGGAACCCCACCAAACTCATAAGCAATGACATACAAGTTTTATTTCTCATCCTTTGACCTTCACACAAAACCACTAACATCATATTGGCATCACAACAAAGCCATCTTACACTCATTCTTCAGTTACGCCCCTAAGGCCCTCATATGATTTGATTAAACTTGAGCATCAAAATTTTTCTCCCTAGAATTCTCGAAGTGGCCTTATTGTGTTAATTTGTTTTACAAACTCCCGCACTCCGAGCCTGGATAAGGATCGAATGACATTATTGACTAATGTTGAACCATTTTTGGCATCATCGGAGTTCGATTCTTGAAAATTCAAACTTTTTAAGAATTCAAATTTCATTCATTCTGAAATGAGAATGTAGTTTCTTAACAAAATTTCATATACAGTCCATACAGGTTGTGCATTGTATCTTTTTTTTTTTTTTTTTGTTAAGCAAGTAATCATTTTATCTTACCGTAAAAAATAAAAGATCATCTTTACATATCAATCTATCCGTAATTTGCCACTCAAAACAAAGAGTCATATTTTTTACACTATTAACATATTTACTTTGTAAAAAGATTTTGTCCTTAACATTCATTAGAACCTTCTCTATAATTTGTTCTTCCGAGGACGAGCCAGTTCTATGTATTCTACCATTTCTTTCATGTCAGATATGATAGACACATACACAAAACATAGACCTTGCAAGATCCACCTAAAGGTTTTTCCTTCTACTTATACGACAAAGACGGACAAGCATCAAATCCCAATGAATAATAAGAGATCGCTCCCCAAGAAAGAGTGTAAAATACTTTCAAATTCTGTTAATAAAAGGGCATTCAAAATAAATATAGTCTCTACTCTCTATTCTTAAACCACAGAAAATACAATTTGCATTTTAAATAAGAAACTGATAGTGCACACGATCAATTACTAAACACATCTATTCGAAACAACAATGATGACTTAATGAAACATATTGGTTTGTTTCAAATGATGATTTCTTTTAAAACGTGGATCAATAGATTTTATTAACACATATGCTGTTCTAAACATGAAGGGGATAAAAATTAAACATAGAAAATTGATAGCTCGAAGGAATAATGCTGTAGTACTATTCTTTCAAGTCAATCTTGCAAGAGAAACGCCTAGCTAGGTGGAGCTAGCTGGACATTAAAAAATCTGCTGCAAACAGCTCGAAAGAAAAACGTACGGTGGCACATATATAAAATGTGCGCGATTGTAAGATGTAGATAAGCACATACAACTAACTATAATTTCGTCGTAGCATGCTCAATCAATCGATTTGTAAAGCATAAAACTTCGACATGGAAATCTTTCACTAGATTGAGATTTTCATCTTTTTGTACAGTACTTTTTGGAAAATAATAGTGCCACTTATTTACTTAGCAAAAAAAAAAAAAACCAACACTATATTTGGATTGCAGGAAAGTAAAGTAGAGAAAAATAGTGAAGGACAAGAAGAAATGGATTCTCTCGTTTGGATCCAAAAATAAAAAGAGAAAATAAATCAAATGACTTTATAATTTTTTATTGAGTAAAATGTACCATACCCCCCTGTGTTTTCACAAAGTTGCATCATAAACCCTGTGTTTTAAAAAATCGCGTTATAAATCCTGTGTTATGAAAAACGTTGCGTGCACGCCCCAAACTCAAATTCTGTTTAACTTTGTTAGTTAGCCTTGTAAAAAGACAAAATTGTCCTCATTTAAAGATAAATCCGTCAAAGGAGGTATTTGTAACTTTTTTGATATCAGAAGGGGGTATTTATTACTTTTTTAATATTCGAGGGAGTTATTGACAATATTTTTCATTTTGCAATATCAGAACCATGTGCTAGTCTACCTTCTAAGGAGATCTACAACCTTAAACTAATAAATATCATTTAATTAAAAGAATAAAAAAACGTATAGCTTATATAACAGAACATTGATGTCTACCATAAAAAATATAAATCTTATGCTTGAAGTTCAAAGTCATATTGCAACTAGCAATAATCGTACCTTCACTTGGAATTACGTTCTTCTACAAGTAGATTAAAATCTTTAAATCAGTGCAAAATCAACTTCAAATCGAATGAAAATCACTTTGAAATAGTTTTTCTCTCTAGGATTGTCAATTTTTTTTTTATTTTTTTATCTTTGAAGGGGTAATTTACATCTTTATAAAAAAATACAGGGGCAATTAGAAACCTTATAAAAAACACAAAAGACAATTTACAACCTTATCGAAAACACAAGGGGTCATTTATAACCTTATCGAAAACACAAGAGGCAATTAGCAACTGATGTTAAAAAGGGTATTTTCGTCCTTCTGCATGTGTTTTAAAGTCTGATAAATGTCATACTTGCATTTCAAGCATGTGTATTACACTCACGTTAAAATTGACAGAAAAATAGACGGCGGGGGTTATATGCAACATTTTTCATAACACAAAGTTTATAACGCGACTTTTTAAAACACAGGATTTATGATGCAACTTTGTGAAAACACAGAGGGGTATGGTGCATTTTACTCTTTTTTATTTGATTTGGCGAGGGAAAGAAAATAATAATTTTAAATGAAAAAGTTACGTTATTCATATTTGTTGTAATGTTTTATAATTCACTCATTAACCTATCATGTTCCTCCATAATACCCTAAATTGAGAGAAATACAAAATTATCTCATTAAAGAATTCTTCAATCTCTGCGTAACATTTCTCCCTTTCCAAAAATCAATCAAAACAAAGGTAAGAGTTCCTTAATCTCTCCATTTCCTTTACGTTCATTTCCTTTAAAAAGTGCAATCCAAAGACTAGCAAGAATTTAACAAATATATTATCCTGGAAAACGACAAAAGAAATCTAATATTCAACTTGTCCAACGAAACAAATCAAAATTCTGCACAAAACATCCATAAAAATCCTCGCCATTATGATTTTATTCCGTCCTTAATTTTTTGTTGTTTTCACGTTTCGCTCGTACACCAAACCTACATAAAGTTCAAGTGTTTATAAAGCGAAAATAAAAAAATGTTATGTTTGGAGTTTTATAAGCACCTTATGAAATAGGTCAAATTTCATATGATCTAATTGAACTTATAAAAGCCAAGTAAACAACCTCTTACCGAAATGAATAATATAAAGTTGCACCCCTATAGTTGTTTTTATTTTCGTTTTTTTTAATGTGAACTTTTTATCTGTTCTGTAAGTTGGTTAATGCAACAACACTAAGCCAAGTGAGCGCGAACCATGTTCACTGGTGAATAAGTACAGGAATAAGATGTTGGAGAAATTTACAAACTTCAATTATATCGATATATAACACCTAATAGTTGGATAAAATGATTGAGTAATCAGTGTGCTGAGATACAAAATTTCACAGTAGAATTATAATCTCGACCTCAATTGTACTAAAAAAAATTACATTGATACATACAACATCAACATCAGAAAGAGAAAATAATATTCTGAAGTTGTATGCCGATTTATTTATTTATTTATTACTTTTTTGGTGTGGATAAAGGCCTATTTAAAGGGTTTTGTTTTTTTGATTAACTATTTAAAGGGTTTGAAGGATGTCATTTTGTAGATGGTGTGATAGATCTAATTATTAGAAAAGTCTTTCTATATAGAATCTGCATGTGTGCGGACCTCTAATACAAAGTGAGTCTCATGTGTATGAGGCTCACATTTTGTATTAGAAGTCACCATCTTTATAGAAGCTTTTTTTTCTAATTATTTTTATAAGAGAGATTAATAGTGACACGCGATACTGCAATTATTAAATAATTATTACTTTACCATAATTGCTAAACAGGTACAATCCAAATCATAATCCCACTTAGAATTATTGTACTTTCCCAAACGTTTGGTGGCACATAAACTATGTGAAAGTACGAAGCACAATTAAAACCTTTCACTAATAATTACCTTTTCTTTTATCTGGCCGGGGAGATCTTACTACCCCATAAATGGAATCCCTATATCGTAAGTTGCACTCCTATAGTTGTTCTTTTTGTTTTTATTTTTTTGGTTCCTATGAACTTTTTATCTCTTCCGTAGTTGCTTGCAACAACACTTAAACCAAGTGTGTGTAAACCATTTTCACTGGTGAATAAATACAGGACTAAGATGTTGGAGAAATTTACTAAATTCAAATACATGGATACATAAAACTTAAGAGTTGGATAAAATAGTTGGAGAGCGACTTGTTGATCAAAAGTTTTAGGTTAAAATCACAATTTCGATCTTATTGTATTAAAAAGGAAAAAAATACATCGATATATACATATAACATCAACAACAGAAAGAAAACAACACTCTGAAGTTGCACGCCAATTTAAAATTCTTTTTCATTCTTTTTTTGGGTGAGGGTCAAGGCCTATTTAAACGTTTTTATGCTTTTTGGTCAACTATTTAAAGGATTTGAAAGACATCATTTTAAGAACGTCGTGATAGTTCAAATTTTACTAGAGAGATCAGGTGGTGAGTGATATTACAGTTATTTAATAATCCTACTTAGAAGGAAAATTCTTTAAAAAGTTTTAACTAACCAGTCAGTTTGGACTTTCACTCACAAAACATGAGGGTCCACACATGTGGGGGGTCATTCCCATGAAAGTAAAAATTCAAACTGATCGGTCAGTCTGAATTTTTTGAAAAGTTTTCCCACTTAGAATTATTTTACTTTCCCAAACGTGTGGTGGCACATAAACTATGTAAAAGTACAAAGCACAATTAAAACCTTTCACGAATTACCTTCCTTTCCCTCCATAAAACTCTAAATTGAGATGACTAGAAAATCTTCTCATTAAAGAATTTTTCAATCCCTCCATAATCTTTTTTTCTTTCCAAAAATTAATTAAAACAAAGGAAATAATTCATTAATCCCTCTCTTCCTTTTCATATACTTCTCTTTAAACTGTACAAATCCAAAGACTACGAAAGAATTTAACAAATATATTATCCTGGAGAACGACGAAAGAAGTCTAACAGACTGTTTGAAAATATTTGTGGTGTGAAATTCATTTGATTTATAAATGAATTTCTTAAGAATTTGTATTAATAAATAAATTCTTTATTTGGAACTGCAAAATATTATTAAGTTAATTATGTGATTTGTAAGTATATTTATTGTTGATATTCCTTTTCTATCCCTATATCTTGAAATTTTGCTTTTGAAACTTTGACGGGAAGAAATATGTATTCTATCAACAACACTTATCAATTTTAAAGTTAAACATAATTAATTAATATTGATGAATAGATAACACGAGTAAATAATTTATGATTTTACATGACTAAATATGCTAAGACTAATTGAAAATAAGGGTGGATGATTTAAGCTTCTAATTTAAAGACGAAAAATTGAAGATTGGATTAAATATATACGTACAGTATAACATTTTTAAATTAATAGTGTTGGGACCGTTAAATTCTATTAATTGAACGAGATATCAATTTATAAATAAATTAATAATTATTAATTTATCGAGAAATTTTATTTTTTTGGCTTAATAGGAAACATATTATATTTAGACTATCTTTTTTGAAAAGTGAGTCATAGTTTTTCAAGCTAATTTGAAAAGATAAGGAGAAAAGTCTAATAAAAATATAAAATAAAAATCTAATTTAGTAAGATTATAACAAATTTCTCTAATCTTGTATCAGAATATGGATTAGAACAAGTTTTTCTAATCTCATAGTTAATTTATTATGTAATTTTTAATTAATTATTAATTTATAAAATATTTGGGTCGATAAAATACAAAGAAAATATTTTATATATATTATCTTATAATTTTATCAAAATTATTAATTTTTTACACTGGTCCCAAGTCGAGACCAAATATTTTTATTATTCGAGTATTAATTTAAAAAGATTCTACTGTATATGAAAAATAAATTTGCCGTGAAGAAACTCACAAGAAGAATAAAAAGAACTAATTACGTAGGAATAAAAAATAATAATTAAGAGTAGTAAAAAAAGAAAGAAACTTAGAGGGTAGATTAGTCTTTAAAAGATAAGTGATTATTAATTTGGTGGCTTGAAATTACAAATTCCACCTCTTGAGCAAATATTTAGATAAAGTTAAGTAAATCCAAGATTTGCATATCTTGAATTCTTAACTTTTTGAAAAGGGGCTTCCAATTACAAAAAAAATTGGATTTTCAATTAAAAATCCACAATATTTTATAAAATTTATTTGTTCCATATGTAATAATCAAGTTGTCCAACAAAACAAAACAAAATTCTGCTAAAAACTTCCATAAAAAGTCTCGTCATTGTGATTTTATTCTGAAGAATTTTAAAACTAATTACAGTATCTTCATGCACTGTTTAATGTCATAAAAGAAAACTAACATTTTATGTACTGTAATAGATTTGATCGTTGGATGGCTTGTTCCACTGCGTGTGTCGTAAATCCAAGTGCACAATACAGTCTTGTGCTCTATTAATTCACAGTCTAAATAACCTTTTTGATGTATATGCTTTTAAGAGAGTTTTCTCAATAACTTTCTGTTTTTTGTATCTGATACTAATAGAACGTACGTCGTTCTATTAATATTTTGGGCTTAAATACCCAGTGATGGGAAGTTACCCAACTTCCCACACTTGGGTCTAATGGGTCGGGTCTGCCCATCTAGGGCGACCCAGAATCCAAATCCAACATCTCCTACTCGCACAAGATGGGCAGAACAATATCTACCATTATCTCTCAAGAAACTGATTTTAAAGCATAATCAAAACTCCATACAGGTAAATAGGTCGTGCGACTCGCGAGCACACAACAAGTGGAGGCTCAAAGACCATGCACCTGTTAAGGATGATATGAGAGCCACTATCTTCAAAAGAATATAGAGTCTCGCTATACCCTAGACCAAATTAAGTTCACATCAGTCAGTGCACACCTAATCCCTCTTAGACTATGCATGACCTATAAAATCTCAATCACGTATTCATAGTTATATTTGATCACAAAGATCGTTCAATCACATAGATTGTATAACTGGTCGACCAATGAACACATGTAGCGCTAGAAGTGAACAGTCTTCCCTTCGTTCAATACCCTTCTAAATCAAGTTAACTGCTTTCCCGGACATGTCCCATATGATCGAATCTTACGTGATCTTTAGGCAACATACCAAAGTAGCTAACATTAAACTTGATTTATCAGAATATGAGTGTAAGTCTCAAAGGGTATATTCAAAGAAGCATATTTTGCTTCAAGGTCTCACACAGTGATGAAGTAGGGATTCATTCATCAACTTCCTTAAATAGTCGCTAGAGTACACATGGTATGAAACGTGTGTTACGGTGTAATTTCCTTTAGAAAAAATGGAGTACGTCTTTATTTAATTCTAACACCGTACATATTCTAATTTAGTTATCACTCAAATAACTGACCTGAATCCTTGAACTTAATACTCACAGTAATCGAGGTTTCATATCTGACTATATACAGGTTGTATGGATTGTGGGAATCCATATCGACCTCACATTAGTCTTAATTATAACACATACAATATGAGGTCTCATATTAATAATTGTCGTTGGAACTAATCCCTGACCAATTTTCAAGGCGACACTTATATAAGTATAGTATTTTCAACAAATACTAACTAACTTATATTGTCTCATCTCTATACGCTCCCACTGTGTCAGAGGCGATTGCTCGTATGAGAGAGCCAATCTCCTTAACCTGTCGACGTACAATTCGATGCCAATTGTATGTGCTAACATACTCATACATATTCTAATTTACATATATAACAAAGATTTAACACTACTTAAGTGCATCATAATATTTCATTTATTTATTTATTTGACATCTGAAATATACAATTGTATGAGTACAAAAGTGATCATTTCACAACATATGAACATACATTAAATTCTGCGCAATCCTCGAGATTTTACATGAGACAAAAATATATCTCTAGGAATTGGCTTAGTGAGAGGGTCAGCTACTATCTCATGCGTAGAGATATGTTCAATGATCACTTCTTTCTTTGATACCATATCTCCTACAAAATTATACTTTATGTCTATGTGTTTAGTCTTGCCATGGTATTTAGGATCCTTAGTGTAGGCAATGGCTGTTTGACTATCACAATAGACTGTCACCGGTTTTTCAGTATTTGTGAATACTCTTAAATCCAAAATGAACCTTTTAAGCCACACCGCTTCTTGTACAGCCGCTGAGCAAGCCACAAACTCAGCTTCCATGGTAGATAATGCTATGCAGGTTTGCTTCTTGCTACACCAAGTAATAGCCCCACTATTCAGCAAGAAGGCATACCCAGAAGTTGATTTACGCTCATCTGGATCACCACCCCAGTCAGCGTCTGTAAATCCCTTTAGATTTAGGTCAACTCCTTGGTAGCATAAGCAATAATCCAAAGTGCCCTTCAAATATCTCAGAATCCTCTTAACAACTTGCCAATGAGCTCGTCCAGGGTTGGATTGATAACGACTTACCAATCCTACGGCAAAACATATATCTGGCCTCGTACATAACATGGCATACATCAAGCTACCTACATCACTCGCATAAGGAACAACCTTCATGTCTTCTATTTCTTCTGGAGTTTTGGGACACATCCCTTGGTTCAGGCTTTCACCTTTGGCTATAGGAGTGTCAATAGGTTTGCAGTTATGCATTTGGAATCGTTCAAGAACTTTCTTGATGTAAGATTCTTGCGACAAAGCAAGGAGTCTTTTTGATCGATCCCTCTCAATCTTAACTCCAAGTACATATGCTGCCTCACCCATATCTTTCATCTCAAAAGTTGAAGATAACCACTTTTTTACGGTGATTATATAATTCTTACTATTCCCAGCCAACAAAATATCGTCAACATACAGAGATAGAATTACATATCTATTCTGAGACCTCTTGACATATACACAGTGGTCTTCTTGAACCATAACAAAACCATACGAAATGATTTCTCGATGGAACCTTAGATACCACTGTCTGGATGATTGTTTTAACCCGTAAATAGATCTTTGGAGCTTGCACACTTTGCTCTCTTGACCTTTTTCTATGAACCCTACAGGTTGTTCCATGTAGATCTCTTCATCCAGTTCTCCATTGAGAAATGTCGTTTTTACATCCATCTGATGTAATTCCAGGTCTTGATGAGCGACTATGGATAAAATTAGTCGAATTGAGGCAAACCTTACCACCGGAGAGAAGGTTTCCTCATAATCTATACCCTCCATCTGGGTATAGCCCTTAGCCACTAGGCGAGCTTTGTATCTCTCAATGGATCCATCTGCTTTTCGTTTAATTTTGAGAACCCACTTGTTTCCAATAGCTCTCCTTATAGGTGGAAGATCAACCAGTACCCATACTTGGTTTTTCTTCATGGAATCCATTTCTTCTTCCATTGCTTTAATCCAACTTTCTCGTGTAGAGGATGAGAGTGCTTCATACACAATTTTCGGCTCATCATCATCTTGAGTAGTAACCATTAAAGATTCCCCTTCAATCTCAAAACGACGTCGAGGAATACTTTGACGGTTACTTTTCCGTGTAGGGGTATGGAGTGAGCTAGATCCACACACCGATTCTAAAAATGATTCAGATTCAATATGACTAACTGGTGTATTTCTCCCACTTGAATCAAGGAACGGAAGCACTACCTCTATTCCAACTGATGATGTGGAAATATTAGGATTGTCAGGGTTATTCAATTCAATTAACTGAACATCTTTATCTACTTCACCCCTACGTAGAAATTCTGTTTCCAAGAATGTTACGTCACGTGATTCAATTTCGATTACACTCACATCTACTTGTTCTCCAATGAAAATATATCCCTTTAAGTGTTCACAATACCGAATGAAAATACACTTTTTTCCGCTCGGTCCCAATTTTCCATGCTTATGGAAATTGTTATGAACATAAGCAGTTGCGCCCCAGGGCCGTAAGTTATAGAGATCAGGTCGTCTACCTGTCCATAACTCGTAAGGAGTGGAATTGACAGACTTTGTGGGCACACGGTTAAGTACATATGTGGCTGTTAGTAGTGCATCACCCCAATACGAAATAGGAATATTAGCTTGAACCATCATAGACCTAACCATGTCTAGTAAAGTTCTATTCCTTCTTTCTGCAACACCATTCTGTTGCGGAGTTCCAGGGATAGTAAGTTGTCTAACTATACCTTTTTCATCACATATACTACTGAACTGATTAAAGAGATATTCACGACCACGATCGGTGCGTAATGATTTTACTTTCTTGTCTAATTGATTTTTCACCAAACTCACATATTTTTTAAAACAATCTAATGCATCAGATTTATGTGATATCAGATAGACATGACCATATCTAGTAAAATCATCTATAAAAGTGATGAAGTAAGAGGCTCTATGCCTCGCCCTAACATTCATTGGACCACATATGTCAGAATGGATTAACTGTAATAGAAATTCTGCTCGTAAGCCTTTGCCAAATGGTTTTCTAATGGATTTACTGGCAAGAAAACTTTCACAAACGGGAAAGTTGACTTTTGCTAGTGATCCCAAAAGACCTTCTCTAGCTAGTCGGTTCATACGATCTTGCCCAATATGCCCTAACCTGCTATGCCATACATTCACATCTACATCTATAGTACTAGAAGATGTATAATATGAAAAGAATTCATCATTAAGATCATAACTAATATGTTCAATATCCAAAACTAGAAAACCATCCAACAAATATCCATGACCAAAAGAAACAGAATTAAAAAGTAGTTCAACAGAAACGCCATACATGTAAATATGAAAACCCAAACGCAAAAGGACTAATGCAGAGACCAGATTCCGTATAAAATCCGGTGCATAGAGGACATCGTGGAGAAAGAGGGTTCGGCCACCACGCAGCTAAAGTTTACAAGTGGCAATGCCCTTAACTTCGACCCTAGCATTATTGCCAACGTATATCTATCGGGACTCAGTCGGAACACGTCGGTACTCTACATACGCACCTCTATCTCTAGCTATATGGTCGGTCGCTACTGAGTCAAGTGTCCACATAGGTAAAGATTCAGTCAGTAATGCACAACTAGAAACATATGCATTACAAGAAGGTTTGGTAAAACGCATTACCTGGGTCTTGGGCTCAGGGCAATCCCGAGCGTAGTGACTCTTCTTTCGGCAATTATAGCACTTAACTTTTGCAATGTTCTTCTTCCCATTGCGCTTGCCTTTCTTTTTCTCCTTCTTGCCTTGCTTGTTTTGCTTACCCTTCCCTTTATCTCCAGATTGTTTGCCTCTTTTGCGTTTGGAGCCAGATGCTCCAGACTTGCTAGATTCAGCCACATAGGCTTGTCCAGTGGCCTTGACAGCAAGTAGATGCTCTTCTTCGAGCTCTAGGTGACGCGCATTGTCCTCAAATGTTTTCACGTTCTCATTGTGCGTCATATTAACAATCATGTGTTCCCAACTGGCAGGGAGAGATCAAATAACAGCTTGCACCTGCTGCTCGTCCGTCAGAACATGGCCGGCCGTCTTTAACTCTCGTATCATATTTGACATTTCCCTAATGTGTTGCCTCATGCTAACATCAGGTTTCTTTTTATAGGTGTCAAATTTGATAGTAAGCCGACGAAGTTTGGACACGGAAGTTCCACCGAACTTCTCTTTCAGGGCTATCCATATACCCTCAGCGGTAGGGTAAGCCTCGAATTCAGCAATCAGATCATCATGCATTGTACTTAACAATGTAATGCGAGCAGTCGTATTCTTCTTCTTCCAGATCTGATAGGCGTCCATATCCCTTCAATACTGAGCTCCAGTACCAATCTCGGTTTCATTCATTACATGGTTAAGGGTTTCAATTACTTCTTATTCTTCTAAAATATACTGGACCTTATGATGCCACACATCATAATTGTCCCCATTCAACTTGTCACCCTTATTAAGATCTGCTATGATGTTTCTCGATGCCATTTGTAACTCTACATAGACAGTAATAAGAGATACTTAGCACATACATACACTTAGTAATTTTGTCAGATTGAGTATTAAATTGTATTGAAAAGACACAAGACTTAAAATCAACAGATCGTAGCACGATCTATCATCCTTTATAGTTCATGTGTCTTAAAAGTACAATTAAGCTCATTCTAGCAAAAACTATATTTTCAAAAAAAAAATGAATTACCCAAATTCATATTTTTATGTAAAATAAGTTCTAAATGTTAATCACTTAGTTTAGCATCTATAGAACTCCCACTTAGATAAAATATTCTCTTAAAAACATTATTAAAAGAATAATAAAAAATAAGGAAATAGATATATATCTATAAATAAACATCACTGTTTACATATGGAAAAAAACGATGATTGCGAAAATTAATAAGCATAAAAGTTCAACAACAGAATGTAAGACATATTATGCACTATTTTCATCATCTTGACACCCATATCTAGTTTGATCTGATTCATAAGTGATCTCATAGTCCTTAACTATTTTCGGAGCTAAACGATTAATGAGAAAATAGTCTTTACGAGATTCCTTAGCTTTGGACATGTTAGGGAACAAAGACAAACAAGCAGTGCGTCTAACCCCTTGAAGTATTCTCTTTTTCTCAAATTATTTTATCTCACATAGAGCATCCTCAAAAGACATTTCCGACTCGATGATCTTATTTTTTACATGGTCATACATGCTAGGAAGAGAGTTTAGCAATCCCTCAATTTCCTCCTGTAAGGTAGGTGGAACTTCAAGCTTAATGCGCATTTTAAGAACAAAATCTTTAACTTCATTTAGGTGCTCACGAAAAGTCTTCTCATCAGTGAATTGTAGACTCATGTACTTATTTAGCAGACGTGGTCTCCAATTACAACCGGGACCACGACGAAAACTATTAATATATGCCGCCGCAACAGACTTCCTCGCGGTGCGTCTTACTTTCGCCATGTGATTATGACTACAAAAGTCCTGGTTTAAAAATAAGACATAAAACCTTCCTAGATTAAATTCTTACAAAGGTTAATGCACATAGCATAGTGAATGTTGTACATACCAACAATTATAATAAAATTACATAAATTTTATTTACCGCAATGAAATTACATAAATTTCATACAATAAGTTGTAAAACAAAACAATTACATAAATTTCTAGGTTTTCATTTGAAATTTCATTAAATTTCATTCATAGAATAATGTTTTACAACGCAAATTACACAAATTCATACTACAATTAGAAATTATTTAAAATTTCTAAGTCTCAATAGAGTTTAATCTAAGTTTTGTGGCATAATTTTTAAAATAAAAAACCTAAATAAGCATATCACAAAGATATAATGCCTAAATAGATAACATTGGGGCTAATTCACAAATAGTACAAAGTTTTGTGCACATGGGGTTCATACAGTAAATATCACATAGATATAGGGCTTAAATAAAAATAAAAAAAACACAATTTTTTTTTTGGCTGGTCGGCCGGCCGAACCGCCGCCGGCCGGTGGCCGGACCGCCGCCGGCCGGTGGCCGGACCGCCGCCGGACGGTGGCCGAAACCCCGCCGGACCGGCGCCATGTGTCACCGCCATGTGGTGACACGTGGCTCACACGTGGCGCCACGTGGCAAGGCCCTAATGTGCCACGTGGCACCGCAGTTATAATCTAAAAATTAAATTATTTTAATTTTAATTTAATGTTTGAAATTCGAATTTCAAAAATTAAATAAAATGAAAATAAATAATTAATAAACTAATTATTAAATGATATAACTACCAAATGACGTGGCCACGTGGCACCAATCCTGCTATGCCACGTCACCCCATGTTCAGCCCCACTTTTTGTCGGAGAAAAAACTGACGCAAGCACACACAAACACCAAGAACATGCACTATTTTTAACGTTCAAAACAGTGTATGTTTCAATCTTAAAAAATTCATAATAAATTCAATTCTTATCGAAAAATTATGAAATTAGCGGCATTAGAATCCTTGAAAAAAGTACTTTCTACCAGTATCATAATCATACAAATTTGTGATACTTCACAGAATCGCAATAATACTATAAATACGTGAAAAATTACCAAAAACACAATAATTGACATATTTTCAGGCATATAATCATGTATATTGCAGGGAACTAGCAGCATGGCTCTGATACCAATGAAGAATTTTAAAACTAAATACAGTATCTTCATATACTGTTTAATGTCATAAAAGAAAACTAACATTTTATGTACTGTAATAGATTCGATCGTTGGATGGCTTGTTCCACTGCGTGTGTCGTAAATCCAAGTGCATAATACAGTCTTGTGCTCTATTAATTCACAGCCTAAATAACCTTTTTGATGTATATGCTTTTAAGAGAGTTTTCTTAATAACTTTCCGTTTCTTGTATCTGATACTAATAGAACGTACGTCGTTCTATTAGTATTTTGGACATAGATACCCAGTGATGGGAAGTTACCCAACTTCCCACACTTGGGTCTAATGGGTCGGGTCTGCCCATCTAGGGCGACCCAGAATCCAAATCCAACATATTCATTAACTTCCTTTCACTCGTACACCAAACCTACATAAAGTGCAAAGTGTTTGTAAAGAAACAATGAAAAAGGTTAGGTTGGGAGGAAACCATTTTCATTGGTGAATAAATGCAGGACTAATTAAGATGTTGGAGAAATTTACTAACTTCAAATACATCGATACATAAAATCTAAGAGTTGTGTAAAATAATTAGAGAGCGAATTCTCGTGATTAAAAGTTTCAAGTTAAAACTACAGTTTCAATCTCATTGTATTAAAAAGGAAAAAAATACATCGATACAGAAACATCAACAACAAAAAGAAAACAATACTCTGAAGCACGCCAATTTAAAAAAAAATGCTTTTTTTTGGTTAGGGTAAAGGCCTATTTAAAGCTTTTTATGCTTTTTGGTCAAGACTTGATTTTAAGAAGGGTAATTTATCGAAATGGTTTTAGATCTTTATTTTTTTTTATATTTAAATTTCCTATCTTTCATTTTGGATGAAATGATATTTCGTCTTTCATTTTGGTTACAATCGTTAGTCTTTGGAGCAAAATTCGTCGAAAAAATAATGTTAATAAGCACGTGGATGACACGTGGTAGAAAAATTCACAAATATTTAGGGATAAAATTATCATGCTGTAAAATATAATCATCTTAAAGTTTATGCATTTTGTGGTCATGTACTATTCACGTGCTTACTAACGTTATTTTTTGACAGATTTTGCTCTAAGGACTAATGATTGTCACCAAAATGAAAGATGAAGAATCATTTTGTCCAAAATGAAAGATAGAAGACTTAAATGTCAAAAAAGACAAAAATCTAGAATCATTTCAGTAAATTACCCTTTTAAGAATGGTGTGATAGATCTAATTTTACTAGGGAGATTAGGTAGTGAGTAATATTACAGTTACTTGATAAGCATCAATTCACTATCATCGATCTTGTTATAATATTATAAAGTTATCAGGATCTAAATATGCTGGCGAGCCCACTTGAATTATTCTATAATATTTTTTATATTTTGACTATTTTATAACTCTTTCACTTAGATGCCTTAGAACTTTATTCTCAAATATGTGATATCTATTTGAACTATTTGTTTCCCCATTTTAATCGAGCTTTTGGTCCCTTATTTTGGTCGCCATCCCCGCAACCACGCCTCCCGCCACTCCCCAAAAAAAGCAAAAAGGAAAATAAAAAATATGTTTTTAATTTGTTAATTTGGCACTTTTATCACATTTTTTTTTGTTGTCTATTGTTTTCTCTAAGGCTTTATAGATAGAGGTTCGTGCATTGTGACATTAACTTTTCTTTTTGGCTGGAAAAAACACTGCTAGAGAAGGAAAATATCGTACGTTACCGTTTTCGTTTTGACCATAAGCCAACAAAATGATTGCAGGATATGAAGAACGTAATAAAAAAGAAGAAAAACGAATAAAAAAATTGTCATTGCAGTATGCCAATTAAAAAGTCAAGTTGAAGTGATAAACTTGGTGTGATAGTTTGTTTCTATGTGTAGATTAGATAAGGATAGCATCCTTTCTCAACTTTTAAATAATTAATTATTTAGATGTATCATAAATAACATACTCAACAGCATATGTTTTCTTTTTCATGTGCGAGTAAATTACAACCGTAGTTCTATTTTTTTTTTTTCAAATTCTTTTTGTAAGTTAGTCTCAATATTTTAAAAGGTATGAATTAGTCCACAATATTTCAAAATCAAAATAATTAGTTTGCATAGTTATATATTTAAAAAAATATAAAATGACTAAACTGTCTCTGCAATTATGCTAACAATTTACCCAACTAACCTCAAACACCCCCTTTTACCCCAACCTAGTTACCAAGGGATGATAATGGTGCAGGTTTGGGGCGCGATATCTATCCCCACACCTTATCCAGTCATCTAAAAAGTTCCCTTAACACCCACCCCACCCCCATGTTCTATACCTTTATCTCATGTCCTCAAATCCTAGTGGAGAATGGGAATTGTTTGCACGTTTTTCATTATTCTTTTAAAATTTTACGATATTAAATTTGATTTAACCATGAAACTTTAAAATATAAATTTAATTTCAACCATCTAATTTCAAAATATAAATTAAAAAATATGATAATGATAAATATAAATATAGGTCTTAAATAAATGTCGAATATTTATTATATATTGACTCTTATGCTTCCAGTTACATAGTAAAAATAATATTATAGTAACTAAGTTTTAAGCATTTAAAATTCTAACTAAAATCATTGTGTATGAGAATTATATGTGAAAAAAGAATACCCCTTTGTGTAATTAGAATTAATCACGTTTTTTTTTTTATAGCATGTCAACATATAATAGTAATTGAACATCTTTAAAATATAACCCTTAAATGTTGTTTGAAATTATTTTGAAGAACAATTAGAAACAAGTAACAATCTCTTGAATCAACTATGATTAATAGTGAAAGGAATGTATTTATGTAAGATGATTACAAATGTCAAGTAATAACATGTAATGTCTTAATCAAAAGAATGATTATAAAATCCTATTGAGTTTTCTATTTTTCCTTCTCTATTTTAGTAATAATTTATTTAATGTCATTTTTTCACACTTTTATATTTATAATTCTAAATTTCAGTACATATGTAAAACTAAAGATATAAAAATAACTATACATGTATGACGAGTAGGGAAGGCTTATCCTCGCGCTTCGTCCCGTCCCTGCACGGGGATTAAAAGTTAATTCCTACCACCCGCTTCATTTCACATTTCTCACCCTAATCCCAGCCTCATTTGGGATAGGGGCGGGGCACGTACTCGTAAAATTCGCTCTCATTATCATCCCTAGTTACCATCTTAGTCCCCACAACCCCCCTTCCATAACCCACCCTATCCCTACAACCCGTACCCATGACTCAACCTATTCCCATGACAACTCCCACCCCTCTGTGTATGTGTTCTTAAGCGTATTAGCGTGTATGGGTGGGGAGGCATAAATTGGTCCAAATTTTTTTTTTTGGGAAATATATATAATTTTAAGGTATTATTAGTCTAAAAAATAAATTCAACCCCTACTAAAAAATATGTACTTGTATATAAGTGTTAAATTATGTGTTTTAATCCCTACTGAACAAGAAACTTAGATATGCCCTTGTAAGTATGGTTGTGTGTGTGCAAACGCGCATTTGCGTGCGTGCATATGTACGTGTTGTGTATATATATATTCATATATGTGTGTATGGTGGCTATATGTATTTGCATATATGTGTGTGTGAAAGGTGTATATGTACATATATATGTGTGTGTGTACATGTGTGTGTGTGTGTGTGAGAGAGAGAGAGAGAGAGAGAGAGGAGAGATGGGGAAGAGAAGGATAAAAAGAGAAAAGAGAGAAATTTGGCGGCTAAATTGAATTTGTATTAAAAATAATAAAGATTAATTAAAATATTATAATAATTGTCCCATTTTACCCATGTACTATTGTTCATTTCGGCTAAATGTAATCTCATTTTTAACGCTAGGGATTAAATTGGTAATTTTTTCTTTTTTTATAAGAAATTATGTAATGGTTTCAGGGTTAATGCACATACATATAAAGAGATGCAAATGAGAGATGTATCAAATGGCAAGAGACTGATTTTTGCCTTCGGATAAAACTTTGGATCCAAAGGAGATAAGCTCATTCTTACAAATATGAACCACGAACAAAATTTTTGTAAAGATTTCCCTCTATATATTGAAGATTCAACCGTAAAAGACAAAACAAGCCAATTGTAGCTGACCTTTAGTGGTGGTTTGTAATGAACTAAGATTTTGAGGAAGAATAAAAAGACATAAAAAAAGGAAAATTACAAAGAATTAAAGAAAGAAGAACAAAATAGAAATAAGGATAGTGTTTGCTTGCTTTGTTCTATGCCTTCTCTCTCCTTTTATAGGCTACTCAACACATCACATGTTAATTGCCTTAGTCAATTCCAGTTATAACTAACTGGACATGTGGAGTCGTTACATTACCTCCCCCATTCGAAAGAACCTTGTCCTCAAGGTTCAGGCTGGGAAATTTGTCCATGACTTCTTGCGCATTGAGCCATGTTGCGTCTTTAAGAGAAAGATTATCCGATTGGACCAAGACTAGCCTAGGAGTTAAACCATCTGGTTCACCAGGTCTCAGTGACGAAACTAATTTGCTGAACTCAATAGCCTTGATATGAAGTAGATTTTATGCAGGAAATTTATCATCAAAACCAAACCACCAATATCAATTACATCTTCCTTTAAGGCACCCATCATAAGGAAAAATAGATCACTCATTTCCATTTCAACCTTCATTGTTTCACCATTACTGCTTTCCAGTTTTCCCTGACCAAGTAAATTTGGTACATGCACGAGCTTATTCAAGCTTCATTAGATTCTCAATGTCATAACTACCAATGAGCATGTAACTTTGCTTTTCAAGAACCTCCTCCATATATGAAGCTTGGCCTCTTCCATATGCTCTCGTAAAGAAAGTTTGAACATAGTGCACGAGATCAGCAGCAAATTTAGGCATTGCTTGAGCCCAACCAAGAACCTCATTTGCCAAGAAAACTATTGCTAAAAGTCCTTGTAATATTATGGCACCAGTAGCAGCAACTTTCCTTGGAATACAAAGGCACTCAACCATTGTTTGCAGGTACTTCACAAGCAAAGAAGCATTACACTTTTTCATTGCTTCAACGAAGTCATCTGGTGTAGACTTTGAAAGCCAATTGGGAATTGGAAGAGAAACAATTTTCACATCATTGACTGCACTATCGCCACCATTCACCCTTGTTATAGTATGCCCACCTTCCTCCTCAAGTAAGCTACCATATTGGAAGGTACAATCCCACTCAAACTGAGTAGTACCCATGCTCATTAAAAGCTCAAATATTTCTTCACAACTTCCTTCGACAATACCAACAACTTTCATTGCTCTACTACAAATTTTTGGAAGAATATCAACTTCAAGAAGCTCCTCAAAAATGTGAAGCCCGTTTTGACATTAAAGCAAATGCTAATACTTTCTAGAAAATGCATGATTGTTACTGTTCTGGTTAGCCAAGTCTGAGTCTAATTCCTTTGTCCAGTCAAATACAAACTCAGGAAGGCCATTTCCCGTTGTTGTTCTCCGTAACGAATCTGAACGAGAATCATCTTCATCCTTAGCTGCACTAAACTGACTTTCACGATCAAATGAGGAAGACTTCTTTCCACTATCCATTCCGGATTTATATTCAAAAAAATTATACTTGTTACTGTTTGCACCTTGTGACGTTTGATGCTGATCAATAACAGATTCAATTTTCTCCTTCCAAATCAATGCTTCTTGGATGTTAAAAGCTGCCATCGTAATGCGATGGTACTTTTCTTTTGTGTTGTAAATAGAGAGAACATAAACCATCCCCTCAAAAGAAAACATCAACAGATTGGATGGGTTCTCTATCATGAGCTTTACAACCAGATACCTAGCGATACTCCAAGTCTGGTACTTTATTGCTTGCTTTCCTATGTAACGTCCAGTCTTACTGTCATAGTACTCAGGTCATCTATCCCGAGCAAGGCGCTGCTCCAATAGCTCTATTGATTCATCCATCATCGTCGTTGAAGATGATGACGAGCCATTCTCCGAACCGTTGATATGGTTTTCTAGATTGTTTCCAACACTCGACAGATGTTTTAACATTGTTTTGTGAGGCATCACAACGCCTTCATCATAATTTAGTGTCTCTATGTCTGCCAAGTCTCCATCAACATCTTTTTCCATATACTCTTCATGTAACAAATTCTTTGCCATTTCAATTTCATAGTGCAATTTATCTTTGATTTCAGTCACAAACTATAACTCATCCTCTAACTTCTGCAACGTCTTCTGCAGGCTATGATTTTCAATTTGTACCTCTTCTAGTGTCCTCTTTGTTGAGAAGAAAGTGGTTGAGTTTGATGTGCGTTCCCAGCTAGAGTCTGCATTGATGCAGATTGATGAACTAAAGTCTGAAGGCAGTCTCCTCAGGAGAAACTTTAAGCCGAAATTCTTCACAGACATTTTATCAAACATCCTTTTAGCACTATCCAAATCACCCATTTTGCTAGACATATCAATCAACCTTTTCTCACAATCTTGATCAATGGCAACCATCTCATCATCTTCATCATCAACCCTTTCTACAGAAGAAAGATGATCCTTCATCCCCGCTTTATGTTCAAATTCTAACTCTTCGTCCAGCAAAAATGTGTCACCAAAATCATTGGATGCGTCATCAAGATTCTAGCCATACAAATTTGAAGTCAATTCCCTCTGGTCAACTTCATGGCTTTTATGAGCACTAGTTTTTTCTCGAAAAAGATCCTCGCAAATGAGGTCGTTCTGCTAAACCATCATTCTTAATGTGGTTAATAATTGACTCTGAATTTGTTCCAGGGCTAGATTAACCATTTCCTACAGTGGATGAGTGAAATTGGTCATTAGTTGGTACCTTCTCCCCGTTGTTCTTTGCATCATTGTGACTAGCTACTTTTTGATCATTTTCGCCCGCTTTGTGTTTGTCCCAAGCTTCGTCGATGGTTTTCGACAAGGACTGCGAGTTCTTCGACTGCAACACGTTCGGTACATTAGTTTCGTAGCCATGACATAGTTGTGCCAATTCGTCAACAACCGAAAAGTAAGGAGGTGTAGCCACCGCTGCTGGGACAGGTTCCGCCACGACTACCACCATTGAGTCGACGTAATCCAACCACACATGAGCCAAATTCTGATAGTGTGGAACCATGGATTGGACATGCGACTGTGGTTGAGCTTGTGGGTACATCAATTCTGGATAATAATAGCCTGGGAACGGTTGTTGAGAGTAGACCCGCGAATAATAGGAATAGTATTGTTGAGACGGTGGAATGTAAGGGTCGTACCCAGCATACCGCGGATAGTATTGCTGAGACTGATAATCCATGGCGTGTAGTCCGATACCGTCGGCCATGGAGTCAATGAAAGCACCAATGTAACGAACTAATATTTTGAGGAAGAATAAAAAGACATAATAAAAAGGAAAATTATAGAGAATTAAAGAAAGAAGAACAAAATAGAAATAAAGATAGTGTTTGCTTGCTTTGTTCTATGCCTTCTCTCTTTTTTTATAAACTACTCAACACCTCACATTTCAATTGTCTAACCAATTCCAATTATAACTAACTGGACATGTGAAGTCGTTACACGGTTTTCATTGTCCATGTCAAAGCTATCAAATGAACAATGAATTTATTTTGTTCCTTGTGGTTGTGCCAAAAAGATATGAACAAATGTTGCAAGGAAAGAATCGAATCTTTTACTTTCTCACGAATTCTTCTCATTTTCCGCAGCGGAATTTGAATAGATCGAGGCGACTATTATGCCTTACGCTAATCTTCTGTAAATTAATTTTTTAAGTTCAATAATGGAAGGTTTGACCAGAAAAAAAAGTTCAATAATGGAAGGATATGAATATCCAATTAAGCCAGTAGATAAAGACAATCATTCTCCCACATGATAAATCATAAATTTTACCATTATTTCGTAAAATTTTGGATTATTTTTTCTTATTCAATTGAGTTTAATATGGAATACCATAAATATTCTACCGTTATGTCAACTTGGGCCTAGCTAGTCTAGCAGTTTTATGCATCTCCAAAAAAAATATAAACATCGAAATCATGATTAACATTATTCATCTCTAAAAATTTTCATCCGTAAGGTTAAAATTTCTGGAATCATTTTTGTAAATGAAGTTTGTGTTTTCTGGATATCATTTCTTTAAATTAGTTTTTTTCCTATGAAGCGAAGAAATGTCATTTTAATGTTAAACATAAGAGTCAATACCACTGGTGGTCCTATATATTTGGGAGTTTTGATATTTTGGTCTCAATTTAAAAAAAAAAAATTATTTTAGCCCTTAATATAATTTAAGTAGGACTTTGTTGGTCCAACTGACTTAAATCGTCAACTTTTTAAAGTTTTTAATACGTGACTCTTACGTGTGTATACACTTGGATTGTCAAAATTTCCCTAAAAGTTAAGTATCATCTCTAACATACGTACGGGTCACATGTTAAAAGCGTTAAAAAGTTGATGGTTTAAGCCAGTTAAACTAACAGCGTCATACTTAAAATACATTAAAGACTAAAATGATCATTTTAAAAAATTTGAGACTAAAGTATCAAAATCATCAAACATATAAGACCACGGGTGATATTTATTTGCACGTCCATATTTGTGAGTTCAGGTCTCTTCAGACTTGTGTCTGTTGCCTTCAAATTTGTGCTACCACCTATCAATTTGAAAAGAGGAGAGCAACAGATAGCATAACAATGCAGCTCTCACATGGAGAATCAGATTTTTGACCGAATTCAAATTGATATTAGAAATAGAGCTTATTGTAGGCAGAAGTTTATTAAATATTTCGTATAGTACTGATCTACTTGTAATGCTTGAGATTTAGATATTATAGAATCCTTTATCTTGGTCGTTTATTTTTGGGTTTAGACTTGTTATTGTGATACTTTTTTTATTGTTTTATTTTTAATCAAGTACTTGCTTTTTTTAAGAGTAGCTTAGAGATAAATTATTTCTCCTAAAATTTGGAAAACTAGAGTTTGAATTTTATAAGTTAGAGACAGGTTTAACCAAAAAAATAAAAAAACTGAGTACTTGCTTTCTTTCTTTATTTATTTATTTTAAAGAAAGCAGCTTAATCCATGCCCACTTTCCGTCTTGATTGAATTGCAAAGATGACCAACATGATTTTTTATTGTTTTTTCCTGTTCGACGGCACCAGCAGGGGTGGAGCTAGGCCGGAGCCTTGGCCGGGCCCTCAATATTTATTTTTTTAAAAAAGTTTATGTGATATTGTTAAAAAAATGTTAATGTCGTTAAAAAAATCTATATAGTATCATTAAAAATAAGTTAACGATCTTCTTATTTTTTTTTCTTTGTCATGAATATTCTTATTTGAATCATGGCTCCCTAATTTTAAAATTATAGCTCCGTCCCAGGGCACCAGTTTGTTGAATTGGATCTTGGCAATAATATTTTACTTACACGGCAATCTATTAGGCTATCCTCAATAGGGGTTCTAAAATACAAAATTTTTCAAAATTTGGTGTTTTTAGAGCCCCGGGGCTCTAAAAGCAATAATATTCATGATAAAAGTACGTGGGGTCCAGCACTTTTGACTTAAAAGACGTCAAAATAGAGTCCGGGCTCTAAAAACATCAACAAATTTGTTGAAGAAAATAGAGTGCGGGGTTCTATTTTGGCATCTTGTAAGCCAAAAGTGGTAGATTTCAAGTATTTTTATCATGAATAATGTTACTTTTAGAGCCCCGGGGCTCTAAAAATACCTAAATTTCAAGGCGTGTGATTGACTATATAAAAAGTTTTATTAGAAGTAAACTAAAGAAAGAGAAAAGGAAAGAGAAAATACTAAGTAAGAAAGAGAAAAATAAAAAAGGAATAAAAGAGAGAAAAAGAATTAATGAAGAAAGAGAAATAAAAAGATATGTCAACTTGGCATGCCAACTAACAATGCCAAATATGAGATGATAAAAAAGTGATGAAATAAAGGTGACATTGAGTATTACTCTAAGGTAGTGATTGGTACACTGGAATGAATTTGGACAAAAATAGAATGGACCAATGAATGAAATGAAATTGAGAATGAAATAAACTTGAGAATGCGAATTACATACATGGTATGCTCTAAGAATGAAGAGTAGCAATATGAATGCCTTATATAATATGACAGTATTTACCTTTTATTATTATAATATTAAAAATATGAATAAAAATGAACATAACCGTAAACAACATAAATATAATAAATAATAATAAATCACAACAACAATAAATAATAATAACAATAATAATAATAATAATAATAATAATAATTATTATTATTATTATTATTGTTATTATTATTTTACTAATAATAATAATAATTATTATTTTAATAATAATAATAATTTTTTATTTTTGTTATTATTTTATTTATATTTATTATTATTATTATTATTATTATTATTACTATTATTATTTTCACTTTGATTTTTATTTTGTTGTTATTATTATTATTATTATTAACTATTATTATTATTGTTATTACTTTGGTTTTTATTTTTATTAATAATAATTATTATTATCATTATTATTATTTTTGTAATAATAATTATTATTATATTTTTTAATTATTATTATTGTTATTTTTATTATTATTTTTGTTATTATTATTATTATTGTAAAATAAAAAATATATATAAAAGTTATGTTATATGGGGGGTACGGTAGTAAAGTTCATTTCCAAACATATGAAAATGAGCTATTCTCATGTATTTGCTTCGGAATAGCTATTTCGATATACACGTGAATGAAATTATTTTGAGAGTGAGATTCTTAAGTTCATTATTTCATACCAATAATTGGAATCGAAAAGAGTTGTGAATGATATTTCATTCCAAACCACATTTAAATATACCAATTGCTATCTAAGAAACCATTGACAATATACAAAATCAGCTTTCGCTTCTGATAACATATCCTTTCAATAGATCCAATTTAAAAAATAAAAATCAGTTTCACATTATTGCAGTAAGAAACCAGTACCAATTACAATCCGGTACCTTTCTCTTTTTTTCTTTTTCGGATCTTGGTAAGCTTGTTTCATCACATTTTAAACCACTTTTCTTTTTAATAAATGAACTCAAGCTTCTCCATACTTGAAAACTGATTCTTAATTATATTTAAGCCAATTTATTCAGAAATTCAAAACTTTCGCAAATTCAATTCGCAGAAAGTGTGACAATGATATCAATATTACAAATATAATGGCCAATATGGAGAGCAATTCCTCTTGTTACACTTGTAATCGATTTGATACTCTAAAATAACAAAATAGAAACGGGTTTAACTTATAATTGATTTGATACCCTAAAATAACAAAATAAAAACGAATTTAACTTAAAAACGTCATTAACCTCATATTTTTTGTTTTTAGCACTTGAACCTCACCAACACGTGAGGTAAATTAAAAAATAAACAGCTTAGCATATCCATACTTTCCGTCTTTAATTGAGGCACTAGTTTGTTGAATTGGATAGCCTTCGTCTTGGCAAGAATAATTATATTACGAGGAAACCTTTTAGGTAACTGCTACTAGGACTAGATTATCTTGGTAAAATGATCCATCTATACATTCTCAACATGAAGTTGCAGTACCAAACAGAGGAAAGTGTGAAACTCTTTTATGGATTGTGGGTTACACTTGATAAGACCATTCTTCTACGCCCAAACATCGATATGACACAATTTCCATCCTAGATTCAATATTCTAGCCAACTTCTGTTCCAAATACTGAATGGCAAAGGGATATTGGTTTAGGATGATAATGATTAAGGTTTAAATTCAAAATTAGTGGGTATTGGTCCGATAAAAATTTGATAACAAAAATTGATAAGGTATCCGTTATGATTTGATTTTTATAAGAGGTAATTTATGTGTAAATTGACAAGTTGGTTTTAGACGTTAAAAAAATCAAAACTCGATTATTAGTTTTGATTTTTTTTAAAAATCATTATATATATATATATATATATATATATATATATATATATATATATATATATATATATGTATTTTAAAATAATAGAAGACTAATAAAATTAGTAATTAAAATAATAAAAATATGAACTAAACTCAATTAAAAAAATGAACTAAACTCAATTAAAAGAGATGAGTTAACCCCATTGACTAATATTTATACTCTTAAAAACTGTCAATTTTAGTTGTGAATGATTTTTTTTTTTTACATAACTTTTTAATTTTGATTTTTGCTCATAAAATCATTATTTATTTATTTTAAATTTTATCATTGGCTTCGATTCTTTTATTTTTGGTTTATTTACATTCAAGTTAATTTTTTTTATTACATTTTTCAGGTTTTTTTTATTTAAACTAATTTTTTATTTTTTTAATTAAACAGTCACGGTTATAGTTAACCGCAGTTTTTTGAATACTTAACGGTTACAATTATGGTTAGTGATTTTTAAACCCATTACATTTCGGTTACAGTTATTGATATAGGTTTGCTAAATTGTTTCAGTTACGATTTTTTATTTTTTACAGTTGTATGAACTGTTGTTATCCCTAATATTGGGTGACTAGTCTAACAATATTATAACTTTACGAGAGACATCAATGATGCTGGTGAAATGATGATACAATCAGTTTAATCGTTATATGTAATCAAGCATATCATTTTATTATTCCTACATCATTCCTTTATCAACACTGATCTCCTTAACGTTATTAGGGGACTCAAGTCTAGTAATGAGTATGCCCATCAGGGTTTTTTTTAATAATATTTTTGACTTTTTCCACCCGTTTCTGGATATAGATGTCATGGCCGGGCAACTACTTAAGTGCACCAAACAGGAGATGCCATTAGTATTATAAAGGAAGGACTTAGAACTGAATCTCGCGACCAAATGAAACTTGTTTTACTCCAATATATAGGCATATATGGTTCAATGGCCATAAAAGCAATGAACCCAAAACGAAACTTAAGACATCTGGACACTATAAAGTTTTGGCTATACAAATTTTAATTGATTTGAGACTCACTTATGCTTTTCTATATCCTTGTATCTTCATTGCCTGAAATTTGAGCATCATGTTCTTGAGATGATGACTTCTCATCCAGTCATATATTAATGCTCTTAGCTAATTGGTGAAAAGTTTATTGCGTGCTCAAGTAAAATCAGCTGGTGGATTTTTTTTTTCTTCATATAATGAAGACGAAATCGTGATTTGAACTCAAAATTTCTATTATAATAGATTTTAACTGATCATTCTATCTAACTCTTGAGTAGCAGTCGATGAATTTGAAAATGGAGTATGTGTTTCATGTATGTAACATGTGCCAAAACGCAAAGAAACCTAAGACACATGGTGTTCGGTGTCCCTGCCGTGAGCTCAAACTTGTCATTTTCGAATACGGAGAATTGCACAAATGGTCATTATTTTTTTGAAATTTTAAATTTGTTCATATTGTTTAAAATAATTAATTTAGTCTCTATTATACCCAAAAATTTTAAACTTGTCCCTACTATTCAAAATTAGTCAATTTAATCATTATTATTTTCTAAAATGTTTTAATTTAGTCACAATTTTTATTAAATGTTGAGGACTAAATTTAATTTTATATGAAAATAATAAAGACTAAATTGAATAATTTTGAACAATAGAGACAATAGGGACGAATCTGATTTTTTTTTTTTTTTTTAATAATAGGAACTATATTAACAAATTTTAAATAATAGAAACGAATTTAAATTTTGTTTAAAAAATAATATGGACCATTTGTGCCATTTTCTCTTTTCGAATATTTGACTATTCCGGGGAGGTTCTAGCGAGTTGCTTGCAAAGGACACCCAGTACTTTTTTTTTTGTCCCTCCATCATTGTCCAAATGAATAAGGAGCTATACCTCCTTCGTTCTTTTGTTGTTTAGTAAGAATGGCAACTAAATGAGATATATAAAAACTATTTGCCCTTTTTTTTTTTTTGAAATCCGTAAGTATTCAAATTTTGTCTGATTAATTTTATGGAGTCTTAAAATTAATGACTGAGTAAACCTCCAATATTTACCCTTATTTAATTAGATAAAAAGTAAAAATAACACTACTAGAAATTTGAATTATAGCATAGTTTTTGGGGTAAATAGCACCACAACCCCCTATGGTTTAGCAAAAATGCACATTACCCCCATGTGGTTTAAAAAGTGCACCAGAACCCCCTATGGTTTTCAAAAAGTGCACACGCACCCCCTTCTTAATTTTCCGTCAACAAATTTAACTGAATTGTATAAAAAGACTAAAATGCCCTTCAATTTTTTATTTTTTATTTAAATTATAAGGGCATTTTTGTCCAATTAAAAAATAATTTAAGCCTAAAAACATGAAAAATCGCACCAAACGCGCGTGTAACGCACTCTCCGTTAAAAGTAACGGTTTTTTTAACGGAGGGGGCTGTGGTGCTACACTTTTGAAACCATAGGGGGTTCCGGTGCACTTTTTAAACCACAGGGGGGTAGTGTGCACTTTTGCTAAAACATAGGGGGTTGTTGTGCTATTTACCCTAGTTTTTGCTTGACATAAGTAAAACCGTTGACTATAATATGTAATAGCATTAACTTTTTTCAAGGTGGCAATATAGTTGACGATTAGATCCGTCTGCCATACTGCACAAGAGACGCTAAGTATCATATATATACTTTCTGAAATTTAAAACTTCCATCTCATTATAGTTAGGGTTTTCACTAATTAAGCATCTGCTATAGTGAGGCGTAGTCGGCATGTTAATTATGTCACAATCGCTGGTTATAATCTTTTAATTTGATAAACTTCATCTCCTTATAGCAGTTTGTCGTTGCTCAATGATGTTGAGAGCTTGGCCATGTCCGTGGCTTTTCCTATAGGACTATGTGTTAGTCAACTTGAGTTTCCATCCAAAAACCCATTGTTACTAAATAGAGTAACTCAAGAATTTATATATTAGCCTTGAAAGTCTTAATTTTTCATATGAGATAATTAGATTTTCTAACACTTTCTTCACGTGTGATCCTTAATTAACTAATTGACATGGACGTGAAGAAGTAGGGAATTTGGAAGAGCTGGTCATTTGTTAAAGGTACAATTAATGAATGACGTGATACAAGAACAGTGAATTTATAAACCGTGTATCAAATTCGATGCGCGACAAGTCCATGCGCATGAAATCAATGCACAATGCCCGAAACATGAATGAACCGCATATATATGGATAATAACATAAAACCAAAGCTCGACTTTGATACTATGTTAATCAACTTGAATTTTTATCTTAAAAACCAATTGGTACTAAGTAAACTTAGAACTCCTAATTTATACAATGGATTCTCCAACACTCTTGACCTTCTACAGTTAACTTGGTGTTTTGAACAGTGCAATTGTTGCTAGCTTTGGTGATTGAGAAGGAGGCCACTTTCACATAGCGCAGGAAATCTGAACATTTCGCATTATATTTCCATTTCCAATCATTATAATTCCACTTTCACATATATATTCATTTTCTTCAGCAACACCAAATGCAATTCATATGGCACCGAGGAGGAAACGGCGAAAATAATGGTCCAGCACCCAGCAGGGAAAAAGTGGCGCAAAGTGGACTTTGTTTCCAACATTGAGCCTAGTGGCATAGGGTAATTGTAAATATACTATTTTGTCTCCTTTTTTTTTTTTTTTTTTAGGTGTCATCGCCATAATTTACAACCTCCATTACATCACATCTTAATATACTACCAAATCGATCCGTTCTTTTCTAAATTAATAAATCAAATAAACCAAGCTTCTATTGATTCAATAAAATGATAATATTTAATGATGATAAGGAGAGGCTGCTTGGGCTCTATTCTTTCTCTTCTGAAGGAATTGTTGCAAAGATCTCTTCATGGAAAGACCTCTTGGACTTTGTAGTTGCGAGTGTAGTAATGGTGATGTTGGTGAAGAACCCATTGGTGTCTTTGAGCTTTCCTCCATTTTGCGGCTCGCAAGCAATATGATCGCTCTCGCCTGCAATTTAATTTTGAACAAAATATTGATTAATCACATATACGTTTTAGATGATCCATTTTAATAACTTTTGTCTTAATAGTTTTAGTCTAATAAACAATTAAAACAAATTAATGGCTTGAGAGGAAAAAATAAAGAGTAATTTGCCAAATTTGTACACTAGATCTCAAGGGTGGATTTAGGATTTTTACTCAATGGGGCTAAAACCGGATAATTTAACACATGTATATGGACAATTTTATTTTATGTGAGGCTTAAATTAAAATTTTAACCTAAAAACACTTTAAAAATACACATATTTTTAAAAAATTCAGGTCTAACTCACTTATTAATAGTCTTACTCTTGAGGTTAGTGGGGGCTTCAACCTCCATTGGCCGCAAGCTAAATCTGCCCTTGCTAGATCTACCTTATTGTATTTTTTTTAAAGCATCTAAAAACTGCCTAATTTATGAAACAAATGAGTAATATTTCGTGATAGGGGAAAGTTATGATTCACTATATTCTTGTGTTATAAGTAATAAAGGCATTACACCTTAAAGATGCAACAAATGCAGTTTCGAGAACTACTTACTGGCCTAGCCAAAAAAAAAAAAAAAAATGCAGAAAGCATTTTAATGAACATTTAGCACCAGCTACGTACATGTTACAATTCTTTAGAACCATTAAAGAATTGTTGTATGCGACAACAGTTTGATGGCTACATTTGATATTATTTCTAGAGAAAAAATGTGTAGAAGCGTCTTGCTCATGACCTATGTGTGTGTGAGATTCCACGAAACTTCCATGAAACTGTAATGAAGACCTAAGTGTGGTTCTCACCAGATCACTTTGTAGATATATCTAAGCTTTTTTTTTTCCCATAAATTTTCTTTTATTTTTCAAATTGGTTAAGAATTTCAATAACATACGTGTCAAGGAAGTAGGAAAATTAAATAACGAAAATGTGTATAATACTATTCTGGTCTGATTCAATATCGAATGAACTTATAATCATGGAACTCGATCATCATATTATGATTTCATTTTTCCATGCAATAATATGTGTCCATAGAGCACAAACCTGAAGCTCTGTAACGTCACAAACAGTCATTCTTCCGTTGTAGAAAATGGTTAGCTGCTTTTGTTGTTGTTGTTGTTGCTGCTGCTGCTCGTTTGGGCTCCCATTGAACACATTCAACCTTCAAAAACATAAAAAGAAAGACTAATCAACACTTGTTCTCAATCAACATAACAGAACACACATACTCAACGTGAAAATGCACACAGAGACTGAAAGAGACTTACATGGGGTGGTACTGGCTGCTGGAATCTGTTGAATCTAAGGACATGGCAGGCGATACCAGCCGAAGCTCCAAATTACAATTTCTTCTCATTTTCTTAAACTAAAAATGGATTTTGCTTCGCTGACAAATTAAGGAGGCGGCTGGCTATATGATGCTTTTATGGAGGAAGGGAGAGGATGAGATGTTAATCAAGAATGGCAGAACGCAAAGTCACAAGTGATTAATGAAATTCATAGGTGGGGGCATATATATAAATATATAGGCATTAATGGTGGTTGTGAGTTACATTAAGGCTTTAAAGAAAAAAAGACAAACGTTTTGAAAATATCTTCACACACGAAACGTACACTGCCAAATGAAAATGTGAAGAGACACACACATAAAAAGCGGCACAATGTGGGAAAAATGATAAAAAGCACGTGTAACATGAGTTTCCTACGTTGTAATATTACTTTGCTTTCATATTTCATGCACGTGCATGAGTCGGCCACGAGTCCTTTTTCTTTTTTCTACTTCCGGAAATCTCTTCATATGGAAGAACTCAAAGGTGATATTCCTTTACTATAATAACTAATTTGAATGTGATTTCTCCTTGAATTGGTTTCTATTTTTCTAGTTGAAGTGTTCTTTTCCTTTTTCAATGTTTGTTTTTTTTTTTGTGATCTTATTAATTGCTAAAGCCTACCACTCATTCCTATCTATTCTATGTAATTTCTTTTTCTTTCTTTACGTATAGGGTAAATGGAGTGTCGTTTTCAGTTTGGATCTTCTTCTTTGTTGATTATTTGACCATCTATGAGAGAAGGAAAGATGGTACTACTAAGATATCAAAAACCTTAAATGACAAATAATATTGTCTAAATTAAAACTTGGAAGAGGATTTCCTATTCAATATTGAAAAGAGATTTGAATCAAGGCTATTTAGAGTGCATACCCCGCTTTGCTTCTCCAAAATGAAGCTTTGAAGGATTTTGCATAAACCTGGAAATTACACCAACAGAAAATGCAATATCGGGTCGAGTGTGAGTTAGATAAATTAAACCTCCAACCAAGCTTCTGAATCTTCTAGCATCAGCCATCTCTGTTCCATCTTCATGCTGCAATTTTTCATTGATATTCATGGGTGTAGCTACAGATTTACAATTAATCATGCCAAATTTCTTAAGAAGATCCATGGCACACTTTCTTTGGGAAATAAAGATTCCATCTTCTACTTGTTGAACTTCAAGGCCAAGAAAATAGTGCAACAAACCCAAATCTGACATTTCAAACTCTTGCATCATACGTGACTTAAACTCAGCAACAAGGGAGTTAGAGGAGCTTGTATAAATGATATCATCAACATAAAGACAAATAATGATGAAATCATTTTTACCTTCCATCTTCACGTAGAGAGTGGGCTCATTCTCACTCCTTAAGAATCCATTTTGCTGAAAGTATCGATCAGTTTTACTATACCATGACCGAGGGGCCTGCTTCAATCAATACAAGGCCTTCCTCAACTTGTACACCTTTGTCTCTTGTCCTTCTATTACGAAGCCTTCTGGTTGAGTTACATAAACTTCCTCTCGTAAAGCTCCATTTAGAAATGCCGACTTGACGTCGAATTGATAAACAGGCCATCCTAATTGTGTAGCCACTGCTAGAACAATTCTCACAGTTTCGAAATAAGCCACCGGAGAGAATGTTTCTTCGAAATCAAATCCATATTGTTGTGCATACCCTTTCGCCATGAGTCGAGCTTTGTGTTTTTGTATGCTTCGATCTGCACAAAATTTTGTTCTGAATACCCACTTCAAACCAATTGCATTTTTACCTTCTGGTAAGTCCACCAACTCCCACGTTTCATTCTTGTCTATAGCTATCAATTCTTCCTTCATTGCTTTTTGCCATTCTTCTTTTGCAGCTGCTTCCTCAAAGGTGATCGGATCTGAAACAATGAGAGCAAAGTTGCAAGATTCATATATCTCTCTCAAGGATCTAAACTTTCTTGGTGGTGTTTCATTTGAAGACTCTTCGAGAGTGGATGAAGAGTTTTGGCTTGGTGATGCTGAGGCTGACGAACTTGGAGACACCATAGAGGAACCAGACGATGAATTTACTGGAGCTGGCTCTTGACTTTCATTTGGAGTGATTCCAATGGGCACAGGGATTTGTTGTTGCATTTTCTTATGACTTTCACCCCAATCCCAGCTTACATTTTCATCAAATACTACGTCCCTTCTGATTAAAATCTCGCCACTAAGAGGGTTATATAATCTATATGCTTTGGAGTGTGAACAGTAACCGATGAAAATGCATTTTTTAGATTTTTCATCAAGTTTATGATGAAATTCAGAGTTTATCAAAGCATAAGCAGTACACCCAAAAAATCTTAGATGACTTACTGATGGTTTTCTACTATGCCAAGCCTCAAATGGAGTTTGATTCATGACAGCCCTTGTAGGAGAGAGGTTCAATAAGTACACTGATGTTGCAACAGCTTCAGCCCAAAAATGATTTGGAAGACCCTTCGCTTGTAACATACTTCTTGCCATTTCCACAACAGTTTAATTTTTCCGCTCGATGACACCATTTTGCTCCGGAGTATAAGGAGTTGTCAATTCCCTATGAATGCCATTTGCTTCACAAAAAATATTAAATTCTGTAGACAAGAACTCTCCACCTCTATCAGTGCGAAGGACTTTGATATAACAACCACTTTTCTTTTCAACCATAGCTTTAAAGTGTTTGAACTTCTGAAATGTTTCTAATTTGTTTTCCAAAAAATAAACCCAACTAATGTGACTACAATCATCGATAAAGAGCAAAAAATAACGACTCCCACCAAAAGATGTAGTATGCATAGGCCCACATAAATCAGTATGTATTAATTCAAGACACTTTGAAGCTCTCCAAGTCTTTTTTACAGGAAATGATTTTTTAGTTTGTTTCCCATAAACACATCCTTCACAAAATTCAACAGACTCAATTTTCGGTAGTCCAAAAACCATACCTTTTTCACTCAACAATTTTAGACCCTTGATGTTGAGATGCCCATATTGCAAATGCCATAGCCTTGAATCATCTTTTCTACCAGCAGCAAAAACAAAATTCCTCATGCTTGAAACTTCTAATGGGAACATTTTGTTTTGAGTCATGTTGATATTGATCAATGTATGACCTGTCTGCTTATCTTTAATAACACATGCATCGTTTTCAAATAATATTGAATATCCACCAGTCATTAATTGCCCAACACTCAACAAGTTATATCCCAAATCAGGTACAAATTGAACATTATGTAAAAGCTTTACATTACTATAGGGAGTTTCAATGCCCACTGTACCTTTCTCTTCAACCCGCAATTCTTTGCCATTGCCAAGCTGCACCTTTATTTTTTGTGTCTCATCAAGCTCCGTAAACATGGATTTGGTACCTGTCATATGATTCGAACAGCCACTGTCTAGAAACCACACATTGCTTGACTGATTGTTTGTATCAAAATGAGCCATAAAAAGCTTACTTTCTTCTTCATTTTCTGTTGCAAAATTTACTTGTTGGTCTTTGTTGTACCAACAATCAGCTTTTATATGCCCATACCTCTTGCAATGATAGCATTGAATACCACTCTTGTTGTTTCTTTGCTTATTAGACTGGCGTTGCCTATCTGAACGACCTCTGCCTCTTCCGTTACCACGACCACGACCACGAAATCCTCCTCTACCACGACCCTTGCTTGTTGTGTTATCATTCTCTCCAGCTTTGTTGATAACTTCCTTCACTTGAAGTGCCTTTTCTTCATTCTTTTCAAGTGATCTATTAATTCTTGCCTCATGTGCTTGCAAAGACCCCATTAGTTCATCAAAGGAAAAAACTGATAAATCCTTAGATTCTTCTATTGCAGCAACTACATGATCAAATTTTGGAGTCAAGCTTCGCAATACCTTTTCAACAATTGTCTGATCAGTAATCTTCTCTCCGTAGGATCGCATTTGACTGACTATTGTTGTTGCTCTGGACAAAAAATCAGCAATGGATTCTCTAGCTTTCATGACTAGGGTTTCAAAGTCATGCCGAAGTGATTGCAATATTACCACGATTATTTTTGAATCTCCTTGAAACTCCTTCTTCAGAGTCGACCATGCCTCATTTGATGTGGTCGCTGCTGCAATTCGTGAGAAGACACTATCATGGACAGCCTGCTGGATGATCACTAAAGCCTTGGCGTCTTTCTTCTTGTTGTCTCTCAATCTGTTTTCTTCATCAGGATTTGCATACCCCTGTTCCACCAAGTCTTAAAGATCTTGAGATTTGAGTAAAGTTTTCATTTGAATACTCCAGAACTCGTAGCTTTCTCCCTTAAAGATGGGAATAGGAGGTTGTGCAGTACCCATCACACTACCGTTGCTCGTCATTATGTTTTGGACCCTCCCGACACACTTTCACAACCTAGCTCTTGATGCCAAAAATGTTGAAGAAAGAAACAACAGAAGCAAACAAGAATAGAAAAGATATGGAAGCTTTAAAGACTCTTATTATTGATAGTGAATACTAGAGAAGACTCGCCTATTTATAGGCTTACAACTTAACTAAATTGCAGAAATTAACTCAGCCACTATCCTACTGTTAGCAATAAACAAGCCTCATTATTTGCTTAACTAAACCAGAAAAATATGCCACTAACAAAACCAATAGACCAGGTCAACTTTGAATCAGTCTTCAACAAAGGTTTGGAACTATAGACATCCAAACATTAGAAAATGATCTCTATATCTTTCGTTTTAATTCTGAGGAGATTTGTGAAGAGGTGCTTGATGAATTGTGGCATGTCAACCATAGGCCACTTTTATTGCGAAAATGGGAACCGAATACCTAATTGGTCAACTTGAGTTGTGATAAAGCCTCCATGTGGATACTTCTTAGGAATGTTCCGCTTGTTCTTTGGACTCAACCTGGGCTGAGTTACATTGCTAGCACTATTGGTTATCCTCTACAGATGGATGCTAAAACGTCTTCGAGATCTCATCTTGGATATGCTCGGGTTTGTGTGGAAATGAATCTAAATGAAGCACTTCCTAACGAGACTTATGCAAAACTCCTGAATGGTGGGACTGCCGTTATTGACATAGAGTACTCATGGAAGCCCTCAAAATGTTATTCTTGCAAGCTTGTAGGGCATACTGCTACCTCTTGCCCCTCTGTACAACCCCAATATTGTGTGCCCTCCACACACTCTCCAGATTCTACTACTCATGCACCTAGTGTTACTTCTGTTCCTGAGGAAGTAAACCGGAATGAGTGGACTGATGTTCGCAACTGTAGAAAGAAGAAGAAGAAAATTGGCAAGGCAAACAAAAGACCACTTGAAACAAATGTTTCCAATGATAACAAGGAACAACCTCGCTCCTCCACTGTCACCACCTCGGCTCCACCTCAAAAGAGTATCCCCTCCGACTTGACCTCTAAGGTCTCCCATAACAAATTTGAAAGTCTTCAAGGTTGCAACCAATTGTCAATGGATCCGTCGACCTCTTATGATGATCTCCAAACGTGCATTCGCAAGTTAGTTTATGGGAAACAGATTGACGCAAGAAAGAAGCCGAAGGGTCTTCTCTACCACCCTGGTTGATTTGTTTTGATTTGTTTCCTTTAATTTTTCTTGTTGTTTTATGACTTTGATCCTTGGTTGATTTCAACTTTGTCTCTCTGTTGTAATCTGGTCCTTGACCCACTTTTGTACCTTTATTACTTTAATGAAACTATTTTTTTGCTGACCTAGCAAAAAAAAAGATACAAATTAAACATAAAGGACCAAAAATGTTATTTTATAACAACTTAAGGGATTGTTGGTGGTATTAACTATAAAACTTGAGGGATTGAAGGGCAAAATGTTTTTTATCCCTGGAAAATATATCAATTAACCTCATTTTGCCTCCATAATGAGTTGTCTCAAATAGCCTTATGAAAATGTTAAAAGCGTATCAATGTGGTCCAGTGTGATTCGAATTGTTCAATAACCTAGCATCCAATTTTATTCTTAATCGTGCGTGTGATCCTCACTTGGGTTAATTAGTTTGCTTGCACCAACATGATAATGTCAGACAAATTTGATTATTACATCGAAATAATTTTCATATTTTTAGACGTAATTTAAGATAATTCATTTGTATTTGATAATTCAAAAATTTGTGACCTTTTTAGGCGCCAAATAATAGGGATCGACTCAACACAGACAAAAATATGAGATCTTAATTAATTCTTGTTATCAAGTTGGTGCTGTTGGCAACTGAGGACAACAAAAATTTCAAATTAAACTACGTATAGTAAATAGCAAAATATTTGATAAACATTTCATGCATCGTGTGCAATTGTCTTGATAAAAAAAAAAGAGTGCAATTATAAATATTAGTTACATGCTTAATACATTTCGGACAAACGTTTGTGAAGACCCGATCTTAATTTAAGTTTTTTTTTTGTCGTATATCTTAATTTAAGAGAAAACTCTTTTATCAATTCATACCGATATCAATTTTTTAAGAAAAGAAATGAGTTTTACATATGTATAAGTCATATTTATATGAGAAAATTAATGTCAATTCATACATACTAATAATTTAAGTATATGTGAGTCACTTTATCTGCCATCCCAATATTACCTACTTTTGAACCGACATAACCCAACGCAATTATGCCTATCGGTCATATCGGGTTAATCATAGTTTATTTATTACTAATAATATGCTTATATACTTTCATCATAGAAGGTAATAGCAAAGAAGACAGTTTCGGACTATTTTACACATCGAAGTGCACATTTTATACGCTATTAATATATTCCAAGCATCATACGTCAAGATTTTGATCCTCTCAAAATATTATAAGGTTAATTATAATAAATATATGATCGTGATAAATTAATGATATAGTTATTATGAAATTATTAAAACAATTGAGGATAATTGAATCTCCGTCTTAATTTTATATATTATAGAAGGATCTAAATCTAGTATCTTAAGACAAATCTTATATAGAACTTTTGGAATTATTCTTATAATTAACTAGTGTTGTACCCGTACGATACACGAGTGTAATGTAAATATCTAAACAATACTCTTCTCTTGTCACTGAATGGTATATATGGTTAAAAAATAGTATACATATGTATACACATAAACATAAATATATATATGTGTGTGCTCGCGCACATTGTATATATAAACATATTTACTGACTAGTATAAAATTTTGGATATATTAAATCTCATGTACAGTATATAAAATGTCGATAAAAATTAATAACCTCACTTAAATACTAAAATCTTCAGCCCCAAGTCGAGCTAATATACTAAATTAATAACATCACTAAATGCATAAAATAATAGGTTTTCTTAAATCCTTCAGGATCCAACAAATATATGGAAAAAAAATGATTGATTAAATACATATAAGAAATAGCACATCAAGATTCATAATGGTAAGGAATTTTACTTGAGAAGTTTTATTTTCTCTACTAAGCTCTTTCTCAAAATATGCTTTTAAAGTTGTTTGTCTTTTCTAGATATGTGAAAGAACTGGAAACATTTTATCTTTCAGATATAGATGTCAAAATTAGTATCAGCTGAAATACGATCCAGAGTGAAAGGTCTGAAAGAAAAAAGTGAGATAAGAAGCTAAACCCAAGTGAAGTAAGGCCATCCTTGATTCCTGCCAAGAGAAAGGAGGTTCACGTGGCAAGGAAAGGTGATGTAAGTACTTCGAGACCTTACACACCTATCAAAGGTAATGATGTTAAAGACGTTAGCATGTAAGACAAACTCCTGGGGCATAGAGACCGAAGGAAATCCATCATAATAAATCCACTAGCCAACTGTCAACCCTTTCATCCAAGTAAAGATTCAACGGATGCAAATGGTCCTAAAAAGATCGCAGGGACTCAAATGCCCCGAAGGGACTAGGGTGATGGGACCCAAAGGCGGCTGTATTTAATGCTTTAACGCACGTGCGATCAGACGAAACACGTGAGGGTAACGTAAGTTAAACAGCAAGCGCATTTCTTATACAATGAGAGGAGGTTCAGCTCACCCCACTTGCTGATTAAGACATCAAACTGCTATCCTCAACCAATCAAAAGTCTGCATAGACATTCACTTATTACGACGCAACTGCCTCAAGTCTGCTACAGCCAATCAGAAGCAAAGGAAATCCCCAACAATCTCAGCCATAGGACCCACCCTACAAAGGTTGTAATAGTAACACGTGGAGGAAATTAAGAAGAAAAACAAAATCTGTGTTGGGTTGGAGCGTTAAGGATAAAGCTTAGACTTTGGTAAAGCCAATGGCTCTATCAACAAGCCAAACATTGATAGAGCCATTAGCTTGTTGATGTCAATGTTAATGTCAATGTTTGGCTTGTTGATAGAGTCATTGGCTATAACAAAGTCTAAGCCTTATCCCTGACACTCCAACCCAACACAGATTTTTTTTTTTTTTGTTTTCTTAATTTCCTCCACATGTTTGTTGCTTTAAATGATTTTGATGAGGAAATATGCTCCAGCATGTTTGATGAAGCCACGTCTCCCAACTTGCATCCTAGCATATCCCTGCCAAATTCTAGAAACCTTAAAAAATCTAAAACAGAGATGTCTATCAACAATAATTACACATTGCCTACCTCGAGATGAGGTAACCCTTGGTGGATTATAAGAGGACTCTGAACCTCTCCTTGTTATCGTGATATGAGTTTTATTTCTCATCCTTTGACCTTCACACTGAACAACAAACATCATATTGGCATCACAACAAAGCCATCTTACACTCATATTTCAAATAGGCTACTGAGGATATCTCTAATGATAAGTTTAAAATATAAAATTTATTATTTTTAATATAAGAGTCATAAATAATGATTGAGTCTTTATTTTAATTCAAAACTTGACAAAAGTAATGAATTCATATATATTTAAATCATTAATAATAATTTTTAGAGATCTAAATATCTAAAAATAACCAAAAATAATAAATTTTATATTTTAAACTTACCATTAGAGATATCCTAAAACCCTCACATAATTTGATTAAACTTGAGCATCAAAATTTTTCTCCCTAATTGTGCTAATTTGTTTTACAAACTCCCGCACTAGCTCCGAGCCTGGATAAGGATCGAATGACATTATTGACTGTGTAACACATGGATTGAACCATTTTTTGGCATCATCGGAGTTCAATTCTTGAAAAGTCAAACTTTTTAAGAATTCAAATTTCATTCATTCTGAAATGAGAATGTAGTTTCTTAACAAAATTTCATATACAGTCCATACAGGTTGTGCATTATATCTTTTGTTTTTTTTATAGGTAAGTAATTATTTTATTCTACTGCAAAAAATAAGAGATCATATTTACATATCAATTTATCCATAATTTGCCACGCAGAACAAAGAATTCTATTGTTTATACTATTGACATATTTACTTTGTAAAGAGATTTTGTCCCTAACATTCATCAAAATTATCTCTATAATTTGTTATTCCAAGAATGAGCCAGTTCTATGGATTCTACAATTTTTTTCATGCCAAATATGATAGACACATGCACAAAACATAGACATTGCAAGATCCGCCTGAAGGTTTTTCCTTCGACTTATACGACAGAGACGGACAAACATCAAATTTCAATGAATAATAAGAGATTGTTTTCCAAATAGTGTAAAGTGCTTCTAAATTTTGTTGGTAAAAAAGCATTCAAAATAAATATGATCCCTATTTTCCATTCCCAAATCATAGAAAACACAACTTGCATTCTAAATAAGAAACTGATAGTGCACACGATCAATTACTAAACACATCTATCGGAACAACAATGATGACTTAATGAAACGTATTGGTTTGTTTCACATGATTATTTCTTTTAAAATGTGGATCAATAGATTTTATTAACACATATGCTGTTCTAAACATGAAGGGGATAAAAATTAAAACATAAAAAATTGGTAGCTCGAAGGAATAACGCTGTAGTATTCTTCCAAGTCAATCTTGCAAGAGAAACGCCTAGCTAGGTAGAGCTAGCTAGACATTAAAAAATCTCCTCCAAACAGCTCGAAAGAAAAACGCACTAAACAACATTTGAAAATCATTGTCAAAAAGTTAAAAACCGTTGCAAATAACTTTACACAACGGTTTTTTTTACCGTTGAATTTGTTCTCGTTGTCTATTCTCTATTACAATAATTTTTTGTAAATAAATAGTAACGGTAAAAAATGTAAAGATTGGTTTTGCCGTGTAAATATTGGCTGTGATTGTATTAATTTATAATACACATACAGTGAGAAGTTGTACATGGAAAGAAGTCTATGCTAAATAATCTATCTATACAACTTGATAACTGCACAAGTAGTAAACATTATCTCTAAAGATGAGATATGACAGATCTTAACCAACTTCACAAGGAGTCGAACCATGCTCGGTTAACACCCCCCCCACAAGTTGTAGGTGGTGTAACCACAGGAAGCTTGGATCGGATAGACTCAAAACGGGCACGATATAAAGGCTTTGTGAAAATGTCAGCTGGTTGATCAGATGTAGGAACATACTGCAGACGAAAAATGCCATCCTTTATTTTCTCACGAACAAAATGAATATCGATCTCTATATGTTTGCTGCGACTATGGATCACAGGATTTGAGGCCATGTAGATGGAACTGATATTATCACAATGGATCGTAGGTGTCCCTTGAACAGACACGCCGAGATAGCGTAGAATATGCAGGACCCATAGTAACTCAGAAGAGAGGGCAGCAAGAGCTCGATATTCGGCCTCACAACTAGATTTGGATACTGTAGTCTGCTTCTTAGAGCTCCAGGCAATAAGATTTGACCCCAAGTAAATTGCAAAACCTGTTGTGGAGCGGTGGGTATCAGGACAACCAGCCCAGTCAGCATCACTGAACCCATAAAGTTTAAGAGCAAAGCAGCGTTGAAAGAGTAAACCATGCTGAATAGTATGTTTAACATAGCGAAGAACTCTTTTTACAGCAACTAGATGAGAGTGTCGAGGGCTATGCATGAACTGACATATAGAATTCACAGCATAAGAGAGGTCAGGACGAGTCATAGTGAGGTATTGAAGGGCCCCTGCAATCTGTCGGAATTCAGTAGCATCAGGTAACAAGTCATCATGAGAAGTAGAGCTCGAACGAGCCATGGGAGTGCAGACTGGCTTCGCCCCATCTAAGCCAAACTGAGACAATAAAGATAATGCATATTTGGTCTGTGTGAGGAGTAGACCATTGGATGTACGATGGACCTCCATACCAAGAAAGTAATGCAATGGACCAAGGTCTTTCATATCAAAATGATGAGATAATACCGCAATAAAAGCATGCACCGTCTCAGTTGAATCTCCAGTAATAACAATATCATCGACGTATATAAGTAAAATAATAACATGATTATCCAAATGTCGAGAGAAAAGTGAGGCATCATGTTGCGAATGTGTAAAACCACATGAAAGCAAAAATGTGCTAAACTTGTGATACCAGGCTCGCGGAGCCTGCTTAAGCCCATATAGCGATTTGCAAAGTTTGCAAACATAATCAGAATGCTCAGAATCAATGAACCCTTGGGGTTGCTGCATGTAAACAGTTTCGGATAACTCACCATGGAGAAAAGCATTTTTGACGTCCAATTGGCGCAAGGGCCAATTATTTGAAAGTGCTAAGGTAAGGACCATGCGAATCGTGCCAGCACGGACTACGGGGCTGAAAGTATCACCATAGTCTCTCCCAGGTTGTTGCGTATATCCTTTGGCGACAAGGCGGGCCTTGTATCGCTCGAGTGACCCATCCGACTTTTGTTTAATCTTGTAGACCCAATGGCATCCAACAACATTCATTTGTGGTGAGAAGGGAACGAGTGTCCAAGTTTGATTTTTAATTAATGAATTAAACTCCTCGGCCATAGCAGCTCGCCATTTAGAATCTTTGGAAGCTTGAGTGAAACATATAGGCTCAGGAGGTAGTGCCGAAGTAGCCGCAAGCAAGCACGTTGAGGGAGGATATTTAGTGGCGAAGAGGACTTTTGGTTTACGGGTGCCGTCCATAGAGCGGGTCACCATATGATGAGGCCTAGACGGCTCATGAGACTGAGGAGGCAATGATTGTTCACAAGGAGCAGAAGAAGATGCAACATTATCCTGCATCAAAGGAGATTGATCTGAGGTGGCAGAATAAGGATCTGTGCTTGGCATAAGAGCTCGATCATTGAGGGACTGAGCTGTATCGAATAATAGTTGGTCAGGCCTAGCAATTGAGTCAGCATGAATAGACAAAGGAGGCGGTGGGCATGATGCTTCAATGGGCTGAATGTCAAGGTCTGTTGATGAGAAACCAGTCTGATCAGTATGCAGCAACTTAGAAGGAAAATTGACCAGCTTAAATGATGAAGATGACGGAGCCGAATTGAGAATGCCAAGGTCAGTGAAACTTTGCTCATCAAAAATAACATGGCGTGAGAGCAATAATTTCTTAGTTTGCAAGTCATAACATTTGTAGCCCTTGTGTGCAAGACTATAGCCCAGGAAAATGCAACGACAAGTCTTGAAATCCAACTTGCATCGACCAAAAGGACTTAGACAAGGGTAACAAATGGAACCAAAAACACGAAGAACTGAATAATCTGGAGCTTTACCATAGAGAACTTCATAAGGTGATTTATAATTGAGTACAATACTCGGCAAGCGATTAATAAGAAACACTGCAGTTGAAAAGGCATAGTTCCAAAAAGATTTCAGCAAATGACTATGAGCCAGTAGTGTCAAACCCATTTCCACGATGTGTTGGTGCTTACGTTCAGCTAACCCATTTTGTTCGGGAGTGCCTGGACATGATAGCCTCTGAATAATGCCTTTTTGGTGAAAAAACTCCTTAACCGTATGATTAGTAAATTCACCCCCGCCATCGCTTTGAAAATATTTGATGCGTGCACTACACAAATTTTCAACCATAGCCACAAATTGAGGAATAATTGAAGGAACATCAGACTTGTGAAGTAAAGGGTAATACCATACAAAACGGCTAAAATCATCAACAAGAATTAAATAAAATCGAAAACCTTCCATTAAGTTTGTGGGGGCTGGTCCCCATACATCAGAGTGAACTGTATGTAACAACTGATTAGAACGCCTTTCAACTAAGCTAAATGGCAATCGACTACTCTTGCCAAATTGACAACTTTCACAAAAAGACTGACGAATTGTAGAGGGGGAAACAATACTAGCTTTATTGAGCCGCGACAAGATAGAAGCCAAGGGATGCCCCAATCGAGCATGCCATACATCCAAAGAGGCTTTATTTGCAATCAAAGAAACATAACTAGGTTACTGAAGAGAATAAAGTCCACCATCAAGTCTCCCATGGTGTAGAAGTTTGCCTGTCTTCAGGTCCTTAACATGATAACCAGATGGAGTGAAAACAAAATAGCATTGGTTTTCTCTAGTAAATTGAGCAACAGATAATAATTTCTTTGCAAGTTTAGGAACTAATAAAACATTGCAGGACAATGTTGTGCCAGTAGACAAAGAAAGAGGCGTACGAGCAACATGAGTTATTGGTAAGCCAACACCATTGCCAATCATAACAGAATCAGTACCTGAATAAGTCATCTTACCATGGAGAGTAGTATCATCTGGGGTCATGTGGTGGGTGGCGCCGGTATCCAGATACCATGCAGAGTCATTAGGATTAGAGATATGCATGGCATTGAGTGCCTGAGTGTTCTTGTTGATGATATCATCGGAAGCCCAACAATTGTTGGCTTTGTGATATGGATAGCCACATCGATAACACACAACAGAGGATGAATCTTTATTGGTGTTAGACTGCGAACCACGACCGCGACCTCATCCGTTTCCACGTCCCCCACGTCGGCCTCTGTTTGAACGAGAAGACTGATTATTGTTAGAATATGGCACAGGCGATGAGGCAGCCTGTGATTGTGCAACAGAGATCGCAGCAGATTTTCCCAACAAAACAGCTGAGGAAGATAGACGTAATTCATAATCCAATAACAATCCACACATCTCGGCAAAGGTAGGAGATGTTGGTCTAGAATTTATTGCCGCGACGATCGGATCATAGTCAGCACTAAGACCACGCAAGGTCCACATAATAAGGTCTTCGTCATCCACTGGTTTGCCTGCGCTAGCAAGAGCCAAAGAAAGCGATTTCGCGTGCTGAATATACGAATGAATAGACTGAACACCCTTGGTAAGAGATTGAAGTTCAGTTTTAAGCTGTTGAATGCGTGCTCTAGACTGAGAGCCATAAAGAACTTCCAGCGTAACCCATACGTCACGAGCAGTGGTCTTATCGACCACTTGAGAAAGGACAAAGTCGGATAATGACACTAGAAGCCAGCCGAGCACCAACTGATCAAGTCGTGACCATTTAGCCAAATCGTCAGAAGCAGGATCAGGTTTGGATGTGGTGCCATCTATGAAGCCAAGAAGACCATGGCATCGCAAGATAGGAAAAATTTGTGTCTTCCAAAGAAGGAAGTTATCAGCAGCAAGCTTAAGCGAAATCTCTTGAGAAATGTTTTTGACTGTAGGTAAAGGGGCAGAGGAGGTTGCAGGGATAGTGGCAGTGGAAGTCGCTGAAGAAGAGGCCATGAGAAAAAAAAAAGGAATAGAGCAAGCAGCGAGCGTGTATTAGAAGATTGAAACTCGTGATACCATGTAAAGATTGATTTTGCCGTGTAAATATTGGCTGTGATTGTATTAATTTATAATACACATACAGTGAGAAGTTGTACATGGAAAGAAGTCTATGCTAAATAATCTATCTATACAACTTGATAACTGCACAAGTAGTAAACATTATCTCTAAAGATGAGATATGACAGATCTTAACCAACTTCACAAGGAGTCGAACCATGCTCGGTTAACAAAAAAATCATTGCAATAAAAACTTTTAGCAACGATTTTTTTTCTAAATATAACATGATAAATGTTATCCTATTTGCGATGGTTTTCAAGAGTAACAACAACAATTTTTAATACTTTTTGTGACTTTTTTGCTAGTTTTTGCTACGGTTTTTAAAAGTATATGCAACAGTCATCTTTACTTAAAATAATATATATGCATGAGATTCTCTTTCTATTTTTCTAATGAGTTACACTTGGATATATTTTTTAAATAGATAGTAATAAGACTCGAACTCAGGACCTTTTGATATTGAACTTTATAATTATGTTACTAACCATCTCATCTAAAAATAAAGTTGTTAGAGAAAAGTTTATGTTATTCATTTATTATCTTTAATAGTCAACATAGTTTATTCATTTAGTATCTTTAATAGTCAATACTTTTGCAAATAATTATAAAAATCATAAATAATAGCCTTTTACACTTGCATTGCTATTTTCTAAAACTTGCAATAATTTTTTCACTAGTAGACATTGATTTAGAACTAAAAATCAATAAAGTCTCAATTTTGAAAAAAAAAAGGTAGAAATAAGGGGGGGAAAAGAAAACTAAATTTATTAACTTTTTATTTTTTTTTCTATCTTTTCAAATAATCAGTTTTGATAGTTTTCCATTTTAAATGGATTAACCTCAATTTTTTTGCGAATAAAATATCTCAAAATATCTGACTAAATAAAAATTTAATAAGCAACGGTTTTTGTGTGTTGCATTTAAACCCATAATTTTACCTATAGTTGCAAAAAAGAGTAAATAAAATAAGCAACACTTAATAAAGTGTAGCATATCTTAGATTTTGTGATGTCTACAAGTAATACTAACAAAACTGTTGCAAAAGCCTATATTTAAGTTGCAACTAGGCTATAATTTTATAATCCGTTGCAAAAAATGAATAGAATAAGTAACACTTAATAAAAACCGTTGCATATCATAAAATTTTCAACAATTTTATGCAACGCTAAAAAACCGTTGCAACAAATTACTTATGACATTGGTTTGTTTACTTGTTTAATTAAATCGTAGCAAGAAATCTAAAATGTGGTAGTGACGTACGGTGGCACATAAAATATGCACGATTGTAAGATGTAGATAAGCACATACAACTAACTATAATTTTGTCGTAGCATGCTCAATCCATCGATTTGTAAAGCATAAAACTTCGACATAGAAATCTTTCACTAGATTGAGATTTTCATCTTTTTGTACAGTACTTTTTGGAAAATAATAGAGCCACAGCAACATTATATTTGGATTGTAGGAAAGTAGAGTAGAGAAAAAAATAGTGGAGGACAAGAAGAAATGGATTCTCTCGTTTGGATCCTAAAATAAAAAAATAAAATAAATGAAATGACTTTATGATTTTTTATTTGATTTGGCAACAGAAAGGAAAGAAAATGATAATTTTGAATAAAAAAATTACGTTATTCATATTTGTTGTAATGTTTTATAATGGGAATTATGTCAAAATACTAAGTAGAATTAAATAATTCACTCATTAACCTTTCATGTTCCTCCATAATACCCTAAATTGAGAGAAATACAAAATTATCTCATTAAAAAATTCTTCAATCTCTGTATAACATTTCTCCCTTTCCAAAAATCAATCAAAACAAAGGTAAGAGTTCTTTAATCTCTTCCTTTCCTTTACGTTCATTTCCTTTAAAAAGTGCAATCCAAAGACTAGCAAGAATTTAACAAATATATATTTTCCTCGAAAACGACAAAAGAAATCTAATATTCAAATTGTCCAACGAAACAAATCAAAATTCTGCACAAAAATCCATAAAAAGCCTCGCCATTATGATTTTATTCCTTCCTTAATTTTTTGTTGTTTTCTCCTTTCGCTCGTACACCAAACCTACATAAAGTTCAAGTGTTTATAAAGCCAAAAAAAAAAAAAAAATGTTAGGTTTGGAGTTTTATAAGCACCTGATGAAATAGGTCAAATTTCATATGAGCAATCTAATTGAACTTATATAAGCCAAGTAAACGACCTCTTACTGAAATGAATAATATAAAGTTGCACCCCTATAGTTGTTTTTATTTTCGTTTTTTTTCGTTTTTTTTTAATGTGAACTTTTTATCTCTTCTGTAAGTTGGTTAATGCAACAACACTTAACCAAGTGAGCGCGAACCATGTTCACCGGTGAATAAGTACAGGAGTAAGATGTTGGAGAAATTTACAAATTTCAATTATATCGATATATAACACCCAATAATTGGATAAAATAATTGAGTAATTGATGTATTGAGATAAAAAATTTCACATTAGAATTATAATTTCGGTCTCAATTGTACTAAAAAAAAAATTACATCGATACATACAACATCAACATCAGAAGGAGAAAACAATATTCTGAAGTTGCATGCCGATTTTTTTTTTTTTTTTACTTTTTTGGTGTGGATAAAGGCCTATTTAAAGGGTTTTGTTTTTTTTGATTAACTATTTAAAGGGTTTGAATGACGTCATTTTGTAGATGGTGTGATAGATCTAATTATTAGAAGTCTCTCTATATGGAATCCATATGTGTGCAGACTTCTAATACAAAGTGGGTCCCATGTGTGTGGGGCCCACTTTTTGTATTAGAGGCCACCATCCTTATAAAAGTTTTTATTTTAATTATTTTTATGAGAAAGATTAATAGTGACAGGTGATATTACAATTATTAAATAACTATTACTTTATTATAATTGCGTAAACAGGTACAATTAAGACCTTTCACTAATAATTACCTTTTCTTTCCTTCCATAAAATCCTAAATTCATAATCAAGATAAAATTAAAACCTTTCACTAATAATTACCTCTTCTTTTATCTGGCCGGGGAGATCCTAGTACCCCATAGATGGAATCCCTATATCGTAAGTTGCACTCTTATAGTTGTTCTTTTTGTTTTTGTTTTTTTTTTTTGGTTTCTAAGAACTTTTTATCTCTTCTGTAGTTGCTTGCGACAACACTTAAACCAAGTGTGTGCAAACCATTTTCACTGGTGAATAAATACAGGACTAAGATATTGGAGAAATTTACTAAATTCAAATATATGGATACAAAAAATTTAAGAGTTGAGTAAAATAGTTGGAGAGCAACTTATTAATAAAAAATTTCAAGTTAAACCACAATTTCGATTTTATTGTACTAAAAAGGAAAAAATACATCGATATATACATATAACATCAACAACAGAAAGAAAACAATACTCGGAAGTTGCACGCCAATTTAAAATTCTTTTTCTTTTTTTTGGGTGAGGGTCAAGGCCTATTTAAAGGTTTTTATGCTTTTTGGTCAACTATTTAAAGGGTTTGAAAGACATCATTTTAAGAACGTCGTGATAGTTCTAATTTTACAAGAGAGATCAGATGGTGAGTGATATTACAGTTATTTAATAAGCATCACCTTATTATTATTGATCTTTTTATAATATTATAAAATTATTATAGGATTCAAATCCGCTGACAAGCCCACTTGAATTATTTTATTTTCTCATTTCTTTTGTATTTTGACTATTTTATAACTCTTTCACATAGGATGCCTTAGAATTTTTTTCCCAAATATATGTGATATCTATTTAAACTCTTTGTTTCACCATTTTAATCGAGCTTTTGGTCCCTTATTTTGGTCCCTTATTCCCAAATATATGTGTTTTTAATTTGGTAATTAATTTGGCACCTTATCACATTTTCTTGTTGTATATTGTTTTTTCTGAGGCTTTATAGATAGATGTTCGCGTATTGTGAGATTAACTTTTCTTTTTGGCTCGAAAAAGCACTGCTAGCATTGTATTACTCTTAAGAAGGAAAATATCGTAGGTTACCGTTTTCGGTTTGACCATAAGCCAACAAAATGATTGCAGGCTATAAAGAACGTAATAAAAAAGAATAAAAAAGAATAAAAAAATTGTCATTTCAGTATGTCAATTAAAAACTCAAGTCAAAGTGATATCGAACTTTTTAGATATACAAATTAATGAAAAACGTGCAAAAATATACAACCTCTTACCGAAATGAATAATATAAAGTTGCACTCCTATTGTAGATTTTGTTTTCGCTTTTTTCGATTTTTTTTTTTATGTGAACTTTTTATCTATTCTGTAAGTTGGTTAATGCGACAACACTTAACCACGTGAGCGCGAACCATGTTCACCGGTGAATAAGTACATGAGTAAGATGTTGGAGAAATTTACAAATTTCAATTATATCAATATATAACACCTAATAATTAGATAAAATAATTGAGTAATTGATGTGTTGAGATAAAAAAATTCACATTAAAATTATAATCTCGAACTCAATTGTACTATAAAAAAAAAAATTACATCAATACATACAACATCAACATCAGAAAGAGAAAACAATATTCTGAAGTTGCATGCCGATTTTTTTTTATTTTATTTTTTTTTTACTTTTTGGGTGTGGATAATGGCCTACTTAAAGGGTTTTGTTTTCTTCATCAACTATTTAAAGGGTTTGAAGGACGTCATTTTGTAGATGGCGTGATGGATCTAATTATTTTCATGAGGGAGATTAATAGTGCACGTGGCAGGTGATATTGTAATTATTAAATAATTATTACTTTACCATAATTAATATTTTATAATATTATTGCAGGATCCAAATCCCCTGACAACCCCACTTAGAAGGAAAATTCTTTAAAAAGTTTTGACTGACCAGTCAGTTTAGACTTTCACTCACAAAACATGGGGGTCCACACATGTGGGGGGTCATTCCCATGTAAGTAAAAATCCAGACTGATCGGTCAGTCTGAATTTTTTGAAAAGTTTTCCCACTTAGAATTATTTTACTTTCCCAAACGTGTGGTGGCGCATAAACTATGTAAAAGTACAAAGCACAATGAAAACCTTTCATGAATTACCTTCCTTTCCTTCCATAAAACTCTAACTTGAGATGACTACAAAATCTTCTCATTAAAGAAATTTTCAATCCCTCCATAATCTTTTTTCCTTTCCAAAAATTAATTAAAACAAAGGAAATAATTCATTAATCCCTCTCTTCCTTTTCCTATACTTCTCTTTAAACTGTACAAATCCAAAGACTATGAAAGAATTTAACAAATATATTATCCTGGAGAAAGACGAAAGAAGTCTAACAGACTGTTTGAAATATTTGTAGTGTGAAATTCATTTGATTTATAAATGAATTTCTTAAGAATTTGTATTAATAAATAAATTCCTTATTTGGAACTACAAAATATTATTAAGTTAATTATGTGATTTGTAAGTATATTTATTGTTGATGTTCCTTTTCTATCCCTATATCTTGAAATTTTGCTTTTGAAACTTTGACGGAAAGAAATATGTATTCTATCAATAACACTTATCAATTTTAAAGTTAAACTTAATTAATTAATATTGATGAATAAATAACACGAGTAAATAATTTATGATTTTAGATGACTAAATATGTTAAGACTACTTGAAAATAAGGGTGGATGATTTAAGCTTCTAATTTAAAGACGGAAAATTGAAGATTGGATAAAATATATACGTACAGTATAACATTTTTAAATTAATAGTGTTGGGACCGTTAAATTCTATTAATTTAATGAGATATCAATTTATCAATAAATTAACAATTATTAATTTATCGAGAAATTTTATTTTTTTGGCTTAATAGGAAACATATTATATTTAGACTATCTTTTTTTAAAAGTGAGTCATAGTTTTTCAGGCTAATTTGAAAAGATAAGGAGAAAAGTCTAATGAAAATAGAAGATAAGAATCTAATTTAGTAGGATTATAACAAATTTCTCTAATCTTGTATCAGGATATGGATTAGAACAAGTTTTTCTAATTTTATAGTTAATTTATTATGTAATTTTTTTTAATTATTAATTTATAAAATATTTGGGTCAATAAAATACAAATGAAATATTTTATATATATTATCTTATAATTTTATCAAAATTATTAATTTTTTACACTGGTCCCAAGTCGAGACCAAATATTTTTATTATTTAAAAAAGATTATTAATTTATCGAGTATTAATTTAAAAATATTCTACTGTATATGAAAAATAAATTTGCCGTGAAGAAGCTCACAAGAAGAATAAAAAGAACTAATTACATAGGAATAAAAAATAATAATTAAGAGTAGTAAAAAAAGAAAGAAACTTAGAGGATAGATTAGTCTTTAAAAGATAAGTAATTATTAATTTGGTGGCTTGAATTGCAAATTCCACCTCTTGAGCAAATATTTAGATAAATCTAAGTAAATCCAGGATTTACATATCTTGAATTCTTAATTTTTTGAAAAGGGGCTTCCAAATAAATTAAAAAAAATAGATTTTCAATTAAAAATCCACTATATTTTATAAAATTCAATTGTTCCATATGTAATAATCAAGTTGTCCAACAAAACAAAACAAAATTTTGCTAAAAACTTCCATAAAAAGTCTCATCATTGTGATTTTATTCCTTAACTTCCTTTCGCTCGTACACCAAACCTACATAAAGTGCAAAGTGTTTGTAAAGAAACAATGAAAAAGCTTAGGTTGGGAGGAATAGGTCAAATTTCCTATGAGCATCTTAGATGCTTTAGAGCTGATTTGAATGTACTTTTAAGCTAAGCGAAACAACCTCTTACTGAAATAAATAATATAAGTTGCACTCCTATAGTTGTTTTTTTTTTTTTTTTTGGTTGCTATGAACTTTTTATCTCTCCCGTTGGTTGGTTGCGACAACACTTAAACCAAGTGTGTGCAAACCATTTTCATTGGTGAATAAATGCAGGACTAATTAAGATGTTGGAGAAATTTACATCGATACATAAAACTTAAGAGTTGTGTAAAATAATTGGAGAGCGAGTTGTCGTAATTAAAAGTTTCAAGTTAAAATTACAATTTCAATCTCATTGTATTAAAAAGGAAAAAAATACATCGATACAGAAACATCAACAACATAAAGAAAATAATATTCTGAAGCACGCCAATTTATAAAAAAAAAAATGTTTTTTTTGGTTAGGGTAAAGGCCTATTTAAAGCTTTTTATGCTTTTTGGTCAAGACTTGATTTTAAGAAGGGTAATTTATCAAAATGGTTTTAGATCTTTATTTTTTTTTGACATTTAAATTCTCTATCTTTCATTTTGGTGACAATCGTTAATCCTTGAAGAAAAATTCGTCGAAAAAATAATGTTAATGAGCACGTGGATGACACGTGACAGAAAAATTCACAAATCTTTAGGGATAAAATTATCACGCTGTAAAATAGAATCATCTTAAAGTTTATGTATTTTGTGGTCACGTACCATTCACGTGCTCACTAATGTTATTTTTTGACAGATTTTGATCTAAGGACTAATGATTGTCACCAAAATGAAAGTTAAAGAATTATTTTGTCCAAAATAAAATATAGAGGACTTAAATATCAAAAAAGACAAAAATTTATAACCATTTCAATAAATTACCCTTTTAAGAATGGTGTGATAAATCTAGTTTTACTAGAAAGATTAGGTAGTAAGTAATATTACAATTATTTGATAAGTATCAATTCACTATCATCGATCTTTTTATAATATTATAAAGTTATCAGGATCCAAATATTATCAAGTTGAAGTGATAAACTTGGTGTGATAGTTTGTTTCTATGTGTAGATTAGATAAGGATAGCGGCCTTTCTCAACTTTTAAATAATTAATTATTTAGATGTATCATAAATAACATACTCAACAGCATATGTTTTCTTTTTCATGTGCGAGTAAATTACAACCGTAGTTCTATTTTTTTTTTTTTCAAATTCTTTTTGTAAGTTAGTCTCAACATTTTAAAAGGTATGAATTAGTCCACAATATTTCAAAATCAAAATAATTAGTTTGCATAGTTATATATTTTTAAAAAAATATAAAATGACTAAACTGTTTCTGCAATTATGCCAACAATTTACCCAACTAACCTCAAACACCCCTCTTTCCCCTAACCTGGTTACCAAGGGATGACAATGGGGCAAGTTTGGGGCGGGATATCTATCTCCACACTTTACCCCGTTACCTAAAAAGTTCCCTTAATACATACCCCACCCCCACATTCTATACCTTTATCCCATGTCCTTGAATCCTAGTGGAGAATGGGAATTGCCTGCACGTTTTTCATTATTCTTTTAAATTTTATGATATTAAATTTGATTTAACCATGAAACTTTAAAATATAAATTTAATTTGAACCATCTAACTTCAAAATATAAATTAAAAAATATGATAATGATAAATATAAATATAGGTCTTAAATAAATGTCAAATATTTATTATATATTGAGTCTTATGCTTCCAGTTACATAGTAAAAATAAAATTATAGTAACTAAGTTTTAAGCATTTAAAATTTCGACTAAAATCATTGTGTATGAGAATTATATGTGAAAAAAGAATACCCCTTTGTGTAATTAGAATTAATCACGTTTTTATTTATTTATTTATAGCATGTCAACATATAATAGTAATTGAACATCTTTAAAATAAAACCCTTAAATGTTGTTTGAAATTATTTTGAAGAACAATTAGAAACAAGTAACAATCTCTTGAATCAACTATGATTAATAGTGAAAGGAATGTATTTATGTAAAATGATTACAAATGTCAAATAATGACATGTAATGTCTTAATCAAAAGCATGATTATAAAATCCTTTTGAGTTTTCTATTTTTCCTTCTCTATTTTAGTAATAATTTATTTAATATCATTTTTCACACTTTTATATTTATAATTCTAAATTTCAGTACATATGTGAAACTAAATATATAAAAATAACTATACATGTATGACGAAGTCATCTGGCGTAGACTCTGAAAGCCAAGTGGGAATTGGAAGAGAAACAATTTTCACATCCTTGACTGCACCATCGCCACCATTCACCATTGTTATAGTATGCCCATCTACCTCCTCAAGTAAGCTACCATATTAGAAGGTGCAATCCCACTCAAACCGAGTAGTATCCACGCTCATTACAAGCTTAAATATTTCTTCACAGCTTGCTTCGACAACACCGACAGCCTTCATTGCTCTACTACAACTTTTTGGAAGAATATCAACTTTAAGAAGCTCCTCAAAAATGCGAAGCCCGTTTTGACATTGAAGCAGGCGCTAATACTTTCTAGAAAATGCATGATTGTTACTGTTCTGGTTAGCCAAGTCTGAGTCTAATTCCTTTGTCCAGTCAAATACAGACTCAGGAAGTCCATTTCCCGTTGTTGTTCTCCGTAACGAATCTAAACGAGAATCATCTTCATTCTTAGCTACACTAAACTGACTTTCACAATCCGATGAGGAAGACTTCCTTCCACTATCCATTCTGGATTTATATTCAAAAGAATTATACTTGTTATTGTTTGCACCTTGTGACTCTTGATGCTGATCAATAACATATTCAATTTTCTTCTTCCAAATCAATGCTTCTTGGATGTTAAAAGCTGCCATCGTAATGCGAGGGTACTTCTCTTTTGTGTTGTAAATAGAGAGAACATAAACCATCTCCTCAAGAGAAAACATCAACAGATTGGATGGGTTCTCTATCATGAGCTTTGCAACCAGATACCCAGCGATGCTCCAAGTCTGAAACTTTCTTGCTTGCTTCCCTATGTAACGTCCAGTCTTACTGTCATAGTACTCAGGTCATCTATCCCGAGCAAGGCGCTGCTCCAATAGCCCTATTGATTCATCCATCATCGCCGTCGAAGATGATGACGAGCCATTCTCCGAACCATTGATATGGTTTTCTAGATTGTTTCCAACACTCAGCGGATGTTTTAACATTGCTTTGTGAGGCATCACAACACCTTCATCATAATTTAGTGTCTCTATGTCTGCCAAGTCTCCATCAACATCTTTTTCCATATGCTCTTCATGTAACAAATTCTTTGCCATTTCAATTTCATGGTGCAATTTATCTTTGATTTCAGTCACAAACTATAACTCATCCTCTGACTTCTGCAATGTCTTCCGCAGGCTATGATTTTCAATTTGTACCTCTTCTAGTGTCCTCTTTGTTGAGAAAAAAGTGGTTGAGTTTGATGTGCGTTCCCAGCTAGAGTCTGCATTGATGCAGATTGATGAACTAAAATCTGAAGGCAATCTCCTCAGGAGAAACTTTAAGCCGAAATTCTTCACAGACATTTTATCAAACATCCTTTTAGCACTATCCAAATCACCCATTTTGCTAGACATATCAATCAACCCTTTCTCACAATCTTGATCAATGGCAACCATCTCATCATCTTCATCATCAACCCTTTCTACAGAAGAAATATGATCATTCATCCCCGCTTTATGTTCAAATTCTAACTCTTCGTCCAGCAAAAATGTGTCCAAAAAATCACTGGATGAGTCATCAAGATTCTGGCCATACAAATTTGAAGTCAATTCCCTCTGGCCACCTTCATGGCTTTTATGAGCACTAGTTTTTTCTCAAAAAAGATCCTCGCAAATGAGGTCATTCTGCTAAACCATCATTTTTAATGTGGTTGATAATTGATTCTGAATTTGTTCCAGGGCTAGATTAACCATTTACTACAGTGGATGAGTGAAATAGGTCATCACTCGGTACCTTCTCCCCGTTATTCTCTGCATCATTGTGACTAGCTACTTTTTGATCATTTCCGCCTGCTTTGTGTTTGTCCCAAGCTTCGTCGATGGTTTTCAGCGAGGACTGCGAGTTCTTCGACTGCAACACGTTCGATACATGAGTTTCGTAGCCATGACATGGTTCTGCCAATTCGTCAACAACCGAAAAGTAAGTAGGTGTAGCCACCGCTGCTGGGACAAGTTCCGCCACGACTACCACCATTGAGTCGACGTAATCCGACCACACATGAGCCAAATTCGGATAGTGTGAAACCATGGATTGGACATGCGACTGTGGTTGAGCTTGTGGGTACATCAATTCTGGATAATAGTAGCCTGGGAACGGTTGTTAAGAGTAGATTGACGAATAATAGGGATAATATTGTTGAGACGGTGGAATATAAGGGTCGTACTCACATACTACGGATAGTATTGCTGAGACTGATAATCCATGGCGTGTAGTCCGATACCATCGGCCATGGAGTCAATGAAAGCACCAATGTAACGAACTAAGATTTTGAGGAAGAATAAAAAGACATAAAAAAGAAAAGAAAATTATAGAGAATTAAAGAAAGAAGAACAAAATAGAAATAAAGATAGTGTTTGCTTGCTTTGTTTTATGTCTTCTCTCTCTTTTTATAGATTACTCGACACCTCACATGTCAATTGTCTTAACCAATTCCAGTTATAATTAACTGGACATGTAAAATCGTTACATGGTTTTCATCGTCCAAGTCAAAGCTATCAAATGAACAATGAATTTCTTTTGTTCTTTGTGGTTGTGCCAAAAAGATATAAACAAATGTTGCAAGGAAAGAATCGAATCTTTTACTTTCTCACGAATTCTTCTCATTTTCCGCAGCGGAATTTGAATAGATCGAGGCGACTATTATGCTTACGCTAATCTGCTGTAAATTAATTTTTTAAGTTCAATAATGGAAGGTTTGACCAGGAAAAAAGTTCAATAATGGAAGGATATGAATATCCAATTAAGCCATTAGATAAGGACAATCATTCTCCCACATGATAAATCATAAATTTTACAATTATTTCGTAAAATTTTGGATTATTTTTTCTTATTCAATTGAGTTTAATATGGAATACCATAAATATTCTACCGTTATATCAACTTGGGCCTAGCTAGTCTAGTAGTTTTATGCATCTCCAAAAAAATATAAACATCGAAATCATGATTAACATTATTCATCTCTAAAAATTTTCATCCGTAAGGTTAAAATTTCTTGAATCATTTTTGTAAATGAAGTTTGTGTTTTCTGGATATCATTTCTTTAAATTAGTTTTTTTTCCTATGAAGTGAAGAAATGTCATTTTAATGTTAAACATAAGAGTCAATACCACTGGTAGTCTTATGTATTTGGGAGTTTTGATATTTTGGTTTTAATTTTTTTAAAAAAATTATTTTAGTCCTTAATGTAATTTAAGTGTGACTTTGTTGGTCCAACTAACTTAAATCGTCAACTTTTTAAAATTTTTAATACGTGACCCTCACGTGTGTAAACGCTTAGATTGTCAAAATTTCCCTAAAAGCTAAGTACCATCTCTAACACGTACGGGTCACATATTAAAAGCGTTAAAAAATTGATGGTTTAAGCAGTTAGACTAACGGCGTCACACTTAAAATACATTAAGGACTAAAATGATCATTTTAAAAGATTTGAGACTAAAATATCAAAATCATCAAACATATAAAACCACCGGTGATATTTACTCAAAACATAAATTACCAGTGGGTTCACTATATATGATCCTTTACTTTTACTAGTGGTATATGATATACATTTTTCTTAAATCGGTCAATAAAATTACATGTTAGCGCTCACATGCTGTAAATATAACAATTTGCACGTCCATATTTGTGAGTTCAGGTCTCTTCAGACTTGTATCTCTTGCCTTCAAATTTGTGCTACCACCTACCAATTTGAAAAGAGGAGAGCAACAGATAGCAAAACAATGCAGCTCTCACATGGAGAATCAGATTTTTGACCGAATTCAAATTGATATTAGAAATAGAGCTTATTGTAGGCAGAAGTTTATTAAATATTTCGGATAGTACTGATCTACTTGTAATGCTTGAGATTTAGATACTATAAAATCTTTTATCTAGGTCGTTGATTTTTGGGCTTAGACTTGTTATTGTGATATTTTTTTACCGTTTTATTTTTAATCGAGTACTTGTTTCTTTTCAAGAGTAGCCTAGTGATAAATTATTTCTCCTAAAATTTGGGAAACTAAAGTTTGAATTTCATGAGTTAGAGACAGGTGAGGGTAGGGGTAAAAGAAAACAAGTGTTATAATAATAGATTTAACCCAAAAAAAAAAAAAACTGAGTACTTGCTTTCTTTCTTTCTTTATTTATTTTAAAGAAAGCAGCTTAATCCATACCCACTTTCCGTCTTGATTGAATTGCAAGAGACATCGCAAAGATGACCAACATGATTTTTTATTTTTTATTTTCCTGTTCGACGGCACCAGCAGGGGTGAAGCTAGGCCGAGCCCCTGGTCGGGCCCTCAATATTTTTTTAAAAATTTTTTTTTACGTAATATTGTTAAAAAAAATTTAATATCGCTAAAAAATTTATATAATATTGTTAAAATAAGTTAACGACCCTTTTATTTTTTTATTTGAATCATGGATCTCCAATTTTAAAATTATAGCTCCGTCCCTAGGCACTAGTTTGTTGAATTGGATCTTGGCAAGAATATTTTACTTACACGACAATCTATTAGGCTATCATCAATAGGGGTTTTAAAATGTAAAATTTTTCAAATTTGGGTGTGTTTAGAGCCCGGGGCTCTAAAAGTAACATTATTCATGATAAAAGTACGTAGGGTTCAACCTTTTTGACTTAAAGATGTCAAAATAGAGCCCGGGCTTTAAAAACATCAACAAATTTGTTGAAGAAAATAGAGTTCGGGACTCTATTTTGATATCTTTTAAGCCATAAGTGTTGGACTCCATGTACTTTTGTCATAAATAATGTTACTTATAGAGCTCCGGAACTCAAAAAATACCTAAATTTCAAGGCGTGTGATTGACTATGTAGAAAGTTATGTTAGAAGTAAACTAAAGAAAGAGAGAAGGAAAGAGAAAATATTAAGTAAGAAAGAGAAAAATAAAAAAGAAATAAAAGAGAGAAAAAGAATTAATGAAGAAAGAGAAATAAAAAGATATGTCAACTTGGCATGCCAACTAACAATGCCAAATATGAGATGATTAAAAAGTGATGAAATAAAGGTGACATTGAGCATTACTCTAAGGTAGTGATACTGGAATGAATTTGAACAAAAATAGAATGGACCAATGAATGAAATGAAATTGGGAATGAAATAAACTTGAGAATGCGAATGATATACTTGGTATGCTCTAAGAATGAAGAGTAGCAATAGGAAATGCCTTATATAATATGACAGTATTTACCTTTTATTATTACAGTATTAAAAATATGAATGAAAATGAACATAACCGTAAACAACATAAATATAATAAATAATAATAATTAATCACAACAACAATAAATAATAACAACAACAACAACAACAACAATAATAATAATAACAATAATAATAATAATAACAACAACAACAACAACAACAACAACAACAATTATTATTATTATTATTATTTTTATTATTTTTATTATTATTATTATTATTTTTTTTTTTATCATTTTTTTTTTTATTATTATTACTACTAATAATAATAATTTTTTTGTTATTATTTTATTTATATATTTATTATTATTATTATTATTATTATTATTATTATTATTATTATTTTCACTTTGATTTTTATTTTGTTATTATTATTATTATTATTATTATTATTATTAACTATTATTATTATTGTTATTACTTTGGTTTTTATTTTTATTAATAATTATTATTATTATCATTATTATTATTCTTATAATAATAATTATTATTTTTGTAATAATAATAATTATTTTTGTAATAATTATTATTATTATATTTCTTAATTATTATTATTGTTATTATTATTATTATTTTTGTTATTATTATTATTATTGTAAAACAAACTATATATAAAAGTTATGTTATATGGGGGGTACGGTAGTAAAGTTTATTCTCAAACACATGAGAATGAGCTATTCCTATGTATTTTCTCCGGAATAGCTATTTCGATATGCGCGGGAATGAAATTATCTTAAGAATGAGATTTCCAAGTTAATTCTTTCGTACCAATTATTGAAATCGAAAAGAGTTGGGAATGACATTTCATTCCTAATCACATTTAAATATACCATTCGCTTTTAAGAAACAATTGACAATATACAAAATCAGCTTTCGCTTCTGATAAAATATCCTTTCAATAGATCCAATTTAAAAAATAAAAATCAGTTTCACATTATTGCAATAAGAAACCAGTACCAATTACAATCCGGTTCCTTTCTCTTTTTTTCTTTTTCGGATCTTGGTAAGCTTGTTTCATCACATTTTAAACCACTTTTCTTTTTAATAAATGAACTCAAGCTTCTCCATACTTGAAAACTGATTCTTAATTATATTTAAGCCAATTTATTCAGAAATTCAAAACTTTCGCAAATTCAATTCGCAGAAAGTGTGACAATGATATCAATATTACAAATATAATGGCCAATATGGAGACCAATTCCTCTTGTTACGTTTGTAATCGATTTGATACCCTAAAATAGCAAAATAGAAACGGGTTTAACTTGTAATCAATTTGATACTTTAAAATAGCAAAATAGAAACGAATTTAACTTAAAAATGTCATTAACCTCACATTTTTTGTTTTTAGTGCTTGAACCTCATCAACACGTGAGGTAAATTAAAAAATTAACAGCTTAACAACCATGTTTCTTCAAATGGTAATTATCAATTTTTTAACAGACACCTTTATCGGTCCAAAAATGCTGCCGACCCAGATTCAATATTCTAGCCAACTTCTGTTCCAAATACTGAATGGCAAAGGGATATTGGCTTAGGATGATAATAATTAAGGTTTAAATTCAAAATTAGTGGGTATCAGTCTGATAAAAATTTGATAACAAAAATTGATAGGGTATCCGTTATGATTTGATTTTTATAAGAGGTAATTTATGTGTAAATTGACAGGTTTTGGTTTTAGACGTTAAAAAAATCGAAACTCGATTATTAGTTTTGATTTTAAATAAAATCCATTATATATATATATATTTAAAATAATAGAAGACTAATAAAATTAGTAATTAAAATGATAAAAATTTGAACTAAACTCAATTAAAAAAAATGAACTAAACTCAATTAAAAGAGATGAGTTAACCCCATTAGACTAATACTTATACTCTTAAAAATTGTCAGTTTTAGTTGTGAATGATTTTTTTTTTTTTACATAACTTTTTGATTTTGATTTTTGCTCATAAAATTATTATGTAATTTATTTTAAATTTTATCATTGGCTTTGATTCTTTTATTTTTGGTTTATTTACATTTAAGTTAATTTTTTTATTACATTTTTCAGTTTTTTTTTTAATTTAAACTAATTTTTTATTTTTTTAATTAAACAGTCACGGTTATAGTTAACCGCCGTTTTTTGAATGCTTAACGGTTACAGTTATGGTTAGTAATTTTTAAACCCATTACATTTCGGTTACAGTTATTGTTATAGGTTTGCTAAATTGTTTCAGTTACGATTTTTTATTTTTCACAGTTGTCTGAACTATTATTATCCCTAATATTGGGTGATTAGTCTAACTATATTATAACTTTACGAGAGACATTAATGATGCTGGTGAAATGATGATACAATCAGTTTAATCTTTATATGTAATCATGCATATCATTTTATTATTCCTGCATCATTTCTTTATCAACACTGATCTCCTTAACGTTATTAGGGGACTCAAGTCTAGTGATGAGTATGCCCATCAGAGTTTTTTTTAATAATACTTTTGACTTTTTCCACCCGTTTCTGGATATAGATGTCATGGCCGGGCAACTACTTAAGTGCACCAAACAGGAGATGCCATTAGTATTATAAAGCTTGTTTTACTCCAATATATAGGCATATATGGTTCAATGGCCATAAAAGCAATGAACCCAAAACGAAACTTAAGACATCTGGACACTATAAAGTTTTGGCTATACAAATTTTAATAGATTTGAGACTCACTTATGCTTTTCTATATCCTTGTATCTTCATTGCCTGAAATTTGAGCATCATGTTCTTGAGATGATGACTTCTCATCCAGTCATATATTAATGCTCTTAGCTAATTGGTGAAAAGTTTATTGCGTGCTCAAGTAAAATCAGCTGGTGGATTTTTTACTTTGCTTTCATATTTCATGCACGTGCATGAGTCGGCCACGAGTCCTTTTTCTTTTTTCTACTTCCGGAAATCTCTTCATATGGACTAACTCAAAGGTGATATTCCTTTACTATAATAACTAATTTGAATGTGATTTCTCCTTGAATTGGTTTCTATTTTTCTAGTTGAAGTGTTCTTTTCCTTTTTCTATGTTTGTTTATTTTTGTGTTCTTATTAATTGCTAAAGCCTACCACCCATTCCTATCTATTCTATGTAATTTCTTTTTCTTTCTTTACATTTAGGGTACGTAAATGGAGTGTCGTTTTCAGTTTGAATCTTCTTCTTTATTGATTCTCTAACCCTCTATAAGAGAAGGAAAGATGGTACTACTAAGATATCAAAAACCTCCAATGACAAATAATATTGTCTAAATTAAAACTCGGAAGAGGATTTCCCATTCAATCTTGAAAAGAGATTCGAATCAAGGGCTATTTAGAGTACATGAATGGTGATAGAGTCAAATGTTTTTCTAAAAAAAATTAATTATGGTGGCTGACAAAAGGCATTACGCATACCTCTGTTGAGATTTATATGTATTAAATAAATAAATAATGACATTGATTCATATCACATCTACCATGATATACTATAAAGGTTCAAATAAACTTAGGAGGCATTTCGCTAGCGGAATTATGTTTTGTTTTCAGAAATCATATTTATAGGAATGTGATTAAAATTGTTTAATATGTTAAAAATATTCTTAGAAATGTTATATCATTATGTTTGATTTAGACTCAATGTTCTTGCAAATCTTGAGCAATTTTCCACACTTGTCTCTAAATCAAAAGGACAAAAATATTGGAGGAGGTATTGGTGGTGGTGAAGGTTGAGATGGAGGTGGAGGTGGAGGTGGAGGTGGAGGAGGAAGAGGTGGAGATCTAATGTTGGAGTAGTGTGTGTTATGCGTATATTTTTTCTAGTATATATATAAGGGGTTTGTGGAAAAATCTAGAGAAATGTGAACTCTAGCTATGTTGGGTATTTTTTTTTTTTTTTTTATGTAAAATATTCCTACAACTTAGAAAAGTAAGATCCCCACTGCTTTACATGGGAATAAAAATTTAGAAATTCGTAGTCATGTTGTATTGCTAGGAATGATTTCTTATTATGTGAACCAAACATAAGAATATCACATTTTTAATTTCACTTTCCCGGAAATCCTATAGGATTCCGCAAACCAAACAACCCCTCTGAGTAAGTACTACAAAATAGTCATTTATCTATGTTTAGAACTTAGTTTTTTATGTTTTATTTTTGTGGCTTTTTATTTTTTGCATTTTATATAAGGAACTCATTGCAAGACACAAGTATCTTACTTTTATTTTTGGAACACAACACAAAGTCCTTTATGTCAACAGCTTTTGTCAACGAACTCTCATATCATTAAAATATGACATTTTGATCCCTGGACTAATGTTTTTGTGTCATCATTACTCCTTTGAGTTAATTCTATCCAAAAATAGATAGCCAGTTCACGAATTAATTAAATTCTGTATGTGGTTGGATTCACTCAAGGATTATTTCGTGATCTGAAAATCTATTTTTAGACGAAATTCAGTCAAAATACTATCAATGACGTAAAAACATTAATTCATGGATTAAAATATTACACTTTATAGATAGGGAAGTTGATTGACAAAAACAACTAACAGAAATAGCTATTTGTGTTATTTAGCTTCTTTTTTTTTGGGACAAAAAAATGATTATTGGACTAATGGAGTCCATTATCAAAAGGGAAGGACCAAAAGATACAAATTAAACATAAAGGACCAAAATGTTATTTATTAACAACTTAAGGGATTGTTGGTGGTATTAACTATACAACTCGAGGGATTGAAGGGCAAAATGTTGTTTATCCCTGGAAAATATATAAATTAATCTCATTTTGCCTCCATAATGAGATGTCTCAAATAGCCTTATGAAAATGTTAAAAGCGTATCAATGTGGTCCAGTTTGATTCGAATTGTTCAATAACCTAACATCCAATTTTATTCTTAATCGTGCGTGTGATCCTCACTTGGCTTTTTGTCATTAATTAGTTTGCTTGCACCAACATGACAATGTCAAACAAATTTGATTACATCGAAATAATTTTGATATTTTTAGACTTAATTTAAAATATTTCATTTGTATTTCAAAATTCAAAAATTTGTGACCTTTTTAGGAGCCAAATAATAGGGATCGACTCAACACGTCCAGACTAAAATAGGAGATCTTAATTAGTTCTTGTTATCAAGTTGGTGCTGCTGGCAACTGAGGACAACAAACATTTCAAATTAAACTACGTATAGTAAATAGCAAAATATTTGATGAACATTTCATTCATCATGTGCAATTGTCTTGATTAAAAAAAAAGAAATAAAAAAGAGTGCAATTATAAATATTAGTTACATGCTTAATATGTTTCGGACAAACGTTTGTGAAGTTCTGCATACAGATTGCAATTAATATTGTCATGTCGTTTTAGTTGCTGATCGCAGCTTGACAAGTTTTTTAAAGTTTTTTAGTTCTGCATACAGATTGCAATTAATACGTTTCGGACAAACGTAGAAGTCGTTTTAATTTAAGTTTTTTTTTTTTTTTGTCTTATATCTTAATTTAAGGGAAAACTCTTTTATCAGTTCATACCGACATCAGTTTGTGAGAGAAAAAGTTATACCGATGGGTCATATCGGATTCAAAGTTTATTTATTACTGATAATATGCTTATATACTTTCATCATAGAAGTTAATAGCAAAGAAGACAATTTTGGACTATTTTACATATCGAAGTGCACATTTTATACGCTATTAATTCCAAACATGGTACGACAAGATTTTGATCCTCTCAAAATATTATAAAATTAATTATAATGAATATATGATGGTGATAAATTAATGATATAGTTATTATGAAATTATTTGAACAGTTGAGGATAATTGATTCTCCGTTTTAGTTATATATATTATGAGAGGATCTAAATCTAGCATCTTAAGCCAAACCTTATATGGAACTTTCGGAATTATCCATATAATTTACAATACTCCTCTCTTGTCACTGAATGGTATATATGGTTAAAAAATAGTATACATATGTGTACACATAAACATAAATATATATGTGTGTGCGCGAGCGCACGCATTGTATATATGAACGTATTTACTAACTAGTATAAAAATTTGGATATATTTAATCTCATGTACAGTATATAAAATGTCGATAAAAATTAATAACCTCACTTAAATATTAAAATCTTCAGCCCCAACTCAAGCTAATATACTAAATTAATAACATCACTAAATGCATAAAATAATAGGTTTTCTTAAGTCCTTTAGGATCCAACAAATATATGAATAAAATGATTGATTAAATACATATAAGAAATAGCACATCAAGATTCATAATGGTAAGGAATTTTACTTGAGAAATTTTATTTTCTCCACTAAGCTCTTTCTCAAAATATGTTTTTAAAGTTATTTGTCTTTTTCTAGATATATGAAAGAACTGGAAACTTTTTATCTTTCAGACGTAGATGTCAAAATTAGTACGATCCAGAGTGAAAGGTCCGAAAGGAAAAAGTGAGATAAGAAGCTAAGCCCAAGTGAAGTAAGCCCATCCCAAAATTCTCGCCAAGAGGAAGGAGGTTCACGTAGCAAGAAAAGGTGATGTCAGTACTTCGAAACCTTACATCTGTCAAAAGTAATGACGTTAAAGACGTTAGCATGTAAGACAAACACCTGGGACATAGAGATCGAAGGAAATCCATCATAATAAATCTACTAGCCATCTATCAACCCTCCCATCTAAGTAAAGATCCAATAGATGCGAATGGTACTGGAAAGATCGCAGGGACTTGAATGCCCCGAAGGGACTAGGATGATAGGACCCAAAGACAGCTGTATTTAATGCTCTGACACACGTGCAGTCAAACGCAGTGCATAAGGGCAACGTAAGGTAAACAACAAGCGCATTTCTTATACAATGAGAGGAGGCTCGGCTCACCTCACTTGCTGACTAAGAAATTAAGCTATTATCCTCAACCAATCAGAAGCCTGCAGAGACATCTATTTGTTACGGCGCAACTGCCTCAAGTTTGCTAAGCATATTTACTTTGTAAAAAATAAGAGATCATCTTTACATATCAATTTATCCATAATTTGCCACTCAAAACAAAGAGTCCTATTTTTTACACTATTAACATATTTACTTTGTAAAAAGATTTTGCCCCTAACATTCATTAGAACCTTCTCTATAATTTGTTCCTCCGAGGACGAGCCAGTTCCATGGATTCTACCATTTCTTTCATGTCAGATATGAGAGACACATGCACAAAACATAGACCTTGCAAGATCCACCTGAAGGTTTTTCCTTCGACTTTATACGATAAAGACGGACAAACATCAAATCCCAATGAATAATAAGAGATCGCTCCCCAAAAAAGCGTGTAAAATGCTTTCAAATTTTGTTGATAAAGGAGCATTCAAAATAAAGATGATCCCTACTCCCTATTCTTAAACCACAGAAAATACAATTTGCATTTTAAATAAGAAACTGATAGTGCACACGATCAATTACTAAACACATCTATTCGAAACAACAATGATGACTTAATGAAACATATTGGTTTGTTTCAAATGATGATTTCTTTTAAAACGTGGATCAATAGATTTTATTAACACATATGCTGTTCTAAACATGAAGGGGATAAAAATTAAACATAGAAAATTGGTAGCTCAAAGGAATAATGCAACTTGAAAGAGAAACGCCTTGCTAGGTAAAGCTAGCTGGACATTAAAAAATCTGCTGCAAACAGCTCGAAAGAAAAACGTACGGTGGCACATATATGGAAAGATGCTTGGTGGGGAATGTTAACTATTTGCACAGATAAGAGTTTTCGTTTTTCTTGGGGATGATGATGATTATATATATATATATATGCCTTTCTTGATATGGAAAAGAAAAGGACTTTTGAAGAATAAGCACTTTTTGGGTGGTTTTGGCTTATTGTGGAGGCTTTGTATAAAGAAAGAAAGAAAGAAAGAAGAAGATGATGAATGTAGTGTGGCGTAGCATGCTCAATCAATCGATTTGCAAAGCATAAAACTTCGACATGGAAATTTTTCACTAGATTGAGATTTTCATCTTTTTGTACAGTACTTTTTGGAAAATAATAGTGCCACTTATTTACTTAGCAAAAAAAACAACCACCACTATATTTGGATTGTAGGAAAGTAAAGTAGAGAAAAATAGTGAAGGACAAGAAGAAATGGATTCTCTCGTTTGGATCCAAAAATAAAAAGAGAAAATAAATCAAATGACTTTATAATTTTTTATTTGATTTGGTGAGGGAAAGAAAATGATAATTTTGAATAAAAAAGTTACGTTATTCATATTTGTTGTAATATTTTATAATTCATTCATTAACCTATCATGTTCCTCCATAATACCCTAAATTGAGAGAAATACAAAATTATCTCATTAAAGAATTCTTCAATCTCTGCGTAACATTTCTCCCTTTTCAAAAATCAATCAAAACAAAGGTAAGAGTTCCTTAATCTCTCCATTTCCTTTACGTTCATTTCCTTTAAAAAGTGCAATCCAAAGACTAGCAAGAATTTAACAAATATATTATCCTGGAAAACGACAAAAGAAATCTAATATTCAACTTGTTCAACGAAACAAATCAAAATTCTGCACAAAACATCCATAAAAAGCCTCGCCATTATGATTTTATTCCTTCCTTAATTTTTTGTTGTTTTCACCTTTCGCTCGTACACCAAACCTACATAAAGTTCAAGTGTTTATAAAGCGAAAATAAAAAAATGTTAGGTTCGGAGTTTTATAAGCACCTTATGAAATAGGTCAAATTTCATATGAGCAATCTAATTGAACTTATATAAGCCAAGTAAACAACCTCTTACCGAAATGAATAATATAAAGTTGCACCCCTATAGTTGTTTTTATTTTCGTTTTTTTTTAATGTGAACTTTTTATCTCTTCTGTAAGTTGGTTAATGCAACAACACTAAGCCAAGTGAGCGCGAACCATGTTCACTGGTGAATAAGTACATGAGTAAGATGTTGGAGAAATCTACAAATTTCAATTATATCGATATATAACACCTAATAGTTGGATAAAATGATAGAGTAATCGGTGTGTTGAGATACAAAATTTCATAGTAGAATTATAATCTCAACCTCAATTGTACTAAAAAAATTACATCGATACATACAACATCAACATCAGAAAGAGAAAATAATATTCTGAAGTTGTATGCCGATTTATTTATTTATTTATTACTTTTTTGGTGTGGATAAAGGCCTATTTAAAGGGTTTTGTTTTTTTGATTAACTATTTAAAGGGTTTGAAGGATGTCATTTTGTAGATGGTGTGATAGATCTAATTATTAGAAAAGTCTTTCTATATAGAATCTGCATGTGTGCGGACCTCTAATACAAAGTGAGTCCCATGTGTGTGAGGCTCACATTTTGTATTAAAAGCCACCATCCTTATAAAAGATTTTTTTCTAATTATTTTTATAAAAGAGATTAATAGTGCCACGGGATATTGCAATTATTAAATAATTATTACTTTACCATAATTGCTAAACAGGTACAATCCAAATCATAATCCCACTTAGAATTATTTTACTTTCCCAAACGTTTGGTGGCACATAAACTATGTGAAAGTACAAAGCACAATTAAAACCTTTCACTAATAATTACCTTTTCTTTTATCTAGCCGGGGAGATCCTACTACCCCATAAATGGAATCTCTATATCGTAAGTTGCACTGCTATAGTTGTTCTTTTTTTTTTTTTTTTTTTTTTTTTTTTTTGGTTCCTATGAACTTTTTATCTCTTCCGTAGTTGCTTGCGACAACACTTAAACAAAGTGTGTGCAAACTATTTTCACTGGTGAATAAATACAGGACTAAGATGTTGGAGAAATTTACTAAATTCAAATACATGGATACATAAAACTTAAGAGTTGGGTAAAATAGTTAGAGAGCGACTTGTTGATCAAAAGTTTTAAGTTAAAATCACAATTTCAATCTTATTGTATTAAAAAGGAAAAAAATACATCGATATATTCATATAACATCAACAACAGAAAGAAAACAATACTCTGAAGTTGCACACCAATTTAAAATTCTTTTTCATTCTTTTTTTTTGGTGAGGGTCAAGGCCTATTTAAACGTTTTTATGCTTTTTGGTCAACTATTTAAAGGATTTGAAAGACATCATTTTAAGAACGTCGTGATAGTTCAAATTTTACTAGAGAGATCAGGTGGTGAGTGATATTACAGTTATTTAATAAACATCACCTTACTACTATTGATCTTTTTATAATATTATAAAATTATTATAGGATCCAAATCCGCTGACAAGCCCACTTGAATTATTTTGTTTTCCCATTTCTTTTGTATTTTGACTATTTTATAACTCTTTCACATAGGATGCCTTAGAATTTAAAATTCTTTGTTTCACCATTTTAATCGAGCTTTTGGTCCCTTATTTTGGTCCCTTATTCCCAAATATATGTGTTTTTAATTTGGTAATTAATTTGGCACCTTATCACATTTTCTTGTTGTCTATTGTTTTTTCTGGGGCTTTATAGATAGATGCTCGCGCATTGTGAGATTAACTTTTGTTTTTGGCTCGAAAAAGCACTGCTAGCATTGACTAACTCTTAACAAGGAAAATATCGTAGGTTACCGTTTTCTGTTTGACCATATGTTATGAACTTAATTGAATGTTGCAAATTGAACTTGGGCAAATAGCTTTTCATTAATCTGGGAAATTACAAAGGAAGTAAAATGTAAAAAAGAAGTAGGTAATAAGATTATTCTCTGCCTTCTAATGTAATACTCCTGCTCCTATATATGTTAAGTTCAACCGCCTAAACTGATCATGCCACGAACGTGCTTCCCCACGTATGTTGTAACTGAATTAGTGCTCTAGTATGCAGCTCAAGTCACGTAATCCACTAGGTATTTAGGCTTGATTCTTGCTCTTGGCCTTTGTTCAGTAACCAGGCTGTCTCCTTGGGCTAACTCTTCCACAGTTGGGCTGGCCTTCGGATGATCGGACTGCATTGACCCACAACCCGCTTCAGAATTTGTAACAATTACCCCTTGGTCCGCTCGAACCTTGTCCTCAAGGTTCAGATGAGGATATGCAGCCGAAAATTCTTGTAAGTCTTCCCAAGTAGCATCCTCTGGTGGTAATGTCTCCCACTGTACCAGGACTTGAGTGACCGTGCTGTTATTTTGAAGGATGTCACGCTGTGCTAAAATAGCTTTGGGTAGCAACAAAGGAATATCAGGATGTGGAGGAAGAACCACCGCATGGACTGGCAAACCATTACTTCCAACCGCTTTCTTGAGGAGTGATACATGAAAGACATTATGAATTTTGGCCGTAGGAGGCAATTGAAGTCGATAAGCAACAGGACCCATCTTTGCCTCAACCTGAAAAGGGCCATAGAATTTCCTAGAAAGCTTTTGCTGACCATGATTTTTGAGAGAATTTTGACGATATGGTTGCAACTTCACAAGAACCCAATCCCCTACTGCAAACTCTCGTTCACTGCGATGTTTGTCAGATTGTTCCTTCATTCTGTGTTGTGCTCTTTGGAGATTGTTTTTGAGTAACGCAAGAATTTCATCCCTCTGTTGCAATTCGAATTCGACAGCTTCATTGCTAGTAGCATACTGTGAATATCGAATCAATGTCGGTGGAGGCCGTCCATACACAGCCATAAAAGGAGACATGCCCGCTGCAGTATGAAATGAGGTATTGTACCAGTACTCCGCCCAATGAAGGTACTTGACCCACTGTTTTGGAGAATCCATGACGAAGCTACGTAAATACATCTCTAACGTGCGATTGACACGTTCCGTTTGCCCATCCGTTTGCGGATGATAGGAACTGCTCATCCGTAAAGTTGTACCTTGAAGTTTGAAGAGTTCGCGCCAAAAGCTGCTAAGGAAGAGTTTGTCTCGGTCGCTCACAATTGACCGAGGCAAGCCATGGAGTCGTACCACCTCTTTGGCAAAAATTTCAGCAAGTTTAGCAGCTGTGAGATGGCTGGTCAATGGAATGAAGTGAGCATATTTTGATAAACGATCGACGACCACAAAAATTTATGCGTACCCGTGTACAACCGGAAGTCCTTGGATAAAATCCATGGAAATATCTTCCCATATAAGAGACGGGATCGGCAACGGTTGCAAGAGTCCAGCCGGTGCTAAGTTGTCAGTTTTGACTTGTTGGCAAATAAGGCACTCCGCGACAAATTTCTTAACATCTTTTCGCATGTTGACCCAATAACAATTGGCTGCCAATCTTTGATAAGTTCGCATAAACCCCGCATGACCTCCAACCACTGTGCTATGAAATTCCTGTAGAACCATCCGTTGTAGTGCCCTTGGTATGACCAGTCGGTTTCTAAAGAATACGAGCCCACCATGAATTGTGAAACCCGGAACAAGGTCTGACCTCTTCTGAATTTGTTGTTGAAGTTGAATCATGTTGGAATCAGTTTGGCATGCTTGGCGCAACTCATCTAAAAAGGTAAACTGAATTATTGATAAAGCCAAGTTCGACGCCTCAATAGGGTGCCGTGAAAGAGCATCTGCTGCCTTGTTTTCCTTCCCTGGCTGATACAAGATATCAAAGTCAAACCCCAAAAGTTTCATGAGCCAGCGTTGTTGATCCGGCGTTTGCACTGTCTGTTCCATGAGAGCTTTCAAACTCTGTTGGTCCGTCTTGATAATGAATCTTCGTCCAAGTAGGTACTGTCTCCACTTGGACACGGCTGATGTAATGGCATGCATCTCACGCTGATAAGTTGATGAAGCTTGCAGGCGAGGACTAAGCTTTTGACTGTAATATGCAATAGGGTGCTTATCTTGAAGAAGCACAGCTCCCACACCATAGCCTGAAGCGTCAGTTTCAATAACAAAAGGACGATCAAAGTTAGGCAAGGATAATACCGGAGCAGAAACAAGAGCTTGTTGTAGTTGTTGGAAAGCTTGTGTAGTTGCTTGGGTCCAGTGAAAGGCATCATTCTTGAGCAATTCTGTCATAGGTGCTGCGATGTGTGCAAAGCTTTTCACGAAACGCCTATAGTACCCTGCAAGACCCAAAAATCCCCGTAGTTGCTTGAGATTTGTAGGTATAGGCCATTGTAAGATAGCTTTGATTTTAGCCATATCCATCGCCACAGTGTTATTTCTAATAACATGCCCAAGATACTCTATTGAAGTTTGCCCAAAAATACATTTGCTCTGCTTTGCATAAAACTAATTGGCTTGCAATAATTGTAGAACCTTTTCGAGATCTATCAAATGTTGCTCCCAATCACGGCTATACACCAAAATGTCATCGAAAAAGACTAGAACACATTTTCATAGCAAAGGACGGAACAAATCATTCATCACAGCTTGGAAAGTTGATGGAGCATTGGTCAAACCGAACGGCATCACTAAAAATTCATAATGCCCGTCATGTGTTCTAAAGGCTGTTTTGTGAGTATCGGCAGCCTTCACTCTGATTTGGTGGTATCCTGAACGTAGATCCAACTTGGAAAAATATCTGGCTCCATATAGTTCATCAAGCAGCTCATCTACTGTTGGAATTGGAAACCGGTCCTTAATGGTGACAGCGTTTAAGGCCCGGTAGTCCGTACAGAACCTCCATGTGCCATCCTTCTTACGAACCAGCAATACAGGTGATGAGAAAGGACTTTGACTTGCTCGAATGATTCCCTCATCTAACATCTCAGCTACTAATCTTTCAATTTCAGTTTTTTGGAAGTGTGGGTATCTATAAGGACGAACATTTACTGGAGCCGTCCCAGGTTGAAGGTGAATGGCATGTTCATGATTTCTTTCCGGTGGCATACCATGTGGTACTGTGAAAACCGTGTGGTATTTAATGAGTAAGACACTAAGGTTCTTACTAGTTTGAGACCTTTGATCAGCATCAATAGTTCCATTAACCATGGACAGACTATAAAATTCAGCCACAACATTAGTTGATGATAGTCTGCGGACCCCAGTGTATGGTACTTCTGTTAGCTCAATGTTACCCTGTCCCGTAAGAAGTACTGTTTTGCCATCTGCTTCAAATTTCATAGTGAGTTGAGAGTAGTCTTGGACAATAGGACCAAGAGTTGATAGCCAAGAAACTCCCAACACAACATCAGATCCCTCCAGTGGCAACACAAATAAATCCACAGAAATTTGATGACCCTGTATTTCAAGCTTTGCATTCTTAATGCAGCCTTCGCTTGTCAATCGTTGTCCATTGCCAACTGCGACAACCAAATTCGGCGTGGACTCAAACGGCAGTCCAAGATACTTTGCCACTCGAGATTGAATGAAGCTGTGAGTACTTCCACCGTCAACTAGAATTTGTACTTTGTGATTAGCTAATTTACCTGAAAATCTTAAAGTGGTTGTGGATAGATTTCCCGATAGGGCGTTGAAAGAAATTTCAGGTTGAGCTTGCATTTCTTCTAGCTATAGCTGAGAAGCTAGTTGTTCATCCTCGAGTATTTCATCGGAAACTTCATCGGCATCTAGCATAAAGAATTGGGGTTTGGTTTGGCAACGATGACCGAACGTGTATTTTTCGTCACAATTATAACAGAGACCACGTTCGCGTCGACTTTGCATTTCTTTTGATGATAGTTTTTTTATGGTGAGAGGTGACGGTGATGATGCAGTATGAGATATGGTGGAATTTGGTTTTGTGGTCTGAATGTTGGTAGGTACTGATGTGTTCATGTTATTGGTAGTGGAGGTGAGGGAATATTTGGGTTGTGGGTTATTTGTCTGAGAAGAATTTTGGGATGGGCTGTGTGAGTATGAATTGTAGTTCTATTTGGATCTGTCAGTTCTGTTGGCAAATTTCCTTTGGTCCAAAAGTTTAGCCTCTTGGAGCTTAGCTAAACCCATGGCCTGCGACAAAGTTTTGGGCTGTAAAGCTTGGACCTCGGCTCTAATGTCCTACCGAAGGCCTGCTATGAAACAACTGAGTAGAAAGGAGGGGGGTAATCCTATGGTTCGGTTCGAGAGTGTTTCGAATTGAGTTTGGTAGTCCTCTACGGTGGTGGTTTGAGTGAGTTTAGCTAGAATACCTTGGTGATCTTCAAATTCCGATGGTCCAAAGCGAATTTCAAGAGCTCGGGTAAATTGCTCCCAAGTCACGAACTGTCTATTCCTCGTCATCCATTGAAACCATTGAAGAGCTCTTCCGTCCATATGAAACGACGTTATGAGTAGTCGTTGATCATCCGGCGTGTAGTGATAAGAAAATAATCGTTCTGCTTTGAAAATCCACCCCGTAGGATCCTCACCCTCAAATCTGGGAAAATCGAGCCTCATTTGTCGTGCTTGCAAAACTGTTGGGCTTGAATGAGTTGGTCCCATTTGAGAGCTTGAATAAGGACCTGCCAATCCAGAGGGACTTAATTGAAATGATCCCAATGGCATCGAAGCAGTAGCCATTAACGATGGCAATGGCACATGAGGAACTGAGCCAGACACTCCCACTGGTGTTGACAACCCCGTTTGCACCCCCGTTGCTGCCGAACTTGTGGCCATGTTAACCGAGCTTGTAGGTCCAATCGCTGCAACCTTCTCCTTTAATAGCCTCAATGTTTGATCCAGTTTGCCGTCGAGGGTGGTGACTTTGGCCATTATCTCGCCTAATGACTGTTGATGATCATCAAGACGTTGAGCATGACGATTTGAAACCTCATGCATCTTCTTCACATTGTCATCCATCGTTTTAAGTCTAGTTCCGTCCGCCATTTTCGACTCTCAACGAGAGCACCAAAATGTTATGAACTTAATTGAATGTTGCAAATTGAACTTGGGCAAATAGCTTTTCATTAATCTGGGAAATTACAAAGGAAGTAAAATGTAAAAAAGAAGTAGGAAATAAGATTATTCTCTGCCTTCTAATGTAATACTCCTGCTCCTATATATGTTAAGTTCAACCGCCTAAACTGATCATGCCACGAACGTGCTTCCCCACGTATGTTGTAACTGAATTAGTGCTCTAGTATGCAGCTCAAGTCACGTAATCCACTAGGTATTTAGGCTTGATTCTTGCTCTTGGCCTTTGTTCAGTAACCAGGCTGTCTCTTTGGGCTAACTCTTCCACAGTTGGGCTGGCCTTCGGATGATCGGACTGCGTTGACCCACAACCCGCTTCAGAATTTGTAACACCATAAGCCAATAAAATGATTGCAGGATATAAAGAACGTAATAAAAAAGAATAAAAACGAATACAAAATTTGTCATTTCAGTATGTCAATTAAAAACTCAAGTTAAAGTGATATCGAACTTTTTAGATATACAAATGAAAAACGTGCAAAAATTTACAACCTCTTACCGAAATGAATAATATAAAGTTGCACTCCTATTGTAGATTTTGTTTTCGCTTTTTTCGTTTTTTTTTTTATGTGAACTTTTTATCTCTTCCGTAAGTTGGTTAATGCGACAACACTTAACCACGTGAGCGCGAACCATGTTCACCGGTGAATAAGTACAGGAGTAAGATGTTGGAGAAATTTACAAATTTCAATTATATCAATATATAACACCTAATAATTGGATAAAATAATTGAGTAATTGATGTGTTGAGATAAAAAAATTCACATTAAAATTATAATCTCAAACTCAATTGTACTATAAAAAAAAGATTACATCAATACATACAACATCAACATCAGAAAGAGAAAACAATATTCTGAAGTTGCATGCCGATTTTTTTTTTTTTATTACTTTTTGGGTGTGGATAATGGCCTACTTAAAGGGTTTTGTTTTCTTCATCAACTATTTAAAGGGTTTGAAGGACGTCATTTTGTAGATGGCGTGATAGATCTAATTATTTTCATGAGGGAGATTAATACTGCACGTGGCAGGTGATATTGCAATTATTAAATAATTATTACTTTACCATAATTAATATTTTATAATATTATTGCATGATCCAAATCCCCTGACAATCCCACTTAGAAGGAAAATTCTTTAAAAAGTTTTGACTGACCAGTTAGTTTGGACTTTCACTCACAAAATATGAGGATCCACACATGTGGGGGGTCATTCCCATGTAAGTAAAAATTCAGACTGATCGGTCAGTCTGAATTTTTTGAAAAGTTTTTCCACTTAGAATTATTTTACTTTCCCAAACGTGTGGTGGTGCATAAGCTATGTAAAAGTACAAAGCACAATTAAAACCTTTCACGAATTACCTTCCTTTCCTTCCATAAAACTCTAAATTGAGATGACTACAAAATCTTCTCATTAAAGAATTTTGAGTAAAATGTATCATACCCCCCTTTGTTTTCACAAAGTTCCATTATAAACTCTGTGTTTTAAAAAGTCGTGTTATAAATCATGTGTTATGGAAAACGTTGCATATAACCCCTCGCCGTCTATTTTTCTGTTAATTTTAACGTGAGTGTAATACACACGCTTGAAATGCAAGTATGATATTTATTAAGCTTTAAAACACATGCAGAAGGACGAAAATACCCTTTTTAACATCAGTTGCTAATTGCCCCTTGTGTTTTCGATAAAGTTGTAAATGGCCCCTTGTGTTTTCGATAAGGTTGTAAATTGCCCTTTGTGTTTTTTATAAGGTTTCTAATTGCCCCTATATTTTTTTATAAAGATGTAAATTGCTCCTTCAAAGATTAAAAAAAAAAATGACAATCCTAGAGAGAAAAACTATTTCAAAGTGATTTTCCTTCGATTTGAAGTTGATTTTGCACTGATTTAAATATTTTAATCTACTTGTAGCATAACGTGATTTCAAGTGAAGGTACGATTATTGCATGTTACAATATGACTTTGAACTTCAAGCATAATATTTATATTTTTTATGATGGACATCAATGTTCTGTTATATAAGTTATACATTTTTTTATTCTTTTAATTAAATGATATTTATTAGTTTAAGGTTGTAGATCTCCTTAGAAGGTAGACTAGTATATGATTTTGATATTGCAAAATGAAAAATATTGTAAATACCTCCCTCTAATATTAAAAAAGTGATAAATACCCTCTTCTGATATCAAAAAAGTTGCAAATACCCCCTTTGACGGATTTATCTTTAAACGAGGACAATTTTATCTTTTTACAAGGCTAACTAACAAAGTTAAACAGAATTTGAGTTTGGGGCGTGTATGCAACGTTTTTCATAACACAGGAATTATAACGCGACTTTTTTAAAACATAGGGTTTATGATGCAACTTTGTAAAAACACAAGAGGGTATGGTGCATTTTACTCAAGAATTTTTCAATCCCTCCATAATCTTTTTCCCTTTCCAAAAATTAATTAAAACAAAGAAAATAATTCATTAATCCCTCTCTTTCTTTTCCTATACTTCTCTTTGAACTGTACAAATCCAAAGACTACGAAAGAATTTAACAAATATATTATCCTGGAGAACGACGAAAGAAGTCTAACAGACTGTTTAAAAATATTTGTGGTGTGAAATTTATTTGATTTATAAATGAATTTCTTAAGAATTTGTATTAATAAATAAATTCCTTATTTCGAACTGCAAAATCTTATTAAGTTAATTATGTGATTTGTAAGTATATTTATTATTGATATTCCTTTTCCATCCCTATATCTTGAAATTTTGCTTTTGAAACTTTGACGGAAAGAAATATGTATTCTATCAATAACACTTATCAATTTTAAAGTTAAACTTAATTAATTAATATTGTTGAATAGATAACACGAGTAAATAATTTATGATTTTAGATGACTAAATATGTTAAGACTAATTGAAAATAAGGGTGGATGATTTAAGCTTCTAATTTAAAGATGAAAAATTGAAGATTGGATTAAATATATACGTACAGTATAACCTTTTTAAATTAATAGTGTTGGGACCGTTAAATTCTATTAATTTAACGAGATATCAATTTATCAATATTAATAATTATTAATTTATCGAGAAATTTTATTTTTTTGGCTTAATAGGAAACATATTATATTTAGACTATCTTTTTTGAAAAGTGAGTCATAGGTTTTCAAGCTAATTTGAAAAGATAAGGAGAAAAGTCTAATGAAAATAGAAGATAAGAATCTAATTTAGTAGGATTATAATAAATTTCTCTAATCTTGTATCAGGATATGGATTAGAACAAGTTTTTCTAATCTCATAGTTAATTTATTATGTAATTTTTAATTAATTATTAATTTATAAAATATTTGGGTCGATAAAATACAAATGAAATATTTTATATATATTATCTTATAATTTTATCAAAAATTATTAATTTTTTACACCGCTCCCAAGTCAAGACCAAATATTTTTATTATTTAAAAGAGATTATTAATTTATCGAGTATTAATTTAAAAAGATTCTATTGTATATGCAAAATAGATTTGCCGTGAAGAAGCCCACAAGAAGAATAAAAAGAACTAATTACATAGGAATAAAAAATAATGATTAAAAGTAGTAAAAAAAGAAAGAAACTTAGAGGGTAGATTAGTCTTTAAAAGATAAGTAATTATTAATTTGGTGGCTTGAAATTGCAAATTCCACATCTTGAGCAAATATTTAGATAAAGCTAAGTAAATCCAGGATTTGCATATCTTGAATTCTTAATTTTTTGAAAAGGGGCTTCCAAATACAAAAAAAAATTAGATTTTCAATTAAAAATCCACAATATTTTATAAAATTCATTTGTTCCATATGTAATAATCAAGTTGTCCAACAAAACAAAACAAAATTCTGTTAAAAACTTCCATAAAAAGTCTCGTCATTGTGATTTTATTTTTTAGCTTCCTTTCGCTCGTACACCAAACCTACATAAAGTGCAAAGTGTTTGTAAAGAAACAATGAAAAAGGTTAGGTTGGGAGGAAACCATTTTCATTGGTGAATAAATGCAGGACTAATTAAGATGTTGGAGAAATTTACTAACTTCAAATACATCGATACATAAAACCTAAGAGTTGTGTAAAATAATTGGAGAGCGAATTCTCGTAATTAAAAGTTTCAAGTTAAAACTACAGTTTCAATTTCATTGTATTAAAAAGGAAAAAAATACATCGATACAGAAACATCAACAACAAAAAGAAAACAATACTCTGAAGCACGCCAATTTAAAAAAAAATGATTTTTTTTGGTTAGGGTAAAGGCCTATTTAAAGCTTTTTATGCTTTTTGGTCAAGACTTGATTTTAAGAAGGTAATTTATCGAAATGGTTTTAGATCTTTATTTTTTTTTACATTTAAATTCCCTATCTTTCATTTTGGACAAAATGATATTTCATCTTGCATTTTGGTGACAATCGTTAGTCCTTGGAGCAAAATTCGTCGAAAAAATAATGTTAATGAGCACGTGAATGGCACGTGGCAGAAAAATTCACAAATCTTTAGCGATAAAATTATCATGCTGTAAAATATAATCATCTTAAAGTTTATGCATTTTGTGGTCACGTACTATTCACGTGCTCAATAATATTATTTTTTGACATATTTTTCTCTAAGGACTAATGATTGTCACCAAAATGGAAGATGAAGAATCATTTTATTCAAAATGAAAGATAGAGGACTTAAATGTCAAAAAAGATAAAAGTCTAGAATCATTTCAGTAAATTACCTTTTTAAGAATGGTGTGATAGATCTAATTTTATTAGGAAGATTAGGTAGTGAGTAATATTACAATTATTTGATAAGCATCAATTCACTATCATCGATCTTGTTATAATATTATAAAGTTATCATAATCTAAATATGATGGCGAGCCCACTTGAATTATTCAATAATATCTTTTATATTTTGACTATTTTATAACTCTTTCACATAGGATGCCTTAGAATTTTATTCCCAAATATGTGATATCTATTTGAACTATTTGTTGCCCCATTTTAATCGAGCTTTTGGTCCCTTATTTTGGTCGCCATCCCTGCAACCATGCCTCCCGCCACCCCCCAAAAAAAGCAAAAAGGAAAATAGAAAATATGTTTTTAATTTGTTAATTTGGCACTTTTATCACATTTTTTTTTGTTGTCTATTGTTTTCTCTGAGGCTTTATAGATAGAGGTTCGTGCATTGTGACATTGACTTTTCTTTTTGGCTGGAAAACACACTGCTAGAGAAGGAAAATATCGTACGTTCCGTTTTCGTTTTGACCATAAGCCAACAAAATGATTGCTGGATATAAAGAACGTAATAAAAAAGAAGAAAAACGAATAAAAAAATTGTCATTTCAGTATGCCAATTAAAAAGTCCAGTTGAAGTGCTAAACTTGGTGTGATAGTTTGTTTCTATGTGTAGATTAGATAAGGATAGTGTCCTTTCTCAACTTTTAAATAATTAATTATTTAGATGTATCATAAATAGCATACTCAATAGCATATGTTTTCTTTTTCATGTGCTAGTAAATTACGACCGTAGTTCTATTTTTTTTTTTTTCAAATTCTTTTTGTAAGTGAGTCTCAATATTTTAAAAGGTATGAATTAGTCCACAATATTTCAAAATTAAAATAATTAGTTTGCATAGTTATATATTTAAAAAAATATAAAATGACTAAACTGTCTCTGCAATTATGCTAACAATTTACCCAACTAATCTCAAACACCCCCCCTTCCCCCAACCTGGTTACCAAGGGATGATAATGGGGCAGGTTTGGGGTGGGATATCTATCCCCACACCTTACCCTATTATCTAAAAAGTTCCCTTAACACATATCCCACCCCCACGTTCTATACCTTTATCCCATGTCCTCGAATCCTAGTGGAGAATGGGAATTGTCCACACGTTTTTCATTATTCTTTTAAATTTTACGATATTAAATTTGATTTAACCATGAAACTTTAAAATATAAATTTAATTTGAACCATCTAACTTCAAAATACAAATTAAAAAATATGATAATGATAAATATAAATATAGGTCTTAAATAAATGTCGAATATTTATTATATATTGAGTCTTATGCTTCCAGTTACATAGTAAAAATAATATTATAGTAACTAAGTTTTAAGCATTTAAAATTCTGACTAAAATCATTGTGTATGAGAATTATATGTGAAAAAAGAATACCCCTTTGTGTAATTAGAATTAATCACTTTTTTTTGTAGCATGTCAACATATAATAGTAATTGAACATCTTTAAAATATAACCCTTAAATGTTGTTTGAAATTATTTTGAAGAACAATTAGAAACATGTAACAATCTCTTGAATCAACTATGATTAATAGTGAAAGGAATGTATTTATGTGAAATAATTACAAATGTCAAGTAATGACATGTAATGTCTTAATCAAAAGAATGATTATAAAATCCTATTGAGTTTTCTATTTTTCCTTCTCTATTTTAGTAATAATTTATTTAATGTCATTTTTTCACACTTTTATATTTATAATTCTAAATTTCAGTACATATGTAAAACTAAAGATATAAAAATAACCATACATGTATGATAGGTAGGGAAGGCTTATCCTCGCGCTTCGTCTTGTCCCTGCACGGGGATTAAAAGTTAATTCCTACCACCAACTTCATTCCCCATTTCTCACCCTAATCCCAACCTCATTTGGGGTAGGGGCGGGGCACGTACTCGTAAAATTCGCTCTTATTGTCATCCCTAGTTACCATCTTAGTCCCCAAAACCCCCCTTCCATAACCCACCCTATCCCTACAACCCCCTACCCATGACTCAACCTATTCCTGTGACAACTCCCACCCCTATGTGTATGTGTTCTTGAGTGTATTAGTGTGCATGGGTTGGGAGGCATAAATTGGTCCAAATGTTTTTTGGGAAATATATATAATTTTAAGGTATTGTTAGTCTAAAAAATAAATTCAGCCCCTACTAAAAATATTTACTTGTATATAAGTGTCAAATTATGTGTTTTAATCCCCACTGAACAAGAAACTTAGATCTGCCCTTGTAAGTATGGTTGGTTGTGTGTGTGCAGACGTGCATTTGCGTGCGTGCATGTGTACGTGTTGTGTGTATATATATATATATATATATATATATATATACATATATGTGTGTATGGTGGCTATATGTATTTGTATGAGGCCCAGGAGATAATAGCTCGTGGCATACATGTATAAATACAAGAGTATAAAGATACCACTAACAGTGTCAATGGAGAATTAAAACAGTAAAATGACAGAGCTAGCTACAATCAACGACTTACAGCCCACAGAAAGCCATCACACGGCCAGAAAGGGCATAACAGTGCGACTCGAGAGATGTCAAACACTGACCATGACAATAGTAGTGGTAGGACTATACTACTGTTTTTATACTATGTCATAAATTATTATGCCTTGGGTCAAAAATTATATTTGAGCATTTCCTATATAAGAATAGTGATTACCAAACAGTAACAAACTAGCCTATCATTAGGCTAAGAGAAACAATAAAAGACAGAAAATAAAAAGATATACCTGAAGAAAAGATTTCTTCGATTGCACTTAGAAGAATTTACAAAATATAAAAACTGAAAGAAAAGAAAGATAGCTTGTTCAAGCTCTGCCTAACAACAAGAAAATGCCGCCTACTTATACAGATTTGCGGACTTGAAAACAAAATGAAAAGCAGCCTAAACCAGATTCGAAATGTCTGGATTCCGGGGTCACTATACACTCACGTGAAAAAAGCAAATCATTGCTTTTACTTTACATAAAGCAAATAGTAGACTTTGTCTACTGAAAGGGACAATCCTCCTGATAAAAGCGAGATTCCACTTAGCATGACTCCGTAAATTTCGGCTTTATGAATCAGTCCAAAAATCCTTTAAGCATCTTCAGACTTTATCTTTATCTTTCCATAAATTTGTCCAAGAACAGTATCATTGCTCCTGGGCAGGTGCTTTACCTTTTTGTTTGGCTATTAGTGCTTTCTCGATCAGGACATCTTTTAGGCTGTCCCAAACATCTTCTGCCAGTACATTAGGATTCTGTGCTTCTCCTGCTAAAACATTGAATTGATTTGAACGCATAGACGTGTCTGATATAGAATCAACATCATGGTCATCACCATCAACTTCTTTTCCAAAGTTTTTCAAAAAATCCTGCTTTATTGCATCGAGATAGGATGCCATAATATTGCCTTTAGAAGTATGCTGTTGTCGCATCTGGATTTTGCGTAGAAAATGAGAAAAAGGAGATTCCTCTTCTTGAGTTGATTGCTCCACTTGTTCTTTGTAGATTTGCACCATCTGAGTGATTTCATCCACCATAACTTGTCCATAAGGCTTATTCGTCTCTGGATCAATTTTCAAAAGTTTTGGCCAAAATTTAGAAAAGAATTTTCTTTTTAAACAAAACATTTTTTGTTTATTCATTACGGCTATGGGTACCCACTTCCAAATCCATGGGGCACCAAAATTCATAAAGAAAAATAGAGAACTCGATCCTTCAATATAAAGATCAGGATTATTTACAATATGAGGGCAAGAAGCTAACCATTCAGTAAAAAGTCCTTTATAAGGTTCAGGTAAAATTTTTATGGGAGGTCCATATTGAGGCCACCAAGTATGGATCCAAGCAAGAAATTTTCTTTGTTGAAAAATTTGGGGGTTAAATTTTAAAAACCAAGTATGTTTTTTCTGAGGATTTTCATATAAGAAAACTTTAAAAAATGCTTCAACATAATCCCAATAATTAAATTGGTAAACATTTTTATTATCATTAGGATAAGTAAATTGTCTCTCAGCCATAGTGCTGATTCCCCAATCTGAGGGTGAAAGAATTTTCTTAATATAAGTTTTACTATAAGTGTAAATCGGAAGAGAATTATTCCTTTTAAAATGTTCAAATTCACAACTATCAGTTGTCTGCAAGAGAGACTCATAAAAGACTATTGACTTGTGATGATGCACAGGGAAAAAGAAGTTATTAAGATAACGGTCCATAAGGTACCATGGGTCATTTTCCCATTACTTATCCGAAATCTCAAGGATAAGAATAATTTTCTCATGAGAATGCGATTCATAAGAATCAATCTCATCTTCCTGTTCCACAATATTGGCATAGGATGATGCCTGTGGGGCAGAAGAATCTGCATCAAGTAATTTCTTGATTTGTGCATAATTTGGATGAGATGGATCGATAGCAACACCAACACTAGTTAGATTAACTAACTGTTTTCCTGCAATGACCCTTTGAGAGTCATTTTTTCCACGTCCTCTTCCTCTATCCCTTTGAGGGTTAGAGTAATTTCCCCTAGTGGGGAGCATCCTGCAAAAATTCGCGGGTAAGGAAATCAGGTAGGAAATTTTTATCCCCTTTGATATAACAAATATCAAAATCAAAAGGAGCAAGATGAGCTTGCCATTTAGCAAACATTTGCTTAGAAACATCATGCTTAAAATCTTTTTGAAACATAAATTTTGCAGCACTACAATCAGTACGTATAAGAAAATTTTGATTATATAAATCATCTTGAAATTTTAAAACACATTTAACAATTGCAATAATTTTTTTTGCAACAGTAGCATAATTTTTCTGACTATTTCCCCATTTGCCAGAATGAAACCTAACAAGCAATTCTTGTTTTGATTGAGGATGAACTTGTTTTAAAATTCCTCCAAAACCAATATCTGGGGCATCAGTCTCAATGATTTTATCCCATGCAGGATTAGCTAAAGAAAGACATGGTAATTTGGCAACTTTAGACTTTATTAATTTAATAGCATTCGTATGAGCTTCTGTCCAAACAGAAGGAGATTTTTTCAATCTATCATATAAGATAGCAGTATCAAAAGCAAGATTCTGATAATAAGGCAGAATATAATTTAAACTACCAAGAAATCTCTGTAATTGAGTCTTATCAAGAATTTCATCAGGAAGTTTAGAAGCAAAATCAATACTTCTATTTATAGGAATAATTTTCCCTTGTTCAATATTATGACCTAAAAATCTAATCTTTGTTTGACAAAGAACCATTTTTGGTCTAGATATAACCAAACCACTTTGTATAATAATATTTTTGAAAATATTCAGATGTTTAAAATGTTGTTCAATATTTTTGGAAAATGCCAAAATGTCATCAATATAAACAATAATAAAATCACTATAAGGAATAAAAATATCATTCATAATATGTTGAAATTCTGAAGGGGCATTCTTCAGACCAAAAGGCATAAAATTCAATTCATAATGTCCGATTGGAACAGTAAAAGCAGTTTTATATCTATCAGATTCATGGATTTGAATTTGCCAATATCCTGATTTTAAATCAAACTTTGAAAATATCAAAGCATCATGCAATCTATCCAAAAGATCTTTTTTATTAGGGATAGGATACCTAATCCATTTAATCACTTTATTAAGAGGTTTATAATTAATAACAAGTCTATGAACACCTCTTTCTTGTTCCGAATGTTTATTAACATAAAAAGCAGAACAACTCCATGGAGAATGAGAAACTCTTATTAATTTCTTTTCTATCAAAGACTTAATTTCTTTTTTACACAATTCCAAATATTCAGAATTCATTTGACAAGGTCTAGCTTTTGTCGGTATATTCTTTTCAACAAAATCTTCTTCATATGGAAGAGTAACAATATGTTTTTTTCTATTCCAAAAAGCATTTGAATGATCATTACAAATTTCAACAGAAAATTGATCTTGAATTAATTTAATTTTTTCTTGAATTTTTGAAGTCTTTAATTTTTCTTCAATATTATAAAAAGAAATTTCTTTTTGAATAAAATTCAATTGAGAATTTTTTGTAATAAGCAAATCTTGAATTTGATTTAAAAATTTTATTTTAGGATCAGTTATAAACTGAAAATGTAAATTCATCCCTTGAAAAGAAGCTTTTATACCATTAGCATCTATATGAGTAAGGGGCATAATTTCCTGTATAAAAGGAGTACCAAGTATAACTTGATTAGTCAAATTTTTAACCAATAAAAAAGTAGCAGGTATACAAACCTTATCATGACAAATGTAAGTGTCAGTCAATTTATATTGGACATGTAAATTTTGTCCAGTAGCAGCAGAAATAGTATGAGTCGTTTTCTCAAAATATTTAGTAGGAATCAATCCTTCCTGTATACAATTTATATCTGCTCCAGTATCTATTAAAGCAATTAAATCACGTTTAATAAAAAAATCTTTTTCAATTAAAAGATTAATTTTAACATGCCATTTCTGTGAGGTAACTAACTTGAGATTAGCTAGTAGATTATGCTGATCATCAACATATAAAGAATGAGAAATTTCTTCTTTTATTTTTCCTTTTTCTATTAAAGATAGGCGATAATCCATTTTATCATTTTGTTGTTTCAAAGTTTTAATTTCTTCCTTTAAAATTTTTACTTCTCTATTTAAATCATTAATAGTAACTACAGTATTCTGTTTTTTATTTAATTGATTTATCAATTCTGAAAATCTATATGGTTGTGGATCCTGTATAATAGGAGTTTTTAATCCTTGATTAGACTTAAAACAATCAATAATTTTACCTTTCAGCTTTGTATCACTAATATTATCAAGTAAATCAACAATCTTATCACTTGAAGTTTTCACATTTAACTCAATATCTTGAAATTGGGATTGTAATTTATAAATATCAATATCAGATTCACTATCATCTTTTTGACATTTATTACAACATTTAGTATCATTTTCATCATCAGAAAAACTAATTAAATCATCAGATTCAATAGCATGTAAGTTATCACTACTAGTATTACTAGTATCCGTATCACTATCAGATTTGTCACTATCTGAATTTAATAAGACTTTAGCTAAAGATTCTTTAAGCTTATCATCAATATCAAGACTATTAATTTTCTTTTTCATTCTACATTTATTAGCATAATGGCCTTTTTTCCCACATGTATAACACGTAGGTATTTTCTTTTGAGGAACATAACCCTTTTTCTCACGCCATGCGCGTTTTCTAGCTGCCTGTTTTTTATAAGCATTAGACTTATATTTTTTATAATATTTCATTTTATGATGTCTTTCTTTATTACGTTTTCTAGGTTTATTTCTAGAGGTACTAGGTATATCCATAGCAAATTGTTCACAAAATTCTCCTAACTGATTTTTCTCAGTTAATTTCTGTTTCTTCAATTGATAATTCATACGAATATCATTGCAAAGAGATAATCCCTCTTCTACATATAAAGTAATAAGGGTACCATAATTTAAGGATTCCCAATCAATATTATTACTATCTGATCTTTGCCTAAGATTTTTCCTAATTCTTTCTGCAAAAACAGAAGGTAAACCATCAACAAATTTTGATTTCCAATGATTACTATTAGCATCAGGGAGATTCATTACTCTAGACAAGAAAACATCCTTGTACCATCTAAAAGATGTTAAAGTAGGACAACGCAAATTCTGCAACAAAGTCCTGGAATTATCATAATGATGTAGATATCTACTTGTAAAATGTTCACATATAGCAAGACACAAAGTATAAACAGCATTTTCTTGCACATTTTCACCTACTATCTTAGTAGTATTTAAAATTTCATCTCTTTAATTTTGAACTAAATAATTATCCCACCAACCTTTAAGTTGGCCAGCAAATCCTGCTGTAATCATCAAAGCTATCTGTCTATCAGAATTCCCATTTTGTTTACAAATAGTAGAATACATAAGCATTCTATGAGCAGTATTATAAATCTGTAATTCTGTTTGACCATCAATAGACCATTCATATATTTGTCTACCATGAAACGTAATAGTTTCAGTCATTAATGGTTCTTCAAAAAGAACATCCTGTGGAGTAGGACGGGGATAATAATATTTTATTTGAGTGGGAACATCTTGATATCTATTCCTATAATTTTTTAATTTATTGACATCAAAAGCTAATTGCAAATTTCTAGCATGAGCTATTTTTTCTTCCTAAGTAAGATTTGGTTCAAATTGATCATTAATCATACTAAGTTTCAAACCTTTTAATGCATCATCTAACACTTTTTCTAATTTAGAAGTGGAAGGTGCTAATTTAAATCTATCTATAAGAGGTGGAGGCTGCAAATCAGCTTGAACTTCAATCACAGTTTCTGAATCTGAAGAAATTGATTGTTTCTTATTTGCAATTTTTTTCATATTATTATTTATTTGCTGAAGTGTATTCAAAACTAAAGAAAGTTGTTCACCAAAAATTTTAAGTGAAATATTTGTAAAATTATTTTGCTTAAAAAGCTTATTTATGTGGTCAGTGACCGTAGGTAAAACATTATTATCAATCATTTTCATAAAAGCATTGCCATCAATTTCAGCTGAAGTTTTAGCATCTGAGTGTTTAAATGGTTGTAAAGGCGGATAAGTAGCCTGTAAAATTTTTGTAGAACCAAAAGTTCCAATATTCCATTTTCTTTCAATAACAGCAATATTAGCATTCATAAGATTTTCAAAAAACCAAGGAACAAAATATTTATGTTCTTGTATATCATTTAAATGATTGTAAAACTGATCTCTGAATTGAAATCTTTCCTCTTGTGAAAAATAAGAGAAAAACCAATCACAAAATTCTTTCCATTTGGGTTGTAAAAACTCATTATTAATAAGTTTTCTTTATTTACTTCCTGGTGTAAAATCCATTAACCACTAAAATTAATTTCTGAAGTATTACTTCCATAATCAGAAGGAGTAGGATTAACCCCAAATCCAAGAATATCTTTTTTAATTCCTTGAGGAATTTGACTTTTAGTTAATCTTATTTTCTCTATTATTTCTTGTGGAATTTCCAAATTCTCAGCTAATAATTCAGGTTTATCAAGTTCAAATTTATCTAGATCTTCTCTTATATGAGAAATCGAAGCTCTAGACGAAGAAGGTATATCTACCCTGTAATCTAAAGGAGATATATAACTGTGTGATGACACAGATCTAATAAAGCGAGGAATACCTAAATTCGGCATTTGTTGAAATTTAAGTCTAATTTGACCTTCAGGAGTCTGTTCTACTTCTGTTAATTCAGTTTCAATTCTAGGTTGACTAGGAACAGCTTTATATATTTCCCAACATTCTGGAAATTCTATTTCATCCCATTGAATCATTCTTCTAGTAGATATCTTGGATCTACTCAAATTAGTTTCTATCATAACAGTTTCACCTGTTTTATCCTGTAATTTACAGTTAGGGTTAAGGGTATGTAACACCTTATAATATATGCGATAACATATACACATAATTTCAGATCCAATTTTATAATCATAACCATGAGCTTTAACATATAATGTAAGTGCATCAAGTATATTCCTATCAGATAAGGAAAGCTGTAAATTTGGTCTAACATTAAAATAAACTGGTCCATGTGCCAGACTAGTTTGTATAATTCCTATCAGAGATTGTCTCCAATTATTATTTCTAGCATCTCTAAGAACTGCCATAAAATTTTCTGGTAAACCTGATAAGGTTAATGGTTTAAAAGCAATTTGTATCAATCCAATATGTAAAAATCTATGCGTATGAGCATATCTATCAATATCATTTTGAGATAACAATTGAATAGTAAGTTCATTATCATCCATAGGGATAGACTCTTCTATTGTTTTAACTATATGTTTAATACCAAGATTTTTAAAGGTACCAAACTGATATATTGTCCTAGGTTCTATTCTAGGAATAGTCCATTTATTTAATAATTCTAAATTCTGAGGGAGGTCATATTCTTCCTTCTTAACATTCTTGACATAGGTCTTTGACCTAAAAGGATTTATCATTTTGATAAAATACTGTTTGGTAAATCAACTATACTATATAGTCCATGGCTCTGATACCACTTGAGGCCCAGGAGATAATAGCTCGTGGCATACATGTATAAATACAAGAGTATAAAGATACCACTAACAATGTCAATGGAGGATTAAAACAGTAAAATGACAGAGCTACAGTCAACGACTTCCAGCCCACAGAAAGCCATCACACGGCCAGAAAGGGCATAACAGCGCGACTCGAGAGATATCAAGCACTGACCATGACAATAGTAGTGGTAGGACTATACTACTGTTTTTATACTATGTCATAAATTATTATGCCTTGGGTCAAAAATTATATTTGAGCATTTCCTATATAAGAATAGGGCAGGTTTGGGGTGGGATATCTATCCCCACACCTTACCCCATTATCTAAAAAGTTCCCTTAACACACATCCCACCCCCACGTTCTATACCTTTATCCCATGTCCTCGAATCCTAGTGGAGAATAGGAATTGTCCGCACGTTTTTCATTATTCTTTTAAATTTTACGATATTAAATTTGATTTAACCATGAAACTTTAAAATATAAATTTAATTTGAACCATCTAACTTCAAAATATAAATTAAAAAATATGATAATGATAAATATAAATATAGGTCTTAAATAAATGTCGAATATTTATTATATATTGAGTCTTATGCTTCCAGTTACATAGTAAAAATAATATTATAGTAACTAAGCTTTAAGCATTTAAAATTCTGACTAAAATCATTGTGTATGAGAATTATATGTGAAAAAAGAATACCCCTTTGTGTAATTAGAATTAATCACTTTTTTTATAGCATGTCAACATATAATAGTAATTGAACATCTTTAAAATATAACCCTTAAATGTTGTTTGAAATTATTTTGAAGAACAATTAGAAACAAGTAACAATCTCTTGAATCAACTATGATTAATAGTGAAAGGAATGTATTTATGTAAAATAATTACAAATGTCAAGTAATGACATGTAATGTCTTAATCAAAAGAATGATTATAAAATCCTATTGAGTTTTCTATTTTTCCTTCTCTATTTTAGTAATAATTTATTTAATGTCATTTTTTCACACTTTTATATTTATAATTCTAAATTTCAGTACATATGTAAAACTAAAGATATAAAAATAACCATACATGTATGATAGGTAGGGAAGGCTTATCCTCGCGCTTCGTCTTGTCCCTGCACGGGGATTAAAAGTTAATTCCTACCACCAACTTCATTCCCCATTTCTCACCCTAATCCCAGCCTCATTTGGGGTAGGGGCGGGGCACGTACTCGTAAAATTCGCTCTCATTGTCATCCCTAGTTACCATCTTAGTCCCCAAAACCCCCCTTCCATAACCCACCCTATCCCTACAACCCCCTACCCATGACTCAACCTATTCCCGTGACAACTCCCACCCCTATGTGTATGTGTTCTTGAGTGTATTAGCGTGCATGGGTAGGAAGACATAAATTGGTCCAAATGTTTTTTGGGAAATATATATAATTTTAAGGTATTATTAGTCTAAAAAATAAATTCAGCCCCTACTAAAAATATTTACTTGTATATAAGTGTTAAATTATGTGTTTTAATCCCCATTGAACAAGAAACTTAGATCTGCCCTTGTAAGTATGGTTGTGTGTGTGCAGACGCGCATTTGCGTGCGTGCATGTGTACGTGTTGTGTATATATATATATATGTGTGTGTATGGTGGCTATATGTATTTGTATATATGCGTGTGTGAAATGTGTATATGTACATATATATGTGTGTGTGTACATGTGTGTGTGTGTGTGAAAGAGAGAGAGAGAGAGGAAAGATGGGGAAGAGAAGGATAAAAAGAGAAAAGAGAGAAATTTGGCGACTAAATTGAATTTTTATTGAAAATAATAAAGATTAATTAAAATATTATAATAATTGTCCCATTTTACCCATGTACTATTGTTCATTTCGGCTAAATGTAATCTCCTTTTTAACGCTAAGGATTAAATTGGTAATTTTTTCTTTTTTTATAAGAAATTATGTAATGGTTTCAGGGTTAATGCACATACATATAAAGAGATGCAAATGAGAGATGTATCAAATGGCAAGAGACTGATTTTTGCCTTCGGATAAAACTTTGGATCCAAAGGAGATAAGCTCATTCTTACAAATATGAACCACAAACAAAATTTTTGTAAAGATTGCCCTTTATATATTGAAGATTCAACCGTAAAAGACAAAACAAGCCAATTGTAGCTGACCTTTAGTTGCGGTTTGTAACGAACTAAGATTTTGAGGAAGAATAAAAAGACATAAAAAAAAAGGAAAATTACAGAGAATTAAAGAAAGAAGAACAAAATAGAAATAAAGATAGTGTTTGCTTGCTTTGTTCTATGCCTTCTCTCTCCTTTTATAGACTACTCAACACCTCACATGTCAATTGCCTTAGCCAATTCCAACTATAACTAACTGGACACGTGGAGTCGTTACATTACTCCCTCATTCGAAAGAACCTTGTCCTCAAAGTTCAGGCTAGAAAATTCAACCATGACTTCTTGCGCATTGAGCCATGTTGCATCTTTAAGAGAAAGATTATCCGATTGGACCAAGACCAGCCTAGGAGTTAAACCATCTGGTTTACCAAGTCTCAATGACGAAACTTATTTGTTGAACTCAATAGCCTAGATATGAAGTAGATTTTCTGCAGGAAATTTATCATCAAAACCCAAACCACCAATATCAATTACATCTTCCTTTAAGGCACCCATCATAAGGCAAAATAGATCACTCATTTCCATTTCAACCTTCATTGTTTCACCATCACTACTTTCTAGTATTCCCTGACCAAGTAAATTTGGTACATGCACGAGCTTATTCAAGCTTCATTAGATTCTCAATGTCATAACTACCAATGAGCATGTAACTTTGCTTTTCAAGAACCTCCTCCATATGCGAAGCTTGGCCTCTTCCATATGCTCTTGTAAGGAAAGTTTTAACATAGTGCACGAGAACAACAACAAATTTAGGCATTGCTTGAGCCCAACCAAGAGCTCATTTGCCAAGAAAACTATTGCTAAAAGTCCTTGTAATATTATGGCACCAGCAGCAGCAACTTTCCTTGGCATACAAAGGCATTCAACCATTGTTTGCAGGTACTTCACAAGCAAAGAAGCATCACACTTTCTCATTGCTTCAACGAAGTCATCTGGCGTAGACTCTGAAAGCCAAGTGGGAATTGGAAGAGAAACAATTTTCACATCCTTGACTGCACCATCGCCACTATTCACCCTTGTTATAGTATGCCCATCTACCTCCTCAAGTAAGCTACCATATTGGAAGGTGCAATCCCACTCAAACCGAGTAGTACCCATGCTCATTACAAGCTCAAATATTTCTTCACAGCTTGCTTCAACAACACCAACAGCTTTCATTGCTCTACTACAACTTTTTGGAAAAATATCAACTTCACGAAGCTCCCCAAAAATGTGAAGCCGTTTTGACATTGAAGCAGGCGCTAATACTTTCTAGAAAATGCATGATTGTTACTGTTCTGGTTAGCCAAGTCTGAGTCTAATTCCTTTGTCCAGTCAAATATAGACTTAGGAAGGCCATTTCCCGTTGTTGTTCTCCGTAACGAATCTAAATGAGAATCATCTTCATCCTTAGCTGCACTAAACTGACTTTCACGATCCAATGAGGAAGACTTCCTTCCACTATCCATTCCGGATTTATATTCAAAAGAATTATAATTGTTACTGTTTGCACCTTGTGACTCTTGATGCTAATCAATAACAGATTCAATTTTCTCCTTCCAAATCAATGCTTCTTGGATGTTAAAAGCTGCCATCGTAATGCGAGGGTACTTCTCTTTTGTGTTATAAATAGAGAGAACATAAACCATCTCCTCAAGAGAAAACATCAACAGATTGAATGGGTTCTCTATCATGAGTTTTACAACCGGATACCCAGCGATGCTCCAAGTCTGGTACTTTCTTGCTTGCTTCTCTATGTAACGTCCAATCTTACTGTCATAGTACTCAGGTCATCTATCCCGAGCTAGGCGCTGCTCCAATAGCTCTATTGATTCATCCATCATCGCCGTTGAAGATGATGACGAGCCATTCTCCGAACCGTTGATATGGTTTTCTAGATTGTTTCCAACACTCGACGGATGTTTTAACATTGTTTTGTGAGGCATCACAACACCTTCATCATAATTTAGTGTCTCTATGTCTGCCAAGTTTCCATCAACATCTTTTTCCATATGCTCTTCATGTAATAGATTCTTTGCCATTTCAATTTAATGGTGTAATTTATCCTTGATTTCAGTCACAAACTATAACTCATCCTCTGACTTCTGCAATGTCTTCCACATGCTATGATTTTCAAATTGTACCTCTTCTAGTGTCCTCTCTGTTGAGAAGAAAGTGGTTGAGCTTGATGTGCGTTCCCAGCTAGAGTCTGCATTGATGCAAATTGATGAACTAAAATCTGAAGGCAGTCTCCTCAAGAGAAACTTTAAGCCGAAATTCTTCATAGACATTTTATCAAACATCCTTTTAGCACTATCCAAATCACCCATTTTGCAAGACAATTCAATCAACCCTTTCTCACAATCTTGATCAATGGCAACCATCTCATCATCTTCATCATCAACCCTTTCTACAGAAGAAAGATAATCCTTCATCCCCGCTTTATGTTCAAATTCTAACTCTTCGTCTAGCAAAAATGTGTCCCCAAAATCATTGGATGCGTCATCAAGATTCTGGCCATACAAATATGAAGTCAATTCCCTCTGGTCACCTTCATGGCTTTTATGAGCACTAGTTTTTTCTCGAAAAAGATCCTCGCAAATGAGGTCGTTCTGCTAAACCATCATTCTTAATGTGGTTGATAATTTACTCTGAATTTGTTCCAGGGCTAGATTAACCATTTCCTACAGTGGATGAGTAAAATTGGTCATCAGTCGGTACCTTCTCCCCGTTGTTCTCTGCATCATTGTGACTAGCTACTTTTTGATCATTTCCGCCCACTTTGTGTTTGTCCCAAGCTTCGTCGATGGTTTTCGGCAAGGACTGTGAGTTCTTCGACTGCAACGCGTTCGGTACATGAGTTTCGTAGCCATGACATGGTTGTGCCAATTCGTCAACAACCGAAAAGTAAGTAAGTGTAGCCACCGTTACTGGGACAGGTTCCGCCACGACTACCACCATTGAGTCGACGTAATCCGACCACACATGAGCCAAATTCTGATAGTGTGGAACCATGGATTGGACATGCAACTGTGGTTGAGCTTGTGGGTACATCAATTCTGGATAATAGTAGCCTGGGAACGGTTGTTGAGAGTAGACCGGCGAATAATAGGGATAGTATTGTTGAGACGGTGGAATGTAAGGGTCGTACCCAGCATACCGCGGATAGTATTGTTGAGACTGATAATCCATGGCGTGTAGTTCGATACCGTCGGCCATGGAGTCAATGAAAGCACCAATGTAACGAACTAAGATTTTGAGGAAGAATAAAAAGATATAAAAAAATAAAAATTATAGAGAATTAAAGAAAGAAGAACAAACTAGCAATAAAGATAGTGTTTGCTTGCTTTGTTCTATGTCTTCTCTATCTTTTTATAGACTACTCAACACTTCACATGTCAATTGTCATAACCAATTCCAATTATAACTAACTGGACATGTGAAGTCGTTACACGGTGTTCATCATCCAAGTCAAAGCTATCAAATGAACAACGAATTTATTTTGTTCTTTGTGGTTGTGCCAAAAAGATATAAACAAATGTTGCAAGGAAAGAATCGAATCTTTTACTTTCTGACGAATTCTTCTCATTTTCCGCAGCGGAATTTGAATAGATCGAGGCGACTATTATGCCTTACGCCAATCTGCTGTAAATTAATTTTTTAAGTTCAATAATGGAAGGTTTGACCAGAAAAAAAAGTTCAATAATGGAAGGATATGAATATCTAATTAAGCCATTAGAGAAAGACAATCATTCTCCCACATGATAAATCATAAATTTTACAATTATTTCATAAAATTTTGGATTATTTTTTCTTATTCAATTGAGTTTAATATGGAATACCATAAATATTCTACCGTTATGTCAACTTGGGCCTAGCTAGTCTAGTAGTTTTATGCATCTCCAAAAAAAATATAAACATCGAAATCATGATTAACATTATTCATCTCTAAAAATTTTCATCCGTAAGGTTAAAATTTCTTGAATCATTTTTGTAAATGAAGTTTTTTCAGGATATCATTTCTTTAAATTAGTTTTTTTTTCCTAAGAAGCGAAAAAATGTCATTTTAATGTTAAACATAAGAGTCAATACCACTGATGGTCCTATGTATTTGGGAGTTTTGATATTTTGGTCTCAATTTTAAAAAAAAAATTATTTTAGTCCTTAATGTAATTTAAGTGTGATTTTGTTGGTCCAACTGACTTAAATCGTCAACTTTTTAAAGTTTTTAATACGTGACCCTTACGTGTGTATACACTTGGATTGTCAAAATTTTCCTAAAAGCTAAGTACCATCTCTAATACACGTATGAGTCCAATGTAAAAACGTTAAAAAGTTGATAGTTTAAGCCAGTTAAACCAAAGACGTCACACTTAAAATACATTAAGGACTAAAATGATCATTTTAAAAGATTTGAGACTGAAGTATCCAAATCATCAAACATATAGGACCACTAGTGATATTTACTCAAAACATAAATTACCAGTGGGTTCACTATATATGATCCTTTACTTTTACTAGTGGTATATGATATACATTTTTCTTAAATCGGTCAATAAAATTACATGTTAGCGCTCACATGCTGTAAATATAACAATTTGCACGTCCATATTTGTGAGTTCAGGTCTCTTCAGACTTGTATCTCTTGCCTTCAAATTTGTGCTACCACCTACCAATTTGAAAAGAGGAGAGCAACAGATAGCATAACAATGCAGCTCTCACATGGAGAATCAGCTTTTTGACCGAATTCAAATTGATATTAGAAATAGAGCTTATTGTAGGCAGAAGTTTATTAAATATTTCGTATAGTACTGATCTACTTGTAATGCTTGAGATTTAGATACTATAGAATCCTTTATCTAGGTCGTTCATTTTTGAGTTTAGACTTGTTATTGTGATACTTTTTTTACTGTTTTATTTTTAACCGAATACTTACTTCTTTTCAAGAGTAGCCTAGTAATAAATTATTTCTCCTAAAATTTAAAAAATTAGAGTTTGAATTTCATGAGTTAGAGAAAGGTCAGGGTGGGGGTAAAAGAAAAAAAGTGTTATAATCATAGATTTAACCAAAAAAAAAAAAACCGAGTACTTGCTTTCTTTCTTTATTTATTTATTTTAAAGAAAGCAGCTTAATCCATACCCACTTTCCGTCTTGATTGGATTGCAAGAGACATTGCAGCTTTATTTTTTTTCCTGTTCGACGGCACCAGCAGGGGTAGCCGGGCCCTCAATATTTTTTTTTTTTAAAAAAGTTTATGTAATATCGTTAAAAAAAAGTTAATGTCGTTAAAAATATATATATAGTATCATTAAAAATAAGTTAACGACCCTCTTATTTTTTTTTTTTTGGTCATGAATATTCTTATTTGAATCATGGGTCCCCAATTTTAAAATTATAGCTCCGTCCCTGGGCACCAGTTTGTTGAATTGGATCTTGGCAAGAATATTTTACTTACACGGCAATCTATTAGGCTATCTTCAATAGGGACTCTAAAATACAATTTTTTTCAAATTTGGGTATTTTTAAAACCCCGGGACTCTAAAAGCAACAATATTCATGATAAAAGTACGTTGGGTCCAGCACTTTTGACTTAAAAGATGTCAAAATAGAGTCCGTGCTCTAAAAACATCAACAAATTTGTTGAAGAAAATAGAGCTCGAAGCTCTATTTTGATATCTTTTAAACCAAAAGTGGTGGACTTCACGAACTTTTGTCACGAATAATGTTGCTTTTAGAGCCCCGGAGCTCTAAAAACACTTAAATTTCAAGGCGTGTGATTGACTATGTAGAAAGTTATATTAGAAGTAAACTAAAGAAAGAGAAAAGGAAAGAGAAAATATTAAGTAAGAAAGAGAAAAATAAAAAAGGAATAAAAGAGAGAAAAAGAATTAATGAAGAAAGAGAAATAAAAAGATATGTCAACTTGGCATGCCAACTAACAATGCCAAATATGAGATGATAAAAAGTGATGAAATAAAGGTGACATTGAGCATTACTCTAAAGTAGTGATTGGTACACTAGAATGAATTTGAACAAAAATAGAATGGACCAATGAATGAAATGAAATTGAGAATGAAATAAACTTGAGAATGCGAACGACATACATGGTATGCTCTAAGAATGAAGAGTAGCAATAGGAATGCCTTGTATAATATGACAGTATTTAACTTTTATTATTATAGTATTAAAAATATGAATAAAAATGAACATAACCGTAAACAACATAAATATAATAAATAATAATAATAATAATAATAATTAATCACAACAACAATAAATAACAATAACAATAATAATAATAATAATAATAATAATAACAACAACAACAATTATTATTATTATTATTATTGTTGTTATTATTTTTTTTTTTTATTATTATTATTATTACTACTAATAATAATAATTATTATTATATTAATAATAATAATAATTTTTTATTTTTGTTATTATTTTATTTATATTTATTATTGTTATTATTATTATTATTATTATTATTATTTTCACTTTTATTTTTAGTTTGTTATTATTATTATTATTAACTATTATTATTATTATTAACTATTATTATTATTGTTATTACTTTGGTTTTCATTTTTATTATTAATTATTATTATTATGATTATTATTATTCTTATAATAACAATTATTATTTTTGTAATAATAATAATTATTATATTTCTTAATTATTATTATTATTATTTTTATTATTATTTTTGTTATTATTATTATTATTATAAAGCAAACTATATATAAAAGTTATGTTATATGGGGGTTACGGTAGTAAAGTTTATTTCCAAACACATGAGAATGAGCTATTCCCATGTATTTGCTCCGGAATAGCTATTTCGATATACGCGGGAATGAAATTATCTTGGGAATGAGATTCCCAAGTTCATTCTTTCATACCAATCATTAGAATCGAAAATAGTTGTGAATGACATTTCATTCCTAACCACATTTAAATATACCAATTGCTACCTAAGAAACAATTGACAATATACAAAATCAGCTTTCGCTTCTGATAACATATCCTTTCAATAGATCCAATTTAAAAAATAAAAATCAGTTTCACATTGTTGCAATAAGAAACCAGTACCAATTACAATCCGGTTCCTTTCTCTTTTTTTCTTTTTCGGATCTTGGTAAGCTTGTTTCATCACATTTTAAACCACTTTTCTTTTTAATAAATGAACTCAAGCTTCTCCATACTTGAAAACTGATTCTTAATTATATTTAAGCCAATTTATTCAGAAATTCAAAACTTTCGCAAATTCAATTCGCAGAAAGTGTGACAATGATATCAATATTACAAATATAACGGCCAATATGGAGACCAATTCCTCTTGTTACGCTTGTAATCGATTTGATACCTTAAAATAGCAAAATAGAAATGGGTTTAACTTGTAATCGATTTGATACCCTAAAATAGCAAAATAGAAACGGATTTAACTTAAAAACGTCATTAACCTCACATTTTTTGTTTTTAGTGCTTGAACCTCACCAACACGTGAGGTAAATTAAAAAATTAACAGCTTAACATATCCATACTTTCCGTCTTTAATTGAGGCACGAATTTGTTGAATTGGATAACCTTCGTCTTGGCAAGAATAATTATATTACAAGGCAACCTTTTAGGTAACTGGTACTAGGACTAGATTATCTTGGTAAAATGATCCATCTATACATTCTCAACATGAAGTTGCAGTACCAAACAGAGGAAAGTGTGAAACAACTGCTTTTATGGATTGTGGGTTACACTTGATAAGACCATTCTTCTACACCCAAACATCGATATGACACAATTTCCATGTTTCTACAAATGGTAATTATCAATTTTTTAACAGACACCTTTATCGGTCCAAAAATGCTGCCGTCCTAGATTCAATATTCTAGCCAACTTCTGTTCCAAATACTGAATGGCAAAGGGATATTGGCTTAGGATGATAATGATTAAGGTTTAAATTTAAAATTAGTGGGTATCAGCCCGATAAAAATTTGATAACAAAAATTGATAGGGTATCGGTTATAATTTGTTTTTTATAAGAGGTAATTTATGTGTAAATTGACAGATTTTAGTTTTAGACGTTAAAAAAATCGAAACTCGATTATTAGTTTTGATTTTAAAAAAAAATACATTATATATATATATATATATATATATATATATATATATATATATATATATATATATATATTAAAATAATAGAAGACTAATAAAATTAGTAATTAAAATGATAAAAATTTGAACTAAACTCAATTAAAAACAATGAACTAAACTTAATTAAAAGAGATGAGTTAACCCCATTAGACTAATACTTATACTTTTAAAAATTGTCAGTTTTAGTTGTGAATGAATTTTTTTTTTACATAACTTTTTGATTTTAATTTTTGCTCATAAAATCATTATGTAATTTATTTTAAATTTTATCATTGGCTTGGATTCTTTTATTTTTGGTTTATTTACATTTAAGTTAATTTTTTTTATTGCATTTTTCATTTTTTTTAATTTAAACTAATTTTTTATTTTTTTAATTAAACAGTCATGGTTATAGTTAACCGCAATTTTTTGAATACTTAACGGTTACAATTATGGTTAGTGATTTTTAAACCCATTACATTTCGGTTACAATTATTGTTATAGGTTTGCTAAATTGTTTCAGTTACGATTTTTTATTTTTCACAGTTGTCTGAACTGTTGTTATCCCTAATATTGGGTGATTAGTCTAACAATATTATAACTTTACGAGAGACATCAATGATGCTGGTGAAATGATGATACAATCAGTTTAATCTTTATATGTAATCATGCATATCATTTTATTATACCTACATCATTCCTTTATCAACACTGATCTCCTTAACGTTATTAGGGGACTCAAGTCTAGTGATGAGTATGCCCATCAGGGTCTTTTTTTATAATATTTTTGACTTTTTCCACCCGTTTCTGGATATAGATGTCATGGCCGGGCAACTACCTAAGTGCACCAAACAGGAGATGCCATTAGTATTATAAAGGAAAAACTTAGAACTGCAGAATCTCGCGACCAAATGAAACTTGTTTTACTCCAATATATAGGCATATATGGTTCAATGGCCATAAAAGCAATGAACCCAAAACGAAACTTAAGACATCTGGACACTATAAAGTTTTGGCTATACAAATTTTAATTGATTTGAGACTCACTTGTGCTTTTCTATATCCTTGTATCTTCATTACCTGAAATTTGAGCTTCATGTTCTTGAGATGATGACTTCTCATCCAGTCATATATTAATGCTTTTAGCTAATTGGTGGAAAGTTTATTGCGTGCTCAAGTAAAATCAGCTGGTGGATTTTTTGTTTTCTTCATATAATGGAGACGAAATCGTGATTTGAACTCAAAATTTCTATTATAATAAATTTTAACTGATCATTCTATCTAACTCTTGAGTAGCAGTCGATGAATTTGAAAATGAAGAATGTGTTTCATGTATGTAACATGTGCCAAAACGCAAAGAAACCTAAGACAAATGGTGTCCGGTGTCCCAGCCGTGAGCTCAAACTTGTCATTTTCGCATACGGAGAATTGCACAAATGGTCATTATTTTTTTGAAATTTTAAATTCGTTCATATTGTTCAAAATAATTAATTTAGTCTCTATTATACCCAAAAATTTTAAACTTGTCCCTATTGTTCAAAATTAGTCAATTTAGTCCTTATTATTTTCTAAAAAATTTTAATTTAGTCACAATTTTTATTAAACGTTGAGGACTAAATTAAATTTTATATGAAAATAATAGAGACTAAATTGAATAATTTTGAACAATAGGGACAATAGGGATGAATCTGAATTTAAAAAAAAATAATAATAATAGGAACTATATTAACAAATTTTAAATAATAGAAACGAATTTAAATTTTGTTTAAAAAATAATATGGACCATTTGTGCCATTTTCTCTTTTCGAATATTTGACTATTCCGGGGAGGTTCTAGCGAGTTGCTTGCAAAGGACACCCAGTACTTTTTTTTTTGTCCCTCCATCATTGTCCAAATGAATCAGGAGCTATACCTCCTTCGTTCTTTTGCTGTTTAGTAAGAATGGCAACTAAATGAGATATATAAAAACTATTTTTTTTTTTTAAATCCGTGAGTATTTAAGTTTTACCCGATTAATTTTACAGAGTCTTGAAGTTAACGACTGAGTAAATCTCCAATATTTACCCTTATTTAATTAGATAAAAAGTAAAAATAACACTACTAGAAATTTGAATTATAGCATAGTTTTTGCTTGACATAAGTAAAACCGTTGACTATAATATGTAATAGCATTAACTTTTTTCAAGGTGGCATTATAGTTGACGATTAGATTCGTCTGCCATACTGCACAATAGACGCTAACTATCATATATATACTTTCTGAAATTTAAAACTTCCATCTTATTATAGTTAGAATTTTCACTAATTAAGCATCTCCTATAGTGAGGCGTAGTCGGCATGTTAATTATGTCACAATCGCTGGTTATAATCTTTTAATTTGATAAACTTCATCTCCTTATAGCAGTTTGTGGTTGCTCAATGATGTTGAGAGCTTGGCCATGTCCGTGGCTTTTCCTATAGGACTATGTGTTAGTCAACTTGAGTTTCCATCTAAAAACCAATTGTTACTAAATAGAGTAACTCAAGAACTTATATATTGGCCTTAAAAGTCTTGATTTTTTTATATGAGATAATTGGATTTTTCAACACTCTCTTCACGTGTGATCTATGATTAACTAATTGATATAGACGTGAGGAAGTAGGGAATTTGGAAGAGCTGGTCAATTGTTAAAGGTACAATTAATGAATAACGTGGTATAAGAACAGTGAATTTATAAACCGTGTATCAAATTCGATGCGCAACAAGTCGATGCACATGAAGTCAATGCACAATGCCCGAAACATGAATGAGCCATATATATATGGATGATAACATAGAACCAAAGCTCGACTTGAATACTATGTTAATTAACCTAAATTTTTATCTTAAAAACCAATTGGTACTAAGTAAACTTAGAACTCCTAATTTATACAATGAATTCTCCTACACTCTTGACCTTCTACAGTTAACTTGGTGTTTTGAACAGTGAAATTGTTGCTAGCTTTGGTGATTGAGAAGGAGGCCACTTTCACATAGAGCAGGAAATCTGAACATTTCGCAATATATTTCCATTTCCAATCATTATAATTCCACTTTCACATATATATTCATTTCCTTCAGCAACACCAAATGCAATTCATATGGCATCGAGGAGGAAAGGGCGAAAATAATGGTCCAGCACCCACCAGGGAAAAAGAAGAGCAGCAAAAGGAATCATATCTCCACGTTTCTATTTATAGTAATCACCAATTTGTTAACAGACATCTTTTTTGGTCCAAAAATGCTGCCCTAGATTTAACGTTCTAGCTAGCCTGTTTCTGGATATAGATGTCATCGACTCATTGGCAACTATATAAGTGCACCAAACAGGAGATGCATTATTAGTAGTATAAAAAAGGACAAATTTGACAATGGTCTTCAATATTGACATATATTTTATTTTTGTCCTTATTATTTTAAAAATGATGTGATTGGCTTCTAATGTTTACACTCTTTTTTTTTCAGTTTTCATCCCTATTGTTATAAACGTGACGCGTTTAGTTTTTAAAGTTCATGAAAAAATTTAATTTAGTGCCCAGTATTTTTACTTTTTTTAATTTAGTCCTTAAAGTTTCATATACAGGTCACAAACTGCAATGACTAATTGAAACTTTTTAAAAAATTGTGGGGACTAAGTTTATTACTTTTAAAATAATGGAGACGAAATTAAAAGAAAGTATAAACATTGGATATTAAATTGAAACTTTTTGTAATCTTTAAAAAATAAATACATGTACGCTAAATTTAAAACAATGAGAATGAAATTAAAAAATATAAATAATAGAAACCATTTGTGAAATTTAAGAACTGATAGTGGAAAACTAAAACTCAGGACCAAAATTAATGAAACTTGTTTCACTCCAAAATAGTATAATGGCCATAAATGCATTGGACCCAAAACGTCTAACTAAGCCATCGTGTTTTCCTAGTATATTCATTGCTTCAAATTAATATGAGCATCATGTGATTGAGTGTAACATAATGTGATGGGCTTGTAGGATAGCTCAACTATTGCGTGCCCAAGTCAAAGCATCTACTTAAAGACTCGATTAACTATCAATTTTAGATAAGTCCTTATTTATTGTGGAGTCTACTTATATATGAATTAACTGACAATTAATATAAATTGATCAAATAATTACTCCATATTTATAAAACATGTGCCAGTAAGAAACCTAAGACGGACTCGTGTCTCTGCCATGAGCTGCCACTTGTCATTCTTCAATATATTAATTCTCAATCTGCCGTGGAGGTCCCAAGTAGTTCTTGCAAAGGAATCAGTACTATTGTTTGTCTGACATCGTTGTCCAAATCAATAAATTTATTTTCTTAAGCTTCACATTTTACAACACACCATATGTAAGCACTCCTTGTCGACCTTTGATATTAATGGTAAAGTAAAAAGCAACCCTTACTCCCCTAATAAAATATCTAACCCTTATGTCCATAAGAATTGAGTAGAGTGCGTGGTTACCTTACTGTTGTTAAAGGTTATAAATTTAAATTTATGTAATTTTATCACAAATATTATATAATTTTAATTTGAAACATACGTTTGGACATGCCGTTGCAAAGTCCAATTGATTGCAACTTAAACAAATTTATTATACTAATGTTGTTGCAGATTGGTAGCTAGCCAAAATTAAGGGTTAGGAGAACCCCTTTGCTTCTTGAGTGCAGGGTAGCTAACATGCCTGCCGAACTTGTATACTTTTTGTATATGTAGTGACATGCTCCAGCTCGGGGTAGGATGATTTATATTCCTTCTATTGGCATTTACATGGACAAAACAAAAAAGAAAAAAAGAAAAAGAAAAAGAAAAACCTTGCACTCCATTAATGGATCTCATTCCCCCTTTGAGAAATAGCGCTAGTTTTGGTTAAAATATAGAGAAAATGCAGAGGAAAGGAAAGATAAAAATCTTATTACAGGAAGAGGACCGATGTGTATACTTCTTTCTTTTGTTGTTTGGTAGGAATGGTAACAAAGTCTATGGGAGTAATTCTTGATTTTTTTTTTATCACCCTTTTATTAATTTCTATGTGTGATTGCATTGCTAAGGGGGGAAAAAAATGACTACTAATCTTCAATATTTACACTTTAAAAAAAAATAAAAAATTAGTCCCTAAGTTTACAAAAAAAAGTGGCGCAAAGTGGACTTTGTTTCCAACATTGAGCCTGGCATAGGGTAATTGTAAATATACTATTTTGTCTCTTTTTTTTTTAGGTGTCATCGCCATAATTTACAACCTCCATTACATTACATCTTAATATACTACCAAATCGATCCGTTCTTTTCTAAATTAATAAATCAAATAAACCAAGCTTCTATTGATTCAATAAAATGATAATATTTAATGATGATAAGGAGAGGCTGCTTGGGCTCTATTCTTTCTCTTCTGAGGGAATTGTTGCAAAGATCTCTTCATGGAAAGACCTCTTGGACTTTGTAGTTGCGAGTTTAGTAATGGTGATGTTGGTGAAGAACCCATTGGTGTCTTTGAGCTTTCCTCCATTTTGCGGCTCGCAAGCAATATGATCGCTCTCGCCTGCAATTTAATTTTGAACAAAATATTGATTAATCACATATACATTTTAGATGATCCATTTTAATAACTTTTGTCTTAATAGTTTTAGTCTAATAAACAATTAAAACAAATTAATGGCTTGTATACTAAAACAATTAAAACACATGAGTAATTCACCAAATTTGTACACTGGATCTCAAGGGTGGATTTAGGATTTTTACTCAGTGGGGCTAAAACCGGATAATTTAACACATGTATATGGACAATTTTATTTTCTGTGAAGCTTAAATTAAATTTTTAACCTAAAAACACTTTAAAAATACACATATTTTCAAAATATTCAGGTCTAACTCACTCATTAATAGCCCTAGGTCAGTGGGGGCTGCAACCCTCATTGGCCCCAAGCTAAATCTGCCCTTGCTAGATCTACCTTATTGTATTTTTTTAAAGCATCTAAAAACTGCCTAATTTATGAAACAAATGAGTAATATTTCGTGATAGGGGAAAGTTATGATTCACTATATGCTTGTGTTATAAGTAATAAAGGCATTACACCTTAAAGATGCAACAAATGCAGTTTCGCTAACTACTTACTGGATTAGCCAAAAAAAAATGCAGAAAGCATTTTAATGAACATTTAGCACCAGCTACGTACATGTTACAACTCTTTAGAACCATTAAAGAATTGTTGTATGCGACAAAAGTTTGATGGCTACATTTGATATTATTTCTAGAGAAAAAATGTGTAGAAGCGTCTTGCTCATGACCTATGTGAGATTCCACGAAACTTCCATGAAACTGTAATGAAGACCTAAGTGTGGTTCTCACCAGATCACTTTGTAGATATATCTAAGCTTTTTTTTTCCCATAAATTTTCTTTTATTTTTCAAATTGGTTAAGAGTTTCAATAACATACGTGTCAAGGAAGTAAGAAAATTAAACAACGAAAATGTGTATAATACTATTCTGGTCTGATTCGGTGTCAAATGAACTTATAATCATGGAACTCGATCATCATATTATGATTTCATTTTTCCCATGCAATAATATGTGTCCATAGAGCACAAACCTGAAGCTCTGTAACGTCACAAACAGTTATTCTTCCGTTGTAGAAAATGGTTAGCTGCTTTTGTTTTTGTTGTTGTTGTTGTTGCTGCTGCTGCTGCTCATTTGGGCTCCCATTGAACACATTCAACCTTCAAAAACATAAAAAGAAAGACTAATCAACACTTGTTCTCAATCAACATAACAGAACACACGTACTCAACGTGAAAATACACACAGAGACTGAAAGAGACTTACATGGGGTGGTACTGGCTGCTGGAATCTGTTGAATCTAAGGACATGGCAGGCGATACCAGCCGAAGCTCCGAATTACAATTTCTTCTCATTTTCTTAAACTAAAAATGGATTTTGCTTCGCTGACAAAGGAGGCGGCTAGCTATATGGTGCTTTTATGGAGGAAGGGAGAGGATGAGATGTTAATCAAGAATGGCAGAAAGCAAGGTCACAAGTGATTAATGAAATTCATAGGTGGGGGTATATATATAAATATATAGGCATTAAGGGGGAAAAAAAAAGCACTACTAATCTTCAATATTTACACTTTAAAGAAAAAAAAAAACAAACGTTTTGAAATTATCTTCACACACGAAACGTACACTGCCAAATGAAAAGGTGAAGAGACACGCACATAAAAAGCGGCACAATGTTGGAAAAATGATAAAAAGCACGTGTAACATGAGTTTCCTACGTTGTATAACCCAATAAAACAGTTGTAGTATTACTTTGCTTTCATATTTCATGCACGTGCATGAGTCGGCCACGAGTCCTTTATCTTTTTTCTACTTCCGGAAATCTCTTCATATGGACAAACTCAAAGGTGATATTCCTTTACTATAATAACTAATTTGAATGTGATTTCTCCTTGAATTGGTTTCTATTTTTCTAGTTGAAGTGTTCTTTTCCTTTTTCTATGTTTGTTTATTTTTGTGTTCTTATTAATTGCTAAAGCCTACCACCCATTCCTATCTATTCTATGTAATTTCTTTTTCTTTCTTTACATTTAGGGTACGTAAATGGAGTGTCGTTTTCAGTTTGAATTTTCTTCTTTATTGATTCTCTAACCCTCTATGAGAGAAGGAAAGATGGTACTACTAAGATATCAAAAACCTCCAATGACAAATAATATTGTCTAAATTAAAACTCGGAAGAGGATTTCCTATTCAATCTTGAAAAGAGATTCGAATCAAGGGCTATTTAGAGTACATGAATGGTGATAGAGTCAAATGTTTTTCTAAAAAAAATTAATTATGGTGGCTGACAAAAAGCATTACGCATACCTCTGTTGAGATTTATATGTATTAAATAAATAAATAATGACATTGATTCATGTCACATCTACCATGATATACTATAAAGGTTCAAATAAACTTAGGAGGCATTTCGCTAGCGGAATTATGTTTTGTTTTCAGAAATCATATTTATAGGAATGTGATTAAAATTGTTTAATATGTTAAAAATATTCTTAGAAATGTTATATCATTATGTTTGATTTAGACTCAATGTTCTTGCAAATCTTGAGCAATTTTCCACACTTGTCCCTAAATCAAAAGGACAAAAATATTAGAGGAGGTATTGGTGGTGGTGAAGGTGGAGATGGAGGTGGAGGTGGAGGTGGAGGTGGAGGAGGAAGAGGTGGAGATCTAATGTTGGAGTAGTGTGTGTTATGCGTATATTTTTTCTAGTATATATATAAGGGGTTTGTGGAAAAATCTAGAGAAATGTGAACTATAGCTAAGTTGGGTATTTTTTTTTTTTTTTTCTGTAAAATATTCCTACAACTTAGAAAAGTAAGATCCCCACTGCTTTACATGGGAATTAAAATTTAGAAATTCGTAGTCATGTTGTATTGCTAGGAATGATTTCTTATTATGTGAACCAAACATAAGAATATCACATTTTTAATTTCACTTTCCCGGAAATCCTATAGGATTCCGCAAACCAAACAACCCCTCTGAGTAAGTACTACAAAATAGTCATTTATCTATGTTTAGAACTTAGTTTTTTATGTTTTATTTTTGTGGCTTTTTATTTTTTGCATTTTATATAAGGAACTCATTGCAAGACACAAGTATCTTACTTTTATTTTTGGAACACAACACAAAGTCCTTTATGTCAACAGCTTTTGTCAACGAACTCTCATATCATTAAAATATGACATTTTGATCCCTGGACTAATGTTTTTGTGTCATCATTACTCCTTTGAGTTAATTCTATCCAAAAATAGATAGCCAGTTCACGAATTAATTAAATTATGTACGTGGTTGGATTCACTTAAGGATTATTTCGTGATCTGAAAATCTATTTTTAGACGAAATTCACTCAAAATACTATCAATGACGTAAAAACATTAATTCATGGATTAAAAGATTACACTTTATAGATAGGGAAGTTGATTGACAAAAACAACTAACATAAATAGCTATTTGTGTTATTTAGCTTCTTTTTTTTTGGGACAAAAAAATGATTATTGGACTAATGGAGTCCATTATCAAAAGGGAAGGACCAAAAGATACAAATTAAACATAAAGGACCAAAATGTTATTTATTAACAACTTAAGGGATTGTTGGTGGTATTAACTATACAACTCGAGGGATTGAAAGGCAAAATGTTGTTTAACCTCATTTTGCCTCCATACTAAGTTGTCTCAAATAGCCTTATGAAAATGTTAAAAGCTAATCAATGTGGTCCAGTTTGATTCGAATTGTTCAATAACCTAACATCTAATTTTATTCTTAATCGTGCGTGTGATCCTCACTTGGGTTTTTGTCATTAATTAGTTTGCTTGCACCAACATGACAATGTCAAACAAATTTGATTACATCGAAATAATTTTGATATTTTTAGAGTTAATTTAAAATAATTCATTTGTATTTGATAATTCAAAAATTTGTGACCTTTTTAGGAGCCAAATAATAGGGATCGACTCAACACGTCCAGACTAAAATAGGAGATCTTAATTAGTTCTTGTTATCAAGTTGGTGCTGCTGGCAACTGAGGACAACAAACATTTCAAATTAAACTACGTATAGTAAATAGCAAAATATTTGATGAACATTCATTCATCATGTGCAATTGTCTTGATTAAAAAAAAAAAGAAATAAAAAAGAGTGCAATTATAAATATTAGTTACATGCTTAATACGTTTCGGACAAACGTTTGTGAAGTTCTGCATACAGATTGCAATTAATATTGTCATGTCGTTTTAGTTGCTGATCGCAGCTTGACAAGTTTTTTTAAGTTTTTTAGTTCTGCATACAGATTGCAATTAATACGTTTCGGACAAACGTAGAAGTCGTTTTAATTTAAGTTTTTTTTTTTTTTTGTCTTATATCTTAATTTAAGGGAAAACTCTTTTATCAGTTCATACCGACATCAGTTTGTGAGAGAAAAAGTTATACCGATGGGTCATATCGGGTTCAAAGTTTATTTATTACTGATAATATGCTTATATACTTTCATCATAGAAGTTAATAGCAAAGAAGACAATTTTGGACTATTTTACATATCGAAGTGCACATTTTATACGCTATTAATTCCAAACATGGTACGACAAGATTTTGATCCTCTCAAAATATTATAAAATTAATTATAATGAATATATGATGGTGATAAATTAATGATATAGTTATTATGAAATTATTTGAACAGTTGAGGATAATTGAATCTCCGTTTTAGTTATATATATTATGAGAGGATCTAAATCTAACATCTTAAGCCAAACCTTATATGGAACTTTCGGAATTATCCATATAATTTACAATACTCCTCTCTTGTCACTTAATGGTATATATGGTTAAAAAATAGTATACATATGTATACACATAAACATAAATATATATGTGTGTGCGCGAGCGCACGCATTGTATATATGAACGTATTTACTAACTAGTATAAAATTTTGGATATATTTAATCTCATGTACAGTATATAAAATGTCGATAAAAATTAATAACGTCACTTAAATATTAAAATCTTCAGCCCCAACTCAAGCTAATATACTAAATTAATAACATCACTAAATGCATAAAATAATAGGTTTTCTTAAGTCCTTTAGGATCCAACAAATATATGAATAAAATGATTGATTAAATACATATAAGAAATAGCACATCAAGATTCATAATGGTAAGGAATTTTACTTGAGAAATTTTATTTTCTCCACTAAGCTCTTTCTCAAAATATGTTTTTAAAGTTATTTGTCTTTTTCTAGATATATGAAAGAACTGGAAACTTTTTATCTTTCAGACGTAGATGTCAAAATTAGTACGGTCCAGAGTGAAAGGTCCGAAAGGAAAAAGTGAGATAAGAAGCTAAGCCCAAGTGAAGTAAGCCCATCCCAAAATTCTCGCCAAGAGGAAGGAGGTTCACGTAGCAAGAAAAGGTGATGTCAGTACTTCGAAACCTTACATCTGTCAAAAGTAATGACGTTAAAGACGTTAGCATGTAAGACAAACACCTGGGACATAGAGATCGAAGGAAATCCATCATAATAAATCTACTAGCCATCTATCAACCCTCCCATCTAAGTAAAGATCCAATAGATGCGAATGGTACTGGAAAGATCGCAGGGACTTGAATGCCCCGAAGGGACTAGGGTGATAGGACCCAAAGACAGCTGTATTTAATGCTCTGACACACATGCAGTCAAACGCAGTGCATAAGGGCAACGTAAGGTAAACAACAAGCGCATTTCTTATACAATGAGAGGAGGCTCGACTCACCTCACTTGCTGACGAAGAAATTAAGCTATTATCCTCAACCAATCAGAAGCCTGCAGAGACATCTATTTGTTACGGCGCAACTGCCTCAAGTTTGCTAAGCATATTTACTTTGTAAAAAATAAGAGATCATCTTTACATATCAATTTATCCATAATTTGCCACTCAAAACAAAGAGTCCTATTTTTTACACTATTAACATATTTACTTTGTAAAAAGATTTTGCCCCTAACATTCATTAGAACCTTCTCTATAATTTGTTCCTCCGAGGACGAGCCAGTTCCATGGATTCTACCATTTCTTTCATGTCAGATATGAGAGACACATGCACAAAACATAGACCTTGCAAGATCCACCTGAAGGTTTTTCCTTCGACTTTATACGATAAAGACGGACAAACATCAAATCCCAATGAATAATAAGAGATCGCTCCCCAAGAAAGAGTGTAAAATGCTTTCAAATTTTGTTGATAAATGAGCATTCAAAATAAAGATGATCCCTACTCTCTATTCTTAAACCACAGAAAATACAATTTGCATTTTAAATAAGAAACTGATAGTGCACACGATCAATTACTAAACACATCTATTCGAAACAACAATGATGACTTAATGAAACATATTGGTTTGTTTCAAATGATGATTTCTTTTAAAACGTGGATCAATAGATTTTATTAACACATATGCTGTTCTAAACATGAAGGGGATAAAAATTAAACATAGAAAATTGGTAGCTCAAAGGAATAATGCAACTTGAAAGAGAAACGCCTAGCTAGGTAAAGCTAGCTGGACATTAAAAAATCTGCTGCAAACAGCTCGAAAGAAAAACGTACGGTGGCACATATATGGAAAGATGCTTGGTGGGGAATGTTAACTATTTGCACAGATAAGAGTTTTCGTTTTTCTTGGGGATGATGATGATTATATATATATATATATATGCCTTTCTTGATATGGAAAAGAAAAGGACTTTTGAAGAATAAGCACTTTTTGGGTGGTTTTGGCTTATTGTGGAGGCTTTGTATAAAGAAAGAAAGAAAGAAAGAAGAAGATGATGAATGTAGTGTGGCGTAGCATGCTCAATCAATCGATTTGCAAAGCAAAAAACTTCGACATGGAAATCTTTCACTAGATTGAGATTTTCATCTTTTTGTACAGTACTTTTTGGAAAATAATAGTGCCACTTATTTACTTAGCAAAAAAAAACAACCACCACTATATTTGGATTGTAGGAAAGTAAAGTAGAGAAAAATAGTGAAGGACAAGAAGAAATGGATTCTCTCGTTTGGATCCAAAAATAAAAAGAGAAAATAAATCAAATGACTTTATAATTTTTTATTTGATTTGGTGAGGGAAAGAAAATGATAATTTTGAATAAAAAAGTTACGTTATTCATATTTGTTGTAATATTTTATAATTCATTCATTAACCTATCATGTTCCTCCATAATACCCTAAATTGAGAGAAATACAAAATTATCTCATTAAAGAATTCTTCAATCTCTGCGTAACATTTCTCCCTTTTCAAAAATCAATCAAAACAAAGGTAAGAGTTCCTTAATCTCTCCATTTCCTTTACGTTCATTTCCTTTAAAAAGTGCAATCCAAAGACTAGCAAGAATTTAACAAATATATTATCCTGGAAAACGACAAAAGAAATCTAATATTCAACTTGTCCAACGAAACAAATCAAAATTCTGCACAAAACATCCATAAAAAGCCTCGCCATTATGATTTTATTCCTTCCTTAATTTTTTGTTGTTTTCACCTTTCGCTCGTACACCAAACCTACATAAAGTTCAAGTGTTTATAAAGCGAAAATAAAAAAATGTTAGGTTCGGAGTTTTATAAGCACCTTATGAAATAGGTCAAATTTCATATGAGCAATCTAATTGAACTTATATAAGCCAAGTAAACAACCTCTTACCGAAATGAATAATATAAAGTTGCACCCCTATAGTTGTTTTTATTTTCGTTTTTTTTTAATGTGAACTTTTTATCTCTTCTGTAAGTTGGTTAATGCAACAACACTAAGCCAAGTGAGCGCGAACCATGTTCACTGGTGAATAAGTACATGAGTAAGATGTTGGAGAAATCTACAAATTTCAATTATATCGATATATAACACCTAATAGTTGGATAAAATGATAGAGTAATCGGTGTGTTGAGATACAAAATTTCATAGTAGAATTATAATCTCAACCTCAATTGTACTAAAAAAATTACATCGATACATACAACATCAACATCAGAAAGAGAAAATAATATTCTGAAGTTGTATGCCGATTTATTTATTTATTTATTACTTTTTTTGGTGTGGATAAAGGCCTATTTAAAGGGTTTTGTTTTTTTGATTAACTATTTAAAGGGTTTGAAGGACGTCATTTTGTAGATGGTGTGATAGATCTAATTATTAGAAAAGTCTTTCTATATAGAATCTGCATGTGTGCGGACCTCTAATACAAAGTGAGTCCCATGTGTGTGAGGCTCACATTTTGTATTAAAAGCCACCATCCTTATAAAAGATTTTTTTCTAATTATTTTTATAAAAGAGATTAATAGTGGCATGGGATATTGCAATTATTAAATAATTATTACTTTACCATAATTGCTAAACAGGTACAATCCAAATCATAATCCCACTTAGAATTATTTTACTTTCCCAAACGTTTGGTGGCACATAAACTATGTGAAAGTACAAAGCACAATTAAAACCTTTCACTAATAATTACCTTTTTTTTATCTAGCCGGGGAGATCCTACTACCCCATAAATGGAATCTCTATATCGTAAGTTGCACTGCTATAGTTGTTCTTTTTTTTTTTTTTTTGGTTCCTATGAACTTTTTATCTCTTCCGTAGTTGCTTGCGACAACACTTAAACCAAGTGTGTGCAAACCATTTTCACTGGTGAATAAATACAGGACTAAGATGTTGGAGAAATTTACTAAATTCAAATACATGGATACATAAAACTTAAGAGTTGGGTAAAATAGTTGGAGAGCGACTTGTTGATCAAAAGTTTTAAGTTAAAATCACAATTTCGATCTTATTGTATTAAAAAAGAAAAAAATACATCGATATATTCATATAACATCAACAACAGAAAGAAAACAATACTCTGAAGTTGCACGCAATTTAAAATTCTTTTTCATTCTTTTTTTTTTGGGTGAGGGTCAAGGCCTATTTAAACGTTTTTATGCTTTTTGGTCAACTATTTAAAGGATTTGAAAGACATCATTTTAAGAACGTCGTGATAGTTCAAATTTTACTAGAGAGATCAGGTGGTGAGGGATATTACAGTTATTTAATAAACATCACCTTACTATTATTGATCTTTTTATAATATTATAAAATTATTATAAGATCCAAATCCGCTGACAAGCCCACTTGAATTATTTTGTTTTCCCATTTCTTTTGTATTTTGACTATTTTATAACTCTTTCACATAGGATGCCTTAGAATTTAAAATTCTTTGTTTCACCATTTTAATCGAGCTTTTGGTCCCTTATTTTGGTCCCTTATTCCCAAATATATGTGTTTTTAATTTGGTAATTAATTTGGCACCTTATCACATTTTCTTGTTGTCTATTGTTTTTTCTGAGGCTTTATAGATAGATGCTCGCGCATTGTGAGATTAACTTTTCTTTTTGGCTCGAAAAAGCACTGCTAGCATTGACTAACTCTTAACAAGGAAAATATCGTAGGTTACCGTTTTCGGTTTGACCATAAGCCAACAAAATGATAGCAGGATATAAAGAACGTAATAAAAAAGAATAAAAACGAATACAAAATTTGTCATTTCAGTATGTCCATTAAAAACTCAAGTTAAAGTGATATCGAACTTTTTAGATATACAAATGAAAAACGTGCAAAAATTTACAACCTCTTACCGAAATGAATAATATAAAGTTGCACTCCTATTGTAGATTTTGTTTTCGCTTTTTTCGTTTTTTTTTTTTTTATGTGAACTTTTTATCTCTTCCGTAAGTTGGTTAATGCGACAACACTTAACCGCGTGAGCGCGAACCATGTTCACCGGTGAATAAGTACAGGAGTAAGATGTTGGAGAAATTTACAAATTTCAATTATATCAATATATAACACCTAATAATTGGATAAAATAATTGAGTAATTGATGTGTTGAGATAAAAAAATTCACATTAAAATTATAATCTCGAACTCAATTGTACTATAAAAAAAGATTACATCAATACATACAACATCAACATCAGAAAGAGAAAACAATATTCTGAAGTTGCATGCCGATTTAATTTTTTTTATTTTTTTTTATTTTTTATTACTTTTTGGGTGTGGATATGGCCTACTTAAAGGGTTTTGTTTTCTTCATCAACTATTTAAAGGGTTTGAAGGACGTCATTTTGTAGAAGGCGTGATAGATCTAATTATTTTCATGAGGGAGATTAATAGTGCACGTGGCAGGTGATATTGCAATTATTAAATAATTATTACTTTACCATAATTAATATTTTATAATATTATTGCATGATCCAAATCCCCTGACAATCCCACTTAGAAGGAAAATTCTTTAAAAAGTTTTGACTTACTAGTTAGTTTGGACTTTCACTCACAAAACATGAGGATCCACACATGTGGGGGGTCATTCCCATGTAAGTAAAAATTCAGACTAATCGGTCAGTCTGAATTTTTTGAAAAGTTTTTCCACTTAGAATTATTTTACTTTCCCAAACGTGTGGTGGCGCATAAGCTATGTAAAAGTACAAAGCACAATTAAAACCTTTCACGAATTACCTTCCTTTCCTTCCATAAAACTCTAAATTGAGATGACTACAAAATCTTCTCATTAAAGAATTTTGAGTAAAATGTATCATACCCCCATTTGTTTTCACAAAGTTGCATTATAAACCCTGTGTTTTAAAAAGTCGTGTTATAAACCCTGTGTTATGGAAAACGTTGCATATAACCCCTCGCCGTCTATTTTTCTGTTAATTTTAACGTGAGTGTAATACACATGCTTGAAATGCAAGTATGATATTTATCAAGCTTTAAAACACATGCAGAAGGACGAAAATACCCTTTTTAACATCAGTTGCTAATTGCCCCTTGTGTTTTCGATAAGGTTGTAAATGGCCCCTTGTGTTTTCGATAAGGTTGTAAATTGCCCTTTGTGTTTTTTATAAGGTTTCTAATTGCCCCTATATTTTTTTATAAAGATGTAAATTGCTCCTTCAAAGATTTAAAAAAAAATGACAATCCTAGAGAGAAAAACTATTTCAAAGTGACTTTCCTTCGATTTGAAGTTGATTTTGCACTGATTTAAATATTTTAATCTACTTGTAGAAGAACGTGATTTCAAGTGAAGGTACGATTATTGCATGTTGCAATATGACTTTGAACTTCAAGCATAATATTTATATTTTTTATGGTGGACATCAATGTTCTGTTATATAAGCTATACATTTTTTTATTCTTTTAATTAAATGATATTTATTAGTTTAAGGTTGTAGATCTCCTTAGAAGGTAGACTAGTATATGATTTTGATATTGCAAAATGAAAAATGTTGTAAATACCTCCCTCTAATATTAAAAAAATGATAAATACCCTCTTCTGATATCAAAAAAGTTACAAATACCCCATTTGACGGATTTATCTTTAAACGAGGACAATTTTGTCTTTTTACAAGGCTAACTAACATAGTTAAACAGAATTTGAGTTTGGGGCGTGTATGCAACGTTTTTCATAACACAGGAATTATAACGCGACTTTTTAAAACATAGGGTTTATGATGGAACTTTGTAAAAACACAAGAGGGTATGGTACATTTTACTCAAGAATTTTTCAATCCCTCCATAATCTTTTTCCCTTTCCAAAAATTAATTAAAACAAAGAAAATAATTCATTAATCCCTCTCTTTCTTTTCCTATACTTCTCTTTGAACTGTACAAATCCAAAGACTACGAAAGAATTTAACAAATATATTATCCTGGAGAACGACGAAAGAAGTCTAACAGACTGTTTAAAAATATTTGTGGTGTGAAATTTATTTGATTTATAAATGAATTTCTTAAGAATTTGTATTAATAAATAAATTCCTTATTTTGAACTGCAAAATATTATTAAGTTAATTATGTGATTTGTAAGTATATTTATTGTTGATATTCCTTTTCTATCCCTATATCTTAAAATTTTGCTTTTGAAATTTTGACGGGAAGAAATATGTATTCTATCAACAACACTTATCAATTTTAAAGTTAAACTTAATTAATTAATATTGTTGAATAGATAACACGAGTAAATAATTTATGATTTTAGATGACTAAATATGTTAAGATTAATTGAAAATAAGGGTGGATGATTTAAGCTTCTAATTTAAAGATGAAAAATTGAAGATTGGATTAAATATATACGTACAGTATAACCTTTTTAAATTAATAGTGTTGGGACCGTTAAATTCTATTAATTTAACGAGATATCAATTTATCAATAATAATAATTATTAATTTATCGAGAAATTTTTTTTTTTTGGCTTAATAGGAAACATATTATATTTAGACTATCTTTTTTGAAAAGTGAGTCATAGGTTTTCAAGCTAATTTGAAAAGATAAGGAGAAAAGTCTAATGAAAATAGAAGATAAGAATCTAATTTAGTAGGATTATAATAAATTTCTCTAATCTCGTATCAGGATATGGATTAGAACAAGTTTTTCTAATCTCATAGTTAATTTATTATGTAATTTTTAATTAATTATTAATTTATAAAATATTTGGGTCGATAAAATACAAATAAAATATTTTATATATATTATCTTATAATTTTATCAAAAATTATTAATTTTTTACACTGGTCCCAAGTCGAGACCAAATATTTTTATTATTTAAAAGAGATTATTAATTTATCGAGTATTAATTTAAAAAGATTCTACTGTATATGCAAAATAGATTTGCCGTGAAGAAGCCCACAAGAAGAATAAAAAGAACTAATTACATAGGAATAAAAAATAATAATTAAAAGTAGTAAAAAAAGAAAGAAACTTATAGGGTAGATTAGTCTTTAAAAGATAAGTAATTATTAATTTGGTGGCTTGAAATTGCAAATTCCACATCTTGAGCAAATATTTAGATAAAGCTAAGTAAATCCAGGATTTGCATATCTTAAATTCTTAATTTTTTGAAAAGGGGCTTCCAAATACAAAAAAAATTGGATTTTCAATTAAAAATCCACAATATTTTATAAAATTCATTTGTTCCATATGTAATAATCAAGTTGTCCAACAAAACAAAACAAAATTCTGCTAAAAACTTCCATAAAAAGTCTCGTCATTGTGATTTTATTTTTTAGCTTCCTTTCGCTCGTACACCAAACCTACATAAAGTGCAAAGTGTTTGTAAAGAAACAATGAAAAAGGTTAGGTTGGGAGGAAACCATTTTCATTGGTGAATAAATGCAGGACTAATTAAGATGTTGGAGAAATTTACTAACTTCAAATACATCGATACATAAAACCTAAGAGTTGTGTAAAATAATTGGAGAGCGAATTCTCGTAATTAAAAGTTTCAAGTTAAAACTACAGTTTCAATTTCATTGTATTAAAAAGGAAAAAAATACATCGATACAGAAACATCAACAACAAAAAGAAAACAATACTCTGAAGCACGCCAATTTAAAAAAAAAAATGATTTTTTTTGGTTAGGGTAAAGGCCTATTTAAAGCTTTTTATGCTTTTTGGTCAAGACTTGATTTTAAGAAGGGTAATTTATCGAAATGGTTTTAGATCTTTTTTTTTTTTTTTTACATTTAAATTCCCTATCTTTCATTTTGGACAAAATGATATTTCATCTTTCATTTTAGTGACAATCGTTAGTCCTTGGAGCAAAATTCGTCGAAAAAATAATGTTAATGAGCACGTGAATGGCACGTGGCAGAAAAATTCACAAATCTTTAGCGATAAAATTATCATGCTGTAAAATATAATCATCTTAAAGTTTATGCATTTTGTGGTCACGTACTATTCACGTGCTCAATAATGTTATTTTTTGACATATTTTTCTCTAAGGACTAATGATTGTCACCAAAATGGAAGATGAAGAATCATTTTATTCAAAATGAAAGATAGATGACTTAAATGTCAAAAAAGATAAAAATCTAGAATCATTTCAGTAAATTACCTTTTTAAGAATGGTGTGATAGATCTAATTTTATTAGGAAGATTAGGTAGTGAGTAATATTACAATTATTTGATAAGCATCAATTCACTATCATCGATCTTGTTATAATATTATAAAGTTATCATAATCTAAATATGATGGCGAGCCCACTTGAATTATTCTATAATATCTTTTATATTTTGACTATTTTATAACTCTTTCACATAGGATGCCTTAGAATTTTATTCCCAAATATGTGATATCTATTTGAACTATTTGTTGCCCCATTTTAATCGAGCTTTTGGTCCTTTATTTTGGTCGCCATCCCCGCAACCACGCCTCCCACCACCCCCCAAAAAAAGCAAAAAGGAAAATAGAAAATATGTTTTTAATTTGTTAATTTGGCACTTTTATCACATTTTTTTTGTTGTCTATTGTTTTCTCTGAGGCTTTATAGATAGAGGTTCGTGCATTGTGACATTGACTTTTCTTTTTGGCTGGAAAAAACACTGCTAGAGAAGGAAAATATCGTACGTTCCGTTTTCGTTTTGACCATAAGCCAACAAAATGATTGCTGGATATAAAGAACGTAATAAAAAAGAAGAAAAACGAATAAAAAAATTGTCATTTCAGTATGCCAATTAAAAAGTCCAGTTGAAGTGCTAAACTTGGTGTGATAGTTTGTTTCTATGTGTAGATTAGATAAGGATAGCGTCCTTTCTCAACTTTTAAATAATTAATTATTTAGATGTATCATAAATAACATACTCAACAGCATATGTTTTCTTTTTCATGTGCTAGTAAATTACGACCGTAGTTCTATTTTTTTTTTTTTCAAATTCTTTTTGTAAGTTAGTCTCAATATTTTAAAAGGTATGAATTAGTCCACAATATTTCAAAATTAAAATAATTAGTTTGCATAGTTATATATTTAAAAAAATATAAAATGACTAAACTGTCTCTGTAATTATGCTAACAATTTACCCAACTAACCTCAAACACCCCCCCTTCCCCCAACCTGGTTACCAAGGGATGATAATGGGGCAGGTTTGGGGTGGGATATCTATCCCCACACCTTACCCCATTATCTAAAAAGTTCCCTTAACACATATCCCACCCCCACGTTCTATACCTTTATCCCATGTCCTCGAATCCTAGTGGAGAATGGGAATTGTCTGCACGTTTTTCATTATTCTTTTAAATTTTACGATATTAAATTTGATTTAACCATGAAACTTTAAAATATAAATTTAATTTGAACCATCTAACTTCAAAATATAAATTAAAAAATATGATAATGATAAATATAAAAAGGTCTTAAATAAATGTCGAATATTTATTATATATTGAGTCTTATGCTTCCAGTTACATAGTAAAAATAATATTATAGTAACTAAGTTTTAAGCATTTAAAATTTTGACTAAAATCATTGTGTATGAGAATTATATGTGAAAAAAAGAATACCCTTTGTGTACTTAGAATTAATCACATTTTTTTTATAGCATGTCAACATATAATAGTAATTGAACATCTTTAAAATATAACCCTTAAATGTTGTTTGAAATTATTTTGAAGAACAATTAGAAACAAGTAACAATCTCTTGAATCAACTATGATTAATAGTGAAAGGAATGTATTTATGTAAAATAATTACAAATGTCAAGTAATGACATGTAATGTCTTAATCAAAAGAATGATTATAAAATCCTATTGAGTTTTCTATTTTTCCTTCTCTATTTTAGTAATAATTTATTTAATGTCATTTTTTCACACTTTTATATTTATAATTCTAAATTTCAGTACATATGTAAAACTAAATATATAAAAATAACCATACATGTATGATAGGTAGGGAAGGCTTATCCTCGCGCTTCGTCTTGTCCCTGCACGGGGATTAAAAGTTAATTCCTACCACCAACTTCATTCCCCATTTCTCACCCTAATCCCAACCTCATTTGGGGTAGGGGCGGGGCACGTACTCGTAAAATTCGCTCTTATTGTCATCCCTAGTTACCATCTTAGTCCCCAAAACCCCCCTTCCATAACCCACCCTATCCCTACAACCCCCTACCCATGACTCAACCTATTCCCGTGACAACTCCCACCCCTATGTGTATGTGTTCTTGAGTGTATTAGTGTGCATGGGTGGGGAGGCATAAATTGGTCCAAATGTTTTTTGGGAAATATATATAATTTTAAGGTATTGTTAGTCTAAAAAATAAATTCAGCCCCTACTAAAAATATTTAATTGTATATAAGTGTTAAATTATGTGTTTTAATCCCCACTGAACAAGAAACTTAGATCTGCCCTTGTAAGTATGGTTGTGTGTGTGCAGACGCGCATTTGCGTGCGTGCATGTGTACGTGTTGTGTGTATATATATATATATATATATATATATATATATATATATACATATATGTGTGTATGGTGGCTATATGTATTTGTATGAGGCCCAGGAGATAATAGCTCATGGCATACATGTATAAATACAAGAGTATAAAGATACCACTAACAGTGTCAATGGAGAATTAAAACAGTAAAATGACAAAGCTACAATCAACGACTTACAGCCCATAGAAAGCCATCACACGGCCAGAAAGGGCATAACAGCGCGACTCGAGAGATGTCAAACACTGACCATGACAATAGTAGTGGTAGGACTATACTACTATTTTTATACTATGTCATAAATTATTATGCCTTGGGTCAAAAATTATATTTGAGCATTTCCTATATAAGAATAGTGATTACCAAACAATAACAAACTAGCCTATCATTAGGCTAAAAGAAACAATAAAAGACAGAAAATAAAAAGATATACCTGAAGAAAAGATTTCTTCGATTGCACTTAGAAGAATTTACAAAATATAAAAACTGAAAGAAAAGAAAGATAGCTTGTTCAAGCTTTGCCTAACAACAAGAAAATGCCGCCTTCTTATACAGATTTGCGGACTTGAAAACAAAATGAAAAGCAGCCTAAACCGGATTCGAAATGTCTGGAGTCCGGGGTCACTATACACTCACGTGAAAAAAGCAAATCATTGCTTTTACTTTACATAAAGCAAATAGTAGACTTTGTCTACTGAAAAGGACAATCCTCCTGATAAAAGCGAGATTCCACTTAGCATGACTCCGTAAATTTCGGCTTTATGAATCAGTCCAAAAATCCTTTAAGCATCTTCAGACTTTATCTTTATCTTTCCATAAATTTGTCCAAGAACAGTATCATTGCTCCTGGGCAGGTGCTTTACCTTTTTGTTTGGCTATTAGTGTTTTCTCGATCAGGACATCTTTTAGGCTGTCCCAAACATCTTCTGCCAGCACATTAGGATTCTGTGCTTCTCCTGCTAAAACATTGAATTGATTTGAACGCATAGACGTGTCTGATATAGAATCAACATCATGGTCATCACCATCAACTTCTTTTCCAAAGTTTTTCAAAAAATCCTGCTTTATTGCATCGAGATAGGACGCCATAATATCGCCTTTAGAAGTATGCTGTTGTCGCATCTAGATTTTGCGTAGAAAATGAGAAAAATGAGATTCCTCTTCTTGAGTTGATTGCTCCACTTGTTCTTTGTAGATTTGCACCATCTGAGTGATTTCATCCACCATAACTTATCCATAAGGCTTATTCGTCTCTGGATCAATTTTCAAAAGTTTTTGCCAAAATTTAGAAAAGAATTTTCTTTTTAAACAAAACATTTTTTGTTTATTCATTACGGCTATGGGTACCCACTTCCAAATCCATGGGGCACCAAATTCCATAAAGAAAAATAGAGAACTCGATCCTTCAATATAAAGATCAGGATTATTTCCAATATGGGGGCAAGAAGCTAACCATTCAGTAAAAAGTCCTTTATAAGGTTCAGGTAAAATTTTTATGGGAGGTCCATATTGAGGCCACCAAGTATGGATCCAATCAAGAAATTTTCTCTGTTGAAAAATTTGGGGGTTAAATTTTAAAAACCAAGTAGGTTTTTTCTGAGGATTTTCATATAAGAAAACTTTAAAAAATGCTTCAACATAATCCCAATAATTAAATTGGTAAACATTTTTATTATCATTAGGATAAGTAAATTGTCTCTCAGCCATAGTGCTGATTCCCCAATCTGAGGGTGAAAGAATTTTCTTAATATAAGTTTTACTATAAGTGTAAATCGGAAGAGAATTATTCCTTTTAAAATGTTCAAATTCACAACTATCAGTTGTCTGCAAGAGAGACTCATAAAAGACTCTTGACTTGTAATGATGCACAGGGAAAAAGAAGTTATTAAGATAACGGTCCATAAGGTACCATGGGTCATTTTTCCATTACTTATCCGAAATCTCAAGGATAAGAATAGTTTTCTCATGACAATGCGATTCATAAGAATCAATCCCATCTTCCTGTTCCACAATATTGGCATAGGATGATGCTTGTGGGGCAGAAGAATCTGCATCAAGTAATTTCTTGATTTGTGCATAATTTGGATGAGATGGATCGATAGTAACACCACCACTAGTTAGATTAACTAACTGTTTTCCTGCAATGACCCTTTGAGAGTCATTTTTTCCACGTCCTCTTCCTCTATCCCTTTGAGGGTTAGAGTAATTTCCCCTAGTGGGGAGCATCCTGCAAAAATTCGCGGGTAAGGAAATCAGGTAGGGAATTTTTATCCCCTTTGATATAACAAATATCAAAATCAAAAGGAGCAAGATGAGCTTGCCATCTAGCAAACATTTGCTTAGAAACATCATGCTTAAAATCTTTTTGAAACATAAATTTTGCAGCACTACAATCAGCACGTATAAGAAATTTTTGATTATATAAATCATCTTGAAATTTTAAAACACATTTAACAATTGCAAGAATTTCTTTTGCAACAGCAGCATAATTTTTCTGACTATTTCCCCATTTGCCAGAATGAAACCTAACAAGCAATTCTTGTTTTGATTGAGGATGAACTTGTTTTAAAATTCCTCCAAAACCAATATCTGAGGCATCAGTCTCAATGATTTTATCCCATGCAGGATTAGCTAAAGAAAGACATGGTAATTTGGCAACTTTAGACTTTATTAATTTAATAGCATTCGTATGAGCTTCTGTCCAAACAGAAGGATATTTTTTCAATTTATCATATAAGATAGCAGTATCAAAAGCAAGATTCTGATAATAAGGCAGAATATAATTTAAACTACCAAGAAATCTCTGTAATTGAGTCTTATCAAGAATTTCATCAGGAAATTTAGAAGCAAAATCAATACTTCTATTTATAGGAATAATTTTCCCTTGTTCAATATTATGACCTAAAAATCTAATCTTTGTTTGACAAAGAACCATTTTTGGTCTAGATATAACCAAACCACTTTGTATAATAATATTTTTGAAAATATTCAGATGTTTAAAATGTTGTTCAATATTTTTGAAAAATACCAAAATGTCATCAATATAAACAATAATAAAATCACTATAAGGAATAAAAATATCATTCATAATATGTTGAAATTCTGAAGGGGCATTCTTCAGACCAAAAGACATAAAATTCCATTCATAATGTCCGATTGGAACAGTAAAAGCAGTTTTATATCTATCAGATTCATGGATTTGAATTTGCCAATATCCTGATTTTAAATCAAACTTTGAAAATATCAAAGCATCATGCAATCTATCCAAAAGATCTTTTTTATTAGGGATAGGATACCTAATCCATTTAATCACTTTATTAAGAGGTTTATAATTAATAACAAGTCTAGGAACACCTCTTTCTTGTTCCGAATGTTTATTAACATAAAAAGCAGTACAACTCCATGGAGAATGAGAAACTCTTATTAATTTCTTTTCTATCAAAGAATTAATTTCTTTTTTACACAATTCCAAATATTCAGAATTCATTTGACAAGGTCTAGGTTTTGTCGGTATATTCTTTTCAACAAAATCTTCTTCATATGGAAGAGTAACAATATGTTTTTTTCTATTCCAAAAAGCATTTGAATGATCATTACAAATTTCAACAGAAAATTGATCTTGAATTAATTTAATTTTTTCTTGAATTTTTGAAGTCTTTAATTTTTCTTCAATATTATAAAAAGAAATTTCTTTTTGAATAAAATTCAATTGATAATTTTTTGCAATAAGCAAATCTTGAATTTGATTTAAAAAATTTATTTTAGGATCAGTTATAAACTGAAAATGTAAATTCATCCCTTGAAAAGAAGCTTTTATACCATTAGCATCTATATGAGTAAGGGGCATAATTTCCTGTATAAAAGGAGTACCAAGTATAACTTGATTAGTCAAATTTTTAACCAATAAAAAAGTAGCAGGTATACAAACCTTATCATGACAAATGTAAGTGTCAGTCAATTTATATTGGACATGTAAATTTTGTCCAGTAGCAGCAGAAATAGTATGAGTCGTTTTCTCAAAATATTTAGTAGGAATCAATCCTTCCTGTATACAATTTATATCTGCTCCAGTATCTATTAAAGCAATTAAATCACGTTTAATAAAACAATCTTTTTCAATTAAAAGATTAATTTTAACATGCCATTTCTGTGAGGTAACTAACTTGAGATTAGCTAGTAGATTATGCTGATCATCAACATATAAAGAATGAGAAATTTCTTCTTTTATTTTTCATTTTTCTATTAAAGATAGGCGATAATCCATTTTATCATTTTGTTGTTTCAAAGTTTTAATTTCTTCCTTTAAAATTTTTACTTCTCTATTTAAATCATTAATAGTAACTACAGTATTCTGTTTTTTATTTAATTGATTTATCAATTCTGAAAATCTATATGGTTGTGGATCCTGTATAATAGGAGTTTTTAATTCTTGATTAGAATTAAAACAATCAATAATTTTAGCTTTCAGCTTTGTATCACTAATATTATCAAGTAAATCAACAATCTTATCACTTGAAGTTTTCACATTTAACTCAATATCTTGAAATTGGGATTGTAATTTATAAATATCAATATCAGATTCACTATCATCTTTTTTACATTTATTACAACATTTAGTATCATTTTCATCATCAGAAAAACTAATTAAATCATCAGATTCAATAGCATGTAAGTTATCACTACTAGTATTACTAGTATCCGTATCACTATCAGATTTGTCACTATCTGAATTTAATAAGACTTTAGCTAAAGATTCTTTAAGCTTATCATCAATATCAAGACTATTAATTTTCTTTTTAATTCTACATATTTTAGCACACTCGCCTCTTTTCCCACATGTATAACACGTAGGTATTTCCTTTTGAGGAACATAACCCTTTTTCTCATGCCATGCGCGTTTTCTAGCTGCCTGTTTTTTATAAGCATTAGACTTATATTTTTTATAATATTCCATTTTATGAGGTCTTTCTTTATTACGTTTTCTAGGTTTATTCCTAGAGGTACTAGGTATATCCATAGCAAATTGTTCACAAAATTCTCCTAACTGATTTTTCTCAGTTAATTTCTGTTTCTTCAATTGATAATTCATACGAATATCATTGCAAAGAGATAATCCCTCTTCTACACATAAAGTAATAAGGGTACCATAATTTAAGGATTCCCAATCAATATTATTACTATCTGATCTTTGCCTAAGATTTTTCCTAATTCTTTCTGCAAAAACAGAAGGTAAACCATCAACAAATTTTGATTTCCAATGATTACTATTAGCATCAGGGAGATTCATTACTCTAGACAAGAAAACATCCTTGTACCATCTAAAAGATGTTAAAGTAGGACAACGCAAATTCTGCAACAAAGTCCTGGAATTATCATAATGATGTAGATATCTACTTGTAAAATGTTCACATATAACAAGACACAAAGTATAAACAGCATTTTCTTGCACATTTTCACCTACTATCTTAGTAGTATTTAAAATTTCATCTCTTTAATTTTGAACTAAATAATTATCCCACCAACCTTTAAGTTGGCCAGCAAATCCTGCTGTAATCATCAAAGCTATCTGTCTATCAGAATTCCCATTTTGTTTACAAATAGTAGAATACATAAGCATTCTATGAGCAGTATTATAAATCTGTAATTCTGTTTGACCATCAATAGACCATTCATATATTTGTCTACCATGAAACGTAATAGTTTCAGTCATTAATGGTTCTTCAAAAAGAACATCCTGTGGAGTAGGACGAGGATAATAATATTTTATTTGAGTGGGAACATCTTGATATCTATTCCTATAATTTTTTAATTTATTGACATCAAAAGCTAATTGCAAATTTCTAGCATGAGCTATTTTTTCTTCCTGAGTAAGATTTGGTTCAAATTGATCATTAATCATACTAAGTTTCGAACCTTTTAATGCATCATCTTACACTTTTTCTAATTTAGAAGTGGAAGGTGCTAATTTAAATCTATCTATAAGAGGTGGAGGCTGCAAATCAGCTTGAACTTCAATCACAGTTTCTGAATCTGAAGAAATTGATTGTTTCTTATTTGCAATTTTTTCATATTATTATTTATTTGCTGAAGTGTATTCAAAACTAAAGAAAGTTGTTCACCAAAAATTTTAAGTGAAATATTTGTAAAATTATTTTGCTTAAAAAGCTTATTTATGTGGTCAGTGACCGTAGGTAAAACATTATTATCAATCATTTTCATAAAAGCATTGCCTTCAATTTCAGCTGAAGTTTTAGCATCTGAGTGTTTAAATGGTTGTAAAGGCGGATAAGTAGCCTGTAAAATTTTTGTAGAACCAAAAGTTCCAATATTCCATTTTCTTTCAATAACAGCAATATTAGCATTCATAAGATTTTCAAAAAACCAAGGAACAAAATATTTATGTTCTTGTATATCATTTAAATGATTGTAAAACTGATCTCTGAATTGAAATCTTTCCTCTTGTGAAAAATAAGAGAAAAACCAATCACGAAATTCTTTCCATTTGGGTTGTAAAAACTCATTATAAATAAGTTTTCTTTATTTACTTCCTGGTGTAAAATCCATTAACCACTAAAATTAATTTCTGAAGTATTACTTCCATAATCAGAAGGAGTAGGATTAACCCCAAATCCAAGAATATATTTTTTAATGCCTTGAGGAATTTGACTTTTAGTTAATCTTATTTTCTCTATTATTTCTTGTGGAATTTCCAAATTCTCAGCTAATAATTCAGGCTTATCAAGTTCAGATTTATCTAGATCTTCTCTTATATGAGAAATCGAAGCTCTAGATAAAGAAGGTATATCTACCCTGTAATCTAAAGGAGATATATAACTGTGTGATGACACAGATCTAATAAAGCGAGGAATACCTAAATTCGACATATGTTGAAATTTAAGTCTAATTTGACTTTCAGGAGTCTGTTCTACTTCTGTTAATTCAGTTTCAATTCTAGGTTGACTAGGAACAGCTTTATCTATTTCCCAACATTCTGGAAATTCTATTTCATCCCATTGAATCATTCTTCTAGTAGATATCTTGGATCTACTCAAATTAGTTTCTATCATAATAGTTTCACCTGTTTTATCCTGTAATTTACAGTTAGGGTTAAGGGTATGTAACACCTTATAATATATGCGATAACATATACACATAATTTGAGATCCAATTTTATAATCATAACCATGAGCTTTAACATATAATGTAAGTGCATCAAGTATATTCCTATCAGATAAGGAAAGCTGTAAATTTGGTCTAACATTAAAATAAACTGGTCCATGTGCCAGACTAGTTTGCATAATTCCTATCAGAGATTGTCTCCAATTATTATTTCTAGCATCTCTAAGAACTGCCATAAAATTTTCTGGTAAACCTGATAAGGTTAATGGTTTAAAAGTAATTTGTATCAATCCAATATGTAAAAATCTATGCGTATGAGCATATCTATCAATATCATTTTGAGATAACAATTGAATAGTAAGTTCATTATCATCCATAGGGATAGACTCTTCTATTGTTTTAACTATATGTTTAATACCAAGATTTTCAAAGATACCAAACTGATATATTGTCCTAGGTTCTATTCTAGGAATAGTCCATTTATTTAATAATTCTAAATTCTGAGGGAGATCATATTCTTCCTTCTTAACATTCTTGACATAGGTCTTTGACCTAAAAGGATTTATCATTTTGATAAAATACTGTTTGGTAAATCAACTATACTATATAGTCCATGGCTCTGATACCACTTGAGGCCCAGGAGATAATAGCTCGTGGCATACATGTATAAATACAAGAGTATAAAGATACCACTAACAGTGTCAATGGAGGATTAAAACAGTAAAATGACAGAGCTACAGTCAACGACTTCCAGCCCACAGAAAGCCATCACACGGCCAGAAAGGGCATAACAGCGCGACTCGAGCGATATCAAACACTGACCATGACAATAGTAGTGGTAGGACTATACTACTGTTTTTATACTATGTCATAAATTATTATGCCTTGGGTCAAAAATTATATTTGAGCATTTCCTATATAAGAATAGGGCAGGTTTGGGGTGGGATATCTATCCCCACACCTTACCCATTATCTAAAAAGTTCCCTTAACACATATCCCACCCCCACGTTCTATACCTTTATCCCATGTCCTCGAATCCTAGTGGAGAATAGGAATTGTGTGCACGTTTTTAATTATTCTTTTAAATTTTACGATATTAAATTTGATTTAACCATGAAACTTTAAAATAAAAATTTAATTTGAACTATGTAACTTCAAAATATAAATTAAAAAATATGATAATGATAAATATAAATATAGGTCTTAAATAAATGTCGAATATTTATTATATATTGAGTCTTATGCTTCCAGTTACATAGTAAAAATAATATTATAGTAACTAAGTTTTAAGCATTTAAAATTCTGACTAAAATCATTGTGTATGAGAATTATATGTGAAAAAAGAATACCCCTTTGTGTAATTAGAATTAATCACTTTTTTTATAGCATGTCAATATATAATAGTAATTGAACATCTTTAAAATATAACCCTTAAATGTTGTTTGAAATTATTTTGAAGAACAATTAGAAACAAGTAACAATCTCTTGAATCAACTATGATTAATAGTGAAAGGAATGTATTTATGTAAAATAATTACAAATGTCAAGTAATGACATGTAATGTCTTAATCAAAAGAATGATTATAAAATCCTATTGAATTTTCTATTTTTCCTTCTCTATTTTAGTAATAATTTATTTAATGTCATTTTTTCACACTTTTATATTTATAATTCTAAATTTCAGTACATATGTAAAACTAAAGATATAAAAATAACCATACATGTATGATAGGTAGGGAAGGCTTATCGTCGCGCTTCATCTTGTCCCTGCACGGGGATTAAAAGTTAATTCCTACCACCAACTTCATTCCCCATTTCTCACCCTAATCCCAGCCTCATTTAGGGTAGGGGCAGGGCACGTACTCGTAAAATTCGCTCTTATTGTCATCCCTAGTTACCATCTTAGTCCCCAAAACCCCCCTTCCATAACCCACCCTATCCCTACAACCCCCTACCCATGACTCAACCTATTCCCGTGACAACTCCCACCCCTATGTGTATGTGTTCTTGAGTGTATTAGTGTGCATGGGTAGGGAGGCATAAATTGGTCCAAATGTTTTTTGGGAAATATATATAATTTTAAGGTATTATTAGTCTAAAAAATAAATTCAGCCCCTACTAAAAATATTTACTTGTATATAAGTGTTAAATTATGTGTTTTAATCCCCACTGAACAAGAAACTTAGATCTGCCCTTGTAAGTATGGTTGTGTGTGTGCAGACGCGCATTTGAGTGTGTGCATGTGTACGTGTTGTGTATATATATATATATATATATACATATATGTGTGTATGGTGGCTATCTGTATTTGTATATATGCGTGTGTGAAATGTGTATATGTACATATATATGTGTGTGTGTACATGTGTGTGTGTGTGTGAGAAAGAGAGAGAGAGAGAGGAAAGATGGGGAAGAGAAGGATAAAAAGAGAAAAGAGAGAAATTTGGTGACTAAATTGAATTTTTATTAAAAATAATAAAGATTAATTAAAATATTATAATCATTGTCCCATTTTACCCATGTACTATTTTTCATTTCGGCTAAATGTAATCTCTTTTTTAACGCTAAGGATTAAATTGGTAATTTTTTCTTTTTTTATAAGAAATTATGTAATGGTTTCAGGGTTAATGCACATACATATAAAGAGATGCAAATGAGAGATGTATCAAATGGCAAGAGACTGATTTTTGCCTTCGGAGAAAACTTTGGATCCAAAGGAGATAAGCTCATTCTTACAAATATGAACCACGAACAAAATTTTTGTAAAGATTGCCCTTTATATATTGAAGATTCAACCGTAAAAGACAAAACAAGCCAATTGTAGCTGACCTTTAGTGGCGGTTTGTAACGAACTAAGATTTTGAGGAAGAATAAAAAGACATAAAAAAAGGAAAATTACAGAGAATTAAAGAAAGAAGAACAAAATAGAAATAAAGATAGTGTTTGCTTGCTTTGTTCTATGCCTTCTCTCTCCTTTTATAGGCTACTCAACACCTCACATGTCAATTGCCTTAGCCAATTCCAACTATAACTAACTGGACACGTGGAGTCGTTACATTACTCCCCCATTCGAAAGAACCTTGTCCTCAAAGTTCAGGCTAGAAAATTCATCCATGACTTCTTGCGCATTGAGCCATGTTGCATCTTTAAGAGAAAGATTATCCGATTGGACCAAGACCAGCCTAGGAGTTAAACCATCTGGTTCACCAAGTCTCAGTGACGAAACTTATTTGTTGAACTCAATAGCCTAGATATGAAGTAGATTTTCTGCAGGAAATTTATCATCAAAACCCAAACCACCAATATCAATTACATCTTCCTTTAAGGCACCCATCATAAGGCAAAATAGATCACTCATTTCCATTTCAACCTTCATTGTTTCACCATCACTGCTTACTAGTTTTCCCTGACCAAGTAAATTTGGTACATGCACGAGCTTATTCAAGATTCATTAGATTCTCAATGTCATAACTACCAATGAGCATGTAACTTTGCTTTTCAAGAACCTCCTCCATATACAAAGCTTGGCCTCTTCCATATGCTCTTGTAAGGAAAGTTTTAACATAGTGCACGAGAACAACAGCAAATTTAGGCATTGCTTGAGCCCAACCAAGAGCTCATTTGCCAAGAAAACTATTGCTAAAAGTCCTTGTAATATTATGGCACCAGTAGCAGCAACTTTCCTTGGCATACAAAGGAATTCAACCATTGTTTGCAGGTACTTCACAAGCAAAGAAGCATCACACTTTCTCATTGCTTCAACGAAGTCATCTGGCGTAGACTCTGAAAGCCAAGTGGGAATTGGAAGAGAAACAATTTTCACATCCTTGACTGCACCATCGCCACTATTCACCCTTGTTATAGTATGCCCATCTACCTCCTCAAGTAAGCTACCATATTGGAAGGTGCAATCCCACTCAAACCGAGTAGGACCCATGCTCATTACAAGCTCAAATATTTCTTCACAGCTTGCTTCGACAACACCAACAGCTTTCATTGCTCTACTACAACTTTTTGGAAAAATATTAACTTCAAGAAGCTCCCCAAAAATGCGAAGCCCGCTTTGACATTGAAGCAGGCGCTAATACTTTCTAGAAAATGCATGATTGTTACTGTTCTGGTTAGCCAAGTCTGAGTCTAATTCCTTTGTCCAGTCAAATATAGACTTAGGAAGGCCATTTCCCGTTGTTGTTCTCCGTAACGAATCTGAATGAGAATCATCTTCATCCTTAGCTGCACTAAACTGACTTTCACGATCCAATGAGGAAGACTTCCATCCACTATCCATTCCGGATTTATATTCAAAAGAATTATAATTGTTACTGTTTGCACCTTGTGACTCTTGATGCTGATCAATAACAGATTCAATTTTCTCCTTCCAAATCAATGCTTCTTGGATGTTAAAAGCTACCATCGTAATGCGAGGGTACTTCTCTTTTGTGTTATAAACAGAGAGAACATAAACCATCTCCTCAAGAGAAAACATCAACAGATTGAATGGGTTCTCTATCATGAGTTTTACAACCGGATACCCAGCGATGCTCCAAGTCTGGTACTTTATTGCTTGCTTCCCTATGTAACGTCCAATCTTACTGTCATAGTACTCAGGTCATCTATCCCGAGCTAGGCGCTGCTCCAATAGCTCTATTGATTCATCCATCATAGCTGTTGAAGATGATGACGAGCCATTCTCCGAACCGTTGATATGGTTTTCTAGATTGTTTCCAACACTCGACGGATGTTTTAACATTGTTTTGTGAGGCATCACAACACCTTCATCATAATTTAGTGTCTCTATGTCTGCCAAGTTTCCATCAACATCTTTTTCCATATGCTCTTCATGTAATAGATTCTTTGCCATTTCAATTTCATGGTGCAATTTATCCTTGATTTCAGTCACAAACTATAACTCATCCTCTGACTTCTGCAATGTCTTCCACATGCTATGATTTTCAAATTGTACCTCTTCTAGTGTCCTCTCTGTTGAGAAGAAAGTGGTTGAGCTTGATGTGCGTTCCCAGCTAGAGTCTGCATTGATGCAGATTGATGAACTAAAATCTGAAGGCAGTCTCCTCAGGAGAAACTTTAAGTCGAAATTCTTCACAGACATTTTATCAAACATCCTTTTAGCACTATCCAAATCACCCATTTTGCAAGACAATTCAATCAACCCTTTTCTCACAATCTTGATCAATGGCAACCATCTCATCATCTTCATCATCAACCCTTTCTACAGAAGAAAGATAATCCTTCATCCCCGCTTTATGTTCAAATTCTAACTCTTCGTCCAGCAAAAATGTGTCCCCAAAATCATTGGATGCGTCATCAAGATTCTGGCCATACAAATATGAAGTCAATTCCCTCTGGTCACCTTCATGGCTTTTATGAGCACTAGTTTTTTCTCGAAAAAGATCCTCGCAAATGAGATCGTTCTGCTAAACCATCATTCTTAATGTGGTTGATAATTTACTCTGAATTTGTTCCAGGGCTAGATTAACCATTTCCTACAGTGGATGAGTAAAATTGGTCATTAGTCGGTACCTTCTCCCCGTTGTTCTCTGCATCATTGTGACTAGCTACTTTTTGATCATTTCTGCCCACTTTGTGTTTGTCCCAAGCTTCGTCGATGGTTTTCGGCGAGGACTGTGAGTTCTTCGACTGCAACGCGTTCGGTACATGAGTTTCGTAGCCATGACATGGTTGTGCCAATTCGTCAACAACCGAAAAGTAAGTAAGTGTAGCCACCGTTACTGGGACAGGTTCCGCCACGACTACCACCATTGAGTCGACGTAATCCGACCACACATGAGCCAAATTCTGATAGTGTGGAACCATGGATTGGACATGCGACTGTGGTTGAGCTTGTGGGTACATCAATTCTGGATAATAGTAGCCTGGGAACGGTTGTTGAGAGTATACTGGCGAATAATAGGGATAGTATTGTTGAGACGGTGGGATGTAAAGGTCGTACCCAGCATACCGCGGATAGTATTGTTGAGACTGATAATCCATGGCGTGTAGTCTGATACCGTCGGCCATAGAGTCAATGAAAGCACCAATGTAACGAACTAAGATTTTGAGGAAGAATAAAAAGATATAAAAAAATAAAAATTATAGAGAATTAAAGAAAGAAGAACAAAATAGCAATAAAGATAGTGTTTGCTTGCTTTGTTCTATGTCTTCTCTCTCTTTTTATAGACTACTCAACACTTCACATGTCAATTGTCATAACCAATTCCAATTATAACTAACTGGACATGTGAAGTCGTTACACGGTTTTCATCATCCAAGTCAAAGCTATCAAATGAACAACGAATTTATTTTGTTCTTTGTGGTTGTGCCAAAAAGATATAAACAAATGTTGCAAGGAAATAATCGAATCTTTTACTTTCTCACGAATTCTTCTCATTTTCCGCAGCGGAATTTGAATAGATCGAGGCGACTATTATGCCTTACGCTAATCTTCTGTAAATTAATTTTTTAAGTTCAATAATGGAAGGTTTGACCAGAAAAAAAGTTCAATAATGGAAGGATATTAATATCCAATTAAGCCATTAGATAAAGACAATCATTCTCCCACATAATAAATCATAAATTTTGCAATTATTTCATAAAATTTTGGATTATTTTTTCTTATTCAATTGAGTTTAATATGGAATACCATAAATATTCTATCGTTATGTCAACTTGGGCCTAGCTAGTCTAGTAGTTTTATCCATCTCCAAAAAAAATATAAACATCGAAATCATGATTAACATTATTCATCTCTAAAAATTTTCATCCGTAAGGTTAAAATTTCTTGAATCATTTTTGTAAATGAAGTTTTTTCTGGATATCATTTCTTTAAATTAGTTTTTTTTTCCTAAGAAGCGAAAAAATGTCATTTTAATGTTAAACATAAGAGTCAATACCACTGATGGTCCTATGCATTTGGGAGTTTTGATATTTTGGTCTCAATTTTTTAAAAAAAATTATTTTAGTCCTTAATGTAATTTAAATGTGATTTTGTTGGTCCAACTGACTTAAATCGTCAACTTTTTAAAGTTTTTAATACGTGACCCTTACGTGTGTATACACTTGGATTGTCAAAATTTTCCTAAAAGCTAAGTACCATCTCTAATACACGTACGAGTCCAATGTTAAAAACGTTAAAAAGTTGATAGTTTAAGACAGTTAAACCAAAGACGTCACACTTAAAATACATTAAGGACTAAAATGATCATTTTAAAAGATTTGAGACTGAAGTATCCAAATCATCAAACATATAGGACCACTAGTGATATTTACTCAAAACATAAATTAGCACTGGGTTCACTATATATGATCCTTTACTTTTACTAGTGGTATATGATATACATTTTTCTTAAATCGGTCAATAAAATTACATGTTAGCGCTCACATGCTGCAAATATAACAATTTGCACGTCCATATTTGTGAGTTCAGGTCTCTTCAGACTTGTATCTCTTGCCTTCAAATTTGTGCTACCACCTACCAATTTGAAAAGAGGAGAGCAACAGATAGCATAACAATGCAGCTCTCACATGGAGAATCAGATTTTTGACCGAATTCAAATTGATATTAGAAATAGAGCTTATTGTAGGCAGAAGTTTATTAAATATTTCGGATAGTACTGATCTACTTGTAATGCTTGAGATTTAGATACTATAGAATCCTTTATCTAGGTCGTTCATTTTTGAGTTTAGACTTGTTATTGTGATACTTTTTTTACTGTTTTATTTTTAACCGAATACTTACTTCTTTTCAAGAGTAGCCTAGTAATAAATTATTTCTCCTAAAATTTGAAAAATTAGAGTTTGAATTTTATGAGTTAGAGAAAGGTCAGGGTGGGGGTAAAAGAAAAAAAGTGTTATAATCATAGATTTAACCCAAAAAAAAAAACCGAGTACTTGCTTTCTTTCTTTATTTATTTATTTTAAAGAAAGCAGCTTAATCCATACCCACTTTCCGTCTTGATTGAATTGCAAGAGACATTGCAAAGATGACCAACATGATTTTTTTTTTTTTTTCCTGTTCGACGGCACCAGCAGGGGTAGCCGGGCCCTCAATATTTTTTTTTTTAAAAAAAGTTTATGTAATATCGTTAAAAAAAAGTTAATGTCGTTAAAAATATATATATAGTATCATTAAAAATAAGTTAACGACCCTCTTTTTTTTTTTTTTTGGTCATGAATATTCTTATTTGAATTATGGGTCCCCAATTTTAAAATTATAGCTCCGTCCCTGGGCACCAGTTTGTTGAATTGGATCTTGGCAAGAATATTTTACTTACACGGCAATCTATTAGGCTATCTTCAATAGGGACTCTAAAATATAAATTTTTTCAAATTTGGGTATTTTTAGAATCCCGGGACTCTAAAAGCAACAATATTCATAATAAAAGTTCGTTGGGTCCAGCACTTTTGACTTAAAAGATGTCAAAATAGAGTCCGGGCTCTAAAAACATCAACAAATTTGTTGAAGAAAATAGAGCCCGAAGCTCTATTTTGACATCTTTTAAATCAAAAGTGGTGGACTTCACGAACTTTGGTCATGAATAATGTTGCTTTTAGAGCCCCGAAGCTCTAAAAACACCTAAATTTCAAGGCGTGTGATTGACTATGTAGAAAGTTATATTAGAAGTAAACTAAAGAAAGAGAAAAGGAAAGAGAAAATATTAAGTAAGAAAGAGAAAAATAAAAAAGGAATAAAAGAGAGAAAAAGAATTAATGAAGAAAGAGAAATAAAAAGATATGTCAACTTGGCATGCCAACTAACAATGCCAAATATGAGATGATAAAAAGTGATGAAATAAAGGTGACATTGAGCATTACTCTAAGGTAGTGATTGGTACACTAGAATGAATTTGAACAAAAATAGAATGGACCAATGAATGAAATAAACTTGAGAATGAAATAAACTTGAGAATGCGAACGACATACATGGTATGCTCTAAGAATGAAGAGTAGCAATAAGAATGCCTTGTATAATATGACAGTATTTAACTTTTATTATTATAGTATTAAAAATATGAATAAAAATGAACATAACCGTAAACAACATAAATACAATAAATAATAATAATAATTAATCACAACAACAATAAATAATAATAACAATAATAATAATAATAATAATAATAATAATAACAACAACAACAATTATTATTATTATTATTATTGTTGTTATTATTATTTTTTGTCATTATTATTATTATTACTACTAATAATAATTATTATTATTATATTAATAATAATAATAATTTTTTATTTTTGTTATTATTTTATTTATATTTATTATTGTTATTATTATTATTATTATTTTCACTTTGATTTTTAGTTTGTTATTATTATTATTATTATTATTATTAACTATTATTATTATTGTTATTACTTTGGTTTTTATTTTTATTAATAATTATTATTATTATTATTATTATTATTCTTATAATAATTATTATTATTTTTGTAATAATAATAATAATTATATTTCTTAATTATTATTATTGTTATTTTTATTATTATTTATGTTATTATTATTATTATTATAAAACAAACTATATATAAAAATTATGTTATATGGGGGGTACGGTAGTAAAGTTCATTTCTAAACACATGAGAATGAACTATTCCCATGTATTTGCTCCGGAATAGCTATTTCGATATACGCGGGAATGAAATTATCTTGGGAATGAGATTTTCAAGTTCATTCTTTCATACCAATCATTAGAATCGAAAAGAGTTGTGAATGACATTTCATTCCTAACCACATTTAAATATACCAATTGCTACCTAAGAAACCATTGACAATATACAAAATCAGCTTTCGCTTCTGATAACATATCCTTTCAATAGATCCAATTTAAAAAATAAAAATCAGTTTCACATTGTTGCAATAAGAAACCAGTACCAATTACAATCCGGTTCCTTTCTCTTTTTTTCTTTTTCGGATCTTGGTAAGCTTGTTTCATCACATTTTAAACCACTTTTCTTTTTAATAAATGAACTCAAGCTTCTCCATACTTGAAAATTGATTCTTAATTATATTTAAGCCAATTTATTCAGAAATTCAAAACTTTCGCAAATTCAATTCGCAGAAAGTGTGACAATGATATCAATATTACAAATATAACGGCCAATATGGAGACCAATTCCTCTTGTTACGCTTGTAATCGATTTGATACCCTAAAATAGCAAAATAGAAACGGGTTTAACTTGTAATCGATTTGATACCCTAAAATAGCAAAATAGAAACGAATTTAACTTAAAAACGTCATTAACCTCACATTTTTTGTTTTTAGCACTTGAACCTCACCAACACGTGAGGTAAATTAAAAAATAAACAGCTTAACATATCCATACTTTTCGTCTTTAATTGAGGCACTAGTTTGTTGAATTGGATAGCCTTCGTCTTGGCAAGAATAATTATATTACAAGGCAACCTTTTAGGTAACTGGTACTAGGACTAGATTATCTTGGTAAAATGATCCATCTATACATTCTCAACATGAAGTTGCAGTACCAAACAGAGGAAAGTGTGAAACAACTGCTTTTATGGATTGTGGGTTACACTTGATAAGACCATTCTTCTACACCCAAACATCGATATGACACAATTTCCATGTTTCTACAAATGGTAATTATCAATTTTTTAACAGACACCTTTATCGGTCCAAAAATGCTGCCGTCCTAGATTCAATATTCTAGCCAACTTCTGTTCCAAATACTGAATGGCAAAGGGATATTGGCTTAGGATGATAATGATTAAGGTTTAAATTTAAAATTAGTGGGTATCAGCCCGATAAAAATTTGATAACAAAAATTGATAGGGTATCGGTTATAATTTGTTTTTTATAAGAGGTAATTTATGTGTAAATTGACAGGTTTTAGTTTTAGACGTTAAAAAAATCGAAACTCGATTATTAGTTTTGATTTTAAAAGAAATCCATTATATATATATATATATATATATATATATATATTTAAAATAATAGAAGACTAATAAAATTAGTAATTAAAATGATAAAAATTTGAACTAAACTCAATTAAAAAAAAATAAACTAAACTCAATTAAAAGAGATCAGTTAACCCCATTAGACTAATACTTATACTCTTAAAAATTGTCAGTTTTAGTTGTGAATGAATTTTTTTTTTTACATAACTTTTTTATTTTGATTTTTGCTCATAAAATCATTATGTAATTTATTTTAAATTTTATCATTGGCTTGGATTCTTTCATTTTTGGTTTATTTACATTTAAGTTAATTTTTTTTATTACATTTTTCAGGTTATTTTTTTTAATTTAAACTAATTTTTTATTTTTTTAATTAAACAGTCACGGTTATAGTTAACCACAGTTTTTTGAATACTTAACAGCTACAGTTATGGTTAGTGATTTTTAAACCCATTACATTTCGGTTACAGTTATTGTTATAGGTTTGCTAAATTGTTTCAGTTACGATTTTTTATTTTTCACAGTTGTCTGAATTGTTGTTATCCCTAATATTGGGTGATTAGTCTAACAATATTATAACTTTACGAGAGACATCAATGATGCTGGTGAAATGATGATACAATCAGTTTAATCTTTATATGTAATCATGCATATCATTTTATTATACCTGCATCATTCCTTTATTAACAGTGATCTTCTTAACGTAATTAGGGGACTCAAGTCTAGTGATGAGTATGCCAATCAGGGTTTTTTTTAATAATATTTTTGACTTTTTCCACCCGTTTCTGGATATAGATGTCATGGCCGGGCAACTACTTAAGTGCACCAAACAGGAGATGCCATTAGTATTATAAAGGAAAAACTTAGAACTGCAGAATCTCGCGACCAAATGAAACTTGTTTTACTCCAATATATAGGCATATATGGTTCAATGGCCATAAAAGCAATGAACCCAAAACGAAACTTAAGACATCTGGACACTATAAAGTTTTGGCTATACAAATTTTAATTGATTTGAGACTCACTTATGCTTTTCTATATCCTTGTATCTTCATTACCTGAAATTTGAGCATCATGTTCTTGAGATGATGACTTCTCATCCAGTCATATATTAGTGCTTTTAGCTAATTGGTGAAAAGTTTATTGCGTGCTCAAGTAAAATCAGCTGGTGGATTTTTTGTTTTCTTCATATAATAGAGACGTAATCGTGATTTGAACTCAAAATTTCTATTATGATAAATTTTAACTAATCATTCTATCTAACTCTTGAGTAGCAGTCGATGAATTTAAAAATGGAGTATGTGTTTCATGTATGTAACATGTGCCAAAACGCAAATTAAGAAACCTAAGACACATGGTGTCCGGTGTCCGATGTCCCTGCCGTGAGCTCAGACTTGTCATTTTCGAATACGGAGAATTGCACAAATGGTCATTATTTTTTTGAAATTTTAAATTCGTTCATATTGTTCAAAATAATTAATTTAGTCTCTATTATACCCAAAAATTTTAAACTTATCCCTATTATTCAAAATTAGTCAATTTAATCCTTATTATTTTCTAAAAAAATTTAATTTAGTCACAATTTTTATTAAATGTTGACGACTAAATTTAATTTTATATGAAAATAATAGATACTAAATTGAATAATTTTGAACAATAGGGACAATAGACACGAATCTGAATTTTTTAAAAAAAAATAATAGGAAATATATTAACAAATTTTAAATAATAGAAATTAATTTAATTTTAAATTTTGAATGATAGGCGGCGGTTTATGAACCGCCGCCTATGTATTTGAATGATAGGCGGCGGTTTATGAACCGCTGTCTATTAGCAATTTTCATTTTTGGGTCTTTTGCATAGGTTGCGGTTTTAAACCGCCGCCTATTAGCAGTTTTTTTTTTTGGTTTCTATTATGGTCGTTTTCCTATGGTCTATTTTGAGCATTTTCTTTCTGTCAATTTGAGATTTTGATAGGCTTTCTATTTTTAGCAACTATGACATTAAAAATGCATCAAAGACTAATGAACAATGATTTATAAGATACAAGATTGAACAATTTTATAAATTGTCAATGTAAAAATAATAGTGTTTCAATAAACATTCCGCTCTCAACTTATAAGTTGTACCCAAAAATTATATTTTCTCTTAAGATTTGGTCACCAACTATCTTAGAAATTCAAATATACAGAGACTAAAAAAAGCAGTCATGGCCTTGGTCCTTGAAGCTAAAATGAACGGCATATTGTACTCCTGAAAAGATCTGCAAGTCTCCTGCCACTTTGAAAGACCAAAATCATAATCCTCACTTTAATGGAACCCAATGTAAATACTAGAAAACTATATGAAGCATTACCTTGCAAAAACATGTTGCACTTTTCCAATTCTAAGTACTCCAAACATGTTGGCTAAGGTTCAGTCCAACACAACTACATTATGTGATCCAAATTAGTATCAGTAAAATATATATCCACCTTGTATCAAGAACAATCCATCATAGACTAAAGCAGAAATTCAAGTTAGTTTTTATACAAGAAATTAATAACATCCTTTCACTTTTTACATTATAACTCAAGTTTCATGTTTAATAAACAAGGCATCATATTCCACTTACTCAGAACAAAAAGGCATCATGTTCCATGAATTTTATATTGGTAAACTTATCCCGAACAGCAAGGACGAATATCTAAGAGAAATTATATTTGTCAGTCAAACACAAATGAAGCCAATTAAAGATACAAACTAACTCCAGGAGGAATATCTAAGAGACATTTATCCTTGCTTAGGATGTTCTTGAAGAAGCAAACCACTGCAAGTTCCAACGTTTCTTCTTTAGTCTCAAGTTGACATCATAAAATTTACAGATTCATGAAAAAGATAAGCGAATTGGACACTAGTTCATGCACAATTATGTATTCCATGAGGATGAAACATAGAAGATTCTGTAAGTAACGGATTTTATATCATGATCTCAACAGAAATCCATGCCAACACCAATCTATCTTCCAAAAGACCCACCTAGAAAACATCTTTTGGAGAGGCTTTATTACTTCATTGATCCCAAGTTTCTCAAAATTTGCTTACTCTCATGATGTCAGTGCAAAAATAGTTCGTAGAAACATAAACAGGCCTTTTAATATTATGTCGAATGCTTCCTAATATCAGTAACATTCACCGCACCTAAAACAAATCTATGATTACCATAATAGACAGAGTTTCATACTAGACAACCCAATACAACTACTAGTATTCATTATTTTCCCAAGTTTCTAAACACAATTCCAGTTAAAGTGTTAAAAGACTCAAACTTTATGTTAAAAGACTAAAAATTTATGATCTTTATAAGCTATATATGTACAGATTTATTAATATCATAAAAACTTAATTAACAGATAATTATAACAATAATTTAAGTATAAATATACAAACAGATAATAAAAAATAAACAAAAGCCAATGTAGACATTTCAATTTCTCTTCGGTATGAAGCAACATATTTCTATTGAAGAATTCAGACAACCAAAGAAGTACATATCTCTCAAATATCTCAACCACTCTAAAATACCTCAATTTATGGAGTGAAGTAGAAGTTGTCTTGGTTCTCCAAGCTGCCAAACACAAACAAAATAAATATTATTGCTATTAACTCAGTTTGGTTTATTATATAATGATACTAATAGAATTAACATATTAACGAGCCGGTATTCTATTATCTCTGACCTTAAGTAATGATAAGAAAATAAAGAAACAAGTTACAGGCAATATGACAAAATGAGATATTGTACCTTTTACTACCCCTCTATCTTTCTCTTTTCTATTTGTCCCTAATCCATATAATACAAAAACAGAGGAAAAACTAGATCTCACACATACCCTTCAGATCTCACGCACATGTTAATCTTAGTAGTATTTCTAGAAGCGACAAAGGCTCCAAAGCCATGATATATACACGTTTCTGGCCTTCCCATAAGTCCCGTAAGTCCTTATGGATTAAGAAATATATACATATATACATATAAAATAGAGCAGCCAAATTAAAAAAATAAAAATAAATAAATTAAGAAAACAAATTAAACATATACATATATACATATACGAGTTCGAATTTGGGGTTTCAATTACCGAAATTCGAAACCTTTAAATTGGGAACCCTAACTGAACGGGGTTCCCTATTTGGGGTACCTGAAAAAGAAAAAAAATAATTAAGAAAATAAATTAAATAAATACATACACACACACACACACACACACAGATATACATATATGTTATATGTTTCATTTCATTTAAAAAAAAAATTGCAATATATATATATATATATATATATATATATATATATATATATATATATATATATATGCAAACATGTACAATATTATATCATATGTGTATATAAAAAAACAAAAAAAATGTATCTCTTGGAGGAACGTGTGCGCGGATCTAGGCGATTAGGGGGTAGAAGGGAGGGAGATGTGAGATATTGGACAGGGGTGGGGGTATGGGGGGCTGCAGTGGTGTGACGTTGTGCTGCAGGGATGGAGGGGAACGGGTTTGGGGTAGGGGATGGTGGCACTGGTGTGGGGAGGTAGAAGAAGGGTTCATTTTTGCTGAAGATAAAATATGTAAGGGGCTAAGGGCTTTTTTGCTGAAGAAGAAAAAGTAAAAACGCGAGCGTGGGTGGTAAAATTAACGCACTTTTAGCGGAGGTTCCGTATAACTGCCGCTAAAAGTTTACTTTTCACGGCGGTTCCTTAAAACCGTCGCGCAAAATGTATTGTAATACACAATACGCGGCAGTTCTGAGAACCGTCGCAGAAAAAGTGTCATGAATGTCTGCATTTTTTGTAGTGATTAAAATATGACATTTTGATCCATAGACTAATGTTTCTGCGTCATCATTATTCCTTTGAGTTAATTCTATCCAAAAATAGATAGCTAGTTCACGAATTAATTAAATTCTTTACGTGGTTGGATTCACTCAAGGATTGTTTCGTGATCTGAAAATCTATTTTTAGACCAAATTCACTCAAAATACTATCAATGACGTAAAAACATTAATTCAGGGATTAAAAGATTGCACTTTATTGATAGGGAAGTTGATTGACAAAAACAACTAACATAAACTGTCACGCCCCAACTCGACCCCACCTACGATCAGTCAGGATGCAACAGAATTTCGGCAATATAACGATAGTAATTAGGACACCGAGGCTCTAAACCAACCTCTTTAGAACATCATACATCAAACTCCATAAACAATCTCAACAATCAACTCCTCAATTAAGTTAACAACATACAACACAACTATATTATACAATAATCATTCTTCGATAATTCATTCATAGTTATACGCCTCTGTTCCAACATAATATATTAATTGAACATACATATCAAAATAGATTATAAACTAACTTAGTAACCTATCATAGTCAAAAGAAAGACCACTAAGTTAGCAACAACTAGTTCATTATCATTACTACAACTTATACATCATTAACTATAAAGTAAATAAAAGACAACTAGATTAATATACAAGAAAATAAGGTATACAACATCTCAAACATCAAGGACAAGACTCTGGCACATAGGACTCGTCCACATATGGCACATTCTCAGTTTCCTGAGGCACGTACCCGTAATCTTGCTCAATAACACCTGTATGCATGCAATAATAAAGAGTGAGCTTATATAAAACAAGCTCAGTGAGGATCCGATAGATCTCTAACAGTATTTACTATACTCTTTGGAAATGATCATTTGAGCAGTAAACACACAATAACATCAATAACAATATAATCACATAAACTATAATGACCAATCAATAGAGGGTACTCTAGTTGGTGTAGCTCCAAACACCATTACGATCTCAACCGTTCTTCTTGTAACTCCTTATTACTCACGCACCCGAGGTACCTCACTAGCCTCATCCTCCATGACACCTCCGTCATGTGAGCTGAAGGTAGTCTCTGGTAGTCATGCCGTTATCAACTCGACAGCCCGACGCTGCCCAAGAGGTGGCGCACATATACCAAGACTCAGCAATAATAATAAACATCATTCACAGGAAGACAATCTAGAAGAATTGCCTATCTCCCGATTCATCAATCATCAATCAATAATCATCAATTATCATCAATATAACATCCAGTAATCAATTAAATAACAAACAACTAAGTTAGATGACAAAGTAGGCCACCCAACTTAACATGCATTAAACACGTAATCTAACCTTAGTCTAACCATTTACAACTCACAATTCAATCACTCAAATATCACCCAATCAACTAAAGGCTCAATTCAACAATTTAAAGAAAGACAACTTAAACTTCAAATAATCATATCTTACATTCTACTAATCCAAACAACTCCAAATCAGTTTTTAACACTCACACATTCAATCAACTACATTAGTCCTCTCGGAAACCAACCAAGACACATCAAAATCAAGCCCAACAACCCTAAAACCTCAATGCACCTAGGCTGAAATTTTTGGATTTTTACACAAACATCGAAAATTCGGCATTATAACGGCGCTACCACGTAATTAACAAACTTTTTGAAATCGACGGTAATCGATTCCAACCACAACAACTCAAGATATTCATCAAATGACCAATCTAACAACTTTAAATACCCGAAAATAAAAATTTATGCTACAACAGTTCAAATCTCGTAGCAATACACATAAATGATCCCTAGCATGCACTGAGCAATAATATAACTTCAAATTAATATTCTAATAGTTCAAAATGCAATTATAAGCAAAAACATAAAATATGACTTTTGATATCTAGAATTTTTCTCTCACCTTTGATGCGAAATAAGCCTAAATATGTGTGCAATGCGTGCCCAACAAGCGGAATTCAACTCGGCACGAAAAACTATGGACAAAAACTAGGTTTTTCTATGAAAAATTGCTTTGAAAACCTTTGAAATTTCTTTCTCTTTTCTCCCTTGAAGCTCTCGGCTATGTGTGTGTTTTTGAGGGTGTGTTTGTGCTTTGCAAGTGTGTGTTGATGATATATCATGCAAAGGTCAACAATTAAAAATAGTCAAAGTTGAAACAAAGTCATATTTTTAGTCTTTTCTTGTCTTTTAATTCATTTTATTGACTATTTCTTGCTCAACTATTAAATTAACACCTAAATTAATTCTAGACATTATATTTTAGGTGACAAAAAGTGTTACATTAAAACAGTTTCACCCGAGTCGGCTTAAAACTCGTTTTCTTGCAAAAGAAAGTGTAAAAATCTTTAAAATTCCAAAACCGATTCCAAATCCGTTTTAATCAAACATGGGTCTATTAATACCCAAGGACTAGGTTTAAAACGTTTAGAACACCCCTGTAAAAATTTTAGCTGACAGGTGCTCAAAATACTATTCACTAAAACCGACGATAAAATTTCTGATTCCGTTTTTGATGAAAATTTCATGAATGCACACTTAGCATGTATTAGGAGTATTAATCACATTTTTAACAGATTTTAAGTCATATAACACATAAACAGGTCAATTCATGTAAAACAAAGTAAAGCACGCAAATCGAGACAAAGCAAAATATGGGATCTCACATAAACAGCTATTTGTGTTATTTAGCTTTTTTTTGGGACAAAAAAATGACTATTGAACTAATGGAGTCCATTATCAAAAGGGAAGGACCAAAAGATACAAATTAAACATAAAAGGACCAAAATGTTATTTTATAACAACTTAAGGGATTGTTGGTGGTATTAACTATAAAAGTTAGGGATTGAAGGGCAAAATGTTGTTAATCCCTGGAAAATATATAAATTATTAACCTCATTTTGCCTCCACAATGAGTTGTCTCAAATAGCCTTATGAAAATGTTAAAAGCGTATCAATGTGATCCAGTTTGAACGGTATATATATATGGTTAAAAAATAGTATACACATAAACATAAATATATATATATATATATATATATATATATATATATATATATATATGTGTGTGTGTGTGTGTGTGTGTGTGTGTGTGTGTGTGTGCGCGCGCACGCACGCATTGTATTTATGAACGTATTTACTAACTAGTATAAAATTTTGAATATATTTAATCTCATGTACAATATATAACATGTCGATAAAAATTAATAACCTCACTTAAATATTAAAATCTTCAGCCCCAACTCAAGCTAATATACTAAATTAATAGCATCACTAAATGCATAAAATAATAGGTTTTCTTGAATCCTTTAGGATCCAACAAATATATGAAGAAAAAAAAATGATTGATTAAATACATATAAGAAATAGCACATCAAGATTCATAATGGTAAGGAATTTTACTTGAGAAATTTTATTTTCTCCACTAAGCTCTTTCTCAAAATATGCTTTTAAAGTTGTTTGTCTTTTTCTAGATATATGAAAGAACTGGAAACATTTTATCTTTCAGATGTAGATGTCAAAATTAGTCTCAACTAAAATACAATCCAGAGTGGAAGGTCCAAAAGGAAAAAGTGAGATAAGAAGCTACGCCCAAGTGAAGTAAGCCCATCCCAGATTCCCACCAAGAGGAAGGAGGTTCAAGTGGCAAGGAAAGGTGATGTAAGTACTTCGAGACTTTACACCTGTCAAAAGTAATGACGTTAAAGACGTTAGCATGTAAGACAAATGCCTGGGGCATAGAGACCGAAGGAAATCCATCATAATAAATCCACTAGTCAGTTGTCAACCCTCCCATTCAAGTAAAGATTCAACGGATGCGAATGGTTCTGGAAAGATCGCAGGGACTTGAATGCCTCGAAGGGACTAGGGTGATGGGACTCAAAGGCGGCTGTATTTAATGCTCTGACGCACATGCAGTTAGACGAAGCGCGTAAGGGTAACCTAAGGTAAACAACAAGCGCATTTCTTATACAATGAGAGAATGAGAGGAGGCTCGGCTCACCCCACTTGCTGACTAAGAAATCAAGTTGTTATCCTCAACCAATCAGAAGCCTGCAGAGAGATCCACTTGTTACGACGCAACAGCCTCAAGTCTGCTACAGCCAATAAGGAACAAAGAATTTTTTTTTTTTCTTAATTTCCTCCACATGTTTGTTGCTTTAAACGATTTTGATGAGGAAAAATGCTCCAGCAAGTTTGATGAAGCCACGTCTCCCAATTTGCATCCTAGCATATCCCTGCCAAATTCTAGAAACCTTCAAAAATCTAAAACAGAGATGTCTATCAACAATAATTACACATTGACTACCTCGAGATGAGGTAACCCTTGGTGGATTATAAGGGGACTCTGAACCTCTCCTTCTGAAGCTCACAGATATGAGATAAATACCTCCCAGTCGAGAAACGGAACCCAACCAAACTCATAAGCAATGACATACAAGTTTTATTTCTCATCCTTTGACCTTCACACAAAATCACTAATATCATATTGGCATCACAACAAAGCCATCTTACACTCATATTTGATTAAACTTGAGCATCAAAAGTTTTCTCCCTAGAATTCTCGAAGTGGCCTTATTGTGTTAATTTGTTTTACAAACTCCCGCACTCCGAGCCTGGATAAGGATCGAATGACATTATTGACTGTGTAACACATGGATTGAACCATTTTTTGGCATCATCGGAGTTCAATTCTTGAAAATTCAAACTTTTTAAGAATTCAAATTTCATTCATTCTGAAATGAGAATGTAGTTTCTTAACAAAATTTCATATACAGTCCATACAGGTCTTGCATTATATATATATATATTTTTTTTTTGTTAGGCAAGTAATCATTTTATTTCACAGTAAAAAAATAAGAAATCATTACAAAGGATCTTTACATATCAATTTATCCATAATTTGTCACGCAGAGTAAAGAGTCCTATTTTTTATACTATTGACATATTTACTTTGTAAAGAGATTTTGTCCCTAATATTCATCAGAACCTTCTCTATAATTTGTTCTTCCGAGGACAAGCCAGTTCCATGAATTCTACCACTTTTTTCATGCCAGATATGATAGGCACATGCACAAAATATAGACCTTGCAAGATCCACCAGAAGGTTTAAATTTCTTTCGACTTAGATAATAGAGACGGACAAACATTAAATCTCAGTAAACAATAAAAGATTGCTTCCCCAAAAGAAGTGTAAAGTGCTTCCAAATTTTGTTAATAAAATGACATTTAAAATAAATATAGTCCCTACTCTCCATCTTCAAACCTAAGAAAACATAACTTGCATTCTAAATAAGAAACTGATAGTCCACACGATCAATTACTAAACACATCTATTCGAAACAACAATGATGACTTAATGAAACATATTGGTTTGTTTCAAATGATTTCTTTTACAACGTGGATCAATAGTTTTTATTAACACATATGGTGTTGTAAACATGAAGGGGACAAAAATTAAAACATAAAAAATTGGTAGCTCGAAGGAATAATGCTGTAGTATTCTCTCAAGTCAATCTTGCAAGAGAAAGGCCTAGCTAGGTGGACTTAGCTGGACATTAAAATATCTGCTGCAAACAGCTCGAAAGAAAAACGTACGGTGGCACAAAAAATGTGCGCGATTGGAAGATGTAGATAAGCACATACAACTAACTATAATTTTGTCGTAGCATGCTCAATCGATCGATTTTTAAAGCATAAAACTATAACATGGGAATCTTTCACTAGATTGAGATTTTCAATTTTTTGTACAATATTTTTGAAAAATAATAAAGTCACTTGTTTACTTAGTAAAAAAAAAAAAACCAACACTATTTGGATTGTAGGAAAGTAAAGTAGAGAAAAAATAGTGAAGGACAAGAAGAAATGGATTCTCTCGTTTGGGTCCAAAAATAAAAAGAGAAACTAAATTAAATGACTTTATGATTTTTATTTGATTTGACGAAGAAAGGAAAAGAAAATGATAATTTTGAATGAAAAAGTTATGTTATTCATATTTGTTGTATTGTTTTATAATGGGAATTATGTCAAAGTACTAAGTAGAATTAAATAATTCACTCATTAACCTTTCATGTTCCTCCATAATACCCTAAATTGAGAGAAATACAAAATTATCTCATGAAAGAATTCTTCAATATTCTCTGCATAACGTTTCTCCCTTTCCAAAAATCAATCAAAACAAAGGTAAGAGTTCCTTAATCTCTCCCTTTCCTTTAGTTCATTTTCTTTAAAAAGTCCAATCCAAAAACTAACAAGAATTTAACAAATATATTATCCTGGAAACCGACAAAAGAAATCTAATATTCAACTTGTCCAACGAAACAAATCAAAATTCTGCACAAAACATCCATAAAAAGCCTCGCCATTATGATTTTATTCCTTCCTTAACTTTTTATTGTTTTCACCTGTCGCTCGTACACCAAACCTACATAAAGGTCAAGTGTTTATAAAGCAAAAATAAAAATAAAAAAAATGTTAGGTTTAGAGTTTTATAGGTCAAATTTCATATGAGCAATCTAATTGAACTTATATACATAAGCCAAGTAAACAACCTCTTACCGAAATCAATAATATAATGTTGCACTCCTATAGTTGTTTTTGTTTTCGCTTTTTTCGTTTTTTTTTTTATGTGAACTTTTTATCTCTTCCGTAAGTTGGTTAATGCAACAACAGTTAACCACGTGAGCGCGAACCATGTTCACCGGTGAATAAGTACAGGAGTAAGATGTTGGAGAAATTTACAAATTTCAATTATATCGATATATAACATCTAATAGTTGGATAAAATGATTAAATTGTCGATATGTTAAGATAAAGTTTCATATTAGAATTATAATTTCGGCATCAATTGTACTAAAAGAAAATTATATCGATACATACAACATCAACAACAGAAAGAAAATAATATTCTGAAGTTGCATGCCAATTTATTTTTATTTTTTTTTTACTTTTTTGGTGTGGATAAAGGCCCACTTAAAGGGTTTTGTTTTCTTCATCAACTATTTAAAGGGTTTGGAGGACGTCATTTTATAGATGGTGAGATAGATTTAATTGTTTTCATGAGGGAGATTAATAGTGCACGTGGCAGGTGAGATTACAAGTATTAAATAATTATTACTTTATCATAATTAATATTTCATAATATTATAAATCCCCTGACAACCCCACTTAGAATTATTTTACTTTCCCAAACGTGTGGTGGCGCATAAACTATGTAAAAGTACAAAGTTTAATTAAAACCTTTCACTAATTACCTTTCCTTTCCTTCCATAAAACTTTAAATTGAGAGGACTACAAAATCTTCTCATTAAAATTTTTTTCAATCCCTCCATAATCTTTTTTCCTTTCCGAAAATTAATTAAAACAAAGGAAATAATCCATTAATCCCTCCCTTCCTTTTCCTATACTTCTCTTTAAATTGTACAAATCCAAATACTACGAAAGAATTTAACAAATATATTATCCTAGAGAACGACAAAAGAAGTCTAACAAACTGTTTGAAAATATTTGTAGTGTAAAATTCATTTGATTTATAAATAAATTTTGTAAGAATTTGTATTTATAAATAAATTCCTTATTTGGAACTGTAAAATAATATTAAGTAAATTTTATGATTTGTAAGTATATTTATTGTTGGTATTTCTTTTCTATCCCTATAACTTGAAGTTTTGCTTTTGAAACTTCGACAGGAAGGAATATGTATTCTATCAACAACACTTATCAACTTTGAAGTTAAAATTAATTAATTTATATTGATGAATAGATAACATGAGTAAATAATTTATGATTTTAGATGACTAAATATATTAAGGCTAATTGAAAATAAGGGTAGATGATTTGAGATTCTAATTTAAAGACGAAAAATTGAAGATTGGATTAAATATATACATATATGAAAAATAAATTTACCGTGAAGAAGCTCACAAGAATAATAAAAAGAAATAACTACAAAGGAATAAAAAATTATAATTAAGAGTACTAAAAAAGGAAAGAAACTTAGAGGGTAGATTAGTCTTTAAAAGATAAGTAACTAATTTGGTGACTTGAAATTGTAAATTCCACCTCTTGAGCAAATATTTAGATAAAGCTAAGTAATTTCAGGATTTGCATATCTTAAATTCTTAATTTTTTGAAAAGGGGCATCCAAACAAAAAAAAAAAAAATGGATTTCCAATTAAAAATCCACAATATTTTATAAAATTCATTTGTTTCAAACCGTACGTAATAATCAAGTTGTCCAACAAAACAAAACAAAATTCTGATAAAAACATCCATAAAAAGTCTCGTCATTGTGATTTTATTCCTTAACTTCCTTTCGCTCGTACACCAAACCAACATAAAGTGCAAAGCGTTTGTAAAGAAATAATGAAAAAGGTTAGGTTGGGAGGAATTTTATAAGCACTTCCATGAAATAGGTCAAATTTCCTATGAGCATCTTAGATGCTTTAATTAGAGCTGATTTGAATGTGCTTTTAAGCTAAGTTAACAACCTCTTACTGAAATGAATAATATAAGTTGCACTCCTATAGTTGTTCTTTTTTTTTTTTTTTTTTTTTTTTTTTTTTGGGGGTTCAATGAATTTTTTATCTCTCCCGTTTGTTGCTTGCGACAATACTTAAACCAAGTGTGTGCAAACAACTGTTATGATTAAAAATTTCAAGTTAAAACTACAGTTTCAATCTCATTATATTAAAAAGGAAAAAAATACATCGATACAGAAACATCAACAACAAAAAAGAAAACAATACTCTGAAGCACGCCAATTTAAAATTCTTTTTCTTTTTTTTTGGTCAATGTAAAGGCCTGTTTAAAACTTTTTATGCTTTTTGGTCAACTATTTAAAGGGTTTGAAAGACGTCATTTTAAGAATAGTGTGATAGATCTAATTTTACTAGGGAGATTAGGCTGTGAGTAATATTACAGTTATTTGATAAGCATTAATTCACTATCATCGATCTTTTTATAATATTATAAAGTTATCATAGGATCCAAATATGCTGGCGAGCCCACTTGAATTATTCTATAATATCTTTTATATTTTGACTATTTTATAACTCTTTCACATAGGATGCCATAGAATTTTATTCCCAAATATGTGATATCTATTTGAACTATTTGTTTCCCCATTTTAATCGAGCTTTTGGTCCCTTATTTTGGTCGCCATCCCGCAACCACGCCTCCCCCCACCCCCCAAAAAAAAGCGAAAAGGAAATAAGAAAATATATTTTTAATTTGGCACTTTTATCACATTTTTTTGTTGTCTATTGTTTTCTCTGAGGCTTTATAGATAGAGGTTCGCGCATTGTGATATTAACTGTTCTTTTTGGCTCGGAAAACCACTGCTAGCATTGAGTAACTCTTAAGAAGGAAAATATCGTACGTGGTCGGTTTGACCATAAGCCAACAAAATGATTGCGGGATATAAAGAATGTAATAAAAAAGAAGAAAAAGAAGAAAAACGAATAAAAAAATTGTCATTTCAGTATGCCAATTAAAAAGTCAAGTTCAGGTGATAACTTTGGTGTGATAGTTTGTTTCTATGTGTAGATTAGATAAGGATACCGTCCTTTCTCAACTTTTAAATAATTAATTATTTAGATGTATCATAAATAACATACTCAAATGCATATGTTTTCTTTTTCATGTGCGAGTAAATTACAACCGTAGTTCTATTTTTTTTTTTCAAATTCTTTTTGTAAGTTAGTCTCAATTTTTTAAAAGGTATGAATTAGTCCACAATATTTCAAAATCAAAATAATTTAGTTTGCATAGTTATATATTTAAAAATATATATATAAAATGACTAAACTGTCTCTGCAATAATAAATTATGCTAACAATTTACCCAACTAACCTCAAACACCCCCCTTTCCCCCAACCTGGATACCAAGGGATTATAATGGGGTAGGTTTGGGACGGGATATCTATCCCCACACCTCACCTTGTTATTTAAAAAATTCTGTTAACTCCCACCCCGCCCCCATGTTCTATACCTTTATCCCCTGTCCCCGAATCCTAGTGCAGGATGGGAATTGTCTGCACGTTTTTCATTATTCTTTTAAATTTTACTATATTAAATTTGATTTAACCATGAAACTTTAAAATATAAATTTAATTTAAACCATCTAACTTCAAAATATAAATTAAAAAATATGATAATGATAAATATAAATATAGGTCTTAAATAAATGTTGACTATTTATTATATATTGAGTCCTATGCTTCCAGTTACATAGTAAAAATAATATTATAGCAACTAAATTTTAAGCATTTAAAATTAATTATGACTAAAATAATTGTATATGAGAATTATATGTGAAAAAAGAATACCCCTTTGTGTAATTAGAATTAATCACTTTTTTTTTTTCACATGTCAACATATAATAGTAATTGAACATCTTTAAAATATAACCCTTAAATGTTGTTTGAAATTATTTTGAAGAACAATTAGAAACAAGTAACAATCTCTTGAATCAACTATGATTAATAGTGAAATGAATGTATTTATGTAAAATGATTACAAATGTCAAGTAATGACATGTAATGTCTTAATCAAAAGAATGATTATAAAATCCTTTTGAGTTTTCTATTTTTCCTTCTCTATTTTAGTAATAATTTATCTATTGTCATTTTTTCACACTTTTATATTTATAATTTTAAATTTCAGTACATATGTAAAACTAAATATATAAAAATAACTATACATGTATGACGGGCAGGGAAGACTTATCCCCGCGCTTTGTCCTACCCCCGCATGGGGATTAAAAGTTAATTTCTACCACCCGCTTCATTCCCCATTTCTCACCCCAATCCCGGCCTCATTTGAGGTAGGGGCGGGGCACGTACTCGTAAAATTCGCTCTCATTGTCATCCCTAGTTACCATCTTAGTCCCCACAACCCCCCTTCCATAACCCACCCTATCCCTACAACCCCCTACCCATGACTCAACCTACCCCCGTGACAACTCCCACCTCTCTGTGTATGTGTTCTTGAGCGTATTAGTGTGCATGGGTGGAGGCATAAATTGGTCCAAATTTTTTTTTAGGAAATATATATAATTTTAAGGTATTATTAGTCTAAAAAATAAATTCAGCCCCTACTAAAAAATATTTACTTGTATATAAGTGTTAAATTATGTGTTTTAATCTCCACTGAACAAGAAATTTAAATCTGCCCTTGTAAGTGTGATTGTGTGTGTGCAGACACACATTTGCGTGCGTGCATGTGTATGTGTTGTGTATAGTGCAGATGCACATTTGCGTGTGTGCATGTGTATGTGTTGTGTGTATATATATATATATATATATGTGTGTGTGTGTGTGTATGGTGGCTATATGTATTTGTATATATGCGTGTGTGAAAGGTGTATATGTACATATATATGTGTGTGTGCACATGTGTGTGTGTGTGTGAGAGAGAGAGAGAGAGAGAGAGAGGAGAGATCGGGAAAAGAAGGATAAAAAGAGAAAACAAAGAAATTTGACGGCTAAATTGAATTTTTATTTAAAAAACTAAAGATTAATTAAAGTATTATAATAATTGTCCCATTTTACCCATGTACTATTATTTATTTCGGCTAAATGTAATCTCATTTTTAACGTTAGGGATTAAATTGGTAATTTTTTCTTTTTTTATAAGAAATTAGGTAATGATTTCAGGATTAAAGCACATACATATAAAAAGATGCAAAGGAGAGATGTATCAAATGGCAAGAGACTAATTTTCACCTTCGGAGAAAACTTTGGATCCAAAAGAGATAATAAATAAGCTCATACTTACAAATATGAACTACGAACAAAATTTTTGTAAAGATTGCGTTCTATATATTGAAGATTCAACCGTAAAAGACAAAACAAGCCAATTGTAGCTGACCTTTAGTGGCGGTTTTCATCCAAGTCAAAGCTATCAAATGAACAATGAATTTATTTTGTTCTTTGTGGTTGTGCCAAAAAGATATAAACAAATGTTGCAAGGAAAGAATCGAATCTTTTACTTTCTCACGAATTCTTCTCATTTTCCGCAGCGGAATTTGAATAGATCGAGGCGACTATTATGCTTACGCTAATCTGCTGTAAATTAATTTTTAAGTTCAATAATGGAAGGATATGAATATCCAATTAAGCCATTAGATAAAGACAATCCTTCTCCCACATGATAAATCATAAATTTTACAATTATTTCGTAAGATTTTGAATTATTTTTTCTTATTCAATTGAGTTTAATATGGAATACCATAAATATTCTACCGTTATGTCAAGTTGGGTCTAGCTAGTCTAGTAGTTTTATGCATCTCCCAAAAAATATAAACATCGAAATCATGATTAACATTATTCATCTCTAAAAAATTTCATCCGTAAGGTTAAAATTTCTTGAATCATTTTTGTAAATGAAGTTTGTGTTTTCTGGATATCATTTCTTTAAATTAGTTTTTTTCCTATGAAGCAAAGAAATGTCATTTTAATGTTAAACATAAGAGTCAATACAACTGGTGGTCCTATGTATTTGGGAGTTTTGATATTTTGGTTTCAATTTTTTTTTTTTAAATGATTTTAGTCCTTAACGTATTTTAAGTGTGACTTTGTTGGTCCAACTGACTTAAATCGTCAACTTTTTAAAGTTTTTAATATGTGACCCTCACATGTGTACAAACTTGAATTGTCAAAATTTTCCTAAAAGCTAAGTACCAAATCTAACACACGTACGGGTCACATGTTAAAAGCGTTAAAAAGTTGACGGTTTAAGCCAGTTAAATCAATGGCGTCACACTTAAAATACATTAAGAACTAAAATGATCATTTTAAAAAAATTGAGACTAAAGTATCAAAATCATCAAACATATAAGACCACCGATGATATTTACTCAAAACATAAATTACCAGTGGGTTCACTATATATGATCCTTTACTTTTACTAGTGGTATATGATATACATTTTTCTTAAATCGGTCAATAAAATTACATGTTAGCGCTCACATGCTGCAAATATAACAATTTGCACGTCCATATTTGTGAGTTCAGGTCTCTTCAGACTTGTATCTCTTGCCTTCAAATTTGTGCTACCACCTACCAATTTGAAAAGAGGAGAGCAACAGATAGCATAACAATGCAGCTCTCACATGGAGAATCAGCTTTTTGACCGAATTCAAATTGATATTAGAAATAGAGCTTATTGTAGGCAGAAGTTTATTAAATATTTCGGATAGTACTGATCTACTTGTAATTCTTGAGATTTAGATACTATAGAATCCTTTATCTATGTCGTTTATTTTTGGGTTTAGATTTGTTATTGTGATACTTTTTTTATCATTTTATTTTTAATCGAGTATTTGCTTTTTTTTAAGAGTAGCCTAGTGATAAATTATTTCTTCTAAAATTTAGGAGACTAGAGTTTGAATTTCATGAGTTAGAGACAAATGAGAGTGGGAATAAAATAAAAAAAAAGTGTTATGATCATAGATTTAACCAAAAAAAAAAAAAAACTGAGTACTTGCTTTCTTTCTTTATTTATTTATTTTAAAGAAAGCAGATTAATCCATACCCACTTTCCGTCTTGATTGAATTGCAAGAGACATTGCAAAGATGACCAACATTATTTTTTATTTTTATTTTCCTGTTCGACGGCATCAGCAGGGGTGGAGCTAGGCTGGAGCCCCTGGCCGGGCTCACAATATTTTTTAAAAAAAAAAGTTTATATAATATTGTTAAAAAAAAGTTAATGTTGTTAAAAAAAATTATATAGTATCGTTAAAAATAAATTAACGACCCTCTTTTTTTTTTCTTTGTCATGAATATTCTTATTTGAATCATGACTTCCCAATTTTAAAATTATAGCTCTGCCCCTGAGCACCAGTTTGTTGAATTGGATCTTGGCAAGAATATTTTACTTACACGGCAATCTATTAGCCTATCCTCAATAGGGGCTCTAAAATGCAAAACTTTTCAAAATTTGGTATTTTTAGAGCCCCGGGGGCTCTAAAAAGCAACACTATTCATGATAAAAGTACGTAGAGTCCACTACTTTTGGCTTAAAATATGTCAAAATAGAGCCTGGGCTCTAAAAACATCAACAAATTTGTTGAAGAAAATAGAGCACGGAACTCTATTTTGGCATCTTTTAAACCAAAAGTGGTGGACTCCACGTACTTTTGTCATGAATAATATTGATTTTAGAGCCCCAGAGCTCTAAAAACACCTAAATTTATAAAGTTTTGTTTTTAGAGCCCCCCATTGAGGATGTCCTTAGTCAATTGCAAGACAGCAAGACTAGATTTACTTCTTTTTTTTTTCCTTTTTGTTTTGATTACGATGAACTTATTTTAAATAAATCATATTGAATTCACCTTCAAAATTATGAATCCAGTGATATGACAATGCGTCTCAAATAACTAAATTTACTTGTACATATGCACAACTAAATACACACCTAACCATAACTATCCTTTCGTCCCCTCTTAATTTGAATAATCGTATCGCTAGAAGTACTGCAAGGGAAGTGGGAAAAAACTGTTTTGATGGGTTGGAGGTTAAAATTAAGAAAACCGCAACACAATCTCCTTGTTTCTATTAATGGTAATCACCAAATTTGTTAACATACCTTTCTTAATTTGGTCCAAAAATGCTGCCGTAGATTCAATGTTCTAGCCAAGAGATATCTTAACGTACAAATGCATCATTTTATTATAACTATATTATTAATTTATCATTATTTATTTCTATCGTAAAGTTATAATATTAAAAGAGGGTCAAAATCTTTACAAACACATCTTTTGAATTTTCCATTTGTTTCTTGATATAGATGTCATCGGCCACTACATATGTGCACTAAAATGAGATGCCATTAGTAGTAGTGTAAAGCACTGAGATAGATAACTAAAACTAAGGCCATAAATAGCCGAAACTAAGGACCACATAATGGCCATAGATGCTCATGATATCAATTTATTGCGTGCTCAAGTGAAAGCGGCTGCTGGATTTTGAAAACAAACGGATCAGTATGTGTTTAATGTATGTAACATGTGCCAGTAACAAACCAAAGACGCCCTCGTGTCCCTGTCATGAGCTCCCACTAGTCATTGACCAACATCTGACTCTTCTGTCGAGGTCCCAAGTGGTTCTTGCAAAGGACTCAGTACTATTCTTTGTCCCACATCATTGTCCAAATGAATAAATTCATTTTCTTAACGTAAGTTTCACATTTTAAAACACAATATGTATTCATCCCTCGTGGACATCTAATACTGAAGGTATAATAAAGTCCAAACACCCTTGGTCACATGGAGAAGGCATCCAAGTGAATCACTCGTACAAACTTTGATTTACAAATCTTGGGGTTAAGAAATTAGAGACACGAAGCAGCTTGCAGTCTTCTAGATGCATTTATCTCTACTTATTCATGCATTGCGGAGTCCAACAAAATCGCAATTTAAACAATTTCCTTCAACTTGTGATGAATAATTAGTAATGCTTGATTGAGTACGCACTCAACTTGTACAAAATATGAACATTACTAAATATTACTACATATTTATCATTTTATATGTGTATACTTAGTTAGTATGTCAAATGAAAAGAAAGAAATACAAATACTTTTTAAATTGATAGGCTAACTAGGCATACTAGAAGATGTGATATCTAGCATTTCTCGTAAAATATGTAATCACGTTCCCTTAATCCACTCACAATACCATCTCCCATGCAAAACTTTGGTTATCTTATAATTTTTGCTACTTTGTTGAGTTTAGTGATTAATATCATTTAGAGTCTTAACTAATCCACTCATGGAGTACTAGTGGCATTATAGTTGTGTGGTATACCACCCTTTCTTCTTCAGTAAAACTGAGCACAACTATTGATTACGCTAAACATAACTTTAGAGCGATGCTCTTATTAGATAGGGCAGCAGAATAGAAGTCTCCCCTAAGTTAGACAAAATAACGTTTGCTTGGGTTCAAAAGTAGATGGGAAAGAAAGGAAAGTAAAAACCTTTTTTGCCGAAATAATGTTTGTTGTTTACCAAAATAAAATAACGTTTGTTGAGTGATAGGCTAACGTTTGTTTGGGTTCAAAATAACGTTTATTCGCTCTACATGTATCATCACGCATTAATCTTCCCAAATAGTTTCTCATATCATTGAACTTTTTGGGCAAATTAGAAAAGTAAAATATTGGTACAACATTATGCAAGAATAGTACATCTTTACATTATTAATGTATTCGAACTCATAATCAAAATGACAAACGTATGTTTGTCGGTCATATTTTTATCATAAAATTGTTACATACGATAAATAATATTACAAAACTCATTGTTGAGGTAGAAAAGAGGAACAAGACCCCAATTTGGTCTTGTGCACGAAAATTTGTGTGGGTCTTTTCTTGTAAGTATACTATACTTAAGTTAGTATCTGGTTTAGAAAGAAAGATAGGAACTTAGAAAGTGTATAATGAATATGAATTACCTTTTTGGTAATAGTGCGTGGGGTATTTATACCTTAATGGAAGAATATTTCCCTAATTTAGTGGGATTGTGTTAAATTCTGTTATAACCGTACGTCTTCACGAGGTTTATGAGACATTTTAGGATCCCGAGCACCGATTCTTATGCCGGAGTAAATAATAATGACCCCGAACCTCGAGTTCCAAGAGACCTCGAGTCGGGCATAGAAAAAACATGTCCTAACTAAGGTAAAATAGTAACTTCGTCTCGGGTTGGGATTTATCCCACATCACTCATAATTGATAACATATTATCAATAATTCTACTAAACTCATAACTAATAACATATTATGATATAAAATAATATCTAAATTCTAGCAGTTAAACAATTCAATTTTTTTTATTTTGCATATAATTTCTATTTCCAATTAAAAAAAAACTCTAGTTCGCATAATTATAAGGAGAATTTACAATAACAAATTTTCTTCAGTCCGAGAAACCATTTATTTATACCCCATTTTGAGCCATGGAAGCATGCATCATCGTTGTGATGAGTAAATTGCTTGTCGTCCTCCTATGTTTTGTTCGAAATACTCATTCATTCCCTGTGTTTTTAAAATAGGCTTATTATCCCCTTGTGATTTTTGGATTGTAGTTGACCGTCCCCCTCCGTTAAAAAAAACCTTCTAATTTAACAGCAATTGCAACACACGCACTTAAAATGCGATTTTTTTATGCTTTTAGTTTAAATAAATTCGTTATTGAATAAAAATACCCTTTTAGTAAATTACTTGCCGCCCTCCTGTGTTTTGCTCAAAATACTCATTTACCCCCTGTAATTTTAAAATAGGCTCATTACCCCCCTGCGTTTTTTCGATTTTAATTTTATGTAAGGGTATAACGATGAATTAACTAATTTGGTAATGTTTGTTAACGGAATAAGAGATTTTGGGTGCGTCAACTTAATCAAAAAAACACATAAGGATAATGAGCCTATTTTAAAAACACAATTAGTGAATGAATATTTCGAACAAAACAGAGGGGAACGACAAGCAATTTACTCTCGTTGTGATATGTAACCAAAATTTTGACCATAATTTACAACCTTTGGTACTACATCCATCAATAAATCAAATAAACTCAGATTCTAAATTCAATAAAGTGATTAGTGATGATAAGGTGAGGCTGCTTGGACTCTATTCTTTCTCTTCTGAAGGAATCGTTGCAAAGATCTCTTCATGGAAAGACCGGTCGGACTTTGCACTTGCGAGTGTAGTAATGGTGATGTTGGTGAACAACTTCTTGGTGTCTTTGAGCTCTCCTCCATTTCGCGGCTCGCGAGCAATATGATCGCTCTTGCCTGCAATTTTTTGACAAACATCATTAATCACATATTCATTTTATTTAAATGGTCCATCTAATTATAACTCTTATCAGATATGCGTGATCCCATGAAACTGTAATGAAATTCAAAGTGGTTTCCCACCAGATCACTCTATAGATGTATTTAATTTTTTTCATAAATTTTCTTTTATTTCTCAAATTGGTGAAAAATAGTGCAATAAAACAAGAAGACATATAACCAATAACGTGAATTTTTTATGCTCATCTTTTTGTATACATTCCGTAGAGCACACAGAGAGCAATATGCACATGAGAGCGAGTAGGGGCTGCAGCACTTAATGAAAAAGAAAATGTACTTGTATAATTAAAAAATTATATATTTTAGTTCCACTAACAAGAATTTTTAAATCCGTCCCAGAGAGCACACATACCTGAAGCTCTGTAACGTCACAAACAGTCATTCTCCCGTTGTAGAAAACGGTTAGCTGCTTTTGTTGTTGTTGTTGCTGCTGTTGCTGCTCATTTGGGCTCCCATTGAACACATCCAACCTTCAACAAGGTAAAAACAAGGGTCTATCAAATACATGTTCTCAGTTAGCCTAACAAAAGACACGTACTCAACGTGAAAATACACACAGAGATCAGACACTTACATGGGGCGGCATTGGCTGTTGTGATCTGTTGAATCGAAGGACATAGCAGGCGATACAAGCCGAAGCTCCAAGTTACAATTTCTCCTCATTTTCTTGAAGTAATAAAGATGTATTTTATGGAGGAAGGGAGAGGATGAGATGTCAATCAAGAATGGCAGACAGCAAAGTCACAAGTGATTGATGAAATTCATAGGTGAGGGTATGTAAATATATAGGCATTAATTATTGGTGGTTGTGATGTGGTGAGCTACAAAGCTTTAAAAAAAAAAAGTGAATCGCATAAATAGTCTCTATTGTTTTTAAAAAATATAGTTTAATTTTTATTATTTTAAAATATTTAAAAAGGTTTTTAATATTTTTTTAAAAATTTAGTTTAGTCTCTATTATTTTAAAAGGTTCAAAAAAATCCTTAATATTTCTCAAAATATTTAAAAAGGTCTCCAATATTTTTTAAAAGGTTTAAAAAAGTCCTAAATATTTCTAAGATTCAGTTAGTCCCCATTATTTCAAAAGATTTAAAAAGATCCTCAATACTTTTCAAAATACTCAAAATGATTATTACTGTCAAAACAACCGTTAATTTTGACATACTCTCTTTCATAATACAGTCTGACACGTGGTATAATTTAATTGGTTCGCTACTAATATGCAAAACAATGTTGTATGGGTCATCTTCTTCCTCATGCCATGCGAAAAAAAATTACAAATTATGCATAATTTTAAAAAAATCGTAACTCCTTCAATTTTTGTCCAAATTTCATAAAATTTGGTCCATTAGAATGAAAATTTCAAAGAAAATTCATAATCTGTAATGGTCACGTGATTTAAATTTTAAAAAAATTATTTTTTTACCGAAATTACCGTTCAAAGACTGGTCACGTGACACGCACGTGGTTACTATTCTATCAAAATTAATGATTGTTTTGACAGTGATGACCAGTTTGAGTATTTTGAAAAATATTGAAGACTTTTTTGAACTTTTTAAGAAATATTGGAGACTAAATTAAATGGAAGAACTCAAACATGATATTCCTATTACTAAAATAACTATTTGAATGTGATTTCTTTTTTATGCACTTCTTTTTTTTTTTTCTAGTTTAAGTGTTCTTTTCCTTTTTGTACGTTTGTTTATTTTTGTGACTTATTAAATGGTAAAGCCTACCACTCATTCCGATCTATTCTATGTAATTATTTTTTCTTTCTTTATGAATAACGTAAATGGAGTGCTACCTTGGTCTTCCACAAGAGAAAAAAAGATAATACTACTAAGATGTCAAAACCTACCCAAAAGTTGAATAAAATAATCGGGTAGCAATTTATTGTGATAAAATAAACTTCAAGTTCAAACCATGATTCAGCCTTCAATATTGTAGCTATCAGAAAATATGTCAAAAACCTAAAATGACTAATTATATTTTCTAAGTAAAACTTGGAAGATGATTTTCAATTAAATATTGGAAAGAGATGTGAATCTAGTGGTATTTATACTACACGAGCAATGATTAAAAAAAAAAAAAATCAAGGAGGCTGACAAAGAGTATTACCCATATATATATCAAAACGCAATAATATAGATTAAAGCCACAACTAGCATGAGATACTATAAAGGTTAAAACAAAATTGAGGATGAATGCTACAAAATAGTCCTTTAACTATATTTAGAAAATGACAGTTTCGTTTTTTATATTTCATTTTTTGTCTTTTGGTTTTTACGTTTTATATAAGGGACTCGGTTAGTGCCACCAATATTTCTCATCCATAGAGTAATGGTAAGGTATGAGAAGCTACATGTGTTGCATGTTATTCAAGATACGTGTATCATATTCAAAGAGTTTTTGGATAAAAGATATTATTGGACTTACGGAGTTGCTTATTCAAAAAGTGAAGTAACAATACAAACAAAGTAAACACCAAGGACCAAAATAATTTTATAAAAACATAAGGGATTGTTGGTGGTATTAACTATAAAAGTTAAGAGATAAAAGGGCAAAGTGTAATTTTTCCCCTGGAGAATATGACATTTTGACTCCATTAAAGTTGTCTCAAATATTAGCCCTATGGAAATATTTAAAGTGTATCAATATATTCCAATCTGATTGGCATTGCTAAATAATTAACCTAACGTCCAATTTTATTATTGTTAATCACGCGTGTGATCCTCACTTGACTTTTTGCCGTTAGTTTATGCTATTAAATTCCATGCATAGAACCTTAAACATTTTACTATCTATAAACTTTAAAATGTAATTGAAATTTTCTAGTCTTAAGGGGATATTTGGTTCGTGGAATGTTACAAGATTTTTGAAAATGTTACTATCCTTGTAATTGACCCTTTTAAACAACTTCATATTACTTATTAAATAAATTGATATCTTTTTTTTTTCTCATAATGGTCTCAGATTCTCCTCCCGAGATAGAAAATAGATTTTACTCATCTCTCATCAACACAATATATATATATATATATATATATATATATATTTTAAGAAAGTTTTTGCTTAAGGTGTTCTTCATAGCCATATAAAAAGCAATATAAATTATGATGATTTGATAACTAAAATCATAAATCATGAATAACCTCGTACATATATAATGACATTGTTTATTGGATTCATAAAAGAATATTGAAGAGTTCATCTTATAATGCAATATTGAATTCATGTACTTGAAAGATTCATGTAATCACCTAAACTGTAATTGCACATTATGATACACTTGGTGGGGTTAGTGTTTGTTAGAATATAACACTTGTCTCATATTAGAAAATCAGAAACTCTAAGACCACCTTATAAAATCATGGGCTGCTCAACTTAGTACTTATTGGTTTTAAGATAGAACTCCAGATATCTTAGCATGGTATCAGAGCCTAGGTTTAAAGATTGGGCATGACGTGAAAAAGATGTTCTTGATGTTAATGGAATTTTTTGACATGTTGGATCTGATTTTGCAGTCTGTTTTACCAAGTTCTTGATGTATCTTGCTGAGCCATGAATTTGGACATTAGTGTAATGTTTTCTCTCATCTTTTTGTTTCATTGGTATTTAGGTTTTGGGCTTTCGGGCAATTTCAGGCCTTTGGGCATTCGTCCCCTTCTTTTGGCTTTCAGACATTTGTCTTCTTTCTTTGGGCCTTCAAGTGATTTGGCCTTCGGGCATTTGGGTCTTTGGACATTTGGCCTTTGGACATTGATTTTCTTTCTTTGGGCCTTCGAACTTGGTCTTCTTTCCTTAGGCCTTCTAGCATTGGCATCAGAGATTCAGTTATCAAACTCAAGTATGGCTACTTGAGTTTGAGGGGGGTTGTTGAAATAATTTAGGTTTTGGTATAATTACATGATTTGAACATTAATTTAGGATTAAATTAATGCAATTATATGTTTCTTTATTAGATTAAGTTTCCTATTATTTGATTTTATTATTCTTGTTCACCAAGTTTTGTAGCTTATAAATAGGTTCTTTTATTGTATTTCGAAAATATACTGAATAATATACAATATAGTCATTTTGATTATTCCTCTTGTTTAGAGTCACCATTGGTGGTGGTTCCTATTGTTACTTTCGCATATGTTTTCAGTCTTTTATTTCTTGTTTTAACATAGTATCAGAATTGGGCTCTTGGTCCAGTTTTATTCATCCGCGTGTAACTCTTCTCAAACCAGGTCTACTTGTATTTAATCTTTCATGTGTGTCATATTTCACGCATCTTCAATCTTCCACATGTGTTAATCTACCATGTGTATTCAATGTTCCAAGTGTGACCAATCTCAAAACTTCACGCGTGTTTAATCTTCCATATGTAACTCTTCTCAAATCAGGTCACACGTGAGGGGGAATGTTAAAATATAACACTTGTCCTATATCGAAAAATCAGAAACTCTAAGACCACCTTATAAGATCCTGAGTTACTCCACTTAGCACCAATTGGTTTTAAGATAGAACCTTAGTTATCTAACTAGTGTTCCATTCTAATCCTATATATATATATTTTTCTAAACAAGTAATTATTTCATTCTACCGGAAAAAACATTAAGAACATACATGAGATTTTTACATCAGTCTATTAGTAATTTTCCAAAAAAAGCAAAGAGATCTATTTTGTGCACTATTGACATATTTACTTTGTAACGAAATTTTTTCTCTAATATTTAGGATAATCTTCTCGATAATTTGTTCCTCCGAACATGTACCAATTCCATGGATTCTTCTGTTTCTTTCCTATCAAATATGATAGACACTCGCACTTTTCTAATCCTATATTATGATATACTTAGTGGGATTAGTTGTGTCAGTGGGTTCATGAAAAGTCATGTAACATATATTGCAATCAAGTATATGTTGGGTAGAATTGATATATGAGCATTAGTCTCTCTCTCCGCTCAATCATAAATCAATAAATTTGTATAAGTTTCTTATTCACATCAATTGACAAACATAAAAGTGTAATGTAAAAGAGTGAAGATCAAGTTGATAGAGCCATTAGCTTTAACAGCAATGTCGATTTTCATATGAATGTCAATGTCCGACATGTTGATAGAGCCATGAGCTTTACCAAAGTCCATAGAGCTCTACACCTAACTCTCCATTAATCCAAGAGATCTAACACAATTTTCTCTTCATTTCCTCCACATGTTTATTGCTTTAAATGAATTTGATGTTGAAAAACTAATGTTTCAGCCAATCCAAAGAAGCCATCACATCGATAGGGGATGGTCCAAGCTAGCTAGCCACCACTTGAAGATTGAAGTGGTCCTTGCTTCGACCAGATAGCTACTCGTTTCTCTTTTCTTTTTTCTTTTTTTTTTTTGGTCAAAACTCGTCTCTCAACTTATATCATATTTATGTCAAGATCCCACAAACATCCAAAAATAAATAATAAATAATAAATAATAGAAATAAAAATACCACAAACTTCCAAAAAGCTGAGCTGATGTATATTAATTAATAACAATTAATAAATGCACATTGAGTAGCAATGAAGCAAGACGACTCTCGGCGTAAGAGAGTTCGGATTTTATTCTTATCCTTTTTAATTTAAAGAAGGTTTAAGCCGTTATTCTCCTTTAACTTCTGGCTAAACTATTACATAGTGTTTGGATTGCACAAAGGAATGAAAAGGAAAGAAAATTAGAGGAAGAAAAATAAAGAAAAGGAAAAGAAATTAGAGGAAGAAAAATAAAGGAAAGGAAAGAAAAAGGATTCATTTGTTTGGATTGTAATAAATAATAATGGAAAGGCAGAGAAAAAAATTTATAATCCTTTGTTTGGATTAGAGAAGGAAAAGAAAGGAAATGATAATTTTAAATAAAAAATTACTTGAGTGTCCTTTGAGACAATGTAAAGTTTAAGGTGCAATAAAGGTAATTGTAAAAATACAAAAAAAAAAAAAAAGACCTTTTGTCTTTAACCATTCATTTCCCTCTAAAAAATCTCAAATTGAAAAGATTGTAAAATCTTTCCAATTAAAGGAAATGGAGGGATTTTAGAACCCCCCATATCCTTTACTTTCTTTTAAATTGCAATCCAAATAAGAAAAGAGATTCCTTATTCCCTCCCCTTCCATTCTTTTCCTTTAAAAAAATGAATCCAAACAAACTGTTAATATCATACTTCCATTAGGCCTCTAAGGCCTTCATGATCCAATCTAACCGGATGTCAAAGTTTTTCTTATTAGAAAAATCTGGAGTGACCTTAGCAATTTTCGTTTTACAAACTCCTTGAAAGTCTGGACAAGGAGCAAATAACATTGCTGGCTAAATATGTAACACATGGATCAACCCATTTTATACATCGCATTTCAATTCTTGAAAATTTAAATCTCTAAGAGTTTAAATTTCACTCGTTCTATAAGGAGAATGTCATAGTTCCTAAGTATCAAAATTTTGTATAACGTCCATACAAATTGTATATTATATGTACCGAGACTAACATCCGTTTGGAATTCATAAATTACTAAATTAAAAAAAAAAAAAATAGAAGAGGGATGGTACACGTGATCAATTACTAAACATTACTATTCGAAACAACAATGATGTCTTAATCAAACAAACGGGTTTGTTTCAATGGTTTCTTTTAAAACGTGGATCATAGAGATAGGCCTAATTTTAAACATTACTATTCGAAACAACAACGATGTCTTAATCTTGAAAGAGACACATAGGCCTAGCTAATTGCCATAAAGATTCTGCTGCAAACTTCTAGAAATAAGAACGTGCATGGTGGCACATGAAATGTGCGCGATTAATGCAAGATGTACTCATCACACTTCAGAGATGGATAAGCCCATAAAGCTAACACTTTGTTTGGATTGCACAAGAAAAAGGAAAGAAAAGTAAGGTATAAAAAAAAACAATAAAAGAAAAGAAAAAGATGGATTCCTTCATTTGGACTTTGGATCGGAATAAGATAAAAATTAGGGAAAGGAAAATAAATGATTTGTAATTTTTTGTTTGGATTTGAGAAAGAAGGGAAATGAAAGATTAATTTTAAATGAGAAGTTACTTTAATACTTTTTTTATTTATTTGTTATTATGTTGAAGATATAATTTGAATTAATCAAATTACTAAATAAATTTAAAACCTTTTACTCATTAACCTCTCTTTCTCGCCATTCTGAATTCATTCCTTCCTTTGTTGTTGATTTCACCTGTGTCGTACATCAAACCAACAGAAAGTGGAAGTGTTTATAAAGCAAAAATAAAAAATGTTAGGTTTAGAGGAAATTTATATGCACTTCTATAAAATAGGCCAAATTGCCTAGGGTATCTTAGATGCTTTAGACAACTTTAAAGCTAAGCGAAACAACCTCTTGCAACTACAGTTGGCCAAGTGCGTGAGAACCATGTTCGCTGGTAAAAATAACTTGCGATGTTAGGCGAACTCCATTAATCTTTTTATTTTATTTTCTATATGTAAAGACTTTCTATTTTTAATTTTACTCTAATAACTAACTCCCTATTTTAAGAACACTTTATTTTTGTTTGGGTAAATAGTATATTACTTTCTTGTAGTTTACCAAAAGTGCGTAGAACCCCCTTATAATTCGAAAATCACCACGGAACTCTCATGTAGTCAATCGAAATGGTGCATGATATCCCTTCTGTCAGAAAAAAAACGTTAAACATTAACTATAAGTGAATATCACACGTGTAATTTGTAACATTACAATATTAATTTGACATTACCCACTTATTTTTATACTTATGTAGACCAAAATACACTATTTTCAAAACCACAGGGGGTTGCAAACCCCCACACCCCTCACCCCAAAGAAAAAGGGAAAATGAAAATGTGTTTGCAAGATTTGGCATTTTAATCACAATTTTTGTGGTCTATTGGCTTCACAGATTGATGTTCGCGCACTGTGCCGTTCACTTCTTCTCGGCTTGAGAAAGCACTGACAGCATTGAGTAAATCTAAAGGAAAGAATCGTATGTTATCACTTTCGCTTAGACCATAAGACAACAAAATGATTGTAGGATATAAAACTGAAAAACGTGCATAAAGGTGCAAAACTTTTGGTCGAGTCAAATTACAGCTAATATTTTTCCTGAACATATCCATTTGCTTCCGCACGTTACGAGATACATCACTTCTATTCAATAATCGACTGACAAATAGGAGTAAGCCTTACCTTAATGGGACGATTTGACCCTTCTAGATGGAAGATTTTTGCCTCCGTGAAACTCACATGGATTAACAGGGAAACTAAATCATTACATGATGTGATAGCTTGTTCTATGTGTAGATAAGGATACTCATTTAAGTTCATAACTTGGTCATTTGCATCATTCCTCATGTATTCCATATGTGAAGTCCAAACTCAAGTATTAAGAATATGTAATGTTTTTACACGTAACACCACTTGGTGAAACGGATGAACTTCTAAACATCAATTTTTCAGTTGAGTTGGAATTTCTAAAACGCAAGTACGTAATAATTTGAAACCATTAAAGCGAACGAGAATAAATTGTACTCTGCTTTAAAAAATTATATCAATAAGAGATATATGTTCAATGTTAATATGAACAGGAGGCTTTTAGAACAAAAATTTTGTAAAGAGTGCCAAAAAGATAAAGCAAGCCAATTGTAGCTGAGCTGTAGTGGCGGCTTTCATCCAAATCAAAGCTATCAAATCAGCAATGAATTTATTTTCTTACTGCTTTGTGGTTGTGCCAAAAACATGTAAACAAATGTTGCAAGGAAAAGAATCGAATCTTTTACTTTCCCACGATTTCTTCTCATTTTCCGCGGCGGAATTTGAATAGGTCGAGGCGACTATTATGCCGTTAATCTGCTGTAAATTTTTAAAGACAATAATGAAAGGAAACGAATATCCAATAAACCGTTAGAGATATACAATCCTCCTCTCACATAAATAAATCAAAAATATTACGATCACTTTAAAAGAATGAATAGGTCGAGGTGACTATTACGCCGTTAATCTGCTGTAAATTTTTAAAGACAATAATGAAAGGAAACGAATATCCAATAAACCGTTAGAGATATACAATCCTCTTCTTACATGGATAAATCAAAAATATTATGATCACTTTATAAGAATTTTAGCTACTCTTCCTAGTATATATATATATATATATATATATATATATATATATATATATAATTTAATTATATGATGAATCCTATAATTCTTACAATTGTGTCAGGTCGGGTTTGATCTAGTATCCCATCCACGTTTAACCATGCTCTCACGTGCTGTAATTCATTTAAGGTGTATGAAGGTAAGTTTTGTATTTGATTTATTATTGTGATATTATAAGATATGAGCTAAAAACTCTAATTTTTTGTTACACATAATTCACAAGGATTTTGATCATTTATGATTCCTAGATGACTGGAGAATTCTTCAATCACTTTTATACGAGCGTGACACATCTTACTCGAGTCAAATAAAAGGAGTGACACATCTTACTCACATCAAATAAAAGGTTTTATGTGCCATCTTAGTACTCATTTAAAGTTAGCACAAGTAATTTTACATCTTCATAGAAAATTTGACTTGAAAAAATAAACATCGAAATCATGACTAATATTATTTATCTCGCCAAAGATTAAAATTTCTTAAATCATTTTGTAAATGAAGTCCATGTTTTGGGATAAATATCATTTCTTTAAATAAACTTTTTTATAGAGTAAAAAAAATGTCATTTAGTGTTAAATATAATTGAGTAAATGCACTATATTCTCTTATGTTTTCATAAAGTTGCATAATAAACTCTGTACTTTTAAAAGTTACATTTTAAACCTTATATTATGAAAAATATTGCATATTTTTTCCTGCCATCTATTTTTCTGTCAAATTTAATGTTGAATGTAACACAAAATTGAATTTACTTTTCATAAGAACCCCAAAAGGATTACATAAGCCGATTCTGGGCAGCCCAAGCTTAGCCCAAATTTAAAAGATCTTCGAGGATCATATCCAGTTTTCTGCAATTATTTTTTGGTCATTTCAATCGCAATGTTGAAGATGGTTTGCCCAAATCGAAGCTGAAGAAAATGGACTTTTAAATGGGTAGTTTGGTTTGCCGTTCATTAATTTATCCTCAAGTAGTTTGGGCTTTGAGTTGATTGGAGTCAGATGATAATCCTTACTGGGCCACTTTTTTGAGCATCCAAGATTTAACATCTGGCCCAGATTATTGGGCTTTTTTCTTCTGGTCTGAATTCGACCCATTTCTTAAATTTCTTTCGGGGCAAATTACCATAACAGCTATATATATATATATTTTTTTGATCAAAAGAAGCATTTCATTACTAAGGACATAGTACAAATAATTCGAAGGCCAAAAGTGACCGGACAAAGAAAATGGGCCCTGGCACAAAACGAACAATACAACACACAAAAAGGGATAAAGCCCAAAACAAAGGACAGACACAAGGAAATAACATTTTGAAATTGAAAATGCGCTGAAACCCAATAAAAGGCGCCCAAATAGAAAACCCCTAGCCCAAGATAATAATCAACTTAGAATTTAATAGATCTGTCCCTTTTCTGGTACAAGAGTCAAAAGACACCAAAACCAAAGCTTTTCATCAGCCAAGATGCAGAGAAAAGATCTACAATGCACGGATCTACCAAAGGAGAGACAACTTCAACATCACCAAAGGCACCACAATGATGGCGACACCACCTACACCTGCCAATATGAGGAAAAATGCAAGAAACTTGCATCCAACAAACTGAAAAATACGTATAAAAGGATGCATTAGCCCTCGAGATAACCCAAACTAGGGAAGTCCAACACTTACAAATCCCGTCGCAAATAATGACCAAAAAGAAAAGTAGGGTCCCAAGCTGACGAGGGTAAAAATCGAAGCCACCTAAAAATCTCCATAAGAAAACACCATAAATAGTGGACAAAGAGGCGGAAGGATGGGCCGACAAAGATGGAAGACGACAACAAATGAAAGAACATCTCTTCATTGCAGATCTAATCGTGAAGATAAAAGATCTCTTCTCAATAACAAGAAAGCACACATCTGTTGGATATAAAATGGACAGATCTATAGCAAAGAATAAGTCTTCATCGTCATCAAAGTCAAGGATAAAAAGGAACAAGGATCTTGGAGAAGCCATGGCCATCTCAAGAAGAAGGGTGGAGAAAGTATAGTGTAAAGAGAGGGGTGGAGATGTGGTTGTTTTAGCTACAATTAAAAGGGTTGAAACCATTGAGTTTCTGAAGAAAAAAAAAAGTATAGCTTCTCAAGGGAGGGGAAAGCTTCACGAAGAAGAAGCTGGGAGGCGAGAGCATTCATCTCTTGGAGGGGCTTATTCACGACGTCTGAGAGACATCAATGAAATTGACGAAGGGGATCCCGAACTGAGGTAAGCGACCTACACCGAGCTGAGGTGGGCTAATCCGAGCGAATCCTAGCGTATACAACTAATGCCCAACCTAGATGCTGATCCGACCTCACTCCGACCCAGGAAAACCCTGACCTCAGTGCCAACTGCCCTGATGGGACATAAAGTCTTGATGCGACATAAAGTTGTACCGCATTAGATGCTGTCAGATCCGAATTTAGTATAAATAGAGCTCATCCCCTTCATTTCAAAGGTAACTGCTTATTAAATGCTCTCAGCTACTTCGCCAGTTCAGACATACTAATTATTCGCACGCCCGAGGGGAAAATCCAGGTCATCACCCCGCTTTTTCCTTCCTTTTCCTTATGCAGGTCAGGTAGCCAACTAGAAAAGTTCAACTCGGAGGCCAACCTGAAAGTCCAACTTGGTCAGGAGAAGCTCCAAACCTCAACGTCGAGATTCTGACCTCAACAGTTTGGCGCTGTCTGTGGGAAACGGAGTTCTTTCTATCACTCTCCTCACCACTCATTGAGAAACCATCATGGTGCAAACGAGAAGCCACAGCGCACCGGTAGAGGATTCGCTCAACCCGGATGGGGACCTCGGAACCACGCAGGTGCCTAGCCAAAGCCCAACTCCATCCGACGTTGGAACGAGCCAACGTATACACTTAGCCACTCAAACCAACCCCACGACAGATGGAGACCCTAACTCCAGTTTGTCACCGGAGATAAAGATGATGCTGAGGATGTTTGAGGAACTTAAAGAGCAGGTAGCCCGGCTAGCTGGGGACCCCCCGGCTCCGCAAGAAGCTACGCTGCGGCCTACGCGTCCACAGTTCTGCATCCTAGACCCAAGGAGAAAACGGACGCAATACGAGAAGGGCTTTCTGGAGCCGATGACGGGACCTGAAGAGGCAAGAGGTAGAAGGGTGGCTCAAGCCGACCTCGAGCAGGCCAAGACCGTGGCTGCTATAGCCAAGGTCATTAACCAGCTCGGCATAAGCCCACTCTCACCCAAGGTACTAGCCACGCCACTACCGACCGGCAACCGGATGCCCAACCTAGCAGTCTACAATGGGGACGGCGACCCAGCCAGCCACTTGCTCAACTTTGACCACCACATGACTCTCCATGATATGTTCGACCTCATGAAGACGAAGACTTTCCCGACCACCCTGGTTGGCAATGCCTTGGATTGGTTCCAAAAACTTCATCCCGGCTCTATTGCAAGTTTTCATCAGCTGGCCGAGGCTTTATTATCCAGCTTCGCGGGAAGTCGACGTGCAACCCACCACACTTTGACATTGTTGTTGGTGAAGCAGCATAGAGGAAAAAGTTTGAGGGCTTACACAGCTAGATTCAATGAAGAGTCCCTTAGAATCCCCAACTTGGAGGACTCCATGGCGTTGATGGCTTACCAAAGTGGGCTCAGGTCGGGCCCCCTTACATCCTCCTTGGCCATTGACCCCGTGGATACCGTAGCCGAGCTGATGGTACGAGCAGAAAGGTATATACACTAGGAAGAAATCCATCAGGCTAAGTGGGATGATGACAAGGAGAAGGAAGCCAATAAGAAGGGAGAGACCTCTCGAGCCCAACCTGGGGGTAAAGTCCAAAACGACCGAGGTAAGCAACCTCATTAGCCGAAGCAGAACCCCCGGTTCACTATGTTCACTCCCCTTAATACCACAAGGGAGCAGATCCTGATGGAGATCCAATACTAGAACCACCTGTCTCCAGCTCCAAGGATGAAAGGCCGACCTGAGAAGCGTAATAGAACCAAATATTATCGCTACCATATGGACTACGGCCATACCACCGAAGAGTGCAAAGACTTGAAATAGGAGATCGAGACACTGATAGTCCGAGGTCATCTCCGGAGGTACGTAGATTAGCAACTGACCCAGAATCACGATCAAAGAGATAGAGAAACGAATCTACCCAGGCGCTAGGCCGAGGGCGGTCGTTTGGCTGTGATTGAAACCATTGCAGGAGGATTGGCGTCGGGTGGGAAGACCTCAACAGGCAAGAAAGGTTATGTTCGGGCTGTGAAGGAGTATGGACCGGCCTTGGAGATGGAGGAGCTCACCTTCTCCTTAGAAAACTTGGAGGGGGTGATATTGCCCCGTGATGACCCACTAGTAATCAGCGCTGAAATAGCCAACTCACCATGAAGAGGCTGATGGTGGACACCGGAAGCTCGGCAGAAGTCTTATTCCTCAGCGGTTTTGAGCAAATGGGGTTGGACAGGAGCCGACTCAGGCCATTAAGGGGCACTTTAGCTGGTTTCACCTGGCAAGCCCACCGAGCCGAAGGGGTCATCAACCTTCCGCCAAAGCTGGAAGACGGAGAGAAGCATGTTTTGATGCAAGCCAACTTCATTGTGATGGATTGCAACTCCACTTACAATGGGATCTTAGGTCGAGTGGCACTCAACCATTTCAGGGCCCTCCCTTCAACTTACCACCAGGCCCTAAAATTTTTGACCCCAGCCAGTACGGCCACCATTCATGGAGCCCAGCTCTCAGCCCGGGAGTGTTATAAAAACTCACTCCGACCCAGATATCAGGTTGGCTGGGGACCAGATTTGCCCGAGGAGAAGAGGGATGCTAAGAGAGGCAGCCCGGCTGAAGACCTTCAAGAGGTGGAACTCTCCGATGAAACAAAAAGAGCAAAAATCGAAAGTGAACTCTCTCCCGACCTCAAGAAAGGTATAAGCCAATTTCTCCTGAAAAATGAACACATATTTGCATGGTCTGCCTCTGACATGACAGGTATTGACCCGGGAGTGATTGAGCATCACCTGAATGTCGACTCGAATCACTATCCGGTGAAGCAGAAGCGTAGGCACTTCCATTATGATAAGCAACAAATCATAGTAGAAGATGTGGATAAATTGGTAGACGCCAGCCACATTAAGGAAATCCAGTACCCAACCTGGTTATCCAATGTGGTGCTAATGACCAAGTCCTCAGAAGGATGGAGATTGTGTATTAATTTTACTGACCTCAATAAAGCCTGCCATAAGGACTGCTTTCCCCTACCTCGAATTGATCAGATGGTGGATGCCACCTCCGGGTTCGAGCTGCTCTCTTTCATAGATGCCTTCAAAGGCTATAACCAAATCAAGATGGCTCCTGGAGAAAAAGAAAAGACTGCCTTCACCACCGATAAAGGTCTCTACTACTATGAGGTCATGCCTTTTGGCCTCAAAAATGCTGGAGCTACCTACACTCGGATGGTGAACAAGGTTTTCAAAAATCAGATTGGCCGAAATATGGAGATCTATGTAGATGACATATTGGTCAAGAGCATAAAAATGGAAGATCATGTAGCCGACCTGGCTGAAGCCTTCGCCGTAATGGAGCACTTTGGGATAAAGATGAACCCAAAAAATGCGCATTCGGCGTCAAGGCAGGAAAGTTTTTGGGCTTCATGGTCACAGCCCATGGAATAGAAGCCAACCTGGAAAAGGTTCAGGAAATACTCGACCTGGCACCGCCAACCTGCGTGAAAGACGTCCGGGTGTTAGCAAGCAAGGTCGTGGCACTAAGCAGATTCATGTCCAAGTTGGCTGACAAGTGTGCTCCTATGTTCAAAATATTGAGGAATCCTAAGAACTTTGAATGGACTACGGAATGCCGGAATGCCAGAATGCCTTCCAAGAGCTGAAAAGGTATCCCGCTTCGCCACCCCTGCTATCCCGACAGGAGGTGGGGGAGGAGCTGGTGCTATACCTAGCGTGCTCGGGGACAGCAGTGGCAGCGGCACTAGTCCGAGAAGAAGGGAAGAAGCAGAAATCGGTCTATTATGTCAGCAAAACCTTACAAGGGGCCAAGGTGAGATACTCCTCCTTGGCAAAACTCGCCCTCGCGCGCATCACAGCGGCAAGAAAGTTGAAGTCATACTTTGATGCTTACCCAATTAAGGTCATGACGGATGCCCCACTCAAGTCCATCATGCACAAGCCGAAGGCGTCGGGCAGGCTGCTGAAATGGGCAGTTGAGCTGAGTCAATTTGACATCACCTACCAGCCCAGAACAGCCATTAAAGTCCAAGCCATCACGGACTTTGTGGTGGAATGCACTAGCCAAGCCGAGCATGACCCGGAGGACGTGTGGAAGGTCTATGTGGATGGGGTCTCAAGGAAGTCTGGGAGCGGAGCTGGGGTGGTCATCCTCGACCCAACCCAGCATGAGCACCAATACTCCCTCAAGTTCACCTTTTCGGCATCCAACAATGAAGCGGAGTACGAAGCGGTGATTGCGGGGCTGAAAATTGCAGCTCAGCTCGTGGCACAGACAGTCGACCTGAGCACCGACTCTCAATTGGTTTCTAGTCAGATATCGGGAGAGTTCGAAGCTAAAGACAGTACTATGTTGGCCTACTTCAACAGAGTCAAAGATTTGATCTCAGGGCTCAAAAGGTTCACGATACAGCAAATTCCGAGAGAAGAGAATATGAAGGCTGACACCCTGTCTAGGTTGGCCTTGGGCGAGAGCCGACCTGCCTTGGTCCATGTGGAAGAAGTATCCGAATCGAGTATTCAGTTGGGGGTGCAAGCCATAACAGAGCTCAATTTAAGCCTAGATTGGATCAAACCAATCGTGGACTACTTTGTGGGGGGTATCACCCTAGAGGATGAAAAAACAGCTCAAAAACTCATGAAACAGGCCTCAAGATTTGTCATAATTTTCGAGCAACTCTATAAGAGAGCCTACACTTGGCCTCTCTTGAAATGTGTTGGACCCGAGGAGAGAAACCATGTACTCCGGGAGATCCATGAAGGGGTATGTAGAAACCACTTAGGAGGCAAAGCTCTGGCTCGAAAGACATTGAGGCAAGACTATTTCTGGCCAACCTTAGAACAAGATGCCAAAGAGTATGTAAGAAAGTGCGACACTTGCCAAAGATTCGCCAATGTACAGAGGAAGCCAGCGGTAGACCTCACGGTGATGATAAGCCCTTGGCCATTCTATCAGTGGGGTCTAGATATCATCGGCCCATTGCCAACCAGTGTTGGCCAAAAGAAGTACGTCTTTGTAGCAGTAGACAACTTCACCAAATGGCCTGAGGCTGAAGGTGTTACTAGAATAACAGAAAAGGCAGCTTGGGATTTCGTATGGAAAAACATCATTTGTCGATTTTGGGTGCCAAAGGTCATCGTTACTGACCACGGCAAGCAATTCAGCAGTGCATACTTTCAAGACAAATGTGCTGAGATTGGGATCGACCTCAGATTCTCATCGATTGCTCACCCTCAAAGTAACGGCCAAGTTGAAAGGACTAACCAAATTATTTTGCAAGGCCTGAAAACCAAGCTGGAAGAAGCAGAGGGCCAGTGGCCATCGATTCTCCCCAAGGTGCTGTGGGCTCAACGGACCACCACCAGCTCAGAAACGGGAGAATTGCCCTTCGAGCTGACCTTCGGTACTCAAGCGGTGTTACCGGTGGAGATCGAGTCTCCGACCAGTAGAACCCTCCACCATGATCCAGAAATAAACGGAGCACTAATCCGTGAAGAGCTCGACCTAGCCGAAGAGCTCCGAGCTAAAGCTCAAATCAGGATGCTAGCCAGCAAAGCTGCCATGCAAAGAGCCTTCGCCAAGCAAGTCAAGCCTAAGCTAATTAAGGTTGGCGACCTCGTCCTTAGAAAGGCTATCTTTTTGCCGCTCTCGAGCAACAAACTCTCCCCGACCTAGGAGGGACCGTACGAAGTCGTGAAAGAAGTCCGACCTGGGACCTTCTACCTCCGCGATAAGTACGAAAAACTATTGAAGAATGCATGGCATGTAGAGCACCTGAAGAGATATTTTGTGTAACGGCCCCCGAGTCGGAAACTCTTGTAACGGCCCCCGAGCCGGAAACTCTTGTAACGGCCCCCGAGCTGAAAACTCTTGTAACGGCCCCCGAGCTGAAAAATCTTGTAACGACCTCGAGCCAGAAAATTTTGCAACGACCCCTAGCCGAAATATTTGCTAAAGGCCCCGAGCCAAGCATCGTTTGCAATCGGCTCTCGAGCCCAAGTACTTCATGTACAAACTCAATACAAACCTATTTCGTAAATCAGTGCAATACCCGACTCGAGCCCGATCACCTCAGCTACTTAGCTACTGCCAGCTCGGATTAACGTAGTGGCCACGCTTAATTACGAGCTAATGATCAAATAAACCACCTCGGACTATGTACCAGCTCTAGTATAATCAATAATAATTTGATTAGTTCTACTAGTTTGGATTAAGGTCCAACTCGGTATAATCCGACTTTAGGTCGGCATGTTAGTTTGGGTCTAAACTCAAGCTCAACATTTGTCAACATTAGTTTGACCAATTTTAAATCGGACTGACGAGTCCAGGTCGGTAACGATAATAGTTGTCCAATTAACCAGCTCGGATTAGGATAAAAATTCATTAATCGCGTCCAGCTCGGTTCTTTATATTTAAATTAAGTTTGAATGGTCCATTATATTGGCCCGACCCCACTTACTTAAGAAATTTGCGAAGAGAAAGGTACACATGTACGAACTCGAGTGAAACACAAATAAAACTAGAACATTCATTTCATTTCATTAGAAAGAGTAACAATTACAAAGAGCCCAACCTGGGCGAAATTACAAAAGCTCGACTCGAGCGATTACAAAGTTTACTTAGGAGCAACAATGGAGGTGGTGGTAGCGGTTTCATCCCCGATCTGGTCCATGCCCTTCTGAACAAATTTCATCACCTCCTTGGCTTGGGACGTCAGATCAGCCAGGAGCTCAGGAATCTCCCAGAACTCCTGCGGCGGAGCCTCCAAGATTTCGATGTAATCGTTCTTGGTGGCAGGGAAGAAGGTCTTCGCTTTCTCCCGAACTGCGACTTGGCCCCAGAAGTAGTACTCCAACTCGGCGTACTTGGCCATCGCCCCACCCTCCGTGGCCAACCAGTCCACGGCCTCTTGGCTAGACTTAAAGGCTTCCATCGCCTTCTCCCTCTGCGGGCCGACCCGATATAACAGATCCTTGAGCTTCGCCTCAGCCTCACGCTTGTCCTTCTTGAAGCGCTCGACATCCTTGGTCGCGGCCTCACGTCAGGACTTCTCCGCCTCGAGCTCCCTCTTCAGTCGATCGATCTCTGTCTCGTCCGCTTTGCGCCTCTGGACGGCATCCTCCCTCAGGGCCTCTAGCTCGGCTCGAGAGTCGATAATCGCTGCTCGAGCTCGACGCAGTGAGCCTGAGCTCGGGCGAGCAAGCCAGGTGCCGAAAGGATGTGGGACTCGACTTGCACGAAAGATGGCAAAATGATCAGCCAAGCCAAAAAACTTAACCATATCAACGCGGTCAAATATGCCTTACCGTGACTATGGCCGTCCTCAGGTCGAGTGAAAGCTGCTCCGCCGGGACCGATGCCAGCTTGGGATCGTAGGCGACCTTAGTCGCCTCCAAAAAATCTTTGTGGGGAGGGCTCACCTCCGTAGCCTTGCCCTTCCCGGAATACTCGGGCCAAGACCATTTCCTATTATCAGGGCGGGATGCTGAGTGCTCAGGGATCGCTACACCTAAACTCAATTTTTTGGTTAGTGGAGATGCCGATATCCTCTTGGAAGAGACCTCGGGTCGCTGCCTCTGCTCCTAAGGGACGGAGGAGCCCAAGCTAGACCGAGTCGAGACTTCGCCACTGGACTTGGTCTTTCTCCTCATCTGGGCATACGCAAGTTTTACCGTATCCACCATGCCTGCAAAAACAAAGAAAAGAGAGGTGAATAATGGCCAAGTGTAAACCAAAAAAAAACAACAGCAAACAAGGAGACGGGGAGGTCGGGCATTGATCCTGCGAATTGACCTTCTTCTGAGTTGGACTCCACATTTTCTTCTGGATCGGGAAATAGGTGAGGATGCTCCCTCCTCAGGTCGGGTTCTCTCCCGAACAACTTGGATCTCCAGATCCTGTCACACTTGAGGACACTGTCAATATCAATCAACATACCCGGCTCGGGTCTCAGCACCCTGACCTCGGCCAGTTCCTCTACTGAGAGCTTGGGGTCGTCATTCACAGTCTTTTTCAAGGAAAGATTCCAATCCACTCTGAACCCCGAGTTCACGGCCGGCTCGACCCAATAGTAGTCGTTGTGCCAGCCCTTGTTGGAGGAGTGCCACTTGGTGAATATGGTATTACTGACCCGAGCTGCGAAGTGCAACCACTCTGGCTACTTCGGGTTGGGCTTGCAGACAAAGAACTGCATGAACCGACGCAGGGTCGACTCTATCTTCCTCTCAAGGCAGAACACATAAAACGCCACCATCACGGCCCAGCTGTTACGTGACATCTGACCCGGGCTAAACTCGAAGTAATTCAAAATGTCGAGGATGAAGTCGGGAAATGGAAGTCGGACGACATTGAATACGAGGTTGTAGATGGCAAAATGGTCGAGTGGAAGATAGCAGGCAAGCTCGGTCCGACCTGGCACCTTCAGCTTGTGGTATTGGTCCACCGACCAGTCCCTTAGCCTAGCGTTAGCCATCTGGACGGTAGAGTGGCACTCGCGCCTACAACAGGCGAACAACTGCTCTATTCTCTTTTCCCGAGCCGACGAGCCGCTAGCTGTAGTTGAGCTCCGAGCTGAATACCGTAAGAAGATATTTTCCGAGCTAAAAGCGTCTGACCACTCTGGTTGCCGACCTTAAAGCTCCAAATTTCATAAACAAAGTGTGAAATGAATCTCGGATGTCAAGGCCCTATTTATAGCCAACTCTGGTAATCGCCTCGGGAATTCCAAACGTCGCATCTTATCATAATTGCCCGGTGACGTGTCAGCCATCTGAAGGGCATGCACCGCTGACGTGGCCATCCCTACTCTGCCGGGGTAGGACACCTCCAGCTCGAGAACAACTCCCAAATCCAGATCGCACCCTCTTGATCTCGACTTGCGGAGGGGGGGATTGACGAGAGGGATCCCGAGTTGAGGTAAACGACCCACACTGAGCTGAGGCGGGCTAATCCGAGCCAATCCTAGCGTATACAGCTAATGCCTAACCTAGATGCTGATCTGACCTTATCCCGACCCAGGAAAACCCCGACCTCAGTACCAGCTGCCCTGATGGGACATAAAGCTACACTGCATTAAATGTTGTCAGGTTTGAATTTAGTATAAATAGAGCTCCTCCCCTTCATTTCAAAGGTAACTGCTCATTAAATGCTCTCAGCTACTTCGCCAGCTCGGACATACTAATCATTCGCACGCCTGAGGGGAAAATCCGGGTCATCACCCCGCTTTTTCCTTCCTTTTTCTTGTGCAGGTCAAGTAGCCGACTAGAAAAGTTCAACTCAGAGGCCAACCTAAAAAGTCCAGCTTGGTCAGGAGAAGCTCCCAACCTCAACGTCGAGATTCTGACCTCGACAGAAATGAAAACATGCGAGTAGTATGTAATGTTTGCGGATTTGCATTGGGATTCAATTCAACTTTGTTAATAAATCAAACCACACCTAACTAAACCTTGTTCCATTAAGTGGGGTTGGTTATATAGATTAAACAGCGTCATCCATTTCTGTTGAGAGCTAACTCTACTATAAGCTCTATACATGCAAAATCTCGTTTGAGTGTCTTCGTCCAAATCAATTCAACTTTGTTAATATGACCAAAAAAAATAAAAAATTTAACTTTATTAAAAGGTTTACTAATCGTCCTGTTGATTGGATCGTAACATGTAAGTTAAATAATAACTTATATATCGATTGAATGACTAATATCCCTCATTTCTTGCAATTCCTGCTTTGTCGAGCTAATTAGAAGCTCATGCTTATAATGCTTTTGCTCCATTTTGTTAATACGTCACTCTTTGATCGACCAAAAGTTAAAAAAAGAGGATTATGTAAAACTTAGGATTTCTCCAATATTGTTTTATACTTAGAAGGGGAATATATACCTAGGCAGATCTTATAAAAAAGGATAAAAAAATTTTAGAGGTCACTAAATTATATCATGAGTCTTATTTTGGTCACTAAATTAATTTTGGTTCCAAAGGATCATTAATTTTATAATATAGTTCTAATGTGGCCATTCTATCTACTTATTGTTGACGAGGCACCATCAGTAAGGGCAAAATGGTAAATTAATTAGAAAATGACAAAAAAAGTTGCTCTTTTTTGCACATTTGCCCCTAAGATTTTAAATTTTCTTCCAAATTCCCCTTAATTTCTTAATGCTTGAATTCCTCCTAATATTCTGAAATTTTAATCAAATTGCATAACAATTACTTAATTTTGTTCAAAATCATTAAAACATTTCTTCAAATTCTTCAGGCGTCCTAATTTTGTTAAAAATTATTAAAATCTTTTTAAATATTTCCTTAATATTGCTTCTAATTTTTTAAAATGTTCAAAAATTATTTAATTTTTTTTCCTAATTTAGATTTCCTCATTTCGAAAAATAAAACCCCCTTAAAATAGCACCTTCACACACAAAATTGCACCTGCACGTTCATTTCATACACCTTTTTGCACATTCATACACAAAACTGAACCAGCACATTCATTTCACACACCTGTTGACATAAATAGAAACCTGCTAACATAACTGTACACAAAACATATATATGTTGCACACAAATACTTGAAAACAACCAAAGAAAGTTATAAATTTATATGTTAAATATCCAAAGGAATCAGTTTGCATAACAAAAAAAGTCATACTAACTATTAAACAATAGCATTCACAACCCAAAAACCAATTTAATACATCATTTCTACTTAGTGTTTGCATGATAGTTAGAAATCAGTTAAGCCTCCCAGAAAAAGCAGCTTTACACATATTCACTGGGTTGATGATTCTTCATCCTCTCTCTTTCTCCCTCTTTCTCTTAGATTATCAGTTGCCTTTGTTCATCGAGGTTTAGGTAATTATCAGTTGCCTTTGTTCATTGAGGTTGAGGTACTCCAGCTGCTTGGGGTCTTACATTCTGCCTAGAAGAGCCAGCAATAGAGCTATTGCCTTAATCACCACCTGCTTGGCTGCTGCTATACCTTCAGCATGCGTTGACCCATCAATTGGCTGAGATGTTGATCTCTGCCTTCCCTTGCCCCTTCGTGTACCTCTCTACTTTTGCCTTGGACTTTCTCAACCTCTACTCTTACCTTTTGTTGAGACACGAATATTGGTCTTTCATCACCTCTGCCCTTGGCGTGTCAAAAGAAAATGAAAGGATTATCAGTAAAATATTTTCAGAAATAAAGTTCGAATTGTAAACTAATAGAAAGTTCAAATTGGTTTCTAATACTTACTTTGCTTTGTTCTGTTGATGCACTTTCTTTTTTAGTCCTTTGTAGCTATGTCCTCACGTTATGAGAGCTAGAACCACAATTCGAACGTTACATCTTAACCTTCTTCTTCTTCTTCTTCTTCAAAGTTCAGACTTTGTTTTCCGCCATGGGTCCTCTTTTCATCAACTCCCCTATTCCTAGACTTCTTTGGTCGACCTGGCTGAGTTTGGGGTATTGGTGATACCAAATGTATTTTATTAGAACAGTGCATCTAGATCTTAGTCTTCTTCTCTCCCATCACTATGTTGAGACTCAACTTCATTGTCATTGTCATTGTCATCATCTGAGATCACTTGCTCTTCCAACTCCATCCTTCCAGTTTCTTTTTCCTCCAATCTAATAGTGGATTTCCTTCTATAACCAACAAGAACTATAGTTAAGGATTGTACATTTCTCATAACCTCATCTTCTAGACTAGTATGTGCATCGGCCAATCCCTCAATTACAACCCTTCTACTACCATGGTCAATATCCAGCTGCATAATTTGATTCAGTTTAGGTGAGTGTGAGTTCAAGAGGATTAGTTTGTTTATGCAAGTGTATTAGTGAGTTTTATGTGTGTTTGTGTGTAATGCAACTATGTAGTGTGTATATGTCTGTGATGTAAAGTGTATGCGTCAAAAATATTGTGCATTTCAATTAGTGACAAAAACATTGTATTCCTAATTAGTAATATAAAAAACCATACAGCAAAACCCAAGAATAAATATTAAAAACAATTAAAAAAAACAAAATATAAAAATCCTACAACAAAACCCTAAAACAAATATTTGATAAGAAATAAAAAATTAAGAAAATACTACAACAAATTCATAGAACAAACATAAAAAAATTATACAAATATTAAATAGGTATCTTGATTGTATAAACAAATGATATAGAAGAATAAACAAAAACTATACAACATTAACAAAGTCAAAGTCGTACAAGCTAGCATTTGAAACAGGGCATTTCGATTTTTGGATTAAAAAAAATTAACAAAGCCATTAAAAAGTGCAGATCTGACAAACATTCAAAATAAAGAAGACAAAGTTTGCATTAGAAAACGATTTTAGGCAGAAACACTTACCATATACAAGATCTACTTCGCCATCATCCAGGCCTGCTTGCCTAATAGCCCACGACATTAGCCAAAATTCAAGAAAATGTCAACAAAATTTGAAAAAGAACGAAAATGTCAAGAGATTCGATGGATTTTGTTCAAACTTTGAAAACCCTAGCCCTAATTTTGACTTTGGGTGTTTGTCTGGTTACGGTGGGTATGTGGGGGGTTTAGGGCTGCATTGTAATAATTTCTCCCTCGATTGCAAGCTTATAATTCGTTCTGGATTTGGGGCTAAGTTGTAAATACTTATTAACTTTTTTGTAATTTTTTAGTCAATTTACCGTTTTGCCCTTACTGATGGAACTCCGTCAGTTAATAAGTAGACAGAATGGCAACTAATGGTCCCTTTGGAACCAAAATTAGTTGATAAGTTGTAAATACTTATTAACTTTTTTGTAATTTTTTAGTCAATTTACCGTTTTGCCCTTACTGATGGAACTCCGTCAGTTAATAAGTAGACAGAATGGTCATATTAGAACTACACTATAAAACTAATGGTCCCTTTGGAACCAAAATTAGTTGATAAGTTGTAAATACTTATTAACTTTTTTGTAATTTTTTAGTCAATTTACCGTTTTGCTCTTACTGATGGAACTCCATCAATTAATAAGTAGACAGGATGGCCACATTAGAACTACACTATAAAACTAATGGTCCCTTTGAAACCAAAATTAGTTGAGTGATCAAAATAGGGCTCATAGTATAGTTTAGTGGCCTCTAAAATTTTTTACCCTATAAAAAATTCAAAAAAATTAAAAGGTAATGTGGAGGGCTTGGGCGACCCCCCACTTTTGGTAGCTATGAATTGAAGATTAGATCCGACAAAAAAAAGAAAAAAAAAACCGAGGATTAGAGGTCATTTTTCATCTAATAGGTTGTGAATTTCATTGTTAAAAACTCAAAACTTGACATATGTTAAACACAAGGATTTTATTATGTCGATCAGAAAAAGCCATCACTTAGTTTTATATCAATACTCCACCTAATGAGAAAAATGTTTAATTTAGTTTGGTTTGATTAAAAATTTTAGTCAAAAATACTTATTTGTCATTCATTTATGAGAGGTTTAGCAATTTTTTTGTACTCTGTTACATATCCATCATTATTTTTACACAACTTAAAACATTAAGTAAATATTTATTGAATTCTTAAAAGATATTCCAAAAAAAAACCTTACTCAAAATGCAACTAAAATTACTTTATAACCAAGTATCGACCAAACAAGGCAAAAAAAAAAAAAAAAAAACTCATAAACAAGCTCAATTAGTGCTATAACTTGAAGATTTTCGGAAAAAAAAAACCCATCCTTGCATAGATCGATTAACATACACTATTTTTGAAATGGAAGAAGACGAACATGAAGAGTTAGTTAATTATAAAAAAAAGTATTAAATTCAAATTTATCTCTTATCATTACAAATGTTGCCTAATTTTTGATTGATTTGAATTGTGTCATTGTATTACGAGATTTATAATGTTAAAATAAATCAATGTAATTCTGTTTAATATGCATTACTCATCATAAAGGAAAAAAGGAAAAATGAAAAAAGTTAAAAGTTGATTACCAATAATCTACTTAAAATGAGACCATAAACGATTAACATCCTGCTTGTTAGGGTTGGTTACCTAGTCCCTACCAAGAAGCTCCTAGCCACAAACTATACCAAAGCAAAGCTCATAACCATTCACGACAATCACCATAACCATCCACTAAAACATCACCACGTTGGCAGTAAAGCAAATTCCTTGACTATTTTACCCTTAACGCTTACGTGGTAGACTCCTATATACAGGAAACAATAAAAACATACAAGGTTTAACGATGCAATCGATGCACAAGCAAGTAGAGTATCCAAGATTCATCGTTGTATCCGCCCACCCACTTTGTTTTCGCGTCTAAATACACACACACACACACACACACAGAGGGACATATTTTTGTGCTTTTTTATTGCTCATAATTTGGTTCTGCATTGCTTCAATTGTGTAAAAAATCGAAGCTTTTTGGTCTTCTTGGTGGGCTTTGAATGGCTGCTGCGATTATACAAGGAATTGGAGCTGCAACAGCTCTTTCTTCAGCTAATTCCAACAAATTTCACTTCTCCTCTCGCAGATCAATCTCAAGTAATGATTTTCTATTTTCCACCTATTAATTTGCTTCAAACATGTTATAATTTGATTCATTTTGCTTGGATCTCAAATGGGTTTTGTGAATTTTAGTAGAAAAATGTGAACTTTGCTTTTAATTGTCAATTTCTACTTTGTTATGTGATATTTTGTTCTGTTTTTTAGATTTCACTAATTGGGTTTTAATTGAATATTTCTTTAGCCCGTTCTGGGTTTTTTTTTTGGTGTAATTTGGTTCATCTTTGAGCTTATTTAGTTATTGTGCAGTAAAATTCGAACTGGGTTTTGGATATTTTCTTTCAAAGGTTGTTTCTGGAATTGGTTTGGGAAGTGATATGCATCAAGTGCTTAATTTTGATCGAATATTACCTAAATCTTTCATCTATACATGTTGAGTTGAGGAGAAATTCTATAAAGGGCAGCTCGGTACATGAAGCTGTTTTTCTGGAACCTCTCTAACATGCACACGAGGAAAATTTTGTACTCAACACCCCATGTACAACGAAAGATTTTGATAACCATTAAACTTTATATATCTTCAAAATTTGAAATGGGTTTTGTGAAGCATGCAAAAGAAAGTTTTTGTTTTCTTTTTTAAAGATTCTTCTTTTATGGGCTTAGTTCTAATGATTTCTGGCAATTGTGTTGCATTTTCAAACTTTTTGATCCTTTTTTTTTGTGTATGTTTGGTTTAGAGAGGAAAGAGAGCATTTTTGTGGTTAGATCTGATGGAAGAGTGAGCATTGGTTTGAACCAAGGTGTCGATAGAGCCGACAAATTGATCACCAATGCAGTTGCAGTAAGCCTCTCTGCCTTCCTCTTTCTTTGTGTGTGTGACATGTTGCTATGGATTCTAATTTACATACATTTTGTTGATTCTTGTAGACGAAGGCGGACAATGCAGCGGCTTCTACATCATCCAAGCCTGGGTATGTACGCAACTCAGCTTTCTTCTTTGCTAGATTTGTCTGCTGTAAATTATATTCACTGCTTATGTGTCTCCATGACATTAGAACACTAAGAGAATTTGCTTACCAGTAAATAGCTATTCATTAGTTATATATCATTGCTTGAACTTAGTATTGTATGTGAGCGTATTAGAAAAGTTTCATCACAAATCTGTACTTTTTGTTGAACAATTTCGGGAAATTGAAGAGAATAGTATGTTTAATTTCGTGACTTGAGAAAGAGAAAGGGCTCACTCAATTTTTTATGCAAAGCTTAGGTAATAGAACTTTTGAGGATGGTGAACTGAAGTTGAAGGATGTTAATTCAATAGGATCTCTTGTTTCAAGAATTTCATTCAACTTTGCCCCCTCTGAATTTGAATCTTCTACCTAGAGAATTTAACGTTCTCTATGATTAGTCTTGGTTCAGATGAAAAGAGATGTAGATTTCATGAACTGATTTCAATCATCTTTGCCATGAGGTTTAGGTCTTGCTATTGGCTTGGTTTGGTAAATATAATATGTACCTTTGCTCAATTTGAGGTAAGTAATGCATGGCTATTACCTGTGGCTTTGTTTATTGGAGTAGAGAGAGGAGGGGGAGCAGGAAGATGAAAGAGAGAAAACTTTAAATCCCTCAACAGATACAGAAATATTCAATTATGTGAACATCTGCTACCTATGTTTTCGTAGCTTAGGCTCACGGATTTCCACAATTTTATGAGATATATGGAGTTTTGTTGGTTTTAGCTTTCATATTATTCAAAAAATTTGTATCACATCATTCTTTTCTTGACGTCATAATGTTTTTTCCTTTCTTAAGTACAGTTAAAAGAGGTACTCAAATGGTTATTGACATTATCAACGAACAATCAGCTTTGTAACATATCCATTATGGGCTTCCGAAAAATGCTGATAGTATTCTTGCGTGTCTAAGTCTGGCTTTGTATCAACTCTAATGACTATGCAATATGAAAAGTGGACTCTAATTACTCACATTTCCAGAAGAGCACTGGACTCAAAATGTCATGCCCCTCAGTTATTCTCCATCCATTTCATATGGGTTAAAGATATTACAATCATCACATGAAATTTTCATCCAGATCATATCAACAAAAGTTTTTACGGATACTTCCATTTTAGATGCAAAGGTTTGAAAGGCTGTGGGCCTATCTGATGGAGTTTGGAGAAAACCAATTTGGAAAGCAAGTATTTCGATAAAGCCATAAAACATTAAAAGAACATGTTTTCTGCCGCTCAAGTATTTGTGACTCAAAAATGGAAAACAGAATAGAGAATACACCATTCTGGTGTTACATGAAAACAAGCTTTTATGAGCTCAATTGTCAGAAAACAGTTTGTTTGCTCTCCTGGTATGTTTTAGTTTTCAACTTATATAAAAATTAAAAACTTTCTCTAAAACCTGAACCAGATGGGTTCTGATATATTGAGAGCATTTGACGTGTTTTTGTTGCATTTTGTAATTTAATCTGACTGAATCTATTGAATAATAGTATTTGACTCGTGAAAGTGATTCCTTTGACCTAGCATCATTCTGGTCTTTCTGAAAACTAGCTCTCAATATTCAGAAAACAGTTTCTGTGAACTGCCCAATGAACATATTTCCTTCTATCTTTTCTGTTTTGTACTGTATCGAGAATATAAAATTAATTCTGAAAACTAAACTAAACAGGGCCTATATTTTTTCTGTATAAAAAACTTTGACATTTGATATTGTTTTTTGAGATTTAGGCCGACAGAAGCTATTGACTAACCATAGTTTTGTCTTCTGAAAATGCTTGGAACTAGATTGTGATTATGTGGATAAAGTTTGTTTTTTGTTTTGGTCATTCGAGATGTTTTCTGTCACATATCTTCTCTAGATTTAGAAGTGTACTTTATCCTTTGAAAATGGTTTTTGCTCCTATACGTGGACATAAATTTACTTTTTCTTTTGTTTATAATGTTTTCTCTAATATCGCTTCTTTAGATATAGAACATATTCTATCAGAATATGCTTCACACATAGTTAATACTGGATTCCACATGAAGTAAAACATTTCCTTGAATTTTAAATGCAGCTGCTTTTTTCATCTCTTAACACGTCCCATAGGATGTTGGTTCATTAGGTGGCATCTTTTTAGTTGAAGATATAGCTAATGAAATTGGATCTTCATCATCAGGCATGAGCTTTTGCTTTTTGAAGCCCTTCGTGAAGGCCTTGAAGAAGAGATGGACAGAGATCCCACTGTCTGTGTAATGGGTGAAGATGTGGGACATTATGGAGGTTCATACAAGGTAACCAAAGGCCTGGCTACAAAGTATGGAGATCTAAGAGTTCTTGACACTCCCATTGCTGAGAACTCCTTCACTGGCATGGGTATTGGAGCTGCCATGACAGGCCTACGTCCAGTTGTTGAGGGGATGAACATGGGTTTTCTACTTTTGGCTTTTAATCAGATCTCTAACAACTGTGGAATGCTTCACTACACATCTGGTGGTCAATTTAAAATACCAATTGTCATCAGGGGACCAGGTGGAGTTGGTCGACAGCTTGGAGCAGAGCATTCACAACGTCTTGAATCATATTTCCAGTCCATTCCTGGAATCCAGATGGTGGCATGCTCAACCCCTTACAATGCCAAGGGTTTGATGAAGGCTGCCATCAGAAGCGAGAACCCTGTCATTCTTTTTGAGCATGTTTTGCTCTACAACTTGAAGGAGAGAATTCCAGATGAAGAGTATGTCTTGAATCTTGAGGAAGCTGAAATGGTTAGGCCTGGGGAGCATGTTACCATTCTAACATATTCCCGGATGAGGTATCATGTGATGCAGGCCGCCAAGACACTGGTGAACAAGGGGTATGATCCAGAGGTTATTGATATCAGGTCGTTGAAACCATTTGATCTTTACACTATTGGAAATTCAGTGAAGAAGACTCATCGTGTGCTTATTGTGGAGGAGTGCATGCGAACCGGTGGAATTGGTGCCAGCTTGACAGCAGCAATTACTGAGAATTTCCATGACTATTTGGACGCCCCTATCCTATGTTTGTCATCACAGGATGTGCCAACACCTTATGCTGGAACATTGGAGAATTGGACAGTTGTTCAACCTGCGCAGATTGTGGCTGCTGTCGAGCAGCTTTGCATGTAATTCCTGTGACAAAATGTGTGGTAAAATAGCAGTTTTGTCCTTGTACGTTTTATTTCGTTCTAGATTTAGTTTTTCATCTTCATCGGGATATTCGTTTATTGGTGTCTAATTCTGCCAGGGTGTAGTACTTGCTGGAACTGATAATTGTTTTTAAGTTCAGACATCTTGATCTCCTTTTTGTTTACCTTATACCAGAATGGTGGATATGGTTTTGCTTATGCACTCTCAGTTCTAAATCCATGCTTTTCTCTTGTTGCAGTTCAAATATGCATTATATTTCTTGTGTGGAAAACTCATGTTAGCTTATTTGTTGGTGGAAATTATTGTTTCGATTTTAATTTCGTCTTTCATTTGCTCTGATACCATTGTTTTATCAATCATAAGTACTCATCAAAATTTTAGGTCAAAATCAAATTTTGTTCTCACTATGGCTATTTCAGACACCATAAAACAGTTTATTTTTCAAAAAGTCATAATTTTTCGCCCTCTATCGAACCCTACATTGAACTCTGATGTCAGTCAAATCTGGTATGTTACGTTTCTGTTGATAATCATGTGACATTTACATAGGAATATACGAGAACTGAACCTATTTTGATTGCCTGAACAATTGAAATTTCATACTTTCCTATCTCTTAATTGCTTTTGCCCGATCTAGAGAAATACTATAAGTCCTTTGTCCCAGATGACATCGCTGTTGCCATCTGGTTCACCGGTACTACTAAAAGTCTTATGTTATGCTTATGTTCGGTCATTGACTCCTCGCGTTGTTGAGATGAGAGGTAAGCTTATCATTTAGGATGTGAACTCATTTATCAGGAAGAAGGGAAATATCTATGTACAGAATAAAAGATCTTAGATCATAATGCTCTTTCTTTAATTACACTCAGCTCCATTTTATCACTTTTTCCTTACCCTTGGGCTGCAAGAGGCTATAAAAAATGTTTAATTCAAGTTATTATTTAATCATGTAATACTTACTTGTCATATTTCCTACTAATGTGAGACATTATAATTATCGGTGTTGAGGACTTCAAATCTTCAATACAGTCAATCAAGTTGAACCATGAGCCCATTAGAAAGCAGAGAGAATTTTCTTGTGCCCTTTGTGAACAAAAATGATGTGCCATACATTGAGATTTCTAGATAATAATAATTCATTTTCATATGTGATTCTTTGTCCTACATAAACAAGAAATAATACTAGTATTAACCATTTCTTCATGGACCAATTTTCAATTGTTTATTGGAGTCGAGTTACCGTTCTTTCAGAAGTATTTCTATAGACTGTCCTGATCATTCAAGAGGATTGTCTTTTAATGTCTAGAATAAATAACTCTTTGTGTAATTAATAAGATTTTTATATTGTATATAATCTTGTTCATTGATTGAAGAAAATGTGAAACAAAATATTTTTTTAAAAAAAACAACTAAAAATGCATAATTCATTTCATGATTAGATAATAGCAGCCCTAAGTTGATTATGCAATGGGCCAAAGCTTAGAATTTATGTAGTAGCCCAGTAGGGGAAAGGGGTAAGGCTCTCAATCTTTTCTGGGCCGAGGAAAATTAAAATAGTTCTCCATAGATAAGCCATTTCACTAGCAATTAATTATCAAATTAATATTCGCTTAATCTTTTAGGTGCTCATTTCCAAAAATAGAATTCCCTTGTTTGTAATAAAATTTCTTTATTATTGCAAGAAAAAAAAAAAAATCTCTATTACCGTATCCGAATGACTTTCATAATCTACTCATTTTTGTATCTGTGCATTATGCAGGTTATGAGAAATAAATCGTGTTTTTACATTACTTTTATGTTTGCAACGATAAATGACCCTTGAGTACTACAACCCTCAACCGTAAAAAATAATTATCTAAAATATTCTTAAATTTCCAATAACCATGTATGTGGGTGAAATCTATCATGCCACGTCTACAAAGACAGATTCAGGATATTTTATTAATAAAAATCAAGTAGGCTTAGAAATCAAAACTAGTGATATTTTGCGGGCTAAATGATTTATTCTACAAAAAATATCAAAACAGTTTAATAGTATTTTAAAAAAATAACCTCACACTTGGATATGTTCCTTCACGCATATGATTCCAATATGAACATGGGCATGCTGGATTTCTAGTATACATGCTGGCAGATATAGCCTGGTATTTGTTACTGTGAGTAGATCAAGTCACAGAAATTGGACCAAACCTAACGAAAAAGCACGGTTTAACATATCGTTTCATAAACTGCCTCTTGTCCCATAAAGCAGGAAAAGATCATTGTCAACATTAATAGAGATTTTCTTGTCGTTTATGGGTGCATTAATTAAAATTCTCCATCCATGTGGAAGACGTGGTATCCAATCGGATTGGCGGCGATTCCTACTCAATGTTCTTATCATGTTTCTGCGCCCATGTAATTTTTGGGTTGTTATTCAGTCAGTTTAAATTAACGTGTGGAAGACGTGGTATCCAATCGGATTGGCGGCGATTCCTACTCAATGTTCTTATCATGTTTCTGCGCCCATGTAATTTTTGGGTTGTTATTCAGTCAGTTTAAATTAACGTTAATTTTTTTATATAAAATAAATTTTCATATGTGTAAGATTCATTTTATCTACAGATTAAAAAGTTTTTAAATTTATGTATTGTTTTCTCAGAATCAACATTGGTGCTACTGCATGTGTTGTTCCTTTTACCTTTTCCTCTTTCAAATTCTCAACATCGGATCATATGTGCTTTCTACACTAATTCGTAGTGGATTTGTTGGACAAACGTGAATTGGAGTATGTTGGAAATATCAAATTGATAAAAGATTTACTTTGATAGTTTAATATTGCAGATGAAGTAGTTATTTACATGATATTAAAGTTCTGTTGCCGAAAAGGTATTGGGTTCATATTTTGCAATTATTTTTCTGTTTACAACTTGCATAGTTAGAAAAATTTTACTTGTACGTGAGAGGATGTAACATGAACTAGTTTCCTTTACTATGAGGTACTAAACAATGATATTCATGCTTAAAAAATGACTTCTTATATGCAGGTAAGTTCACGGGCGGACTTATGTATAGGTCAGCGGGGACTGCAGTCCACTTCAAAAGTGAAATCATTAAGGAGTTAATTGGGGTTGTATTTTTAAAAAAATATATATTTTTAAGGTAATTTTAAGTTGAAAAGTCAATTAGTCGTCCTTAAAAAAATTACTTATATATAAATATTAAATCATATGATTTTAATCCCGACTGAATATAAATTTTGGATTCGCCCGTAGATAAGTTATCAAGTCTTTATGAGCATGCAAGTATCTCTTATTACTTCAGGCTCCATTATGTGTCATTCAAGGCCTTTTAAAGCCTTAAAGCCCAAAAAGGGTTGAAAAAGAATACAAACCAACCAATTTTGGTTTTTTTTTTTTTTCCTTTTTCATGAAGGGATATATTTTTGAAAAATCTTTTAAACTCACACTAGTTTCAAATACCATGGAATTTATAACTCTATTTGAAAGAGTCATGGTCCGAATTCTTTAGACATAAGGTCTATCTAAACTGACCCTAAAAAAATTATCTCTTAATTGATTCAATTCGAACCACTTTTGGTCTTTATGTTAGAGAATGCTACTCTAGATAATCACCAAAAGCTCTCAATCCGATCCCATGTTTTGTTTTTTGGTCGATGATCCCATGTTCACTTAGAGCAACATGCAAAAACATGTCGATTGACATCTACGTTGTGCTTGTGTCTAATCCTGCACATGAACATGGCATTAATTGCCATAGTTTCGTGCATGCAACACAACAGCCAATTGAAAGATTAATGGTGCATATTACAAGTTTCTGAACACAGTAGGGCTTCAAAGCGGTACTCCTTAAACTAGAAGCAAGTGGACAATGCATTAGCGTAACCATGCCTGCTTGGTACCAAGCATTGATTTCCAGGAGGACAATCGATCCTTTCGGACATGATTGGTCTTTAATTGCTGTCTAAATCTGCAATCAAATCTACCCATGTGGAAGACTCGTCGTATGAAATCAAATTGCCAAGGAGTTAGCTGTGGAAATTAATTGTTGTATATATGATCATGTTTCTTTGTCCCAACCTTTTAGTGCTGCCATGCCATAGAAGATGTATCCCTTGTCTTACTGCTTTTTCATAGTTTCTTCCTTTTATTAGTGAATTCAACCTTGTTGCATGTGATCGCATGATCAGATTTTTGATTAGATTAAGATTAATATGAGAATCCGTCTTTATTTTAATTAAGCTTTGTTCCATTCATTGCTCCTGCGCCGCTAAACCCAAACTCAAAGAAACCATGGCATGTTCATTCGTAAATGTTGTTTGCGACACTCTGTCTCACATTAATTTTGTAAAAGATTTTTGTTCAATTTATAATAACTCGAGTTCTCTACTACTATCGATACAGACGTAAGTATTTTAGACCTGGTTGATTACATTATTTGAACATAATCTGACGATATATCAAAATTACGTTCATATTCATTTTGACTATAACGTGTAATTAGTTACAACACTACACGGGATCCATCGTTTATGGCATCGGTTTTGAGCATAATCTGACATATATATCTAGATTAACCATCCGCGATCATAACCGTAAATTTGATTTTAAACACGATCTGACATTTTGTTCCCAAATGAAGCTTAAGCTACTGTTTCTTGAGACATAACTGATAACACCACATCCGAATCTCAAGCCAAGCAAGATCAGCGCCAACCAATTGTGCATGAATCAAGGAGTAAATCATAGCATAGAGCCAAAGTTCCCTCACTCACGCATTGTAATTATTTAAAGTCCATCTACACACTGTAATGAATACATAAGTGAAAATTCACTTCTACAATAACCACCCTACTTGCTTTATGCTTGTTAGACATGTTTATGGGCCTGGACCAGCACCATTCCTATCCTAGTCATGAAGCTATTGGATACCTACTGGATGAATATAATTAACGCATACATCCTTATGGCAGCTAATTTAACGTGTGTATTTGGTCCCTATGTCGTTATCAATGGCAAAATGAATAGAATGCGATGCATTTTTATATTGTTGGACAATTAAAATGAGAGAAGTGCTGTAAATATAAATACAAGATGTGCAATAAATATTAAAATATCAGAATATAAAATTAACAATATTAAAATTTAAGGATGTAGAAATAAACTAAATAGATGATATCGATGCTCGAGTTAGACTCGATGTCCTTAAGACTTTAACGTCCCGCTACGGTGCTTTCGGTTGATTAACGCAAGTCTCCCAGGATACAACGATATTTTCTTCGTAGTAGGAGCACACCAAACTACGAAACTATTGAACTGAATATGACAAACTCTCTCTATTGGACACAATGATAAAATGAAATTATTTTTCGTTCTTGTTCATCTTTGTTTCAGCTAACATACCCAACTATTTATAGCCAATTCTTAATGGGAGTTATCATTGCCAAAATATTCTGATAGAATAAAAAATTAATATACTAAAAGCATGCTCCACGGAAATTAATAAAGCCTGCTGCACAATTTATTATTTTATTGCAAGCATGCTGAACTTTTACATTGTTTCAAGATTCCTTGCAATAAACTATTTCCATTCACCAACATCAAGATTCCTACAATCCCCCACATGAATAGAAATCAGACAATGCACAAAGTAGAGACACTATGCAGACACTAGAGAGAGTTTAAAAGAATGATACTGCTTCCGAATAGGTAGCTTTTGGCCTTGAACCTTCCGTAGTGAGAGCTATCGGATTTACTTGCTGTCCAGTGAACGCGATGTCTTGAACTGTTCAGCTTTTGTGTAAACCAAGACAATAGAACTTACATAGTATCCTCTTAACCATACTTCAGTTCTTACGGTTGTGTTCATTTTGGCCCTGAACAATTCCCAGTTTCATGAGTACTCTAGAGAATTCAGCCTTTAGAGATTCTCGTAGGAGTAGCCCACTCCTTACTCACATAGGTGATCACTTATTAAGAGTAACCCTGTAATACCCTACTTGGATTTTCCAAGATATAAGTATCATTAAAAGCATAGCTTATCCTAAACCACATGCAGGCAGCACTGTCTGCTCGTCATAGGAATAGGTGGGAGTATTACCCCCACAGTGTTCCCGATGAATCATTCATAGCTCAGTTTTTCCCTTTGAACCTACTTCCAGGGATCTCCTGTCACGTAGGTAGGGTTTTCCACTATGATGACTCTTTAGTCATAGGCTTTAGACCCATTCCCCTTGACGATTTGTAAACTTGCTCTCTGTTCAAACCTTTAGTAAGTGGATCCGCAATGTTATCTTTTGACTTTATGTAGTCAATTGAGATAACCCCATTAGAGAGCAATTGTTTGACGGTATTATGTCTACGACGTATATGTCTAGACTTACCGTTGTACATGCTACTCTGTGCCCTTCCAATAGCAGATTGACTATCGCAGTGTATGCAGATAGCTAGCACAGGTTTGGACCAGTTTGGAATGTCCTCTAAGAACTGTCGAAGCCATTCAGCTTCCTCTGCAGCTTTATCCAAAGCTATAAACTCAGATTCCATCGTGGATCTGGCTATACATGTTTGCTTAGTGGATTTCCAAGACACGGCTGCCCCTCCCAAAGTGAAAATGTATCCACTCGTGGATTTGGAGTCATTAGTATCCGATATCCAGTTGGCATCACTGTATCCCTCTAGTACAGCTGGATATCGGGTATAGTGCAGCCCAAAGTTCAATGTGTATCTCAGATACCTTAGAACTCTTATTATAGCTACCCAATGGTCTTTCCCTGGATTGCTCGTATACCTGCTCAATTTGCTCACAGTTAATGCTATATCGGGCCTCGTGCAATTCATAATGTACATCAAACTACCAATAATCCTTGAATACTCTAATTGAGATATTCCTTCACCAGTATTTGTGGTAAGATGTACATTTGCATCTATAGTTGTCTTCGCGAGACTAGCATCATTTTTATTAAACTTGTCCAGTACTTTCTCTATATAATGGGACTGTGACAAGATTAGTCCGTCAGATGTTCTGGTAATTTTAATACGCAGAATCACATCTGCCATACCCATATCCTTCATATCAAAGTTACTGGATAACATCTTCTTGGTAGACTTAATGACACTATCATTGCTCCCGATAATAAGCATATCGTCTACATAGAGACAAACAATGATATATTCTTGACCCGTGCCTTTTATATAGACACACTTGTCACATTCATTAATCCTAAAGCCATTTGACAACATGACTTTATCAAATTTCTCATGCCATTGTTTAGGCGCCTGTTTTAGTCCATAAAGGGATTTTACAAGCTTACAAACCTTTTTCCCTTTCTCAGGAACTACAAACCCTTCAGGTTGTTCCATGTAGATCTCTTCATGTAGATCTCCATTTAAGAATACTGTTTTTACATCCATTTGATGTATCTCAAGATTATTGATAGCTGCGATAGCTATCAACATCCGTATGGATATAATTCTCGTGACTGGTGAATATGTATCAAAATAATCAAGACCTTCTTTTTATCTATATCCCTTAATAACAAGTCTGGCCTTATATTTTTCTATTGATCCATCAGCCTTCAACTTCCTCTTAAAAATCCATTTACACCCTAAAGGTTTATTTCCAGGACAAAGATCTACCAGTTCCCATGTATGATTTTGCATGATGGATTCAATTTCACTGTTTACTGCCTCTCTCCATAAAGGAGCTTCAGGAGTAGACATTGCTTCATTAAAAGTGTGAGACTCATTTTCTAACAAATATGTTAGAAAATCTGGACCGAAAGACTTAGATGTTCTAGCCCTCTTGCTACGTCTTGATTCATCTTCAATATCTTTAGATATAGCCTCGTCATCTATATCTAATTTTTGACTCTCATCATATGTTCTTTTCGTAGAACTTAATTCTTGCGTATTTTTACAAGGAAATTTTTCTTCGAAAAATTATGCATTCCTTGATTCAATAACTGTATTCACATGTATATCAGTTATTTCTGACTAATACACAAGAAACCTGGATGTAGCACTGTTGTGTGCATATCCAATGAAGATACAATCCACAGTCTTTGGTCCTATTTTGACCATTTTAGGAGCTGGAACTCCTACTTTAGCTAGACACCCCCACACTCTTAAGTAATTGTAGGAAGGTGGTCGAACTTTCCACAACTCATAAGGTGTCTTGCTTAATTTCTTGTGGGGTACCTTATTAAGAATATGGTTCGCAGTTAACACTGCCTCCCCCCACAAGTTCTGAGGTAAACCCGAATTAATCAACAAAGCATTCATCATCTCTTTAAGAGTTCGGTTTTTGCGTTCAGCAATACCATTCTGTTGAGGAGAGTAAGGAGTCGTCGTTTGATGAACAATTCCATGTTCAGCACAGTATTCCTCAAAGGGATATACATATTCTCCTCCTCTATCGCTTCTCAACATCTTAATCTTTTTGCCGAGTTGATTTTCTACCTCATTTTTGTATAGTTTAAATACTTCCAGAGCCTCATCTTTGCCTCTGAGTAGATAAACATAACAATATCTTGTGCAAACATCAATAAAAGTAATAAAATACTTTTTCCCACCTCTAGTTTGTACAAATTTTAAATCACAAATATCACTGTGAATTAAATCCAGAGGTTCTGAACTCATTTCTACTGATTTAAAGGAATTTCTCGTTAATTTTGATTCTACGCATACTTCACATTTTTTATTTATGTTCCAATCAGCTTTAGGTATTAGACCTAAATTGATTAATTTTTCCACAGAATCAAAATTCACATGTCCTAATCTATCATGCTATAAATTAGGAGAATCCAAGACATAAGCAACAGACTTATTCTTATTCATACCAAAGTTAGTAGGCTCATTAGCCTTTACAACGGTTGGGGCAATAGTCATTACATTGAGCTTAAATAAGCCATCACACTCATAGCCTTTGCCTACAAACATTCCAAATTTGGTTAACACAAATTGACCAGACTCAAACACCAATTTGAATCCGTTCTTACTCAACAAGGATCCAGAAACCAAATTCTTTCGGATGTCTGGGACATGCAGCACATTGTTGAGTGTCAGCTCCTTTCCAGAGGTAAACTTCAAGATTACCTTTCCAGTTCCTTCCACCTTCGAAGTAGCGGAGTTACCCATATAAAGGGTTTCAGAAACATTTTGATAGGTAGTGAACATTCTCCTATCAGAGCAAACATGCTTAGTGGCCCCAGTGTCCACCCACCATTGCTTTGCATTCCCCACCAGATTGACTTCTGACACGACAGCTGACAGATTAATGTCAGAGAGATCATTGCCCAGGTCTTCCACAGCATTTGCTTGAGCTTTCCTCTTCTTCAGATTGCCCTGGTTCTTGCGGTGCCTACAGTCTCTTGCCTTGTGCCCCGACTTATCACAAACAAAGCAATTCCCACCGAACTGCTGCTTCTTATGTTCTCCCCCTTTTTTGACTTTGGTTGGAGAATTTTCTCTTTTTGTTGCTCAGACCATGCTCAACCACATTAACCTTTGATTCCAAAGGCGGAAAACCAACTCTTTTTTCAGATTTGCGGTTGTCTGCTTCAATCCTCAATCTCAGAACTAGATCTTCAAGAGTCATCTCCTTTCGCTTATGCCTTAAATAACTCTTGAAGTCTTTCCAGTTGGGAGGCAACTTCTCAATAAGTGCACCAGATTCAAAACGTTCTCCCATATTTATACCTTCTGCATGACACTCATGAATGAGTACCTGATACTCATCTACTTGCGGCATCAGAGGCTTGGAATCTACCATTTTTAATTCAAGGAATCTGGCCACAATGAATTTCTTTGTGCCCGCATCCTCCGTTTTATACTTCTTCTCTAAAGATTCCCACAGTGCCTTAGCAGTTGTCATTGGGCTGTAGATGTTATACAATGCGTTGTCCAACCCGTTGAGGATATAGTTTGTGCAAAGGAAGTCTGCATGCTTCCAAGCATCAACAGCAGCAACAGTCTGCATATCAGGATCGTCACCCAACTATGGTGTATCCTCTTTCAAAAATCGAGCAAGATTCAAGGTGGTCAAGTAGAACAACATTTTCTGTTGCCACCTCTTAAAATCCTTCCCGTTGAACTTCTCTGGCCTCTCGCCATATCCAACAGGAGTTGACGCCACAAATGGCATAGCCAAAGCAACAGTCACCGATGGCCTAGCCAAAGGTACATTCTCATTTCTTGTAGATCCACTGGTTGATCGACTTCCAGTCAAGGGTACGTTTGGGTTGTTAAGTCCAAATGATTGTCCATAATTCATATTTCCAATTTCGGTATTCATGATTAATATTATTTATATTAAGTCCAAATACTTGTTTATACACGCTGCACTACACAAAAATCAAGTTAGTCGCAAAATAACTTAATACTTAAATTAATTTTAAATCAACAATTAAGGAAATAATACTTCTAATACAAAAATAAAAGAAATATTAAAATCACACAGTCTACTATATGTATATATATATTTATATTAGACAATCAAGTAAATAATCCAAACAAAATAAGTAAAACAGTTACTCAAATTAGCTTTTTTCGAATCAGTTAGAGAACAGTGTACTAATAAATTATTTTGTCACTTAAGAACCAAGAAGTAACATTTGGTTCGGTGGTAGACTCTTCTCATTAGTAACCTTGAGGTCCTGGAATCAAACCTATGTAGCAGCAAGAACAATTAAAATTTTGCTTCTCAAATGAACAATATATTATAATGCTACTGCATCAAAAGCTACAATGACTAATATAATATATCACTAAAATAATATAAAGCTACTGCAATATATATATATATATATATATATATATATATATATTATATTATAATGCAAAGTTGTCTTTCAGCAATACCTTAATATAATATACAATTAATATAATAATATATATTAGTTAATATACAAATAATATATATTATAATATAGTCACTGCAGTTAATATAATATATATATATATCTATATATATATTTATATCTATATATATATATTATAATGCAAGATTCCTTTTTCAGCAAACGTACTGCGTATGCAGTAATAGCAAGAAAATGATAACAAAGAAACGTGCAATCGGTATTGAACAGTTCAAGATTAGGTCCTTAAAAAATTCATATCTTTCTCATTTTAAGTCCAAATTTGATGAAAATTTCACCATTAATTTCAGAAAATTAAGAGGTATATGGAAATGTAATTTATTTTCCAGTTTGTTATACTTCACAGAATCATATTAAAGGAATTATACTGGTTAAAGTCTTAAGATTGTTGGACAATTAAAATAAGAGAAGTGCTGTAAATATAAATACAAGATGTGCAATAAAGATTAAAATATCAGAATGTAAAATTAACAATATTAAAATTTAAGGATGTAGAAATAAACCAAATAGATGATATCGAGGTTCGAGTTAGACTCGATGTCTTTAAGACTTTAACGTCCCGCTACGGTGCTTTCGGTTGATTAACGCAAGTCTCCTAGGATACAACGATATTTTCTTCGTAGTAGGAGCACACCAAACTACGAAATTATTGAACTGAATATGACAAACTCTCTCTATTGGACACAATGATAAAATGAAATTATTTTTCGTTCTTGTTCTTCTTTGTTTCAGCTAACATACCCAACTATTTATAGCCAATTCTTAATGGGAGTTATCATTACCAAAATATTCTGATAGAATAAAAAATTAATAAACTAAAAGCATGCTCCACGGAAATTAATAAAGCCTGCTGCACAATTTATTATTTTATTGCAAGCATGCTGAACTTTTACATTGTTTCAAGATTCCTTGCAATAAACTATTTCCATTCACCAACATCAGGATTCCTACATTTTTATGGACTACTAATTTAATGCGCATAATCACGGGGACAGCGTTACGTTAAAAGGAGTGGAGTCCCTAAGACTAAAAGCTAATTGGTTGGTAGTCGGTACAATATTTTCTATGTTAATATTAGACGGTCCTGTAATATATATTTTTCTGTCACATATTGATCTTATCGGAACAAAACTACTTACCCTAGCAAGAGAAAAGAAAAAAAAAAAAAAAAAAAACCTGATACATATATCAAAGATTTGTGTTCAAGTAGTGAATTTTCAAGTGTTAAATGGACTAGTGATCATGCTGAACTATTGGTTAAAACAAAAAAGGATGTTGTATAACTTTTAGTTTATTTGCTTGTAAAGTTAGCATTGATTCTGTCAGTTGCCACTGTAAGTATAGAGAGAGTTTTTACAACCTTGAACATAGTGAAAAATCTTCAAGGCAATTGAATGATAGATCAGCTTACGAACAATTGTTTGGTTAGTTATATTGAGAAAGATGTCTTTGATAGTATTAATAATGAAGTAATTATGATATACTTTCAAAAAAAGAAAACTTGTTTAGAATAATTTTAATAGATTATTAATTTATATCAATACCTTTTATTTTAATTCTCATATACATACATACATATATATACACACACACACACACACACATATATATATATATATTGCTTGAGAAATATAATTTTTTATTGTTAACTTATTGATCCCACTGATGCACATATCTCACATCTTTCTTGTGATCAATCAAAGTTGTCTATTTAATCCTGATATATCATAAATTTGTTTTGAAATTTTTCTAGATGCGAGCTACCATTGATTGAAATATTTTATTATTTTGAAAAATGGGTTGAAGTTAACCGGTAAAACCTAGTACATGATTTATGATAATCCATTCTACTTGGGCTAGGTCCGTCTCAATGATATTATTTCTTAGTGGTGTGGTATGCAAGATGTAAAATCTGTTTAAATTATAGGGCAGCTTGATGGAGGAAGGGGCAATAAAGATTTTAAGGTTAGACCCTCTCTCCTATCCAGAATACTGATAGTCTATATATCAGGCTATTAGGGTTGACTTGCTCCATTGAAAGCCACTACATAGGAGTTAAAGAGGGAGAAGGAGTGTCTAACTTAGGTATGCCTACCATAACATGCCGCTCAAGTTTTTCTTGTAGGATTATAACAAGAAGTTTCTTCAAGAGATATTGCAGCAAATAAAGAAATATGGCATGGATTTCCTCTATGTTCTAAATCTCAACTTTATGTTATTGTGATGCTAATATATATATATATATATATATATATATATATATATATATATATTTTTTTTTTTTTTCTTGAGAAATATAAATTTTTTATTATTAATTTATTGATCACACTGATGCGCATATCTCATATCTTTATTGTGATCAATCAAAGTTGTTTATTTAATCTTGATATATCATAAATTCTCTCAAGCATATAAATTATAAATTTTAAAACTACCATTTAACATCCTAAGCTAGTACTCCATCAAAGATCAATTAATTTTAGAATGAAATCGTGTAACGTTTTATAGAGGGAATTATTAACAATTTCCCCCGGAAATGGTATATAGAAGATGAGTATAATGCGATGCATCCTTATGGACTACTAATTTATGTGCATGTATAGTACCTATCTTGTTATCCTTATGGATCATATTCAAAGGTCTTAAAAGCATGCATTAGAATATGCATCACAATGTAGATTTATATGACTGATTGAAAAAAAGAAAAAAATTGCAAAACTACTTGAGATTATTGCAACTATGTGAATAATTACAATAAGTAGTGCGATAACTTTTTTCATGAATGGGATCATATATTTTATGTTTTTTTTTGGATGACAAGAGAAACTTAATTGATGGAACTCGATCATCATATTACTCGATAAAATTTAATTATCAATTGATAAAATTTAGGATGTAGAATCTCATCTCAAAAATACACTATAAGTGTAAAACTTTAAAAGTAAAATAGAAATTAAAAATCCTGACCAACCACTAGTGAATGGGACCACATATGCTTTCTTGGTCTCGCAAGATATGAGATTCCTTGACTACATGTCTTCCTTGAAGATTGACATGAAGGCCCGACAGCAGCGTGAAAATTAAATGCAGCATTTGCTTGGCAAACAAGTTGAACATGTCTTTATATAATTATTAAAGGGTCAATTTTATCAGTTTCTTGTGTTGAATTGGACATGGAGCTCCTGAAAAGCTGAGGGGCTATCGCGGGCCTGTATTATAATTGCTTTTCAGATTGTCAGGCCATCAATTTTCATGATTTTGACTGCAACCTGAAAGTCTTTTCTTGTAACTTTCCGACATCGCATTTGATCAGAACTGCTTCTGAAGGTTCTAAAGTCTCTTTTTTTAATTTAAAAAAACCAATTAGTATCAAATACTTTATTAATTTTTGTTTTTATAATCACTTAACTCTTGGTTGATGAAAAATCCTAGATTCATTTCTAACTACTACTGGCGATATTTCTTTCATTTTTCTCACTTTACTTGACTAGTATTCTTTTTTTAGAAAAATTTTTAATTGAGTAAATAGCCAACCGACCATGAAATTAAAAGTAAACTCCACACGTTCGGAAGCTCACTCACTTATTATGTATGAAGGTCGAATGCCCTTTGCCCTTTGCGTAACAGAAGTCTGCCCGGCCCCTTTCTTTTGCCCTTAAATATAAGACATTATACAGAATCTTATAATGTGCATATGACTAGTAAAAATTCCATGAATACTGTAACGTTACTTTTTAACTATCTTCTTCTTTTTGGTTCTATTTCCTAAGATCCCTGTGCATGTTGAAAGTTAAGCCAGCACTGACTGGGTTTAGAACGCCAACAGGGATGGAGTCGAGATTTTAAAATTAAGGGGTTAAGATTAAGTTAAGCCAGCACTGACTGGGTTTAGAACGCCAACAGGGATGGAGTCGAGATTTTAAAATTAAAAGATTAAGATTTAAATAAGAACATTTATGATAAGAGAAAAAAATAAGGAACCGTTAACTTATTTAATTTTAACGATACTATATCAATTTTTTTAACTATAATAATATTTTTTTAATAATATTACATAAATATTTAAAATATATATATATATATTGAGGGGCTTCCCCCTGCCGACAGACAGAAGCACACAGAATGAGGGTGGCGCTGAACTGCTGAAGGCTGGATATACACGTCTCTATACATGTTGTTATAGTAACCCCCAAAAGAAAAACACAAAAAGAGAAAGAAGGAGACCCTTCGCAGGACAGTAATTGGCCAACAAAAATAAGAGTTCTTCTTTTATGAGGCATATAACAAATTTATCACATACACATAGATAAAAAATAATTCAATTAGTTAACAAATATTAATCAATTATCATAAGTAGGGACATCATAGTAATTTATTTAAAACTCTGTAAGGTCAAATTAGTAAAAAGAGAAATTTCAAACATTTTGATATAATATATTTGTACGATACAGACTAATGTGAATTAATTTTATAAAATAACAACTTAACATGTGTTTATGATAAATTTACTATATGTCTCATAAAAAAAATTTACCAAAAATAAACCACGAAGAGATTTGAACTATTTAAATTAGAAGGCCGTCAAATTAAATCATCCTTGATCATTGTCCTAAATTTCACTTCAATCATGCGACAACTTATCTAGTCAACCAAGACGGCCAAGAATTTAGAATGGCCGGCTTTTGTTTAACTAGATAGTCACTCGTGTTCTGTCACACAGGATTATATGCTTTTCATGAGTCCCACAAGCATTATTTTGACCATTTTCAAGAAAGTATCTATGTTGGGAGATTGTCGTGTTAGCAGGGGCGGAGCTAGCCTATTTAATTGGCCCCCAAGTTAAGAAAAAAAAAAAAGGAAATAATATATGTAATTTTTTTTTAAATGTTAGGCCCTTTAAATTTTTACATTTATTTATGATTGTCAATTTTTTTAATTGAATTTTGATTCTCAAGATCAAATTTCTGGTTTTGCGCATGCGTGTATATATTTGTTCTACATCGAAAATTTAAAAACTCTTAAACCACCTTATAATATATTAAACTACTCTATTTAATACCAATTGACTTCATAATGGAATTTCATTATTTTTAATATGATATCAAAACTAGACAATAGGTCTAGTCTCATTCATCTTTCATGCTTTTTCATCTATTTGTGTTTAATCTTCGTTCGCATCTGTTATCTTTCACTCATGTCCAGGTGTGACTTATCTCAAAATCATGTCACACTTGCATTCAATCTTCCACGTATGTCACACGTGCGTTCATCCACCACATGTGTTCAATCTTATATGTATATATTTATGATACCTCTCAAATATACATTTGTCCCACATCAAAAAATTAAAAACTCCTAGACCACTTTATAAAAATTTCAGACTATTTCACTTAATATCAAATAATTTTAAAATGGAACCCATGATTCTTAACATTCTAACCTAAACTACATAACTGATCTACTCAGGCTATAGCCTTCCGGATGGATGGTTCTTGTGTACATCAAATTCTTTATCTTCACTTACTTTCTTATTCTTTATCTTCTTATTTTGTTATCAAATTCTACCAAATAAAAAATAAAAAATAAAAAAATATAATCGGCAAGTTTGGGCTCTGTTAATCCAGCTGTAGGAAATTTCCGTGCTATTTTATACAGCATCAATTCAGATGAGGGCATGTTTTTGTAAGGGGGCCCATTTTTTTATATTATTATTCAAAAAGAGAGATCTAATATCATATATATATATATATATATATATATATATATATATATGTAGTCAGCGAAACTTGAACTTTTAACCTTTCACAAACACTGACATATACAGATATAACTAGTGAGATTCGAACTTTTAATCTTTTACAAACACTGCAAATGTCATGCTGCTAAGTTAAAGAATCTTTGACAAGGCCCATCTTTTAGTTGCACATGTTTTCGATGAATAGTGGATTCTAATATACGTTCTTGCTCATTTAGTGAAAAAAAAGAATTTTGGGCTCTCTTCACTTAGAAAGGAAAAAAACAACAACAACTAATTGTATACATGCTAATTAATTGGTGTATCTACATGCGTGTTTGGTGCAAAATTAGTTTACATACAACCCCCACATGGATACGAGCCAATCAGAGTTATCTATATACTTACGTGTTAAATAAAAATTATAGTAAACACAGTATAATATATATTCTAGTAAACTGAATATCACAAAAAGTTACGCAACACTAAGATAACTCTTAGTCTCGTAAAACCACTGAGTTTCTAGTATGTGTATTTTTTTTTTAATTCAAGAAAGGCAGTGATGGACTCATGATATTTTTTCAGTGGGGGCTATAATACATAATCAATGCTTATATATAATTGTTTATATTTTATTTTTTTAGTGGAGACTAATTAATCTTTTAGACTAAAAATACCTTAAAAATATCGTTATATTTAAAAAAAAACTCGGGATCAGTGGGGATTGTAGCCCTCACTGGCCCCCATGTCTATCTGCCTTTGAAAAGAAATTTAAGTTATTTTACATCACTAAATGTGTTACACACAAAAATTAATTTTCAAATATCTCACACTTAGACGAGAATCATACCACTTAATATATGTCAACATGTTAATTGAGTCGAGTTGGGCCAGCTCGACCCATGAACTTATTTAGCCAGGCTAATAAATGGGTTGAGTTAGCTCAGCCCGTTTTATGCTAGTTGGGCTGAGTTGGGTTGGGTTGAGATTAAAAAAACTAAACTTAGCTCGATTCATTAATTTTACACGAGTTACATGGGTTAATTGGGCTAGGTTTGGGCCAGTTCAATTTTTTAAGAAAAAAAATAGCAATATATATTAATAAATTACTAAATTATGAGGCAATAAAAAATTTTAAAAATACCTCAAAATGTTACTCAATTAAAAATTTGAACTTACAAAAATTAAAAATTGATATGAGAAATAATACAAAAATCAAAACAAAAAAAAATCATGTCCAAACTAATGTTTTAATTTCTTTCTTTCTTCAACTAATATTGTTCTTCCTTGATTTTCGAGATCTTCACTAGGTGTGCTCTATCTCTCAAGTATATATCCCTTTCAAAATCCTCTTCCATCTTCGATAATCCTAGTTTGTTTCTTATAGGTTATAATATAGCTAATTTTGGTAATGTTTTGACCAAAAGAAAAAAAAAAACTGTGGTCATGACTCATCGTGTTGATCTAACTTCACTTAAAAAAATTAAAAAAATGTGGTTATGCACGATATGACTTCACTAAAAAAAATATATATTTTTCTTAGAAAAAATGACTAAATTAAATTGGACTAGTTTACCGAATCAAGTTGGACTAGTTTACTGAATTGAACTGGATTGGATTACCAAATCGAGTTGGGTTGAGTTATCAAATTGAGTTGGGCTAGATTCTTATCTGGGTTGAGTTTATAGTTTTTAAACTTAAATCAAGCTCAACCCGCAGTATTGCATGAATTATTCCAACCTAATATTTTAATAACTGGACTGAATTGAGTAAAGTTATTATCAAATTAAATTGAGTTGTGAATTGGATTGTAACCAGATAAACTCAACCCAATTAACATATTGAAATATATGTGTTTTTGCATTCTCTCATCTCAAACAAGATTGAATTCACGTGCATTTGTTTTCTCACGTGTGGGCTTATACGTGTAGAAAAGTTTTATGTTAAGAAAATGGATGGAGAGAGAGAGAGAAAGAGAGAGAGAAAGAGAGAAGCTGGTTCGATATGATTGCTGCAATAGTTTTCGAAGTGAGATTCTGATCTGGGTCCTACTTGGCTGGCGATCATTGGCTGCTTAGTCGTGTATCAAAAGACACATAGATTTTGGTCGAACATCATGTGCATTCGTGTTTGCTTTCTTCCTTGCCACTATTTTGGAGTCCCCTCTGGCGTGTCAAAAAGAAAAAATTAATTAATAAAAAATGACATCTCTCTCTTGTTGATGAAAATAATTTCTAAAATAATGAAACTATCATGCATGAGATTTACGGGATATAGGGGTTAAAAGAAATGGACGACCATATATAATACTTCCCTTTTTTCATTTTAATAACTAATTCTTTTTTTTTTATGACGTGAGAATTCAGTTGGAAGAGTCTGACAATTCTCTGATAAATTTTCAGATGCAGCGGTACGTTCTAATATATGTAATGATTCAATCAAGATTACTCTGAGCAGATTGCGTGAATCGTCCCAATAACCAATTCTTGGCGCCTTAAGAAATAGGTTAAAGTCAAAATATCTTGTGAGTTTATCAGTAAATTCCAAATATCATCATCAAGTTTTAAAATTATTGAGACCCCTCCACCCCTCCCCCTCCCACCCAAAAAAAAAAAAAAGTCATTCCATTGATTTTTTTTTTTTAACATATGACCATTATGTCCGTATCATCATCAAGTTTTAAAATTATTGAGACCCCTTCCCTTCCCCCCGAGGGAAAAATCTAGGTCATCACCCCGTCTTTTCCTTCATTTTTCTTGTGCAGGTTAGGTAGTCGACCCGAAAATCCAGGTCGAGAATCCGACCCAGATTTCCAGCTCGGCAGGAGTAGCTCCTAACATTAATGTCAAGATTCTGACCTTGACAGTTTAGCACCGTCTGTAGGAAACAAGTTCTTTCTATCACTCTTTTCACCACTCATTGAGAAACCATCATGGTACAAATGAGAAGCCACATTGCACCAGTAGAAGATTCGCCCAACCCAGATGGGGACCTCCAAACCATGCAGAGGATGTTTGAGGAACTTAAGGAGCAAGTAGCCTGGCTAGCTGGGGACCCCCCTGCTCCGCAAGCGGCTACGCCGCGGCCTGTACGTCCACAGTTCCGCATCCCAGCCCTAAGGCAAAAACGAACGCAAGATAAAGAAGGCTTCCTAGAGTCGATGGCGGGGCCTGAGGAGGCGAAAGGAAAGAGGACGGCTCAAGCCGACCCCGAGCAGGCTAAGACCGTGGCTGCTATAGCCAAGGTCATTAATCAGCTCGGCGTATGCCCACTCTCACCCGAGGTACTAGCTACGCCACTACCCACCGGCAACCGGATGCCCAACCTAGCAGTCTACAATAGGGACGGCGACCCAACCAGCCACTTGCTCAACTTTGACCACCACATGACTCTGCATGATATGCCCGACCTCAAGAAGACGAAGACATTCCCGACCACCCTAGTTGGCAATGCCTTGGACTGGTCCCAAAAACTTCATCTCGGCTCTATTGCAAGTTTTCATCAGCTGGTTGAGGCTTTCCTGTCCTGCTTCGCGGGAGCCGGCGCGCCACTTGCCACACTTCAACATTGCTATCGGTGAAGCAGTATAGAGGGAAAAGTTTGAGGGCTTACACTGCTCGATTCAATGAAGAGTCCTTCAAAATCCCCAACTTGGAGGACTCCATGGCATTGATGGCTTACTAGAGTGGGCTCAGGTCGGGCCCCCTTACATCCTCTTTAGCCATCGACCCCGTGGATACCGTAGCCGAGCTGATGGTATGAGTAGAAAGGTACATATACTCGGAAGAAATCTATCAGGTGGAGCGGGATGACGACAAGGAGAAAGAAGTCGGCAAGAAGGGAGAGACCTCCCAAGCCCAACTTAGGGGTAAAGTCCAAAATGACTGAGGTAAGCAGCCTCATCAACCGAACCAGAATCCCCGGTTCACTACGTTCACTCCTTTTAACACCACAAGGGAGCAGATCCTGATGGAGATCCAGTACCAGAACCACCTACCTCCAGCTCCGAGGATGAAAGGCCGACCTGAGAAGCGCAATAGAACCAAGTATTGTCGCTACCATATGGACTACGGCCATACCACCGAGGAGTGCAAAGACTTGAAATAGGAAATCGAAGCCTCGATAACCCGAGGTCACCTCCAGAGGTATATAGATCAATAGTCAACCCGGAATCACGATCAGAGAGATAGGGAGAGAAGTCCACCCAGGCGCCAGGCAAGGGATGGACGTTTGGCTATGATTGAGACCATCGCAGGAGGATTGGCATCGGGTAGGGAGACCTCGGCTGGAAGGAAGGGTTATGTTCGGGCTGGGAGGGAGTATGGACCGGCAAGGGGTCCGGTCCTAGAGATGGAGGAGCTCACCTTCTTCTCAGAAGAATTGGAGGGGGTGATATTTTCCTATGACAACCCATTGGTAATCAGCGCTGAAATAGCCAACTTCACCGTGAAGAGGCTGATGGTGGACATTAGGAGCTCGGCGGAAGTCCTCTTCTTGAAAGCATTTCAGCAAATAGGGTTGGACAGGAGCCGACTCAGGCCGTTGAGGGTACTTTAGCTGGTTTCACCGGACAGCCCACCGAGCTGAGGGGGTCATCAACCTCCCGCTAAAGCTGGAAGATGGAGACAAGCGGGTTTCGATGCAAGCCAACTTCATTGTGATGGATTGCAACTCCACTTACAATGGGATCTTAGGTCGGGTGGCACTCAACCATTTCAGGGCCGTCCCTTCAACTTATCACCAGGCCCTGAAATTCCCGACCCCAACCGGCACAGCCACCATCCGCGGAGCCCAACTCTCAGCTCGGGAATGTTATGAAAACTCTATCCACCCTAAATATCAGGTTGGCTGGGGACCAGATTTACCCAATGAGAAAAGGGATGCGAAGAGGGGAAGCCCAGCTGAAGACCTTCAAGAGGTAGAGCTATCCGACAAGACGAAGAGAGCAAAGATCGGGAGTGAACTCTCTACCGACCTCAAGAAAGGTATAAACCAATTTCTCCTGAAAAATGAACACATATTTGCATGGTCTGCCTCTGACATGACAGGTATTGACCCGGGAGTGATTGAGCATTATCTGAATGCCAACCCGAATCACTATTCGATGAAGCAGAAACGCAGACACTTCCATTATGATAAGCAACAAATCATAGCAGAAGAGATGGACAAATTGGTAGACGCTGGCCACATAAAGGAAATCCAGTACCTAACCTGGTTATCCAACGTGGTGCTGGTAACCAAGTCCTCAGGTGGATGGAGATTGTGTATTGATTTTACCGACCTCAATAAAGCCTGCCCTAAGGACTGCTTTCCCTTACCTCAGATTGATCAGATGGTGGATGCCACATTCGGGTTCGAGCTACTCTCTTTTATGGATGCCTTCAAAGGCTATAACCATATCAAGATGGCTCCCGGAGACAAAGAGAAGACCGCCTTCACCACCGATAAAGGTCTATACTACTATGAGGTTATGCCTTTTGGCCTCAAGAATGCTGGAGCTACCTACACTCGGATGGTAAACAAGGTTTTCAAAAATCAGATTGGCCAAAATATAGAGATCTATGTAGATGACATGTTGGTCAAGAGCAGAAGGGCGGAAGACCATGTAGCCGACCTAGCTGAAGCTTTCGCCGTAATGGAGCACTTCGGGATAAAACTGAACCTCGAAAAGTGCGCATTCGGCATCAAAGTAGGAAAGTTTCTAGGCTTCATGGTCACAGCCCGAGGAATAGAAACCAACCCGGAGAAGGTTCAGGCGATACTCAACCTGGCGCCGCCGACCTGCATAAAGGATGTCTAGGTGTTAGTAGGCAAGGTCACGGCGCTAAGCAGATTCATGTCCAGGTCGGCTAACAACCTCTGTTCAAAATATTGAGGAATCCTAAGAACTTTGAATGGACTACGGAATGCCAAAACGCCTTTCAAGAGTTGAAAAGGTATCTAGCTTCACCACCCCTACTATCCCGACTTAAGGTGGGGGAGGAACTGGTACTATACTTAGCATACTCAGGGACAGCAGTGGCTGCAGCACTGGTCCTCGAAGAAGGGAAGGAACAGAAGCCGGTCTATTATGTTAGCAAAACCTTGCAAGGGGCTGAGGTAAGGTACTCATCCTTGGAGAAACTCGCCATCGTGCTCATCACGGCGGCGAGAAAGCTCAATCCATACTTTGAAGCCCATCCAATTAAGGTTATGACGGATGCCCCGCTCATGTCCATCATGCACAAACCGGAGGTGTCGGGCAGGTTGTTGAAATGGGCAGTTGAGCTGAGTCAATTTGACATCACCTACTAGCCGAGAACAGCCATCAAAGCCCAAGCCATCGCAGACTTTGTGGTGGAATACACTGGCCGAGCCGAGCATGACCCGGAAGATGTGTGGAAGGTCCACATGGATAGGGCCTCAAGGAAGTCTGGAAGCGGAGCTGGGGTGGTCATCCTTGACCCAACCTGGCATGAGCACTAATACTCCCTCAAGTTTACCTTTCTGATGTCCAACAATGAAGTTGAATACGAAGCGGTGATTGCGGGGCTAAAAATTATAGCTCAGCTCCGGGCACAGACAGTCGACCTGAGCACTGACTCTCAATTGGTTTCTAGTCAGATATCGGGAGAATTCGAAGCCAAGGATAATACTATGCTGGCCTACCTCAATAGAGTCAAGGATTTGACCTCAGGGTTCAATTGGTTCACGATACAGCAAATTCCGAGGGAGGAGAATATGAAGGCTGACACCCTGTCCAGGTTGGCCTTGGGAGAGAGCCGACCTGCCCTGGTTCATGTGGAAGAAGTATTCGAACCAAGTATCCAGTTGGGGGTGCAGGCAGTAGCTGAGCTCAATTTAAGCCCAGATTGGACCAAACTAATCGTGGACTATTTGGAGGGGGTATGACCCCAGATGATGAAAAAGCAGCTCAAAAACTCATGAACAGGCCTCAAGGTTTGTCATAATTGCCGGGCAACTCTACAAGAGAGCCTACACTTGGCCTCTCTTAAAGTGTGTTGGGCTCGAGGAGGGAAACTATATACTCCGGGAGATCCGTGAAGGGATGTGTGAAAACCACTTAGGTGGCAAGGCTCTGGCTCAGAAGGCATTGAGGCAAGGCTATTTTTGGCCAACCTTAGAGCAAAATGCCAAAGAGTATGTGAAAAAGTGTGATACCTGCCAAAGGTTCGCCAACATACAGAGAAAGCCAGAGGTAGACCTCACAGTGATGATAGGCTCGTGGCCATTCTATCAGTGGGGCTTAGATATCATCGGCCCATTGCCAACCGGCGTTGGCAAAAAGAAGCACGCCTTCGTAGCAGTAGACTACTTCACCAAATGGCCTGAGGCTGAAGGTGTTGCTAGAATAACAGAAAAGACAGCTTGGGATTTCGTGTGAAAAAACATCATTTGTCGATTTGGGGTGCCAAAGGTCATCGTTATTGACCACGACAAGCAATTCGACAGTGCATACTTTCGAGGCAAATGTGCTGAGATTGGGACCGACCTTAGATTCTCATCTATCGCTCACCCTCAAAGTAATGACCTAGTTGAAATGACTAACCAAATCATTTTGCAGGGTTTGAAAACCATGCTGGAGGAAGCAGAGGGCCAGTGGGCATCGATTCTTCCCGAGGTGCTATGGGCTCAGCGGACTACCACTAGCTTAGCAATGGCAGAATCGCCCTTCGAGATAACCTTCGGTACTCAAGCGGTACTGCCAGTGAAGATCGGGTCTCCGACCAGTAGAACCCTCCACCATGACTCAGAAATAAACGGACCGCTGATCCGTGAAGGGCTTGACCTCGCCAAAGAGCTCTGAGCTAAAGCTCAAATTAGGATGCTAGCCAGCAAAGCTGCAATGCAAAGAGCTTTCGCCAAATAGGTCAAGCTTAAGCCTATTAAGGTTGGCGACCTTGTCCTCAGAAAGGCTATCTTTTTGCCGCGCTTGAGCAACAAGCTCTCCCCGACCTGGGAAGGACTGTACGAAGTCGCGAAAGAAGTCCGACCTGGGACCTTCTACCTCCGCGACAAATATAGGAAGTAATTGAAAAATGCATGGCACACATAGCACATAAAGAGGTATTTTGTGTAACGGCCCCTAAGCCGGAAATTCTTGTAACGGCCTCTGAGCCAGAATCTTTTGTAATGGCCCCCGAGCCAAAAATTCTTGTAACGGCACCCAAGCAGGAATCTCTTGTAACGGCCCCTGAGCCAAAAACTTTTGTACAGGCCCCAAGCCGAAGTCTTTGCTAAGGCATCGAGCCAAACATTGCTTGTAATTGACTCCCGAGCCCGAGTACTTCATGTACAATTTTAATACAAACATATTTTAGAAACCAGTGCAATGCCCGACCCGGGCTCAAGTGCCTCAGCTACTAAGCTACTCCCAACTCGGATTAATGCGGTGGCCACGCTTAATTACGAGCTAATGATCCAAGTAAACCAGCTCGGACAAGGTTCCAGCTCGGGTATAGTCAATAATAATTTAATTTTTTTTCCAGTTCGGATTATGGTCCAACTCGGTATAATCCAGCTTCAGGTCGGGACGTTAGTTTGGGTCTAAACTCGAATTCAACATTTGTCAACATTAGTTTGACCAATTTTAAATCGGATTGACGAGTCCAAGTCGGCGACAATTATATAATTGCCCAATTAACCAGCTCGGATTAGGATGATAATTCATTAACCGCGTCCAGCTCGGTTCTTTATATTTAAATTAAGTTTGAAATGTCCATTATATTGGTCCGACCCCACTTACTTAAGAAATTTTCAAAGAGAAAGGTACACATGTACAAACTCGAATGAAACGCAAATAAAATAGAAACATTCATTTCATTAAAAAGTGAAAAAGTACAATTATAAGGGGCTCGACCCGGGCGATTATAAAATTTACTTAGGAGTGGCGGTAGAAGTGGTAGCATCGGTTTCGTCCCCGACCTGATCCATGCCTTTATGGACAAATTCAATCACCTCCTTAGCTTGGGACGTCAGGTCAGCTGGAAGCTCTGGAATCTCCCAAAACTCCTGCGGTGAAGCCTCCAAGATTTCGATGTAATTATTCTTGGTAGCAGGGAGGAAGGTCTTCGCTCTCTCCCAAGCTGCGACTTGGCCCCGAAAGTAGTACTCCAACTCAGCATACCTAGCCATCTCCCCACCTTCCGTGGTCAACCAGTTCACAGCCTCTTGATTGGACTTGAAGGCTTCCACCGCCTTCTTCCCATGCGGGCAAACCCGATCTACCAAATCCTTAAGCTTCGCCTTGAACTCGCGCTTATCCTTCTTGAAGCGCTCGACGTCCTTGGCTGTGGCCTAGCACCGGGACTTCTCCGTCTTGAGCTCATTCTTCAGCCGGTCGATCTCCGTCTCGTCCGCTTTGTGCCTCTGGATGACATCCTCCCTCAGGGCCTCTAGCTCGGCTCGAGAGTTGACGAATCGCTGCTCGAGCTTGATGCAGTAAGCTTGGGCTCGGGCGAATAAGCCAGGTGTCGGAAGGATGTGGCACTCGGCCTGCACAAAAGACGACAAAACAATCAGTCGAGCCAAAAAACTTAACCATATCAACACGGTCAAATATGCCTTACCATGACTATGGCTATCCTCAGGCCGAGTGAAAGCTACTCCGCAAGGACCGATGCCAGCTTGCGATCGCGGGCGACCTTAGCTGCCTCCACAAAATCCTTATTAGGAGGGCTTACCTCCGTGGCCTTGCCTTTCCCGGAGTACTCGGGCCAAGATCGTTTCCTATTGTCAGGGTGGGATGTTGAGCGTTCAAGGATCACCACACCTAAGTTCAGTCTTTTAATTAGGGGGGACGCCGACGTCCCCTTGGAAGAGACCTCGGGTCGCTATCTTTGCTCCTGAGGAATGGTGGAGCTGAAGCCAGATTGAGCCGAGACTTCGCCGCTGGCCTCGATCATCCTCTTCATCTGGGCATACGCAAGCTTTCTCGTATCCGCCATATCTGCAAAAGAGCAAAGAAAAGATGTGAGAAATAACCAAATGCAAACTGAGGAGAATAACAGTACACAAGAAGGTGGGGAGGTCGGGCATTGATCCTGCGAACTGACCCTATTCTGAGCGGAATCCACATTCTCTTCGGGCTCGATAAGTAGATGGGGGTGCTCCTTTCTCAGGTTGGGTTCTTTACCGAACAATTTTAATTTCCAGATTCTGTCCCACCTGAAGACACTGTCGATATCAATCAGCATTCCCGACTCGGGTCTCAGTACCCCGACCTCGACGAGCTCCTCGTCTGAGAGCTTGGGGTCGTCATTCACATTCTTCTTTAGGGAGGGATTCCAATCCACCCTACACCCTGGGTTCACAGCCGGATCGACCTAATAGTAGTCGTTGTACCAGCCCTTGTTGGAGGAGTGCCACTTTGTGAATATGGCGTTGCCGGCCCGAGCTGCGAAATGAAACTACCCTGGCTGCTTCGGGTTGGGTTTGCACACAAAGAACTGCCTGAACTGACGCAGGGTCGGTTCTATTTTCCTCTCTAGGTAGAATACATAAAATACCACTATTACGGCCCAACCATTTGCTGACATCTGACCCAGGCTAAGCTCAAAATAGTTTAAAATATCGGCGATAAAGTCGGGAAATGGAAGCCGAATGATATCGAAGGAGAGATCATAGATAGTGAAGTGATCGGGTAGAGGATAGCAGGCGGACTCGTTCCGACTTAGATGTTGGTCCACCGACCAGTCTTTTAGCTGGGCGTTAGCCATCTCGATGGTAGAATGGCACGTGCGTTTACAACAGGTGAACAACTGCTCTATCCTCTTTCCCCGAGCCGAAGAACCACTGGCCGTAGTTGAGTTCCGAGGTCGGACTACCCTAACTGGGACCGCATCAATCGGTTCTGACGTAGAGGCTCCGGTTAAATACTCCTGTGATATCTCAACCCCCTCCGACCAGTTCAATGGCTCCGCATCTTCCCTATTTCCCAGGTCTTCTAGGTCGGCTAAAGGATCCACCTCGGCTTCTTCTTGCACTCGCCTGACCTCGATCACTTGGCAATCATCATCACTCTCCCTGAGCCCAGATTGCCGAGCTAATCCTTGAGATACACCTTCGCTGTCATCACCGCGGCCTCAATCTGAGGTTGATTCCGAGCTCGACGGATTCTCATCCCCTCCATAGGACCTCACCTCCATTGCTTGGGAATCTTCCGACTCTGACCTCTCCATCCTGTTACAAATTAAAATATGTGCAGGAATAACTAAAGGGAGTCGAGACGTACCTACCGCTATAGTTGTCGAAGATGACCTGACCTAATTGGCTCCGAGCAAATGGATTCTGAGATGAATACCCCGAGAAGATATTTGTCGAGCTAAAAGTGTCCGACCACTCTGGTATTCGACCTGAAAGCTCCCAACTTTGTATGCAAAGTGTGAAATAAATCTCGGATGTCAAGACCCTATTTATAGGCAACTCCTGTAACCGCCTCGGGAAGCCCAAACGTTGTATCTCGTCATAACTGCCAGGTGACCTGTCAGCTATCTGAAGGGTATGCATCACTGACGTGGCCATCCCCATTCTACCGGGGTCGGGCAACTCCAGCTCGGGAACAGCTCCCAAATCTAGATCTCACCCTCTCGATCTCGACTTGAGGAGGGGGAGGATTGACGAGGAGGGATTCCGAGCTGAGGTAAGATGCCCACACCGAGTTGAGGTGGGTTAATCCAAGCCAAGCCGAGCATATTTAGCTAATGCCCAACCTGGATGCTGATCTAACCTTACCCCGACCCTGGAAAACCCCGACCTCTGTGCCAGCTATTCTGATGGGACATAAAGCTGCACCGCATTAAATGTTGTCAGGTCTGACTTTAGTATAAATAGAGCTCAACTCCTTCATTTCTAAAAAAATTCGTCATTAAATGCTCTCAACTACTCCTTCAGCTCGGACATACTAATCATTCGCACACTCGAGAAAAAAATCTGGGTCATCACCCCGCCTTTTCCTTCTTTTTCCTTGTGCAAGTCAGGTAGCCGACCCGAAAATCTAGGTTGAGAATCTGACCAAGATTTTCAGCTGGACAGGAGTAGCTCCCAACATTAACGTCGAGATTCTGACCTCGACAGTTTGGCGCTGTCTATGGGAAATGAGTTCTTTCTATCACTCTTTTCACCACTCATTGAGAAACCATCATGGTACAAATGAGAAGCCGCAGCGCACCGGTTGAAGATTTGCCCAACCCAGATGGAGACCTCGAAACTACGCAGGTACCTAGCAAAAACCCAACCGAAGTCGACGTTAAAACGTGCCAACGTATATATTTAGCCACCCAAACTAACCCTACGACAGATGGAGACCTCAACTCCAGCCTGTCACCGGAGGTAAGGATGATTTTGAGGATGTTTGAGGAACTTAAGGAGCAGGTAGCCCGGCTAGATGTGGACCCCCTGGCTCCGTAATCAGCTATGTCGTGGCCCGCGCGTCCATAGTTCAGCATCCCAACCCTGAGGCAAAAACGGACACAAGATAAAGAGGGCTTCTTAGAGCCGATGGTGGGACCTGAGGAGGCGAGAGGAAAGAGGGCGGCTCAAGCTGACCCCGAGCAGGCCAAGATCGCGGCTACCATAGCCAAGTTCATTAACCAGCTCGGCGTAAGCCCACTCTCACCCGAGATACTAGCCACGCCACTACCCACCGATAACCGGATGCCCAACCTAGCAGTCTACAATGGGGACGGCAACCCAGCCAGCCACTTGCTCAACTTTGACAACCACATGACTCTGCATGACATGCCCGACCTCATGAAGACGAAGACATTTCCGACCGCCCTGGTTGGCAATGCCTTGGACTGGTTCCAAAAACTTCATCCCGGCGCTATTACAAGTTTTCATCGGCTGGTTGAGGCTTTTCTGTCCCACTTTGCGGGAAGCCAGTATGCCACTCGCCACACTTCAACATTGTTGTCAATGAAGTAACATAGAGGGAAAAGTTTGAGGGCTTACACTGCTCGATTCAATGAAGAGTCCCTCAGAATCCCCAATCTGGAGGACTCCATGACATTGATAGCTTACTAGAGTGGGCTCAGGTCGGTCTCCCTTACATCTTCCTTGGCCATCGACCCCGTGGATACCGTAGTTGAGTTGATGGTACGAGCAGAATGGTACATACACTTGGAAGAAATCCATCAGGCGAAGCGGGATGACGACAAGGAGAAAGAAGCTGGCAAGAAATGAGAGACCTTCCGAGCCCAACCTAGGGGTAAAGTCCAAAACGACCTAGGTAAGCAACCTCATCAACCGAAGCAGAATACCCGGCTCACTACGTTTACACCCCTTACCACCACAATGGAGCAGATCCTGATGGAGATCCAACATCAGAACCACCTGGCTCCAGCTCCGAGGATGAAATGTCGACCTGAGAAGCGCAATAGAACCAAGTATTGCTGCTACCATATAGACTATGACCATACCACCGAGGAGTACAAAGACTTGAAACAGGAGATTGAAACCCTGATAGCCCGCGGTCACCTCCGGAGGTATATAGATCAACAGCTGACCCAAAATCATGATCATAGAGATAGGGAGAGAAGTCCACCCAGGCGCTAGGCTGGGGGTGGATGTTTGGCTGTGATTGAGACCATCGCAGGAGGATTGGCGTCAGGTGGGGAGACCTCGGCTAGCAGGAAGGGTTATTTTCGGGCTAGGAAGGAGTATGGACAAGCATAGGGTCTGCTCCTGGAGATGGAGAAGCTCACCTTCTCCTCAGAAGACTTGGAGAGGGTGATGCCCCATGACGACCCACTGGTAATCAACGCTGAAATAGCCTACTTTCCCGTGAAGAGGCTGATGGTGGACACTGGGAGCTCGGCAGAAGTCCTCTTCTCGAAAGCATTTAAGCAAATGGGGTTAGACAGGAGCCAACTCAGGCCGTTGAGAGGTACTTTAACTGGTTTCACCGGACAAGCCCACCGAGCTGAGGGGGTCATCAACCTCCCGCTGAAGCTGGAAGATGGAGACAAGCGGGTTTCGATGCAAGCCAACTTCATTGTGATGGATTGCAACTCCACTTACAATGGGATCTTAGGTCGGGTGACACTCAACCATTTCAGGGTCGTCCCTTCAACTTATCACTAGGCCTTGAAATTCCCGACTTCGGCCGGCATAACCACTATCTGCAGAGCCAAGCTCTCAGCTCGGGAATGTTCTGAAAACTCCCTCCGCCCCAATTATCAAGTTGGCTGGGGACCAGATTTACCCGATGAGAAGAGGGATGCGAAGAGGGGAAGCCCAGCTGAAGACCTTCAAGAGGTGGAGCTCTCCGACGAGACGAAGAGAGCAAAGATTGGGAGCGAACTCTCTGCCGACCTCAAGAAAGGTATATGCCAATTTTTCTTGAAAAATGAACACATATTTGCATAGTCTACCTCTGACATGACAGGTATTGACCCAAGAGTGATTGAGCATCACCTGAATGCTGACCCGAATCACTATCCGGTGAAGCAGAAGCACATATACTTCCATTATGATAAGCAACAAATTATAGCAGAAGAGGTGGACAAATTGATAGACGCTGGCCACATAAAGGAAATCCAGTATCCAACCTGGTTATCCAACGTGGTGCTGGTGACCAAGTCCTCAGGTGGATGGAGATTGTGTATTGATTTTACCGACCTCAATAAAGCCTGCCCTAAGGACTGCTTTCCCTTACCTCAAATTAATCAAATGGTGGATGCCACCTCTGGGTTGGAGCTACTCTCTTGTATAGATGCCTTCAAAGGCTATAACCAGATCAAGATGGCTCCTAGACACAAAGAGAAGATCGCCTTCACCATCAATAAAGGTTTCTACTACTATGAGGTCATGCCTTTTGGCCTCAAGAATACTGGAGTTACCTACACTCGGATGGTAAACAAGGTTTTCGAAAATTAGATTGGCTGAAATATGGAGATCTATGTAGATGACATGTTGGTCAAGAGCAGAAGGGCGGAAGACCATGTAGCCGACCTGGTTGAAGCCTTCGCTGTAATTGAGCACTTCGGGATAAAACTGAACCCGAAAAACTGTACATTCGGCGTCAAAGCAGGAAAGTTTCTGGGCTTCATAGTCATAGCCCGCAGAATAGAAGCCAACCCGGAAAAGGTTCAGACGATACTCGACCTGGCGCCGCCGACCTGCGTAAAGGATGTCCAGGTGTTAGCAGGCAAGGTCGCGGTGCTAAGCAGATTCATGTCCAGGTCGGCTGACAAGTGTGTTCCTCTATTCAAAATATTGAGGAATCCTAAGAACTTTGAATGGACTACGGAATGCCAAAACGCCTTCCAAGAGCTGAAAAGGTATCTAGCTTCACCACCCCTGCTATCTTGACCTGAGGTGGGAAAGAACTGGTACTATACTTAGCATGCTCAGGGACAGCAGTGGCAGCAGCACTGGTCCGCAAAGAAAGAAAGGAGCAAAAACCAGTCTATTATGTCAGCAAAACCTTACAAGGGGTCGAGGTGAGGTACTCCTCCTTGGAAAAACTCGCGCTCGCGCTCATCACGGCGGCGAGAAAGCTGAAGCCATACTTTGATGCCCTTCCAATTAAGGTCATGACGGATGCCCCGCTCAAGTCCATCATGCACAAGCCGGAGGTGTCGGGCAGGCTGCTGAAATGGGCAGTTGAGCTGAGTTAATTTGACATCACCTACCAGTCCAGAACAGCCATCAAAGTCCAAGCCATCGCGGACTTTGTGGTGGAATACACTGGCCAAGCCGAGCATGACCTGGAAGATGTGTGGAAGGTCCACGTGGATAGGGCCTCAGGGAAGTTTGGAAGCGGAGCTGGGGTGGTCATCCTTGACCCAACCCGGCATGAGCACCAATACTCCCTCAAGTTCATCTTTTCGACGTCCAACAATGAAGCTGAGTATGAAGCGGTGATTACGGGGCTGGAAATTACAGCTCAGCTTGGGACACAGACAGTCGACCTGAGCACCGACTGTTAATTGATTTCTAGCAGATATCGGGAGAATTTGTAGCTAAGGACAATACTATGCTGGCCTACCTCAACAGAGTCAAGGATTTGACCTCAGGGCTCAAAAGGTTCATGATACAGCAAATTCTGAGGGAGGAGAATATGAAGGCTGACACCCTGTCCAGGTTGGCCTTGGGAAAGAACCAGCCTGCCCTGGGTCATGTGGAAAAAGTATCCGAACCAAGTATCTAGTTGGGGGTGCAGGCCGTAGCTGAGCTCAATTTAAGCCCAGATTAGACGAAACCAATCGTGAACTATTTAGATGGGGTATGACCCTAGAGGATGAAAAAGCAGCTCGAAAACTCATGAAACAAGCCTCAAGGTTTGTCATAATTGCCGGGCAACTCTACAAGAGAGCCTACACTTGGCCTCTCTTAAAGTGTGTTGGGCCCGAGGAGGGAAACTATATACTCTGGGAGATCCATGAAGGGGTGTGTGGAAACCACTTGGGTGGCAAGGCTCTGGCTCGAAAGGCATTGAGGCAAGACTATTTTTGGCCAACCTTAGAGCAAGATGCCAAAGAGTATGTGAAAAAGTGTGACATCTGCCAAAGGTTTTCCAACATACAGAGAAAGCCAGCGGTAGACTTCATGATGATGATAAGCCCGTGGCCATTCTATCAGTAGGGCCTAGATATCATCAGGCCATTGCCGACCGGTGTTGGCCAAAAAAAGCATGCCTTCATAGCAGTAGACTACTTCACCAAATGGCTTGAGACTGAAGGTGTTGCTAGAATAACAGAAAAGACAGCTTGGGATTTCGTATGGAAAAACATCATTTGCCGATTTGGGGTGCCAAAGGTCATCGTTACTGACCACGGCAAACAATTCGACAGTGCATACTTTCGAGGCAAATGTGCTGAGATTGGGATCGACCTCAGATTCTCATCTATCGCTCACCCTCAAAGTAATGGCCTAGTTGAAAGGACTAACCAAATCATTTTACAGAGTCTGAAAACCAAGCTGGAGAAAGCAGAGGGCCAATGGGCATCGATTCTTCCCGAGGTGCTGTGGGCTCAGCAGACCACCACTAGCTCGGCAACGAGAGAATTGCCCTTCGAGCTGACCTTCGGTACTCAAGCAGTGCTGCCAGTGTAGATCGGGTCTCCGACCAGTAGAACCCTCCATTATGACCCAGAAATAAACGGAGCACTGATCCGTGAAGGGCTCGACCTCGCCGAAGAGCTCCGAGCTAAAGCTCAAATCAGGTTGTTAACCAGCAAAACTGCCATGCAAAGAGCCTTTGCCAAACAGGTCAAGCCTAAGCCTAGTAAGGTTAGCAACATTGTCCTCAGAAAGGCTATCTTTTTGCCGCGCTCGAGCAATAAGCTCTCCCCGACCTAGGAGGGACCGTATGAAGTCGTGAAAGAAGTCCGACCTGGGACCTTCTACCTCCGCGACAAATATAGGAAGCAATTGAAAAATGCATGGCACGCAGAGCACCTGAAAAGGTATTTTGTGTAACGGCCCCTAAGCCGAAAACTCTTATAACGGCCCTCGAGCCGAAAACAATTGTAACGGCCCCCAAGCCGGAATATCTTGTAATGGCCCCCGAGCCAAAAACTTTTGTACAAGCCCCGAGCCGAAGTCTTTGTAAGGCCCCGAGCCAAAACATTACTTGGAATCGGCTCCCGAGCCCGAGTACTTCATGTACAATTTTAATACAAACATATTTTGAAAACCAGTGCAATGGCCGACCCGGGCTCAAGCGCCTCAGCTACTGAGCTACACCCGACTCGAATTAACATGGTGGCCACGCTTAATTACGAGCTAATGATCCAAGTAAACTAGCTCGGACAAGGTTCTAGCTCGGGTATATTTAACAATAATTTGATTAGTTTTGCCAGTTCGAATTAAGGTCCAACTCAGTATAATCCGGCTTCAGGTCGGGACGTTAGTTTGAGTCTAAACTCGAACTCAATATTTGTCAACATTAGTTTGACCAATTTTAAATCGGACTGATGAGTCCAGGTCAGCGACAATTATATAGTTTCCCAATTAACCAGCTCAGATTAAGATGATAATTCATTAATCGCGTCCAGCTCGGTTCTTTATATTTAAATTAAGTTTGAAAGGTCCATTATATTGGTCTGACCCCACTTACTTAAGAAATTTGCGAAGAGAAAGGTAGACATGTACAAACTCGAATGAAACGTAAATAAAACAGAAACATCCATTTCATTAAAAAGTAAAAAAGTACAATTACAAGGAGCCCGACCCGGGCGATTACAAAATTTACTTAGGAGCAGCGGTACAGGTGGTAGCATCGGCTTCGTCTCCGACCTGATCCATGCCCTTCTAGACAAATTCAATCACCTTCTTAGCTTGGGACGTCAGGCCGGCTGGAAGCTCCGAAATCTCCCAGAACTTCTGCGGCGGAGCCTCCAAGATTTCGATGTAATCATTCTTAGTGGCAGGGAGGAAGGTCTTTGCTCTCTCCCATGCTGTGACTTGGCCCTGGAAGTAGTACTCCAACTCAGCATACCTAGCCATCGCCCCACCTTCCATGGCCAACTAGTCCACAGCCTCTTGACTGGACTTGAAGGCTTTCACCGCCTTCTCCCCCTGCGGGCCGAACCGATCTACCAGATCCTTAAGCTTCGCCTCAGCCTCGCGCTTATCCTTCTTGAAGCGCTAGACGTCCTTGGTCGGGGCCTCGCGCCAGGCCTTCTCCGCCTCGAGCTCCTTCTTCAGTCGGTCGATCTCCGTCTCGTCCGCTTTGCATCTCTAGATGACATCTTCCCTCAGGGCCTCTAGCTCAGCTCGAGAGTCGACGAATCGTTGCTCGAGCTCGACTTAGTGAGCCTAGGCTCGGGCGAGTAAGCCAGGTGCCGAAAGGATGTGGGATTCGGCCTGGATAAAAGACGACAAAACAATCAGTTGAGCGAAAAAACTTAATCATATCAACACGGTCAAATATGCCTTACCGTGACTATGACCGTCCTCAGTTCGAGCGAAAACTGCTCCGCTGGGACAAATGCCAGCTTGGGATCGCGGGCGACCTTAGCTGCCTCCACGAAATACTTGTTGGGAGGGCTTACCTCTGTGGCCTTGCCTTTCCCGGAGTACTCGGGCTGAGACCGTTTCTTATTGTCAGGGCAGGATACTAAGCGCTCAGGGATCACCATACCCGAGCTCGGTCTTTTGGTCAGGGGAGACATCAACGTCTCCTTGGAAGAGACCTCGGGTCGCTGCCTTTGCTTCTGAGGAACGGTGGAGCCTAAGCTAGACCGAGCTGAGACTTCGCCGCTGGCCTCGGTCCTCCTCTTCATCTGGGCATACGCAAGCTTTCTCGTATCTGCCATATCTGCAAAAGAGCAAAGAAAAGAGGTGAGAAATAAAAAAATACAAACTGAGGAGAATAACGATACACAAGAAGGCAAGGAGGTCGGGCATTGATCCTGCGAACTGACCTTCTTCTGAGCCGAAATTTGCATTCTCTTCGGGCTCGGGAAGTAGATGGGGGTGTTCCTTTCTTAGGTCGGGTTATTTACCGAACAACTTTGATTTTCAGATTCTGTCCCACTTGTGGACACTGTCGATATCAATCAGCATTCCCGACTCGGGTCTCAACACCCCAACCTCGGTGAGCTCCTTGTCTGAGAGCTTGGGGTCGTCGTTCACATTCTTCTTTAGGGAGAGATTCCAATCCACCCTACACCTTGGGTTCACAGCTGGCTCGACCCAATAGTAGTCGTGCCAGCCCTTGTTGGAGGAGTGCCACTTGGTAAATATGGCATTGCCGGCCCGAGCTGCGAAATGAAACTACCCTGGCTGCTTCGAGTTGGGCTTGCACATAAAGAACTGCCTGAACCGACGTAGGGTCGGCTCTATTTTCCTCTCTAGGCAGAATACATAAAATGCCACCATTACGGCTCAACCATTTGGTGACATCTGACCCGGGCTAAGCTCAAAATAGTTCAAAATGTCGACGATAAAGTCGGGAAGTGGAAGTCGAATGACATCGAATGAGAGGTCGTAGATAGTGAAGTGATCGGGTAGAGGATAGCAGGCGGAGTCGTTCCGACCTGGATGTTGGTCCATCGACCAGTCTCTTAGCGGGGCGTTAGCCATCTCGATGGTAGAATAGTACACGCGTTTACAACAGGCGAACAACTGCTCTATCCTCTTTCCCCGAGCAGAGGAACCACTGGCCGTAGCTGAATTCTGAGGTCGGATTGCCCTGACTGGGACCGCATCAATCTGTTCTGTCGTAGAGGCTCTAGCTAAATACTCCTGTGGTATCTCAACCCCCTCCAACTGGTTTAATGGCTCCGCATCTTCCCTATCTCCCAGGTCGGCTAAAGGATCTGCCTCGGCTTCTTCTTACACTCGTCTGACCTCGATCATTTGGCAATCATCGTCACTTTCCCTGAGCCCAGATTGGCGAGCTGATCCTTGAGATGCACCTTCGCTGTCATCACCGTGGCCTCCATCTGAGGTCGATTTCGAGCTCGACGGATTCTCATCCCCTCCATAGGACCTCACCTCCATCGCTTGGGAATCTTCCGACTCTGACCTCCCCACCCTGTTACAAATTAAAATATATGTAGGAATAACTAAAGGGAGTCAGGACGTACCTACCGTTCTAGTTGTCGAAGATGACCTGTCCTAATTGGCTCCAAACTAATGGATTCCGAGCTGAATACCATGAGAAGATATTTGTCGAGCTAAAAGTGTCCGACCACTCTGGTATCCAACCTGAAAGCTCCGAACTTTGTATACAAAGTGTGAAATGAATCTCGGATGTCAAGGCCCTATTTATAGGCAACTCTTGTAACCGCCTCAGGAATCCCAAACGTCGCATCTCGTCATAACTGCCAGGTGACGTGTCAGCCATCTGAAGGGTATGTATCGCTGACGTGGCCATCCCCACTCTACCGAGGTTGGGCACCTCCTGCTCGGGAACAACTCCCAAATCTAGATCTCACCCTCTTGATCTCGACTTGGGGGGGAGGGATTGATGAGAGGGGATTCCGAGCTGAGATAAGATGCCCACACTGAGCTGAGGTGGGTTAATCCGAGCCAAGCCGAGCATATTCAGTTAATGCCTAACCTAGATGCTGATCCAATCTCACCCCGACCCCTGAAAACCCCGACTTCGGTGCCAGCTGTTCTGATGGGACATAAAGCCTTGATGGGATATAAAGCTGCACCGCATTAAATGTTGTCAGGTCCGAATTTAGTATAAATAGAGCTCTAACCCTTCATTTTTGAGAAAACTCGTCATTAAATGTTCTCAGCTACTCATTCAGCTTGGACATATTAATCATTCGCACACCCGAGAGGAAAATTCGGGTCATTACCCTGCCTTTTCCTTCCTTTTCCTTGTGTAAGTCAGGTAGCCGATCCGAAAATCCAGGTCGAGAATCCGACCCAGATTTCCAACTTGGCAGGAATAACTCCCAATATTAACGTCGAAATTCCAACCTCGACATCTTTGAATCTTAATGTAACAATAACATAGTATATTTTCAACATATAACATAACCATTACCTTTTTGAATTAAAACTTGGGATATTCCTTCTTAATTATTAGATAATATTGAATCTTTTCTTTCCATTCCAACTAAAAAAGAAATTGAATTCTTCGAGTTAAGAATTGTAGAGTTTCATCTCAAAATTAATTGGTATGAAGAGAAGTAATCAAGGATTTTTAGGGTGGTCGGTCTTAAAATATATATATATTTTTTTCCAAAAAAAAAAACATTTTTTACGTGACTCGGTCTAAAAATGCAGTTTTTTAAAAGATATGATGATTGCAAATAACCAGGAATAAAGATTGAAGATCCAGTTTAGAAACTCGGGTAGCATGTGGATTGATGTGTGATGGACAAAATTAATAAAAAAAAAAAATATTTAACTCAGTTGCCTAATTATTTATTTATTTATTTTTGGCTCGTGACCCGTTTGCCTCTTTCAAACTTGTAGTAATTACAAAGAAGAGTCAAAAGCTGATGACAAATGCCACGAACAAAACAATGCACCCTGGAAATGTGTGGTTTTCTGTCGCACCATAGGCAACAAGAAAGTATGATTAAAGTATATCACATGACGTTGGAAGATCTTTGACCTACCCAACCTCGAAGAGGCAAGGAGAGTTGGTTGCCAAACAGCCTGAATGGAAGGAACCTTGTACTAGATTACTTCACAAATGCTGCAGTTGCATGGTTGAGCTACACTACGTGGGGCGTAATCTTTGTGCCACATTCACTGCTAAGTCATATTTGCATGTACACGTGATTTCCAAGCCATTGGGAGTTCCTATGATCATTCACTGTATCTAGTCTCTAGCCTTTACAAGATACTATGTATTTGTACAGTGATGTGGTGACGATTATGTTCTTGTGTCAATTTAACCACCGGGCAAACAATTTATTTAATACTAGGGAAATGGTTTTGGATAATGTTGAAATTTAACTACCGGGTCTTGAGTCTAATAGTATATCCCTCATTATGAGTGAGAAAGATAGGAGTAAAAATGGGACATAAATCCTATCTTTACACCCCGTCTAGTCACCTAAAAAGTTCTCCAACACTCGACCCGTCCTCGCGTCTATACCCCTATCCTCCGTCCTCGCCCCGTCCCTAAATTCCTATGGAAAATGAGAATAATTACCCATGAATTTTTTATGATTCTTTTAAACGTTATGATATTAAATTTAATTTGAACCACATAACATCAAAATATAAATTAAAATTATAATAGCAATAAATATAAATATTGGTCTTAAATAAAAGTTAAATATTAATATACTTCGAGCCTTATGCTTATAGTTAAATAATAAAAATAATATTATACTAATTGAGTCTTTAGCATTTAAAATAAATTATGACTAAAAATAATTGTATATGAGAACTATATTTAAAAAAAAGAATAATTTTTTGTGTTATCGGTATCACATTGATTATTATATATCTTTTGTTATAATAGTAATTGCAAAATTTTAAAATATCATCATTACTTATGATGTTTGAAACTATTTGAATTACAACTAGGAACAATTAACAAATCTTATTAAATCCACTATGATCAATAGTAAAATGGAAATATTTATGTCAAATGATAGTAAATATCAAGTAATGGCATGTAGTAGTCTTGATTAAAAGAATGATTATAAAATCCTTTTGAATAATCTATTCTTTTTTTCTAATGTCATTTTTTTATACTTTTATATTTATGATTTTAAAATTTCAGTACGTATGTAAAACTAGAGATATAAAAATAACTATACATATGTGCGGGGTGAGTTATGTGAGGCGAAAAATGCTTATTTCCGCACCCCGCCTTGCCCCGTCCCGCCCCCGAGCAGGGATTAAAAATTAATCTCCATCCCCCGCCCCATTCCCTATTTCCCATGTACCCGCAAAATCTGCCCTCGTTACCATCCCTAGTGAGAGATCCTGACATTAATTTTCGTGGACAACATCCTTTAATATTTATTGTACAACTTAAGCTTCTCTTTAATTAAAAAAAAAAAAAAATCTTGATATTTAAAGCACATTTACTGTTTAGATGAAGAATGAAGCTCATGAATTTTAATGTTACTATATTTTTTAAGTGCACAGGCTAGTAAATTTAAATATTTTAAGTAATCAAGTTTTTTGATTGTACACCTAAACCAGCTTATAGCTAGATTCTCATTGCAAGGCACTTGCCAAGCAATGAGCTATATGATTGTTCTTGTACTTGATTTTTGCAGTTTAATGAATTACTTATTTATCCAATAAAAAAAAATATATGAACGATAGCGGATGAATTTTCATCAAAACATCTTTTTCCTTATTTATTTATTTTTGTTTGAAGAGAGGCCTAATAGTAACTGATTACATCAACAGATGACGGAAGTAGAGTTAACCAGCTACTTAGGGATCTATCCGTGCCGATGAGTTTGATTAGAACATCCTTTTTCCTCATCTTTTGTAGTTTAGCCAATCTACATTCGTGTCTCAGTGACAGCAAAATCAATGTGAACATACTTGGTGGCCAAGCAAATCTATGTTCTGACAAATTCCAGCTTCGCAGTTACGCGGCGGCATGTGCCTACGATTTTCCAGGGCCTGGACTCTTCGGAATTGCAGTTATTGTTTTGTTGGGCGAACAGAAAACAAGTAAACCAATGAATTTTTTGGTAGAGACGACCTAGAGAAAATCGAACTGATTTTGCTGCATTCCCAGCTAAACATTTCATGTGCATACACTAGTCTAGAAGCCAGACACCAAAGAGAGGTGGCGCCTACACTGAAGCCCTCTCTGTGCTGGTGTTGTCGCGAGCAGGACCTGGTCCAGCAGTGTCATAGGTTGGTAATCATAAATGGGGTCCATTTCTATGACCTTTTGAATAGAAAATATCAGCCATTGGCCTTAGAATTGCTCCAAGGGACAAATAGTATTCTGGTCCTACCTCATGTTGTTTATGTTTCTTAGCCAGTTTTTTGTTTCTAATTTCTATAGTCAATGTCAGCAAGCAATATTCAGGCTTTGATGAAAAGTGATCTATGTTTCTCGCATATTAATTCTGTCATGTTGAACACTTCAAGTCACAATGAGTTCTTAAATAAAGTCTCTTTTTTCGAAATTTTGATCTTTCTTGTGATATTATATAAATTTATTAGATTAAAGCCAAAATACTTCATGAGTTTATGAGTAAATCTTGAATACCTCCATCAACTTTTAAGATTATCCAATTTTCCCATGTGAAGTTATATAATTAGCAAATGTTTACATAATGACCATTATGCCTGACGAGGGAATCCCGAGCTGAGATAAGATGCCCACACCGAGCTGAGACGGGCTAATCCGAGCCAAGCCAAGTATATTTAGCTAATGCCCAACCTGGATGCTGATCCGATCCCAGTAAAACCCTGACCTCGGTGCCAGCTGCTCTGATGGGACATAAAACTGCACCGCATTAAATGCTGTCAGGTCCGAATTTAGTATAAATAAAGCTTCACCCCTTCATTTCGAAGGTAACTGATCATTCATGCTTTCAGCTACTTTGCCAGCTCGGATAAACTAATCATTCGCACACCCGAGGGAAAAATCTGTGTCATCACCCCGCCTTTTCCTTCCCTTTCCTTGTGCAGGTTCAGTGGCCGATCCGAAAATTCAACTCGGAGGCCAACCTGAGAGTTCACATCGGAGGCCAACCTGAAAGCTCAGCTTGGAGGCCAATCTAAAAGTTTAGCTTGGCAATGCGTAGCCGTCCAACCTCAGCTGCGAGGATTTCCAACCTCGACAATTTGGCGTCATCTGTGGAAATGAGTTATTTCTATCACTCTTCTCACCACTCATTGAGAAACCATCATGGTACAAACTAGAAGCCACAGCGCACCGGTAGAGGACTCACCCAACCTGGACGAGGACCTTGAAACCACGCAGGTGCTTAGCCAAGATCCAACCCAAGCCGACGTTGAAACGAGCCAACGTATACACTTAGCCTTAGAAATCAACCCCTCTACAGATGGAGACCTTAACTCCAGCCTGACGCCGGAGATGAGGATGATGCTTAGGATATTCCAGGAGCTAAAGGAGCAGGTAGCCCGACTAGCTGCGGAACCCCTAGTCCCATAAGCAGCTACACAGCGGCCCATGCGCCCACAGTTCCGCATTCCAGCCCCGGGGCGAACCTGAGCACAAGACGGAGAAGGATTCCTGGAGCCAGAGGCAAGAACCATGGACTCGAGAGGCAAAAGGGTGGCCCATGCCAACCCCGAGCAGGCTAAGACCGCGGGTGCCATAGCCAAGGTCATTAACCAGCTCGGCGTAAATTCACTCTCGCCTGAGGTACTGGCAATGCCATTGCCCACCAGTAACTGGATGCCCAACCTGGCAATCTATAATGGGGACGGAGACCCAGCTAGCCACCTGCTCAACTTCGATCACCATATGACTCTGCATGATATGACCGACATCATAAAGATGAAAACATTCCCGACCACCCTGGTTGGCAATGCCTTGGACTGGTTCCAAAAACTTCATCCCGACTATATTGCAAGTTTTCATCAACTGGCTGAGGCTTTTTTGTCCCGCTTCGCTGGAAGCCGATATGCAATACGTCACACCTCGTCATTGTTGTCGATGAAGCAGCACAAAGGAGAAAGTTTGAGGGCTTACACCGCCCGATTCAATGAAGAGACCCTCAGGATCCCCAACTTGGAGGATTCCATGGCATTGATGGCTTACCAAAGTGGCCTCAGGTCGGGACCCCTTACCTCTTCCTTGGCCAACGACCCCATAAATACCGTAGCCGAGCAGATGGTACGGGCAGAAGGGTATATACACTCAGAAGAAATCCATCAAGCCAAGAGGGACGATGACAAGGAGAAAGAAGCCGAAAAAAAAACCTCCCGAACCCAACCTGGGAGTAAGATCCAAAATGACCGAGGCAAGCAGCCTCAGCAGCCCAAGCAAAACCCCTGGTTCACTATATTCACTCCACTTAACATCTCAAGGGAGTAGATCTTAATGGAGATCCAGCACCAGAACCACCTACCTCCAGAGTCGAGAATGAAAGGTCGACCTGAAAAGCGCAATAGAACCAAGTATTGCTGTTACCATATGGATTACGGCCATACCACCGAGGAGTGCAAAACTTGAAACAGGAGATCAAAGCACTGATAGCACGAGGTCACCTCTAGAGGTACGTAGATCATCAGTCGACCCGGAGTCAAGATCAGAGGGACAAGGAGAGAAGTCTACCCAGACACCAAGACGGGGGCAGACGTCTAGCTGTAATTAAGACCATCGCTGGAGGATTGGCATTGGGTGGAGAGACCTTGCCTGACAGGAAGGGTTATGTTTGAGCCGGAAGAGAGTATAGGCCGACGAGGGGTCCGGTCCTGGAGTTGGAGGAGCTTATTTTCTCCTCTGAAGACTTGGAGGGTGTGATATTGCCCCATGACGACCCACTGGTGATCAGTGCTGAAATAGCCAACTTTACCGTGAAGAGATTGATGGTGGACACCGGGAGCTCGGTAGAAGTCCTATTCTTGAAGGCATTTGAGCAAATGGGGTTGGACAGAAGCTGGCTTAGACCATTGAGGGGTACCTTGGCCGGATTCATCGGGCATGCCCACCGAGCCGAAGGGGTCATCAATCTCCCACTAAAGTTGAAAGATGGAGACAAGCGGGTTTCAATGCAGGCCAACTTCATTGTGATTGATTGCAACTCTACTTACAATGAAATCTTAGGTCGGGTGGCGCTCAACCACTTCAGGGCTGTACCTTTAACTTACCACTAGGCCTTGAAATTTTTGATCCCGGACGGCACAGCCACTATCTGCGGAGCCCAGCTCTCAGCTCGGGAATGTTATGAAAATTATCTCAGACTTAAATATCAGGTTGGCTGGGGACCAGATTTGCTTGAGGAGAAGAGGGAGTCCGGCTGAAGACCTTCAAGAGGTGGAGCTTTCCGATGAAACAAAGAGAGCAAAGATTGGGAGTGAACTCCCTGACAACCTCAAGAAAGGTATAAGCCAGTTTCTTCTGAAAAATGAATGTATATTTGCATGGTCTGCCTCCGACATGACAGGTATTGACCCGGGAGTAATTGAACATCACCTGAATGCCGACCTGAATCACAATCCGGTGAAGCAGAAGTACAGACACTTCCATTATAATAAGCAACAAATCATAGCAGATGAGGTGGACAAATTGGTAGACGTCAACCACATAAAGGAAATCCAGTACCTAACCTGGTTATCCAACGTGGTGCTGGTGACAAAGTCCTCAGGAGGATGGATGTTGTGTATTGATTTTACCAACCTCAACAAAGCCTGCCCTAAGGACTACTTTCCCCTACCTCGGATTGATCAGATAGTGGATGCTACCTCCGGGTTTAAGCTACTCTCTTTCGTGGATGCCTTCAAAGGCTATAATCAAATCAAAATGGCTCTCGGAGACAAAGAGAAGACTGCCTTCACCACCGATAAAGGTTTCTACTACTATGAGGTCATGCCTTTTAGCCTCAAGAATGCTGGAGCTACCTACACTCGGATGGTGAATAAGGTTTTCAAAAATCAGATTGGCCAAAATATGGAGATCTATGTAGATGACATGTTGGTCAAGAGCAGAAGGGCAGAAGATCATGTAGCCGACCTGGCTGAAGCCTTCGCTGTAATGAAGCACTTTAGGATAAAGCTGAACCCGGAAAAGTGAGCATTCGGCATCAAGGAAAGAAAGTTTATGGGCTTCATGGTCACAGCCCGTGGGATAGAAGCCAACCTGGAGAAGGTTCAAGCGATACTCGACCTGGTACCTCCGACCTGCATGAAAGACGACCAGGTATTAGCAGGCAAGGTCGCGGCACTAAGCAGATTCGTGTCCAGGTCGACTAACAAGTGTGCTCCTCTGTTCAAAATATTGAGGAATCCTAAGAACTTTGAATGGACTATGGAATGCCAGAACGCCTTCTAAGAACTGAAAAGGTATCTAACTTCGTTACCCCCGCTATCCCGACCTGAGGTGGGGGAGGAGCTGGAACTATACCTAGCATGCTCGGGGACAGCAGCGGCAGAGACACTAGTCCGAGAAGAAGGGAAAGAACAAAAGCCTTTCTATTATGTCAGCAAAACCTTACAAGGGGCCGAGGTGAGGTACTTCTCCTTGAAAAAACTCACCATCGCGCTTATCACAGCGGCAAGAAAGTTGAAACCATACTTTGATGCTCATCCAATTAAGGTCATGACGGATGCCGCACTCAAGTCCATCATGTAAAAGTCAGAGGCGTCAAGCAAGCTGCTGAAATGGTCAGTTGAGCTGAGTAAATTTGACATCACCTACCAGTCCAGAACGGCCATCAAAGCCCAAGCCATCACAAACTTTGTGGTAGAATGTACTAGCCGAGCCGAGCATGACCCAGAGGACGTATGGAAGGTCCATGTGGATAGGGCCTCAGGGAAGTCTAAGAGCGGAGCTGGGGTGGTCATCCTCGACCCAACCCGATATGAGCACCAATACTCCCTCAAGTTCACATTTTCGGCGTCCAACAATGAGGCAGAGTATGAAACGGTGATTGCGGGGCTGAAAATTGCAGCTCAGCTCGGGGCACAGACAGTCGACCTGAGCACCGACTCTCAATTGGTTTCTAGCCAGATATCGGGAGAGTTCGAAACCAAGGACAGTACTATGTTGACCTACCTCAACAAAGTCAAGGATCTGACCTCAGGGCTCAAAAGGTTCGCGATACAGTAAATTTCGAGGGAGGATAATATGAAAGCTGACGCTCTATCTAGGTTGGCCTTGGGCGAGAGCCGACCTTCCATGGTCCATGTAGAGGAAGTATTCAAACCGAGTATTCAGTTGGGGTACAAACCGTAGCCGAGCTCAATTTAAGCCCAGATTGGACCAAACCAATCGTGGACTACTTGGATGGGGTATGACCCTAAAGGATGAAAAAGCAACTCGGAAACTCATGAAACAGGCCTCAAGGTTTGTCATAATTACCTGGCAACTCTATAAGAGAGCCTATACTTGGCCTCTCTTGAAATGTGTTGGACCCGATGAGGGAAACTATTTACTCTGAGAGATCCATGAAGGGGTATGTGAAAACCACTTGGGAGGCAAAGCTCTGGCTCGAAAGGTATTGAGGTAAGGCTATTTCTGGCCAACCTTAGAACAAGATGTCAAAGAGTATGTAAAAAAGTACGACACCTGCCAAAGGTTCGCCAATGTATAGAGGAAGCCTGCGGTAGACCTCACAGTGATGATAAGCCTATGGCCATTTTATCAGTGGGGTCTAGATATCGTCGGTCCATTACCAACTAGTGTTGGCCAAAAGAAGCACGCCTTCGTAGCAGTAGACTACTTCACCAAATTGCCCGAGGCTGAAGGTGTTGCTAGAATAACAGAAAAGGTAGCTTGGGATTTCGTATGGAAAAACATCATTTGCTAATTTGGGATGCCAAAGGTCATCATCACTGACCATGGCAAGCAATTCTACAGTGCATACTTTCAAGGCAAATGTGCTGAGATTGGGATCGACCTCAAATTCTCATCTATTGCCCATCCCCAAAGTAATGGCCAAGTTGAAAGGACTAACCAAATCATTTTGCAGGGCCTGAAAACCAAGCTGGAGGAAGCGGAGGGCCAGTGGGCATCGATTCTTCCTGAGGTGTTGTAGGGCTCAGCGGACTACCACCAGCTCGGCAACGGGAGAATCGCCCTTCGAGCTGACCTTCGGTACTCAAGCGGTGCTGCCAATGGAGATCGGGTCTCTGACTAGTAGAACCCTCCACCATGATCTAGAAATAAACGGAGCACGGATCCGTGAAGAGCTTGACCTCACTGAAGAGCTCTGAGCTAAAGCTCAAATTAGAACGCTGGCCAGCAAAGCTACTATGCAAAGAGCCTTTGTCAAATAGGTCAAGCCTAAGCCTATTAAGGTTGATGATCTCGTACTTAGAAAGGCCATCTTTTTGCCGCGCTCGGGTAACAAGCTCTCCCCGACCTGAGAGGGACCGTATGAAGTCGTGAAAGAAATCTGACCTGGGACCTTCTACCTCCGCGACAAGAACGGAAAACTATTGAAGAATGCATGGCACTCAGAACACCTGAAGCGGTATTTTGTCTAAAGGCCCCAAGCCGAAATCTTTTGTAACGGCCCCGAGATGAAATCTTTTGTAATGGCCCCGAGCTGAAATCGTTTGTAACAACCCCCGAGCTGAAATTTTTGTTAAGGCCCCGAGCCAAAACATTGTTTGTAATCGGCTCCCGAGTCCAAGTACTTCATGTACAAATTCAATACAATACATTTTGTAAACCAGTGCAATGCCCGACCGAGGCCCAAGCAATCAAACCAGCACAATGCCCAATCCGAGCCCAAGTGCCTCAGCTACAAAGCCACTATCGACTCGGATTAACGCGGTGGCTACGCTTAATCACAAGCTAATGATCAAGTAAACCAGCTCGGACTATGTTCCAGCTCAGGTATAATCAATAACAATTTGATTAGCTTTGCCAGTTCAGATGAAGGTCCAACTCGGTGTGATCCGACTTCAGGTCGGTATATTAGTTTGGGTCTAAACTCGAACTCAACATTCGTCAACATTAGTTTGACCTATTTTAAATCGGACTGACGAGTCCAAGTCGGCGACGATTATATAGTTGCCCAGTTAATCAGCTCGGATTAGGATGATAATTCATTAATCGCATCCAGCTCGGTTCTTTGAAAGTTCCATTATATTGGCCCAACCCCACTTACTTAAGAAAAATTTACGAAAGGAAAGGTACACAAGTACGAACTCGAATAAAATGCAAAATATTAATTTCATTAGAATTGAAAAACAATTATAGAAGCCCGACTTGGGCAAAATTACAAAGAGCCCAACCTGGGCGAAACTACAAAAGCCCAACCCGAGCCGATTCACAAAAATCTATTTTGGAGGAGCGGCGTTAGTTGCATTAGCCTCATCCCCGACCTGGTCCATAACTTCTTGAAAAAGTTTGATCACCTCTTTAGGTTAGCACGTCAGGTCGGCCGGAAGCTCAGGAATCTCCCAGAACTCCGGCAGCGAAACCTTCAAGATTTCAATATAGTCATTCTTAGTGGCAGGGAAAAAGGTATTCGCTCTCTTCCGAGCTGCGACTTGACCCCAAAAGTAGAACTCCAGCTCGGCATACTTGGCCATGGCCCCACCTTCCGTGGCCAACTAGTCCACGGCCGCATCACTGGATTTGAAGGCTTCCACTACCTTCTCTCTTTCAGGGCCGACCCAGTCCACCAGATCCCGGAGGTTCGTCTCGGCTTCACGCCTCTCAAGCTTGTAGTGCTCGACGTCTTTGGCCGTGGCTTTGCGTCGGGACTTATCCGCATCAAGATCCTTCTTCAGATGGTCGATCTCCGTCGTGTCCGCCTTGCGCCTCTAGGCAGTCTCCTCCCCTTAGAGTCTCAAGCTCGGCTCGGGCATCTATGTATCACTGCTCGAGCTCGACGCAATTAGCCTCAGCCCTAGCCAGAAAGCTTAGAGTTGAAAGGATGTGGGACTCGGCCTATGCAAAAGATGGCAAAATGATCAGCCGAGCTGAAAAACATAACCATAACAGCGCAGTCAAAAATGTCTCACCGTAACTATAGCCATCCTCAGGTCGAGCGAAAGCTGCTCTACAGGGACCGTAGCCAGCTTGGGATTGTGAGCGAGCTTGGTCGCTTCCATGAAGTCTTTGCTAGGAGGGCTCACCTCCGTGGCCTTGCCTTTTACGGAGTACTCAGTCCGAGCCCACTTCTTACTCTCAGGACGGGACACTGAACGCTCCGGGAATGCCACTTCCGAGCTCGATCTTTTAGGCAGGGGAGACCCCGATGTCCCCTTAGAAGAGACCTCGGTGCCGACCTCCTGCACTTGGCCGCTGCCTCTGACCCTGAGTGGCAGATCCCAAGACAGACCGAGCTGAAACTTTGTCGCTGGCCTCCTTCTTCTTTCTCACCTGGGCATACGCAAGTTTTATCGTATTTGTCATACCTGCAAAAAAGTAGAGGAAAGAAGTGAAAAAGAGCTGAAGGCCAACCTAAAAAGACTGGTAGACAGGATAATTGGGACGTCGGGCGCTGATCTTGTGAACTGACCCTCTTCTGAGCTGGACCCCGCATCCACTTCGAGCTCAGGAAGCAGGTTGGGATGATTCTTCGAGAGGTCGGGTTCCCTACCAAATAGTTTGGACTCCCAGATCCGCTCCCATTTGAGCACACTGTCAATGTTTATCAACATCCCCGACGCGGGCCTCAGCACCGCGACTTCCTCGAGTTCCTCATCTGAAAGCTTGGGATCATCATTGACATTCTTCTTCAACCTCGGAGTCCAGTCCGATCTGCATCCCGAGTTCACAGCCAGCTCCACCCAATAATAGTCATTGTGACAACCCTTGTTGGAGGAATGCCACTTAGTGAATATGAAGTTGCCGACCCGAGCTGCAAAGTGGAACTACCCTGGCTGTTTCGGGTTGGGTTTTCACGTAAAGAAATGTCTAAACCGGCGCAGGGTCGGCTCTACTTTCTTCTCGAGGGAGAACACATAGAACGCCACTACCACGGCCCAACCATTCGGCGACATCTGACCTGGGCTAAGCTCAACGTAGTTCAAGATGTTGGTAACAAACCTAGGAAGCAGGAGCTGAATAACATCGAATGCAAGGTCGTAGATGGTAAAATGGTTGGGCGAAAGATAACAAGCCGATTCGTGCCAACCTGGAACCTTCAGTTTATGATGTCGGTCCACCGACTAGTTCCTTAGCCTGGCGTTGGCCATTTGCATCGTGGAATGACACTCACGCTTGTAGCAGGTGAACAACTGCTCGATCCTTTTTTCCCGAGCTGAAGAAACACTGGCTGTGGCCGAGCTTCGAGGTCGAACAGCCCTAACCGGGACTGCTTCGATCGGTTCCGCCGCAAAAGCCCCAGCTAGGTATTCTTGTGGCATCTCAACCCTCTCCATCTGATTTAATGGCTCCTCATCTTCTCTATCTTCCAAGTATCCCAGGTCGGCTAAAGGATCCGCCTCAGCTTCCTCTTACGCCAGTCTGACCCCAATAACTTGGCAATCATCATCATTCTCCCTGAGCTCAGATTGTCGAGCCGAACCTCGAGACTCATCGGTGCTGTCGCCACATTGACCTTTATCCGAGGTAGACTCCGAGCTCGACGGACTCTCGTCCCTACCATAGGACCTCACCTCTATCGCTTGGGAATCTTCCGACTCCGACCTCCCCATCTTGTCTACAAATTGAAAATATATGTATAGGAATAGCTAAAGGGAGTCAGGACATACTTACGGCTCTAGCTGTAGAAGGTGACCCGACCTAAATTGGCTCCGAGCTAATTGATTCCGAGCTGAATACCCAGAGAAGCTTTTTGGCGAGTTAAAAGTGTCCGACCACTTTTGTATCCGACCTGAAAGCTTCGAAGTTCATAAGCAAATGTGTGAAATGAATCTCGGATAACAAAGCTCTATTTATAGGCAACTCCTGTAACCACCTCGGGAATCTCAAACGTCGCATCTTGTCATAACTGCCAGGTGACATGTCAGCCATCTGAAAGGCATGCACCGCTGACGTGGCCATCTCCAGCTCGGGAATAACTCCCAAATCCAGGTCTCACCCTCTCGACCTCGACTTGGGGGGAAGGGGATTGACGAGGGGATCCTGAGCTGAGGTAAGATACCCACACCGAGCTGAGGTGGGCTAATCCGAGCCAAGCCTAGTATATTCATCTAATGCGCAACCTGGATGCTGATCCGACCCTAGTAAAACCCCGACCTCGGTGCCAGCTGTTTTGATAAGACATAAAGCCTTGATGGGACATAAAGCTGCACCACATTAAATGTTGTTAGGTCCGAATTTAGTATAAATAAAGCTCTACCCCTTCATTTCGAAGGTAACTGATCATTCATGCTTTCAGCTACTTTGCCAGCTCGGACAAACTAATCATTCGCACGCCCAAGGAAAAAATTCGGGTCATCACCCCGCATTTTCCTTCCCTTTCCTTGTGCAGGTTCAGTGGCCGACCTGAAAATTCAACTCGGAGGCCAACTTGAAAGTTCAGCTCCGAGGCCAATTTGAAGGTTCAGCTTGGCAAAGCGTAGCCGTCCAATCTCAGCTGCGAGGATTTCCAACCTCGACAATGCCCATGATCCAAATATGTAGTTATTAATGCTTGTTGAAACACCAATTTTTGTACTTGATTAATTGCCTTTTCCACTTAAAAAGAATAGTTTCACTTTTTTAATTTTCTAATTGTTCTTTAAAATAATAATATTAAAGAAACATAATAAATTTTATATATATATTTGAAAGTATATCCCATAAATTATAGCTATTTATATTATTCTAGAGATAACTAAAATTAGATTCAAAATCAAAGAACTAAGTATAATACTATGAGTTGTATATACTGTTATGATTTAAATTTTTCCAAACAAAAATCTTCATACAACTAAAATGTATGCCTTTAATATAAAAACAAAATTGGACTCCTAAAATAATACCCAAGATAGTAAACATTAAACCTAAATTGCATCTTATAACAAACCATAGTGAATTAGAGTAATAGGAAATGATTTTAAAAAAATAACTAAAAATATCGAGTTTGCTTAATAGTATATTAAAGATATATGAATAAAAGTTATTTTTGATCACACATATTTGGAGTATGGGTATAATTGTCAATAGACAAAAGAAAATATAAGTTCATTAATCAACATGGGGGAATCTGGCTAATCTTAAAAGTTTATGGGGTTGTTTGGGATTTACCCATTAACTCATGGGGCCTTTTGGCTTTTACCCTAAATTTATATAATATTTGATAATGATAAACTATACATACAACTATGATGAAATCAGTAGGACAAGTTACTATTATTAGATTTTCATCATAATTTTACAACGTTATAATACTTTAAGGGAATCTAACTTAGCAGTTTAATTTGGTTCTTAAATTTCTCCTTCTCATACATGTAAATCAACACTTAATTAGTCAGGGTGTCTTATATTTCTATTGTTTTATAATTAGAATGGTTAATTCACTTTGTATGCTTAATGTTTATAGTCGGTAACACTTATTACCCATCACGTTACATTTTTAACAATTTATTATTCTTTGACTACGACCATCTATAGAAAAATCAAACTTCTGTAACAAAAATTCTACAATTACTAAATTAGTCTTATATTTATTGTGAGAGAAAATTTACCCTTGAATTAAAATATATATATATATTCAACCTATATCCCTCAAACCCTAACCACGACCCCCTTGCCTCCCAACCATAAACTTGAAACCTATAACCCCACTACAAAATTAAAGCAAATAAGCGGCGGTTTTTTTTCACTATATACGGCGGTTTAAAATGCCGCGCAAGGTGCCGTAATAGGCGGGTAAGCTGCGAGTCATGTTTACCTCGAACCCAAACATGGCGGTTCGTAACCGCTGTGTATATATATAATAGGCGGCGGTGTTTAATAACCGCCTCCTATGTCCTCATCCATATTTTGCACTTTTCATATTGTTGCGGCAGTTGTGAAACCGCCGTATATATATATATATATATATATTTTCTCTTGGTACAAGATGTATACCATAAAACTAATAATAGTGATAATTACTTTGCTGCGCAACACAAACATTCCAACATTCATAAGCTACCTAATGACATGATAATTGAAAGAAAAAGAAACATATTTCAAATTTGAGGAAGATTAATATCAAACATAGCACCATTCATAAGCATTCAGGTTCATAAGCAAAATGTAGCAAAAGAAATTTATACAATATTCTAAAACATCAGTTCCAACTGAGAAAAATTACAAAATAAAACTGAACAACTCCCAAGTAGCAAATCCATCAATGCTGCAAAGTAGACATCTCTTCCTTACCATGAAACTCAAAATCCATCAATGCTGAACAACTTCTAGTAGCAAATCCATCAATGCTGCAAAGTAGACATCTCTTCCTCACCATGAAACTCAAAATCCATCAATCCATCAAGATTCCAAAGCCTTTAAAAAAATAAAACAGAGGAGATTAACATATCAAAATAGATGTATGGCATGTTCCAAAGCCTTTAAGATACTTTTTTGCTCCATTTAAGCGAATAATATAACGCAAACCAAAAACTATATGTATTCACTTTTTCATACTTCTCTTTATGAGTTTTTCATACAATTAAAGTTGTTTCACTTGTTCGCAAAACAAAAATAAATAAGATACAATATATTTTTATGACCCATTAAGGTATGATTGGTTTCTAACCAAACTATTTAATACTTTCAGAGCCCTGGAAACTGCTAGATATATATATGACCAAAGTCATAAAATGCAAACACTTGAGTTCCTCGGTGTGGCTTTCACATATATAATTCAAGTTTTTTTTTTTTAAAGCCAACAAAATATAAACATATAAAGAAATCGAGAACAGTGAGAGCATACCAATGGTTTATGATCCAATAGGTAATTCAATAGTATCTCATAGAGTCCAATTCTAAAGTCATGGCACAATACAACAAGATTATTCTCTTTGCTGGACAATAATTGTTATAAAGGGGTCAGAATTATCTTTGTCTAAAGCCTTTATACATAGGAAAACAAGTTTTTAGCCCCCGTTTCCTATCTCTTTTGTATCAATTTTGACGAATTACTTTTGTAAATCTCAGCTCGCTTGTAACTTCATTTCTTACTTCAACCATTATTCTCAAATTATGCAATTACTCAAACAAGCATTCATCTCAAGAATACCACTGAGACGTTGCATTTTATCTGAGCAAGATAGCCCTGTCCTGACCAAAGATGAACAAGAGAGTTCTGCTGAAACTTGCGATGAACGCTTCTAGACAAATGATAGTCCTGTCCTGTCCTGTCCAAAGCTGAACAAGTGAGCTTCTGAAAGTCAATTACGATGCAAAGTTACTCTTTCTCTTTCTCACGGAGCCAAAGGTGTACCTGCACAACATTTTCCTTGAAACAGAACGTAGAAAGAAACATGCGTGTGCACTTAATAAATGAATTATTAAGAGTTGGAAAGTTCCAATTAATGCACACGAACAACTACCACAAGCACACAGACACACAAACAAAGATACAGAAAGAAGATGAAACTGATTCTTTTCATCAGCAAATCTCAAAAAAGGGTCTTGAGATGAGATTGTTTTGCACAGCCACCACAAGCACACAGACACATATACGCTTTCTATCGAAAAAAAGGCGATATGATCTTTCGGCGTCGATGAGATGAGATTGCTTCGCCGATGATGAGTGTAGCGAGATGATGTTTGCGCTTTCAATGAGACGAGATTGCTTCGTCGATGAGATTGCTTCGCCGATAAGATTGCTTCGCCGATGATGAGTGTAGCGAGATGATGTTTGGGATTTTTTTTGAGGGAATGAAAAGTTTTTTTGAAGGAATGAATAGTTTTGGAGAAACCAAGGGGCGGTGAAGCTTAGTTTTGGTGGGAATGGTATTTCCACCTGAAAAATTTTAGGGGGAAATATTTTATGTGTTTAATAATGTAAAGATAAAATTATAGTAGCTAGAAAAATAGTATTTTAATTTGTTTTTTAATTTTAAAAATAAAGATATGAATTTATAAATACAAGGAAAAATGTTTTAATGAATATTTGACATTAAGACAAAATTATAATACTTAAAAAATAATACAAGATTGTTAAAAATGTATACTAAGAGGATAAGATAATAAATTTCAACGAACCAAATAAGTTAGATATTGTTTTATGATGATAAACTATTTTTTTGGTTAATAAAAACACCGATAAATAGGGATATTAAAGAGTTCTTAATGCTAATTAGAACTGTCAAAGTAGACAACTAACTCATGCATAAACCAAAAAGTAGAGTCAGAGCTGCAATGTCAATGCTGAAACTAATTAACTAGAGTTTAGTAGTGATCTAATTTCATTTCTTTCTTCTTTTGTTTTTTGCTTCTTCTTCTGTCTCATTTGTTCCAATTACGCCCATGTTTAGACAATCCCGTGGAACATCAATATTTCAAACAACATAAAGGTTTAAGATATAACTTCAGAGATAAGACTTACACTTTAATTCTCACTTGATCAGAGAGAAGTCAAATAATTAAAAACAAATGTAGCAAAAAGAAAATCTTACAAGTAATATCCTTTGGATTTAGATCGTTGACTCAACTGCTCTGTCAACTGTTTGACTCTTTTATTACAGCACTGATCTCCAATTCCTATAATTCCTACCTCTGTTTGACTCAGGTGCTCAGCAATAAAGCATCAAGATTAAGATTTATGAATAGCCTTGGCTATTTTCCTAATCAAACAAGACTCCGTCAGAAAAATGAATGATTAAACTAGGACCACAAGCATTTACGATTATCTTCACTATCATGGATCGTTATATATGAGCAATAGAGCATCAAGATTAACAAAGAGTCTTGGCTATTTTTCTAATCCAACAACACTGAATTAGATAAAATAACAGAAAAGAAAACAAATAGTCTCGGCTATTTTCCTAATCAAACAAGACTCAATCATTAGTGGTGCTGATGATTAGTCCTTAATTTTCTCCTACGAAGCAGCTACTCCAACTGGTAAGCAAATAATAAAATCACAAGATAAACTGAAAAATTAACAAAATAAAAAAATATCACAAATGGAGCTGCAAATTGATTTAGTTACGTAAAAGATTGAATGAGAGAGGGAGAAAAAAAGTACCTTAAGGGAAAGTTTTTCCCCTGGAGCTGCTTATCTTTCGTCCCTGGAGCTGCAAGAGAAGAGAAAGGAAATAGTTTAGGGAAAAATGCAGTAGGGCGATGAGGCGGACGATGGAAATAGGGCTTGAATATTCACGGCGGTTATGGTCACCGCCGTGTATATTCATAGAGAATACACGGTGATTAAGAACCACTGCTTTTGACAAATGCTGATATACGGCGTTTCCCGTAACCGCCATATATGGAGCACATTGGTGCAAGAGTATTTCGCGCCTAATTGTACTCATTAACTACGGTTTTATCAGAAAATTGCCATTATTATAGACGGCGGTTGGCATGACTGCCGTTTATGATGAAAAGCTAAAACCATAATAGGCGGCGGTTGTCCTAACCGCCGCCTATGAAATGCCGTTTATTTATCCATTTTTCGTAGTGCCCCCATCCCCACCCATTGACCCCTCTCTTCCTTATAACCCTACCATTCACCGATCCCCTAATCGTCACACCTCCAACCCCTAATCCCTGGTGATCCTACCTATTTTCCATCCTACCACTAAATCCCTCACCCATGCACCTCTTCCCCCTTTTATCCTCTTCACATGCCACAAATGGGATTTGTATATATGTGTATGATAGGTGGGTTATATATATATTTGTGTGTGTCTGTGTATGAATATATATATATATATATATATATATATATATATATATGTGTGTGTGTATGTGTGTGTGTGAGTATATATATATATATATATGTGTGTGTGTGTGTGTGTGTGTGTGTGTGTGTGTGTGTTAAGTATATATGGGGCTAGCCATAAAGGAATAAACTTGAATTAAGATAGACCATCTTTTAGCTGACCTTTCCAAACCATGCTTCGCAATCAAGCTAGAAAAAGACTAAGCAAGTGCTATCCTAATGAAATGACTGATAGTCTAATAGAACATTCATTCCTTACTGCCGCTGCCTGCTTAAGACTAAAAGTTAGTATGTATAGGCTTGATTGTGTATGTTATATGTGATCTGTGTATGTGTGTGTGTAATATTTGGTAAGTGATAGAGATGAAGAATGTGTTTTTGGTGTATGGTATGTGTCTTTGATATGTAGGGTATGTGTATTTTGATCACAATTGTGTGTAAGGATAATTTGATATGAATATTCACAATAGTAACTTATCTCGTTACTTTTCTACTGGCAGCCTAATTATAGAAGTATAGTAAATTATCAAAATGAATTATGAGGGGTAATAAGTGTCATTAACAATAAACAATAAGGATACAAAGTGAATTTCCCTAATTAGAATTGATTATATATGGAGTTTGCACTATTTTAAATGTATTTTTTAACTAGTTTAGTTTGATAGGAAAATGACTAAACTTAGTAATTGACTCTTGTCAACAAAGTTAGAGGGTTAAAGTGTGAGAATGTACTATTGTGTGGGAGAAAGGACATCAATTCAAATTCTTAATTTTCCAATTGAGAGAGATATTGAGGGATCAAAAATTATCATTATCTCTTAGATTCATGGACCCAATGCAATTAAGTGGGATCATTTGTTCACAATTTTTTTTTACCAAGAACATTTTATAAAACTTTTTGACCCATAAATTTAAAGAATCTAAGCAGTACTTACCTTCAGTCTTCAAAGTCCTAGGTGCACTAGACTAGAATGGATAGCACAGGTTGGTGGTGAAACTTCGACTTATACCTGTCATTCTTAACTCCGTGAAGGTTAGTAATCAATTGAATCACATAGGCGACATCAAGGTGCCAAACTTTCCCGTCGATGTAAGCTTTTGAGGAAGATCAATCTTTTAATAGATCAACTACATAATAAATACGTTTATTTTTTAAATGATTCATATCATTAAGTGTACCCATTCCAAATTTTAGTCTAATCAGGATTTATCTTCTAGCTGTAGAGATAGATAAATATTTTTTTCCTACGTTGGACGAGATAAAAGGCCTCTGATATCTGAGAGGAGATGTCTTACTATACTAAAAGGAAAAAGAAGCTAGATTGGTTCAAATCTTATTCAACAAACGGTATAACAGTTCTCTCATCCCACTACCGCACTATCCATGTCCTCTTGTCAAGATAAATATTCCATGATCTAACATCATAAATCTTTGATCTCTTTGAGTGCTATTACTTAATTAGATTAGTATTGCTTGTAAATAATATGGTGCTTACATAATTCACAAGGTTCAACAAGCAATTCATATTTTATGATAAAGGGTGTAATACTCTTTGTATTAATGATCCTTATTGTCGAGGTTGGAAATCTCGCAGTTGAGGTTGGGAACTATTAACGCCGAGCAGGACTTTTTAGGTCGGCCTCCGAGCTGTTCTTTCTTGATCGGCTACCGGACTTGTACAAGGAAAAGAAAGAAAATGCGGGGTGATGACCCGGATTTTCGCTTCAAGCGTGCGAATGATTAGTATGTCTGAGCTGGCAATGTAGCTGAGAGGATTTAATGAGCAGTCCCCCTTAAATGAAGAGGGTGGAGCTCTATTTATACTAAGTTCAGGTCTGACAGCATTTAATGCGGCGCAGCTTTATGTCCCAGCAGTGCTTTATGTCTCATCGGAATAGCTGGAATTGAGGTCGGGGTTTTCGGGGTCGGGCCAGTCATCCTGGTTGGATATTCAGTTGAACGCGCTGGTCTTGGCGCTGATTAGCCCGCCTCAGCTCGGAATGGACATCTCACCTCAGCTCGGGAACCCCTCGTCAATCCCCCCCCTCCCAAGTCGAGATCGAGAGGGTGAGATCTAGAATTAGGAGTTCCTCCCGAGCTGTAGGTGTCCGACCCCGACAGAGTAGGGATGGCCATGTGAGCGGTATATGCCCAACGGATGGCTGACACTTCACCTGGAGGTTCTGACGAGACGCGACGTTTGGGCTACCCGAGGCGATTTTCAGAAGCGTCTATAAATAGGGCTTTGACATCCGAGATTCATTTCATATTTCACTTTTATCCTTCAAGACTTTTAGGTCGGACAACAGAGCGGTCGGACGCAATTTAGCTTGGAAGGAATCTTCTCGGGACTTGTCAGCTCGGAGCCAGCTTGGTCGGTCTCACTCCGCAGTAAAGAGCAGTAGGTATATCCCGACTCCCTTTAGTCATTCCTGTACATTTACATTTAGTTTGTAGACAGGATGGGGAGGTCGGAGTCGCAAGATTCTCAGGCTATGGAAGTAAGGTCCTACGGTGGAGATGAGAGTCCATCGAGCTCAGAATCTACCTCAAATAGGGACCAGGGTGGAGAGAGCACCAGTTCGTCTTCAAGGCCTGCTCGAAAATCTAGGCCCGGGGGGAGCGATGATGACTGCCAAGTTATTGGGGTCAGATTGGCGCAAGAAGAGGCCGATGCGGATCCTTTGGCCGACCTGGGAGACTTGGGAGATGGAGAGGACGACGAGCCATTGAACAAGTTGGAGGGGGTTGAGATACCACATGAGTACTTAGCTGGAGTTTTCACATCGGAGCCGACTGCAGCGGTCCCGATTAGGGCAGTCCGACCTCGGAGCTCAGCTACAGCCAGTGGTTCGTTAGGTCGGGGAAAGATGATAGAGCAGTTATTCGCTTGTTGCCAGCACGAGTGTCATTCAACCATCGAGATGGCTAACGCTCGGCTGAGAGACTGGTCGGTAGACCGACACCACAAACTGAAGGTCCCAGGTTAGAATGACCCTTCCTGCTATCCTCCACCCGATCACTTTACTATTTATGACTTTGCCTTCGACGTCATTCGGCTTCCACTTTTCAGCTTCATTGTCGGCATTTTGAATTACTTCGAGCTTAGCCCGGGTCAGATGTCACCAAATGGTTGGGCCATAATGGTAGCATTCTACGTGTTCTGCCTTGAGAGGAGGGTAGAGTCGACCTTGCGCCGATTCAGGCATTTTTTCATTTGCAAGCCCAATCCGAAGCATCCAGGCTGGTTCTACTTCGCAGCTCAGGTCAACAACGCCATATTCACCAAGTGGCACTCCTCTAACAAGGGCTGGCACAACGATGACTATTGGGTCGGGTCGGCCGTGAACCCGGGGTATAGGATGGATTGGAATCTTTCCTTAAAAAAGACTTTGAATAATGACCCCAAGCTTTCCAAAGAGGAACTTGCCGAGGTCAGGGTGCTGAGGCCCGAGCCGGGTATGCTGATTGACATCGATAGTGTCCTTAAGTGGGACAGGATTTGGAAATCCAAGTTGTTCGGGAAAGAACCTGACCTGAGCGAAGAGCACCTCCACTTACTTCCCGAGCTCGAGAGGACGCTCATTCCGACTCAGAAGAGGGTCAGTTCGTAGGATCAATGCCCAACCTCCCCGTCTCCCTGTTTGTCGTTGCTCTTCCCGATTGGCACTTGGCCATTTTCACCTTTCTTTTCCTTTGTTTTTGCAGGCATGGCAGATACGGTAAAGCTTGCGTACCTCTAGAGAAGGAGAAGGCCCGACACCAGTGGCGAAGCCTCGGCTTGGTCCGGCTTGGGCTCCGTCCCTAAGGAGCAGAGGCAGCGGTCCGGGGGCCATGCGCGGGAGGTTGGCGCTGAGGTCTCATCGGGGTCTACTTTGCCAAAGAGAGCGGGCTCGGGTGTGGCGATTCCCGAGCGCTCTACCTCTCGTCCTAACAACAGGAAGTGACCCCGGCCCGAGTACTTAGGGAAGGGCAAGGCCACGGAGATGAGCCCTTCTAATAATGATTTTGTGAAGGCTGCAAAGGTCGCCCGCGATCCCAAGTTAGTGTCGGTCCTGACGGAGCAACTGTCCCTTGACCTGAGAACGGCCATAGTTACGGTAAGGCATATCTAGACGTGCCGTCGTGGTCTCTTTCGTTGATTACTTTGACTGACCGCTTTGCTATCTTACGCGCAGGCTGAGTCCCACATCCTTACAGCACCTGGCCTACTCGCCCGGGCCCAGACTTACTGTGTGGAGCTCGAGCAACGCTACACAGATTCCCGAGCCGAGCTGGAGGCCTTTAGGACGGATGCGGCCCAGAGGCAAAGAGTAGATGAGATGGAGATTGCCCGGCTAAAGAAGGAGCTCGAGGCTGAGAAGTCCCAGCGCGAGGCCGTGGCCAAGGACGTTGAGTGCTATAAGCGGGAGAAGCGTGAGGCCGAAGCGAAGCTTAAGGACTTCTTGGATCAGGTCGGCCCGCGAGGGGAGAAGGTAGTGGAAGCCTTTAAGTCCAGCCAAGAGGCTGTGGACTAGCTAGCCACTGAGGGTGGGGTGATGGCCTGATATGCCGAGCTGGAATACTACTTCAGAGGCCAAGTTGCAGCTTGTGAGAGAGCGAAGACCTTCCTCCCTGCCACCAAGAACGATTATATCGAGATCTTGGAGGCTCTGCCATAGGAATTCTGGGAGATTCCCGAGCTTCCTGCCGACCTGACGTCCCAGGCTAAGGAGGTAATGGAATTTGTCCAGAAAGGTATGGACCAGATCGGTGACGTAGCCGAGGCCACCACCTCCACTGCTGCTCCTAAGTAATTTTGTAAAGTCGCCCGGGTTGGGCTTTTGTAATTCTGCCCAGGTTGGGCTTGTGTAATCATTTTTCAATTTAATGAAATGTCTATTTTATCTTTATTTGCGTTTTGGTCGAGTTTGTACACGTGTACCTTTCTCTTTGCAAATTTTTCTTAAGTAAGTGGGGCCGGACCAATTTAATGGACCATTCAAACTTAAGCGTAATGAACGGAGCTGGACACGATTAATGAATTATCATCCTAATCTGAGCTGGTGAATTGGGCGACTGTATAATCGTCGCTGACCTGGACTCGTCAGTCCGATTTAAAATTGGTCAAACTAATGTTGACAAATGTTGAGCTCGAGTTCGGACCCCAAACTAACATGCCGACCTGAAGCCGTATTATACCGAGTTGGAACTCAATCCGAACTGGCAAAACTTAACACAAATTATTATCGATTATACCCTAGTTGGAGCTTTGTCTGAGCTGGTTACCTCGACTATTAGCTCGTGATTAAGCGTGGCCACCGCGTTAATCCGAGTTGGTAGTAGCTTTGTAGCTAAGGCAATTTGGGCCCGGGTCGGGAATTGCGCTGGTTCTGTTGCTTATTCCCAGGTCGGGAATTGCACTGGTTTTATTGCTTGTTCGCAGGTCGGGAATTGCACTTGTTTGTAAAGAGGCATTGTATTGAGTTTGTACAAGCAATGTCTTGGCCATGGCCTTTACAAGATTTCTCGGCTCGGGGGCCGTTACAATATATTCCGGCTCGGGGCCGTTACAAAATTTTCTGCCTCGAGGCCATTACAAAATATTTCGGCTCAGGGCCGCTTAGACAAAATATCGCTTCAGGTGTTCTGAGTACCATGCGTTCTTCAATGGTTTTTCGTTCTTGTCGCGGAGGTAGAAGGTCCCAGGTCGGACTTCTTTCACGACTTCGTAGGGTCCCTCCCAAGTCGGGGAGAGCTTGTTACTGGAGCACAGCGAAAAGATGGCCTTTCTGAGCACAAGGTCACCAACCTTAATAGGCTTAGGCTTAACCTGTTTGGCGAAGGCCCTTTGCATGGCAGCTTTGTTGGCCAGCATTCTGATTTAAGCTTTAGCTCGAAGCTCTTCAGGGAGGTCGAGCTTTTCACGGATCCGTGCTCCGTTTATTTCTGGATCACTGTGGAGGGTTCTACTGGTCGGAGACCCGATCTCCACTGGCAGCACTGCTTGAGTGCCGAAGGTCAGTTCGAAGGGTGATTCTCCCGTCACTGAGCTGGTGTTGGTTCGTTGAGCCCACTACACCTCGGGAAGAATTGATGCCCACTGGCCCTCCACTTCCTCCAGCTTGGTTTTCAGGTCCTGCAAAATGATTTGGTTAGTCCTTTCAACTTGGTCTTTACTTTGAGGGTGAGCAATAGACGAGAATCTAAGGTCGATCCCAATCTCAGCACATTTGCCTCGAAAGTATACACTGTCGAATTGCCTGCCGTGGTCAGTAACGATGACCTTTGGCACCCCAAATCGGCAAATGATGTTTTTCTATACGAAATCCCAAGCTGCCTTCTATGTTATTCTAGCAACACCTTCAGCCTCGGGCCATTTGGTGAAGTAGTCTACAGCTACGAAGGCGTGCTTCTTTTGGCTGACACCGGTCGGTAATGGGCCGATGATGTCTAGGTCCCACTGATAGAATGGCCATAGGCTTATCATTACTGTGAGGTCTACCGCAGGCTTCCTCTGTACATTGGCGAACCTCTGGCAGGTGTCGCACTTTTTTACATACTTTTTGGCATCTTGCTCTAAGGTTGGCCAGAAATAGCCTTGCCTTAATGCCTTCCGAGCCAGAGCTTTGCCTCCCAAGTGGTTTCTATATACCCCTTCATGAATCTCCCGGAGTACATAGTTTCCCTTTTTGGGTCCAACACATTTCAAGAGAGGCCAAGTGTAGGCTCTCTTATAGAGTTGCCTGGCAATTATGACAAACCTTGAGGCCTGTTTCATGAGTTTCCGAGCTGCTTTTTCATCTTTTGGGGTCATACCCCCTTCCAAGTAGTCCACGATTGGTTTGGTCCAATCTGGGCTTAGATTGAGCTCGGCTACGGCTTGCACCCCTAACTGAATACTGGGTTCAGATACTTCCTCCACATGGACCAGGGCAGGTCAGCTCTCGTCCAAGGCCAACCTGGACAGGGCATCAGCCTTCATATTCTCTTCCCTAGGAATCTACTGTATCGTGAACCTTCTGAGTGCTGAAGTCTAATCCTTGACTCTGTTGAGGTAGGCCATCATAGTACTGTCCTTGGCTTCGAATTCTCTGGATATCTGACTAGAAACCAATTGAGAGTCGGTGCTCAGGTCGACTGTTTGTGCCCCGAGCTGAGCTGTAATTTTCAGTCCTGCAATCACCGCTTTGTATTCTGCTTCATTGTTGGACACCGGAAAGGTGAACTTGAGGGAGTATTGGTGCTCATGCCGGGTTGGGTCGAGGATGACCACCCCAGCTCCGCTTCCGGACTTCCCTGAGGCTCCATCCACATGGACCTTCCATACGTCCTCCGGGTCATGCTTTGCTCGGCCAGTGCATTCTACAACAAAGTCCGCGATGGCTTGGGCTTTGATGGCCGTCCTAGGCTGGTAGGTGATGTCGAATTGACTCAGCTCAACTGCCCATTTCAATAGCCCGCCCGATGCCTCTGGCTTGTGCATGATGGACTTGAGCGGGGCATCCGTCATGACTTTAACTGGATGAGCATCAAAGTATGGTTTCAACTTTCTTGCCGTTGTGACGAGCGCGAGGGCGAGTTTTTCCAAGGAGGAGTATCTCGCCTTGGCCCCTTGCAAGGTTTTGCTAACATAATAGACCCGCTTCTGCTCCTTTTCTTCTTCTCGGACTAGCGCCGCCGCCACTGCTGTTCCCGAGCATGCTAAGTATAGTACCAGCTCCTCCCCCACATCGGGTCGGGATAACAAGGGTGGCGAAGTTAGATACCTTTTCAGCTCTTAGAAGGCATTCTAGCATTCCGTAGTCCATTCAAAATTCTTAGGATTCCTTAATATTTTGAACAGAGGAGCATACTTGTCAGCCGACCTGGACATGAATCTGCTCAGCGCTGCGACCTTGCCTGCTAACACTTGGACGTCCTTCACGCAGGTCGGCGGCGCCAGGTCAAGTATCGCCTGTACCTTCTCCGGGTTGGCTTCTATTCCACGGGCTGTGACCATGAAGCCCAGAAACTTGCCTGCCTTGACGCCAAACGCGCACTTTTTCGGGTTCAATTTTATCCCAAAGTGCTCCATTACGGCGAAGGCTTCCGCCAAGTTGGCCACATGGTCTTCCGCCCTTCTGCTCTTGACTAACATGTCATCTACATAGATTTTCATATTCCGGCCAATCTGATTCTTGAAGACCTTGTTCACCATCTGAGTGTAGGTAGCTCCAGCAGTCTTTAGGCCAAAAGGCATGACCTCATAGTAGTAGAGTCCTTTATCGGTGGTGAAGGCGGTCTTCTCTTTGTCTCCGGGAGCCATCTTGATTTGATTATAGCCTTTGAAGGCATCCATGAAAGAGAGTAGCTCAAACCCAGAGGTAGCGTCCACCATCTAATCGATCCGTGGTAGGGAAAAGCAGTCCTTAGGGCAGACTTTGTTGAGGTCGGTGAAGTCTATACACAGCCTTCATCCACCCGAAGACTTTATCACCAGTACCACATTGGACAACCAGGTTGGGTACTGTATTTCTTTTATGTGGCTGGCGTCCACCTCTTCTGCTATGATTTGTTGTTTATCATAATGGAAGTGCATGCGCTTTTGCTTTACCGGATAGTGATTTGGGTCGGCATTCAGGTGATGCTCAATTACATCCGGGTCAATTCCTGTCATGTCAGAGGTAGACCAAGCAAATATGTGTTCATTCTTTAAAAGAAATTGGTTTATACCTTTCTTGAGGTCGGCAGAAAGTTCACTCCCGATCCTTGCTCTTTTGGTTTCATCAGAGAGCTCCACCTCCTGGAGGTCTTCAGCCGGGCTTCCTCTCTTAGCATCTCTTCTTTCTTCGGGCAGATCCGGTCCCAAGCCGACCTGATATTTGGGTCGGAGTGAGTTTTCATAACATTCCCGAGTTGAGAGCTAGGCTCCGCGAATGGTAGCCACGCCGGCCGGGGTCGGGAATTTCAGGGCTTGGTGGTAAGTTGAGGGGACGGCCCTGAAGTGATTGAGTGCCACCCGACCTAAGATCCCATTGTAAGTGGAGTTGTAATCCATCACGATGAAGTTGGCTTGCATCGATACCTACTTATCCCCATCTTTCAGCTTCAGCGGGAGGTTGATGACCCCTTTGGCTCGGTGGGATTGCCTGGTGAAACCAGCTAAAGTACCCCTCAAAGGCCTGAGTCGGCTCCTGTCCAATCCCATTTGTTCAAAAGCGTTGAGGAATAAGACTTATGCCGAGCTCCCGGTGTCCACCATCAGCCTCTTGACGGTGAAGTTGGCTATTTCAGCGCTGATCACCAGTGGGTCGTCATGGGACAATATCACCCCCTCCAAGTCTTCTGAGGAAAAGGTGAGCTCCTGCATGTCCGGGGCTAGTCCTCGCATTGGTCCATACTCCCTCCCAGCACAAACATAACCCTTTCTGCTTGCCGAGGTCTCCCCTCTTGACGCCAATCCTCATGCAATGGTCTCAATCACAGCCAAGCGTCCGCCCTCAACCTGGGGCCTGGGTGGACTCCTCTCCCTATCTCTTTGGTTGGGATTCCGGGTCGGCTGCGAATCTACATATCTCCGAAGATGGCCTCGGGCTATCAGTGCCTCAATCTCCTGTTTCAAGTCTTTGCACTCTTTGGTGGTATGTCTATAGTCCATATGGTAGCGGCAATACTTGGTTCTATTACGCTTCTCGAGTCAGCCTTTCATCCTCAGAGCCGAAGGCAGGTGGTTCTGGTGTTGGATCTCCATCAGGATCTGCTCCCTCGAGGTGTTAAAGGGAGTGAACATAGTGAACCAGGGGTTCTGCTTTGGCTGTTGAGGCTGCTTGCCTCGGTTGCTTTGTGCTTTACTTACAGGTTGGGCTCGGGAGGTCTCTCCCTTCTTACTGGCCTCCTTTTTCTTGTCATCATCCCTTTTCACCTGATGGATTTCTTCCGAGTGTATATACCCTTCTGCTCGTACCATCAGCTCGGATATAGTGTCCACGGGGTCGATTTCTAGGGAGGATATAAGTGGGCCTGACCTGAGCCCACTCTGGTAAGCCATCAATGCCATGGAGTCCTCCAGCTTGGGAATTCGGAGGGATTCTTCATTGAATCTAGCCGTGTAGGCCCTCAAACTTTTCCCTCTATGCTGCTTCACTAGCAGCAATGTAGAAGTATGGCGAGTGGCGCTCCGACTTCCCGCGAAGCGGGACAGGAAAGCCTCAACCGGCTGGTGAAAACTTGCAATTGAACCGGGACGAAGTTTCTGGAACCAATCCAAAGCATTTCCAACCAGGGTGGTCGGGAATGTCTTCGCCTTCATGAGATCTGGCATGTCATGCAGAGTCATGTGGTGATCAAAATTAAACAGGTGGCTGGCTGGGTCTCCATCTCCGTTGTAGACGGCCAGGTTAAGCATACGGTTGCCGGTGGGCAGTGGCATGGCCAGTACCTCGAGGGAGAGTGGGCTTACGCCGAGTTGGTTGATGACCTTGGCTATGGCAGCTGCGGTCTTGGCCTGCTCGGGGTCGGCTTGAGCCGCCCTCTTACCTCTCGCCTCGTCTGACCTCACCATCGGCTCTAGGAAGCCCTCCTCGTCCTGCGTTTGTTTTCGCCTTGACTCTAGGATGTGGAATTGCGGACACGATGGCCGCGGCATAGCCTTTTGCAGAGCCAGGGGGCCCTCAGCTAGCCAGGCTACCTGCTCCTTAAGCTCCTCGAACATCTTCAGCATCATCCTTATCTCCGGTGATAGGCTGGAGTTGGGTTCTCCTTCTGCTGTCGGGTTGGTTTGAGTGGCTAAGTGTATACGTTGACTCGCTCCAACGTCGGCTTGGGTTAGGTTTTGGCTAGGCTCCTACTTGGTTTTGAGGCCCCCTTCCGGGTTGGGCGAATCCTCTACCAGTGTGCTGTGGCTTCTAGTTTGCACCATAATGGTTTCTCAATGAGTGGTGAAGAGAGTGATAAAAGAACTTGTCGTTCCCACAAACGGCACCAAACTGTCGAGCTTGGAAATCTCGCAGTTAAGGTTGGGAGCTACTAACGCCGAGCTGGACTTTTCAGGTTGGCCTCCGAGTTGTCCTTTCCTGATCGACTACCGGACCTGCACAAGGAAAAGAAGGAAAAAGCGGGGTGATGACCCAGATTTTTCCTTTGAGCATGCAAATGATTAGTATGTCCGAGCTGGCAATGTAGCTAAGAGCATTTAATGAGCAGTCCCCCTTAAATGAAGAGGGTGGAGCTCTATTTATACTAAGTTCAAGTCTGACAGCATTTAATGCGGCGCAACTTTATGTCCCATCAGTACTTTATGTCCCATCGGAAGAGTTGGAACTGAGGTCGTGGTTTCCGGGGTCGGGCCAATCATCCTGGTTGGATATTCAGTTGAACGCGCTAGTCTTGGCTCTGATTAGCCCGCCTCAGCCTAGAATGGACATCTCACCTCAACTCGGGAACCCTCGTCACTTATATATCGTTTTAACAATCATGTAATTGAAAATTGAGGTCAAAAGATATTTGGATCCTTATAATATTCGGTTTAAAGTCAAATTAAGTTTTTGATCTTTCCTTTATGAACGCATTTATGCATGGCTGCTCCCATTTTCTGTCAAGCGTCTGTATCATATTCAAAAATGAGTTTAGATATTTCTCTCCAAGGAGCTCGAGAGGGCATGATTGCTGGCCCCATGTGTTCGTTATGCTCGAAGTAAATACGTTAGTTACAGAAGCTTATGGATCTATGATAAAACCTCATGCTCCAGTTTTTGCCGCAGCTACGTGGCGTGAAAATTTTCAGGACACATGCAAGTTACGTTGTATTGCATGTATACACATGTTGTTTTCTCCAACTTAGTCGGAAACGTTTGTGATAATTGCATTATGGGTTTGCTTCCTGGCTTCGTGAAGATTCGATGGCGTACGTGCCGGTGGTCTTGGAGAAGGTAACAATGACGATAATACTTGCATGCAATCATGCATGAGGCAGTGACGTGTATATATATATATATATATAGTAGCTCGGTAGGGTGACATAATAACTAGCCGTTAATTAAGCCGTGGTTGAACTTAAACTATGTTCTGACGTTTATGGATTGAGAAATCTAGGAAGAGACTTCAAGAACCGAATTTAGATTTCCGAATAATGTAATAACGTTATTATAAAAATTAATTGTGATAACTAAAGTGATGAAGTAGTAAGATGAAATAATTTAAACTATTGAGTGTGAAAAGTAAAACAACCATATTACTATTAATAATTGTGGTTTGAGTATTAATTATATGGTTGGTTACAAGATATAAGATTACGAAGGAAACAACGCAGAGAAATTCTTGAAACTAGGAGACAACAATAAGCTATAATTAAATGCTTAATCTTACGCGTGTTATTGAGATGACAAAACCACATTCCAATTTTCGCACCGTTGTGGGGCGAGTGATAGTATATGTATATTCCAAAATCACCAAACATTACATGGAGAAAAAATAAATTTTGCATATAAAATAAAAAAACAGTTGTATTTTTAAAGTCATGTAACAATCACAATACTCTGAATGTTCTCATAATTCTTTGAGTGACTCGGTTCGGCTTGTCTCTCACTTTCCCAACTTGGACAACAATAAACCTAAATTAACTAAGAGTCCGTTTCACCCTACTTTTAAACATTTTAAAGCGCTTTTTATGAATTTAAGAGCTGAACTAACATATTTAGCTTATTTTTAAAGAAAATTTTAAGTAAAAGTTAAAATTGAAAAAAGTAAAAAAATAAAAAGCTTCAAATTACAACTTATCAAAAAAGACTTTTGTAAAGCTGTTTTTATATAATGGGAGTAGTTATTTTTCTTTTCTTTCTCAAATACACTTCTATATTTTTGAAAGTCTAACATTATCTTCAAAATTTCTAAAAGCCTAACGTTGTCCAACACACGCCAAACAGTCAACGATTTTTGTTCAACAACACTTCTAATTAAAAGTTCTACTGCTCAAAAGCTAAAATTTCACAGCTAAACTAAACAAAACTTAAGACCGCAATGAATATTTCTCAAGTCAAGGTAACAAGTGAATAACCTATCCAATTTATATCTAAAGAGCATTTCTATATATCCACGCCTACGAGGCATCACTTTGCTTCTTGTTTGGCAAGTATCTTGTCATTTATTTTTGCGAGTAAATAGGTTCTATTTATATATAACATTTGTCACATAATATATCAAGTAAAATGTGACGTATAAGTACAAATTTGGGTAATATATATCACTAATAATATTTAAAAGTGATAGATGAACTCGTGTTAACGAACATATATATATGCCTCTTCAATTTCGGGTATCAAATGACTAGAATTGCCAATCAGTCGGATTTGGCGGATAGCAATTGAAGGTAAAGTAAACGTCTCATCACTCCACTAGTATTGATTTTTATAATAATGTTATTATATTATTAGAAAATCTAAATACTGTTCAAGAACAAGAGCAAAAGTAATAATTGTGGTTGAGCATTATACGCTAGGTTACAAGGTATAAAATTACGAAGGAAACAACCCAGAGAAATTCCCGAAGCTAGCAGACAACAATAAGCTATACTTAAATGCTTAAACTTACGTGCGTGTTATTGTGATGACAAAACCAAATTCGAATCTTTGCACCGTTAGTGCGGCGAGTGATCGTATATGGACATATTCCAAAATCACCAAACATTACATGGAGAAAAAAATATATTTACATATAAAATAAAAAACGGTTGTATTTTTAATTGACTGTTTTTAAAGCCATGTAACAATCACAATTCACTGGATGTAGTCATGATTCTTCGTGTGACTAGGTACGGTTTGTATCGACTTTCCCAACTTGGACAACAAGAAACCTAGACTTACTAGGACTTTAACTATTCTTCCTCAAATCAAGGTAACAAGTGAATAGCCTATCCAATTTATATATATATATATATATATATATATATATATATATATATATATTGTTTTGCTAAACAAGTAGAGATTTTTTTAGGTACTCAAAAGTCAGTTATGCCACATTTTAAGAAAGAAAATTGGTAGAAATATCAAATTTGAATTTAAAAATAAAAAAAAACAAGTAGAGATTTTTATTCAACTATCAAAAAATATTTGAGGGATAATCTCACTACTAGTCCCCATTGTTTGCTTTTGTCTCAAACTAGTCCCCATTGTTTCAACTGTCCCAAACTAGTCCCCAATATTTCAAAAAAAGTCTCAAGTTAGTCCCTTCTGTCAAAGTAGGTGTTAAACTTAATAGAAATGAATAGTAATAAAGGGGTAAAATGGTAAAAGCATCAATCTTCATCTTAATACTACTACCACCACCATACATCGCCACTGCCACCACCATGCACCACCCCTGACACTACTATCACATACAACACACACCTACACAAATCATATACACACAAATTACGTACACAATACACACATATATACAAATCACATACCACTGCCATTACCACCCCCCATAGCCCACCACGCACCGCCCCCCACCCAAGCACCGTAGCCCACCAACAACACAAATCACACATATATACACACATACCACTGCCACCACAGGACCGCCGCCCACCAACAACACAAATCACACATATATACACACAAATCATACATATATACACACATATAAAACATGCACATGAATCACACTACACACAATCACGTCACCAACCACCACAACCCACCAACAACACACATATATATACAAATCGCAAGGGGTACGTAGGGTGGTATGGGGGGGCAGTGGGGTGGGGGCAGCGACGTGAGATGGGGTGGGGGCAAGGCATCGACGTGCAGTGGGGTGGAGGAGAGGCAGAGACGTGGAGTGAGGGTGGACGGCAGCAGCGACAACGACGTGGAGGGTAGGGTGGGGCGGCAGCAGCATGGGGATGGTGGTGGGTGTGGAGGCAGAGACGTGGGGAGGGGGGTTGGGGTGTTTGTTTTGAATTTGGGAGTAGGGGTAGGGTGAGGGGTGGGGAAAGGAGATTTTAGTAATTTTAATTAGGTTTTAAGGGCGTTTTAGTCATGTAATAGGTTATCAATTATATTTTTAAAAGAAGGGATTAACTTGAGATTTTTTTTGAAACATTGGGGACTAGTTTGGGACAGTTGAAACAATGGAGAATAATTTGGAACAAAAGCAAACAATGGGGACTAGTAGTGAGATTATCCCAAATATTTGAACATGGTTATGTCTGTGCCTACGAGGCATAACTTATGCTTCTGTGTGGCAAGTGTTTTGTCATTTATTTTTTCAATAAATAGGTTCTCTTTACATGCAACAGTTGCCACATAGGATGTCAAGTACAAAGTGAAGAGTAGGTACAAAATTGGGTAATATATATCACTAATAATATTTAAAAGTGATAGATGAGCTCGTGTTAAGGAACATATATATTTATATGCCTCTTCAAGTTCGGCTATATATCTTTTTTTTTTTGTCGAAATGTTCAGCTTTATATCAAATGGCTAGAATTGCCAATCATTCAGATTTGGTGGATAGCATTTGAAAGTTCGATTACATAATTCTTCCTCCAAATTATTATTTTCTTTTAAATTCTATCACAGACACCTTCTCCCAAAACAATCTCTTAATGCGAAGAAATTAAACTTTTTTTTCTAGTTTAGAAAATTTACTAATTTTAGAAACCCATATAATCGTCAATTTTCAGTTCTCTAATTTAGAGCCTAACAAAGGAATTTATAAACTCTCTTATCTATCCAATTTTCTTGTTCCCTTTAATGAGAAGTTTAGTTTGTGAGAAGATAAAGAAGCAAACATATCAATCACTTCTTAAATAAGTAAAAGTGAAAAGTTCTAAGGACATAATTTTACCATATTTAAATTTTGTCACACTAGCTACAATTACTTGTATCCCTTCCATTAAAGTTCTATCAATAGTTTTGATATTTCGGGGTTCGCATATCTTTTCATCTTATACACTAGCAAAAAACAAATGTTGTTTATATTAAATGATAAGAATCTAAAAATTGTTATCTCATGAACATATGATGAGATACCAAATAAATGTTGTTTATGTTGTTTAAATTTTGTCAAACAAATGTTGTTTGTTCATTATCAAATTCAATTTTAAGTTCATCTTGAACATATCATGTCATGTTGTCAATCATCTCATCTATGCTCAAAACTTTTATATTACTGTCATTTTCATCAAAAAAAATCAAGAGGTGGTTGATGTCTATTATTTTACGGTATCCTAGACTCAATAATTATGATTTACAATTTATTAATGACGTGTCTATCTTTATAAATTAATGATTATTAATTTATCGATAAATTGATATCTCACTAAACTAATAGAATTTAGGTGATCCTAACACCATTAATTTAAAAAACTTATAATGTACAAGTAATTTTGTACACCTTTGGAGGGCTATAGTTTTTTTTTTTCATTCTTATAGATTGATAGGTGTACTAACATATATAATATCCTTATTTACCTATTTGTAAGTATTAGAACCTTATTTATCTTTCTTTTTTTATAGACTTTTTCAATAAAAATATTGGGCTAAAAAGTCGATTGAGCCATAAATTTTAATATACTATAGGGTTGTCTAGAAATGTTTTCGAAAATCATTTTTTTTTTGTTTTCAAAAACAGAAAACTAAAAAAAAATTATTTGGCATGAGTTGTTTTTTGTTATTGTTTCAAAAAAAATCTTTTGACAAATCTATTCTAAAGAACAAGAAAATTAAACAAAAACACATTTTATATATTTTTATATGTTTTTATTTTCACCAGCCCCCATCTCCCCTCTTCCCCTCCCCCCAAATATACCCTTAAACACGTTTTAAATTATATAGTAATGATAATCAATTTAACGAATAAAAAAAATTAATTTAATTTAATAAAAAATATAGATTATTTAAATAAATTATTTAACTAATAATTAATGAAATTTTAATTAATAAATAAAAATTAGTTAATGAAAAAATTATCAATTAATAATTTGTCTTTAATAAATTATTATTTAATTAATTAATAATTGTTTCATTACTAGTTAATTAGTTGTTTTTTATAAAATAATCTATTATTTTTTAACAAAATTTTTTACTAGTTATTAATTAAATTAATTATTTAAAATTTTTAAAATAATCAATTAATAAGTTCATAACTATTTTTTATAATAAATTAGTTTTTATTAAGTAATTTACTATTTATAAAATGTTTATTAGTTATTAATTTCAAATTAATTAATTAAAATTTTTAAATAATTAATTACTAAATTGATAATAACTTACTTTATTAGTTTTTAAAATCCTCAAATTATTAATTAATAATAATTATTTATTTATTATTTTTAATTTAAAATTGAATTAATTAAATTGTTAATCATCACTTAATTTATTACTCATATATTAAGTTCTTTATAATTTTAATTAATAATTAATTAAAACTAATTAATTTAATAAGAAGATTATAGTTTGTTGAACGGAAAAATTAATTCATATAATTATAAGGGTATTTTCATTTTGAAAACTTATTCAGAGAACAATTCTAGTCAAATAGATTTTCTATAATTTTGTTCTTAAAAAGTGTTTTTGAAAACTGTTCTACAAAATTAAAAAAAAAATAAGAACACTTTCATATAGGCCCTATATATTCCATTAATGATTGATCATAGCTACGATTAAATATTTATTAAGATGCTCATATTTTTCTGTCATATAGTTTCTTATATATATGTGTGTGTGTGTGTGTGTTTGATTTTTTAAGTTTGTTTAGCCAAAAAATCGTTTCTTGAACTTTATGGCACTTAATTAATTTCATCATTTTGAGCAGTTTAGGATATTATTCTTCAGATTATGAGCCATCATAATGCTTATATTTAGATGGAAAAGAAAATTTGGATAGGAGGCTGAATCGAGGGTAAATTGTCTTTGCAAATAATTGGATGGAATCCTAGCTTAAGGAGTCTCTGACACTTTCCAAATCTGTGGCCGCTAAGATAAAAGTTACATAAAGCTCATAGGGCCTAAGGGATAATTACCCGATGCCAAATACCAAAATTTAAAGCTCCACCAGAAATTCTCTCTTAGAAATTATAGGAACAATTTAAAAATTGTATTAAAAGAGGCAGCTGATATAAAAGTTCCATAAACCCCATTGGCTCTAAGGGATAACTACCCAATGGCTAATACCGAAACCTATAATAGAAATTCTCTCTAAAAAAATAACAAGAATAGTCTATAAACTATATTAAAAGTTTATTCTTAATTACTAGACTAAAGATTATGCATGTTGTAGCCCCTTAACTATTGAAAATGTTCCATTATTAGTTTTATTATGATTCTGTATATCATGTGCGAAAGTAAAGATAATAAAATATTTTGTTTAGTTTAGGGTTGAATTCATTAAAAAAAGTAATGATAAACACTTGCAATTCTTTATGGCCTTAAATATACTGCATAATAATTAGAGATTAAAATTCAACATTTAATGCAATTTAGGGGCCACTCGTATAATTTATGCTTTTTATCCGCTACATCTTATCTGTTTGCTTTTGCTCTAACATGCTAATTACCATGTTTTCTGACTTACTCTTTATGCCAATAAAATATTACCATTTGTTCCAGGTTGATAGATTCTTTATTGCTTTGAACATAAGAAAGAGTATTCATTGGGTAGTGCAATAAAAAAATGCATTGAACTAATCGGCCGGTAATGTGTCGTTGATGAGGATAAATATATTACTATTTGACCGACTATTAGCAAAAACAAACTTTGGAGTGTACTTTTTGGTATTTTATTTGATACCATACTTGTGAATGCCTTAATGCATTCTACAATAACGAGGTTTCTCGATCGTTGTTGTTAAATGATCACCCTCCTTAAATATTTAATTAGTTTATATGTGAACGTGATTTTATAAATGAGTGATAGTGAAATTTGAACTCAAAACTTTTTAATATATTTTAGTACCTTGTTCTTGATACCATATTAAGCGGTCACCTCAACTAAAAATTTAATTTGTTAAACATAAATTTATTGTATTTATTTATTATTACTAACCGTAGCCAATTTTTTAAGTCTTGTTTTGCTTATCCTTAACGCCATAGAAAAAAGTAAAAGTCGCCTGTTCATCCAATGGAAGTGGAGAAAACGCGAGTGGCCACTCCGTGCCACTTTCTGCTCTCAGGTTTCAGTATATTATAAAACCACATATTAAGTTCAAGAAGGATAAAGGTTTCAATCCCATTACTCTCCGGCTTTGAAAGCATGACATTGAAATTCTTCAAACTTGAGCATAACATTGGAAAAAGGGAACTGCCTTTCTATTGTGCGTATATATATCTTTCCACACTTGGACAGACACGCATAAAATAAAAACAAATAGAGGTGATAACAAATTCCATCATGTTGATGGGCTATGACATATACCATGATGTATTCTCTTGTTATTAATTTAACCTTTATTGTATTATTTCGCAACACAAACTTCTTAAATACACTCGTGAAAGGTCTTATAGCAGTGCTTTGACTAGTCATCATGCTACCTATATTTTATGCTTCTCTATTTGATCTGGTTACTCCATCGAACAGAAAAGCTAGAGTTAATTGAATAAAGTAAAAAATTGCAAGATATTAAACATGATAACTAGAATATGCTAAATACATTAGATATATGGCCAACCTAAATGTGGAAATGTTGGATATTAACCCTATATTGTTTGTTAGTAGTTTTATTAGTTAGGTCCGTAATGTCATTCAGTAGAAGGACACATAATATTTGTACGATTTATAAAATAATATTGCGAATTTAAGTAATTAATCCAATTAATCATTTTGGGCTTAGATGGTATTAAGCTAAGACGATTGTTATTATCAAATCTATGATACAAGTGTAGCTTGAGAGCTATGATTCTTGGGTCAAATTCAGTATCTTAATGCTCAAAGAAACAATGCAATATTCTAGGTCGTCCATAGAGGTTTTTTTTTTTTTTTTTTTTTTGGTCGAGTCCATAGAGGTTGAGTATTGCTTTATTCCTTCATCCACTATCGAGATTTGTTGGAGTCTATTTGTTGCGATAGCTTCCGAATACTATGTCACTGCAACCAAAACTTCTGCCTGATAATATTGGTGCCATCTATCTCTAATGCTAACCAATACTTCCACACCTCGCATGAAACATCATGCCCTTGATTACCACTTTTTGCGAGAACCAGTGGCCAACTAACCAACTTACTGCTGCTTATGTGTAAACACAAAATCAGCTAGATGATATACTTACCAAGCTGATGCCCAAGACTCGATTCCCTTTGCTTCGCACCAAGGCTGGTGTTGCAAATGACACCACCATCTTGCCGGGGCATATTTGGAAAGATCCCCATGTATCTAGTTCAACTGATGTGCTAAACAACCTTCCAAACATAAGGAATAGTCAATAGATTACAACCCATTGTTTATGGCATATTTCTTGTTAATTTACTTAGTCTCTGTTTGTTTGCTGTAGAATTTTTTTCTGAAAAATATTTTCTTAATTTTTTAGTGTTTGGTAATACTAAAAAATTGGTCAACAGAAAAATATTTTCCGATCAAAAGAAAATATTTAGTTAAAAATAGTGGAAAATATTTTCATCTCCCAAAACATTTTCTATTCATTCCATGTCTCCACCCCACCAGATTCTCATCGTATTTTTAACTAATTATTATTAAATAAGAATTAATTAATTTAATAATTATTTTTAATTTAATGAATAATTAATTAAATTTAATTATAAAAAATTAATAATTTTAGTTTAATGACTAATTAATTCATAAAACTAATAATTAGTAAAATTATATTGAATAAATTAATATAAATTATTTATTTGTTTCTTTATTTTAAGTTTTTTATTCATTTATTAACTATCAATTAATTATTCAACTACTTTAGTTTTAAATTAATAATTGCATAAATTAATAATAATTAAGCAAATAATTATTTGAATTTATAAAATTATTAATTAACAAATTTATTTATTTACTATATATTAATTGAAATTTTTATTAAGTAATTATTTTAAAATTGTGTTAATTTTTTTCACTAATTTATTTATTTACTATGTATTAATTAAAATTTTATTAATTAATTATTTTAAAAATATTTAAATTTTTATTATTAAATTATTAATTTTAATCAATTAATTATTTTAATTGTGATGAATAATTATTAATTCTAAAAAATTAGAAAATTAATAATTTTTATCAATTTTTTACTATTACATCTAAATAGCAGAAAATATTTTCAGTGTGACAACCAAATACCAAAAAATATTCTATTTATTAGGAAAATATTTTTCTCTATAAACATTTTTCATCAACAAGTTATTTTATGATAAACAAAAAGTGCTTTACTTCTATCAATTGTATCTTTAACGTGTATATATTACACCTAGTATACTTGAATTCAATTGAGTTGCTTTTGCTCATACACTCTGCCAATTCTCTATAAGAAGAGAGATAGAGAGAAAATGTCATATATAAGTGTATATAAACATCCATAATTGGAAAGCCTATATATATATAAGCTTCAACACTTGGTGATAAGAAAGAGAAAAAACTACTATAATATAATTATTACAAAAATAGCCAAAAAGTTCCATGATAATAACATTTAAATAGGATCATATACATTAACAAAAGAAAAGGGGAAAAAGAGTTATTTGACACTCATGAGAAAAATCCATGCAAAAAGATAAAGGATCTAGTAATGTCAATGGAAATCTCAGATGAGAAAGATGTTTTAATATTCATCACATGTTAAAGTTTGGAAGTAGTAGATGAATGATTCTTGTAATGACTCTAATAATTAAATAGATAAATTCAAAATTCAATAATTCAATTTGGTTGATATGGGAACAAGAAAATAGATTTTAGATTAATGTGATTGCATAACAAAAGATTTTCAGAGTAATATTACAAGAAACAATAGGGACAATTATAAAGAAGTTCCTAAGGCTTTGGTGTGTAGTACTATAATTTCAAGTCAAGAAGAAGTAACTAATGAATACGAAAATAAAACCTGAATTGTGATATTCATTTTGAAAATTTGAACTTACTGTAGGATAATGATGAATTCTTTGTAAAGTTAGAGATTTTTGGCTACTAAATTTCTTTGATATGCATGAGAAGTGGATTTATCTACCATTATTTCAAAAAATTCTCTTTATCATGATGGTAGCAAGAGTTTTATGGATTTTGTGGGTATTTATTTATTGAATTTTGAAATTTACAATGTCATTCACTTTTGGAGTAGAGAATTTTTTTGAAAGGTGTTGGTAAAATTTGAGGATTTTATTGTTGAAACTTTTGTCGAGAAAAACAATCAAAATTCTAAAGTTTGCAGATATCATTTTGATGTTAACATTGTCATTTGTGCAAGAAATTATTGTTTTAGATCTAAGCATGATTCTTTATCAAATTGAGTTAGAAGTGAGAAGGAAAAAAATTGAGTTAGAAGTGAAGTTCTATGTAAAGTAAAAAGTTTTCCCATTGCTATAAGCGAAGAAAAATATCATTGAAAATGTGTATCACAAAATGTACAATAGTTGCACAATCACTTTGAAAATTCTAGGTCGTGATGTCGGAAGACCTAATTTCACCAAAGAGCTTGGTTTAAGGAGGAACTATTGGATATAAACAAAGCAATTAATGATTCAAAATATTAGACGACTGAATTATTGATTTACTACCTTGGACTACAATGGCTTCCAATTTTCACAAGTTATGTGTATCTTAGAATTAAATATCCAAATGATAATCCTAGAAGCAAAAATGCAAAAGCTAGCAAGCATTACCATAATATATCCTTTCCAATAAGATTCCACAATATATTCTTGCCGTTAAGATTTGAAAATATTAGTTAATAGTTATGCCACTTAAGAAATAAAACCACAATGATTGGCAAAATAGATTCACCATTGATTAAGAATTCAATTTCCACTTTTGGATAACTCATCTTTGATTGGATTTATCTCAGAAATCTATTAAATTACCACATTATCTAAAAGGTTAAGTTGTTAGAGAGTTGTTTATTATATTCATTTATTATTTTAGACTCTGATACTATATTAAATTATGATATCATCTAAAAGTTTAAACTGTTAAAGAGGGGTTTATAATATTCATTTATTGTCTTCAACAGAATTTAGCAATGCAAAGACAATGTCCAACTTGCATGGTCTTGAATATGAGATTGTTGAGGAACAAATTCCTGATGAAAGTAAATATGTTTGCCACGTACTGTAAATAGAATCCAAAAGCACAATGTGAAAGAAAGCTAAAGTGGAAATGATATTTACAAAATTAAAATTCTATTGTTTATACCGTATACTAAATGATAACGATCCCTAATTCAAAGCTTTAAATTCAAATAGAAAAATTATGAAAACGTCTTTAAGTGATTGTCTTTCCTCGATCCTCCATTTCAATGTTAGGCCATTTCTATAAACAATTGATGTTCACTTCATTCAATGTTGGCCAAAGCAGTTAGCCCCTTCTATCTTCAATAACACACCATGCTGACCTCATTACTATTTGTCCTTAGTTCAGAAAATTGGTGTAAACGACGGTCTAGTTTTTTGTGTTGGGTGCGCTGTAGGACAATGTGAAACTTGTCTTCTTTCTCTTATAGCTTGTTTGGGAAATGTGGGGAAGAAACAAAAAAGATAGGGATTGAGGAATTCTACCTTTATTTGGTTTAGAAAGCTTTTACAAGGGAAGGAAACTGAGGGATCTCCAATCCTTCATTACTCCCATCTTTCTTTTCCCTACCTCGAGGGAAAATGGGGTAGGGGAAAGCCTTAATATTGAAATGACTAAAATACCCTTGGGAGGCATTGCCCTTGATAGCTTGCTTTTTTTGACTCCGTATGGTCGATCACCAAAGTCACCTTATACCGATCACCCCCATTGACTTTGTCTCATGTCTATATATGTATGTTTATACTTGTGTATGTATATTTGCATATAGGGGAAAAGAAGAATAAGAAAAGAAAGAGAAAGAAGAGAGGGATGTTGTGGTGGAAGAAGAGAAGGAGAAGAAGAAAAAAAAAATGAGAAAGAAAAAGAAGAGGGCATATATGTAAATTCTCAAGTAAAATCATCATTTTCTTTCATTTTTTCTTTGATCCAAACAAGAATCATAAAATTGTTTTTATTTCATTTCTGTCCATTTCTATTATCCACAAAACAAAACTTACTTACTCATTTTTTTATTTATGATTATTTTCTCTACCTTTTCTTCCCTACCTTTCCTTGTTAATTCAAATATATCTTTAGGTAGTGATTGGTACACTAGATTTAATTTAGATATGAATGTAATGAACTAAGGAATGAAATAGAACTGAAAATAGAATAAACTTAGAAATGAGAATGACATATTTGGTATACTCTAGAAATAAAGATAAAAATAAATATATTGATTCCAATCTCATATTTGGTAATCAGTATATAAGAGTAGTAATGAGAATAACTTGAATAATATGACAAAGTTATCATTTTATTATTATAGTATTAAAAATAAAAATAAACATGAACATAAATAAAATAAACATAATAATAATAATAACAACAATAATAATTATGACAATAATTATTATTTTGATTGATAATTTTTTATTATTAATATTATTATAACAATATAATAATAATTATAATAATTTTTATTATTTATTATAATTATAATAATAGTTATTATTTAAAAATATTATAATCATAATCATTATAATTATAATAATTAAGTTATAATAATAATAGTAATAATAACAATAATAATTAATTATTATTGTTATTATTACTATTATTATTATAATGACTTATTATTGTTGTTGTTGTACTGATTTGAGAAATAAAAGGGATATGTTTATAAAATATTATGTTTTGAATAAGTATTTTAATCATTTGATAAATAAATTTATTCTAAAATACATGAGAATGAGTTAATCTCATGTGTTTGCTCTAGAATGGATAATCACATGTACATGGAAGTGGGATTACATTGAGAATGAGATTCCTAAGTTAATTTCTTCATACAAAGTATGAGATTTGAAATAGAGCTAGTAATGTCATTTCATTCTCAACCCATTCCAGTGTATCAATCGTACCTTAGTTTCATGTGATAGAGTTTACGCCTCCAACATGGTTTCTTGCGATATTTTTACATTGATTGGATGAATTTAGTATTATATTTGCCCTATTTTTATCTTGATTGGTTTGTGAATTTAGTATTATATTGGCCTTTCTATTATCTTATGATTTCAATATCTAATTGAACAACTGATATTATTTGAGTTTTAATTAACAAAAATACGATTGTTCATCAAATGTAACCATTATGTCGTTTTTCCTATCAAAATTATCATTGGAGTTTCCTCTCTGTTGTTCACAATAATTGTCATTGTCTATCTTACTCATCTGGTCATGCCTGGCTTCTTTCAGTGCGAGCCACCTCTGTGGCAGCTTGGATTGTTTTAGTAATTCTGATAGGTCTCATTCCTCTTGTATGGTGGTTTTTATCCTCAGTATTGTATGTACTTGTTGTATATTTTCTGGTTAGTATGTATTTTTTCTAAGCCCTTGTATAGTTCAAGTCTGGTTAGTTATGTCATGTTTTTAATTACTAATATTATTTTTGACAAAAAAAAAAATGTAGCACAAAACAAAAAAGCACACGGATTGAGACTACCTCTAATTCAAAAACAACAATTTATGTTCGAAGCTAGCGGAGATGTGTACGTCGCCACCCACAAACTTCCTAAAATTCGGCACTAAGGTCGAAAGAACACCAGCCCTAGTCGAAGAAGGCCATCGTTTGATACATACGCGAGCAATTAAATCTCTTTTTTGGTTTAAAGAGAGATCAACTGACACTATTGTTCATTAATAATGTGAAAGGATATATCTCTTCTTTTGTCTTTTTCGAGTAAAGGCTGCAGAGCTAATAGCGCATAATCCATATGATTTGCTCCAAAAGCAATTAAATCTTCTTCATATTCATTTTTTGGATTGTAATGCAGTCACTCTCAACCCTTTTGTTCTCTAGTCCATACTTCACGTGAATTTCACGTGGAATTCGTGTGTCAAAGAGGTCCAGGGGCGATCAAAGGTTTAAATGTAGGTTTTTTTATTATTATTATTTTAAATCTGTTTTTGTCTGTTTATTGAGTTAATGTAGTTTGGAGTTCCCATAATTCATGGTTGGCACAATCTGATCAAGTCATTTCAGTACTTTCATGCTAAAGTTCTACTTTGTAATTTTCCCCTGTAATGAATATATGACTTACTATAAATTTTATCTAAGAAGACAGAAAAGGAAATTGAGTTGACAAAGATTAGCTAGATTATAAATTTATAAGGATTACGGAGAAAGATGAGAATCAAAAGCAAGTGGTTGAAAAAAATCATATCGAATATATGAATCTCATTCTAAGAAAGTGAAGTGGCTCCAAAGAAGAGGAAAAGTTGTTACTATGTAAATTTGAAATATTCTAATTAGGAAAAAGTTAAGCATAATGTTTCCAGTTTGTGCCTTTCCACAAATTTTAATGGTAGTTGCATAAGAATAGCACATATAGAATCAAATATTCCCATTTCATTCAAATTATACCCTGAGAGTACTAGGACTTTAGTTAATTTCTTACAGTGATGGGCTAATAAAAGTGATACATAGTGGTAGAGAAATTAACAAGCCTAAAATAAATTGGCCTTTACTTCAACCTCTTATGGCTAAACGTGTTTTGAGCAAGAAATTAAGCGCAAAGAAATTAACCCATTTTGAAGAGTTTGCTTCTGCATAAGGATGGTGCATTACTTAAATTCTTATTTCTCATAATAAATCATTGTCTGTTGAACTATCAATTTTCTCAAGGATGCACTTCCATAGCTTGTCCATTATATAATGCCAAAGTGGTAGAATCTTTATTCTTAAACTTTCAAGGGGTCACACGAGCTATTGCTCTGAAAAACTAATTAGATTAATATAATTATCTCGTTGATGCAATATAATCCATTAGGGCATTTTTTTTTTCTACACAATCTCATGTTGAATTTGTACGTGCCACAAAATGATTGACCGGTAATAAAACAAATCAAGCTTATCCTATTAGGTGATGATGGTTATATAGAACTGAAGATGTCACTCTTCTTATTGAAAGTTGCCTCTTCTATTTGCTCCATACATGCAGGATCTCATCTCAGTACTCCACCTCGCTAGTACCAAGTCTTCATCTAACTCATTTTAGGACTTTCTTGTCAGAGCATCCAATTGTTCCACATGAATAATTAGGACTTTCAAGACTAGAACATACGATTTTAGAATACTCCACATTGCTAGTACCAATTGGTTTTAGGATGAAATCTTATGTAACTCATCACGGTATCATAGTAGGCCATAATCCAATGTCATCCATCCATGTTCCACTCGTTCTTGTTTCAGGCATTGATTTTGGCATGTGCACATATCTTCCAAATTCGCTACTTCTTCTACAATGTCATTAGTTACACCTTCAATAATCATCAAGTGTTCACTTTTATATGTACAACTCTTCCAAATTTTTAACTTCTACCACGTCATTAATTGCTCCTTCAATAATTATCAAGAGTTGACTCTGGTATTCATATCTCTTTAAAATTCGTTGCTTTTTCTACCACGTCATTCATTGCCCCTATAACAATCAACCAATCATGGGTCATACGTAAAGAGAGTATTTGGAGAATTCAATTGCCCCACGTAGATAAAGAATTTCAAGAATATTATATAAGATCCTAGGTTACTCTTCATAACATCAATTGGTTTTAGATGGAATCTCATGTATCGTATAATTTTTCTACTGCTTTTACACTATACTATTTCTATACATTCACATTGTTTAACTGGTGCCCCAAGGGCCATCTCTAAATATGTCCAAAGCATCGCAAATATTTCCCTTTCGTCTTAATCTCAATTGTAGCCATCCTTACTTTATCTTGTATCATTTCATTCTCGATCTTTTTCTCATTTTGCCACACGTCCATTTACATTCTTATATCTACAATTGGCATCTTATCACTATATTAGTACATCACTAACCAACACTCTGAACCATACAATAAAGCTGGTTTAATAACAATCTTATAATACATCCCTTTTAATTAAGTGGTATTTTTCAATCACATGAGATTTCTGATGTACTTCTCCACTTTGTCTATTTTATCTCGATTTTGTGATCGACATCAATATTAATCTCTTCGTCTTGTTGGACATAGAATCAAGGAATCTATAGTGTTCTCTTCATAAATTATTTTAGATCTCTAATTTTACTTTTGACTCACTTCTTGACCTACTCTTGCTACACTTACTTTTAACATACATTGTGTTGGTAAAATTGTACAATAATAATTTATAGAAGTAGAAATATTAAAGTACAAATACTTTTGTTAAAGACAACTCAATCGTACTGATGCGCAGGAATCTTGCTTTCTTTAAGGAGGTTCAAGCCCCCTGCGGTGGAAAGAATCGATGAAGCAATCTTGATATGGCTTCTCCCCTCCAGGATACAATTGTCTGACTTGTTGTCGTATTACTTAGACATACTCTGCACAAGAAGGTTGAACACAAACTTCTCACAAGAACACATTTCTCTTTTAATTGGAAAAACTCTCTAATACTCTCACAATATTTCAATTGTACATAAAGTGTTCTGGATGGAAAAAAGATAGACCTAAAAACCTTCCTTATTAATTATATACATAAATTTGATAGATACATGAATTAGCTGATATATGAATGTAGAAATACATGAATCCGAAAATACATGAACTAGATAAATGTATCTAATTAATAGATTCATGTTTCAAAGATAATACATAGCACATGCACAAATATCCATTATTCATTGAATATCTAAGATAAATTCATTTAATATTAAAATATCACAACATTTTTCCACTTATTTTAATATTAAATTAATGTCATAAGAGAGATATTCTTGTCAAAAGACATCATTATGCTTAATAAAGGTGTGTTATACATTAAATCTTTACTTAGCAAAACAATAACCTTTATTCCAGAGTTAGTAGTGGTTTCCGACTTGAACTATGACTGCTTGAGGAAAATAAAGAGTTACTACCTACACAAAATGTTTCAGGTGTAATAAAATGAGCTTAAAAGCTTAGCACATTACGACCATATGCTTTCCTAATTTTCATAAGTGTTTATCAGAATTAGCTAAAAACTCATATGAAACAGCCACAACTTCTACACTTATATAGGTGAAATATGTCAAGGGTGCTCCTATAACTTTGACACCCCACTCAAAAGAGCTATAGATTTCATTAAGAGCTTGAACTCAACCTCCAAAATATTATAGGATGAATACATTCATATCATAAGGTGAGAAATATTTAGTGTATCCCTTTCGTCCATTTTGTGATTCGTTTTTCCAATGGAATTGAATTCTTAGGATTTCTGATAATTGGGTTGGGTATCCTCACATGTGGCTCATGATCATATGGCCTTCAATTCCATCCCCCTCGATGTATTCAAGATCCTTTCTCTCAATAAGACCTTTGTTAGTGGATCTACAATATTGTTAGTAGATTTGACATAATACATATTAATAGATCTATTACTCAAAAATGGTCTCACAGTATAGTGTTTTCTCCTTAGTGATCTGGACTTTTTATTATAATAATGATTTTTAACTCTACTAGTTGTAGTAGTGCTATCACAATGTATTAAAACTGGTGGGATTGGTTGATCCCATAACGAAATCTCATGTAACAAATCCAGCAACCAATTTACTTCCTTGATGATTTATGAAATCTAGCCTAGGGTGGACATATAATCAATTTCACATGACATATAAAAACATATGTAGGCATTCATAAACTTTAAACCACAAATCCATGCAATGAAATATTCTAGCAATCGAAATAACGCGCGGAATCAACGTATAGTCAATATCCTTCACGTGTTGGCGTAGGATCTCAACACACACGAGATTAATGGACTGAACAAGCACTGGAAAATGCATCCAAGGCTCAATAATCTCCCAGAGAACGAAACTCCTTGAGTCTTCTCCCTTATTCCACGATCTTAGCAAACGATCTGTGAAATCGGTGGAAGATTTCTTCTCTACCTTTCTTTTTCTCTCTTGGCCGTGTATATATGTGTATACGGGAGAGGAATTTCGTGGGTCAAGTGTAGTATATGTAGCTTAGCCGTGTATATCAAAAGGATGAGAAATAGTAGGAGTTTTAGATTGCCTAGGAGATTCAATTTAGATTTTTCCTGATTTTCTTTTGAAGATAATCTCCATGAAATAAAAAATTTGAATTATCTCCTAATCTAATCAGCTCCACACGCCTCCTCACTCTATCCACACGCCTCCATTTGCCTGACACAAGCCTCTCAGACACCTGCTAAGACAAGCCGTCATCAGACAAACATTATTGTCCAAAGAATGTTCTTTGTCTGATTGTCTTAACTTCTAAAAGCTAGTAAGACTTCCCAAATTGGAAACCACACTTAATATCTCAATAAATACACAAGTACCAAGCTTAGAAGAAGAGGCAATACACTACTAAGGAAAGTGGATAGGAGAGGGATCCAAAGACATAATCGATGTGGCTTCAAAATGACCATAATACCCTGGCTAGACATTAGCTGTATTCTGACCATTTTAACATCAACTCATTCCACTAAAGAGTTAGGGTTGCAATCCATGACAATTAATAAACTTATGAGGGAGGTTTTTTGTCTTTGACCTACTAAGCAAAATGACCGAAGTGCCCCTTTATGTTTTACCCGTAATCAAAAATAGGCCTGGTATTCACACTATCATCCTATCTTGATTATATCTACACCTTGGACCTTTATCTTTCATATAATTATCACTAAGATACTATTCCCTTGTTCTTGGGAGTGACCCACAAGTTTAGTGTCCAATATTGTCTGAGCTATATTACTAAGCGCTTAGATTTGGATGATTACATAGATAACTCCAAGCGAGTAGCTCACTATCACTTAAGATACCCATAGAATTATGACTTATGTGCATGCCATCTAATGAACCTAGTCCATATATATCCAGAACACGGAGCTGTTGACCCATTATAAGATCTTACCCATAATGAATCAAAACATATGACCTAGAGTCCACTGATACATCCACATATGATCATGATTAGAGCATTGGTCACTTAGTAGCTTAAAATGTTTTTAGTTCTCTGACAATGATAGTAATGTCACTGAGATAGCATGTATTGTAGTATCGTTCAATGCATTCACATGCACTAATGAGAGAAGTCCAGAAAGCCCCTCCAATAATCATGGTAGGTCACCCTATCAAATATGAGACTTTCTCATTATAACCTTACTATAGTGAAGTACCCAGCTTCACTATTCAGTTATGAACCAATAGTTTTGATCTAAGCCTCATAGCATAGACATCCTGTGCAGATCACCACGCACCTATGCTATTCACTTGTATCAAGGAGCCTTTTTGCATACATATATATCAAATAAGTGAGAGAATATAACCTACTCATAATGAATGCACTAATTTTATAACTGAATTATATTTATTATACTGAGATGTCTTAGTACTAGTGGTATTTAGGGCATATAATTCCCAACATTCCTCACTTGCAAAAGCTAAAGCAAAAAAGCTCTATTTTCATAGTTGAGTTAGCAATAATTATTTGGTTTTTTGACTCTTAGCAAATAGCACCACTACCCAATATAAAACCAAATTTAGTGGTAGAGTAAGAGTTACCTGTGTTCCAGTCTGCATCACTGAAACTTATATTATGATATTTTCCATAAAATAAATCATAATTTTTCATTCCAGACAAGTACTTCATAACTCGTTGGATGGTATGCTAATGTTCGTTTCCAGGCTTGCTTGTAAACATGTTAAGTACTCCCATTGCAAAAGCTATATCAATAAGGTCGAAGCCATAAATTTAATGTTAGAGGGCCCAATATTCAAATAAGAAGATTGATGACAGAAAAAATATAGGGGGGCCAGTAACTTTTTTTGTTAACAATACTACATAGAATTTTTTGAAAGAAAAAATACCTTGGGGGGGCTAGGACCTCTACTGTCCCCCTAGCTTTGCCTCTTTATATTAGGTCTAGTACAATCAGTAGCATAGCGCAAGCTACCAATTAAACTTGTATACTCCTTTTGATTAAACACATCATTTTCATTTTCAACAGGAAAAATATGTACATTGTGATCAAAAGTTGGAGACATATATTTATATTGAAGAAAAATATTTTTTTTTCTTCAGATTTTCTCAATATAGTGTGACTGATCATGAAAAATACCATCAGGTGTTTTGGTAATTTTCATTCCAAAAATAAAATTAACCTCACTAAGATCTTTTATGTCTTAGTTTCATTCATAAAATGTATATCAGTTCTAAAAATGAGTAAATCATCCACATAGATGCTAATAATCACATGTGAATTTTTTCAAGATTTATGATATATGCACTTGTCACTTTCAGTTGATTTATAACTATTCTCAATCATGCAAGAATCAAACATCTCATGTCACTAATTAGGTGTTTGCCTGAAGCCATATGAGGATTTAGTAAGTTCACACTTTGTTTTCTTACCCTGGTTCCACGAACCATTCAGGTTGATCCGTATATATTTCTTCATTGAGGTCCCCATTCAAAAAGGTTGTTTTTACATACATTTGATAAAATTTTAAATTAAAAATAGCTCCAGTTGCAATTAGCAATCTAATGGATATAACTCTAGTAACATGAGAAAAAGTATCAAAAAGTCAAGATCAAACTTTTGTTTAAATCATTTTGCAACAAGTCTAGTTTTAAATTTATCTACCGACACATCGAGTTTAAGTTTTTTCTTGAGGACCCACTTGCAACCTATGGTTTTACAACTTGGTGGTAATTCAACTAGCTTCCAAGTTTCATTAGAAATTAGTGAATCCATCTCATTATTTACAACTTCTTTTCAAAAAATAACGTTAGGAGATGAAAAAAATTCTTTTAAAACTAGTGACGTTCTTCTTAATTGAAGACATAAAAATTTGGACCAAAATATTTTTCAATTTGTGCCCTTTTACACCTTGTTGGCTAGATGTATAATGACATTATATATTGGTTATGCGAATATAAAGATAGCCTATTAAGGTTTGACTTGATTATTTACCCTAGAGTTGTCAAGGACATCTAGTGAAAATAATGAAGCACAAGGTAACTAGTTAGCAAAAGGTTTTAGAGGTTGCATGCTTGGCCCAAGCATCCATTTTATTCAGTCGTCAAGGAATATTGCTAGACGTCAACCTCAAGTAGTAAAAACTAGATTGAGTTCTAGTTGTGATGGGTTTATTTGGTACTTGTTCCAGCTACTACTAACTTGATTATAGAACCTAAGGATCACACACAAGAAATCAACGACTGGAGACTATAAGGGGTAAAATGAAAACTTACGCTAGCAAATGAGTTATCTTACAGTTTACTGTGAAGCATAGTTTAAGCATTTGTGGAAAAGAAAGTAATGAATATTTCATGGTCAAACATTTAACTTATGCTAAAATTTGATGACTTTGAAAGTTAAAATATAATGAGTTAGGGGTGAAGTGGCAAAACCCAAAAGAGTTTTGGGATAATATGGCAATTCCTAAAAGTTAAGAGTGCTTATAAAAAATATGTTATAAACCTTAGCACATTATGCTATAACATAACACATTTCCAAGGAGGCACACCTCCTAGCCGCATCTCCTATCTTTTTCTACGTTTTACTTCATCCTCGCTTTTAACTACATTGTGGTGTGTATGAAAAGTAGAGGTCTCCTATGTCAAACATTACGATGGAGTTATTTGACCAAAGTTATCCCGCTCCTTTGACTTGACATATGATTAGTGCTTTGATTACTCATTGATTATGGTTTTAACATGGTTTATTAGGCTATACATGTGGAAAAAAAAATCAATGGAAGTTTTTAAATTTCTTTTGCTACATTTTCTATATTTATGTAATAGATTCAGTCACATCGAGTATGACTAGTGGGTGGTACTACAAGTAGAAGCCCTGGAAGCACAACAATGCCATTGGCATCGCCTGCATTACAGGGGCGGATCTATTCAATGTTGAGGGGGTGCATGAACATGAAAAAAAAAAGAAATTTTTTTCTTTTTGTTTTGTTTTTTTTTTAAATTATTATATTGGACATTTTTGTTGTATCATGACACACCCTGATATCTCTCACCATACTAATGCACCCTCTGATTTTGGGTGTCTGGGTCCGCCATTGTTGCGTTGAACATGACTTACGGGTCGTAGTACAAGCTAAATCACTAGACGTGCAATATCATCATTGCTAGATGTAGTATTTGGGCCAGGCCGACATAGGCCCAGTTCAGCCCAACACATGAAAATTTGAGCCCATCCCAACTCGAATAAAAGTAGGTTCGACTCGGCTTAGCCCAACACATATAGGTGGGCTGAGTTAGGTCATATATTTTTGGACCCAGCCCATTTGTGTCCAAGCCCAGCCCAGCCCAGCCCATAAGCTCAGCCCAGCCCAGCTTGAACCCAACACAGGCCAGTTCGAGCCCAACTCAGGCCCAATTCGAACCCAGATAAAGCCCATCTTGATATTATAATTTGTACATGTAATTTTTTTTATAAATAGTTAGTGTATTCAACTTCATTTTACTACAAAACTATATATATATTTTACTACCTATTATTTCTTTATTTTACTACAAGAGAATACACAATATCTATGGCTATGGGGGAAGAAAATCTTTCACAACGATTACGTTCAAATGTTTGAAATTATTTTGCTTACTTTAAAGAACATGGGTATGTAATTTGTAATTATTGTGAACGTAAATATATATTTCGTCGTCAATTTGAAACTGGAACGCTTGTAAGACATCTTGTATCTCAACACTCAAATGTTTCAAACTATTTTAATCTTCAACCGCCGCCACCGCCGCCACCAACATGCCCAGCACCCGCACAAAGAGTATAATAAAATGGAGAACTTCTCCACCAACTTTCTTCATACATTTATGTAATGTTCTTTTTTTATGTTTATTAGTAACGTATCCGTGTTTCGTGAACTTGTGATTTGTTAAGTAATGTTTTATCATTTATATTAATATTATCAATCAACTTATGTCTTGTTAATTATTAAATTAACTTTTTCGTAAAAAAAGATTAAGCTTAAACTTTTTTCATTATTAATCCAGTTATCAAAATTCAGAACACACTAATAAAAAATAAAAAAATAAAGATGGGCTAGCCCAACCCAGCTCAGCCCACTAAACATATGTGCCGAGTCGGACTCATTTTTCTTAACTCACGATTCGACCGAGCCGTGCCGGGCTGGCCCATTTACCAACTCTAATCATTACCATGACTAGCTTTTACATACCGCTCGAGGAGTTTTTTTGTTACACCGACCTTTGCTTCCTTGGCCACACCGAAGATATCTGGCCAAAAAATTATGTTGCATTCTCTATCAAGTGGCCCACAATTTGAGTTCACAACAAGATTTTTGGAAATTTTTAGACGTAGAGGGATGTTAGGTATTTTGGAGATTTTTAAAACGTCTTGAACTTCAGTTTATTTGTAAAAAGAAATATTTACTGTAAGTTGTAAACTCACTTGTGGTGAAGTCAAAAATGGAAGGAAGAAATAAAGTTACAATAGCAGACAAAGATTGAAAGGTGATGATGAGTGATAGTGATGCTTGTTGAAAATATTATCAAAAAAGGACAACAGTGAACAAAGAAAATGAAAAAATAGAAAGTGAATTGCATGCGGGAGAGAATTCAGCCAAAGAGCAACGTACACATTGGTAGAAATCAAACAAGTAGCTCATGCATTTTGAGTTTGTTGCACACTACACGAGGAGACCTCAGCTTTGAAGTATCGAGGAATCAGAGCAAAATAGAGGGATTAGAGTGAGTCCCTCTGATCAGAGTAATCTTCTCTGATCAGAGAAGAACGTTCTAAACTTAGAGGGAAAAAAATATAGGTTCCTCCTAAAAGATAAAGAGAGTAGTCTTTAACTCAAAGGGAAAAATAAAGATTCCTCTTGAGGTATAGAGAGTTTAATCCCAAACTCAAAGAGGAAAAATATTAGTTCTTCTTGAGGCTTAGAGAAAATAATATTAGGTTTCTCCTGAGGGTTTCTCCTCCTTCCTTGTTGTATTTATGTTATGAGTGAGAGTGAGTTTCTCCTATTATAAGAGAGAGTGTAATAGTTCTCTCATTGTATTAGAGAGAATGTGAGCTAGTTTCTCCTATAAAAAGAAAGAGTACGAGGGTTCTCTCTTTATATTAGAGAGAAAGTACTGTAAATATTCCATATCATAGTGAAGTCCTCATATTCTTGTCCGTAGTTTTTTCCTCAATTTGTTTGGGAGTTTTCCACGTAAATCTGGTGTCTCAATTATTCATTGTTCTCAATCTTATTTTAGCTACGTGATATTGTTTGGCCCTGATCATTCCGCTGCACTACCACCCAACAGTGGTATTAGAGCTACTGGTTATAGAGTCATTGGTATACGTATGAGGATATATTGTTCATGGTTATTATTCACACATATGGTATATTACTATTCACGTATACGTTAAGGGTACTATTCATGTATACTATTACGATACTATTCTGGTATACTGTTTTGGAATTATTCACATATACGGTACTATTCACATAAATAGTACTATTCATAATGAAATAGTGAGAGATGGTTCAAGTTGAAGCAGATCGTTGTGAACATCGTGGCGACAAAATAAGAAATGAGATGTTCAACTAAAATTGATGATGACGGGCAATCTTGTGAAAATGAAATTGTTTGGTGGCAATTGGAGACAGATAGAGAATATGACTGACAATAAGATGAGAGAGATGGATGACAATGCTATTACCAATAGGGATTTAGCATTGGCAGGGTGTCAAGTTGGAGTCAACAAATAAATTTGGGATGTGTTGACTGAAGTCAAGCCACTTCACGAAAAGATCTTCTTATAAATCATACTTTATACTCTTTGAATGAGTAGTTCCACATCGGTGTGACGTATGCTATTTTCTCAGTTCATTGTGTTAGATTGCGAAATAGTAGAGTTTGAATGTGGGATGCTTCAGTCTTTGAAGACTATCAAATTCGTATGGTCAACTCACTATCAGTTGTTCGAGTAATGTTTTTTTCAGGCGATCTAATCTTTAGCGATGTTGCGATTGTTGTTATAAAAGAGGTTTCTTGGCGCAACAATAGGGAGAACAGATTGTAAGGTTCAGAATGAGCAGAGACGTAGTCAAAAGTGAAAGGTAGATCAATGGGACGTGCCTCGAGTGGGAGTCACAATCATCGTAGATCAAAGTCAAGAAGTAGGAAAGTCTTAAATGTTGTAGTATAGCAGACAAGGGCACGTCAAGAAGGATTGTTGGCAGAACAGGTCAACTCCTGAGGTAACAAATTCTCAGAGATGTGTTGTGGGACATCTGATGATGGAGGTATATACACAGCGAAACAACAACTGTTGTGTCTAAAGGTAGATAGAAGATCACTGATGAATGGATTATGGATCGGGAGCAATGTAACACATGACCTCTTGTGAAGAACAATTGAAGACATATGAAACTGTTTGTGGAGGACCTGTGTGATGGTCATGCCTTAGGGATCGTTGGTATTCGTACCATCAAGATGAAAAAGTACAATGGTATAATTTTTACCATTCAAGGAGTACGTTGGGTGAAGGGTTTGGAGAAGAAGTTATTGTCTCATAGACAATAAGATGACCTTGGTTGAAAGACCCAAATAGATAATAGGATCATGAAGGTCATAGTCGTACTTGTAATGGAAAAAGTGGAGATCATGGTGAATCTATACATGCTTTGGGGATATATACGTTTGTGCATTAGCTGCATCAGGAAATCAAGAATATATCGAAACGAGGTTCGGAGATTCTCTTAGAACATAATCTCTTGCTCAGGATCTAATGGTATGAGCATTGTGTTATTTGTAAGCAGCATAGATTGGAATGGTAGATCTACTGCTTGAAAAAATCTGGACTTGATGAATGGGAATCGCCGGTTTTATCCCTAGGAGTAGAAAAATACTATGTATCATTTGTTGATGGTTACTCTAGGAGATTGTGGGAGTCCTTAACCAAGACCGAGACAAATATATTTCCAGTAGAAGACTACAAAGTGTGGGTGAAACAAGAATCCAAGAAATGCAGGTTCTTGGGATATGCTGATGACGTTTGGGGGTATCACCTGTGGGTGCCCACTGTCCACAAAGTTATCGTCAGCAGGGATATGATATTTGCATAAGACAGTTTGCAAAGTAAAGATGACAGCACTTTGAGAGAGACTACTACAAGATAAAATAAGAAGATGTTTCTTCTGAAGCTGCACCGGAGCATGAGGAACAAATGTAAGATGAGGTCGAGGTTATAGAAGCCTGACGTTGTTATGCCGAGCAGTGTTGCATATTGTCTTCTAGTGGAGGACGGAAAGTCGTTAACTTTCCATAAAGAACAAGTAGCCTTGATGATCTGTGGATGACAATAATGAAGGAAGAAAATTGAAGTTTTCCATATAAATTGAATAAAGAGAATTATTCTACTACTACCCAAAAGGAAAGTCGTTGGTAATAAATTAGTCTACAATATTAGATGAAAATGGCTAGGTGGAGGAAATGTACAAGACTGGTAGTGAAAGAATATGCTCAAAAAGAAGGAATTGACTCTAATGAAGTCATGTTCTCCTGTTGAGTAGTCTTGGTTATGTGTACTGGGTTTACATCTAGAACAATTAGATGTAAAGATGACTTTTCTTCATAGTGAGGTTAAAGAAAAGGTTTGTATGCTTCTACCAGAAGGATGTGTAGAAAAGAAAACTTGGTTTGTAGGGTTTACCAAATCTCTGTACTATTTGAAGTAGGGCCCAAGGTGTTTAGTACAAGATATTTGATTCCTTCATTAGCCTCGGGTACAGCAGGCAGTGCAAACCATTGTGGGTACTATTAATAGGTTTGGAGATAATTATGGTATTGTTGTATGGGGACGATATGCAGGTAACAGGCCCCAGCAAAGATCGAGTCCAATAATCGAAGGCACAATTGGTTAGGAAGTTTGAAATGAAGGCCGGAGGACCAGCAAACAAGATTTCGGGGATGCAAATTATCGAGACAAAAAAGTTAGGAAAGAGTGGATTTCCAGAAAAGTTACTTCTACGGAATCTTGCAGTATTTCAACATGCAAAGATTGTAAGAAAATCATGACCCTACAACTTGACAGGTATCCTCAGGTATGTGTTCTAGCAAAGAAGCAGTGAGGATGGTAAAGTCTCGAGTATGGTACGCATCGGCAATGGGAGGTCCTATGTTCGTTGTGGTATATATGAGAGCAGATATTGTAGTTGGTACAGTCCATTGGAACTTGGCAAGGTCTGGTGGAGAGCATGGAATTGTTATTAAGAGGATTCTGAGATCAAAGAAGGATCATGAGGTAAAGGAACCTCAGATGTTACATTACGTGGTGATATAGATTCTCTTGTGGCCTAGTAATGACGTAAGCAACAAGGGATTCGCAAGATTGGAGAGATTTGGAAGATCACCAAAAGTGAGTTGAAGTGGGAGAATGTGAGCTATAAACTCACTTGTGGTGAAGTAAAAAATGGAAGGAATGAAGAAAGAAAATTACAGTAGTAGACAAAGATTGAAATGCGATGATGAATGATAGTGATGCTTATTGAAAGCATTGTCAAAAAGGGACAATAGTGAACAAAGAAAATAAAGAAAGAGAAAATGAATTGCATGCGGGAGAGAATTCAGCGAAAGAACAGCGCATGCATTTTGAGTCTGCTACATATTGTGCAAGAAAGAAATTTGCATGCAAGGTTTTGGATTTTGCGGATGAATGAGCCTATAAACAAAAGGCTCATTCTCAGCATTGGAGCATCAAGGGATCAGAGCAAAATAAAGGGATTAGTATGAGTCCCTCTATTCAGAGTAATCTTCTCTGATCAAAGAGGAATGTTCCAAACTTATAGGGGAAAAAAATGTTGGTTCCTCCTAAGAGATAAAGAAAGTAGTCTCAAACTCAGAGGGGAAAATAAAGGTTTCTTCTGAGATATAGAGAGTTTGATCCCATACTCAGAGAGAAAAAATATAGGTTTTTCCTGAGACTTAGAGAGAATAATAATAGGTTTCTCTTGAGGGTTTTTCTTTCTTCCTTGTTGTCCATATATTGTGAGTGAGATTGAGTTTCTCCTATTATAAGAGATAGTATAATAGTTCTCTCATTGTGTTAGAGAGAATGTGAGCTAGTTTCTCCTATAAAAAGAGAACGTGTGAAGGTTCTCTCCTTATATTAGAGAGAAAATGTTTTAAATATTTCACATCATAGTGAAATCCTCCTATTTTGTCATATGGTTTTTCTCTCAATTTGTTTGGGGGTTTTCCACGTAAATCTGGTGTCTCAATTATTCATTATTTTCAATCTTATTTTTGCTATGTGATACTTCTTGGTCCCGATCATTCCGCTGCGCCACCACCCAACATTTACTTAAGGGGTTACTATTCAACCAATTTGGACTGACATCAGTCCTCTCATATGAGGTGGATCCAATATGTAGAGCTCACTTCCTCTCTCATGAACTAATTTTAGTACGGACTGATAGAATACTTTTCCTTATTTGAGACCATGAGTAGGCTCATGGTCTTACTCTGGGCAACTAGGCAAGTAGTTGCTATTTTAACTTTATTTTTTTTTTTTTAAGAATACAAGGAAAAATTGTGGTTCGAATTTAAAATTTTTTATTATAATAAATTACTATTTGACCATTTATTTAACTCGTAAGTATTTTAACTTAATTTTTTGCACATATTAACCGATTCCCACCTCTATTTTCCGTTTAAATAAGCTAAAAAAGAAAAAAAAAAAAAAAAAAAAGGGAAGAAGCTGAAAAGAAAAAAGGACGAACTTCTCAGCGTCGGCAAGTTTCATTATGCACACTGGCGGTATTACAAATCTTCCAACTAGGGCCGGGGAAGTTCATTTGGATTTATCCATGCATCTGTTATAGAAAATCGTGTTGGTTGGTCTAATTTCAACATCATTAATTTGTTTTAAGCGGAAAAATTAAAGAAAGGTAAAATATTGCTTTTTTAAAGTCTATCGAAGTTACCTTTTGAAAGGAAAAGACAAAACATTTTAAGATGACTTGCGAAAAAGTAAGTGACACTTTTACTTAATTCATACTATCTATCTTCTCTCTCCCTCTCGCTGCATCTCTCCCCGTCCCCTCCATCCAACGCCTCTTCCCCCGCCGGGAATCTCGCTGATTAGAGACACATCTTTTTTAAAATCTTGCTCTATATTGGTTATCCAGTAAATTTGTGAGTAAATAGGGATAGATATGAATTTCGATCCTTTAAGAATTTAATAACATTATGAGTAAGATGATTAATAGTGGTGAAGTGATAATATAATTATGATAAAATAATTTAAATTATTAAATATAAAAATTAAAATACTAAATTATAATTTCAACTCTATTGATATTCCACGTAATAAACAATGTTATTAGATTATTAAATATTATAATAAATAATGTTATTAGGTTATTAAATATTCAAATCCATATATTATTGGAACAATGAGATATGAAGTTAGGAATGTTCTCTTGGTTTTAACAACGTGACTTAATGATATGTGGACTGTGGTTGGCAATTGATGTTCTCTGGAAAAGACTCGATTGATTATTGACAAATTATGACAACGTGTCATATATGTGGAAAAAAGTTGGGCTTTTGCTTAGTCCTCTGCGCATTTTAATTAAAGATTTAAATGCTTATTTTTACGTCATAATAGTTATAAATTAATTTATATTTTTTGTGAAATTAATAAATATGTTGACACTTTGACAAATTTAAGGGCACAACAACAATTTCAAGATTACAAAATAATTATAATTTCAACCATCAGTTCAAGATTACAAAATAAACTTATATTTTACGTGACAAAATAGTCTTAAATTCAATCATATATTAATAGGGTGAAATGCACCAAACTCTCTTATACTTTAGCGAAAGTGCATAATACCCCCTTATAGTTTAAAAACCCCCTTAACTAGTCCCTGTATTTTTTAAAAGTGCCCAACACCACCTACAGTTAAAAAACCAGTCATATTTAACAGATTTTGTAAAAAAAACGTAAATACCATCAATTTTTTTTCATTTCTCTCTTTTGCCATTTTCTCTTTTGTTTAGGCCAAAAAAAAAGGAATATATATATATATATATATATACACATACATATATACATATATATATATACACACACATTAAAAAATAAAATAAAAAATACACACACTTCATCTTGATCACATTGCTATATTACCTTTTGGTAACGCATTTCTCCTTGCTCTGCCAATTCACCATGTTTAGCTTTCTTTGCTAGGTGCCAGCACTGGAACACAACAACAAAGTCTTCGGAGAGAGCCTGGATTTGGTAAAATATGTTAACAGTAACTTCGGAGGGCCAGCTCTTTTACCTGACGGGCTGGGGGTGGGGGGGTGACGGGGCTGCGTGGGGTGGGGTGGAGTGGGGAAGATGATTTTTTTTTTATTATTATTTAAAAAGGGTAATTTTGTCAATTCATAAATTATTTAATGAATAAATTCATTAAAAATCAAAAAAAAATATCACTTAACGTATGTGAAGTAAACTCTCCGTTAAATTTAACAAATTTTTTAACAGTAAGGGAGTGTTTTGCACTTTTGAAAAACTACAAGGACTAGCTTAGGGAGTTTTTAAACTATAAGGAGGTGTTGTGCACTTTTACTAAAGTATAGGGGGGTCTGGTGCATTTCACCCTATAAAAAAATAATCTTAAGAGAAAGAGTGAGAGAGACATTGGTTTTTTTGGGCTAAAAGATAAATAGTGAGAGAGGCAATAGTTTTTTTTTGTTTGTTTTATCTTTGTATTTTAGTCAAAGTTCATCTCTTAAACATGAAGCAATTTTGTCCTCAAAAGATGAGCAACATATTTGAGAAACATGAATTTGTAAATTTCACCGCTTGAACAAGGATTTGGATAAAGTATAAAGATATCTTGGATTTGCAAATCTTAGATTTTCAGTGTTTTAAAAGGGTACTTCCAAACACTTAAAATTGAATTTGCAAATGAATTCAACACAATTTTATAGAATTCATTTATTTCAAACAGTAAAAGAGAATCCTGCCCTAGACTTGTAATAGCATAAGTTTTTTTTTTCCCCGGCTTATTCGTGCCTCCCTAGGAAATTAAAAAAAAAAGTACATAGTATGCCTCCCGTATCATCAACACCTTCCCCCTCCCCTCCCCTCCCCTCCTCTCCTTTGTCTGTCCATTTCCCTTTTTCGCATGATGAAAAATACATTATTTACTATAAGCAAGATTATATTAGATTTACCTCCTCCTCCTCCTCCTCCTCCTCCTCCTACTTTGTCTCTCCATTTTCCTTTTTTGCATGATGAAAAATACATTATTCACTATAAGCAAGATTATATTAGATTTATTTCAAACTTGTAAATCTTGTAACGTAATGATGTGCTCTATTATATATTTCGGACTAATTGAATATTAAACAATATTTATAATAAAAATATATATATTTAATCACAATGAGTCACAACTCAATCAAAATACTCGCACACGCTTTATGGAACATTTTCACCCAATTACATGAGAAAAGTTTAGAATGAAGCGGTAAATAATGACTCAACCACGTCCACCAATCTCAACCTAATTTTAGGTGGACTTGCAAAAGGGATCATTGAGGGGCATTTTTTGAAGATGCCAACAAGTAAAAGAAATTATTCACGAAAAGTTGTCAATTCAACTGTCTCATTTTTAAGCCACCAAAATTTAAATAGCAATACGTTCTACAAGAACATGGGAGCATTTATCATCCACACGAAGTGACGAAAGGTTTATTATATTTATTTATTATTTAAATTAAAAAAGTAAAACAAACGTGGTAATTGTTGTATAGTATAAGTTGTTAAAAAAAATTATTATTTTTATAAGTTCTTGCACGATGATTGTGGTTCGATTTTAAACTTTATATGTGTACATTCTTAATATTTTTTTTTTCAAATAGATGTCAGCGATACTTGACTCAAGACCATTTGGTAATTTATAATTTGATATCATATAATTTACCACATTATTTAAAAACTTACAGAGGGAGATTCAAAAAATTTTCTTAGTGGAGGTTAAAACATATAATTTTTAAATTTTATAAGTTCATTTTTTTAATGTAGGCTAATTATTTTTTTTTACAAAAAAATACATAAATATTTTAATTTTTAAAAAAATAATAAAATTTTACCCTTTTTTTTAGCGAGTGGGGACTACAACCCCTGCCAGCCTACTAATACATCCATCCCTAAAAATTTAAAGAAAGAACTTATTATATTTATTTATTACCGTCAACACAATTTTAATAATAACTGTAAATCAAAGTTTATGAGTCGATTCTTTAAGGAAAGAATATACACAACACACTAAATGTATACCAAGAAAACATGCACCAAATATATATATATATATATATCCAACAAAAGAAACAGAAACCAGCTGAGCTCAGACTACCTACACACCATAAAGCTACAAGCTTGGTTTCCAGAAGACCTCCCAAGTAAAATCCGCTCACAAATTACTAGGGGTGTTAAAGTTAAAAGTCGAGGAGAGTCCGGGGATGCTTTTCCCTAAAGGTCATCATCCCTCTGGGCATATATCTCTCCTAAATATATTTACCTACATAAAAGTAACTCTTAACTATAACAACCACCTAATTTATAGTTATGTATGTATAATCCTATACTTGTCTTTTCATGTCATTTGAACTTATGAATGTCCCATGAAAGCCATATGGTACCCTTGAAGGAAGCTTGACAATGGCCTCCATTTCTAGTGTCATAGCATTCACAATTTGGAGCTCTGATTTCCATGTCTTCTCATCATGAACAAATGAAAGAATGTAGCCATCATCCTCATTTTCTGAGTTTGCATCGCTTGGTACAAAAAATGGCTCTCCTCCATATCTCTTTTCGCCATAAATGAACTTTTTCACTTCACCAGTTGAGAGATCGACCTTGGCGAATCCGGAAACTTTTGGCCATGGCTCGGCGATTGCGAGATAAGCATACCTGGTTTTGCGACCGAGTCTGTTTCGGTTAACCATACCAGCCTCCAGATTAACCTGTTCTGGGGCTTGAAGTATCGGTCGCTTTGTTGACTGGCCTGTCCTCGCATTGAGCCTAATTTCTGAAAGAACGCTTTTCAAATTCTCGTCACATTCGTTGAAGATAGAATCCGGTGGAGTCATGCACGAGCCGATAACCACAACCTCATCAGTCTCTGGCTCCTCCCAAGCATTCCATAAATGGAAACAAAAAGTATCAGGCGACTCAACCCATATTATATCATTAGCATTTTGAGCATTTTTGCGTAAAATTCCAAACCGAGACTTCTTGTTTTTGTCGTATATCACTGGAGAGCCACCTTTTATCATTTCTTGTAACTTGAACACGACTTGCTGGTCAGGGATGACCACAAAATTCTCAGTGATGGCAAAATCATGCATCATAGTCGGCACATCAAGTGGTATCTCAACGTCGGGTGATTTTTTACCATCTTTGGAGAATTTGAAGTACTTCAAGAAAGGCTTCTTGACAACATCATAGCTCAAAGCAAAGAGCTCACCTGATAAAGGATCAAGCTTTGGATGAGCTATCATGGTGCTCTTTAATTGCTCATCAAAGTCATATCGCCTTACAGTTTCAAGATCACCTGAAGGCTTGATTCGAACTTGGTATGGAACATCATCTTCTGACATGGCTAAAACTCTTCCATTGAAGTATACTAAGCCTGCGTTTGCTACTCCTGTGCCATGGCTGTGATCAACTATCCCAAACATGCCTCTAGCATAAAAGAGTAGCAGCCTAGCAATACCAAAGTGTCCATGAAGCTCCCCAATGGCTTTCGGGAACACGGGACGGCCTAATTCACGTTCTTGAACAAGCCTTTCTGTCTCAGTGAAGCGACAAGCATAGCTTACTGAGTTACCATTAATGGTGACTGCATGGATCATGCCGTCTCCGTCGAAGAAATGGTGTCCGGCTACAGGCTCGAATAGTGGATTAGCTCCGTTTCGAACGTAAACGCCTTTAATGCATTCTGGAATAGTGCCGGTGACTGGAAGGTTGTGCTTGACAGGCTGCTCCGGCACCGGAGCAAAGTTTCCGGCTATTTGGACACGTGGGTCGGAAGTTTTAGGGAGCTGTTGTTGCTTCTCGCGAGTGACCACGGCCTTTTCCACCATGTCCAAAGCAGCGGCTGCTGCTTTCTGCACTAAGTTCCATTGAGGAGCTGTTGGTGATGGTGATGGTGATGGTGATGGTGGTGGTGGTGGTGTTTTGGAGGTTTTCTTTGGTGGTGAGCCCTTTCTGGTAATTTTGGGTGCTGTGTAAGGCTGTTTTGGGAAAGTAAGCACTGAAGGGGCCTGTAGAGCACAGTGAATTTTACCTCTTTTAATGGGCTTCCTCATGGATATGGACTTAGTAGCGAAGCCCAAATCAAATGGAGAAGAAGAAGAAAAGGGCTTAGAACAAACTTGGGTTCTAGCCCATGTACTTGTTGAGCGTGTAGATGAAGCCATCATATGTGCTTGTGTTTTTACTATCTTTTTTCACTTTAGAAGGGAGAGAGAGAGAGAGATAGTAAGCTTGGAGGAGTGTGTGTATAAATCAAGAAACAGAGAGAGAGAGAAGAGGGAGGGAGAGAGAGAGAGAAGAGAGAGAATGAGGTTTGGGAGAAGTGGGGGAGGGGAAAAGGGATTTAAATAGGTGGATGTTGAGGAGGTCCACCATGGACATTTTGGAGGAGACCACGTGGGAGATTTGTGGAAAGGGCACATAGAGGAGGGGACAGAGGGGCTTACCATGACATATATGACATACATGATATTATATGCACCAAATGACACACACACATACACATAGTGAGAGAGAGTGGGGTGGGGGGTGGGGGTGGGGGTGGGGGGTTGAGAGGTTTGAGAGGAGTTGCATAATTATTGGAGGGTCTCCCTAAATTAAGCACCAATGTAAGAGCTTGAATTAAGCATGTAAGCATATCTCATTTTTCACAGAGAGAGAGAGAGAGAGAGAGAGAGAGAGAGGTGGGTGAAATCAGTTCCCACTCTAATTGGTTCATACGCGGCTCTATTTTCTACTACCGTGTCTCAACTTCATGTTTCCAATTTTTTATTTATTTATTTTTTTTTTTGCATTTAGTACTGGGAATACTTAGTTTTTGAAGTTCACAATAAAGTTAAATTTTGAAGTACATGATCTTATTTGAAAGATGAATGGTTTAGATTAGTTATGAACAAAACTTATTATGGACGTAAAAAATTATAGGATTTTATCTTAAAATCAATTTATATTAGGTGTAGTAGTTCAAAATCACATAACGTATTGTTAGAGTTTATGATTTTTTTATGTGAGATAAGTAGATATTCAAACAAGGACTGAGTTTAAATAAAATAGTTTCTTAACTAATCCGAACCCAAAACATAAGTAAATTTCTCGTACACACTCTAAACAATTTATCACTAGACTAACTTGTCAAAATTCATTGTTTTTTGGAGCTTTACTCCGCGTAGTTCCCTCAAAACCAATAGGGTCAAAATTCATTGTTTTTTTGGAGCTTTACTCCGCGTAGTTCCCTCAAAACCAATAGGGCCACCCTCCACCTCATCTGGTTGATCTTTTACTCCCTTTTGAACCACAAAATCTTGGTCAGTGTTTCACCTACCTGACGCACACACTCCCCCACCACCACCACCCCCCCCCCCCACCACCACCCCCACCCCCCACCTGACCTATGTGTGGTCTTTCATCTCTATGAAAAAACACGACCAGTTGACCCTCCTGTCTGTAACTACTAGTACATTCTCCACGTTGTGTGAAGAACGTATTATTCTTTGCTTCAACTTCAAATAAATGACTTTTACTATCAATGATAACAAAATAAATAATCACATGTGATATATATCGTAATATTTTATGACTAGTTTCTCCAAATATCTTGAATAAAGTTGCTTAAAGTTTGATTAAATTTGATTTAATTGGGATTTGTGAGCCCATAAAGATCTTATATTTGTTATTTCTTTTTAGTTATACTCTCCAGGTTTAGAACCTCTCAATGTGAAAGCTAGAGAATGAATCTGTCATTAATAGGCTGTCATTATCTTAACAAACCATGTGAAATTTGTGCTCTAATTTTTTCTTTTATTGCGTAACGATGCTAAAATGCTAACCAAATGCATGCACTGAACACTTAATAATTTTTTTTATATAAACGCAATCTATTTCATCTTAGATAACATAATCAATGAGTACAATCACAAAAAATTGATCTTAGCCACTAACAAAAGGTATGACATACGTGTCATAAGGTGACTCCACAAAATTCAGACGTACCGTTATACTACGGGTTTATAACTTGCGTCGTGGTGGTGGTTGGCACCCTCTTCAGTTTCTAGCCGCGGTCCATGACCAAATATGAATCTACAGTGCTTTCAAGGGCCAGCAGAAAATGGGACATGAAAATGATGTCTGATGACTAGATTTTATTTCAAAATTTTCATATACAACCGCAATTGCATTGTAGTAATTATATATACATTACAATCAAGAAACTGGCTACTTGAGGATAACCTGGTTAATATTATTTGATAAGGTCCAAATTTATAGATAACGGGAATGAGGATTAAAAGTTCAAATTTTTCGTTCATGATCATCGAGGGATTATATGGAACTACAATAAATGCATACGATTCGCGTTCCAATTTCCCAATTTATAAATCAGATGGACAAGTTGTTAGAAATTAGGTACACATTTGTCTTTCAGGTCCAATTAGAGCATCACAAGACTCTGCATTTGCTGGCAAGAATATAGCTTCAACTTCGTTTGATCATGTAACAAAGAACTTGGGACGATATGTGGCCAAAAATAGTGATCATCTGCTAAAAAGAACTACTCTTTAATTTATACCGAATGCATAATCACTGTTCTATTTTCCTATAGTAAAATTGATATTGCACATTAGGAAATATAAACGGTCGGTTAAAGAAACTTCAACGCTGAAGGAAACCGACTCCGAGACATAGGGAGCAAAACTAGTATTCATGGTTACCTGTCCAGTGTAGATAATAGAATATAATTGCCCTATTGTCATCTAACTACTTTATCTTCCTCTCTCCCCTCTCTCTCTCTCTCTCTCTCTCTCTTCTCTTTCTCCACTAATAATAAGAGTGCTCTAATGTCCAATAATTAACTTACAGAGAATCCTCTCTTTTTCTTTATAAGTTTCATTTGTTATAAGTTATTCATATATCACGATGACACCGATGATATGGATTTAAAAAAAAAAAAATCGAGGTGTAAATCAATTTTACATCACTTTTAAAAAATGTTACACGTTCTAAATATATCAATCTTGAAACCTCTCATAGTTAAAGTGAAAAGCATACCATTAGACCAAACCACGAGTGATATGATATGGAGTTTAACAATATTCCTAATGTCATGGATGACTCCAAAACCAACACTAACGGCGAATGACGTCCTTTGCAATGCTTGAAATCCAATTCATCATCATATTCAATAAGAGCTGACTTTCTCATCTAAATAATCTACTTATGTGTCCATTATCTGAGAAAGAAAAAAAAAAGTGCTTAGTATGGTCTGCACATAATGTAGGCAACGACATCGGACATAATGCACTCACTTTTTTATACCTTGTTTTTCGATTCTTTTAAGTCTGTAGTGGTCATTAAATTCTTAAAATTCTAGCAATGATCTCACGAAATTGCAATATCGTTAATGCTATTGAAGCACGATTAGTTGACACTTCTTCCTTATTAGGAACTATGCGCGTTTCTCCCATATATACTCTGAAAGTTTGTGAAACCCAAAAATAAAAAGAACACACGCGAAAAGGTGATGTTATGAAGATTTTGTTGGTACTAGACATTTGGGAAAAGAAGAGAGTAATGATTTATATTATTCGGATGATGCTCGACTCGTTCTTTAGTGTGATAAGAATTTATATATAAGTAATATGTATCATACTTTTTTGTATTTTTTTAAAGTTATATCATATTCAGGAACGGAGTCAGAATTTTAAAATTGAGGGGACCAAGATTCAAATAAAAATATTAATGACAAGGGAAAAAAAATAGGGGGGGCGTTAACTTATTTTTAACGATACTACATAAATTTTTTTAACGACAGTAACTTTTTTCTAATGATATTACATAGAGTTTTTTGAAAAAAAAAAATATTGGGGGGCCGGGGCCCCAGCCTAGCTCTGCCCCTGATCATATATTTGTGTTTTAAAAAATTACATTATAAATCCTGTGTTATGAAAAATATTGCATATGACCCCCGTCATCCATTTTAATGTTAGTTTTATCATAGTGTGTAATAACACACTTAAGATACTTAAATATAACCATATAAAGTAGTAAGAAACCCTAACCATATGATTCTTACATATAACGGGTTTCTTTATATAGTAAGAAACCCTAACCATATAAAGTAGTATAAACTATAAAGCATCATACACGTGTTATATCTTGAAGAAATAAAATCAGTAGTCCAATATTTGCAGACAAAAATGATTTTACGGTCTCGGGCTATCAACTCCGAGATGTCATGGAATTTCATCAAGAGATTCTTGTGATAATTAAATACAAATTGCCGAATGAGTTGACTGTTACTTATTATTTACAAAAAAAAAAATTATTACAGTAAATAATTTGTAACGGGATCATATATAATACTGAAAGTTAATTTGTAACATTTTTAGGCATTGTTATAACAGTTTTAGGTATTATAATAGATTAAAACTGTGGTAGTGTTAGTTGTAGGAAACATCTTTTTTCCTATAGACCCCAATCAATTTTCTTACCATTTGAAGCATTGCCTATATATAATTAGAGGTTCAATAGATGTCTTCGTACTCAATGGTGGATTCGTAATGTTCATAGCAAACATGAAAAATGTTTAATTTAATCTGTAACAAACAAGTCCTCCTTTACTGAGAAAATAATCGAAGACTTTCCATGCGAACAACTTGAAGTGTGCTAGAATCTACAGTTGACTTTTCAATCATTTTCAAGAGATAAGTTAGAGCCCACACAGATCCAAGACCTCAGAAAGGATTTCAACGCATCAATAAACAATGCGATAAGATATCAATTGATAACAAATTTCAAGACACGATCATATGAGTCTAATCTTTAAAGACCATAAAGATAAGGGATTACTAGATGTTGATTTTGATTCAAATAAATTACGTTGAAAAATTCAAAGGTGACACCTAATATGGAGTGTCCCGACTCAACCTATCTATGTAATTAGATAAGTGGATGAGATAATTAAAAAATGCTTATAAATAATCTCTATCTATGTGAGAAAACACTCTCTAACTCTAAAAAATAAATAAACATAGCCTCTCCCTTTTCTCAACTAATTACTGTGTGTAAAGATACATCAAAAGTAAGGGCATTTAAGTTGTAATTAATAGCACATAACCTAATATATTGGACTCCTTTTCACAGCAATTAAAGCGGTGGAACAAACTTTGCAAGACTCTAGAATGTGTAATTATCAGATTCTCCAAAGTTAGTATTTCACATTAATGATTTAATTATAAAAACACCTTATTTAGTCTTTAATAATTCTTCAGTTGTGATAGGTGCTCTTTCTATGCATGTGTTAGTTAAGTGGAACATTATATTTAGACCCAGGCATCGACAAAAATTTGCAGCATCTAGCAATCATTAGAAGAACTTAATAATTATTTTTTATGTTTGCCTTCTGGTATCAACAGATTGTATTGCACTATTGTTTAGTTGTATATAAGTTTTTGCTACATGATTGTGAACTTCAGGCTGGAAAATATCTTCAGAGATTTTCCTCAGTAGAGCAATTCAAACAGCAAAACTTCCTAACAAGATAAGAATGAAATATTTTGATATCCTTGACTGGAAAAGAATCACATGCAGTTCCTCATTGATTATAAATTTATAATTGATAGCAATAAGGCAACTGTCCACTATGAAATTGGCTTTTATACATACCACTATGTCAATAAAATGGAATTAATTTTTTGTCTGGAACGATTTAAATTTTGCATTGAATAGCTCTAATTTCGAAAAATTAGGATTGAGATGATACAAAAGAGAGAGTGGGAGTAGTTTAGATTAATGATAAGATGAGGGAGAACCGTTTAAAATAGTTCGGACATGCTAGATAGTATGAGGTATGGATGTAAGACACCATAACAGACGCAAAGGAAAATCTAAGATAAGCTAAATAAAAATACTCAAATGAGACCTCACTTGCATAAAAGTTAAAACTAATAGAGGAGACCGTTCTTGGCAAGAGTGCAATGCAGGATTTTTTTTATAGTTAAGTGAAGTAACTCGTGGCCTAATTTTTGAATCCCACATCGGTTTCACAATCACAAAAGACCACTTCATAAGTTTATGGGCCAACTGCACTAAACACCAATTGATTTTAAGATAAAAACTCATGATTTTTAACATGGTATCAGAGCTCTTTATTGCGTCATTGGATGAAAATTCTGTGGCTTGCTGCATTCCCCTCTTTCCTGGCTCATTTTTGGTAAGCTACACAACTAGCATAACTTCATAACAAGAGTATTTTTGCAAGACATTACTAGTTTAATATATAGTAGCAGTCTGTACTTCTCATTGATGCAAAGCTAATTAAAAGAGAAGCCATATCGACAAACTTCGAAAGTGGTACAATCCACTTGTGCAAGAATGGACACTTCAACTGGCCAAATAGGCATCCTCACATCTTATCTGATTAGCCAGATTCCAGAAAGTGACAATCCATCAAATGCTTTTTCCTACTAAATTGATGACAACTTTTACTACTTCGAAAGATGACAACGTGGAGAGCAATAATGCATGAGATGTAGTTGTAAGGACATATAATTAAGTATCTCAATTAAGGTTTTCGGGCCTCCAGTATTACCAGTAGCGGGTTGAGGGTCAAGATTTCTCTGAGAATGTAGTATGATTTTAGTTAAACATTGATCCTAGGTAAGAGTTTTGTTGTCTGCCTTAAAGCATCATATGATTAATCCCATAATCAGCATAAAGTCAAGCCAAACCATGTCGTTTGTGATCAGTACGCCAAAGATCACGTGGTGGGCATATAGAACTTGCTAGATTACTTAAAATCTTGTAGAACATGTGGTTTCAGTTGCTAATTAGTGGTTTCCTTTACCTTTGATCGTATATTATTGTCGGCTCTGGGAAGTTGGTTATTGAAGGTGTAGGTAGTTGGCACATGGATCCATGATGTTCCAAACTGAGTTATTCTTTCCCTCATAGCGCGTTATAATATTACTCATAGCGCGTTATAATATTACTGGAAGATTAATGGTAGTAAAGTGATAAGAATCGGTCTGATTTCACTGCACGAGTTTATTTCAAAACTATGGTCACAAAGCCATCAAGGCAGATATTATAGGATGTTGAGATGCTAACCAGACTGATCCAGGTTCAATTCTGTATAAGCAACGACACTTTGTAATTTAGTGAACAATTTCTACGATGCGATTAGTAATAATGAATCTTGTCCCTGTTCAGAACATGCGATGATAATTAGTTTTGAGGCGTTTGTTAAGATAAGATTATTGAAATTATGAGGGTTGTTAATTGATATCTCGGAACATTGAAGCGAATAATTATCATGAAAGCAACATATTATTGCACAAGTGGTTATTGGTGCTGCACTTGTTAGTTGAAATTAACTTGAAATAAGTAAGCTGATACTCTTTTATTATAGAAGTGTTGGATCAGACTAAGATGAAATTATTTGTCACTGCACTGAGATACTTGATTGAATAGTCGCAGTTTCAAAGCATGTTAAAGTAAGAAAGAGATATAAAAAAAGAGTTTCTTTTTCTAGCATGCTGACTAAACTAATATGGGATGGTATCTAGCAACTTTGAGGAAACAAAATTAAACTTCTCCATTTTTAATACAAACAATGGTAGCATTTGGGTCTAAATAAAGCAGGAAAAAATGGTAAAATAAATTTGAAAACGATGGGAAAGATTGGAAAGATAATGCTCTCCATTTCAAAAGAGGCGGTAAGTCGATTGGGACGGATCCAAAATATTTCATTACTGAGAATTAAGTTATTTTGAAAATGAAAATTAATCAGGTTGTGATAGCTAAGTAATTTTCCGGACAAAAAATTATAGATGTTAATGGATGTTAAAAATTTGTGGTCACACCTGGATCCGCACCAATGACAAGGTCACATAATAGGAATGAAAAATCAGTAGTGTTGATTGAAGTGCATATCAGAATCAGAACATGCTGAAGGATTTCATTAAAATGTCAAGAATATTATCAAGACGTTAAAGTTAATATTGTTAAGAGAAAAACAGAAAAGTGCACTTAATTAGAATTATTCATTCATGTTTGTGTAAGCATATATATATATATATATATATATATATTTCACCATTTCGGTGTACATGAATTTACAACATGCATGAGATACAAATATGAGTTACACTGGAATCGCATACCTGTTTCAACCTTAATAAAGCAAGTTATAATTACCGTAACCCGATTATTAACAAAGGTATTCCTCTTCCTCTCTATTTAGTATTAGCTACTGTCAATGGAACAGTCAATTAAGACTAGAGTAAGAGAAGTGACCTAGCCATATATTTATAATTTATTCTAATAGGCCTTTGCATAAAAGGCTTTGTCATAATATACAGACCTACACACAAATTAATTATTTGGACTTATGAGGTGAGTTTAACACAATATGATCACAAACCAATTTATGAATCAAATATTTAGTCTACTTTATAAATTCAAAATAATTAACAGCAGTTCACACAATAGAGAAATATTCCAACCGTTTGCACATGGGCACTCGTGCGTACTCACATGCATATAATCTCTTTACAGATCTTAGATAGGCGAGCAACATATTTAATTGTTAATTTCCGAGGTAATCTTCATCATTGATTCTCAACTTTTTATTAAGATAGAGGTTTCTTTTAATTTTTGATCGAATATATTAATATAGAAGAAAACCTTTAATTGGCTCTCAGTTGAGCTCCATGGCTAATGAACGTTTAATTAAATTACCTGTTTGAACACGTAGTAATAGTTTACTCACAAATATTTGACTTGGTCCCAAGCATATTGTTGTAGATAGATCGTCTTTTATGTTAGCCGGATTACCAGCTATAATAAATTATTTTTGAGTAAAGTGTACAGAACTTTTCTGTACTTTTATAAAGTTATACAATACTTTCATGTGGTTTTAAAAATGTATGGTACTCGTCTGTGGTTTCTAAAACTAAGTACAATAGTCCATATAGTTTTAAAAGTGCACAGTACCTCTCTGTGATTTATGAAACTAAGCACAACAGCCCCTTTTGTCAAAAAATCCGTCTATTTTAACAGAAAGTATGATGCACGTGCGTCAAATGCACTTTTTTGTTTAAATTATTAATTAATTATTTGGACAAAAATACCCATTTTTTTCAACCTTAAAGGAAAAAAAATGTGTCTTATAAGGGTATTTTTGTCTAAATAATTATAATTTAAGCAAAAAAATCTTGAATAATCGCATTTGAAGCGCGTGCATCACATTTTTCGTTAAAATAAATTGATTTTTTGATAAAAGGCGGCTATTGTGCTTAGTTTCAGAAACCACAGGGGAGGTACCGTACAATTTTAAAACCACAGAAGACTATTGTGCTTAATTTTAGAAATTACAAGGGGATAACTGATTTGAGATGGGTCACACGCGGATGAATTAAACTGGACCAAGGGTCCAGCTTTAATACTATGTTAAGAATCACGAGTTTCTATCTTAAAATCAATTGGTGTTAAGTAGAGTAACCCAGAATTTTATAAGGTAATCTTAGAGTTTCTGATTTTTCAATATGGGAAAGTGTATATTCTAACAAGGCTTAAAAGGAATCGTGCATGCACGTGAAGGGCGTCTTCTAAACAATAAATAAATATAATAACTCATCTCTAACAGTTTAAACTTTTAAACATAAATAATAATTATATATATATAAATATAAAGTGAGGCATAATATGCATCTTATAGAGCTAAATGAGAGTACCAAAATATTGCGGATTGCATTTATATTTTAAACTTCTTAAAAGTACGTTTTACTTCATTAATCTTAAAAAAATTCAGCAAGTTGGTTAATTAAGAACCTGACCATAAGACAGACTTCTCCTTTTTCTTTTCTGTTTTTTTAGGGGGGAAGTACTTGCTATTTCCCCTGATAATTGTTCATATGCATGAAAACTAGAGTTTTGTTGTGTTTGAAATTTCGGGATGGGGAAATATGCAGGCATAAAGAGTTCTCAAAAATATTAGAGCACCATTTAATATCTTTCATTTTCATTACTCATTTATCACCTTCTATGTGTATACTTAGTTGACATGCTAAAAGAAAAGAGAGAAAGACAAAAAAAAAATAAAAAATTATTAAGTTAGAATACCAGCTAAATAGATACATAAGAGATGATAAGTTATGCATGATAGAGAAAAAGGGTTATTATATTTAGCATTTCTCAATCTATTATTACCGTGATCTTTCGATAGTGGTCTCTTTAAAAAAATTTCATCATTTACAATTCTTATTTAGCCCCAACATAAAATAGATGTTTAATTATCCTTAAGTAGAAAACATTAGCTTTGTTAGGAAAATTTGTCCTCCATTCCAAAGTTAAAACATTAGCTTTGTTAGGAAAATTTGTCCTCCATTCCAAAGTTTAATTCATACATATTGAGACTACATTAAAAAGAAAAATTAAAGGCTATTCCCTTTTTTTTTTTTTTTTTGTCGAAAAGGCTATTAAGGTAGCAATTGGTATACTGGAATGGATTTAGAAAGGAATGGAATGGGCCAAGGAATGTAATGAACTTAGGAATGCGAATAACATGTTTGGTATGTTTTAGGAATGAAGAGTAGTAATGGGAATACCTTATATAATATGACATGATTGCCCTTTTATTATTATAGTATTAAAAATATGACAGGATTGCCCTTTTATTATTATAATTATAATTATTATTATATTTGGTATTATTGTTATTATTATTATTATCATTATTATTTTACTTTATTATTATTATTATTATTATTATTATTATTATATTTATTACTAATAATAATAATAATCATCATCATTTTAATCAATATTTTTATTTTTATTATTATTTTATTTATTATTATTTTTTTTTATTATTATTTTGTTATTTTAATTTTATTGATTATTATTATTATTATTATTATTATTATTATTATTACTTTTATGTTTAGTTTTTGCTTTTATTTTTATTTTTATAATAATAATAATTATTATTATTTTATTTTTTATAATAATTAATATTATATTTTATTATTATTATTATTATATTTCTTAATTATTATTATTGTTATTATTATTATTATTGAAATATGGGGGTATGATAGTCAAGTTCATTTCTAAATACATAGGAATGGTCCATTTCCATGTGTTTGCTCTAGAATGGCTATTCTCATATACGCGAGAATGAAATTTCATTCCAAACCCTATTTCAATATAACAATCGTTACCTCAGTTAACTATTTAATTAGCATGGCCAACAGATGATTTTGTTGATTTTGACGTTGGAAAAATATAATTGGCTAGGTAGGTAAGATTAAGCGAATCAATTTAGGTACTGGTGGAAAATTTGCTTGAAAGCAACCAGCAATGCAATTGTTCAAAAGTAATGCATGGGACTTGGAATGCATATCATTTAGACCTCTTCCGTCATTGCTAATATAAAATAGTTGGACATGAGTCCTCTAATTCAATATCAAGTGAACATAATCCACAAGCTAAGTAAAGACTAATCTTAACCGGCCAAAAACAGATTGGAAAAGAAAGAGATGGAAAAACATTGACTTCTGATGCTAAGATTTTCCAGCCTAAGTTTGTTAATCTTTTTTCGTTTTATGACGAATTCTGTTTAAGGATATAAATTTGATAATATGACAGTGCGCCTTAATACATGTCACCCACATCAATCAAAAATTATAATAAAAATATAAAAATTATAATAAATTACTACTCGACCACTCTATCTATTTTCGGAAACAACATTCTTATTAGTTGCTTGAGCTACAAAAGTACTTTTGCTTTTGTTGGTGGAACAAAGAGTTTACCAAGATTACTTCTCACAAATGTGGCCATCTCGTTTTCAATCTGATGTGAGCCGAGCAAGGTCTTCTTGTTTGGCTGGTCAAAAAGTTTTCTCAAGTGCACGCATTACCATAGAGCAGGTAAAACCTTCTAGAGAGAACACCCAAAGTGTAATTAAATTCTATAAAATTAGGCCCAAAGGTTTCTTTTTACAGAACAAAATGAGAAGAAACTAAGTCAAGGTTTGGTCAAACAAATAAAAGGAAAACGTTAGGTAAGATCCTCAATGAGAGATGATGATTGATTCATGCATGTTTAGTGGCACATGGAACATGGAAGCATAGATATGGAAAGAATGTGAGGTTGTTCGATGTTTGATCACAACTTTTAGGCAAAAGATCATGGAGATTTCAGACTAGACAAAACGAGGTGAAAGAAATCCTTCATTTGATGATTAATTTGTGAGAATAATTTGAACCATCCTGGGGATTTTCAAAAATTTCTTTTAAGTGACAACTATAAAGTATATTTGAAAAAGGCACTAAGTATTTAATATACTCTATAAAATTTTTGGAGTCACTAAAAATTGTAATCCGACTAATATCCACTTGTGTTCACCACTGTCTAAAATTGTATATGATGCATTTAACTTATATATGTGCTAGATATGCGCATTCTAATCAAGAGATTTTGCTGGCTAATTGAAAGCTACTCCACCTACTAAGGATTTTTCTTTGTCTCCCTCTTTCTATTACATATAGGCATATCTATTTTTAAAAATTTATCTCTTCCAACATCTTGTTCCTTTGTTGACAAGAATAAGCTAGCAGCACTTGTCCAAATACATGAATCTGACATAGGCATGCTAGACCAAACTTAAGTAGATTAGAGAGATCAATATTATGGAATTTTGTATGGTCCACCAATTAGGTCATAGGTCAAATAGATTTGATCTTTCAGCATATGTGATATAGGTTTAGTCAATTCGATGTCATTAGGATTATTGTTTGAAGACGTGATCGAAAAAACAATTCTTCTGGTATTGATAGCTTAAATTTATATATTTTTTTGATGGTGACTTAATGTAACATGGTACAGAACTAAAGATTGTAGGTCCAAATTTGCCAAATAAAGTGTACTAACGATAAGAAAATTATAAGTTTAGACGTCCCTTTAACTGTTCATACCTTGGAGGAGTGTTAACGCATTAACTTGACAAAGATATTGCTAAACTTATCACCAAATATCAATGGCTTCCATTCATGTATCTAGATACGTTTGGCTATTGTAAGTACTTCCTCTACACGAGCAAAAATGCATAAAAATATATTTACAGAATCGAATTAAGTTTTATCTCACTAAGTAAAAAAATACTATTAAAAAAAAAACTGTCAAATGCCACAGCCAGTTTTCATCTATTTTCTGTCGCCAAAAGGGTCTAGGCGACGGCAAAGGGACGAAAATCGTCCGTTGCCAAAATCATCATCGCCAATTTGTCGTGTTGTCGTTAATTCATCTCCTTTGGCGACAACATTTTAGTCCCCCTCCAAGCCGTCGCTAATCACATTCTGTCTCCAAAAAATTGTCATATCCACACCGTCGCTAATAAAACTCCATCTCCAACCACATTCCGTCTCTAAGCTGTCTCTAATCACATTCCGTATTCAAGTCGTCTCCAACCCAGTTAGTCTCCATGTCGTTGCTTTATATTTTTTTGGTCGTTTTTAATAATTAAAATACATAATTATTAATTAGTAGAAACCAAAAATAAATATCAACCATTTAATTTAAATTTTAATTCATTTAAATACAAATAAGTAAATGATAATAGTTAATACGCACATTACTAGTGTGTACAATATCCATTGAATTAATTATAAAATATTTACATCCGTCCGTAAATAAATCCAAGATTATAACATAATTGTTACAAAATTAACAAAGTAACTAAACATCATCTTCTTCATCATCATCAACAACATCATCATCGTCGTCGTCGTCGTCATCATCATCATCATCATCGCCATCATCATCTTCTTCATGTTCATCATCATCTTCATATATCTTCTTCTTCTTCAGTTTCTTCGTCCTCTTGTTCAACATTGTGTTGAGCATGTAAATCATTATTCCATGGAGCTAAAGACTATCCAATAAGTATAAATCTAAGATAAATAGAAGGACATGATAAATGTATATAACATATAGTATTCGTCGAGCTTCCTTTAAATATGAAGAACATACCATAGATGGCATTATTCTATTAAAATCAATAATCAATTATTTTGTAACTCAAGAGTTGCATTTCTATTTAGTAGACCGGACAGGACAACTCACTCATAAGTTATCTCTTAAAGTCTTACATTCTTATATTCGTTTTCAACATATTCACAATTGCAAACACATTTCAACTGCCAACACCAACACACCTCTTCACAAACACACACTATTTACATCCACACTCTCATTACAAACACACTTTACACTCAACACAATTAATACACACTCTTCACAATGTTATAACGATCTTATAACCAATCTTAGCACAATCTTCACAATACCCCAAACAACCAATTCGCACAATATAATTAACATGAGCATAACAATTAAACACAATAACTTTAATTTAATTAAACTAATTAACAAGAACAAAAAAATTCTATTAAACCACTAAAACTCAATCAGTATACTAACCTAAGCCTTCAAAACTTTGTACGATATCACAATTTAGCCTAAGCCCGAACCCTTCAAACAAAAAAAAAAAAAACTCAATTAACTATAAATACTATAAAATTTTGACATTAAAAAAATAATTAAGTTAAAAAATTAATATATAAAAGTGTTCTGAAAATCAAAATAAAATAGAGAACAAAAAATTAAAAAAATTCGAATATTCAAAATAAATTAAAATCTGAATTTTTTTAAAAATATCGGACAATAAAAAATAAAAGAAATCTAAGAATAAAATCAAATCAAATGAAAAAATTAAACAAAAAATAAATCCAAAATTTAAAAAAATATATATTAAATTTTTGTAAAAAAGTCCAAAAAAAAACAAAAAAAATAGAAATCGAAAAAAGAAATAAAAAGAAATAAAATCTGAAATTAAAAATAAAATCATAAAATTAAAATATAAAACAAAATACTTAAATTAAAACATAAAATAGAAATCAAAAAATTAAGAAAAAAAATAAATCTGAAAATAAAAAAGAAATCTAAATCTGAAATTAAAAAAATCAGAAAATTAAAATATAAAACAAAATGCTTAAATTAAAACACAAAATAGAAATCAAAAAATAAATTCAAAAATAAAAAAACAAATTTAAATCTGAAATTTTAAAAAAAAATATCAGAAAATTAAACCCTTAAACAAACAAAAACAAAAACATAAACTACAACTATATATATATATATATATATATATATATATATATATACATATAGGGAAAATAAAAAGTCTACACATTCACCTTAAAAATGGAGTAAGGGGTGTTGAGGGGTGGTATAGGGTATGGAAGAGGTATTGAGGAATTGGGTAGTGGTATGGGGTATTGGGGGAGGGGGAATGAGAGGGTAGGTAGGGGGGAGTAAAATCGGGTAGGTGGGACGCAAGGAATTTTTTTTTAAATTTGAAGATTTAAGGGCAACACAAATCATTTAACAGTGCCCAGCCTCAAACTGCGTCGTTGCCCAATCCCTAAATGGTGACGGACCGCGGGTCCATCTCCAAATGGAGACGGAACGGAGACGGGCCAGTAGTTCTGTCCTGCATGTCCATCTCCAAATAGAGACGGGCTTGTTCGTCTCCAAATAAGCAATTTTTTTTTTGTTTTATTTATTTATTTTATTTGTTTAAGGGACACTAAAAATATTATACAAATTTTAATTTCAATAAATAATTAAAACTAGTTTTTTTTTTAAATCAAGAAACACTTACAATTATATTATTTTTTTCCTTTTATCAAACTATAAATCTTAACATAACTAATTTAATTAATTAAAGTAATTAAAATAAATACATAAACAAAATTTAAATTTAGTAAATTGATTAATTAATCTTAAGCATTAATTATTAACAAAAAAATTATTACTACGTACTAATAAATAAAATTAGATATCTAAATAATTAATATGCATTAAATGAACAAAAATTTTATGTTAATTAAATAATTAACTAATTTGGTGTTAAATAAATAATATTAATTATATTTTAATTACTTATCTATTTAGTTAATATATTAACATATTTAATGTTTAAATTATTGAATTTCAACATTTTTTTAATTATCTAAAAATATTATTTAATTAATTAGATAAATATTTAATTCAAATAGTTATTAAATGAATAAAAGTCTTGAATTAAGCAACTAATTAACTAATTTGGTATTCAATAAATAATACAAATTGGTGACGGTTTGGAGACGACATTGATAAGTCATCACCATGATGTCGCCAAGTAGTGACGATTTGGAGATTACATAAATAATTCGTCTCTATGTCGTCACCAATTGAAGACGGTTTGGAGACAACTTATCAATGTTGTCTACGAGTAGTCCGCCAACTGGTCACTTTTGGAGATGGATTATAATGTGGTTTCTAAATAGTCGTTATTTGAAGACAGTTTAGAGACGACTTAGCTATGCCGTCTCCAATTTGTCACAATTTTTTACAACAAAAATTTTCATCTAATTTCTATAGTCAATTTGGAGATGAATTGACAATGAACTGTCACTAAAATCAATTTTTCTTATAGTAAAAAGGTCATTCGCCCTCAAACCTTCACCCATTGAAATCCGCTTTCAGAATGTAATCGAATTAAGATACCAACTTCGGAGCCCCTAGACAGTTATCCCACTAGGTAGAGAAAAAGAGATAAAGATATATTATTTTTTTAAAGAAAATTAGTGTTCATAAACAATTTTTTCTTTTGGCTCCAATAGCTTGTTGATTATTGTAAGCTGAAGATTGCCTACTTTGGCTTGTAATGGTCTTTTACTTGAATTCTCAAGCATATCTTTTTATCTTGTTCATGGAGAGCCCTACGGTTGAGTCTGTTGGATTTTATACATGATATTTAAAATTTTTATAATAACGAATAGAATAAATATCAAGTATTCATTCATAGTTAATTATGCAATTATGGACTATACATAAATTATCATATAATTTATATAAGTGGATCAAGATGGTTACCTCTGTGATGCTAAATTTGATGTAGAATCTGATGAGTTCCGAGCTCCCCAAACGTGAAGTCTCCAAAAGTATCCACACGAGATCCTAGAGAGTTAATTAGCAAAACCCTCACTAGAGTTTTTAGAGAAATTTTATGATTTATAAAAGACAGGATTTGTACTAGCAAAACTGTCTAACATAACTTCCTAGAACTTGGACTGGTAAGTTGACTGAACTAAAATTCTAATCTGACTAGTCTTAAATCTAATTAAATAATTGAACACTTTAATATTTAATTCATCATCTCACTGATTAATTTTTGGATCACTTTTGTGTGTGATTTCTTGAGTTCATAATTAATTGGCAGTAGAAAAATATTAATCTAATTAATATTTAATTAGAACTCTTCTAATTTAATTATTTTCTCAAATTACAAGTGACACTTAGCAATATATCATAATTATCCAATTAACCGTGAAGTAAAATTTATATGAATCCATACTATATACTAATGTAATTAATTCATTATGTCTAATCCATCCCGGATAAGCGAGAGTCATGGGGGGAATGTCAAACTCACAAACTTAACCATATGATCAAATCTAATTAATTTAGTAACTCTTCAATAAATCGTAGAATAACTTTCACCAATCAACATCGACCAAGGATTTCTGATTGCTTAATTAATTAGATCGCATTGGACCCTAAGTTGATGGATTCTTTATTGAACACAGCCTCCATGTAAAGATAGACCATGACCACTAGTTATGTGATCTGATCTATGAACAAAATTAGATTATATTATAACTGCAAATCACAACATCTCATGCATGAGATGACCATGACGTCTCATATCTAAGGAATATATTACACATATGTAATATATGACAGATCATTGACTATCCGTATGATTTGCATATAGTTGGTCATTTCCAGGGCTCATTCACCAATAAATACCTATATATTTACTAATTCAATATGAGATTCATTGCTCTTTCATTGACATCACATATCAATCAAAGCAGTGAAATATAGACCGATCTATCTGAATGAATTAACATCCAATTAAATCATTCTATGATCAGGGACTTGTTTTAGAATTTATCATTGGCTTGTGAACCTCGACTCTCATATTTTTAACAACTTAAGAATGAAATTCACGCGACAATACTAAGGACTTAATTTTAAAAAAATTAACACATTAATTATAATTAAATAAAATATCCATTTATTGAATGAATAAATAATATAACAATTATGTCGTAAAAGCCAAATTGGCTTTTAGAACACAATCTAATAGAACCATGGGAGTAGGCAGTCACGCAAATATTTGTATATTGAGAAGATAGCTTTGGTCGCAGAAAAGTATTGTGGATTCAAATCTTTTTATCTGAACTCACATAGAGATAATATTTATCTAAGTCTAGTATTCTGAGTCCATTTAAAGTCTATAATTATGCAATTTCTTTTGTATTTTAACTATAAAGAGAGTCGTCCATGTAAAGTCTATCAATATGCAATTTTTTGTGTATTTTAACTATAAATAGGGATTTCTGCATCGTAAAGTTATACCAAGAAAAATCAATATAAGTTTTTTCTTTCCATTCTTCAATTATATTTCTCTTTACTTTTATTGTCTCTTCTAGTTTGTCTTTAGTTTTATAACAAATATTTCTATTCTATTCCTTTCTAAACTTTTTTTTTCTTTATGGTGGGAAGCCACATCAGAATTTAAATCTCAAAATGTATAATCTCATCGGAAAGCAACATGGGAAGTCTTTCAACCTCACACCAGGGCAAGGTCCAACCTTGGGTCACATATTTCCACTAGGGAAAAGTATGGTATGAATTAGTTAAGCACAAAGACAATTGAAACTAACTCCAAAAAGAATAATCTCTTACTTGATTCGAACTCGAGAAAAGAGCAAGTTCCTAGCCACATCTGAAGCACTTACTTTTCGATTTTACTCAGGGAACACATGCATGCATGACAAAACATAAGGTTTATAAAATTTGAATTATCAGACAAGTAATTTGTCAAAATTGTGAGATTTGACAATTGAAAAATTAGAGAGAGCCTGCTCGACGTGAATTGAGGTTGTGCCTCAGGATGTCTCCTTAACGCAATGGAATAAAATAGATGTTGACAATTACCCACAAAAAAAAACATTAAAAAAGTAGTATAAGCAAGTTGCACTCTTAGGCAACTTCAAAGTTATATTGAAATATGCATTAAATTCATTGTGGGGGCCTAGAGCTTTAATTTACAAGGTTTTAATTTGTCCATGAAGTAGCGAAAACAACTCGAGTACTAAGCGGACTTAATTTTGAGAATAACAGAGAGCTCCTTTTCAGGCGCAACTTGGTACCTCATCTGCCAAAGCTACATCGCTTTCCCACCACGACACACAACCTGCAAGTTGCATGTTTCCATAAGTTGCCAACTTTCTGGAACTAGAAAGTTGTGCATTGCATGCATCATGTAATGTAATCCACTCACGACACCTTCGATCACATCATTCTTTTAGCCGGCTAATTCTCACAGGCCACAAAAAAATTATACCACTTAACACTGTCCATGTCATTTGTCAGAAATAGAACATATAAATATCCTATTTCATTTGTACCCATTCGTTGTTCCATCTCGTGTTTAAAATATTTGATATGTAATTTTCATGAAAGTCAAATGCGCTAAACCTAAGTAAAGTGAACAATTCATTAAGATTTAACAAAAAAAAAAAAAAATTTCATTAAGTATTTTGCACTATAGCAAATCCTTCAAAGGAACCGGATTTTCTGTGTAGAACATATTTATCATGAAGTCAATAAATTTATGGATTGATTTGTCATTAATTATGGTCTGAGTAAACCTTTGACAAGCAGCACTATTAACCAAGTTCTTATGCCCTTGCGAGTGTTTTTGAAGAAAAATAAGAGGAAAAAATCTCTTAAACTTGTTTTAGTATAATATTAGCTTGACCTCTCTTTTTTCACCAGAAAAAGAAAAAAAAAAGTATGTTGCACTGTATCTAATATGATTCACACGGATCGCATAAGTTAGTCAAAACCAGCTTCTTAGGCTTACTTTTCAACCTAAGCTATAGAAGTGACATGGAACAAGAAATCCAGTGGAAGGAAAATTATTTCTATCCATTAGAATATGCATTTTAGCATCCGCTATAATATTTTAGATCTTTTGCAACACTTTAATTAAAAAATAAAAAAAATTATTACCAAAAAGAAAAAGGCTGGTGCAATAGGTGTTTTATTGCAATGATTTTTAAAATTTATATAAACCAAAAACGATTAAAAAAAATTAATCACATTTTGTTAATAATTGATCATGAAATTATTTTTTAGTAATTGTTTTAAAATGTTGCTTGTTATATAATAAAAACCGTTGCAATACATAGAGAATTTGCAATGGGACTATATTCAATTGTACCATATCTAACGGTTAAAGTTATTTGCAATATCTTTAAATGTTGCAATAGATCAATATTGGTGAAATTGTATAATAATAATAATTTAAAATAGTACAAAAAATTAAAGTACAATTACTTTTGTTGGAGACAACTCAATCAGAGTGAGGCACGTGAATCTCGCTATCTTTAAAGAGAATCAAGCCCCCTGCAGTGGAAAGAACCAATGCAATAGTCTTGATATGACTTGTTCCCTCTAAGATACAACAATCCGACTTGTTGTCATATTAGTCAAACCAACTCTACACTAGAGGTTGAGCACAAACTCCTCACAAAAACACCTTTCTTTTTTGGCTGAAATAACTCTCTAACTTACTATCACAATATTTCAGTTGTACATAAAGTTTATTAAATAGAAAAGTGAGAGACCTATTTATAGGCTCGTAAAAATATTTTTAATTAATTACATACATGAATTAGCTAATACACGAATGTGAAAATACATGAATCTGAAAATACATGAACTTAACAAATGCATCTAATTAATAGATTCATATTACAAAGATAATACATATCACATACATGAATATTCATCATTCATTAAATATCTATAAGATAAATTCTTTTAATGTTAAAATATCACAGCAATCAAAAATGTAGTAGCGGTCGCATCATCTGATTCAATTCATATATTCTAATTACAATACAAATGAAGAATGAAAGAGTAAATGGGTGGCATAAGGTATTACTCAAGCAGCCTATTAATTCGGTTAGCCAAACTTTTAGTTGTTGCTATATCTATTGACTTCAGTTTATATATAGAAGTCTAGACGAGTACAAGTTTGAAAATGTTTGGTGTTCAATCACTTGCTTTGATTCACTTTTCTTCCAATTATTGATGCCTTCACGTAAATAACAATGTTTAGTCGTTTTATTGGAAGCAGGAGTAACATCTTTACCAAATGTTAGAAAAGCGTTGCGACTAATTTACCATACGATCGAATAAGAAGTCATCTGTATGTTGCGTGCCAAGTAAAGATGAGATTAGAAGGACGCATCAAACTCTTAATGAGCCTTTAGACTAATTCTATTCTGTTTAATGAGTTAAGGGCTAGATCTTTAGATCATAGCAAAAACAAAGCCCATGTAATTGTTGTTACTATGAGGTCTTGAAGCACAAGGATATTTTACTCGTTAAAATTACTTTTTGAAGAGATCCGTTTGATATCTAAAAACATAATTCACATTTACAGGAAATTATAAGAGCCACAACCTGGATCATCCCCGGGAGCACCTTGCATTCTCATGAAGAATGATAAAAAGGACAAATCGTTCTCTACATTTGTAATAGCGTACTTCGGCGTTTGCCTCCCTTGAAAAGGAAAAACAGAAGAATATATGAATAGTGACTATGCTAGTAGTATAACTATTGCATTAAGGCCTGTTCGGATTCGAAAGGAAAAAATAATAAAGGAAAGGAAATGATTCAATAATAATGGAAAAAGAGGAGGAGGATTACATCTTGTTTGGATTGGGTAAATTTATAAATGAAATGTTCATAAATAATTATGTGTATTTTTTGTTTGGATTAAAGAAATAGATGATAAGTTTTATAACCAAAGTGGCGTTTTTATCCTTTTCTAAGATATATGTGTAATAAATAAAAGAGACAATATAGACATTTCACCCCAAATCACCCCAATTACAAAATGCTCTCATTAAGTGATTTTAGAAATAACTCCAAAATTATTCACCGCCAAAATCCTTCAATCCAAATAAGAGGAAAAAATAAAAATCGCCTCAAATCCAATCATTTCTCTCCAAATCACTCAATCCAAACAAACCCAGTGCTACACACTTCATTGGTTATTGCACCTTACCCTTTCATACTCTTGCTCTTACATCATAAATCTACATTGTTTTTATGATTAGAAACTCCTTTTGGAAAGACCTTCAAACTCACACTAGCAATTTTAAATTTGTCATCTCATGACTTGTGTTTGGAAGAAGCGTAGTTCAAATTAGTCAAGTATAAGAACTACTGAAACTAACCTTAAAATAATTAGCTCCTAACTAATTCAAACAAAAAATTTAAATAAGTCTTCTTGCACTCTAAACACTCTACCACCAACCGACACCTTAGGGTTATAAATTTGCATCATTGTCGGCACATGAATGCTTCCTTTATATTTATTTGTATGCTTCCATTATGTTTTTTTTTTTTTAGAGGAGTGGTAGGGTTGGAGATTGGAGAACATCAACACAACAATAAGTATGATGGGTCATTGTGGACTGGATAGTCACTTCAAGAAGTTGGCCACTATCATAAGCATACATCCCACTATGGACAACTTCATATGATCTACATTGAATCGAACAATGGGCAGTACAATCTGACAAGAAATACAAACTATTAAGATATAGAGATATCGCTCTTTCTCTTAATTATTCAAACTTTCATAATGAGCTTGAATAATACATTTTCTTTATATTACCTTTTTTTCATATGGTAATTTTAAAAATTGTTATTTTTTAATAAAATAATTATATATTCTAATAAACAAAAATTTAAAAAAAATCGACTACTTGCGAAGGTGAAATTAATTAACACTTGAGTGCTTGACAAGACAAGTATCAAACCACTAGCTAGGCTCTAGGACACCACTCAATCATCTTAGTAATTTTTTTCGTCTTCTAATTTTTTTTTTTTCCAGATCTCACCCGTTACTCTAATGGAATTCCCTTTACTTTCCATTTGTCGAGAACATAAATAAATTTGCTCAATCACAAGTGTGTGGGGATGCCATGTGTATAGCACTTGGAAATTACAATTATTACGGGTGAGAACGAAAACAAACATTTTCTTTTACGAATAACATTTTTTGAAAAAAATTTAAAGCTTTCAGAAAAATATCAAATCTTGTGAAAAATTTCTTAAAAAATACATAATTTAAATTAATTAATTTCAAAATTTATCGAGACTGCAAAATAACTAATTTCCTAACTAGTTAAAATCTGAGAGAAAACTACCTACTCCCCAGATATTGCATCACTAGAGAGACAAAATACAGTTGCTGCACATGAAACCGTACGAGCACTAACCTTTTTGCTGAAAGTGACCACTTTACTTATTTTTGGACCTTCAGATTTTGGATTTACTCTCTGCGGCACAATTCCAGGACACGACTTGCTGCTGTGGGCCTTGGTCTACTTCAGCATAATTATTGGGCCTATTTCCTGGTTTATAACAGCATCAGTTGACTACGAAGCAAGAGAAGTTTCGGGGCCATGGCTGCACAATCAGACATTTGGCATAAGAGCAGTAATTTGTCTTGGGTTCAATAGTTGTGAGGCATAATCTCAAGTTTGATACTTTTTAGTGTTTTTGAATTTTTTTTTTAACTCATTTGGTACATATATTTGTTTATTTAGCAAAAAAAAGCTTGGTACATATGTGTATGGAGACGCGTTGCTACATTTAAGGTTTACCAGTTGGTCATCGACTTACGTCAACTCGGTTCCCACAATCATTTAAAAATAATAATTGCACGACAAGTGTATTTAAAAATCATTATAAAATTCAAAAATGCCAAAATATTACTTGGAAATCAATTTAGATCTTCACATAACGTAATAATACAATTATAATAAAATAATTTAAACACTTCACCATATATTCACAAAACATGATAATGCAATTATAATAAAATAAGTTAAACACTTCACCAATAATATTTGATGTAATCTTGATATTACCGACAAGTTTTGGACGCGTAAAACGTCTTACAAGCTAAATGACGCATTTTTTGCAGTAATCTTTTTGTAAAAGGATTTTTCACTGTATTTCACGGAGAAAAATTTTATGACAAATGACCATTCGTGGTTCGATATGCTTTTGCTGAGCATATAGCAAATTCGAAAGTCCAATCCAAATATGATAAGTTATCTTTTTCCATTTTGGGAGTTGGCTGTGGGCAAAACCTGTTGGACTGGTCATAAAAGTGGGCTTATAATTATCTGGGCTAACATCTTGATCATATAGTTCTAAATTTTCAATTTCTGCTAGATATTTGACCCTATAAATGCTTCTCAAGTTTATTGGATCCACTTTTCTCCTGTTCTTGGGTCGACGATAAAGTTTGGTTCTGTCATGGACCTCTTTTAAAGTTTCTGATTTTACAAATTCTTGTTCTACCTACTATTCTAAAACCAAAAAAAAATAATAATATTAATAGGAGTTGTAAGAATGATTTCTTATTAAATGACATATTCATCTTTATAAGGTCCAATCTAGTAACCTAGTAGGTGTTGACAACATGTTGGATGGGAGAAGCATACGAGGATTGTTGGGTTATTTTAATAATTTATTGTGGGTTTATAAATTACTAATATTTATATTTGGGTTTCTATTTTAATTAAAATAATTAAGTGATTTATTTTAGTAGATCTTAATAAGATATCTAATTTGGTATGACTCTATAATTAGTGGTATTCAATAATAACTTTGTTTAGGATTAGTGGAGTTCTAATCAGATTGTCTATATAAAGAGGGTCTTAGTCCCCGAAGCTAATCATTCTATTCTTTCATCCTCAATTTCCTATCTCTTGAGAGACACCAATTGAGAGAATTTGATTAGTCTGTAAAAGACCTCGTCCCAATTCTCTATAATGTGATTTCGTCTTCTCATAATTACGTTATGGATTGAGGTACACTGTTCTCATTATTTTACTAGCGCAATCTTGATATCTAAACGAAGTGTATGGATTAATTGAATATATGCGACTTATGTTCTAACAAGTGGTATTAGGGCCACTTTCGTGTTAAATTATTAAGATTGATTTTATTAATTTTGATTAATGAATTTATTGTGTTTATATGATTAATACATATGATTATATGTTTTTGTTGTTAAATCCATATAGTTTTAGAATTTGATTTATAATTATGTATATAATTTATTTTTATTAATCTTAATCACATATTTAATTGAATTTTGAGAATCAGTTCATAAATCCATGAATTTTGAATTTTCTAAGCGTGATTTGATGAATTGATTATAGTCATGCATGTTGGTGTCGGTTGGTACTAAATGGCTTTCAGAAACTAAATGAATGTTATGTCCCGACATAACTGGTGAAAGTTTGTGTAATTGACCAACTGAATGATATTGACTTTTCTTTATATTAAGATCAAATATCATAGGATTATATTAATAAGGCTCTTTTTTTTTTTGGAGAATTATTTTCAGTTGTGCTCTTATTTAATTAGTTTGCTTTTGCCGTATGAGTTGTAAGAAAGAAGTGGTAGTTGTAACTTCACGTTTTGGGATAATTGACTAATTATATTAACACCAACCTGATAAATTAGTGAAGTATAAGGAATAAAGTTTTTTGGCTCATTAGGACCCCAACTACTAATTAAATAAGAAGTAAGCCATTGACCATTTGCGTGCATTCAGTTTGGAAAAATAAGGCATAATCTTACATAGTGATTGCTGACAATTTCTTTCAATGTCAGATTGGAATAAAGATTATGAGTATTTTATATCAAATTTGAGTTTTATAGAATTTGGTTTTTTTTTTTTTTTTTTTTGCATTAGGAACAAATCTGGGTAACCCAAATTTTTATGGGCTCTGCGGTGTTACCCATTGGCGCTGCACTGTCATTCACGTGCAGAATAATATTATATATATATATATATATATATATTAAAAATTTTAAGGTTTTAAATTTTATCATGCATTTATGTCTTTTATTTTGAAATATATTGATTGAAGCTTAACGTTACCAAAGTAATCTCTTTTGTGTAGATTAGTTTATTTTGAGATAATAAGATATGTGTTTTGTTATTTATGCAATTAATGATCGGCTCAAAGGAAGGTCATTGGTTGGCCAAATAGCAAACACACTTGCAGAAATAAATGTGTGATGATTATAAAGTTTCCATGTGCACAATATGTCAACCCAAATGAAAGCTGTTGTTTGAGCGGATTTATTGTCAATATTTGATTTCTACATGGAGAGTACCACTTACAAGTTAATGATCGGCCCAAAGGAAGGTCATTAATGTTGTGCTAGGTATACTGTTAAACGGGCCCAAAGGAAGGTCATTGACGGCACAAACTTTAAGAGCTGGAAAGAGAACGTTCTGTTAGTTCTCGACTGCATGGATTTAGACTATGCATTAAGGAAATAACAACCCGTTCCTCTTACGGATGCAAGTTCCTCTGAGGATAAAGGGAACTTCAAGAAGTGGGATCATTCTAATCGCCTTAGTCTAATGATGCTAAAGCGCAGCGTTCCAAAAATATTCAGAGGCGGCATGTCTGATGAGGTAACTGCTAAGGGTTTCCTTACAGAAATAGAGAAAACGTTCGTTAAGAACGAAAAGACTAAGACAAGCAAGGTTTTAGTTGACCTTGTCCAGATGAGGTATAAAGGAAAAAGAAACATAAGGGAGTACATTATGAAGATGTCTAACATCGTTTCAAAACTTAAGGCACTAAAGTTAGAGTTGTCTGATGGCTTGCTCATGCATCTGGTACTCATATCCCTTCTTGCACACTACGGATAATTTATTGTGACTTATAACACTCAAAATGATAAATGGACTCTTAATGAGCTCATTTCTCACTGTGTGCAAGAAGATGATATATTGAAACGAGACAAGACTGAAAGTGCTCATGTGGTAACTACTTCAAAGAACAATAAGCGAAAAGGGAAAAACAATAAGGATGCTGCAGTGGGAACTTCGCAACCCAGCAAGTATCAAAAGATGCAAAATCAGGAATTCACCTGCTACTTTTGCAAGAAATCTGGGCATATGAAGAAAGATTGTTCCAAGTATGTCACATGGCGTGTGAAGAAAGGTACACTTCAAACTTTGGTTTGCTCTTAAGTTAATTTAGCTTCTGTACATGTTGATACTTGGTGGGTAGATTCTGGTACTACTACTCATACAAGTATGTCTTTGCAGGGATGCCTGTGGAGCCGACCGCCAAATGATGCTAAAAGATTCATCTATGTGGGCTATGACAAAGCAGTTTCAATTGAAACAACTGGGACATTTAGATTATCTTTTAATACTGGTCATTTTATTGAGTTAAGAGAGACTTATATTTTATCGTCATTTAGGCGGAATTTGATTTATGTTTCTGCTTTGGACAAATATGGTTATTCTTGTTCATTTGGAAACAATAAAGTTAGTTTTTTTTCTTAACTCTACTCTTGTTGCGACTGGTTCCTTGATTGATAAGCTATATAAGTTAAATACCATTGTTTTATTTAATGAATCCTTGCAAACAACTTCTAGACGTACAAAGTGTAAATTAACAAATGAGCATTCTGTCACTCTTTGGCACAAGCGTTTAGGTCACATCTCCGAAAGGAGAATTCAGAGACTTATGTCAGACGGAATGCTTGAACCCCTTGATTACACAAACCATAAGGTTTGTGTTGAGTGTATCAAAGGAAAACAGACAAACATTAGAAAGTTAAGTGCCAAAAGAAGTTCTGACGTCTTGCAGTTGATACATACTGATATATGTGGCCCATTCCCTACAATTTCATGGAATGGTCAATAGTATTTTATCACATTCATAGACAAGTATTCTCGTTATGAGTATTTATACTTAATTTATGAGAAGTCACAATCTTTGGACATTTTTAAAGCCTCCAAAGCCGAGGTTGAAAATCAACTGGGTAAGAAGATTAAGGCTGTAAAATTTGACCGTGGTGGTGAGTACTATGGTAGATATGATAGATCAGGTGAACAACATCCAAGGCCTTTTGTCAAATTCCTAGAGGAATGTGGAATAGTCCTACAATACACAATGTCAGGGTCACCTAGCATGAATGGTGTTGCTGAGAGATAAAACAGGACTCTTAAGGATATGGTAAGAAATATGATTAATCATCCTTCCTTACCAGAATCACTCTGGAGAGAGGCACTAAAAACTGCAGCATATATACTAAACAGAGTACCTAGAAAAGCGGTAGCTAAAACCCCTTATGAACTATGGTTAGGAAAAAAGCCTAGTATCAAGCACTTACACATTTGGGGTTGTCTAGTTGAGGCGAGGCCTTATAGGCCACATGAAAGGAAACTGGACTCAAGAACAATTAGCTGCTATTTTGTTAGGTATACTGAACGGTCAAGGGGTTATAAGTTTTATGATCCCTCAACTAGGTCCCCTTTCGAGACGGAAAACAAGAGATTTCTTGAGGATGTTGAGTTTGAGGGGGGAGATAAGGTTAGGTATATTGTCTTTGAAGAGGAATCTATTCCTCTCATTTTAGTTGTTATTGACAATAATCAACCTGCTGACATTGTCCAAGACAACAATGAGGATTTTCCTATGGACATTCCCACTCAAAATCAGGGTGTTGCTCCAAAAGAGCAAACCCAACAACCTCAAGAAGAAGTGCCATATAGGCGATCCACTAGAAAAAGAAGAAGTGCAATTTTTAGTGACTACATTGTATATCTTCAAGAGCATGAGTTTGACATAGGGACTATGAAGGATGATCCAATCAACTTTCAACAAGTCAAACAAAGTGCCAACTGTCAAAAGTGGATCGATGCCATGAAGGAGAAGATTAAGTCCATGAAGGACAATGACGTTTGGGATCTTGTCAAGTTGTCTGATGGTGCAAAGTCCATTGATTATAAATGAATTTTTAAAATCAAAAGGAATTCCAAGACGCGTCTAATCGCTAAGGGTTTCACTCAAAAAGAAGGCATTGGTTATAAAGAGACTTTCTCTCCGGTTTCTACGAAAGACTCTTTTAGAACTATAATGGCACTTGTGGCTCATTTTGATTTAGAGCTACATCAGATGGATGTTAAGACGGCTTTTCTCAATGGTGATATTAAGGAAACCATTTACATGGTACAGCCAGAAAACTTTGTATCAGGTGACTCGAAGTCTATGGTTTGCAAACTCAATAAATTCATCTACGGTCTCAAGCAAGTTTCCCGTCAATTGTATCACCAATTTCATCAAGTCATTATCTTGTATGGTTTTGAGGTAAATGTTGTTGATGACTGTGTATATCACAAGTTCAATGGGAGTAAATTTATCTTCCTAGTCTTTATCAGTGCCCCAAGAATGAAACTGAAAGAAAAGGTGATGCTAAAGTTAAAGAAATTCACAAGATCCTTTATGCATCAGTTGTAGGGAATCTTAAAAGAACTCAAGTCTGTATGTGTCTGTATTCTGCATACATAATAAGGATGTTAGGTAGTAACTAACGAACCCTGTAATGGATCATAAAAAAATTAGGACACAAATGAGTTATAAAGAATCGATAGAGAACATAAGGTTACATGCTTACCTATCGGAATTCAAATCAATTGGAGATCATTAAGTATTCTAATTTCGATTCTTTGGGATTCCAAGACATTGAGAAATCCATCAAGTGTCTAAGTACTTAAGGAAATAGTTCATAGTAAGATAGTGTCAATTGAACATATAGGAATAGACTCCATGCTTGCAGATCCGCTTACTAAAGGTTTACCACCCAAGGTCTCTCATGAGCATATTGCTCATATGGGTGTTGTTTTATTTGATGGTATGCAATTTTAGTGGGAATCTGTGTATGTCTTCAGTTCTTTTCTTTGACACTATGTATATTCAGTTTTCTGCAGAATAAAGTTGATGGTTTTACCTCCATTTATTACTCTGGATGTTTTATCTTTCAATTGTGGTTTAACATAAAGTTTGAAACACTAAGGTTTGATCTCACTACGTAATAAAGTTCGGACCAATTGCAAATAGACATGTTTGAGATCACATTGCATGTAATTTCCAAGCCACACATCCATACTTGATCTATGTCATTGAATATATTTGGTGTGGTGATCATGTAATGTAATGAAGCCCGCTTCAGTCTCATGCTGATATAAGAGATGGACTAGATTGATTCAAAAGATACTTTAGGAATAGATTGCAATTTTGTGTGCACCTATGGTTATCAAATATAATTGTCTTCGGTATTAATTTGTAGCCCAAGTGGGAGATTGTTGTGTTATTTTAATAATTTATTGTAGGCTTACAAATTATTAACAATTATATTTGGGTTTCTATTCTAATTAGGATACTTAAGTGATCTATTTTAGTAGATTCTAATAAGACATCTAATTTGGTATGGACTCTATAATGTATGGTATCCAATAGCAACTTGGTTTATGATTAGTGGGGTTCTAATCAGGTTGTCTATATAAAGAGGGCCCAAGGCTAATCATTTTATTCTTTCGTCCTCAATTCCCCATCTCTTGAGAGACACCCATTGAGAGAATTTAATTAGCCTGTGGAAGACCTCACCCCAATTCTCTACAAGGTAATTTCGTCTTCTCATAATTACGTTATGGATTCAGGTACGACGTTCTCATTATTTTACTGCTCAATCTTGATATTCTAAACGAAGTATATGGATTAATTGAATATATGTTACTTATGTTCTAACAAGGATCTCTATGTTCACGGACAATTCATAAACCACTATCAAAATAAAGAATATTAGTCAATGAAAGATATTTGAAATTAGTCCCTAAACATAAATATCACTACTAAAATTTGAGCAGAACACCTACCACTTGTTAGAGATAAGTTGCAAATTATTAGGCAAGACTTGACAATTGAAGTGACGGTTGTCTAATGAGGTCGCTCAAATCTTTATCACCTGTAGGTTCCTGACATGATCTCATGATCTGTGAAGAAAGTGGTTGAATTTTTGTTGCTATCTTTAGTAGGCGGCAACTCCCAAGCATTCCACATGGCTATGCGGCAGCTCCTAAGCACTTTCCAAGAGAGACGCACTATACATGAAAAACATAAATATTATATATATATTTATATATATATATATATATGGATATATTAGATATATGTGTGTGTACTGGGAATTGAATCACACATAGACATGCATGGAATAAAATAAAATAAACGACACGCACAATTTAATGTGGTTTGGCCCTCTGCCTACAATCATGATCCAAAACTGAAAAAATTAACTATTCAGCAATAAAAGTTACAATGCAACAGAGCTTTTGCATGGGAAAACATATAAACTCTATCTCACATGTGCACATGGATTTATTGCCAAAAAAGCCCAAACCCTCGCTCATAGGACTTTATGTATAGCCAAAATCTAAACCATCTCACACTCATCCTTTTTGTAGCAAAAGAATGAAAAATTCTCATTACTAGACTCACCCTCGCACACCTTATTACAGGTGTGGCTTACGTGGTAATAAATTACAAGCTAAAAAGTTTTATTTATAGGTAGTAACGGACCTACCACAAAATGAGGGTATGCAAGTGTACACCCTTAGCTTGAAAAATAACTTCTTTTTCTTTTTTTTTTTTGTTTTTTTTAAGAAAATTATTATATTGGACATTTTTGCTCTATGAGTGCACACCCTGACCTATCTCACTGCACGATTGTACACCCTGAGATTTGGTACCTGGGTCCACCCCTGTTTATAGGAACCAAAATTTAACTCTACTAAGATTGAGATTTCTACCTCTACCCTTATTAGACTGGACTTTTACTTGTTTTCAACTTCAACTTGGGCTTAGACTTGAGCCAAAAACCCAATAAATCATCTCTTGGTGAAAAGTTTCAAGCTTCTTCGCAGCATCCAAAACGTCTTCTTAATCTTCGCCTTTATGATAAAGTCCTCATTCAATAGCAATCAAGACAACAACACTTGAGAACCTTTTCTCAATCTTCAATGCACTAGAGCCCTCGCTCCATAGCTATCAATACATATCCATCACAACAAGTTCATTGAGTTATCAATAACATCCCTCCGAATGTCGTAAGCCTCCACTAGATCTTTAAGACTCTTTATGTCCTCATCTCAATATTAGATATATCGAATGTGATTTTGTATCCACGATAATAGCGCTCCCTATCATGTTGACTGGCTAGGATTTTGATATTTTGGTTACATGAACTTTTCGTACATTATTATTCCCTCAAGTTGAACCTTCTTTAACTAGTACTTAAACCCTTCTAGATTCGCTCTCCTTTCCTGTCATCCTCTCATTTTCTCATAGGAATGCCTTTACAATTGAGAGTGTCTATTTGTTGAGAGTTTATTTAGAGTAACATGTTAAATATCTCAATTACTATCTGGTTGTATGTACTAATTCAAGTGTAGAAACATTCTTCAATGCTTCAAGTTTGCAGCAAAAGTGCATCTCTTAACACCTAAATTCTTATCCATGCATCATATGCAATCCCCCTGCATATTCATATCGTTGCCTACATCCACAACCTAAAATTAAGAAATTCACTATTTAACAATACCAGTTACAAATATAATAGATCTTTTACGAGGAAAAATATCCAAACCATTTCTCGCACGTACACATGGATTTATGCCCATGAAAGCCTAAATTCTCGCTCATAAAACTTTATGCACAAGTAAAGTCTAAACCCTCCCACACTCGTCTTTCTTCTATCAAAAGAAAAAAAAAATAACTCTCATCATCTAACTCACCGACTCACACCCCCTATGGGGTGTGACTCTCATGATAAGAAATTACAAGTTAGAAAGTCTTATTCATAGAAACCAAAACCTAACTCTAGTTTACTAGGATTGGGATTCCTATCTTTACTTTCATTAGGTTGGATTTATACTTGTCTTCAAATTTGACTTAGGTTTGCACTTGAGCCAAAAACTTAACAATATCTTCCATAGGCCATTAACCTACTTATTAAAGAGGCTCACACAAATCATCTACTCATAGTCTAACCTAACTTGATGACAAGGCTTTCTTCTAAGAAAGCTTATGAATAATTTCATTCTTTTAATCTTCCAGGCAATTTAGCTAACCTCGGCTTACTCCATCTAACACGCCAACAGACTGTTGGGATTATTTTCAATAATCTATTATAGGCTTACACGTAATTAATAATTATATTTGGGATACTATTCTAATTAGGATAATTAAGTGATCCAATTCTAGTAAAGATCCTAATAAGACATCTTATCCAATATGGACTCTGTAATGTGTAGTATCCAATAGCAACCTAGTTAAGGCTTAGTATGATTCTTATTAGGTTGTCTATATAAAGAGGTCTTGATCCCTAAGACTAAATACACCATATTCTATGTTTTCTCAAATCCTTACTTTGAGCAACATACAGCAAGAGAATCTTACTTTCCATTGACTATAAATAAACTTTCTCTCCAGTTTCGACGAAAGACTCTTTTCGAATAATAATGGCACTTGTGGCTCATTTTGATTTAGAGTTACATCATATGGACGTCAAGACGGCTTTTCTCAATGGTGACATTGAGGATACCATATACATGGTGCAACCAGAAAACTTTGTCTTAGGTGACTCGAAGTCTATGGTTTGTAAACTCAAGAAGTCCATCTACACTTTCAAGTAAGCTTCCTGTCAATGGTATCACAAGTTTCATCAAGTCATTATCTCATATAGTTTTGAGGTTAATGCAATTGATGACTGTATATATCACAAGTTCAGTGGGAGCAAATTTATCTTCCTAGTATTCTATGTTGATGACATACTATTGGCTAGCAACGATATAGGCCTACTGCATGAAACCAAGAGATTTCTAACTAAGCATTTTGAAATGAAAAATCTTGGTGACGCCTCTTTTGTATTAGGAATTAAGATATACCGAGATCGCTCTCGGGGTGTCCTTGGGTTATCACAAAAGAGCTATATCGAAAAGGTACTTGCTAGATTTGGCATGATAGATTGTGCACCAGGAGATATTCCCGTTGCTAAAGGAGACAAGTTTAGTCTCAATCAGTGCCCCAAGAATGATATGGAATTGCAAGAAGTGCAGAATGTTCCTTATGCTTCAGCTGTAGGGAGTCTTATGTATGCTCAAGTTTGTACGTGTCTAGATTTAGCGTACATAGTAGGTATGTTAGGCAGATATTTGAGTAACCCTTGGATGGATCATTGGAAAGCAGCCAAGTGGGTTATGAGGTACTTAAAGAGGACAAAAGATTACATGTTCACCTATCGGAAGTTAGATAATTTGAAGATCATTAGGTATTTTGACTCTGATCTTGCAGGTTGCCAAGATACTAAAAGATCCACTTCTGGCTATGTCTACATGCTAGCTGGAGGTGCTATTTCCTGGAGAAGTGCCAAACAGTCACTCATAGCTCCTTCCACTATGGCAGTAGAATTTGTAGCTTGTTATGAGGCAACCAATCATGCGATATGGCTGCGAAATTTTGTCGTTGGGCTGTGTATTGTAGATAATATTGAAAGACCACTTAAGATATATTGTAACAATTTATCAACAGTCTTATATTCTAACAACAATAGAAGCTTGTCGAAGTCTAAGCATTTAGACATTAAGTTTTTAGTTGTTAAAGAGAGGGTTCAGAGTAAGATAGTGTCAATTGAACATATAGGAATAGACTCCATGCTTGCGGATCCACTTACTAAAGGTTTACCACCCAAGGTCTTTCATGAGCATACTACTCATATGGGTGTTGTTTTATTTGATGGTATGCAGTTTTAGTGGGAGTCTGTGTATGTCTTCAGTTCTTTTCTTTGACACTATGTATGTTCAGTTTTCTGCATAATAAAATTGATGGTTTTACTTCCATTTATTACTCTAGATATTTTATCTTTCAATTGTGGTTTAACGTAAGGTTTAAAAGACTAAGGTTTGATCTCACTACAGAATAAAGTTCAGACCAATTGAAAATAAGCATGTTTGAGATCACATTGCATGTAATTTCCAAGCCACACATCCATATTTGATCTATGTCATTGAATATATTTGGTATGGTGATCATTGATGGGTCATGTTATGGTGTAATGTAACAAAGGCCGCTTTGGTCTCATACTGGTATAGGAGATGGACCGAATTATTTAAGAAGATGTTTTAAGAGTATGTAGTAATTTTGTGCACAAAAGATTATCAAATATAATTGTCTTCGGTATTACTGTGTAGCCCAAGTGGGAGATTGTTGGGATTATTTTCAATAATCTATTATGGGCTTACACGTAATTAACAATTATATTTGGGCTACTATTCTAATTAGGATAATTAAGTGATATAAATCTAGTAAAAATCCTAATAAGACATCTTATCTAATATGGACTCTGTAATGTGTGGTATCCAATAACAACCTAGTTAAGGCTTAGTGGGATTCTTATTAGGTTGTCTATATAAAGAGATCTTGGTCCCCAAGGCTAAACACACCATATTATATGTTTTCTCAAATCCCCACCTTGAACAACATACAACAAGAGAATCATGTTTACTCTGAGGAAGACCTTGCACCAAATTCTCAAAAGGTTTTCCTACTTTTACGTTATTATTGTCATAGATTCAGGTACGTCATTCTCATAACTTTAAATTCTACAATCTTGATATTCTGAACGAAGTGTATGGTTTATAAGAATATATTAATTATGTTCTAACACAAACTCCTATAAGCACACTAGATACCTAATTCAATGAGTTAAGTATTAGTCATATAAATAGGTTCAATTTCAAAATCATCATAGCTCTTTTACACTCATTCTATAACTTCTTATTGAGAATATGTTAATTACTAATTGTTCCATGAAATATCTATAAAAATAAATTCATATCAAATGAATATTTACATGTAAACTATGCAATCAACAAAATGTATACAACGTATAATTACATACAATGAGGAGAAAAAGAGAAAATAAAAGCCAAACAGCAAGTAGCTAAGCTAACATCCTACTGAAGAAATTAGTATACACAAACTTATTATAAAAGGTACCTAATAAAAGAAGAAATAAACTTAATAATGCAAAAGAAGTCATAGTTAAACCCATGAAAATAGGGAACAAATTAGATATATAGAAGTAAAGACACATGGGTACATCATATCTTTATAATTAGAAATAAAATATGAAACTCTTAAAATCGTGATTATATTTACGTCTTTCTTTAGCAATGCAGATATATCATATATTTATATAAGTTGAGAAACATGTTTGAATATGATTCCCTCATTGATTGTTGGACAATTTAGAGGAGCTTAAGTAGCCTAGAATTTGGGGAACCATGCTGCCCTGCAGATTCCCTAATAACATATGTAATGACGTTATTACAGAGATTAATATTGGTGAAGTGATGATACAGTTATAATAAAATGATCTAAACCATTAAATGTGAAGATCATATACTTGCATCATCAATCCACCACTATTAATTTGTAAGCCAATCAAATATAGGCTTCCCTTATATTAATGTGATTTTTGCCATCACAATCCCCACGCCATCAATCAAATTTTCTCTATATCAATTACACATTATTATAACATATATGCTTGTATATAGAATATGCATCTTTTGTATCATTACCTTATTTGATTACTTAATTACAGCAACTTGTACATGTACAAATATCACATATATCAATGAGAAAGACACTTCTGTGCAGCATCTTTTTCTACATGGTATCAAAGCATGTCTTCTCTCATAATCAGCTTAAACCTTAAGTCTTAAAATACTGCCTACCCATACACGACTTAACTACAACTATGGCAGAGAAATAAAACCAAAGCCGCGAAGTCGTCGTTAGTTCAAGCGACTAACAAAGTACAGTAGGGGACGTCAATTCCCCTTCTTTTTGCAGCCTTCAGATCACCCAGGGTTGATATTTGTGGTTGCGCCGCTAGAGGAAAATGGTGCAAATTACTTCACTTGGAAACGCAATATGATGAATGCTCTCGAATCCAAAGTCAAAACTGGATTCATTGATGGATCACTTCAAAAACTAGAGGCAAAATCCCAAAATTGGCTCATGTGGATCAAAACCAATGCTATGGTTCGTTCATGGTTAATCAACTCTATGTGTAAAGAATTGCAAAGCAGTGTAGCATATGCCGAGACTGCAGAGGAGATTTGGAAAGATTTAGAGGAGCGTTTCTCACAAGGAAATGCTCCGTGAATCTACGAACTACGACGGGCAATTGCATTATTGCAGCAAGAAAAGGCAACGATCTCCTCATATTATGGAAAACTAAGGGGATTTTAGGATGAGTTGCAGGCTGCCAATCCAATACCAATTTGCACCTATGGCTGCAAATGCGGCGTATCGAAAAAAATCCAAGCTATACGAGAAAGTGATAAGGTACATAATTTTTTAATAGGGCTAGATGCATAATTTAATGCCTTAAGATCACATGTACTCAGCCTCGAACCGCTTCCAAGCTTGGGATGTGTATACGCTATGGCGGCGCAAGAGGAAAAGCAACAAGCGATAGCGGCGACCAAGAGTCCAATTGTGGAAACAATAGCTTTTATGGCTGGAAAGAACATGGCTGCAACAAATTCATCCAGAATAAGCACCAATAAACCTATGTATGATTTTTGCAAAAAGATTGGGCACTCCAAAGAGAAGTGTTATAAGCTTATTGGTTATCCACCCCATTGGTGAAAAAAATGGGGTAAATTCAATCAAAAAGGAACAACCCCAAGCTTGAATCCACATAACAATCGTCGTCTTTCAGCAGCAAATATGAGCCATGCCGAGATGCAAAATGAAAACAGTGGTACTCAGTCTGTTGTTCCGTAATTAATTGAAGCTCAATATCAACAACTGCTCAACCTTCTTAGCAACAATACAACAACAAGTCTCATTGCAAACTTAGAAAATTTTTCTGGTATGTTGAACAATTTTCCGCCTTGGATTATCGATTCAGGTGCTACAGATCATTTCACTTGCAAGCCTGAACTTCTTACCAATAGTTTGGAGCATACAAGCATACCATCTGTTCGAATTCCAAATGGTCGAACAGTTCCAGTTCATGTCGTAGGCAATGTGACTTTAGGAGACAAATTTATTTTGAAAAATGTCATGGGAGTTTCGGAATTCAATTGTAATTTACTGTCTGTCCATAAGTTAACAAAGGACTGGAATTGCTCGCTAACTTTCTATTCAGATTCTCGTGTGATTCAGGACTTACCTTCGAGGAAGCTGATTGGACTGGGTAAAGTGAAGGACGAACTGTACTACTTGGAGCCAATAAAGAGGGGGGTAGCACTAACAGCTAGCAGCCAACACGACATGGGCTTGTGGCACCAGCGAATGGACACATATCGTTGGAACGACTATCTTTCATTCCTTGTAATGTGTCTTCTAAGACGTTTGATAAATTTATCTATGATGCATGTGAAAGAGCAAAACTTACCAAATTGTCATTTTTGGCCCGAAGTAATAAAATGACAAAAGCTTTTGATTTGGTACATTGTGATGTTTGGGGACCGTACGAAACATCCTCACACTCTAGTGCACATTATTTTTTAAGCATTGTGGATGACTATAGTCGCTCTATCTGATAAAATACAAGTCAGAGACATCTCATCTATTAATGGTCTTTTGCAACTGGGTAAGGACGCAGTTCAATTCACATGTTAAAATTCTCATAATAGACAATGGTACAGAATTCCATCATAGAGATTTTCTGAACTATTGTCAAATGCAGAGTATTGCTCATCAAACTTCTTGTGCCTACACCCCTCAACAAAATGGGGTGGTTGAACGCAAACATCATCACTTGCTTGAAGTAGCACGAGCACTCCGATTTCATGCAAATTTGCCACTAAAGTTTTGGGGTGAATGCGTTCTTACAGCAACTTATCTCATCAACCAAATGCCAACACTAGTCTTGAAGAACAAAACCCCACATGAAATGTTGTTTGGCACATCACCTGCATACAAACACCTCCGTACCTTTGGTTGCTTGTGCTACGGGCATGTCCTTGATAGACCACGAGATAAATTTGCTAAGCAAGCTAGTCGAGGTATTTTTGTGGCCTATCCTACTGGCAAAAAAGGCTACAAGATTTATTATATTGCCACCAGGAAGATTTACACCACAAGACATGCAACATTCCATGAAGGCCATTTTTCATATAAGGATGAAATTGTTCCATCTTCTCCTGGGTGTTTGACTTCGCCAGAGCTCACGCCACCTGTATCGTGGCCATCAATTCATGTATCACCTTCAAGCTATACTCACACCAATACAACAACACCAACTTGTTCGCATTTTTCACAATTATGTGAAGTCTTATCCCGATCCCCGTGTGTTGAATTGTTTTTGAATCAGATGCAATCCTCGGAGAAATCCAGTCCCATTTCTATTACATCAACCCCTAGCACAACTGGTCATAGCTTGCCACTATCTCAAAGCTATAATGAGCACGTAAGTATTGACGATCAACCACAGCAACCTGTCAACACCAAACGCACATGTTATCTTCCTCCACGGTTATTGGATTATGAGTATGCATTACCCCCTCGCTCCAGTCGTCCTCTTCTCCAGCTCCTTCGGACAACTCAACGGTACATCCACTTTCACATCATTTATCTTATGCTCGTTTTTTTATGCTCATCGAGTATTTCTAGTGGCCATCAGTTCTAACGATGAGCCCACATGTTTTTCTCAGGCTGTTAAACATCATCAATGGTGTAAGGCAATAGCCAAAGAGATTGCTGCTCTTGAAGCCAATAACACTTGGACACTGGAAACTTTGCCCCCTGGCAAGTGTCCCATTAATTCTAAACGGGTGTATCGTAACAAATATAAACTTGATGGCAGCATTGAATGATACAAAGCCCGTCTTGTTGCAAAAGGATTCAAACAAATTGAAGGGGTTGACTTTCTTGAGACATTTGCTCCTATCGCGAAGCTTGTCACTGTTCGTTGCTTGCTAGCTGTGGTTTCTATCTGCCACTAGGAATTGCATCAACTTGATGTCAATAATGCATTTCTCCATGGTGACCTAGATGAGGAAGTTTATATGAAGATACCTCAGGGTTTTGCCAAACAGGGAGAGCATCGTGTATGCCGCCTTCGCAAGTCCCTCTACGGCTTACGCCAAGCTTCATGTAACTGGTATCAAAAGCTCACTCAGTCTCTCCTTGCTATCGGCTTCATTCAATCTCATGTCGACCATTCACTTTTTATTCACTCTCATAGCTCTTCTTTTGTTGCTGCCTTAATTTACGTCGATAACGTTATCATTGCTGGCAATAACTTTACTGAAATTGCTCAACTCAAGCAGTACCTTGATGAAAAATTTTGCATCAATGACCTTGGCAAGCTCAAGTATTTTCTCGGCCTTGAAGTTGTTCGTTCCCCTTCTGGCATTTCTCTGACTCAACGTAAGTACACGTTTGATATTTTTTTTGAAAGTGGTATGATAGGCGCTCGGCCGAGTTCCTTCCCAATGGAGCAGCAACACAAGTTATCTATAGATTCTGGTGAGCCATGTCAAGATCCAGGCCAATACCATCGACTAGTGGGTTGTCTTTTTTATCTTATAATCACTCGACCCGATATATGCTATGATGTACATATCCTTAGTCAGTTCATGCAGAATCCTAGACGACCTCATTTGGATGTTGTTTATTGCCTACTTCGCTACTTGAAAATAGTCCTAGTCAGGGCCTTTTCTTCCCCAGCAACACCACTTCCACCATGCATGCTTAATGTGATACGGATTGGGCTGGGTATCCTATTACTCGACGTTCTACAACGGGTTATATCATATTTTTGGGTGACTCCCCTATATCCTGGCGTTCTAAAAAACAATCTGTTGTCTCTCGCTCCTCCGCTGAAGCTGAATATAAAAGTATGGCTTCTACTGCAAGTGAACTCACTTGGCTTCGCTGCCTCCTTCAAGAACTGTGCATGCCTCAAACTCAACCTATTTCTTTATTCTATGACAATCAAGCGGCTATTCATATCTCTGTCAACCCGGTCTTTCACAAGCATACTAAACATATCGAAATTGATTGCCATTTTGTTCGTGAAAAGATCCTGAACAATGAACTCACCCCTCAGTCCATTTCTACTCATCTCCAATTGGCTGACATCTTCACAAAAGCCTTGGGCTGCGACGGCTTTCATCGCATTCTTTGCAAGTTGGGCATTTCATCCCTTCATGCTCCAACTTTAGGGGGAGTATTAACGTGATTTCTGCCATCACAATCCCCACGCCATCAATCAAATTTTCTCTATATCAATTACACATTATTGTAACAGATATGCTTGTATATAGAATAGGCATCTTTTGTATCATTACCTTATTTGATTACTTAATTACAGCAACTTGTACATGTATAAATATCACATATATCAATGAAAAAGACACTTCTGTGTAGCATCTTTTTCTACACCTTATCTTGTTGATTCTCTAGATTGGCGTAATATTAAAATCACGTCTATTTTGGCATATTTTTAATGATTTGATGCCAAGTAAATTGTTGCTTTCACATAAGGGTCCTTATGGTATACTACTTACGAGATCAAGGTAGTCTTGGTTAAAACTTGGTGGATAATGATATTGATACCATTATTTTCTGCTCAACTAACAAGATTTGTCATAGGTTGTCAACCAATGTCTATTTCAGATCGACTTTCAAGTGGTTTGATGACCCAAAGTTTTTTATATGCAAGGGTGATTTTCTATTATCAAATACCATCCATTGTTTTGAACCATGAATTTTGGTTTTAAAGGTGGGCCTAGGTTTTTCGTTGGGATTTTGCTCTAGGATTTTTTTCCAGATAATGTTTGGGCTTAATCATAGACTAGGCTCATATATTGTACTTTTTCTTTCCTAGGTTCATTTGTTGTAATCTCTTTTAGTATAATATAATCTTGTTTTAACAAAAACATAGACAATGGGATAAGCCATGTTTTAACTTTCTTGTCTTTCTTTCAAAGCCACTAGGCTTGGCAATTAGGTTGTAATAAGCTAACATTTGCTTCTTTAGCAAATTAGGTTAGAAGTAAAATTTGAACATATTTGAGCCAATCTAATTTGGCCCTAATTTTATGCTCCAATTCTACACTTAATATTTCTTTCATCAATATTAATATCCACTTTTGACATGGCATGTCATTCAAGGAAATAGTAGTTTATGAGTTGAGCTTGTATAAAGGTCATATGTTACTTTTTATTTTTTAAACAAGTAGTAATAGAAAGTGAATTGCAAGATAATAAAATTTTACATAATTTTAAAACATGGTGGAGTTTTCTTTTACTAAAAGTGGCCTTCATTTTGGAACATCTTGTAAACAAAATTCGACATCCAAATTTGAAATTGATGGAGTATGAAGAGTAAAATTAGAAATTTGGCCCTAAAGTAAAAGGGAAAGTAGGGAAGAGGGGACAAGTTCTTTGTCTTTCAATGTGTATATGTGAACATTTAATTCAAAACTTCAAAACAATTAAGGATAGCTCAAAACTTTAGAAATTTCTTGTAAACCCTTCATACTTAGTAATTGTAGGACAAAAAATGTCTCTAACACTATCTCATACATAACTTGAAGTTAGGTTAAATTGTGGTTCTAAAAATTATAGAACACAAAATCGCTAAACAAGCCTAGATATCTAGAGAGTAACTTGGATTTGCTTAATTGGTTGATATGTTAGCAGAGAAGTTTTCTTTTAGACAACATGTTAGGAGAAGACTTTGGAATGGATAACCTATAAATGAGCTAATGGGACCAATGTTTAAGAGAAGAGTATTATCTAAAGTAAGTCATTAATCCAAACTTCACAATTTCCAAACTTAAGGGGCCAACATGTAGATTTTGAAACTATACTAACAAGCTAAGCTTAACTTTTCATCCCCAAAGCAAATTACCACAATCAATTATCAGACATGTACTTATATACAAACATATATCACATTATATCTACATATAAATATGTATATAAAGTTTGTGAGTATCTCTAATTAATGCTCTACATATAAATATATATAAAGTTTGTGAGTTTCTCTAATGCCCCAATTGTAATTAGTAAGTCGCTCCAATGAGACCTATTGTGTCTTAACCTTAAAAATTTAAGGGAAAAATGATCTATTGGGCGGTATAAGTGAATTCTTTCACTCTACTTCAGTTTTTTCTTTAAACCACTATATAGTTGTACATCAACCAATTATAAATTTTTTTAGCCCAAAAAAAAGTTGCATGTCTAGATTTCTTTCCTTGTGCAATTGATCATGTGCATGCATAAAATTAATAGGTACAGTTAAAGTTGTGCGTCTTGATTCTAGATGTAGTTAACTGCTAGTCCAAAAAAATTTCCTACCAAAACCCACAAAAAGTAACAAAATATAGTAGGACTATAAAATCAACCAAATATCCTTGGAATTTGACTTGTGATCGACAATTTATAAACTTGCATGCTAGAGATTAGCCTATATATAAAATTATCAAGTTAAGTTTTAATACAGTTTCATATTAATTACTTTGTAACACTTGATAGAGCTTAGCTCAATAATTTATTATTTCAAAAGATATAGTACAATTAAAGTCCATTTTGAAACTGATGTGTTAAGTATTTAGACATAAATTTGAAGTTTGTCCAAAAATGAAATCAAATTTGAATAATTTTCAAACTTAAGAGTCTAGCATGCAAATATTGGACCAGGGTGAATTGCTCCAGACTCCCATGTGGTTACACCTAAGTGCACACGACCCCCTGTAGTCCAAAAACCCCCCACCAGACCCCCTTTGTGGTTATATAAAAGTGCATATGATCCCCTGTCGTCAAATTTCTGTCTATGTAAGTAACGAAAAATGCGAAAAAAACTTTTATACCCTTAGGGATTTAGAGGGGTGGGGGTGTTGGGTGGGGGGTGGGATGACGATCTTTGTGTTGTTGGGGAAAGGGTAAGAAGAAGGGTTTTTTAATTTTTTTTAATTTTATTTATTTATTTTTTAATGAAAGTAATAATTTGGTCAATTATTATAATTATTTTATTATAAAATTAGTTAAAAATTAATAAAAATCTCACTTCCGTTAAATTTGACGGATTATTTAATGGCAGATGGGTCATATGCAATTTTATATGACCAAAGGGGGGTTTGGTGAGGGATTTTTAGACCACAAGGGGTCGTGTGCACTTAAGTGTGACCACAAAGGGGTATGGAGCAATTCACCATACGTACAAACTAAACACAACTTTCCATCCCAAAACAAAGTTATCCAATTAGGCTTTTTATTGAAACCAACCTACAAGTGGCGGATTTGGATGGAGTCTCACAAAAGAAAGTCCTTAATCTGTAGGGGTGAAAGCACGCTACAACTAGCAGCCCCTTTCTTACTATTTAGTTGATAGCTTGCTTGAGCAAATCCTTAAATTGTGGGAGGAAAGAGCAGAAAAGTAAGTCTGCCCCGGGCAAACCTACTTCTCATTATCTTATTCCTAGTCAAGCTTCCATACCTACTCTTTACTCTCATCCTTCCCAATTAAAGTAAGGTAAAGAAGGGCCACTATCAATTGAATAAGCATATCAAAGAGAATAAGGTCTAGGGCCCCGGAATCCCTTCGAGAAAAAGCAATAAAATAAGGTAGGAATAAGGTATAACAAAGTAATCCAATTAGGGTTGACAATTTTAAGGGGTAGAGGGTAGGGGTTTGAGGCGAGAAGACCTATCTCACCCCTGCCTCATCACTTAAAAGGTGACCCCAACACCTACCCCATCCTGCCCTTGCAGCCTAAACTGCTAATTACATATTAAGTTTGGCTCTAATGCATACACCTTTTGGCTCATGGGCTTAACTAAGCTCGGCTTATATATACGGCACCAACAACACAATTCATTACACAGTGTATGAATCCACTACACACGGCTCATACGCACACCTAATGGCATGAAACCGTACCAGCGTAACGAAAATTTTAATTTCCAAACTTAAGGGGCTAACATGCAAAATTCGAAATTATACTAACAAGCAAAGCACAACTCTCCATCACAAAAACAAAGCATTCCAACAAAAGGCAACAACTATCAAGCACATTCTCACATACACTACATTGTACAGATTTCAAAGGGAGAGAGAGAGAGAGAGAGATGGGGGCGTTGACTACAGCACTGATAGCAATAGCAGGTATAGCACTGGGGTGGATTACCATTGAAATGGCTTGCAAGCCTTGCCTCGAAAAGGGTCGTGAAGCCATCGATCGAAACCTCAACCCAGACTATGATCCTGACGATGATGACGACAACAACAACAACATAACTGCACCTCTCAACCCATCTAATGATAACGATGATGATGATGTCTCTGATGCCACCTCATCCATTGCTCCCAAATCCGTCTAATCATAATCAAAGCTCTCTACTTTTTGGTATTTTTTTTTTTGCTTACTTTATATAATTACCCTAATCAATTTATATTTCTACTATTGGAGAAAAAAAAATGGGTTAATTTTATATATTTCAATGTGAGTTCTGTGTGTGTGTTTTTGCTTCTTGATATTGTAGAAAAATGAGGGTACTTTTGCTTTTGAATGGAATTTTATTTATTTATTTAATTTTAATGCTTGATTTTGTTGTGTTGAATTGTGGGTTATGCTACATTTTGTGGATTAAATGTTCTGCTCTAGTGTATTTTGGAACCTTATATTGTTAATTGTTGAGATCCTTCCCTAGACACACACACAGTGGGAGCTCCGTGCACCGGCCACCAGGCTGCCATTTTATTTCGTGCACCGGCCACCAGGCTGCCAGGCTGCCATTTTATTTCGTGCATCGGCCACAGGCTGCCAGGCTGCAATTTTATTGCGTTAATTGTTGAAATTGGAATTTTGGTGGTTTATGAGGAACTAATTTTTGTTGGATTGGCATGTGGGTATGAGAAATTTAGTTGCTTAATTAGATTTTTGCATTTGTTTATCATTTGGTGCTACACTAGATATTAGGAAGTATTATTCTGATGGAATGGATTTATTAGTCGAAAGTAGATATTCTAATAACTAGTAATGCAGCATATTATATAGGTTCGCGTCAAAATGTTTAGAACAAATTTTTCTCTTAGAAAATTTTATCAGATGAGATGCTTTCTATACCTTCAATGGAGGCTCTTTTGTTTTGAAATCTATGATGAAGTTCTTACAGAAACAATGTGTTTTTTTTCTCTTATCTTGAAATATTGATAGGAAAAACAACATATTTAGGTTTTAATAGGTTATATTGTGTGTCAAGAAAATATTGAATTTAGTATGATTGGAGACTTCCTTTGAGAGGTATACCACACCTACCATTGAAAGAAGATATCATCTGAATACACAATGGTAAATTATGCTTTCTGTTTCAATCTATCTTAATTTCTTAAGCTGTGGAGGTAAACTGCACTTAAATCTTTGAAAATGTATCTTCTTAGGAGAAAAATCTACTATCTACAATGGTCGTTGAACTGTGTAAGTTGGACAAATCAGTTCTTTTTTCCTTTTTTGTCAAAAACAGATCAAGTTCAATACCCCTTTCTTCGGATGTTTCATAAATTCTGTGGAATCATTTCCTGGTGCATTTCTTCTAGATCTTTCAGCAAAATGGGAACGAGAGTGACTTATATTTGATCTTTCTAGAACTGTTCGAAGTCCTTCCATGAGTTTTTTTTCAAGAAGTAAAGTCCTTCCATGACTTATTGAACATTATACTTAGAATGCATACAAAATGACATTGCACTTGTTGGGGAGATTCTCTTTGGGAATTTCTTAAGTTCCGCTTAAAATATGAAATAGTACTACAAAGCTGCTATGAAGTGTCAATGCCATTTTTGCTTTTATTTAAAAGTTCCATCTGGTAAGGGTTACATGCAATGGTACATAAACCCTTTCTTTTGTTGTGTGTTCTTTGAGATTGTTTGGAAACTGAAACTAATATCATTGGAAACCAATTACACTTTTTTGTATTAGTGACTAATTACTATGCCAATCGATTTAGATGGAAAATTATGTGAAGAAATATTTTGACCATCATACTATTTGTTGATATCATATAATCTAATTAAGGAGATATTTTGGAAAAAAATAAAATAATCCTTATGTTTAGCGTTCCATGCTAAAATCCAACAGCTGACGATGATGACTAATAGGCTTGTAATGATCGCAAACATGTTAGCTAATCTTATCAGATTCTTCTCTATATGGCTTTTAGATATGATAGGCTATCTAATGATGATGACCCAAAAACAATTTCATGGCAAAAGTATAATGCAAGGTTTGCATTAAATTTGGTTTCTGATATTTACTTGGGATAGCCTATTCCTTTTTTTTCTTTGAAAATACAGATAGGGGTATCTATGCAATGTATGTGGTTTGATTCCCAAGGTGCTGAGACATATGTGACTCATAAAGCATAAAATTCCTTCTTTTATAATTAATTTCAGTGCTAAAGAGCAGTTGATGTTAAAAATATTTGCTCATTCACATTTGTTAAATTGTATACAAGTAAAGAGATTATTTGTGTATAAAAACATAGTTATACAGATGAGTAACCGCTGTATTGGTCTTTTTTTCTTATTGCACAATTTTATGGTGACTCTTGTGGATATTATGGTTGTCCTGAGCAAGGAAAAGCTAGGTATTTTCCTCTCAGATCAGTTTGTGGAGACCGTAAACCTCAAAAGAAATCAATCACTTAGCATTAGCGTAACATCGGCTGGGTGAGATTTTGTGCATATTTCAAACATCTGTTGGCATTATCAATTTGCTAAAGCATGGTTCAACCTCTTAAGAACAACTTATTATACGCTAGTGTATCACAACTTCATTCTTTAAAAATAACGAACTAGTTTATCGTTAACTGGCGTCTTACTGCTGTATCTTGCAGCAGTATAGGGATTGTTAGCAGCAAAAGTTTGAAGAGCTATAGATTCAAGACACTAAGAATAGGACAACAAAGTTCTTATTTCATGTCTTTGCTAGATTGCATAGTGTAGAAGGTTAGGGGTTCTCAAACAGGAGTAGCATGTATGCATATGCTTCCATTAGGATACAACTAAGAGGAAGAAGTGTCTTTGCAATATGCATATCTAAATCCTGAATTGCGCTCGTGTACTTGGGTTTTATGTGCACTATTTATTTCCCTAAGTAGATTAAGAAAATTTTAGTTGAATAAAAGAAGTATAGATGAATTTGAGATGGTATGTATGCCTTTTACATTTGCAGCAATGGCCAGAGAACAAGCTTCTCTCAGGCTAAACAACAGTTCTGATGTGAGATTAAAAGGTGTGTGGGGTTTACTTGTGTATTCGATAGTCGGGCTGCGAGTTGCCGAAGGAAGGGTAGTGCTTGCTTGATTAGAGAGAGACACTAACCATGTAGGGTTGACATTACTTCAACCCAAAGTGGCTTCATTGTAAAAGGAAGGTGCATGGGCAAATTTAGAATTTTTGTTCAGTGAGGTTAGAAATACACAATTCTTACTCACTTTTTAATAACTCTACTCTTGGAGTCGATGGAGGTTGCAACCACCATTGATTGATCTCCCAGTAAATCCACCCATGGAAAGATGGGTGGGTGCCTGTTAATCGGCAGCATGAAGGTGATGCCAACTTGTCCTGAAAAGAAGCTAAGCCCTTTTAGGCTTTACCCATTTTTGTTGTACCTCCTCTTTTATTCCATACCAAAGCACTGGTAGCTAGTTAAAACAATTCATTAATTAAATCTGAGGGCTAATGTGAAATAATAGAAGTTGGCCCGGAAAGCAGATACTTAGCTTTCGGTTGCACAGACACACACACACACACAAGAAGAAGGTAAAGTCATCATTAATCATTTTATTTGATAGAATATTGAATACATATGCATATGCATTTATCTTTCATCCTTTGAAGTTTCAACAGAAAGATTTCTCAACCAACGCAATCAACTTTCATCGAGTCTTTGCACCCATCATTTTTTCCGCTTTCTGAAGGATTCTTAGGGGTTACACCACCGACCCCTCTTGAAAACTCCATGTTTTCCATATTTCCAAGGTGGTTAGAACACTGACCACCAGAAAAGAGGAAGAAGAGGCTGAGTTATAATAACATATTGTACAATTAATTTTGTCTTCTTGTGAAACTATAAATGCACTCATTTAGACCATAATGAAAATTAAAATCATAATCCCCAAGAACTGTTTCTTTTTTATTTTAATGACTGAGCCAAGTTGTTTCAACCCAGCTTCTTAACACTTTATCCCAAAACTGGGAAACCTGGAGTCAACTTGCTCAAATCAATAGATTCACTTATTTCATGTGCAAGGAACAGAATTTTGAAAGCAGAAAACCGAAAAAAAAAAAATAGAATAATCCTTTAAAATTACAGAGTGAAGACAACAAAAATAACAACTACAAGTCACTGTACACATTTCGACGTGAGATTGATAAAACTTCAAGCCTCCCCGTCAGGATTGTAGTTCCCCCCACGTCATTTACAAGGAAAAGAAATGACTTACTATGGTTTACGCAAGGTAATTGTATATTTGAGGGTTACTCTTATCTCTTTCCAGGTACTCCCTGTCTATCAGAGACTCAATCCTTTTCTTCAAGTCGGCTGGTTTGATCGGAAACTTGAGCTGCATTGCAAAAAGATGCACAATTTGTTTCCAGATTATCAGTTCAAGGTGTTACAGAGTTGAAATGCGTCATTAGACTTGAACCTATGAGAAAATCTCATGTCTATCCAAGCCAAAAACCCTCAATAGGAAGCAAAATGGAACAAGAATGCATTACCTGTTGAAATAACTCGGTTATCAGGAGTGTGTGGCTTAGCACTTTTCTGGTCTTCATTATCCGCACAATTGCAGCATCAACCTACAAAGGAGCGAATTAGCTTTATTTTGGAGACAAACAAAGCACATCTAAACTTAGCAGCCAAAGATAGTAGAGACACGGAATTGAAGTGAACCTGGTATTGACGATCCTGAAATACTCTCTCGGTAGTGCTTATGTTCTCTTCAACAGTTTCTTTCATCTGGATGGCATTTACCTGTATGCAAATAAAATGATGGTTTGAGGGTGTCACACGTAAATAAGTGGTGCACAGTTCAAGAATAATATTATCAGCATCTTATATATAAAAGAAGGCCCCTACTCAACATGTACGCAGACTACGATGTGCCACAATTGCATAGTTATATCTTGATGTCAAATACTCAAATATATTTCATTCTTCTCATTACACCAAGTATATGACTAAATTACCTTTATTCGGTAAAGAGGAGCACTGAATTGATCATTGAAAACAAAGGAATCATCATCCTCCACATCTCTCCCTTTGGGTAGCTGTAAAAGAATCCAATTTGTTTAGTCACAGAAAATTTTAAAAGGTATTTTCTTTTTTTTCTTTTTTTTGGGTAAAAAAGGGTAATATTTCTGATTATTGGTAAAAATAGAGAAAGCAGCAAGAAATTAATCACCCCTCCTATGACAACCCACCTTTTGGAGAACGCGAATTTTACCACAAGCAAGGGACTGCAGGGTCCTTCGCAGCTGTTTATCCTCGATGCCAGTAGCTTCTTTAATATCTTGAAAACTAAGCTTTTGTGCGTCATTAAACAGCATTAAAACTACAGTCTGGGGCAGAGAACAGAAAGAAAGATTAAATTTCAGGGCGAGTACCTCATGTGTCAGGTATCTTGGGCAAAAATGGGAGAATTTTAGAAATGAAAGTATAATCATGTTCAAAGTCCTATTCCTTTCTTTTAAACCTGCAAAGATTTCTAACTATTATTATTGACCTGAATTACAGTTTGCCAAGAGTGGAAACATATACGAGACATTATTCATTCTCAGAAAGATTAGAAAACCGCATTTTAGGCTCTCTGTCAATTGTTGGCTTACATGCATTCGTATTAGAAACTAGAAAATTTTTATGTATTTCTCCCATGAAAAGTTCTCAAAAAAGAATTATTCTACCAACCACATATGAAGATTTCAACCTTGAAACAATTAAGATAACTGATTCAAGAAAAATATAGACAAGACAGTTTAGAGGCTGCCAAAAATCTATTTATGTAGAGAAGTTTCTTTCCGAATATTTTTCTTCATACATGTAACCAAAGTGCATGACAGGTGCTGCATGTTTGAACACACAAATTTAATACCCCAATATAGGTCTCTCCCAACTTTCTCATCAAAATCTTAACTTTTTTTTTTTTTCTTCAACTAGTATTCTCTCGCCCATTCTTGTCTCATGAAGCTCTCACAAGAGTGGCATCGTCCACACCACTCTAATAAGTCGTGTTTCTCTACCTTCCAAATTACTATCTTCTCCAGTATTTTTCCATTGTCAAATAGGTTTCTAGTTTATATTTCATAGAAAACTCAAGAGATACACATTTTCTCTTCTAAAATTTCAAAAAAAAAAAGAGCAGAAATCGATCCAAACAGGCCCCAATTCATGAAGTTGTTGGTAAATAGTAAACGAGACCAACCTGAAATAGAGAAACTGCCAGCTCCTTTTTACCTTTTGGGAAGTCTGCTTTGAGCACACAATGACCTAATGAATCCTGCCACATTAATCTCCTCCCACTGTATTTACTTAAATAAAATTCCTTGAAAATATCCTGCAGCAGCACAATATGAATGCCAGGTTAGACAGTTACATGCAATAGATCAAAAGTAAAACTAGATTATATTCTGCCAAACCTGATACACATTAAGTTCATGGGGAAGTTGAACATCCATGGGTGGGTATGTTGGCCAGTACCTGCAGCCCAACAATCATTGATTAGAAAAAACTCCTAGCTAAGTTGAAGAAGGCAGATAAAACTATGAGAACTTGTCGATGAAATACTACTAAAGCTTCCAAATTTGCTAGAAATACATAATAAAATATGTAAGCAAGTAAAACTATAGGAGGGGCAGCAAAATGGCCACTTACCCGGTTGTTAAGACGTGGACACTCATTTCAATACCAGAGGGGAGTTTTGTCCTAGCTTGGGATGATTGCTTGAAAGATTCATTTATCTCTTTTGATAACTCGATGTCCTGGAAAGATGTTTTCAGATACAAATGAATTCAATGACATTAGCACTGAACAATCCTCTCAAACTACTTGAAAAAAGAATTCCATATTTCAAGAAAGAGTAGTCTGGAGGGCTTAGGCAAACTGTTCTGCAGAGGATGAGACTGTGTCATAAATTTTTACTTAGCTAATACTGTGACACTTAACATCTTTAGAACATAAATCAAATCAGCAAGAGAAGTGCAAGGTTCAGTAAACGAAATATATTTAGCATGAGAACATTCTTGACAATAATATTTGAACAGAAAAATGTTTATATGTATCGCATTGAACATCATGACATATTGAAGAAAAAACTGCCGCATAATAAAACGGTGCAATGTTGACTGCAAACAGTTTTTGGTTAATCACATTATTGGACATCATCAGTACCTTAAAAACAGGTATTTACAAAACTAGTTACTGTGATAGTCTATTCGACAAAATATTTATACCTTGAACATTCCTTCAAGTTTGTTGGTGAACAGACTGCCACACTCTGTTTTCAACTGTAAATGCAATAAAAAAAAAAAATCTTCAGTATGTTCCAGAAGCAAAATATTCGAGAAAGACACTAAGTAGAAGATAACTTTTACCTTAGAAATCATGGACTTCTCTGCATCAATGGATGCACTCTTTCCCAACAGTAGCCTTTTTGCAAGATCTTTCTTATAAAAGGCTTCAAAAACATCCTTGCCCTACAAGTACAGGTAAAATAACAGAAACATATGTAAGAACGGTTTCATGGAAATACCAAACAATTGTTCACATCTAACACAAGTAAATTTTCAGCTTTTTTTGGCGCACAAATGCATCAATATTACCTGTATAAATCTGAACAAAACTAAGACTTTATCAAGAGTCGCCTCCAATTCCTCCTCTGATGTACCCTTATTCCCAGCACGAAGCTTCTCATCCAAAAATTTGGCAATGAGCTCCGCAGGCCGGTTCTAGTACACAGCAAAACAGTTAATTATCAGCATTTAGCGATCATCACAACTTTATATAATCCAAGCAGAGACTAATAAAACACATTTATGCCAGGTTAAAATCAGTTTGAACCATTCTAACCTTACAAGTTAGATATACATCCAGTTAATATATTTAATCCCCCTGCAAATGCCCCCAAAAAGCTGATGTCAATTTGCCTTAATATAAGAAGTCATCCCTTCAGTAAAACATGTGCAGCATATACACTGAAGTAATTGCAGCAGTCACCAAACCAGATTCCAAATACTAACATATATAAACTCAGTCGTCCAATATTTTATTGTCATTACAAGCATCCTCTGATCAGAAAATGCAAACTGGCAAATATCCCCAGGTCATCTTTTGGGTCACAGGTTAACTTGCTAATATGGTGTCATGTCTGAATGTGTTGGATACCACCAATGTTCCCTGACACTCTAAAAGAAAATCCAGCAAACCTTTGGCCAACTCCAAATTAAATTATGAGCTTCTCAAGTCTTAATACTTAAGCTGATAATTTGAACATGAACTCTCTCTCCCAAGAGAAAGAGACTCATAACTAATCTATTGGATTAATCCTCCTTCAATAAAATTCAACATTGTATAAACCATAGTGCAGACTAGCATTATTTATTAGAGGGAAACTAGTTGATTAGAATAACCATGTTAAATCTTATCTACTTTATTTATATCAGTAATTAATGCTATGTTGATTAATTTCAATAGCAACGGGTAACAATCTTGCTAATGAAGTTTGCAGTTTTGGAAACATCTAGTACATAGACAATAGCGAGAGCTACTCATACATGATATTTCCAATTTTGAGAGAGAGAGAGAGAGAGAGAGAGAGTTGACATGTATAGCTTGAGTTGGAGAGGTAATAGAAATGATTTGTCTCATCATTACATATTACATGAGAGATAGTGCTTCAATTAATGGCAGAAAAGTATTAAAAGACAAATTTTAAAAAAATGATAATACCTGGCGCATATTAATGAGATGCTCAAAGGAATCCTTGATAGTGTTGCTAAATGCTTCGTTCTTCATAAAGCTTTCTTCCCATATTGAATCAAGAGATGCCTTAAAGTCTAATACGCTGGACACCATGTCTTTATCTTTTTCTTCATCCATGACAATGCCATGCCCAGTCTGTCTGATATATGAGCTAAGGGCTTGCCGTAATGATTCAAGGGCATTGACCCTAGAGAAAAGAGAATACATTCTTTGAAGATCCTCAATTCGATTTCCATCCATCAGCATTGTGAACCCCTGGGCAGATGGATCAGAAAAAGTAACAATCATGTAAAAAATCATTAGAGCAGCAAAGGATGACAGCACAAAAATTAGGAAGTGAACCCATGAGATACCTTATCAAGAATTGAAGATATATGGCATTCAAGAAGTTGTCTTTCTGCAGTTGCTACTAATGGCTTTCTTGTGCTCACATCCAGGTAAAGCAGGCACCTTTCATGTTCCTCATGCAATCTTATCTGCAAAACATAGACCACCCTCATGCAAACTGGTCTGCTATTGGTTTCACATTGAAATGCTAAGGAAATAAAATAAGCTAGCAGATGAAAATGTTAGGGTTCATGGCTAAAGAAAGAGGGTCCAAATTAAGATGGAAGCGTAAAGACAACACACCTCTACATGCTTCAAGTAATCTGGGACATCAGACTGCTGCATGTATTTAACACCTTCAGCAGCATAAAATTCTGATGTACGTACAAGGAACGGCTTCTCAAAGCTTTCTGAATAAATTCCTAATGCAGTGAACATCTTCAGAAGATGGTTAAGGAGAGTTCTATCAACTGCTTCACCTAATCTATTAGAACAAAAACAAAATAACAAACATTAGAAAATGAATAGAAAAAGGTCTCCAGTGAAACAATAACCGTACTTCAACCTCTTATATACTTAACTCATTCTTTGCCTTCTCTCCTATTTTCATACAGGCAAGTTGCGAAAGTTGACTCCTACAACAATAGACCCTAGCCTTGATTGCTAAAATGGTCTGGGAATCTTGTTAGTACTTCTCTAGTTCTATAAAACAGCTACACAAATGAAATCATATACCCTTCCCCCCGCGCCGCCTTCTCCCCCTTGAAACACCAGTGAAAAAGAAAAATGGAAAGAAAAGAAAGAAGTAGATCATCTATTACAAAGATGAAGACCAAAAAAATACAAAAGACTATCAAACATCACTAAGCCACTCAAGGTGAATTCAGCAGCTCATATAAAATGTCTAAGTTGAATAAGAGAGCCACCTCTTGCTACTTATTTAGGAGAAAATAAATCAAATGTTCGGCACAGAGAGAACTGGGATTTTGAATCAGAAGAGAGATTTCAAGAAATGGCAGATTTATTCACTCTATCAGTAACCGAGCCGGATCTGATCAACGTCCATTAATGATAAATCATAGATCGAACCACCGAATTGGAAAATTTTGTGTGTGTGTGTTGGGGAGGGGTGGGGAGGGGGGGGGGGGTGGTTGTGGGTGTTTGGAACTGGACTTCAGTCACAAGGCATGCAGAAACCACAATATGTAAATTACCTTCATACATCAAGAAAGAAATATCTCTATCCATTCCATAACGTGCGCACACACACACACACAAAAATGGGGGTGACTTATGCTTCACGCCCCTGCCCCCACTCCCCCTTCCTCAAGTTAAGATCTCCATATATAGACATGCAAAAAGCAACCACTAGCACAAGGATAGGCTCCTTGAATGCACCAAAAAAACTTAAAATAGAACATTTACAGGGGACGTCAATACTAATATTTGTTTAGCAATTAATCTTAATCTGTGCAGGGAAAGACATAAATATATAACCCAGGCATCATAAAGATTTATATGTATGTACATCTTTGTATATTAAAAAGAATTATACAATGAACTTTTCAATATCGAAATTACCTCTCACTCTCAATCATTTGCAGAAGGCCAAATACAGTTTTGTGTTCTACTTCTGCAGCAAGAGACAGATGTTTGCGGAAAAGTTGCAAGCCCATGTCCCACAATGAGCACACGTTTGAAGTTTGTTTCACATAGGTCCTATCAAGATACAAAGCTATACCGCGAATCATCAACATCTGGTCACAGAAATCCTGCCAACACTTTTCAACAAGAGACAAAAACACCACCAGATCTTCACTTTCGCCAACCAAAGATTGCAGAGCAGCAGATATGTGTGTTTCACACTCCTTTTCAATTCGTTGGTAGAGACTACCCCCCATCTTGTGCAGACAAAGATCGTTGACCGCCTACAGGTAACAAATTGGAAAAATTAACATTAAGATCCACTGAGTTGCAAATACAAGAAGGCAGTGCAATAGCACAAACCTGATAGAGCTTCTCCAAGTCACAGGGATCAGGCTGCTTCAACAATATGGCGTTAATAGCTGACTTCAGAGTGGCCCATGTGTTCTCTTCGAAATTTGTCGGCAGTGTCGGTTTAGCTTCAGAAAGTCATAAATGAGAAATAAATTGAAACATATCAGAGTAACATTAAGCATATTCAATAACAATTAACACACTTGTTATCAAGATAAATCATTTCCAGAGAACATAAAGAAGTACCAAAAGAAACATAACTATGCATAAAAAGAGAGGCAACAGGAGAGGTGGGTAGCGCAAATCTTACATATGGGGACTTGGGAACACTTCCAGAGATCATTTTGCAATAATAGAGCTGAGGTAGTTCAATATAACGCTGGTTGCTTCATTAATTATACTTATGCAGATTAAGCAAAATAGCAAATTCGAAATGCTTGGTTCTTATGCTTTTACAGGTTATTTTCTTCACCAGTTCTTGGCAATAAGAAGGAAGAAACTTTTGAGTACATCCATGCAAAGAGGTGAAATTTCTCTTAGTGGATGAAGAACTAGAATGAGCCTGGAGTTTTAAGCACTTTTAGCAGTGAAGTATGTTATAAGCTCATAAAAGAAAAATAATTGCAAAACGTTCTCTCTATACAACTAAGTGTGATCCTTGTTCCCAGATTTTTAATGTGATGAACAAGTAAGGCTCTGTTTAATGGTTGAAGCTGACAAAACAGAAAATTAGATTTAATCAACAACCAAAAAATTGATTGTGTATAATGTATCGCACATTTCATATTATGTTTGGAAATTTTCATGGAAAAAGTGTCATTTCTCAGCTGCCTACCTCATAATTGATTATATATAAATAATCAAAGACAGCTTTCATAATTTAAACCAAAAGGGGCCATAAATGTAACGAATCTTTTCATATCAGTTTATGCAAGTTGTCGCGCTCAGTTGTGGACTATATCTCATGCAATAGTCTCATTTTGACTACCAGGAAAACTATGTGAAACGAAGTTCATTATAGGAAGTATGAGGTTAAGTAAATGGTACGAAGAACATATACCACTTTCCCTGATTTGCATGTTGCATTTGTAGGTGTTTCGTAATCAGAAAAAACTTCTAGCAGACTCCTGTGACTTTAGAAGAACGCGATGTGCAAGAAAGTTTTCCACGCAGAACAATCTTTTGCCTCCACAACTCTCCAGCAAACATAAGGGATTGGTTCTCTCCGAGTTCTGTGTTACTATAACCCATTCCCATCTTCAACAGAGATGCATGAAAAAGCCCAAATGTAAAGTAGCCAAATAGAAAATAACTAGTTTGACAAAGAGCACAGCTTTTTTTTTGGTAGCAGGGATAACCAAAACACCGCCTATTACAAAGACCACCTCAATAACAACTTTATCAAGGATGTAAACTTTTCCAAAACTAATCCACTAGACAGCCCTTCCCTTCAGGGGCTGATCCAAATGTATCAAAGAGTCTTAACACTTTCATGAGACTTTAGCACAGGTAATGGCACATGCATTTGCTCATTAACCTCAAAAGAGTAGGTTCTCAACCTGGTCGGCAAACTTGAATCAAATTCTAGGGGTCAAAATAAGAAATTAATCTAGTTTCCCCAAAAGAAAATTTCAGTTTCCTCTTTGCTTTGGCATTTTCCCTTTTTCTCTTTGCAAATCAAGTAAAGACATACGGAAGATGCATGCCCAGCACGGAAACTAGAACCAGGTGAGGATAACTTTTCTTCCTTCAACATTCTCCTCGTTTACTAAGTGTTGTTTGTTTGAGGAAGCTGCCTCATAAATGTATCATATTACTACTTTTTCAAAATTTGTGGGATCACCCAGATGGCATGCATTGGACTCCACCTCCAACTGTCAGTGTCTCTCTACTTTCCGCTTCCTCTCTTCCCACCCAAGCATCAGAAAAGAACCCCAAAAAATAGAAAAACCACCCATTATTTCCCAGAAACATGCAACAACCAGCTTAATTGCAACAAATGCTTCTTAATGAACACAGCCTTCCTAAATGATTTATCAAACTTTTACTCCAAAAGGGGCAAAGCCACAAAACAAAAGATTTTGTCAAAGTTGTCTCCTTTATGACAGTACTATCTGATTCTTTTACCAGTACACGAGATTGGTATTAGGTCAGACCAATTTTATTCAGAGCTGAACATTTCCGTGTCAAATTCCAAATCCAAAGGCAAGAAAATTGATCATTCTAAAGAAAATCGTTGAAGTTGTTTTATCTTCACGGATAAAAAGCATGTCCCAATCGCATGAGAAGGCATGAAATAGCAATTAAAAGCTCAATGAATACATGAACTTGAATCTCAGATACTGAGAAGACTCCACTCCAGAATTATGCACATATGGCCTACTTTCTCGCAGATAATTTTCTACTGCTATAAATTACAAAGATGCTTGGATTTTATCTTTAAGAAATTGTTCAATTGGCTTCATGTCCATCCAAATCCAATAATTGCTTTTAACGCATCTTTCATCTGAACAGTCAGACCGTTAAATCTCACTTTGATCAGTGAGTTATGTGGATCAACAAGGACACCAAAAACAAAACTTTGCTTTCATTCATGTCCACCAGATGCAGCAAAGAGTTGGAACATTAGTTCCACATCCTATCTTAAAATAGACAAAATACAACAAAGATAATCCAACCCAAATCAACCCATTGCATATCCAACAATTATCTCAATCCACCTAACAAAAGAATGCAAACCCCAAACTGAATCCTTTTGAAAAAATGTACGCCAAAAGCTATATGACGCATCATTACGAGCCCTAAATCTCTAAATTTACACAACTAATCGTATCTAATATAATTCAATTAGCAATTGATTGTAGCTCAACGACCACAATTTTACAATGCTTAACATCTGCATTACACATTTTTAAACCCTAAATGCACAGAAAATTAACAAGACCCAGATCCAATTATGCTAAAATTAATCAATTTCTCTCAAAAATAAAGCTAAAATCACTAAATTTATCACTCAATTCCACCACTAAACCACAAAATCAAACATCCAAAAAACCCCAAGTGTCATATCCAACACATCACACACACTTAACAGAACAATTATACAATCTAAAACGCAGAAATTCTACACAAATTATTTTTTTCACCTCAACCAAACATATATATATAACAATTTCAGGAGAAAAAAATTAGAAATTGGTACTTAAAAATTGAACCTTTAACGAGCTTAATGACGAGCTTCTTCGCAGGCTGTGGAGGGGTAGCTTTTTTCCGCGACAAATTGGCAGCGCGTAAGGAAGGTGAAGAACCAGAGCCGCCGTCATTGGGAAGGTGACTGGTGGGATCCTCATCAATCATCGAAAATTTCTTGCTATCTTCGTCGAAGTGAACACGCGGCGATTGCTGGGAATCAAGAGAGAACGCGACGGCCTGTGACTTGGCCTTTTTCATCGCCGGAAAACGTGGTGTATTGGTGGTGGTGGTGGTGGGAGTGGTGGCTCCGCCGGCGGCGGTGGTGGTGAAAGGGGAGGCGCGTTTGTTTTGGGCGTTGGAGCTGGTGGTGGTGTGAGACATATAGATAAGTGAAAATCTATTGTAAATCTTAAGAGGAGCTCATTGTGTGTGTGTGTGTGTGTGTGTGTGTGTGTGAAAGAGAGAGAGAGAGAGAGAGAAGAGACAGAAGAGAGAGAAAGGGAAAACAAAGAGGAAAATTCAAAGGTTTATAATGCAGAGAGATGGAAAAAAGAAAAAGAGAAGGCTGTGGCCTATAGGGGTTGAGTCTGGAGAGTAAGAGAGATTACTAGCACAATTGTGATTTGTTTTATCTAAAAAAAAAAATTCTTTTTGTTTTTGTTCTTTTATCCTCTCTTAGTTTTTACCATAAAAAAATAAAAATTAAAATTAATAAAAAAAGAGAAAGAACTCATAACTGAGTGAGCTTGGAAAGTGGAGTGGCATTTTGGTACTCTGTCTTTTTCTTTTTACTTGGGGTGTTTTTGATAACTTGATATTTAATTTATCACCTAGTTTTTTTTTATTATTCTTGCAATGACCCTTTACCTTTTAATTAAATTACTCAATCTTGAAAGTTAGGTGCAATTCACTCTATATGCAATTAGATTGTTTTGGCCTTAATTGCTTTTTATAATCTCATAAATGCACCATATCATGTGTAATTTACACTTAGTATGATAGTATCCATCTCTTATCCTTAACAACTTGTATTCATAAAGAAGTTTTGAAAATCAATTGAGGATGGTTTTATTATATAGACGTTCTAATATAATAGGCAAATCTCGATAACTATAAATTAGGGGCTTTTAGTCAAATGCAAAATTGAAAAAGTTTAAGAAGAAAAAAAAATGAGTGCTAAAGTGAAGGTTTTAGAGACTACGATGAACATTGGAAAGAAGCTGTCTAGTGAATTGTGTTTTTGAGGCCATATGTTTAGTGGAGTTTTTTCTTCAAATAGGTGCTAATTTAACACAGATGTTATATTATGTAATGGTGCCTTGTTTTATGTTATGCTATTGGTGATACCATTTAACGGGGGCAATACCTATTTGTTCATTTAAGTTAAGTGTCGGTAATTGACTTCTTAAACCCTAAAGCCGTTGGCTCTAATGATATAGTAAGTGAAATGTCACGGGCAACGAGTTTCAAGACCCCCTTGGATATTGTGCTAATAGCCAAGTCCCGTTGGTTGCATTGTTTTGTAGTTCTAATGGGTATGCGATGGCAATCGATATCCGTTTTATTTAAAATTGATAAGTAATTGCTCAATAAAAACTCGATAACAAAAATCGATAAGTAATCCATTAGGGTTTGGATATTATAAAAGGAAACCAACGGATAAATCGATAGGTTTTGATTTTTAACGTTAAACAAAACCGAAACCAAAAACTCGATATATTTATGTACACTTATAATAATAAAGGACTGTTGTCCCTTAATTAAACTTAAGAGGGGAGGTGAATTAGGTTATATAGGCAATAATACAACTTTTTCGATTAGGCAATATACTAAAAATATTTAATCAAAAAACAAATTTAAGCAAATGTATACTTTAACAATATAAAGAGTGAGTGAAACAATTTATCAAACACTTAGTGTGCAGAAAATAGTACAAAGAAAGAGTTGAGAGAAAGAGATTGCAAATCGCGATTTTAGCGTGGTTCGGCCCCCGTCTAAGTCCACAACTTAAGCTTCCCGCTTAAGATTTCAACAATCTTCACTATAGTGGCTCTTTAAATATTGGTGAGTCCACAAACCAACTACAATAGTAGTTCAAGATTTGACAATAGAAAAAATCTCTTCTCAAAAATAAAGTTTTAACTCTAACACATTTGACAAGGAAATCATTCCTTTCAAAGTGTTTTAACTCCCTCTTTTGATAAGTGTTTGAGATTCACAATAAAAACTCTCTTTTAGGGTTGATAAATACAATGAATGTCTCTCTCACAATAAAGCTCACAATTTATTGCTCAAGTATAGCTCAATGACGATTCAAAGATAAAGATAATGAAAGAACTCAAGTGTAATTGCTTTGAATCAATTACTTCAAAATTTGCAGTTGAGAGCACTTAATAGAACTGAAAAAATGGTGTAATTAATACTCTCAACGTTCAAAAATAGCTATATTTTGAATCAGCATTTTTGGCCGGACCAGTCGACCCCTGTTCGCCGGTCGACCGGTCGAGAGACCCTCGTCCGGTGGACAGGTCTCGGGAGGACGACCCTTTGGCCACCGGTTGACCGGTTGCCATGGGTCGTCCGGTGGAACCAAAACTGCCCAGGTTGGATTTTAAAAGGTGTTTCTTTTGAACACTTTTTGTAAAATATTTTTCAAATATTTCAAAACAATATTTGAAAATCATTGTTGAGCATATACCATATGCAAGACCCAAAACCCCAGTCAAGTCCCAACCTGTACCCCTTATGACTTCCGTCTCCATTCTTATAACTCCATCTTCATTCTTTTGAATCTTCTTCCTTGAACTTATGGATGTTCTTCTTCCTTCTTTAGCTTGATGATCTTGGAATCGAAGTCAATCTTGATTCATTTTTACTTATGCACACTTAACAAACTCATTATATATTTATGGTTTGTAATCATCAAAACCAATATTTAGAAGCCTTTTAGGCTAACAATCTCCCCCTTTTTGATGATGACAAAACTTATCTCAAATAATAATAATGTAAGCATAATGAGTTTAAGAGAGTATTTATCATTTTGTGCAATTTTGAGTTTGTTTGAACCTAAGATATAAGTTTGTTCAAAAACTCCCCCTCAACATGTGCATACATAACAACTCCCCCCTTGATGTATGAGTTCTTTTTAGATATGCTTCTATTATTTATATTTCTCCCCCTTTTTGTCATTAGCAAAAAAAAATGAAGATCAGTCACACAACAATATTAGCTTCCTAGGTGACACTAGCAAGCAAAGAAAAGCATGTCTAGATTTGAACAACAAGCACTTGACACAAAGTCACAAAGTAAGCAAGTCATAGAAAGAAAAACTGCAAAACAATGGAGATGAAATATCAAAAACAAAGTATCAAAACAATGGAAAAGAATGCATGAAGTAAAACATGATTGTTGGAAAAAGAAAGTTGCAAAGTTTAATGAGAAAGGGGAAAGAGGAGCATCCTAAGCATTGCAGAGCAACGGGCTTAATCCTTCATAAATATCTCATAGAGCTTCTCAAACATCTTGTTCATGCCCTTCATCTCGGTCTTGACGTCATCGACAGTCAAGAATAACTAATCAACTTTTGAAGTCAGATTATCAACTTTGGTATTGACTTCTTCAAGAGTGACTGGACGGAGTCTGCTTCTTGTGGACGAACTAGCACCACCAATATCAACTCGGGAAAGACCAACATTAGCATCTCTGCCTTCAAGATTTCCTTCATCACTCTCGCTTGCAGCTTCACTTTCATCACCTTCTTCCCCAATGTCATAGTTCTCTAGATCATCAACTACTTCAGATTGAACCTTGCAGAATTGACGTTGCTGAATGTGGACAATGTCATTATTTTCACGAGCCATGGTTTGTCTATCTAGGCAATACTTGTCAAGGAGGTAGGTGGAGTCATTTAAGGGTTCAAATTGACCAATACGATCGAGACCTTTAAAACAGAACATATGACACAAGATCATCCCATAGGGCAGAGATTTCTTCTTAAAGGCCAGCATATGACTAAGTATAATGTATGGAAGGTTGATTTTTACCTTCTTGTACATGAGGTGCAGCACATAACTCGTGAAGGATGGAATGGTCCCGTCTTTTATATTGCGAGGCATGATAGATTGATTGAGGATATAGAGGAGCAAACGTTTCTCGGCACAGTTGATCTCTCTTGGGCATAAACTCTTCCAACTTTCCCGTCCCTTCCCATAGTGTAGTACACATCTCCTTGAAAGCATCTGTGTGGAGTTCACTTGGTAAGTTGACAGCGGTGTAGGGTCTGAGACCACGATGTGGAATACCAAATAAGTTAGTTACGTCCTGTTCACTTATAAAAAGGTTAACACCACTTACTCTACTTTTTATCCCCCGTACACCGACTTGTTCACCTTCTACTGCATAGGCATAGAATTCACGAACCCATAGATCACAGTTGATGTCCTCGAGTCCAAACAAGGGAAGTCATTGTTGATGACGAAGCAGTTTATGGGATGAGTAGAATCTAAAAAGTCAGAATGATCAATGCGTTTACCCCATAGTATATCATTTTTAGAGAAATCTCCTGGGGCTATGACGTACATAGGATCCCATGGATCAATGGTATGAGGCCTAAATGCAGTCCTTTGTCTCTTTGAGGCTTGTCTAGATGATGATGCCATGAGGAGATGAGAAAATTTGCAAAAGAAAGCAAGAATTTTTGGTTGGGTAATTTCGTCGAGCACTGGGTGTACAAGAGAATTTTTGAGGAATTTTGAAAAGGATTTGAAAGAGAATTGAATGAGTTGTGAAAATTAAAAGCTAGTATCTTTCGTTTGCAATGCAAGAACAGAATTGTGAAGGTGATGAGAGACAATGAAAAGCTATAGAATTTGAGTGGGAGATAATTAGGATGAGTTTTGATGAAGAAAAGATTGAGTTTTGAATGAATTTTGAGGTTTTAAAGCTTTTGCTAGTCAGTGTTGCCACCGGACGAGGGTGAGCACGCCGGTCGTCCGGTGTCATACCCTCGTCCGCCCGAGGCACGTTCACCGGTCGACCGGTGGAAGACCCCTCTTCCGGTGGTGCACTTTATGTCAGAAAGTGCAATACACCCAAAAAAAACTTCAAGTTACATTTTTCAACACATTTTAAGCATACCTAACTCTCTTCTTATGACACAAAATTGATTCTCATGCAATGGTTTGGTAAAAATATCAGCTAATTGATTCACGAAATCAACAAAGTTGAGAACAACATCTCCTTTTTGAACATGATCGCGAATGAAATGATGCTTAATTTCAATATGTTTTGTTCTGGAGTGTTGAATGGGATTTTTAACAAGATTAATGGCACTTGTATTATCACATTTAATAGGCACACTATCGTAAACAAGACCATAATCAAGCAAATTTTGTTTTATCCAAAGAATTTGTGCCACACAATTTCCAGCAGATACATATTCAGCTTCAGCCGTAGAGAGAGTTACACTATTTTATTTTTTACTAGACCAAGAGATTAATGAATGTCCTAGAAATTGACAGCATCCACTATTACTTTTTCTATCTACACGATCTCTTGCATAATCCGTATCCGAATACCCTATCAGTTCAAATGAGGTGTCTTTTGGATACCATAGTCCTAAATCTATAGTCCCCTTAAGATATCTAATGATTCTTTTTACAGCATTTAAGTGAAACTCTTTAGGACATGATTGAAAACGAGCACATAAGCACACAACAAATACGATATCGGGTCTAGAAGCAGTTAAATAAAGAAGGCTTCTGATCATACCTCGATATTATTTTTCATCAACCTTGTTACCTTCCTCATCTTTGTCATGCTTGATTGATGTTGACATTGGTGTACTCATTTCTTTTGCTGACTCAAGCCCAAATTTTTTGATAAGTTATCTAGTGTACTTGGCATGATTGATGAAAGTACCTTCTTGCGTTTGCTTGATTTGGAGTCCGAGAAAAAAATTCAATTCTCCCATCATACTCATCTCAAATTCCTTGTACATACACTTAGAGAAATGCTCACAAAGAGATTCATTAGTAGCACCAAAGATTATATCATCAACATAAATTTGTACAAGCAATATATCTTTGCCTTTTGTTTTGACAAAGAGATTGGAATCTAATTTGTCTCTAGTGAACCATTTTTCAAGCAAATAGTTGTTAAGTCTATCATACCATGCTCTAGGTGCTTGATTAAGGCCATATAATATCTTATCCAGTTTATATACATGATTTGGCAAGTTAGAGCCCTCAAATCCGGGTGGTTGTTTCACATATACTTCTTTCTTAAGATAGTCATTTATAAAGACACTTTTTTTACATCCATTTGATATAATTTAAAGTTCATAAAACATGCAAAAGTAAGAAGCATACGAATGGATTCAAGTCTAGCCACTGGAGCAAAAGTCTCATCATAATCTATCTCTTCTTCTTGATTATACCCTTGAGCCACTAGTCTAGCTTTGTTTCTAGTTACAACTCCGGATTCATCTAACTTATTTCTAAAAACCCATTTTGTACCAATTATGGGATAGTCCTTAGGTTTTTCAACTAGATGCCACGTTTTACTTCTTTCAAATTGATTTAATTCTTCTTGCATGACAACTATCCAATCTTCATGATCTAAAGCTTCTTTAACATTTTTAGGCTCTACTTGAGAAAAAAAAAAAAGCAACATGTTCACAATATGCATTTAGATTAGAGCGAGTTCTTACTCCCTTTGAAGGATCACCGAGAATTTGGTCATTTGGGTGATCTCTTACAAACTTCCAACATTTTGGTAGATCATCATTTGTTGTCACTTCTTGGTCATTTTGCATTGGTTGTACATTTCCTTGTGGATTTTCTAGAGTTTCACCATCATTTGAGGTTTGACCTTCTTCAACATTTGTTTCCTTTGAATCTCTTGAGGTCCCTTCGTTGCCGATGGTTGTAGGTAAAATTTGAGTGTCAACTTCGGAAACACCTACATCATCATCATTCTTTCTCTGAGCGAAATGATTAGTTTCATCAAAATCCACATGCATAGACTCTTCGATAAGTATGTTTCTTTTGTTAAAGACTCTATAAGTTTTACTTCTTGAAGAGTAACCCATAAAAAGTCCTTCATCCGATTTCAAATCAAATTTACCAAGATGTTCTTTTGTATTAAGGATGAAACACTTACAACCAAACACTTTAAAATGAGATACATTTGGTACTCTATCTTTCCATAATTCATAGGGTGTTTTCTTTAAAAAAAGGTCTAATTAGCACACGATTTAACACATAACATGCGGTATTTACGGCTTCACCCCAAAAGTATGTTGGCAAGTTATTTTCTTTCAACATCATTCTTGTCATTTTTTGTAGTGTTCGATTCTTCCTTTCTACTACCCCATTTTGTTAAGGAGTTCTAGGAGCCAAAAAATTATATTCAATGCCACGTTCTTCACAATAATCCATAAAAGATGCATTTATAAATTCGGTGTCTTGGTCACTATGAATGCAATTTATGTAATAGCCTTTCTCATTTTGCACTTTGTTACAAAGTTTAGCAAATTCATTGAAAGCATCATTTTTATGTGCAAGAGGTCTTACCCATGTGAATCTAGTGTAATCATCTATAATAATATAGACATATCTAGATCCACCTAGACTTGTCACATCCATTGGACCAAATAGATCCATATGTAATTTTTGTAAAGCTCTTGATGTGGTTACCTTGCTAATTATTTTGAATGATGTCTTATGTTGTTTTCTAAATTGACACGCATTACACAGATGGTCTTTTTGAAATCTAGTCTTAGGAAGACCTATGACAAGTTCTTTTCTCGAAAGCTTAGCAAGTAAATCCATATTAGCACGACCAAGTCTTCTATGCCATAACCATGAATCTTCATTAATGGTAACTAAGCATGTCACATTTTGGCACTTCAATTCATGAAGATTGATTACATATACATTATTACATCTATCTCCAACAAATATTAATTTATCATCTTTATCATACACCATGCAACAAGTAGGTAGAAATTCAACTCTAAATCCATTATCACAAAATTGACTTATACGTAGTAAATTATGCTTAAGACCTTTAACATACAAGATATCATGAATAGAAAGATAGTTTATATCTCCTATGCTACCCTTACCAATGACTTTGCCTCATTCATTTCCTCCATAGCTAACTTTACCTTTGAAGTTTCTGTCAATCTCATAAAAGAAAGATGTATCTCCCGTCATATGCCTTGAGCACCCACTATCAATAACCCAAGTATCTTCATATTTCATCTTTAGAGCAACCTATCATTTATAGAAACAAATCAAGTTCATTTTGGTCCCCAAGGTTCTATTGGGTCCTTTTGTATTACTACGAAGTCCTAACACATCTAACAACCCATTTGGGTCCAAGCCATAAAATAATATGAGAATCTCTTCCCACCATGTTTCTAAATCTATATCGTGATGCATTGTGACCAATCTTCTCACAATAAGTGCATCTTTTAAACGATCATCTTGATGTTGAGGCTTTATTCCAAGAGGATGATGCTTTGACAAAATAATTTTGCAACCCTTTTTGATATGGCTTATAGCCAATTCCCTTTTTGTCAAATTGTACTTTTTGTGATTCTTTTAATGGTGGATGGACAATTGAGGATTGAAAAGCTTTTACAAAAATGGTTTTTGAAGACTTTGGTTTAAAAAATGGCTCATAGCCAATTCCACCTTTGTCGAGTGGTGATTTTTTAGAACCAAGAATTTCATCCAAGGCCTTTGTTCCTTTTGAAAATCTAGCTAGATCATTTTGTAGGCCAAGAACTTGTTTTTCAAAATCTTTGATTTCTAATTGATTTTTGGACTTTAAATGATAGATTCACACATTTCTTTGGTAAGAGTATGATTTTCATCTCTAAGTTCGTTAATTTGCTTTTGAAGTTCATCATTTTCTTTCTGAAGATTCTTTACTTTTGAATGTGCAAGAAGAAAGCTGTCATGTAGTTTTGAAAATTCATTTGTTAGTTCCTCAAATGTACGTTCATCATCATTAGAAGACAAAGAAGAAGATACATCACAAGATGAATAAGTTACCTCACATCTCTAGCCATGAAGCACACAAAGTTGGCTACTTCGGTTTCGCTTCCACTTTCATTACCGGTTGATACATCATCCTCAACGCACACCTTCATTGCCTTTTGCTTTCCTTTGATCAATTTTGGACATTTTGCTCTGATGTGTCCCGGTTTGTCACAATTGAAGCATTTTATCTCTTCTTTGGTCTTTTCTAATTTTTCTTTGAATCTTCTCTTGACTTTGTTGTTGATGGGATTTTCTCTCTTCATCTTTTTGTATTTCAAGAACTTCTTAAAATTATTTGCAAGAAGTGCAAGTTCATCATGATCGCTATCATCTTTGTCTTCATCACTCGATTGAGATTGAGAAATGACAGCAAGTGATTTCCTTGTCTTCTTTTCTTCTTCATCTCATATTTTTTCTTGATTTAATACAAGTTCCTCCGTTTCAAGGTTGCAAATGAGCTCATGCACCATAATCATGGAGAGATCAGTTAATTCTCTAATAGATGTCACATTTGGTTTGTATTCATTTGAAAGAGTCATAAGAATCTTCCGGTTTAGTTTTTCATTTGGATACTTTTTCCCAAGAGCACTTAAGTTGTTTACGATTGTGGAGAATCTTTGATGCATTTCATTTAGTGATTCTCCGGCCTTCATACGAAACAATTTATACTCATGAATGTGAAGATCAATTTTGGTATTCTTCACTTGAGGTGTTCCTTGATAAGACATGTGTAGCATCTTCCAAATCTTGTGAGCAGTTTCACATTGACTCACACGACTATACTCGATTTCGTTTAGAGCACAATAGAGAATGTTCTTGGCTTTTGAGTTCTTGGTCATCATACTAATGTCTTGATCATTGAACTCTTTCCTTTCCTTGGGCACTTGAACGGTTTTGACTTTCTCAACTCTACTTGTACTTGGGACATCTTTAACCGTTACCTCCTTCATTGGAACATAAGGACCATCTTCTACTAGTGACCATAAAGCATAGTCAACGGATTGTATGTATGTCTCCATCTTGTTTTTCCAATAATTGAAATTTGTACCTATAAATAATGGAGGCCAATTAGTAGAGTAACCTTCAAAATAAGGAGAAATAGTATTGTTTGTCATTTATCTTTTCTTTGCTAGATATTAAGCTATATGCAAAGTCCTAGCTCTTGATACCACATGTTGTTCCTTAATTAAACCTAAGAGGGGGGTGAATTAGGTTATATAGGCAATAATACAACTTTTTCAATTAGGCAATATACTAAAAATATTTAATCAAAAAACAAATTTAAGCAAATGTATACTTTAACAATATAAAGAGTGAGTGAGGCAATTTATCAAACACTTAGTGTGCAGAAAATAGTGCAAAGAAATAGTTGAGAGAAAGAGATTGCAAATCGCGATTTTAGCATGGTTCGGCCCCCGCCTAAGTCCACGACCTAAGCTCCCCGCTTAGGATTTTAACAATATTCACTATAGTGGCTCTTCAAATGTTGGTGAGTCCACAAATCAACTACAATAGTAGTTCAAGATTTGACAATAGAAAAAATCTCTTATTAAAAATAAAGCTTTAACTCTAACATATTTGACAAGGAAATCATTCATTTCAAAGTGTTTTAACTCCCTCTTTTGATAAGTGTTTGAGATTCACAATAAAAGCTCTCTTTTAGGGTTGATAAATACAATGAATGCCTCTCTCACAATAAAGCTCACAATTTCTTGCTCAAGTATAGCTCAATAATGATTCAAAGATAAAGATAATGAAAGAACTCAAGTGTAATTGCTTTGAATCAATTACTTCAAAAATTGCAGTTGAGAGCACTTAATAGAGCTGAAAAAATGGTACAATTAATGCTTCCAACATTCACAAACGGCTATATTTTGAATCAGCATTTTTGGTCCGACCGGTCGACCCTTGTCCTCTGGTCGACCGGTCGAGAGACCCTCGTCCGGTGGAGAGGTCTCGGGCGGACGATTTTTTGGCCACCGGTCGACCGGTTGCCATGGGGTCGTCCGGTGGAACCAAAACTGTCAGGGTTGGGTTTTAAAAGGTGTTTCTTTTGAACACTTTTTGTAAAACATTTTTCAAATATTTCAAAATAATATTTGAGAATCATTGTTGAGCATATACCATTTGCAAAACCCAAAACCCCAGTCAAGTCCCAACCGGTACCCCTTATGACTTCCGTCTCCATCCTTATAACTCCATCTTCATTCTTTTGAATCTTCTTCCTTGAACTTATGAATGTTCTTCTTCCTTCTTTAGTTTGATGATCTTGGAATCGGAATTAATCTTGATCATCCTTACTTATGCACAGTTAACAAACTCATTAAACATATTTATGGTTTGTAATCATCAAAACCAAGATTTAGAAGCCTTTTAGGCTAATAGTTTTTAGGATCAAGCGCTTACCACTGCGCCAAAAGCTATAGCTGTTAGCCAAGGTGCAACTTTATTTCCTTATTATGGCAGGTCAGAACCCCGCGTCTATCCGTGCTGCGAGCGGGCCTAAGGCACTTTGCAATGCCACTGCATAGTCTCCCTGACCACCAGCGCACCGGCAGGCTGGGCTGTCAAGCACTGATACCACTCCCCGTGATAGCGAATCCCTAAGGGTGATCGCTGGTATCCCTGGCCAATAAGGACTAACTAAAATAATAAAAATTTGAACTAAACTCAATTAAAAATGTGAACTAAGCTCAATTCAAAGAGATAGGCTACGCCTATTAGACCAATACTTATACTCTTAACAATTGTCAACTTTACTTGCCAAAGCGCAAGAAAATATATTACTCACTCGGCGCTTGGGAATGAATTTCTTTTTGCATAACTTCTTGATTTTGATTTTTGCTCATAAAATTATTATATAATTTATTTCAAGTTTTATCATTGCTTTGGATTCTTTTATTTTTGATTTCTTTACAGTTAAACTAATTTTTCTTATATTGTTTAGGTTTTTTTATTTAAACTAATTTTTTATAGTTAAACGGTTACAATTAACCACGGTTTTTTGAATCCTTAACGGTTACGGTTATGGTTGCTGGTTTTTGAAAACCGTTAGGTTTTGGTTATAGTAATGGTTATTGGTTTACTAAACGGTTTTGGTTACGGTTTTGTCATTTTTCACGGTTATCCAAACCGTTGCCATTCCTAGTATATTTTATATTGATAAATATTATTGGTTTCTCTGGACCTTGTTTTGTCATGCAAATGTTTGTCGACCATATGGGAAGGTGTATCTCAGCCCTTAACCTCCAAGGCCTAGGATCGGAGCTATATAGACTTTTTGTTACATGTACCCAATCTCAAATGGTATCAGAGCCAGCCACGCGTCATACCATGAATAGATGACGACTTGTGTGCTTCGGTGGATCCAGTGTCATAGGTTAGCTGGTGTTCATGTGTGACACTCTAAGGTCAATGTCCCTCCGCCAATGCTACATGGGTTGTGGGTGAGTCCTCACACTTAACGTCCCCTTGAGATATATATATATATATATATATATATATATATATATATATATATATATATATATATATATATATATTGTGTAAAAAATAATAATAAGTTATGGGAGGTGAAAAAATAATGTGAAATATCTTATTATTACTTTTTAACCAACGATCCTTTTCAATTATTTTTTTTTTCTCAAGTTGAAAATGATATGTTTTATATTTCTGCTGAGTAAAAGGAAAGATAGAGGAGATAAAAATATATAAAAAAAAATTGGACAGTCTTCATCAAACATACGATTGGAGGGTGACTTCTTACCCAATGGAGCTGAAATTTGGTAGCAAGTTTCTATAATCTGAACAGTACATATAGTTTTGGAGCTCAGTACAACCTTTTTTGTTGCATGTACAATAGCCTATTTTATTGTTATTTTTATGTATAGATTATTGTTTTAATTTATACATGTTATACTTAAAACTTTTTTAATCTTAATTTGAATTGGAATTCTAATTTGTTATTTGTTGAATAGAGCATGAATAAATTTTTTAAAAGAAAATAAATTTCTAAACAACAATTTTCCTCTATATCTAATGAAATAGACTTTTTCTATTTACGATGCCTAGTTATCTCTTTTATGTATGTTATGTCATTACTATACTCAGGGTACTTATGCATTGAAGACTTTATTTGTACTATAACGTGATTAAATTGAGTATTGGTTTCGTTATATATATGTGATATATCATCACCAAAAACTTATATTTGGCATAAAACCAATATTTTTTTATTTATTTATATGAAAATTTATACATAAATGAGTGTCTTGATTCTTGGTTACTCTCTTCGTCACTATAGTATTGTAGTGTCCACTCTAACCTTGGTACTTGACTTCGCCACTACCAGGTGGCTAGTACCTTTTTTGCGCGAACTATTTAAGAGGACTGCCCTTTGTGTTTGGGCAATCTATAGGAAGACTTGTCTATTCTCAGGCAGCCAAGAGAGCTCACCCATTCTAGGGACATCGTGTGGGTTGATATTCCCATTCTCAGGAGTTTATGCTTCGGGATTCACTTATCGTGCACCTCATTGTCGTCCGTTTATTCTATGATTGCATTACTTCCTAGTGTTGTGTCACGTCGAACATTTCTGATGATGAATTCTTGTTCAGTTGGCATGTACTACAAGGGTAGTCCAGATGTTGGAGTACAACGATGCAATTAATATTGGAGATGTGTTGATTGAATATGCTATTTTTTTTCTTTAAAATGGAGGCACAACCAGCTACCGAGGAATAACTCTGTGAGTAGTCATCCCTTCTTTGTCTCTAATGATGAAACTGATGAGATCATTCGGAGGAGCATCCAAGATATACCCACCATGAGGTTGAGAAAGGCCAAAATTTTCCAGCCAGTCAACACACATATTAGCCTCGTGGAAGACATGACTCACATGGAATCCATTCTCTCTTTGAAGGATGTCTTTGCACTTGTGGATCAAGGGACTCAGGGGACTGTGGGAAGGGATTTCCTCTTGAACCAAGCCTAAAACAACTTGTGAGTCAGTTTCAATGGACAGATTTTTAATACCCAAACTCACCGCCAAATGCATACCTTCAGAAAGGGCAGTGAGCTCCGTCGTATTGTTAGTCGTGATCCCCAGGTTAACGACAAAACCTATGAGCCAATCACCTATATCTTTCCGAATGATGCCTCCTGCTGCTACGAGACCCGAGTTACCCTTAGAACATCCATCCACATTAAGTTTTTGACTGTCCACCTGAGGTTTGACCCAACCAACCCTGACCCTACAATGGGAGACCCGACATCTAGCTTTATCAGACACCGCATCAATAACTTTGTGGGCATACCGCTTAATGAACTCAATTTTATCCTTCACACTTTTCCCATTCCTCTGACCATGAACAGATTTGTTATGCCATCTCCAAATACACCACAACACCACTACAAAAACAATATTCCACGGCCAAAAAGTATAGACTTTATTCTGCAAATTCAGCATCATCCATTCTTGTAAACCTTTTGTGAAGAAAGAACCGTGCAATCCAAGGGAAAGTCTTCGCCATATGGGTTGAGCCCTATTACAATCGCGAAGCACATAAAGAACTGTTTTGCTGGCTATACCACAAACATGACAACTAGCATCAGTTGTAATGGTTATCTTGGCCAAGTTGAACCAGCAAGGGAGCCTAACCTATGCAGCTTGCTACAAAAAATGTTGGATGCGGCTCGAACACTTCAACTTCTATATGAGATCCCAATTGAAATGAGGAAAAGATAACAGGGGAACCAGGAGGGAGTATGCCGAGCCAACGTTCAAGCTTCCTTCCGAATCTTACCACCAAGCCATGAAATCTTCCATATTGCTGTGGATATCTACACGGATACTAGCCATATTAAACAGAATGTTTCCCGGAATGTAGGTTTGAAAGGCTTCTCAGTTCCAATCCCCATCATCTTTGATAACGTCTTTGAATTTCCAAGAAAGATGGTAGTCTAAAACTGTATGACAAGTTACATTAATAAGAGCCAATGTTCCAATCCACCAATCCGTCCAGAAATTAACTTTATGCCTGTTGCCAATGACCCATTTCAGACCTTTCTTAAGCGTCTCTAGACCCTTCATAATATTGCGACACAGAGTTGAGTCAGCAGACTTGTTAGAATATTGAAGGATGTCGTCCTTGAAATATTTCACCTTTAACGCTTGTACCCAAAACAAGTTAGAATTAGTGAGAACATGCCACCCAAGTTTGGAGAGCATAGCTTCATTAACGAATCTGACCCTTCTTAAACCCAATCCACCATACTTTTTAGGTTGACATAGTCGCTCCCAATCCACCCAATGAACCTTACGTTTGTCGCTTGTCGACCCCCAGACAAGGTTTGTTTGAAGCTTGTCAATTTCTTTGCAAGTCTGAATAGGAAACTTAGCCGTGTGCATAGTATAATTGGGTATGACCGCTAAAACTGAATTAGCCAAAGTAACTCTCTCCGCCATAGATAAGGTCTTCTTATTCTATCCCGCAAGTTTGGACTGAACCTTCGCAATCACACTCTTATAGGAACCTTGAATGACTCGAGAATGCATAACCGGTACCCCTAAATAATTGCCCAAAGAGTCTGAACAACGGATACCACACAGCCTACTAATCGATGATGTAACATCCGGCCCCACGTTATGTGAGACGAAAATAGAGGACTTCGCAGCATTGATGGACTGCCCTGAATATCACGCCCCAACTCGACCCCTCCTATAATCAGTTAGGATGCCACGGAATTTCAGCAGTATAATGACAGTGAATAGGATACCGAGGCTCTAAACCAACCTCAATAGGACATCATACATCAACTCCATAAACCATACAACAAACAACTTCTCAATAATATAACAACATACATCATAACAATATTATACAATAAACATTTCTCGTTATATGCCTCCGTTCCAACATAATACATGAACCCTTAATATACATTACAAAAATATATTGAGCCAATCTAGCAACCTAATCATAAACAAAAGAAAGGCTACTAAGACAGCATCAATTAATTCATTAACTTTTCAACATCTTATACATTATAAACTACAAAGCATATAAAAGTCTACTATGTTAATTTTCAAGATAATAAAACAGTACAACATCAAGGATAAGACTCCGGAACATAAGACTCATCCACATAAGGCACATTTTCCTCTTCAGGAGGCACGTACCCGTAATCCTGCGAAAGTACACCTGTAGGCATGCAATAATAGAGAATGAGCTTATATAAAATAAGCCCAGTGAGGATCCGATAGATCTTGAGCAAGGTTTACTAAGCTCCTTGGAAATAATCCTTTGAGCAAGTAAACACACAATAACATCAATAATACTATTATCACATAACTATAATGACCAATCAATAAAGGATACACTAGTTGGTGTAGCTCCAAACGCCTTCACGATCATAACAGCCTTCTTGTGACTCCCATAAACTCACGCACCCGAGGTACCCCACTAGCCTCACCCTCCATGACACCTCCGTCATGCGAGCTGGAGGTAGTCTCTGGTAGTCATGCCGTTATCAACCCGACAATCCGATGTTGCCCGATAGGTGGCACACACATACCAAAGACTCAGGAATAATAATAAACATCAATCATTCACAGGAGGAAAGTCTAGCAGAACTGCCTACCTCCCGGCATCAATCATCAATCAATAATCATCAATAATCATATTATCATCATAATAACATCAATAATCAATTTAACAACAAATAACTGAGTTAGATGACAAAGTAGGCCATCCAACCGAACATGCATTAAACACACAATCAAACCCTAGTTTATCCATCGTCAACTCACAATTCAATAACTCAAACCACACTCGATCAACTAAAGGCATAATCTAACATTTTAAAGAAAGACAACCTAAACTTCAAATAATCATATCTTACATTCTACTAATCCAAACAACTCCAAATCAGTTTCTATCACTCACCCAATCAATCAACTACATTAGCCCCCTCGGAAACCAACCAAAACACATCCAAATCATGCCCAACAGCCCTAAAACCCTAGTGTGTCATGGCTGAAATTTTTGGATTTTAGCACGGACATCACAATCGAAAATTTGGCATTACAACGGCGCTACCACGTAATTATCAAACTTTTAAAAATCGACGGCAATCGATTCCGATCAACACAACACAAAATAATCAACATTTAGCAAATTAATCAACTTTAAATACCCGAAAAATAATAATTATGCTACAACCGTTCAAATCTCGTAGGATTTCATATAAATAATCCATAACATGCATAGAGCAATAATCTAACATCAGATTAACATTCTAACAGTTCGATATTCAATTCTACGCAAAAACACAAAAGATGAGTTTTGAGATCTAGAATTTTTCTCTCACCTTTGATGCGATATAAGCCTAGGAATGCGTGCAATGCGTGCCCAACAAGGGGAATCCAACTCGGCATGAAATTCTACGGACAAAAACTAGGTTTTTCTTTGAAATTTTGCTTGGAAAACTTTGAAGAAAAGCTTTGGTTTCTCTCCTATGGTCTCTCGGCCATATGTGTGAAAATGAAAGTTTTTTGTGCTATTGCAATGTGTGTTGATGATATATGCATAATAGTCAACATTTTAAATGAAAGTCAAAGTTGAAATTTTAGTATTTTTAGTGTTTTCTTGACTTTAAATGCATTTTCTTGATCACCAAAGTTCAAAACAATTATTCAAAACTCAAGATAGTTCAAGTAGATTATTTTTAGGTGACAAGAAGTTTTACAATCAAACAATTTCACTCGAGTCGGCTTAAAACTCGATTTTCGCAAAAGTCGGTGTAAAAACCCTAATAAATTCCTAAGCCGATTTTAAAACCGTTTTAATCAAACACAGGTCTATTAAAGTCCGTGGACTAGGTCTAGAAGGGTTAAAAAGACCAGTTTCAAAATTTAGCGGACGTGTTTCGAAAATACTATTTACTGAAAATCGACGATAAAATTTATAACTCCGTTTTTTATAAAAATTTTATGAATGCACATTTAGCATGTTCTAGGAGTATTGATATCAAAATTACCACATTCTAAGTCACATAGCATATAGACATGTTAATTCACGCAAAACGAGATAAAGCACGCAAAACGAAATAAGACAGAAAAGTGGGGTTTCACATTCTCCCTCCCTTAAAGAAATTTCGCCCTCGAAATTCTTACTTGATGTATTGAATAAATCTGGGTACTGCTGCTGTATCTGATCTCGTCTCTCCTAAGTCGCTTCCTCAATGCCGTGATGCTTCCACAACACCTTAACCATCAGAATCTTCTTCGACCTCAACTCTCGTTCCATCTGATCAAGAATACGAATCGGATGCTCGTCATAAGTCAGATTCTCACGAAGCTGTAACAGCTCTGGCTCAAGAATATGAGAAGGATCCGGATTATATTTTCGCAAATTAGACACGTGAAATACATTGTGGACATTAGAGAAGTTCTCTAGTAAAGCCAACCGATATACCAACTTACCAACCTTGCCGGTAATCTCAAACGGCCCAACAAATCTCGGACACAGCTTACCACCTTTACCATAACGAGCAAACCCCTTACGAGGAGACAATCTCAAGAAAACCCGATCTCCGACTGCAAACTCCAAGTCCCGACGACGCTTATCAGCATAACTCTTGAATCTACTCTGCGCCATAAGCATTCTCTGCCTGATCAACTGAACATTCTCAATCTTCTCAAGAAGCTCTGGCATGATAGTCAGATCAATTGTCTTCATCTCCCCTACCTCGTCCCAATATAAAGGTGAACGGCACTTACGACCGTAAAGAGCTGCGAAAGGTGCCATCCCAATAGTAGCTTGATAACTATTGTTATAGGCAAACTCGGCAAGGGGTAGATGTTTCTCCCAGTTTTTTCCCGAAGTCCAGAACACAAGCCCTAAGCATATCTTCCAGAATCTGAATAGTCCGCTCAGACTGACCGTCGGTCTGTAGATGATACGCTATACTGAAGTTCAACTAAGTACCCAAGGTCTCCTGAAGTTTCTCCCACAAACGAGAAGTAAATCAAGGATCTCGATCTGAGACAATACTAGATGGAATCCGTGAGTCTAACAATCTGATCCAAATAAAGATCCGTCAACTTTGTAACCTCATCTCCTATCCTCATCGAAATAAAATGAGCTGTCTTCGTCAAACGATCCACGACAACCCAAACTGCATCATTACCCCTCGGTGTTCTAGGCAAACCAGTGACAAAATCCATCGTAATATGCTCCCACTTCCACTCTGGTATAGCCAACGGCTGAAGCAACCTTGCAGGTCGTTGATGCTCGGCTTTCACCCTCTGACAAGTCAAACATCTAGATACAAACTGAGCAACCTCTCTCTTCATATTATTCCACCAGTAATGTTGCTTCAAATCCTGATACATCTTGTTTCCACCGGGATAAATAGTATACTTAGAATTATGAGCTTCTTCCAGAATACCTCGCCTCAAGCCCGGTTCATCGGGAACACAAACCCTGTTCCAAAACCAAAGAATACCGTCCTCATGCAGTTTAAAGTTAGACTGATCATCTGTGATCTGATCCTTGATCTTCTAAAATTTAACATCAAGATGCTGAGCTTCCCTGATCTGAGACAGCAATAAAGGTTGAATACGGAGATGTGAACACATCACCCCAACCTGAGTCAACTCCGGTCTCCAATAAGTGAATTCCTCAAGAATCTCCCATTTTTTGACAGCTAAACAAGCAACACTCACCTTCCGGCTGAGAGCATCTGCTACAACATTTGCCTTGCCAGGCAGATAATTGATAGAACAATTATAATCTCCAAGAAGTTCCATCCACCTCCGCTGGCGCATATTCAACTCCTTCTGTGAGAACAAGTACTTCAGACTCTTATGATCAGTAAAAATCTCGAACTTACTGCCCCACAGATAATGACGCCACTTCTTCAGTGCGAAGACAACTGCTGCCAACTCAAGATCATGAGTCGGATAATTCACCTCATAACGCTTCAACTTCCGGGAAGCATAGGCAATAACTCGGCCATCCTGCATAAGAACACATCCCAAGCCCTCCTTGGATGCATCGCTATAAATAACCATATTATCGGTCCCCTCTGGTAAAGCAAGTACTAGAGCAGTAGTCAACCTCTTTTTCAACTCCTGAAACCCACTCCCTGAATCCCTGCAAAAACGATTCAAAGAATCGAGGACTACTTCCACTTGAGACGTGGAAGCTTCTGCAAAAAGAAGCAAGTCATCAACGAAAAACAAATGGGAAATAGAAAGGCCAGTTTTACTTACAGAGATAGGTCGCCAAAAGTTGTCATTCACTGATTTGTAAATGCTTTGAGAAAGTTTTTCCATGCATAAAATGAAGATATAGGGCGACAACGGATCCCCTTGTCTGTTGCCTAGCTTGTTGGCACATGTTCTTGTGCAAAATTCAAATGCCAACAAATGAAGTCCATAATGAAGGCATTTTGCAAAATTAGGTGAAAGAGTTTATCACAAGTATAGAGTTTCAAAGACCCCAGTGTGTACTGTATTGAGAGCCAAGTCCTACTAATTGAATTCTTATGTTTGCTTTAAATAGTGCCCAAGCAAATGAAAACAACCCTTTTCATGGATAAAACATCAATATTTGAACTTTTACAATGTCTAGGATTTGAATTTTTATCAATGAATATATATCTTACTTATGTATTACTTGTTAATTGATTGTTATGTTCACTAATAGCTCCTTCACCAATATGATGGAATTGAACATAGAATGGTCATTTCAGTTCCCTAAGGCTTATAATGAAATTGCACTAAACCATGACAACCATTAATGCTTGCATTTCTTATAGGAGTTTACTAGTGGTGGATCTCACCCTTAAGGAAATAATATTGCCCATTTCATGAACGTCAATTATCAATCTCACAAATCTTTCTTCCTTTAGTATTTAATATTACTTTTTACTATTATTTTTTTGTTTCTGATATTAATTCTTACTTTTGTTCGGAAATAATGTTACGGACAAATTTAAAATATTTGCCGCCAAATCCATTGTCCGCATAACGTGATTACCATTACAAAGGCCGTTGCTATAAAGTCGTCGCTAGTGTGACGTTGTTAAATTCGTCGCCAAAGGTCGTCATTAAATCTGTGGCCGTCATAACGTGACAACCGTCACTAAAATCATTGCAAATAAGCTGTTGCTAATGCTATCGCAATGTTGCATGTTGCAAACCTACCGTCGCTATATTTTTAATTTTAAAAAAAATTGAAAAAAATAATTAAATTTACAAATTAAATATATAATTATATAAATTTCAAAATGTTTATAAAAAAATTCAAAAATTTTACAAAAGCAAAATACTAGCTCTATCCACTATGTGGACGGTGAAGAGATGATAATCTTTCCATCTACTCTAAAGTCTTGCTGACTAAATTATGAGAAAATCCATGTTACTAGTACTCATTGGAAGATCCCTCTATGCAAGAGGCTTGAATGTAAGGTTTAAACTATATAGTCGACTAAATTTAGTTTGCAAATATTAGTATAGTTTTGTTAGATGAGTTTTTGACTAATGTTAGTTTAGAAATATAGGATCATATTAGCATAGTTGAGGGTCTTTCTTTTTCTCTTTCCTCGAGTTTGGCTTGAGTAGGTACCATGCTATGGCTCTGTTGCTCTTAAACAAATTTTCTCTTTCTATTTAAAAAAAAGCTGGCACTTTCTCAATAGAAAATTTTAGCATGCAAGATTGTATAAGAATCATGTTACGTTTAACCCTTTAGACTAATGTTACCGGTGATAATAAATTTAAGGAGTCAAAATTTTTATTTTCTCGAAATTACTTTCCTACAACCAAACAAGAAATTCAAGTTGAGACATTTTTACTTAAAAAAAAAACAACTAATCATCCTTTTATAATAAAACGTAGAAATAGATGGAAAATTAAATCTTAAAAAACTTTCAAAACATTAAGTAGAAAAAAGAAAATTGTATCCGCTAGTTTGATCCAAGATTAAACTAAGTTTATGTTGGATAACTTTCTAAAAAGGTTCATCTTAATAATCCATATGAGCTTAGCAGATTATACTACTAGTCTGAGAATAACCACAAGGTTGATTCTGCAAATTAAAGTCTCAAGCTTTTCGATTAATAAAGAAAAATTACTATTTCTATCCATCACTGAAGTATTTTAATTCTACTTCAGATTCTTCATGAAAATTGAAATTCATAAAAAGAGACTGACCTTTTTATGGAAAAAAAATTTGCCCTAGATGTCTTTGTGAGCGTTCTTGTTCCACTGTTGGCATGGAATCACGGACTACAATACATAAATTGTAGACTTTGGCTCACAATCTAAATGCCTTGGTACATGTAGAGAATTTTGAGAGAGATTGTGAGTGAGAGAGTAGAGAAAATTTATTTTTTTCTTGGGAACAAAATATCATTCTTAACTTTTCACTTACTTATCCCAATTGGATCGGGTCAGCCCATCTTGGGCGACGCATGACCCGATTTTCAACAATCACAAATACAAAATTTGATCTTGATATGTTATAAGCAAAAGTAATCTTACTGGAATATTGTTAGAGGTAGAAATTAGCAAAAATTGGTTAATTATCTCTTTTGCTAGTACACCATAATGGTTGAGGGGAGCTCTTTAGTTCGGCTTCAGGCTCTTACATAATTTGGGATCTACACCCTATATAGAATCCACCCTCTAAGCCTGACTTTCGGCCCTTGAATATTTTTCAAATGGTTTATAATAAAAATCAACCCATTTTTCCTGGGTAGGACCATTGATAATTCATGAGGTTGTTTATTTAACTTTAAAATCTCTGAAACAATCTAGTTATTGTCATTTGCAAAATATTCTGTTTGATAAGCCCAAACATACACGCTTAGCTTAGCGCCCGCTCAAACAGGCCATGTGTCCCTGCTAGACTAAGGGTCTGTTTGGATTAAGAGATTTGGAGGAAAATAATTGGATTTGGGGAGATTTTTAAATCATTTTTCTTGTTTGGATTGGAGCGGTTTACGGTGATTGGATTAGGAGGGATTTTGAAAATTTTAATGAGGTGAATTGAATTAAATAATTATATAAAGTCTATAATACCCTTCTCGGTGTTATAAAATTACACTTGTAAATATTATACTTGTATTTTTAGAAAATGATAAAAAAATGTCAATTTGTTTATAACTTATCATTTTCTTTCCAATTAAACAAAAAATACACATAATTTACTTTTATAAATTTTACTCAATCTAAACAAAATTTAATTCTCCCATTTTATTTCTTTTATTATTGAATCATTTTCTTCCGTTTATTATTATTTTCCTCCCGAATCCAAACTAAGTCCAACAATGATCATGTACTTCGCTTCAAACCCGCGACTGCTGCCCAATAATACTATGTGTGGCAAATTACGAAACACAACTTTTTGTTAGGTTTGTTTTTTGTTGGTCAAAGTAGACGTGGAGAGATTTTAGAGAGATGGCTTTGAAGTTTGAGGTCAGAGGCTAGGAGTCTGATGGGATGGCGGGGCTCTGGGGGAAAGGAAAAGGAAAAGGAAATAGAAGAAAGCATGATACGTTTGTAATTTTGTTTACCAAAGATCAAAAGCAAAACATAAACACGTTTTTTATTTTAGCTATGAAATTACATAAACAAAACACGTTTATACCATGTCTTAAAATCATAGAATACTTAATTATTTCTTTCATACTTCACTTTTGGGCTCCATTCTAATAATAGACTCCCAATTTGACTTCTTTCAAGTTGATATTTTTTAGGGTGAAGTGCACTAAACCCCCTTATACTTTAGCGAAAGTGCACAACACCTCTCTATAGTTCAAAAATTCCCTGAACTAGTCCCTATGTTTTTTAAAAGTGCACAATACCCCCCTACAGTTATAAAATCTGTCATATTTAACGGATTTTGTAAAAAAGACATAAATACCCTCTTTTTTTTCATTTCTCTCTTTTGTTTTGTTTAGGCCAAAAAAAAAGAAGGTAATTTGGTCAATTCATATAATTATTTAATGCAAAAATTCGTTAAAAATAAAAAAAAAATCTCATTTAACGAGTGTGAAGTACACTTTCCGTTAAATTTAACGGATTTTTTAACGGTAGGGGGGTGTTGTGCACTTTTGAAAAACTACAAAGACTAACTTAGGGGGTTTTTAAACTATAGGGGGGTGTTGTGCACTTTCGCTAAAGTACAAGGGGGGCTGATGCACTTCACCCTATTTTTTATGATGTTCACTTTCTCTTGAAATCTTTAAATATTTTAACGTTAAAGGATTTGTGTAATAGTGGAGTGTTCAGGGCCCGAATTTTGCTCAAATCTCTTATTCGAATTAACTAAAAAATTATTTTATTTAAATTTAGTAAGCTTTGTGTCTAACTAATACAAATCATACATCTTTCGAACAAAATCTTATATTTTGAGAATTGGAAGCACGATGAATTTCTCAATGATGTTTGACTCCATAGAAGAAAAATCTTCAAGTATTTTATGTGACAGTATTTTCAATTAAGTTTTCTTATCTTATTTACATTTATCACTAAAATCGATTCAGGAACATGGCTCTTTTTTTTTTCATTAAAATAAAACCGATGAGTACAAAATATTTAACCCACATCAATAGGGTGAATGTCAGAAATGAGGATAATTCCTTAAAGAAGGGAATACAATAGAGTACTATTTAATAGTTAATTTATCACTTGCTTTGAACATAGCCACAAGGCACGTTGCTCAACTGGTTATCCGTTTGGTGGATTGAAATCGAACATAGACTTGTTAACTTAGCCAAAACAAAAACACGGCTGGTCTGAAAAAACATAGGTACCGGGCTTCAGTCAATTTGCACGTGCCAAGTCGGCAACCAATTCAAATCGACCAATTAGACAAGTCATTGACTAGTTGTTTAAGAATTTTTTTTCAAAACGTTCCGACGTTTGAAACGTTTAAAATTAAAGCTATGAGTTATACTTTAGTTCGTGAATTTATGCACCGAACTGAGTGTGGAGGCTCACAGCCGTTTTTAAAGTTTTCCCATTGTTTAAAGTCTCAGCTGCGGTCGTTCAAGACTGCTTCACAACACAACAGTCAACTGGTCCACTTTCCTAGTACGTGTCCGCCTTTTCCTCCACTTGCATATAATCGTCGTAATCCTATATATATATATATGTATGTAACCTATCATATTTACTCTCAATACTATTTCAATTTCCAAAGAAATAAAGTTCCACTTATCGATAACACGAAAGCTTCTTGACAATTCAATGGCGAACCTGAGAAATGGGCCTGTAAAAGTGGTAGTCATCGACACACGTTACGTGGAAACAGATATCCAAAGCTTCAAAGCTGTTGTGCAGAGACTCACTGGTAAAAGATCCATGGAGGCCGAGAGCTCATTTACCGTGCGAAAGAAGAGGAAATGTGATAGCAACACAAGTAGTGCTGCATCGTTGTTTTCTAAGCAATCATCAATGGTGGCTCTTGATCATGGTGGTTCGTTGTTGGACTTGCCTCCATTGGAGGAGTTGTGCAGCTTGTTGGCTCAATACTAGTGGTTGAATTGAATACATTAAATATTTTGTGCATTAACACGTTCTTGGTGGAAAAAAATTATAAACAAAAAACATATTAATCACTATTATTGTCACTCTATCGAACTGTACATAAAAGTTTTGCTTTACATTTGTGAATTATTTTAGACGAGTCTGGAGAAATTGTTTAAAGAAGGCCAAAATTAATGTTATTGGTATCCAATGGGATCGAGTCCTTATTGGTTGTAGCAGGTATGGCAAGAGAAAGACCCTTCAGACCTATATTTTCAAACTTATCTTTACGGCCTCTATTTATCACATTTGGAGAGAACGTAATGTAAGATGTTTTAATAATCAGTTCGCAAATGTTGAACAAGTGACCAGCAAGATCATTAGTTATGTAAGGAGCAGAATGATGACCTCCAAACAATTTAAGGATAATTTACGTAATAGGAAGTTTTGTAATATTTGGAGATTACAGGATATTATTTGTTAGTTTTAAAGGGATACATTCTTTTATTTTGATGAAACTCTCTTGTATTTGACGGTTGTCAAGTTTTTTAAGTTGGAATGAAATTCACTTTACTTGCCTAGCCAAAAAAAAATGTTTTACTTTATATGACTCCTTGTTCAATTTTTTCAAATTCAACATCCCTTACCTTTCAAGCTTCGCCATCAATATGGCCTTGCGTTTCCCACTGATATATGGATGCTCAGGTGTCAAATTAACATGCATTTTTCTTTTTTGGCAAGTAGAAGAATTTATAAACCCTTAATAGTTAAAATAATATAAGAACAATGGATTTGACTTTTCTACAATTACTTTCTATACAATTTCATGTAATAATAGTCTTAATTGATGTCACGTATCAATTAATAGAATCAATGAACTAGATTAAACCTTTTAATTAAACCAACGTTATAACCATAGTCAGGAAGTATTAAAACCCAGCTAAGCCAAATCTTTTGAATTAGGTAATTCCAACCAATCTACATAAAAGGAATAAAGAATCATAAGTATAGCTCAACATTGGAGATTAATTAGCTATTTCAATTAATTCAATTCAATGAAAAAAAAGCAGCGATAATATTCATATTTGAAAACGACATTTCCTTAGGGTTTTTGGTATACAAGTATATGATTTTCCAATTTATTGTTCTTCACTGTTTCTAACTTCATTCTTCACCTTGGTAATTTTGCCAATACAATTCATGCTTTACCCACTGAGATGCATCGATACAATTGCTTTGCCTCGATGCTTTATTGATCATGATCAAAGATATCAAACAGTAAGCTTACGTGAATATATAATTAAATTAAAAGAATTTGAGCTACTTTTAATTCTTTCCTTTCAGGTTTTAGATTTAATTTAGCTAATATCTTTGGTATATAATCCTTCCTAACCATGGTTACAAGCTTAGTATAAACGGATTAATATGGTACATTAATTATGTTAATCAACACGTGCGTGAAATTTTAGAGAGAATTATAAGAGGAAAATTACATGCTGCAACATAAATTCTTTTAAAGTTTGGAATTTTTTTTGGCAATAATCTTTTGTTGATTTTCAGATACTTCGCATAGTCAAGAATTGGGCCACAGGCTAGCTTGTTCCTCATGTTTGGGATATATTAGGCCTTAAACTTCTGTTGATTTAGGCTAAGTTTCAATATAGATAGTCATGAGTTGGGCCGCACGCAATCTTATACTTGGGCTTAATAAAAGACATAATACTATAAGAGCAAATTCCAATTGCAGGGGACAAAATTGTACAAAACAAAACAAGAAGACCAAGGGGAACTTTTCAAAGAAATTTAGTGACCATAGATAGAGTTCAACTGTACGGTATTTTAGGTCATATATATAACTCCAAGAGGCATGTGAAGAATTTAACCATCAGGTAAATTGCGATACATAAAAATATACGAAAAGAAAAGGAAGTGTTATGTCCTATATTAGTGAAACTATATAATTTATAAGTAAGTGTTGTAAATTAAATAATAACTCGAGTTAATCTTTTAGGGACTAGTTGATATTTGGCCCAACACATATATTTTCAACCAACATGATGTTATTCTCGCTTGTGAGTCGGATTTCGGACCCTAGGACATGACAATGTGTTACTTGAGTGGACAACAACAAAAAGCGTGGGAACCAAGTGCTACGCAAGACCACTAAGGTGGTGAGAGCCCTAACAAAGAACTAAGAGTGGGCAATAGCTGAAAGTATATGAACCAAGAGATGACACCAGCAATACAAACCACCTCTAGAATTCTACAATATTTGTTTGGTCAGTCCTTGATCATGGATTGGGTTTGAAGTTGTACGTCTAAGTCAGTATTTCAGCCCAAAAATACATTTAAAATACACAATTTTAAAAAATATATGGGGTTAATAGGGCCTGCAACCCCCACTGGAGCAAAGGTAGCTCCGCCTATGATTCCAGGATACAAATCCTCACCCTAGTGCTTTGGACATTCCATGAATTCTTTAAAAAATATAAGTTAATTTTTTTGGCTAAGCACATATAAGTTAATTATTTATATTATTACAGTGCACTAATCATATCAATGTGCTCTATACCTAATTAGAAATAATATGATGCATCTACAACTAATTGGAGGGTTACAAATTAGCTAAACTTATAATATGTCATGGTTTGTTTAAACTTTTAGTCATAAAATAGAAGTTAGTAATAAGAAGCTAATGAGCATGAAAACAAAACAAAAGTTAGTGAACAACACGCATTAGAGCTTAATGAGCTTCTTGTTTTTTCCTCACTCTCTCGTCATAACAATCATGAACTTCCAATTCGAAGACGAGAAAGATGCTTGGACTGAAAATTATGGATAAGAAATTCGCAGCAAAAAAGTGCAAGAAGAGGAAGAAGTAATTGCAGAAGGAATGAGAGCGACAAATAAGCAAAGTGGCAAAAAGGGGAAGAACAATGACAGTGAAAAAGAAAAGAACACTTAGAGGGCTATTTTGTCCTCCAAAGATGAGCAACAAATTTGGTAGATTTGAATCTACAAATTTCACTTCTTGAGCGATAATTTGGGTAGAGTTTGAGGAAATTCAAATTTTGCAAATCTTAAATTTTCAACTTTTTAAAAGGTGCTTCAAAAAAAGGTAATTGAATTTCCAAATAAATTCGACAACACAAATGATTCCACATTCACAAGTCTATAATTTTATTTGCAAATTCGAAATTTTGAACCTAAAACTTGTTCGACTAAAAAAAACCCTAAGACTTCGACAGAAGGAAAAAGAGAAATATAAATTTTTCAGTAAATAATAATACCAAATACCTTAGGCCTTCTTCAACAACATATCTACAAATGCAAAATCTCTACATGTAGAGATGCTTTTGGAGACTTTTGTCTCCAGCAGCATCTCTACAGATTCTCTACAATGTAGAGAATTTGTAGATGATCTCTACAATTAGATTCACCATCTCCACATGTAGAGATCATCTACAAATTCTCTAAAAACAAAGATTGAGTAAATTTAGAGAAGCTATTGGAGTGAAACTGAAATAGAGAAGCTGCTGGAGTGAAACTGAAATAGAGATTCTCTAAAAACAGAGATTGAGTAAATGTAGAGAAGCTATTGGAGTGAAACTAAAATAGAGAATCTATAGATGTAGAGAAATATTTTAAAATCTCTACATGTAGAAAAAAAATAAAGAAGCTGTTAGAGTTGGTGTAAGGCCCAGCCCGAGACCACATGTGCATATAGGTCATATCATATATAATTAGATTATTTTGTATGTATTTACCTTGTTTTATGTGCTTTTAAATTAATTTATATGCATTTGTCTCGATTTACGTGCATTGCATTGGTTACCGTGTATTCGAGTATTTTAGATACCCTATACGATAATTGAATTCTATTGCGTAGGCTATCTAACTACAATACTTAGATTAGAACCAAAATAATTTGAGTAGGACAAAATGGCATGCTAGTAAAACATAGTTTAATTGGAGGGCACTCTCGTCATTAGGCAACTTAGATATTATCTCAACACACACTATACCACTCAACACACACCAAATCCCTACAACACATACTACATCACTCAACACACACAAAATCTCTACACACACACTAGAGAACTCAACCAAGAGAAGAGAGGAAGAGGAAGATCTCCAAGCCATCCCTAGTATATTTCTTTGTGTTTCCTAGTTTTCTTCAAGTAAGTCTTGCTCCATTTCCGTCTAGCACACAAGAGCAAAAGTGAGGGAAGTTTTCTAAATGTTTATAAAAACATGTGAAGTATGTTTGATGAGTTATATAGGTGTAGTAAGTATGATAATGAGTATGTGTAAGCTTGTTTCATGAATTTGAACTTAGCTTGTTCATCTAGGGTTTCAAGCATTGGTTGTATTGCTATTCTTGCTTTGAACTTGCCTTTCAAACTTGTGGTTAATTATGATATATTGTGGCATTAGTTATATAAAGTAATTTATGTGTAAGATATGCTTGAGTTGTTGGTAGATAGGAAGAAGGGAAAAAATGGAGTTTGAACTTGGGTGCCAAGTTGAATGTTGAGAAGATTTGGTGTTGTAATTGAGTTGTGTGGGTTTAGGAGCTGGAAAACTTGTGGTTTATTGTTGTTTATGGTTGAGTTTAGTTGTCTACTTGGAAAGAGCTTGAAAAATTAAGTTTGGAACAAAAACAAGTCAATTTTGTGTGTAAAATGCTCCATCCGGTCGAGTAACTCGACCGGATCCACTCTTCCGGATGCTTACTGCCACTCGTCCGGAAGAATGGATCCAGTCGAGTTACTCGACCGGATTTACTCGTCCAAATTTTTAACAAATTCACGCGATATTTTTTCGGAGGCCATATCTAACTCAATTTAACTTCAAATTGAGTTCCATTTGATTATAGAGTTATCTACACTCGATAAGCTTCGATAATATACCAAAATAAGATGTATTGGAGTTTGGAAACATAGGTAGATTTATCTCCTAAGTTAGGCTAATGCAGAAATATTGCAATGGATCCATAGTTTCGCTTGTGTTTGCGTTTTCTTCTCGTTTTAAGTAGTCTATTGATGTCATTTCTCTATCCCATGATACTTGGAATTAATTGAAACTCCACAAGTGCTGTATATGCATAAATATTATCTGACTGTTTAACATCCATTGATAATTACAAACGCATTTGAGTTGTATATGCACGGCTGTAGGGAGGAAGTGACGGGACCTCTGGGTTTACCGGTATATCTCGACCCTCCCATTACTAATAGCGGAAGTGACGGGACCTCCGGGTTTGCCGGTATATCTCGACCCTCTTATTATTAATTGAAGGCTTGTGTTAAGGATATCTTTGTGTGGTTATGTGCATGACATATTTTATCGACCGTTTGTGAAAATGATAAAACCTTTACGAAAACCTTTCTTGTTCACCCTCATTGAGCTATCTGTGAGGATTTAGCTCACCCCTCTTTTCATATTTCAGGTGAGGTTGAGCATGAGCAGGCTACCCACGATGATGATAGAACTCCTTGGTGTGATTCCGATGACTTCTGCTTTATGTGAACACTACTTGTTGATGTAATCAAGATATAAATGATGTATAACTTATTCTTTTGGACAACTCTAATGTAATTAAGTACTTACATTCTTTTGAGGCCTAGAAATCTGATTGTTGGTTAGCCCTTATGTTTGAACAGGTGGTTCGAGGTCTTGTACATATGTAATTAATTATGGTTTCCCTGTCTAAGGCCGATAACTTGGTTGACTTTTGAACTCTGATGAATATAAAATAGATGTACATGTTGTTAAGCTTTCAATTTACAGATTTACGAGTTATGAATGTCGCGTTCCAGCTTTAGCCCTTGCAGGTATACGGGTCGGGGCGTTACAACTTTAGTGGTATCAGAGCTAGCCTTAGTTAGAATAGAGCTAGTTTGTGTTAGCGTAGTCCGGGTTTTGAACCCCTGGTTAGTGGGTAGAACCTTAGAACGAATATGTGTTTGTGCTATACGTGCTTATGTGAACCTGTATGCTTAATGTGTTATATTTGTTTGTGTGCAATCTATGTGTTAGGTATATTTATATGTATTAAACATATTAGGAGTAATGTTGGTACTTATACTAACCCTCGTATAATAGTGCATACATGTCATATAACCATGAGTGTTGTCTACTCCATATCTATAGATGGCAGGACCTAACGCCCGCAGTATTACCGGATCTCAAGTAACGAGTAATGCGGATCAAGCCAACCCTGGCGAAGCAATGTTTAATTTGATGGCAACTGCCATCGATAGGATGAGTAGGGATATGGAACAACAAGCAGAAACCGCGGTAGCCACAACAGCAGCAGCAACTAATAATAATAACAACAACAATCATGGTGCTGGTAGCAGTGGTGGAAACGAGGGTAATAGGGAAGGTGATAACCTCAAGGATTTCTTGTATTACAGCCCTCCGAAGTTTAGGGGCCAACCGAATAGTGAAGAGGCAGAGTATTGGTTGTCTTGAATGGAAAAGATTTACGCTGCACAAGACTATGTGGATGAGAAAAAGGTCGCCTATGCGGTCTTTCAGTTAGAAGGTGATGCGGAGACATAGTGGGGTATAGTGAGAGATCAATGGGAGGTTAAACATACTCCATTTACATGGAGGAACTTTGTTAGAGCATTCAAGAGTAAATATATATCTGAGGCTTCCCGGGATAGGAAGATGAATGAGTTTATGTACTTAAGGCAATGAAGCATGACGGTGGCGGAGTATAGGGCAAAATTTGATAACCTTTCTCAGTATGCACAGCATATGGTCCAGATCCCGGCCACCAAGATATGGAAGTTTAAACAAGGGCTAAGACTCAAGATTCAGGATGGGCTGGCAGTGGCAGAGTCTTATGATACTATCTATGAAGCTGCATCGAGGATTGAGGAGATGAAATTAGCAATGAAGGTTGGCCTATCTCAACAGAATAAGAGGCCCTTTCAGACTCAGGGTCAGTCCAGAGCATTCCAGACCCAGAAGCCCCAGGATCAGACCAGGCCAGACTAGCAGTTACTAAGCCACAACCTAATGCCCCAGCCAATCAACTTGATCCTGGTACAGTAGGTGCTACTACTACTACTCAGGGTGCCTTGTGCAACTATTGCAAAAAGAGGGGGCATGTGGAAGCCCAATGTTTGAAGAAACTGGGCACGTGTTTGGGGTGCGAAAGTGATAAGCACCAGGCTAGGGATTGCCCGAGGTAGCAGAATAAGGGTGTGTAGAATCAGCCTACAAGAAATGCCCCAGGCCAAAGAATTCAAGCTCGAGCTTATGCCGTGGATCAAGAAGTAATCCTAGATGATGCCGCTGTTGTTGAAGGTACCTTCCCGATTCAAAATCAATTGGTTAAGGTTCTTATTGATACTAGAGCTATGCATTAATTCATAACTCCCAAATGTGCATACAACACTAAGTTGCCAGTTGAAAACTTGTCATACCATGTAGAAGTTAGCACACCAATGGGTCCTAAATATGCTACTAGATTGGCATGTAAAGCATGAAAGATAGAGGTTGGGAATCGGGAATTTTTGGCCGACCTCATAGTGCTTATCTTTCGAGACTATGAAGTTATTTTGGGGATGGAATGGATATCACGACATCATGCACGATTAGATTGTCGGACGAAAGTTATTGAGTTTCGGGTACCGGGACAACCTGTGCTTATGGTAAGAGGAGAATGTGACTTGTCGGGAAGGGTTGTGATATCCTCAGTCAAGGCTGTGAAATACATGAGGAGATGTTGCAAGGGATATTTGGCTTACTTAATCAACAAGCTAATAGATCAAGTTAAGCTAGCGGAGGTGCCAGTGGTTAAAGAATATGTTGACGTATTTTCGGATGAGTTGTAAGGATTACAGCCAGCAAGGGAGATTGAGTTCGTAATTGAGACACTACCAGGTACTCAGCCGATCTCTAAGGCTCGTTACTGTTAGAGATATGCCCTAATGCTACATATTTGGATGACATATATTAGGGCATTTTGATATTAACTTATATATTATGGCATTCGTGTCTATATGTGCGTTTTCATATTGACATAATTAGGACATTCATATTCTCCTTCTTTACGTGTATGAATGAGTCCCTAGTATTTTCATTAGAGGAATGTATTCTAAAAGCGTTTAGAATATCTTGGCGTATTTCCTTAATATGATAAATACTTAAAGTGTTCATAGTCCTTAGATTATTCGATCGGGACTTTAATAATCTATTACGGACTATCACATGTGTTGTTACATTTGATTAACATATGGATGTAAATGATAAATGATAGTGAGCCACGTGCCATAATAGCATAGGGATGCGACTAACAAACATGTGAGTGACTATTAGTTGAATAGATCATTGAATGTGACTTGAATAACAAATTACATGACTTCAGATTAATAATTTGTTATTCGTTGTGATTGTGCATGTAATCCTTAGACTTGAGACATTACGGCTGTCATATGTATTGGGGTTTGATTCTAGCGTTTGGGCAATGATTGTTTCGACAAATGAGATAAGATGCGTCTTCTCGCAGTTTCATTCGTTCGGTATAGTGATTGATAGGTAGTGGTTAAGATAGGATCCATTAACCTCCGGTGTAAGGCGATGTCCTATGCGATCTAAGCTTGGTTGTTTAATGAGGAAATCCTTGGCCAAGGTATGAATGATGGAGAAAGGGTTTTCCATGTGTCATCTCTCATTACGCCAATTAGATCTATGCATAGTATTGAGTTTATGAACTTAATCGAATCATGGTTATTGCTCGACGGGACAATTACTGGAAGGATTGAATTGTATGATAATCGGCGACTATAAATAGGTTCATTATGTGATTACTTCATTGCCTTATAAATTATCTTGATATGTTGCTAGACGTCACTCAAGACCTTAAGGGTGTTTCAAGAATTAAAGGAGAAATTCTTGAAACAAATCAAGAACCTGATTAACATTAAAGGTGTTTAATGTTTCCTTAGTGCTATTTGGCTATAAACCTAGAAAGTCACACCGCATTAGTAAGGAGATTAAGTCTTGCTTGGACTTGAATCATCTTCTCTAAAAAATTATTAAGAGTTAATAATTATAGTCTCAACCATTAAAAATTAATGGGGCAAATTTGTAAGCTTGGGAAAGTTTTGGGCGCTTAGTGCAAATAGGTAAAATTTGATTTCTTCCTATTGGTTGCCAACATGTTGATGTGGCAAAATATTAGCCAATAAACACAAAGCACCAAGATCAAAATCCTAGCCATCCATCTATTAATTCAAGGGTTGAAATTGGTCAACAATTGTAGGCTTTATTTAAGAGTTAAATAATAGCAACTTGTCTTGTGATGACAACTTGCAAGACAAATGTATTTGTGTGTGTTGTGTTTCACGGAAAAATCAAAGCAAAAGAAGACAAAGTTATATCTTCAAAGTCTTGTGTTTTGCATGAATCAAGGAAAAGAGAAAGACAAGAAAAAGCCTTGTCTCTTGGTCTTGTGTCTTCTCAAGAGAAAGAAGACAGAGACTTCTTTAATCCTTAAGCATATACACAGCCAATTGAAGCAAAAAAAAAAAAAGTAGAGAGAAAATTCTGCTTATTTTCTCATGCTTATACATGGCTAAGTGAGTGAAGTAAAAAAGGATTTTGGTCTTCTTCTTGATTCTGAAAATTCAGCAACACATACATACACCATAGATGGTTGTAAGAACACAAGTGTTTGTTCTTCATTTAGCTTTGTCATGTTGGATTAAATTGAGACTAAGAAAGATATCTAAACTAAGTGTAGTTTTAACTAATCTTTCAAGATAAGAGAAGTATTCTTGTTGATGAATCTTCCAAGGAGTTTGCTAGCACTACAACTCAAGGAGGATGAAAGGCTTCTTCAAATTGCTAGGTGGACAATCTAGGACTTCTACACTTGTAGAAGGTTCAAGGAGTTCTCAAAGCTTCACCAAATGATTCTAACTTTTGGTCTTCAAGAGGTATTGTTCTCTTCTTGTATTACATTTGGTTTGAGATGTATATTGCATAAATATCAAGTATTGGGATTGACTACACATATGAATGTTATGAAAAATTGTATTTCATGCTATCTTCCGCTGCAAAATTTTTATTCTATATGTGCAATTCTGGATATCGTTCCTTCACTTACCGTATGACTCCAATCGAATTGTAAGAGTTGAAGGTTCAGTTACAAGACTTGTTGGGAAAAGGCTTCATATAACCTAACTCATCTCCATGGGGTGTACTAGTCCTATTTGTGAAGAAGAATGATGGAACTTTGAGATTGTGCATCGATTATAGGGGGTTGAACCAAGTGACAATAAAAAATAAGTACCCTTTACCATTGATTAATGAATTGTTTGATCAACTTCAAGGAGCCAAGGTCTATTATAAATTTGACTTAAGGCAGGGATATTATCAACTCCGTATCAAACGGGAGGATGTACCTAAGTCAGCTTTCAAAACGAGGTACGGGCATTATGAGTTTGTTGTAATGTCATTTGGATTAACGAATGCTCCCGCCGCTTTTATGGACTTGATGCACAGGGTATTTCAACCGTATTTGGACCAGTTTGTAGTGATTTTCATAGATGACATCTTGGTATATTCCAAGACCGAGGAGGAATACGAGAGGCATTTGCATTTGGTGTTGCAGAAACTGAGAGAACATCAATTGTATGCCAAGTTTAGTAAGTGCGAGTTATGGCTTAGGCAAGTTGTATTCTTGGGACACTTGATTTCTCAAGAAGGGACTGCAGTAGATCCGACCAAAATTGATGTTGTGCAATCATGGAAGAAACCAAAGAATGTCACTGAGGTATGTAGTTTTCTCGGTTTGGCGGGATACTATAGGAGATTTGTAAAGGATTTCTCTAAGCTTGCGGGGCCGCTCACAAGGCTCACACAGAAGAAGATTAGTTTCATGTGGGATAATAAATGTCAAAACAGTTTTCAAGAGTTGAAGAAGAGATTAACAACCGCTCATGTGTTAGCGTTGCCTGAAGGAAGTCAAGGGTTTGTTATTTATATTGATGCCTTGAAGGAAGGATTGGGATGTGTTTTGATGCAAAACAATCAAGTCATAGCTTATGCATCACGGAAGTTGAAGCCTTATGAGGTGAATTACCCCACATATGACTTAGAGCTTGCAGCCATTGTCTTTGCATTGAAGAAATAGAGGCATTACTTGTGGGAAGTAAGTTTGAGATATTCACCGACCATAAGAGTTTGAAGTATCTCTTTTCTCAAAAGGAGTTGAACATGCGACAGAGGAGGTGGATGAAACTTTTAGATGACTACAATTGTACCATAAATTATGTACCCGGAAAGGCAAATGTGGTGGCGGATGCATTGAGCCGGAAAGCGAGTTTGTCAAGGTTGGAAATCAAGGAACCTATCTTGTTGTCTCAGATCCGAGAGTTGCAACAGCAAGACCCTCAACTTCAAAAGATAAAAGACGGTAATCCAGATTTCAAGCTGCATGAAGATGGGTTATGGAAATTCAAGAACCAGATTTGTGTGTCAAATGATCTGGAGTTGAAGAAGAAGGTACTTGAAGAAGCTCACCATTCTAAATACACCATTCACCAAGGAGGTACAAAAATGTATTGAGATCTGAAACAACACTATTGGTGAAATAACATGAAGCGGGAGATTGCGGAGTTTGTGTCTCGATGCTTGACATGTCAACGGGTGAAAGCAGAACATCAAAGACTTGCGAGGCTCCTACAACCTTTGGAGATTCCGCTATGGAAATGGGAGCATGTGACCATGGATTTTGTTATGGAGTTGCCGAGATCTCCTCGGGAAAATGATGCAGTTTGGGTCATTGTGGATAGATTGACGAAGACCGCTCACTTCATTGCAATGAACAAGGCTGACAGTGTAAAGAAATTAGCCGAATTGTATGTGGCTAACATTGTGAAGTTACATGGGGTGCCAACTAGCATTGTGTCTGATAGAAATCCAAGATTTACATCTCAATTCTGGTAGAAATTGCAGGAAGCCTTGGGGACGAAGTTGAAGCTCAGTACAGCGTATCACCCACAAACTGATGGACAATTCGAAAGGACTATTCAAATTTTAGAGGACATGTTGAGGGCATTAGTGATGGATTTTGGAGGTACGTGGGAGAAGCATTTACTTTTGGCAGAATTTGCTTATAATAATAGTTATCAAACAACAATTGGCATAGCTCCCTATGAGGCTTTGTATGGACGAAAGTGTAGGTCACCATTGTATTGGGATGAAGTCGGAGAGATGAAAGTAGTTGACCCTACATTGATGTCGGATTTGATAGAGAAGATGGAGAATGTCCAGTTGATTCGGAAGAGGATGCTCACGGCTCAAAGTAGACAAAAGAGTTATGCCGATAAGAGAAGGCGAAACTTAGAATTTGTTGTTGGTGATCGGGTATTCTTGAAGTTGCCGCCCCGGAGAGGGTTGATTAGACATGAAAAATGTGGGAAATTAAGCCCGAGATATGTTGGGCCATTTACAATTGTGGAAAGAATTGACAAACTCGCATATCAGTTAGACCTACCCCCGAATCTCTCCAACATTCACAATGTGTTCCATGTTTCGATGTTGCGGAAATATCATCCCGATCCCTCTCATATTTTAGAGCCGGAACCACTAGAGCTTCGGGATAACTTGTCCTATGAAGAGAGACCCGTGTAAATTCTAGATTAACAAGACCGGGAGTTGCGCAACAAGAGTATTCCGATGGTGAAGGTGCTTTGGGATCACCATGGGGTTAAGGAAGCAACGTGGGAGAGACGTGATCAAATGGAGCAACAATATCCGTTCTTGTTTGCAAAGTAATTAGGGAATTACGAGAGCGCAATTCTTTTAAGGAGGGGAGGTTGTAAGGCCCAGCCCGAGACCACATGTGCATATAGGTCATATCATATATAATTAGATTATTCTGTTTGTATTTACCTTGTTTTATGTGCTTTTAAATTAATTTATATGCATTTATCTCAATTTACGTGCATTGCATTGGTTACCGTGCATTCAAGTATTTTAGATACCCTATACGATAATTGGATTCTATTGCGTAGGCTATCTAACTACAATACTTAGATTAGAACCAAAATAATTTGAGTAGGACAAAATGGCATGTTAGTAAAAAAAAGTTTAGTTGGAGGGCACTCTCGTTATTAGGCAACTTAGATATTATCTCAACACACACTACACCACTCAACACACACCAAATCCCTACAACACACACTACACCACTCAACACACACAAAATCTCTACACACACATTAGAGAACTCAACTAAGAGAAGAGAGGAAGAGGAAGATCTCCAAGCCACCCCTAGCATCTTTCTTTGTGTTTCCTAGTTTTCTTCAAGTAAGTCTTGTTCCATTCCGTCTAGCACACAAGAGCAAAAGTGAGGGAAGTTTTCTAAATGTTTATAAAAACATGTGAAGTATGTTTGATGAGTTATATAGGTGTAGTAAGTATGATAATGAGTATGTGTAAGCTTGTTTCATGAATTTGAACTTAGCTTGTTCATCTAGGGTTTCAAGAATTGGTTGTATTGCTATTCTTGCTTTGAACTTGCCTTTAGAACTTGTGGTTAATTATGATATGTTGTGGCATTAGTTATGTGAAGTAATTTATGGGTAAGATATGCTTGAGTTGTTGGTAGATAGGAAGAAGGGAAAAAAATGGAGTTTTGAACTTGGGTGCCAAGTTGAATGTTGAGAATATTTGGTGTTGTACTTGAGTTTATGGTTGAGTTTAGTTGTCTACTTGGAAAGAGCTTGAAAAATTAAGTTTGGAGCAAAAACAAGTCAATTTCGTGTGTAAAATGCTCCATCCGGTCGAGTAACTCGACTGGATCCACTCTTCCGGATGCTCACTGCCACTCATCCGGAAGAGTGGATCTGATCGAGTAACTCGATCGGATTTACTTATCCCGATTTTTAAAAGATTCGCGCAATATTTTTCCGGTTGCCATATCTCACTCAATTCAACTCCGATTGAGTTTCTTTTGATTCTAGAGTTATCTACACTCGATAAACTTCGATTATATACCAAAATCAGATGTATTGGAGTTCAGAAACATAGATAGATTTATCTCCTAAGTTAGGCTAATGCAAAAATATTGCAATGGATCCATAATTTCGCTTGTGTTTGTGTTTTCTTGTCGTTTTAAGTAGTCTATTGATGTCATTTCTCTATCCCATGATAATTGGCATTACTTGAAACTCCACAAGTGCTGTATATGCATAAATATTATCTGACTGTTTAACATCCATTGATAATTACAAATGCATTTGAGTTGTATATGCGCGGCGGTTATAACCATTGTTAAGGGATGAAGTGACGGGACCTCCGAGTTTGCCGGTATATCTCGACCCTCCCATTACTAATAGAGGAAGTGACGGGACCTCCGAGTTTGCCAGTATATCTCGACCCTCTTATTATTAATTGAAGGCTTGTGTTAAAGATATCTTTGTATGGTTATGTGCATGACATATTTTATCAACTGTTTGCGAAAACGATAAAACCTTTACGAAAACCTTTCTTGTTCACCCTCATTGAGCTATACGTGAGGATCTAGCTCACCCCTCTTTTCATATTTCAGGTGAGGTTGAGCCTGAGCAGGATACCCACGATGATGACAGAACTCCTTGGTGTGATCCCGAGGACTTCTGCTTTATGTGAACACTACTTGTTGATGTAATCGAGATATAAATGATGTATAACTTATTCTTTTGGACAACTCTAATGTAATTAAGTACTTACATTCTTTTGAGGCCTAGAAACCTGATAGTTGGTTAGCCCTTATGTTTGAACAGGTGGTTCGAGGTCTTGTACATATGTAATTAATTATGGTTTCCCTGTCTAAGGCCGATAACTTGGTTGACTTTTGAACTCTGATGAATATAAAATAGATGTACAGGTTGTTAAGCTTTCAATTTATAGATTTACGAGTTATGAATGTTGCGTTCTGGCTTTAGCCCTTGCAAGTATACGGGTCGGGGCGTTACAGTTGGCCTTATAACATGCATCTTTTTTTTTTTGAACAGTAAAATATAACATGCATCTAAGGGTATCCTTTATGGAATCTCTAAACAGCAATGATTGCTATTTTTAGAGACTCCATTGAGGAAAAACCAATACCGATGGGAGTCTCTAAATTTCTATTTGACACTTTTTGACAAAAAAATGACATCACAACAGCCTTGAAGAGCCAAAATTGCACCTGGTCTCCATTTTTTTAACAAATTTGTTGAAGAAAATGGAGACTACACAGGAAGACAAAAATGAGTCTCTATTTTGAAGCATGTGACGATCTGACACTCTGACAAAGTCAGATCGTCAAATTTGAAAAAAAAAAATTACATAATTTTTTATTTTAATTAGAGAAGAAAAAAAAAGCCAACATATGCTGACAATAGAGCCATTGCAAAGCTTAAAAAAAAAAATTGATCCGTTGAAATTCATGTATATATGCAAGCAAATCTGGAAACAAAAATACCATCAACACAACACATATAAGAAATCTTTCAACATACCAAATATTTGAAACATAAAACTCAAATTTGGTTCAATAAACATAAAAAAAGGTAAAAACAGGAAGTGGGGGGGGAGGGGGGAGGGGGGCGCATCACATACAAACACACACACACATATATATATATGTATGTTTGTGTGTGAGTATATAGATCTGCAGAGGGCAGGGGACAGGGGGCAGGGAGGGGGCGCGCAGTACATACAAACACACACACACACACACACACACACACACACACACACATATATATATATATGTGTGTGTGTGTGTGTGTGTGTGTGTGTGTGTAGATCTGAAGGAAAGGCAAGGGAAGGGGAAGGGGAAGGGGAAGGGGAAGAGGAAGGGAGGGGATGGGAGAAGCGGGTGGCGCTGCAGAGAAGGAAGAAGGGGGGGAGGGGGGGGGGGCGCACTTGGGGAGGGATTGAGGGAAATATATTGGGGAGGGGGGGAAGGTGCTTTTATAGTTAGTGTTTTTAATTACAAATTTTTTAATTAAGTTTTTTTAATATATTTTGGTTATTTTTTAAATTTTTTTAGTTTAGGTTCTTTTTTAATTAAGTTTTTTAATATATTTAATTAGAGTTTTGTATTTTATTTTTTAATGTTTTTTAGTTTAGGTTATTTTTTATATTTTTTTAGTTTAGGTTATTTTTTAATTAAGTTTTTTAATATATTTAATTAGAGTTTTGTATTTTATTTTTTAATTTTTTTGTTTAGGTTATTTTTTTTTATGTTTTTTTAGTTTAGCTTATTTTTTTAATTAAGTTTTTTAATTATATATTTAATTATGGTTTAGTTTTTTTATTTTTTAATGTTATTTTAGTTTAGGTTATTTTTTTATGTTTTTTTATTTTAGGTTATTTTTTGAATTATATTTTTTGAATTATATTTTAATAATATATTTAATTAGGGTTTTGTATTTTATTTTTTAATGTTATTTTAGTTTAGGTTATTTTTTATGTTTTTTTAGTTTATGTTATTTTTTTTATGTTTTTTTAGTTTAGCTTATTTTTTTAATTATATTTTAATTATATATTTAATTATGGTTTTGTTTTTTATTTTTTAATGTTATTTTAGTTTAGGTTATTTTTTTATATTTTTATTTTTTGAATTATATTTTAATAATATATTTAATTATGGTTTTTTATTTTTAATGTTATTTTAGTTTAGGTTATTTTTTTAACTATATTTTTTAATTAGGGTTTTGAGATAACAAACAGACGGATGAGATTGATGATAGAAAATACAATCCAATGGGTATTATTTAGATAAAATATTTGTGATTAAATTAATAAAATTAATTAATTTACATATTGAATAAAATGAAGAACAAAAAAAATAAATATAAACGCAACACATGAGAAAATTTTAATTTAATGTGTAAATTAATTAGGGTTTTTAATTAAGATTTTTTTTTACGTATGGTTTTTTTTTAATTAGATATTTTTAATTAGTGTTTTTCAAAATGCAATTATGTAATTAAACGTAATCTTAATTTTTTAAACATTATCTTCGTCGCAAATTATTTATTTTTTGCTTGAAATATTAGTTAAAAAAATTGAGATAATCTAAATAACAATTAATTAAAAAAAGTAACACACGAGAAAAAATTATACATAATCAAATTATTATATAAAATTAAAATTAACACGATATAAAGACTCAATTTTATAGAGACCGTCACTGAAATTTTTTTTTTTTACCTTAGTCTCTCAATAGATCTTTAAAATAATTTTTTTGCATTAGTCTCTAAATGAATCTCTAAAATTAATTTTGGTCTTTTTATAAATCTCTAAAATAATAAATAAAAACCAATTATAAAAACTCTATTAAAAATAGCCTAAATACCTTCCTCGATACACTTTAGCCTCCGCACGAAGGAAGAAAACCATTTCCTTCTGCAATTCTATAACCATTTCTAGTTTTCAGGTCTGCAACTGACTTATCTTATCATCATGGTAACTTTTACGACAAATTTAGCAAAAGAGATGTCATCTATCAAGCTTTTTCGACACAGAGAACGATGAAGTGGTTTTCCAGCATTGCGATATCTTGGATGGGGGCCATGGTTCTTAGAAGTCCAATCCATTTCAAATTCTAAAAGGATCCTTTTCTAGAGAAGCATGTCTTTGAGCAACATACAAATCTGTCTTGCTAACTGACCTTTCAACACGATACCTTAAGCTTACACACTTTTCATATATCCTTTACATCAAATGCCTTTAATAAAAGTATGGACGGATGTATTCACGTACTAGCAAAAGTTATGTTCCTATTAATCTTAAAGACAGAACCATATTTGAGAAATTAATGAATTGGGATTGTATTTTCTGAAAATAGCTAATTTTTAAGGTATGTTTAAGATGAAAAATTAATTTAATTCCAACTAAAAAAATTACTTATATATAAATTCTAACTGTGGCAGAGTTAGGGAGGAGCTGGCGGGGGCCCCGGCCCCCCCAAGTTTTTTTTTTTTAAAAAAAATTTATATAATATCGTTAAAAAAAAGTTACTGTAATTAAAAAAATTAATATAGTATCGTTAAAAAAAAATTACTAGCCCCTTCCTTTTTTTTTCTTTTTTTTTTTCCTATTGTGAATTTTTTTATTTGAATCTTGATCTCTCAATTTTAAACTCTTAACTCCATCCCTAAATACTAAATTATGTATCTTTAACTCTCACTTAATAAAAATCCGAACATGTCCCAAATTATAAAAGCATGCGCTCTACATACTCTTCTTTAATTTATGGTATCTGTCACCTCCTTTTACTGCATAAAGGAAAAATATTTCATTGACCTGGTAATTAACAGGGACGTGTTGGCCAATTGCTTCAAGATCTATCTGGAAAATGAGGAAATAAAAGCATTCTGCATTTTATGTTTCAACTTTCTTGAGTTCATGACAGTAAGAGAACTTTTCCTACATATGGTCCTAATCTGATCCATAGAACCACTAACTGTCAAAATGGTCACTGCTGTCAAGATAACCCACTGTAGAATTCCGTGCTTAAGAGTTAAGTAAAAGGGTTACATCAAAACTAAGCCAAAAAAAAAAAAAAAAGTGGTTAGATCAAATATTTAACTAATCTTTTGAACTTGTGAGTCGAATATACCTAATTGTCAAATAATGACTTGTTAGTTATAATTAGAGATTCGAAGTTTAAATTACGATTTCAGCTAATCTCTATTGCAACAACAACAAAAAAATAGTGGTATAATAAACGTAAAATATAAGGGCAGAGCTAGAAATCGAATGTTGGGGGACCGAATTTTTTTTTTTACAATATTTTTTGGATTAATAGAAAATTAACTCAATTTTTACACAAATAGATGAACAACAGAGCACATGCAAAAAAATTGGTAAAAACTAATTTGCATATGCAATGACTTGACTCTACACCAACAAAATGAATGTATTTGTTACTAACCACCACTATAAACTCCATGTTTTAAAAAAAATTTATAACGTTTTGAATTTCTACTTAGGAGGGCCAAACCTTTTTTTTTTTTTTTTATAAAAAAAATCTATTAATTTTTTTTTTCTTTTTTGGAGGTTGGGGGCGTGGGGGGGGTCTCTATCCCACCCTGGCCCCTCCCTTTGCCCCTGCTTTAAATTTTTTTCCCTTTGCCCCTGCTTTAATTTTTTTTTTTTTTTTGGAGCTGCGCGGGGCGGGGCGGGGGCGGGGGTTGTGGCCCCTCCCTTTGCCCCTGCTTTAAATTTTTTTCCCTTTGCCCCTGCTTTAATTTTTTTATTTTTTTTTTTTTTTTTTGGAGCTTCGGGGGGTGGGGTGGGGGGGGGGTCTCTATCCCACCCTGGCCCCTCCCTTTTGCCCCTGCTTTAAATTTTTTTCCCTTTGCCCCTGCTTTAAATTTTTTTTTTTTTTTGGAGCTGGCGGGGGGGGGGGGGGGGGGGGGGGAAGGGAGCCCCCCCCTGGCCCCTCCCTTTGCCCCTGCTTTAAATTTTTTTCCCTTTGCCCCTGCCTTTAAATTTTTTTTTTTTTTTTTTTTTGGAGCTTCGGGGGGCTGGGGTGGGGTGGGGTGGGGTGGGGTGGGGGGGGGGGGTCTCTATCCCACCCTGGCCCCTCCCTTTGCCCCTGCTTTAAATTTTTTTTTTTTTTGGAGCTGGTGGGGGGGGGGGGGGGGGGCCTCTATCCCACCCTGGCCTCTCCCTTTGCCCCTGCTTTAAATTTTTTTCCCTTTGCCCCTGCTTTAATTTTTTTTTTTTTTTTTTAATTTTGGAGCTGGTGGGGGGGCGGGGGGGGGGGGGGGGGGAGTCCCTGCCCCCTCCCTTTGCCCCTGCTTTAACAACGAAGAGAAATATGTCACTGTTTGGACTTTCCTATTTGGAAAAATTGCACAACAAGTCCTTATTATTTCTCTAAAATTTTAAATTCATCTATATTATTCAAAATTAATTAATTTAATTTTTATTATTTAAAAAAAAAATTCAATTTAGTCTCTATTGTTCTTAAAAAAATTTCAATTTAGCCAATTCAGGTAGAGACCAAATTAAATTTTTTTGAAAAAAATAGAGACTAAATTGGCTAATTCTGAGTAATAGAGACAAATTGAATGAGAAACAATAAAAACTAAATTGGTTAATTTTTAATAATAGAGATAAATTTAAATTTTTAGAAAAATAATAAGAACTATTTACACAAATTTCCCTCCCCATTTCATATATATTTGAGGCTAGCCATCCAGAAAATATAACTTTTCCAAATACAGTTCTAATTAAATGGGACCGATTCTTCCCCACATCTTACGTATAGTTGGAGCTTTGTGTGTGCCAATGCCCCGTTTACACTAAATTGCCTCTTTTACATAATCTAAAAAGTCCAGAGTAGACCTAAACTTTATAGAGTAAGGGAGAAGTCTTTATCAATCAGTCTCAACACCTTTACGACTTGATACGATGGATTTGGATCTTATGCAGTGTACATAAATTGCTTTGAAGAAATTGCAAAAAAAAAAAAAAAATTGCTTTGAAGAGTCTCGAAACATTGTCTACAACATAACTATCAAAAAAAAACATTGTCTACAACAGTAATGACCGCACTAAAATGCCAATCTTATAGCTGATAACTCTACACAATTTGAATGGGTAGATGAATTTGCAAAGTAGAGGAGTCAGATCCTAGTAAGCAGTATGACCAAAAAAAAAAAAGATCCTAGTAAGCAGCAGACTGATCTTCCGCAGACAAACTCGGCGTTCTGCATATATTCAACAAGAAAATATAAAAAATTGGACTCTATGGATATATCAATTGATAAAATAGAGAATATTGTGATATGCTTGTTTAAAGAATTTTTAGGTGTTTGAGTTATTATCTCATTTAAAAATTTAAAATATTAGAGATAGTTTTATTATTGTCTTTAATATGCCCTCTCAAAATTTAAGTTATTAGATATAGCTTTATTATTGTCTTTAACACGTCCTTTCACATAGAGATGGTTTTCATTTAGAACGTTACACATGGACAGTGTTAATATTTTCAAAAGGACGGCCGCAAAAAGTTGAATTATATAAGTTGTTAAGTTATCTAAAAATTTAACCTATTAGATAGAAATTTATTATTATATTTATTTATTACGTTTAACGAGGTATCTTAGTTTTTTACAGCATAAGTGGGACAAACGTAGCCCTGTCGCGAGGGGCTTTCCCCATTATCCAAAAAACATCATAAAATCCAAACATGATAAAATTTAGAAGGGCCATATGATAATATTCTAGTATATTTTGTTGTAACATAGTAGAATTAATAAAGTACAGTCTAAGTTCTCAAGAGTTTGGTCCGACGTTGTCACTGTTTGACCGAATCCTGATAGTGCTCGTTTCCAACTCCCTACCTGATAACCACCAACCTATGAAAATGTGGAAGTTTACGTATGTTGATTGACAGCCTTGGACTAGCAAAGCTGCATTGGCCATGGAAAAAGTACATTGATTTTGAGGAAATTATCTCATCATAAATGTTCAAACATGTAAGAATAATTGTAGGGTAAATACTTAATTTGATCCTTTATTTTTAGAATTTGTGTTATTTTAATATTTATTTCTTAAAATGTATATTTTGTCTTATATTTTTAACATTTATCTCAATTTATTCTTTATATTTCAAATGTACTTTTTTAGTTTCGTATCTTTATTATTTATTTCAACTTAGTCCTTATCTTTTAAAATAATAGAAGATTAATGTGGACTATAATGACAAAGATAAAGACAAAATTGGGACAAATAGTAAAAATACGGGACTAAAATAGTATATTTTAAAAGATAAATAGTAAAAATATATGACTAAAAGAATAGATTTTGAAGGATAAGAATTAAAATAGTACAAATCTTAAAAATAAAGGACCAAATTGAATCTTTACCCAATTATCATATGAGAAAATAGGATGTTCATGCAATATATTAGGATATAGACTTTGTAATGACATGGAGTACATGTTGTAATTGATGGTGCATTTAGAACCATGGGATTGAGAGGATTTGGATTTTGAAATTGGATGTCATATGTATAAAATTTGTGTGTATGAGATAGTAGGATATGATATATGGAAATAATTGTACAGCATTTTGAACATACTTATAAAGGGGTTTCAATCTTTACAAGAAAAGTATCTTGATTATTTTACATTTCTATCCTTACTTTCTAAGAATTTGAGGGTACAAATGGTAAAGACTATCCGTTACATAACTCAAAAAGTTTTTCATTCTTAAAACAAACTTAGAGAATGTTATCTTTCCTTTTGGATTCTGATTTCAAATCACAAGTTTATATGAATTTGCTTTCAAAACTTGTGAGAACATTATTTCGAGTATTGTTAAATATGACTTTATTTTTATCACTAAAATATTATTTTTTATGTGTGAAAATTTATCGCTACATTTAAAAATTTATTAATTGATAATCAAGTTTTAACAATTAAATTTTTACGTCATTCAAAAGATCTTTGACGGTAAAATTCAGAACAATTGTGGTTGTTCATTTAGTTTGAATTCAAAGTTGGACATATTTGACCAAATAAGAAATAAAAAATAAAAAATTCGACACGTCGATTATATGGTGACAAGTCCAAATTAGTCTCAATGAATCAGCAAATGCAAAATTTAATTTGACCACAGAAAGTATATTCATCATATGGGAGCCCAAGGAAAAGCTTTTGACTGTATAATATAAAGTTTAAACGTGATTTATTAGCATCATCAAGCAAAAAAAGGAAATACAATAGGAGGTTTTCAAGATAAGAACACTTGTCTTATCATTCCCACGCACTCAATTCCTTATCCACTTAAACTCTGCTTTCCGTATGGTTTCCTTGGCCCAAAATTACGTCGCTAATCTTTGAATTTTCCGCACAAAGCCACAACAAAATATGCAAAAGAGTTCAAAAAGTAACAATTTTCACCCGCCTTATTTGTCACCTTTGTCAAAAGGTTTCTGATAGCTTTATCTTTAATTAATTAAATTGCCAAAATTAATTAACTCTCTGAAACTTGTCTTTGTCATTGCAAATCTACCAGGCGTCCACAAAATTTGTGTTATTTAATCAAGATGTTTGACACAATGATGATTATGTTTATGATTGTAATGACTTTTGACATCATCTACTTCATAAGATAATAAATGTGTTGCAAATGTTGTACACTTCTTAATAAATTAATCAACATCCACACATGATTGGAATGTTAATTTGAAAGGTATGCGAGTAGGAAACTTTTAAATTTCATGCCGAATAAAGAAAAAAAAATGAAGAATCGAGGAATCATCCGAATATAATTACTAAAGTTTAACTCTGATACTTATGTTAAACATATAAGATTTTAACTTTAAAAAATTAGTACCAGATACAATAGTTTAGAATTTTATATGATGGTTTTGGATTTTATGATTTGTTAGTAGGGAAAATTATTCTTTAATTTTTTAAAAAAATGCTAGTGAATTGGAATGCTAGAACAGACGTACGGTAACAATTTATTAAATGAATTGTAACTCAAAAGGCAAAATCACCCATTGATAAATCAATACTCTATAAAGTTGCCATTCCCTTTTAATGGAAACATACAAAGATAGAGTATCGCAGATTAGACTAACAACTTTTACCCTAATTATTATCCAATTCTAGAGCAGCGCCCTAACATTTAGGAATGCACTATAAGGTTGCCAATCTAATCACTACAAGGTAAGAAATTGCATCTTTCTTTTTAATGAAGAAAATGTTGGGGTAGACTTGTCAATATAGACTAAGATGTCAAGGGTGGCCACCTTAAGAAGACAAAGGGGAAGACCAAAAGGACCTACGAGAAGCAAAGATAGTGACACCAAGTCATTCGTGGATCATGTCTCTCCTTAATGGAGTTATGCGTTTTATGATTTGACATTTATAATGTGAATTTAAAAGATTTTATAACTCATAGGTATAGGGGTAGATTCATAATTTTTATTTATTGAGGGCTAAAATTATATAATTTAATACTCATATATTGACAATTTTTTTTAATGGAGGCTAAATTAATTTTTTAACTTAAAAATAGTTTAAAAATACACACATTTTTAAAAGATACAACTCCAATTTATTTCTTAATCGCTCCTCTATTAAAGCCCCAGTTGGCCATTTAGTAGATCTTCCGACGTCGAGACGAGTTCCAATTATTAAAAAAAAAAAAAAAAAAGTCATTCATATAACTGAATAAGTACACAAGGGGGTAAGAGCCAAACCCACATTAAGAAGGCAGGGTAACCTATCACCAAGGACCTCCTAGTTGATATACCAAAAAAACAAACAAGTAAAGTAAGGAATTCTCCGCATGGACATTTAATATATATAATAATCTTCTTAGCGTCTCTTCTTTCACTTCCCTTTCGCCCATATATAGGAATCAAAGATACTTCATTCTTCCCCCCCTCTCTCTCTCTCTCCTTCTCTCCATGGACGCTCTTCTAAAAAGAAGTATTACCGTCTTACATTCTCTTCTTTTGTTCTCTCTTATCTTATCAGGTAATTTTCATCTTTCTATATGTTATATATTGAGAAGAAGAATATTAATTAGCTTTATTCGTGCATTTACATTTTAGAATTTTGCATATACGTAATAATTTATTTTTTTGTTTGAAAGGAGGTCTAGCCGTTACGTTCTAAATTTATACGTAATAATTTTTGTTGTATATTGGTTTTGTGGATTGGACAGGTTTTGGTTTTCTTAGAGAAGTAGAATCATTCGGCATCAATTATGGTCAAGTAGGCAACAATTTACAACCACCAGAAAAAGTTGTTGAGCTTCTAGAATCGATGAAGATATCAAAGACTCGTATCTACGACACCAACCCTGAAATCTTGAAGGCATTTTCCAACTCTAACATTGAACTTGTTGTGACAGTTGAGAATGATATGCTAGCTACATTAATGGATCCTCAACAAGCCCTTTCATGGGTCAATACTCACATTAGGCCATATTGGCCAGCCACAAGAATCACAGGCATTGCTGTTGGCAATGAACTCTTTACAGGCGATGATATGACATTGATCAGCCATCTCGTACCTGCCATGGTGAGCATTCACGCAGCTCTCGGCAGGCTCGGCCTCGATCAAAACATTCAAGTTTCGACGCCGAGTTCTTTAGCTGTTCTTCAAGAATCATACCCGCCTTCAGCTGGATGTTTCAGGAGTGAACTTAATGGAATAATGCCGCAAGTTTTGCAGTTTTTGGCAAGCACAAAATCGCCATTTTGGATCAACGCTTACCCTTATTTTGCTTACAAAGACAATCCTAACAAAATTTCATTAGACTATGTGTTGTTCAACCCTAATTCAGGCATGGTTGATCCCAACACGAAGCTACGTTATGACAACATGTTGTATGCTCAAGTTGATGCCGTGATTTTTGCTATGCAAAAAATGGGTTTTGGAGGCATAGAAGTTAAGGTATCAGAAACCGGGTGGCCATCAAAAGGTGACCTTAATGAGATTGGTGCAACGGTACAAAATGCTGCAATCTACAATCGAAATTTGTTGAGAAGGCAATTTCAAAATGAAGGCACACCATTGAGGCCTCATATGAGATTAGATGTGTATTTGTTTGCTTTGTTTAATGAGGATATGAAACCAGGACCAACTTCAGAGAGAAATTTTGGTTTGTTGCAACCAGATGGAACCATGGCGTACAACGTTGGACTGTCGGCCTTGTATAGTACTTCGTCACCTGCCTCCACTTCATTTCTCACCTCCTCTGCCACCAAGGTAAAGCCGTAGTTTTTCCTTCTTTTGTTTTTACTTTCTTTTTCTTTGGTTCCAAGGGAGGTCTAATTGACAGTTAGGAACCACCAAAAATCCGAGAGGATGCCACCCCTCATTTATCTTTCTCCAAAAGAGACGCCAAAGCAACTGGTGCTTGATCCAAGTACTGTATACTTCATAGAAAATCTAGGTACTAGGTATCACGAAAGATGTCAGAGAGGCAAAGTTGTAAATAATACCATTGCGGGTAATTTCACCTATGTAATAATGTTATAAGAGTAATGCTTTCTGTCACGTTTTAATTAGTAGAATAGTGTATTTCTATTTCATTAACCTATAGTATGAATACTTTTATTTAAATTCTTATATTTTTTGTTTCCCTTTTTTCTTTTGGTTGCCTCGGCAAATTTTGTCAAACAGGTAAAACATATTGGTTATCAAAGCTTGGTCTACTGGATGTTTGTACATTTGCTGGCCTTCCAAATTTTATTGAAAAGACAACATTAAGCAAATGGATATCCAACATGTACATATCACTTTTTCGCAAGAAAAATTAGATGCGCCTTTTTGGCCATTCAAGAATCGTTGCAAAATTGAGGTATGGTCCAAACCAAATTACATCACCACATTTCGGCTCATTAATGTCACACCAAAGGAGTTCTAAATGTCAAGGGTGTGTCGGATGGGAATCATTACAAAGTAGAGCTATTAAAATATTATAACGTTACGAGGGAATCTATCCAATCTATCTCTTCCCAAAATGAAGCGCACCTGTGACTAGAAGGAAAGGCTGATTTTTTGCCAGAGAATTGAAGTAATCCATCTTTAGATGCTCCTGCTCTGCAGAAAATGTAGTTGAAGAATCTATACTGATTTTATTTTCCTTCTTTTGATTAGAAAATTTGTATATGTAATGTTGTTCCATTTAGTAAATAGAAAATATTCAAGACAGTCTTGTGAGGCATCCCTCGTTGATTGCAAATAAAGTTTACAGCTTTTGGACGTGGAATCCACAATTGTGTTTACATATAAAAATCAATTCACAAACATTTCTCTCTTGCTATGTCCTATCTCATGCATGCATATATGTTAAAGATAAAATAAAAATCTCACAGTGCTTTGCATTCCCTCAACTATCAAATAATACAGATATGTCCAGAAGAGAATCCAGAAATTCTTTTCAGTATAGATTAAAACACATAATTTTTCAAATAGGGAATAATTAATTTTTAACTAAAAATACATAAATTTTTAAACTTTTTTTTAACAAATATATAAAATTTTTAACGTTCTCATTGGATATGCCCCCGCTCAAAGGAATTGGAGCAATAGTGGGACCCTTTTTTTTGGTTTTAGAGACAATAGGCTTCTAATACTATCAAACTACTCAAGAATTTGGTGAAATGGTCAGTTAGTGACTTGTTATAATCATAGGTTCTGAGTTTCAACTATGAATTTGGCCTCCATTGAACCAAAAAGAAAAAAAAAACTATTAAACCCCTCTTTATCAAATTAGGATTCTCTTATAACCTTATAATTTTAGGAGGAGATTCGAATCCTTGCAAAGTTTAAAGTTTAGAAACTATTTTTAAAAAAAATGTTAAAGAAAACATAGCATTGTTTATATGCTTTTTTACGAAACTGATTATATATCTCTCTTAAACATATATATATATATATATATCCATATATATAAAATTCATTTTATAGGATAATAATGCAATAAAAAGAAAATCATTATCTTCTCATTCCTGTACGTAGAATCCAATTCCAACCCGCTTCTCCCTCCCCCAATCCTCGCCCCTTCCCCTCCTTCATTAGACAGCGCGAGCTCCTTAGTGAGGGAAGGTTTGAATAATGGAGGTAACTATAAAATTTTATATCGTGATCTTAGAACTTATTATTTATTCACATGTCAAAATTAAATGTCAAAATAGGAATAAGACTTAATTAATATTATTAGAAATGTCCAAAAAATATCATATTTGAAGAGTAGAAATATAAGCACACTTTTATAAACGTAGAAAATATACCCTACGAGTCAATCATAATTGAAATAATTGGAATTGTCAAGTAAATTCCCTAGACCTGACATATAGCTTAGAAGGAGTAACCGTTTAGAATTAGAACCGTAGTTAATACACCCAAATGAACAATGGAATTTTTCTATGGTCCATTTTTTTTTTTTTTTTAAAAAGAGATCTAAGTCGATATTATATAAATACATTACATACAAAAAATATTACACTTATCGAGAATCAATCTTGAGAACTTCGCTCACTTTGTGAGAACCATACGTTTATAACAACGTAAGAAAATTGTTCTTTAACTATATCCTGTGATATTTTAAGGGTATCAAATTAATATTAAAAAATAGAGATAGTGTGAGATAAAGTGCAAAAGATTAGGCTTTGTTTGGTACTTTTTTAATCTTGAAATCGGACAATGGACGGCCCCGCTTTATTCTCTGCCATAACCGTCCGCATTAGTCGTCAGTGCCATTCTTTTTCAAAAGGGGCTTTTGATTTTGCCTCTGTAGAGATGAGGGAACATAGAAGCTCAGCACTGCGTGTCAATATGTGTGTGTGTGTATATATATACCCTCCCTTACGTTGGAGTGGACCGTGTTTTATAACATCATCAGACGTGGTGCACATGGAGACCAACTATGTTTTTTGATGATCATATCATATATACCAAATTCAACTAAATTTTTTGGACTGTTGCATTCATGCATGCATGGCTGCGAACGAACATGGACTCCTTTTGAACATTCTTACCGGAAACATGTCTAGTGGATACATTGTTGTTGTAGCTAAGAATTTGGTTGCTTTTTTGCCGCCAAATAACGTGTTATACATGTGCATTTGTCTATATATATATATATATATATATATATATATATATATATATATATATATATATATACACACACATCCAAATAGAGTGCTGCATGCTGTTGATCTATAGCTTGTTCAGCTTCTTTTTGCTTTCTTGCCAAGATTAAACTTACAAATGAGGTGGATAATTCGTTATATTCTTTATTCTACTTGAAAATTTTCATATCAATGAACCAAATGAGTCTGTTGAGGTGAAATTCCGCTATCCGAACTCAACACGAGATCTGCAAAATAAAGACATCACTGGTGGTTGTTTCCAAGGACCTTCTTTGACGATCAAGTCAATTAATGAGTTCAAGCACAAACAATATGCAACAAAAATATTTTAAAATAATTATTTTAGGCAAAGAATAAGTTATCTTTTTGTGATTCTTAGTGTGCTATTTATATTATGTGGTAAGAGATCTTTTTAAGATGTATGTTGGGTCCCGGAGATATAGGAAGATCTTTGAAAGGACGCGTCATAGGGAAGAGCACTTTAAACAAGTCAGTTCATATGGGGTTCTCGGAGCTCATTGAGTCAGACAGACCCATAATACAACCTTCAGTACTTCTTCTTAATTCCTTTATACCTTCTATGTGGTCGGTTATTCTCAGTAAGGGATTGAAAAATTACCCATATCAAAGTCAAGTCTCATTCCACTAGATAGGATCATTAGCTCTATAGATCTAATAACACCATTTATTCCTGTCAAGAACCATATTCTACGTTAGTTCTATACATACAAGATTTCGTTTGAATGTCTTCACTTAACTCATTTTAAGTTGAAAAGTTTTTTGTATAACTAGGTAAAGTTTTTTTAAATGGAAAATTGAAGGGTAAACTTTAAATATAACATTAAAATTTTGTAGCCACACTAAATGACCTTTGGGTCTATTTGGTCTAATTTTTAAATAATTAAAACTGTTTATTGTGATTTTAAAAGTTGAAGTTATCTATTTGGCCTATTTCTAAAAGAATTTTTAGGTAAAAGGTGAAATTAAAAATAATTAAAAAATAAGAAGCTCCAATTTAGAGCTTTTCAAAAAAAGCTTTTATGAATCTATTTTTACATTATGTGAGAAGCTATTTTTTGTTTTTCTTTATTAAAGATACCCTTCCATATTTTTCAAAATCCAACATTACCCTCAAAATTTCTAAAAGCTCAACATTGTCCAAATACGTCAAACAATCAACCGTTTTTGTTCAATATCACTTTTTACCAAAACTTTACTGCTGAAAGCTCTACAACTCAAAAATTGAAATTTCACACTTAGCTCAAACCAAACTTTATCATCAAATCCGAAGTTTGCCTAGTTTGCCAAGTTTTTCACTTCATTCAGAACTCTCATTAAGTATGGCTTTGCTTAGACTTGTTTAGACAATGAAGTATGATTTATCGAGGTTACACACCGACTGCAATGAGAGAAGGTGGGAGGGTATTAGTTGTAAGCTTGACAAATTAGTCGCATCTTTCATTCAATAGGGCAATGATTGGATAGGAATAAAATCAATTGCTTTATAATATGGTCATTTACTAGAAGTAAACATATCAACCTGTTCAAATATGAACATAATCTGTGTTGCCGGTGGGATCACTGAACGTATATTTAGACAACGAAAAAAAATGCAGACGCAATCTTTTCTTATCTTTGTTTTCCCCTTTTTGCCTTGAGCATATGCAATCTCTGTTAAAAATCGTATTCAAGGCTTTTTTTTTTTTTTTTTTTTTGGGAGACCGTATTCAAGTTGGTTTGCAACAAAAAAACAAAAACAAAATATGTTGTTGGTTATATTGATTGGACCTTTGAAAATATGTTGCTGTTATGAGCTTTATAATTAATGGACCGAATAAACTAATCTTAGAAGCACGAAGTGCAATATCATTAGACTTGAGCATCTTAAGCATTTTGTTATGGGGGAGATATAAAATTAATTAAGTATGCAGTCTTTAATAACTTAAATTTTTAGATTAAGTGGTAGGTAAAAATTAATTATCAAGTTGGGTATACTCTGAGTAGACTTGCTAAAAACAAAGCGGCTCAATCTTGGGAGATAGACTTCGATAATCAAATAATTGATCGTTGAATATTAACAAATCCGAGATGGATAATGTATTTAATAGATTGAGAGTGTCTATACTGAGTTCCCCTTGCTTAGTGTGGAAGTGGGACATTTATACTATTAAGAAAATATTTCTCATATATCAGGAGAGTATGTTCAAGCCGGCTCCTTGGTGTAATTCCATAGATGGTCTCAACTTGCATTATGATCTCAAGTTAAATATATCGACCATATAAGGTCTAAAAGCATTGTTACCAAGAAAAAAGTCATGGGTACAAGTCTTGCCTCTATTCTTTCATTCCCCCTCCTGCATAAGTTAAAATCTTACTTACTTACGTATAAAGGGATGTGTTGAAGTCATAAAAAACATAGCCTATTGCATTACATTTATACATGAACCTTAAGTATGATCTTTATACACGCACAAAAATGTACTAAAAACATGTAGATATCTTTAGTAAATTCCTAACATTACACAGTTGTGATCAACTTTTTATCATCGCTGGCCCACCGAAAACTTAGGGCAAAAGCTACTCTATCCCCCTCTGCGAAAGACTAGTGAGCATAATGCTTTTTCTAGCGGCTATGGATTCCTATGCAGAATCACTTTATATCCATAATATTGTTATCAGCCGTTCTTAACCGTAAGACTAATTTCAGATTGGTTAATCGGCTCGGTCATAAAGATAAAAATAACCTGCTTATCGATAAAGCTTAAAATTTTCATCTCAAGTTGCTTCGAGGTTTCCCACTTGATGCAACTTGGGCTTATCAGACTATGAAAGAATATGGGATAAATTAAGGTGGAAGACATGAAAAGTTAAAAGGAGATATTATTATATGATGTAAATCCCGTGTTTTGATGATCGTAATTTAGGAAAAAGGAACGAAAAGAGTTTTTTTTTTATTTAAAAAAAATAAATTAATTCAGGTGTTATTAAATTATTTAGTGGCTCTAAATTGATTATTTAGCCATTTTTAGTTTCAAATTAAGCGATCTCGGTAACATTTTAACTCCTTTATAATATTTTAATTGAAAAATAAATAAAATGTTGTAAAAAGACAAACAACTATTATAATAGGTGTCTTTTTGCAATATTTTTAAATATTACAACAAATAAAAAAAATAGTAATGGAAAAACAATAAAAATAGTATTGATATGGGGGCTGAATTGTGACTTGACCGACAATTGATATGGGCTAAATCCAGACCTGACATGTACTTCGTCATTATTGTCCTCGACATTGCAGGCTGAAGGGTTCTGACTACTCAAGGATTGTGGGAGGCAGTGCTCATGATATTATCTTGGGATAGGCTTCTATACGGAAGCCTACCTCTAATACAAAAGTGAGCTCCACACACATGGGGCTCACTTTGTATTAGAGGACCGCACACATGCGGTTTTGTATAGAAGTCATTTCCTATTATCTTGGGTCAATTATTTGACATGGGGTTAAGTTCACAATGCTAATCAGGTTAGTTGATAGAATATGATAGGCATCCTATCATACTTGCCTCCCTGCTCCAGACGACGTTTGACACATGACACTATTCAATGATGTCCCATCTGAGGACGTGATTTGACATGACAATAACACATTGGCAGTTAGAATAAGTATAAATACTCCCTCCAATTGGCTAAAGGTAACTCTTTTCTAATACACTCTTTCTCATATTTCCTCTAAAATTATTCATTCAGTTTGGACACATGAAGTTCGAACGTTTCACATATTTGATCACTGATTTGATCATTGACGCTTATCTCATGAGATTGAGTTGTATTATTTTTTTGCAGGTGGAATCGAACCGATCGAACCCATTTTTGCATCTTTTTACCTTATCATGTATCAATGTATACCTCATAAGCTATTTATGGCTTATATAAGCCACAACAAGCATTAATCAAGGTACGGCAGTTTATGGGCAATCTAGTACTGCATCACAATATTTGCTAAGTCTAATTTGTCTGGAACATAATGGCTATAGTTACTTATAGTTAATATGTGTTTTTTCATTACTTCACTGATAGAGATGTGGAATGCCCTTTCAAATCAACATGGAAGTGCACTCTTCTTACAGTCAAAATTCATGGAATTATACTAAACCTTTTGCTTAAAGAATGGTCGAGACAGTTGCCGACCAGTGGACCCACTTCTTTTTTTTTTTCTATTGCAATAATTCTATTAGCTAGCTAGTGATTAGTCAATTGATTAGCCTTCAACTATGTTTAATTAAGGATAATGATTAGGCTTTGACGTTGCTCTTGAAATGCCTTTGAATGGCATAATTCAAGGAAGATACTTGGGTAAAGGATATAGACATTGTTGGAGCTCTTGGTGTTGATTCGGTGGCTTAGTGGGATTCTTCAACCGCCCATTGTCTTGTAATAATTACAAGATAGCTATTGGATATGGTGGTGGCAAATTATGGTCCACAATGTTATTTAGGCGAAAATTTTGAGCCTTTAAAATAGTGTGACAAATGATAATTTTGCCTATATAAAGGTGAAAATCTGTTAAACCAAGTGAAAAAAAAAAAAAAAAAAAACCAAAAGAGTGGGTAAAATGAAACAAAAAATTTGTTCAATGGACAAATTGAAAGGAAAAAAAAAAGGTTTAGTTGGTGATGTAAAACTTTGCTTATTGATAATGTGGCAAATGACGATTTTATATTGTTTCTAGAAAACTTGCCTTTGATATCACTGTAGTGGACGATGTGTGCCTATGTGTTAGTTCTTCTTTCACAAAACTGATCTTTTTTTTTTTTTTTTGCTAGACGATGTTATTTTGTCGAAGAGAATCTTATGCATTAAGAAATACATTCAGTAAGAAGAATATAATTAAACGGGATAAAGCAAATTAGATGGAAAAAGTTAGTCTATGAACTTGTAAAATATTTAGTATATTGACAAATAATTTATGATGGCCTAAAAGGTTTAAGCATTTAAAATTCATGATAGTCTTTAGTTTCCCTTAATTTGGAGGGATCCAATTTGATGGTTAAGAGGAAATAGAAAAGGCTTCAAATGAATGACGACATAACGACATAACTGACGATAGAATGAGACATTTTTAGAATTTACAGAATTTATCAACAATTCACCAAATTCTTTTATATGTTATTGGTGAAAGGACTACACATTATGTCTTCCCATACAGTTTTTTATTCAAATCATCCTTCTTGTACAGTTGTCGTTGACTTACACCCAGAATTTTTAAGCTTGCAATAGTCCAAATACTCTTTATTAATTGGAACTAAGATCCTCAAAGACAGACAAATTTGTCTGAACAAACATAATAATATTTTAATAACAATAACAGACGACTTTTTCATTCTAGAGATAAATATTAAGTGGATCAAGCTAATTAATTTTCTTTTACAATCTCGTTTGAAATTGATTCTTGAATTACCAAACTTTTTTTTAGTATAGCATGCTAACTTCACGGGGAAAGGCTAAAAAGATCCACCAAATCATGGGCTACGGCTCGAGGGTTTAAGCAGGCTGGCACTGCTTGGCAGACTGAAATTGTTCATTTGCCATCCATCGGGCTAAAGGTCCATCGTCTGTGCGTATTTATATTTTCGGCCCCCTTGCAAGCCAATCTAGAGTGAATTTGATGATCCAAGGGCACTTCGTCTTGATATTACACTGATAATTGCTCCAATCTGCGCCAAATTCTGGGTTGCCCAACTACATTATTAACCAATAGTTGCAAGGACAAAGTTTTGTTTACTTAATATTTTTATTTTTGCTAATTAAGCAAGTACTTCGTTAATTAATTTCAAAAGTTTGTGCAAAAAGGCCAAGGTTCACATCATTAATTCTCTTTTATATTTTAGACAAGGATTCTACCGTTGATACCCCAAACTTTACAAATTGTAACGTTTAGAAGGTTATTCCTATAAGATTTACATTTATACAATTTGTTCCTAATATAAAAAAAAAAAATTCCCTACAAAAAATCTGTTCCTTGGATGATGCATTCCTTTGATGGATTATAAGGTTTCTTTCCTTCCAAATATAGAAGACCAGCGCTGAGAAATAATGTCTGAGGATATATAAGACACTGGAGAGTATCATTTATGGTCTTAATAGAGATTCAGGAAGCCAAGTTGTCCAACTGAGATGCTTTTCTCTATAATGCAACATCCCAAAGACAATATATTGGGTAAAGCTACGAAGGAAGAAAATGTGGTCCCTGGACTCCGTAGCCTGTTGGCAGAGTGAGCATATCAGGTCTGAAGGAATGCCCTCGTAGGGGCAGAGGCAAGGGGGATCGGGGGAGTCCGGGCCCTCCAAGCCCGCTTTTTTTTTTTCAAAAATTTATGTATTACTTAAAAAAAAAAATTATGGTCCCCTTTATTTATTTAATTATTTATTTATTTCTGTCAATACCCTCTCTCCTCCCCCAAATAAATCTTGCATCCCAAAAATTAAATTTTTAGTTCTGTCCCCGTATCCCAAGAAATGAGTTCTTAGGTGTATGATAGGTACTGAATATTTTTATCAATTGATGATATGGAATATGTTTGTTGCATATTTCTTAATGCATTAGTCCTATAAAATTTAAACAGACAATTTGCTGCTTTCCACTTATCTTTTGGTGAAAGTGTTTGGTAAAAATCAATGGTTTACCTAGCAGTAGTTTTATTGTAAGATGAGATTGAAATAAAAGACTCTTACATAGTGTTTGAAAGTATTTGAAATATGAAATTCATTTTATTTATAAGTGAATTATGCAAGAATTTGTATTTATAAATAAATTTTTTTTATTTGGAATTATAAAATACTATTAAGTCAATTATGTTATTTATATATACAAATTGTATTTGAAGTACATGCGGAATCGGAATTAATACGTATATTTTACATAAATGCCCTTCTTTTATTGTATTGAAATTAGGCTTATCATATAGAGATTATCATCTCATCCCATTATTGATTATTGCTATTATCATAAAATTGTCCCAAAAAAAATAACAAAAAAAATTGTCAATAAAATTAAACATTATAAAATAACCATAACTTCAACCATCAGTTTAAGATTACAAAATAAACCTACATTCCAATTGATAAAATAACCTTAAGTTCAACCATACATTTAATATGAAAAAATAATTTTAAGAGAAAGGATGAGAAAGACGTTAGTTTTTGCTTTTACTTAAAGAGAAACAATACAATGATTTTTTTTTTTTTTAATCTTTGTATTATTGCCAAAGTCCATCTCTTAAACTTGAGGCAATTTTGTCTTCAAAAGATGAACAACAGATTTGAAAAATGTAGATTTACAAATTACATCTCTTGAGTAAGGATTTGAGTAAAATATAAGCAAACCCAAGATTTACAAATCCTGCAATTGTAATTTTTTTAAAGGTACTTCCAAACAACAAAAAATGGATATGCAAATGAATTTCACAAAATTTTATAAAATTCATTTATTCAAAACAATATGTTAGTAGGTAGTTTGGCTATTTATGATGACACAAGAAGTGTGTCTTAATTAAGGTCCAAAGTTTAAGTCCTACTATCATTGTTGCTCATGTATTTGAGGATTGAGGTGGACTCTATAGATCGGGTAATTAGTGAATTAGTTCGAAATGCTCGTAAATGGGCATAAGACGCACCTGATTAGTAATTTCTTTTATCAAAATAAATGAGACTCAAAATGTAATTCAAATATGTAATGAATTTGGAAATTAGTTTCATGAATGAAGCCATGTGTTTATATACCTATACATCATTTGGAAAGTTTATGTATTGTAGCTAATATCTTATGCACACAATAGGTATCATTCAGGAAAAAAAAAAAAAACTATTTGTATCATAGCAAGATTCTATGGTTTTACAATCTTAATTTGTTAGACTCCATATATTCATCTCGCGAAAATCTTTGAACACAAATTCTCTTAGAAAACCTTGCCAAGGAATTGCCTATAGTATTTACTAGGTGTTCAAGCACGCTAATGTATTCTTGAAAAGTTTACCACTCAATTATTGTAAGATTTGTGTTCTTACTTTTTTTTTTTCTTAATGTATATATAAGATAAACAGCTTCCATTAAACATGACTTCTTTTCCCATCTTTCCTGTGAGAACAAATTGGGACTTGCCTAGACTTATATATTATCAATTCCCTTTTTCTCAAATTGTGATAAATAATGGTAATAAATTGGGATAGGTGTCAGAATATATAGAATATCCAATTTTTTTTGTTGGAAACACCTTTTTTCATTGTAGATTTTGTTTTAGCTCAAGGTAACCATAAGAGAGAGAGGAAAAAAAAGGTAAACAATAAGAGATTCTTGAACTAGTGCAAACATTCAAAAGAATGGATATACTTAATATGTGATAATAAGTATCTAGAAATTTATAAAGAAACTTTTCAATGAACGACTCTACAAATACTACTCAACAATTTTCTTATATAATTTCATGAAAGAAAATGGGATGTTTTTTCTTCAAAAAGGGATTAAAAGATCATTGGAGGACCAAGAACTTAATAATCCTCAACAACATAGAACCTTACTGCTTATACAACCAATTCTTGATTTTAAGCACCACACTTACTATACTAATGTTTTCCAAATCCTTGATCATTCAGTATACGGTGACCAATGATTTCAGGAGTAAAAAATTGAGTAGTACCCTCATAGGTGTCTCTTCAGTTCCAAGATTCTATATTCAAAATTTTGAGGAGGTAGTTTAGTCAGTTAAAACATAATTCTCTTTGTTTGGTTTTGGTTCAAGTCCAAACTTAAAATCCATACTAAATTCAAATTCAACGCAAATAGAAATAGAAACGTTCCTTATTTCCCTTTAAATAGGATCTTATAACGTATGACAATGTATGGGTATAAAAATGAAAGATTAAAAGTTGTGATTATGTGAGAAATGTGAATCTTCATGAACCTACAAATAAGATTGGATCAGACCCTTCGGGAAAAGTTTACTGTCGCCCACCTTTTTAGATTTTATAAGCAGCACTCTGACTAATTTTCGTTACAGACTATAGGTCTCTAGATGAAATGAGGTGAGATGCCTACGGTCTTATTAGGTTGGAGCCCTTGATGACCAATCTATGGGCTTATGAGGAGAAAGATTGGTCTGAGGAATCATCCTAGAGTCAATTGATACAATTTCTCTTGTGTTTTAGCCCTTCACTACCTAACTAACCAACTATTTGACTTCCTGCTATTTTGGTTCGTTATTAATAATCGTCGCTTGTTGGGTCCCAGTTAGGATCCTTTATGGCTCTAATTGGTTGATTATACTCTGAGGTAGTCGAATCATACCAAGTAGATGCTATTGCACTCTTTTGATTGGTGGAGTTCTAGGAGTTTAATGTCTTAGTCAACAAGTGGATGCCTCGTTCTCTTTTCCTATTTGTTGAAAGTGGGACTTGGCTGCTAATCTTACATATACTTACTCGCCTCCTTGGTAGCATGCACATCATAGCATTAAATGCAACCGTCCTTGGACCCCTATTGCCTTTGTTTGTCAGATACCTTCGCAACCGTTCGATTCCCTTAGATCTACTCCTGTCCGTTGGATCTTTTCTTGGAAGATAAGGATGACGGCTTACCAGCGACTTCTACCATGATGAACTTGCTTCAATCCCTGTGCCTGAGGCGTCTACTCTACACGCTAACATCTTTGATGTCGTTACCTTTGCCAGGTGTAAAATCCCATGTCTCTTACATTAGTTGTCTCTTGACATATCACATTTCCCGCCTTTTTTCCTTGAAGGGAGACCATACTGGGTTGGTCTTCTTGGGCTCTCTTGGCATGTCGTTGGGCTTTCTTCCTTTTTGACCTTTTTGGGCTAAAACTATTTTTTAGCATCTACAGTATAATTTAACTTAAACCATCACAAACAAAAGAAGAAAATTAAAAAGGGATTCTCTAAAGTTCCAATTTTGTTTGTTAATTTGCCAACGTGCCATTTCATGATTGGTGCACATGGCAAAACTCTAGAAACTTCTTTCTAGAATTACTCCCATTTCGTTCACTTTTTGTCCATTATAAATTCGTCAAATCTCGTACTATTTTACGGAGGTTCTAGCATCTTCCACCACGCTGTAAACCCATCGTTAACACCATACACTATACATCCCCAAGACTTGCTCATTTCTCAACAAGATAAGAAAAAAAAACCCTTCAACATGGCAGAAGAATATGCATTAGACTTGGAAGAGCTCAAACATCTCCAGACCATCGCTAAGAGGCCTCGTGTTGTCTCTCTTATCTCCAATGAAATTCGCAACTTGGAAAAGGTCTCTCTCTTCTTTTTTTTTCTTTTTTCTTTTTTTAATCTCGTTTCCTTTATTTCTTACAATTATATAATTTTTTTATGCAACTACTTGTTGATTATTCTATAAGTTTTTATTGGTTCTCATTTCTTGTTAATCTGATTTTTTTTAGTAGTTTATTTTGGGGTTATTTCATATATTGGGTGTCTTAATATGGTGATATATTCTGTGGAGTTTTAATTTATTTTTCCTTTTTTTTTAATTGTTAAATTAGCTTGAGAGTTGTTGAAAATCTAAAGTAGATATAAGTCATTATTTAATGAAGCGGGTGTTAAGAGGTGGCATAAACATCGAAAGCAAAGTTGCATTTTTTGTAGAGTTGTAGTAACTTATATGTTGGGTTTTAGTAATATTGTCAAAGGACTATGCGCGGTGAATATGTTTTGAGTGCAGTAATATGTTCTGTACGTCTAAGTTTTCGTCGAATTGCCATAGATATTTTTATAGAGTTCATTGCCTCTGGTTAGAGGTGCTTATGTAATGAGATAGGTTGCTAGAGTTATTGTATCTGGTTAGAGTTAGTGTATATAATGCATTTGAAATGCTGTTGCTCGCGTTTGGAGCGTAAGATCACATTGAGACGATAGAGCTACTTGGGGGTGGTATTGGTGATTTTGGGTGTTGTTTGTAGCGATGCAAAGCTTGCTGGTGGATTTGATAGAGAAGCAGAGGTTTCGGTTGGAAAATGTGTGGTGGAGATAGGGTTGATGTTTTATGCTGCATTATCGGTGGGAAATTAGGGGGTTGCGGCAAGAGTGAGGGATGCTCAAAAGTGTGGATTCAAATTTTGCGTCCTAGTCTCCCAATTAAGTAACTATGAGCGAGAGGAAAGGAGGGAGGGCGTGAGATGTTTATGCACACACACGTAGGTAGAGAGAGTTAGATAAAAATGGAGGTAATGGTTTTATAATTTACCATGATGCAATGACCTCTTTTATCGCCAAGAATAATGTGACTCGGAGACCTATGGAAATATTTTGTTTAAGGAGCTCAAATCTGTAACTTAGAGGAAGTTGTAGCTAGGCATCAAGAACTGTGTCCTAAAAGGTATTTTCAAATTGGTCATGGCAAAAAGGTTTATTGTGTGGGCATGTTGAGGTTGTGCATTCCAGACATTGTGAGCCTTCTCGAAGCTAGGGAAGAAAAAGCAAGCCAAAGAGCTAGGGAGCATTTTGCCATAATGTAAAGGTCATTATGTCACCCAAGAGTTGGGTGGAATAGTGACGTTTTGTAATAAAAGGTTCAAGGTTTTGAGTTTGAACCATCGTTTCGGCCACTATTCTACCGAAAAAAGAAGGTCATTATGTCTAAAATTGGTCAAAAGCATCATAAAGGCTCTTTGTAGCTCTCGTGAGAACAATATATATGATTCCCTGAGCAGGTGGACGTGTTGAAGCATGATAGGATTGTTTGTATAATGTCTTATCAACATGCTGTCTACAAATATGGTTCACATGTGCTTGAAGAAAAACCTTCAGATGTCACCCTGTTGCACTCATGTACATTGTCAACTTCTTTCAAGGCTAAACTTTATGCGATTATACTGTTTAATTATTATTAGTTGACATCTAGAGCAATTGTAGTAGTTTGATTGGGATGCAATGGTTATGGAGTATCTTATCTTATTATCTACAATAATATTTTACATGCACTTGAAGTTGGATGAACCTTCAGATGCCACCATTTTGCCCCATGGGCTTTATCGACTTCTTTGGAGGCTAAACAGTGTATGGTAAGATGATAATCTTTTGTTAGTTACTATCATGAAAAATGGAATTGTAAGTCTCTCAAAATGTGGATGCAGCAGTCATTTTAATTCAAATTTTTGGTTTTGTTTCATTGTAGTGGTTAAGTGGTAGTTTGTTCTGGTACACCAATGGAGCAAAGAGCAGTTGCTAAATTTTTGTCATCTAACTTGTTAAAGCAGAAGATTACACGATAATAAAGGGGACAAGACATCGATGGGTAAAATTCAAGATGTCTCGCGTCGCTAATTCAATTTTGCAATATTTGACCACTCTTGCAGAAAAGACAGCTATAGAAGGAGTAACAAATTGTGTCATGTAGCTTTAGGATAGCATCTCTTTCATTAGAGGTCCTAGTTAAAGATCTAAGTTAAAAGCCCTAGAGCATCACAACCTATTGCTGTCTGTTAATGCACAGTTTAGTGTTAGGGTTTTCTGAACTGTCAATTGAAATTTCAGCAAGTAATTTTGCGTGTTATTGTCCAGCTATCTAAAGATGCTGCTCCTGCTCCAAGCTCGCAAATCCCACCTCCAATTTCAACTGCACCAAAAATTGTATCTAACCTGGTGCTAAATTACGCCACCCTTGGATCCTTCAGCTGGGACCAATATACTGACAAAGTGAAGGTAATGATCTCTTTGTGACATCTGTGTTGTCTGAACAGGTAACTTTGTCTCATGACCCTGGGTAAGGCCATCTTCCAGAGCTTATGCAAGCACAACGCAGATCTCTTTGCACTATAGTGGTGACTTGCAGAAAATTTTTCTATTGAGCCTTTGCTGCTAAGAGCACTTGTGTCCTAAAATTAGTTTTCTGGTTCTGGAAAGAGTTGTCAATTCATCTCATCAAGTTGTAAATTTGTCTGTCCAATAGCCTTCCAAGGACAAAGAAAACTAACTGCCCTTGTGGTAGTGGAATATGCATGTTTGACGACTGAGCGACCAACTGACCCATCTTTTTAATATGACATGTTCCCTCCATCCCTTTTCTGGGTGCTTTCGGAAAGAGCCCATTTTCATGCTCTTCATTTTGATAGCACCAGAATAATTCCCATAACACATTTCTTTTCCTGTCAGATTTATGTTTCTTTGGAGGGAGTTGATGAGGCAAAGATTGAGAGTGAATTCAAGCCAGTGTCTTTTGATGTTAAATTCCACGATGTCCAAGGAAAAAATTATCGATGTGCCATACCCAAGCTGAACAAGGAAATTATACCTGAGAAATGTGAAGTGGTGGTTAAGCCTAAGCGAGTCATCATAACATTGGTCAAAGCTTCTAAGGGTAACTGGTTGGATTTGTACTTCAAAGAGGACAAGGTAATTGCTTAGTACTTAAAATCATGAATGAATTAAGAAATTTCGTTTTACAAGTCTTAATAAATTTTTTCTTAATATTGTAGCTGAAGCCGGACCTGGACAAAGAAAAAGATCCCATGGCTGGAATAATGGATTTGATGAAGGTATAGAGGCATTGCCGTCGCATGTATCTGTCTCTTTATATTTGCTCTCGCGAGGCTGTTCCTTGGCAATGAGCATCGCATGTATCTGTCTCTTTATATTTGCTCTCGCGAGGCTGTTCTTTAACTTGTATATTCTGTTCACAGAACATGTATGAGGAAGGCGATGAGGAAATGAAACGAACGATTGCGAAAGCTTGGACAGATGCTAGATCTGGCAAAGTGGCTGACCCTATGAAGAGCTTCAGTTGAAGACCTATATTTGAAAATGCCATAGAAGCAGGTCTTGTAATTTGGTCATATTTATTTGGATCTACTTTTGATCGAAAGGCTTTTCTGTAGGGTTGCTAATCAGTGGTGGGGCAAATATTAGTGTGTGTTTGTTTTGGGTTGAAGCTGTCATTTTCTGCCTAAATAGTTGTGGACGTAATGCCCAAAACCTCGAGCGATTCTGCGCTCATATTGTCTGGTACGCTTGGTAAATGACATAGGAAAAGATGTCTGAATTTTCATTTCCACGAGAGACTGGCATCAAATCAAGGAATATGAGTTACCAGAGAGTATTATGGTTAGAGAGTATTATGGTTAACGATGAAAATAATAAATAATATAATAATTTTTTTAAAAGTTTAATTTTTTAAATAAGGTAATTACTCTAATATCATTATATTATGTTATCTATTTAAAAAAAATTAAAATTATCAACATAGAAGGCTTAAAAATAAAATTTATTTGTGCGTGTAGTAATGTGTTGAAGATAATAAATAATATAACAAAATTTGTGTATTGAAGATAATAAATAATATAATAATTTTTTTTTTAATAATATAAATTTTTAGACGAGATAGTCATTTAATATATTATAGTATGCACGGGAAAAATATGGTCGGTTTGATCCTTTTGTAATATTATAGGGTTTGGGAAAAATTTGATTTTTGTGAGATGATCACTTAATATATTATAGTATATGTACGTGAAGATTATAATCGGCTTGATTCTTCCATAATATTATAAGGTCATGGGGAAGATATGATTGTTGTGAAATGTTTATGTAGTTATGCTAAATGATCTGAACAATACAGTATTATTAAATTTGTTTCATAAAGTTATGTATTACAAAAAGGGATCCAAATCCAATCTTTTTGTGGTGGAATAGTAAATGAAGCTTATTGCTACAACGCCATACTAATAAGAACAATTATCATCAATAATAATGATGCAAATAATGACAAAAACCACGGAGATAATTGCTTGAACTGAGCTAAAAAGATCTTTGTGATGTATTTTGATTATAATAAGCTTTATTTGGGATTTCGCTTATGTTGCAAATAACCAAAATAGGAAAAAAAAAAAAAAGTGCTTATAAGTACTAGAATAACTAATTATTTTGTTCGTTCATGGGACTTGTTTATGAGCATATCAGGTGAGCTTCTTTTCTGTTTCTCTTTTCCTTTGCTGATTACAGTACTTAATCACCATAATGCAGAAAACGCTCCACTTTTCTGCCAGCTACTCACTGTGATGGGTTTTCCTAACGTTTCTAAGAAAAATGCTAAATGTCATTCTATTTTAATTATCTATTCAATGAATTTCGTTTAATTTGATTTTTAAATCAAAAATTGACTTTCATATGAGGCATTAATACTTTTTCATTTTTAGAGAAAATTATTTGCTAGAGTAGAAACTAGACAAAAAATACTATCAATTGCATGTGTCATAATTTTGAGAAACCAAACTAAACATTAGTGATTAGGTTAAAATTGTTAAGATGGATATGTAGCATAACAAGAAATGACGTGACTAAAAATGATGTGATTCAAAGAAATAGAGGTTGATAGTGATTGAAGACAACATGTTGGAGTGTTGGAAACATATATAGTTTGAGGTAGTGGCGGAGCTACGTACGTGTATGAGTTCAACTCCTAACCTTAAATTTTTTGTTCCGCCACTGGTTTGAGGTAGTAAAGAAAATAACATTTAATATAATCAAATCGAGTTGTTGAATCTATATAATTTGGCCCACTTAACAAAAACAGACTTAGTTTGATTTAGTTTGCTCATAAAAATCTTGATCAAGTTTAATTTGATAAATGTGAATTGATATCAAACGGGCTGAACGTGCTTTATAACCTAATTTGCCTTATAGCCCCAATAGGATGTCAACAAAGTTGTTCTTGAAATAGAGAAAACAAGCTATAGCAAGTAGCAATTGAAATTGACACAGCCAGAAAATCAGCTAGGAATAGTAAAAGCCTCCATGTAATGGGCCCACATACATGTCAATTGCAGATCATCTTAATATATATGGCATTTAAAAGGTAAGCGTCAGGGGCGGAGCCAGGAACTTTTGTCAGTGAGGGCTAAAATTTATAATTTTTGAACTATACGAGTATTTTTTACAAAAAATATATAAAATTTTAACGTTTTTATAGGCTAGTAGGAGCTAAAATCCATAATTTTTGAACTAGAGTACTTTTATTTTTTAATAGGGACTAATTAATTTTTTTTAATTAAAAATACATAGATATCTAATTTTTTTTCAAAAAATACATAGAAATTTTAACGTTTTAATGAGTCAGTGGGGGCTAAAATTCATAATTTTTCAACTATACTAGTACTTTTATTTTTCAGTGGGGGTTAATTAATTTTTTTAACTAAAAATGCATAGATATCTAATTTTTTTTTTTAAAAATACGTAAAAACTTTAACGATTTTTATGGGTTAGTGGGGGCTGCAGCCCCCACTAATCCCAATGGGCCTCCGCCAGTGGTAAGCGTGCACCAATAATCTTTTAAATTAATGATATGCCTCTTGTTATGAGTGTAAGAGATTACAAAATTAATTTTCATAAATTATATTGTTTGATATGTATTGTACATCTTAGGTAAACATGCCATTACGATGATAAATATGCCAAGCTTCGCAGAAAAAATACAGATATTAGTGTCGACATGTGTGGCTTTTCATCAATTTTTCTTCAGGTCAGTATTTCAAATCACAAGGTGCTACGTATTATCCCCAAGATAGAGAGAGCCATAATAGCCAAAGTTAGGATTGGGCTTAAAGACCAAGATCTATGGACCAACCAAGTGGGCTCTGCCCACGGGCCACGATTGTTAAAGCTACGGCTTCTGTGACCCATAAATCATATCATACTTCTACTGGCTTAATCCAACCGCATGCCATTGAGTGAACCCAACGTACGTTCATAACGACTATGTGTGGTTACAGTTATGACAAGTTAGGGTTAGAGCTTGGACATATAGATTCCGAGAAATCCACAATCAACTGATTCATAGGTAGGAATGGCTATGGGTCTCGTTAAAATTTAAAAAACTAAATTTAAATTCGTTTAAATTATATTTTATTAAATTCGTAACGAAAATTCATTGGTTTTAGATTTTACTTATCAAACTCGAACCCGTTAAATATTTAAAAACTTGCAAGTATCCGACTCGACCTGTTAATGAATAAAAAAAATATTTTTTTGAAAGAAAAACTTAAAAGTTTTTTAAAAGAAATGAAAAGAAGTCCTAAAATAATGACAAATTGCTATGGATTAAAAAAAAAAATTTAAATTTCTTGTCTATAAACAAACTTAAACTTAATAGATACATTCAACAAAATCTTTATACTGAGAAGTTATCATCCTTTCATAATAATATGATAACTTGAAAAAAAATAAATATAAAGTACTTATCACAATTGTAAATTATCATTCTCGTTTGAATTATTCAATAATTGAACGGTTGTATTATTTGAATTAGCTAAAAGAATAGGTAAACATAAATTATGAAGGTTAATAACTGATAATAAAAGTTGGGCTATATAGCCCACAACTATTATTATTGTACCAATATTAAAAAATTATATTTTCTTAAATAATATATTATTTGTATATGTATGTAAATATATAAATATTTTTATTAATTTATTTTTACTAAATTACTAATCGGGTTCTCGAGTTTTGAATTTTTTAAAATTGTTATTAGCAAACCCTATTGTATTACCCGTCAGTAACCATTTGTAAAAATCAAACTCTAACGGATACTTCATCGGTTTCATAAACGGGTTAATAATCAGGTTGGATACTCGTTAAATTGAATTTAAACTATACTCATTGTCATCTCTATTCAAACGCGTTCGTGAGGAAAACGAATCCTAACATAATGTTTGGATTGCACAAAGGAAACGAAAGGAAATTAAAGGAAGAAAAATAAAGGAAAGGAAAGGAAATTAGAGGAAGAAAAATAAAGGAAAGGAAAGAAAAAAAGATTTTCTTATTTGGATTGTAATAAAATATTAATGAAAATGAAGAGAAAATATTTTATAATCCTTTGTTTGAATTGGAGAAGGAAAGGAAAGGAAAGGAAATGACAATTTTAAATGAAAAGTTACTTGAGTGTCTTTTGAAACAATGTAGGATTTAAGGTGCAATAAGGATAATTGTGAAAATTAAAAAAAAAACTTTGGAATAATAAAGACTTTTTGTCTTTAACTTTTCCTTCCCCCCAAAAAAAAACTCCAAATTGGAAGGATTTTAAAATCCTTCCAATTAAAGGAAATGGAGAGGATTTAGAAACCTTGTATAACTTTTTCCTTCTTTAAAATTCCACTCCAAACAAGGGGACAGATTCCTTATTCTCTCCCCATCATTTCCTTTCCTTTCCTTTAATAATTCCAATCCAAACAAGCTGTAAGCCAATAATTGGTATGTGAGAATGAGTTGGGAATTAAATAACATTCCCAATTCTATTTTAATTCTCCACAAATATATGGGAATAATCCATTTTTATGTGTTTGGGATAAATTTGACTACCATACCCCTATACAACATAACTTTTATAAATAATTTATTTTACAACAACAGCAACAACAACAATAATAATTATAAAATATAATAATTATTTTTATAAAAAAATAATTATTATTGTGAAAATAAAAATAAAAAGAAAATAATAAAATAATAATAAAAACAAAAATATAAATAATAATAATAATAATAATAATAATAATAATAATAAATAAATAAATAATAGTGATTAAAATAATAATAAAAATACTAATAATAATAATAAAGTAAAATAATAATGATAAAAATAAAAACAAAAATAATAATAATAATAACACCAATATAATAATGATGATGATAATAATAATAATAATAATAATTGTTGTTGTTGTTGTTATTATTATTGTTATTTTTGTTTTTATTTTGTTAACAATAATAATAATAATAATAATTATTATTATTGTTGTTGTTATTATGATTATTATTTATTATTTAATATTTTTATTTTGTTATTATTATTATTATTTATGTTTATATTGTTTACGGTTTTGTTTATATTTATTCTTATTTTTAATACTATAATAATAAAAGTGCAATACTGTCATATTATACAATTTATTCACATTATTACTCTTAATTCCTATAGCATACCAAACATATCATTCTCATTCCCAAATTCATTTCATTCCAAGTTTTATTTCATTTTTTGCCTCATTCCATTCTTGCTCAAATCCATTCAAGTGTATCAATTGCTACCTAAGGGTCTATGGATGCTTTACCTACCAATAGTTATAAATAGGTCACTCCTACTTTATTAAGAACATCGAGTATTTACTACCTCAATTAATACTCTATCTTTTGCCCTCACTATTACAACCTACCCCTTAATCACCTACCCGTCGCTCATTACACGTTGTACTTTCAACCCCTATATATCTTATCTTACCTTTTACCTACGTTCTACCTTTCGATCACCAATTTGAATGTTAGAGAGTATTTAGTCAGCACCACCTTGTGTCAAACACTTATGCCACTCGCTTTCCTTTTAATCTCACAAGTTGCTGGTGCTCGAAAATTTTAATTATAGATTCCGAAGTCTATAATAGTAGTCATTGAAAAATTATAAAGTTATTTAAAAGATTATAGAAATACTAGTTACTCTCATTTAATTGTATACTTGTTTGAAAATATTACTTCTTGCCAGGGGTAGAGCCACATGGTACCCAATGCGTACACAGGCACGGCTGGAATATCCTTCAGTTAATGAGGGCTAGTTTTGTCATTTCGCATTCAACGTTAAAAAACCACCTATCTTTTTTTTTTTTTTTTTGGATCAACCAAACCAGGTCCCCTCAACAGATCAGATTCCACCAAACTCTCTTTCTTCCTCCATCAAAATTTTTCCCTTATTTCTTCCTCACCCGACTTCACTAAACTATCAACTCTTTATTTTTTTAGTCATCCATTCAACTCTCAAATTTGTCTCTCAACTCATCATCAAAACCAGGTAGCTTTTCAACAATTTAACAGTCATGTTTCAATTTTTCGTATAGTATTTCTACTCTTTATTTTTAATTTAACCCTAAACTTATAATTTATTTATCTATTTTAACTACATTAAGATTTGACTTTGAAAATGCATGTACTAGATCAGTAGATTGGATGAGTTTTGTTGTTGACGTGAAATAGATTTATTTGTGCTATTATTTTATTTAAGTTGATATTATTCGAGAATTTTAATGGGTCAGATTATGGAAAAAAGAAACAGATGCAGATTTTTTTTCTGTAATCCGTTGCTTTAATAACCAACATTGTGGCAATAATTAACATAATTTTTTTGGTCGATATTAACGTAATTTTTAGTGTGCACAAAGTTTAATAGCTAGCAGACACATTTTGGTGCTTACATTTTTATTTTCTTTTGAGAGGTAATTTTTTTTTAAAAACTGAGAGGTAAATTGCAAAAGTTGAGGTGTTTACATTTTTATAGTTGTTATAATATGCATAAATTAAGTATTATTTTATATATAGATGAATGTTTCGAGCCTTTAGTTATTGACTGTGTCACTATCAGTGACGGAGTCAAGCATCGGGTGCATACACTGACCCTTGGTGACTGGCTCTGCCCCCCTGCTTCTTGCTGAATAATAGGTTAGTCCTTATTTTACACCCCTGCGCTTGTAATAGGAACAGTTTTCTCAGAGGAGTTTTATCTAGTGGCCTCCATTTGGTTAAATTTGTTGTGGATTAATTGAATTTAAATATGAAAGTTTGTATGCATATCTTTACATCTAAGTTCTAATCCATGATTCAAGAGTCCGCATTTGATCTAAGGAATAGTTTGAAAAGGATGTGAAATTTATAAGTTTATGAGGAAATAAGAAATTAAATTGCTTAGGGAGTACGGATTTCAAATGGCATCAACTTAGATTCATTTATTAAGTCCATTGAGTCATTTATATGTCGCCGTTCATTCTCATCCGCTATCGATGTGAGACAACTCGAACAATGGACAAATCTTGTGAATAATTTATGCCATGAATATTAGAATCACACAATAACTTTTAAATAATATTACACACCCCGATAATCAATCTCGGAAAGCCGCAAAATTTTAACATAAAGTAGATATGACCCGTTTCTTTTTTTCTTTTTGGTTGATGATATGAGACGTTCACACATGAATTGGATTCTGAAAATTAGCCACAGCAGTACACTTGCTTTTATAGTACTTCTCATACTTTACATTTTGGTCCCATTTCATGACTTATATAGCAATTAGCAAGCAATATACGGTAGCAGTTTCCTCAATGTCCACATCGGCCATCGCAGATACTAATTATTAGGCCCCTTTATGCAAAGAGACAGACAGAGACTTTGAGCCATTCTGGCAAGCATATGATTGAGCTATTATTCTGTATCTTACTGTACAGGAATAAGTAACTATCAGTGGCCTGCAATAGAATTTTTAGCTCAGAAAGCATGAAGAATTAGGACCGTGAGACCAAAATGGAGAATGTCAACGATTATTTCCTTATGTACTTCAAGAAGAAAGGTTCGTCGAATGTACTAACACGTTTTAAGTGTCTTCAAAATCAAATAACGTATGAACCGTTAATATCAGAGGTGGTCCTTAATCGCATATCTTCAAAATAAAACTTTTTAGTCCTTTAACTTAGGTTTTGAGTGAAGGTACATCCTTTTAGTGAAAACTGTCCAAAGATAGTCATCTATGAACTAGCCATCCATTTTTAACCGTTTTTACTAACAAGACGAAATGTGAAATAAAAATTAAGTAAAAAAAATTAAAATATTATAGTTTGAAGATACGGGAGATAATTATCAAGAGCAGCTTAGTTAAAGAACCATACTGAAATTTACTTGAAAATGAATAAACAAATGGAAAACTAAAATGACTTCTGTAGATAGTGTTAAAAATAATAAATAAATATAATAAATTTTTCTTTAATTGTTGAGAATCCAATTATTCGATCCTATATTGATAAATAATAAGTTTCAAGGCCAGCATATAAATTTATGAAGTATTCCACTTAATATCAATTAATTTTAAAATAAAATCTTAAACTTTATATCATGGTATGAGAGTTAAACCTTGTTCTAATCTTATCTATCGACCTTTGACCCATTCTCATTTTGGGCACCAACTTTGGTACACACAACTTTCCAAACTCAATGCTTCTACGGGCAGGTCATTAACCCTCATATGTGTATAATTCATTGTTTCTTCGACCACATCATTATGCCTGAAACAATTAATTATGGGTTATATGTAAAGGAGATGTTGATTAATACTAATTGTCCCACATAAATCAAACTTATCCTTTATAGTTTAAACGTTTAGATAACGTGATAAATTCACATGGTGTCAGAAATGTATCACATATGACATTCATTTTAGTTCACCGGAAAATCAAAGGAAGGAACATTCAAAAAGCAGGTTATCAGACCCAAAAAAAAAAAGATGAGAAAATTCGTTGAAAGTGTACCAAAATATAATTGTGCATTCAAGCATCAAGGAGGTAATTTTACTTGATAGATCTCCATTAAAAATAGTACCAATAGTCCCTTATCTTAATTGCTTTTGATAACTTCACTCCTGATTTTTAAAATGCAATATTTTTGTCTTTTATCTTCTAATTTTGTAATATACGTTAGTCTTTTAAGTTATTTCCATAAAAGAGATAGATAGATTTCTCACATGCGATGCACATGGTATCGCCTCAACTCCTTTAAAGGGCTACGTGTATTGCAAGTGAAAATTTGTCTATTTCTGGACGAAATCATTTAAAAAACTAACGATATTACAAAATTAAAAAATAAGTAACCAAAATATTTTATTTTAAAGATCAGGGAAAAAATTATCAAGAGAGGTTAAAATAAGGGCTATTTATCCGTAATTCTCAATTATATGTTTACAACGAGGATACTCTAAACCACTTGCATTTATAGGAGATGACAACCAAAATTTTAGTTAGACTTTGCTGGTTCCGTGGTCCCCAACTTGGTGGATAAAGACTAGTTGGACTACCTAAGACCCAAGATGAGATATGTTGTTGGGTTAAACACAAAGATCATACTCACAAATTAACAAGAAGTTGCAATTTTTTTTTTTTTTTTTTGGTCAAGAACAAGAAGTTGCAATATTGATGATTAGCACAGGCTCATTAATCATCGTACATATTCATTTAATATATAAGTTAAAGTGAAGATGATATCATTACTTTGGTGAAAATTCATGAATTCTGGCAAAAGACGGTATATAAAAGGTCAAATTTCGCATTTAGTCTCTATTGTTTGTAAAGTGTCTTAATTTAATTTTTATTATTTAAAATATCTTAATTTAATCTCTATTATTTTTCTAAAAGTTTTAATTACATCCCTATTGTTTAAAGTTTTCAATTTCGTCCTTATTGTTTTTCAAAAAGTTTTAAATTCATCCCTATTGTTTCTAAAAAAAAATTCAATTTAGTCCTTGGATAATATGGACGAATTTAAAACTTTAAGAAAACAATAGGAATGAAATTAAAATTTTTTAAAAATAATAAAGATGGAGTTAAATTTTTTTTTAAAATAATAAGGACTAAATTGAGACATATTAAATAATATGGATGAAATTAAAAATTTTGGTGAAATAATAAAAATTAAATTAAAATATTTTAAATAATAAAGACTAAAATAAAATAATTTGTAAATAATAGAGACTAAATATAAATTTTTTCCATAAATATAAAATTAAATGTTATAAACTGTCGGTAAATAAAAGTTGGAACCTTTGCCATGTCCAAGGTGGGACCTTTTATAGCCTTGAAATTACTTGGTGATGAAGGCTCCGTTTGTTTGCTGTAAAATATTTTACCGGAAAACATTTTTCGAATTTTACGGTGTTTGGTAACACTGGAAAATTGGTCAACCGTAAAATGTTTTCCAGTCAAAAATTGCGGCTGCTTTTTCTTAATTTTACGGTGTTTGGTAACACCGGAAAATTGGTCAACCGTAAAATATTTTCATGTCCTTTGGGATAAGAAAACATTTTACCGAACTTACCGTACATCCAAACACCAGAAAATATTTTTCAGTATTCTATTTTCCAGTAAAATATTTTCCCTCAATAAGTTATTTTACGGCAAACAAACGGAGCCATGTAAAATATTTTATTTTCCAGGAAAACACTTTCCACAGAAAATATTTTACACAAGCAAGTTATTTTACGGCAAACAAACGGAGCCGAAGTTGGATAAATTTTTTTCACCATATCCGAGATTTTGACACGAAGTGACATTATCGAGAAGTTGTTAGTGGGAATCACCGGATGATTATGACAAGTGACATGATACAATGTACTTCATAAGCATGATTGGACTCTGACAAGCCATGAATGGCGGCAAACATCCTTCTATGATCGTTACTTGTTAAAAGATCATAGAAATCACTAATGTTCTTTAATTAACTTGAAGAAAAAGCATTACACAATGCCCTACAGGAAAGAAGAGAAGAAAATTAGACCCTATCCTAATTGATGCATCTCTTTTCTGCTATGAGCCAAGCTAACTTTTAAATGTACTTTCATATTATGTTTTCAAACAGCTATTGGTTATTGAGCCGGCTTCAGCCTTTTGAGGAAGAAGTCCATAGGTGACCTTCAAATTTTTGTCAACTATCCATCATCATATATATTTAATTGATGCCCCCCTACTGTATTACCCCAGTAGTAGTGCTGAAGATCAAGCTATATATATATATATATGGATAAATAATTGAAATGGTGACTTATCTTTTGGTTTCTATGATATTTTTATCTTTTATTTATTAAATGTGATAAATTAGTTCATTATCTTTAAATCTATTATGTCATTAGTCTCATTTTAACAAATTATGACAATTTTTTTAACGCGGATTACATGCACCAGACACATGACCAACTTAAGTTAGATTTTGAAAGGGTAAGAGACTAATTGGTCACATACTAGACGTGTGCAATCTACGTTAACAATTTGATAAAATTTATTTAAAAGACTAATGACGTTACAAATTTAAAAATAATAGACTAATTTATCGCATTTAATAGATGATTTTGGTCATTTAATCTATATAGAGATAGTAAAAACCAGAATTGGCTTTGTCATTATCTATAATGTGTTAACTAAACCATGGGACATCATGTCAAAAACAGTAGTTTGGATGGGGATTGTTAACTGAAGTTGGATAGTCAATACAAACTCTTGATGAGTACAATTACCAATTATGTGAACTTTCTTCCTTTCCCCGGTGTTTAAGAATCTTCTAAGACATCATTGTTTGAGGGTAACTGAGAGAGACACTGACTAGAGAACATGATATATATGGATGTCCTTTTCTCTACATTAAGAGGAAAAAGAAGGGGAGGAGAGGAATGAAGTAGGAGAAAAGGAAAAGCTAGTCTGATTGTGATGGTCACTAGGAGAAGGAACCAATAAATTACTAATTGTGTAATTGAAAGTTCAATAACAACAACCACAAGCAACCTTTTTTTTTAATACTCTTTTTATATAATGATGGAACAAGTTTTTTGAGCTTACATTAGGGGTGTCATATTTTAAGATGCACGATTTTATTCAGATGAGATCACATGGTCCAAATTAGTAAAGTACAATGCCTGTCAATACTAACACCAAAGAAATTAACTCCATGATTAGTTTAAACCTGATATGTGAATAAGTCTTCCGTCTATGCTTCAAGCACTCCACTAGTCACTGTCACATTTTTAATTTATTGTAACAATTAAAACTTTTGCAAAAAGGTTAAAAATTATTGCGAATAACTTACGGTTCAATCGTTGCTTATGATCTCATTGTAAATTCTTTACAACAACGTTTTTTATAAATAATAAAAAAAAAAGTTAAAAAAAGTCGTTACAATTAATTTATGATTTCTGTAGAAAAGTATATGGCAAATGCACAGTTGTATTGATGAGAAAAGTAATATTTATACTTGTACAGAGAGTCTAGTACTAAATCTATTTACAATTACATACAAATCATATATAAATGATCCTTGGAGAATAGATCACTGATTGATTGTAACTTTTTGAGGCACTAACGCAAATACTGATACTTACATTGCATGTGATTTTTAAAGTGTAGCGCGAGACGTTACAAGAGTGAGTAATTGTGGCTGCATTTATCGACGTAAGTTAAGGGATCATGGCCTCACAGGAAGTAGACATCAATGAACGACTGCATTTACGCGTCAGGTGAAGAAACTGCACATACATTTACGCCAGGTATACATAACGACATAGTGCTGATAACATTGCATTAATAGTAGAAGAGTAGGTGTTTCAATCAAACACTAAGGCTCCTTTGTTTGTCGTAAAATAATTTGTTAGTAAAAAGTATTTGTAGAGAAAAATATTAATTTGTTTAAAAAATAAAATATTTTATGATGTTTGATTATCACACATAAAAATATTTTTTGATATTTGATAGTCATAGTTGAAAACTTTTTCAGTAAGATATATATATATATATACACACATGTATTTATGGGTGTGATGGGTGATGGGTGATGGGTGATGGGTGGTGGGTTTTTTTTTGGGGGGGGGGGGGGGGGGGGGGGAGAGTGGGGAGCAAGGGAGATGAAAATATTTAGTACTACATATTTTTCTTTAACTGAAAATATTTAGTAATTAATCTATTTACGGTGTTCTCAAACACTGAAAACTTATAAAAAAAATTACATCAAGTAAACACAGCCTAATATATGAAGAAAAATTTGACATTTAATAATATATGAACATTCAATTTACAAGGGTTGGATTTGACAGATAACATAAAATATTACTCAAAATGGAATAGTAGTAATATAATAAGAGGATATAAGAAAACCTATTCCTTCCATGTAGGGCAAGTTGCATGAGTTGAGAGTCAAGTCAGGCGTTTACAACCTTCCTACTAAGATTTGACACCCACTAAATATTTCCTAATTGGGTTATTTGACCATTGTCAGAGATTTTAGTTCTCGCAATGATGATGACCATCATCAGCTGATTTTTCAAAGAGTCCCAATCTGTTGTCACCCAACCTTGTATTGTAAGCTGATTTCTTGTATTCACACCATGTAAATTCCTTGTACAAACTTTCTTCTCCTTCCTCCATTAGTGAAGATAAAGGTGCTATCTTTTCACTCAAAGGTGGTCCTCCGAAGTAGATCATGGACACCCTTGACTTCAAGCTGTCAGCTAGCACTCTGTGCTTTACACTTCTAAATCTTCCATTAGTCATGACCTGAACCATAATATCAACAATGACCGCTTTGTTAATCATATAAAGTGAACTCCCCCGCACGACGGCTGAGAAAAAGACAGTTCACCAACATTGATGTGAGAGGAGAATGAAAAGGAAATGGAGAAGATTTTTCTTTTTAAAAAAAAAAAAAATAATAATAATTACATAAAGAAATTAAGCCTCAAAGGAGAAAAAAATTAATATAATTGTAAACTTTCGGAATTTACAATTAAAATTAAAATAAACTTTAATCATTTTTATCACTAGGAGTCCCGACAACTGAGTGATCGGGAAGGATTATAAATGACTTGGAGCTCCTTTAAATAGTGTTTAGGGTTGAGAATGTCCCTGTGTGTGATGATATGTCTTTTTCTTTAAATAGCTCATTCTAACTCATCAATCAGTGTCGAAATTGGGATCCCCATGATTCCAGTCAATCAATCTAGCCCCGTGATGGCGCATCTCCTTGATCCTTTCCGCGGATACCAAGCTATTTCCTTTTGAGAAGCTGAACCCATTCTAGATATTTTGCCCGCCCATGAACTTGATGGGCCGGAGCCTTCTTCCCGTGGGCCCCGGCCCTTATTACTACTGAAATCTAAGTTCCGTGGGTCTTGTGGGATAGACCTTAATTATGGAACTAAGCTCCAGCCCATTACAATAGTTAGCTTACTGAGGAAATATTCATTAATTACCTGCAAGGAATCACCCACATTGATGAAAAAGGAGTAGTGATCAGCTGGGACTGCAACCCATGTCCCATCTCTGATTGAGATTTGCAGGCCTGATATGTTGTTGGATCGTAACACAGATATTATTTGTGGGTCTGTGTGTTCTCCAAAGCCAATCAAATTACGACCACTCAATGCTTGAAGCTCTGGACATGGAGGGTAGTGGTTTAGCCTTAAGATAGCGTCACTTTTCTCATCCTTTAAAAGCCTACTCAACACATTCCGTGGTCCAATATTCAATCCATCAGCTATCATTTCCAGAATATCACAAGCCATGTTTCTCACAGCAGACACATAATCATTGATAAGAGACCTGTAAATTCCATCAGAAGACACAGAAAAAGAATATATGTAAAATGTTTTTCTTTTTTCCATCATTTATTACCTCATGAAATATTTATAAAAAAAACAAAAAGAATCTGACCAAAAGAGTTCTGAATTTTCAGAGAACATGTTAACAGGTTTCTGGGAAATGATTTCAGGATTCAAGCTGAAGAGAAGATACTCAAGCCATCCAACATCACCATTTGGGCCAATTCTTTTGCTGCCATAGCCAAAGGGGTTAGGAGGGCCAGATTTTTCTTTTTCAGACTGTGGTAAGTTGAAGAACTTGATTGCTTCAGCTTCTAATCTGGTCATGTACTCAATTGGGATACCATGGTTGACCAACTTGAAGAATCCAAACTCTTGGCAGGCTTTAACTATGGAAGTTTTAGCATCAGGGTCTGAGAGGTCTATTACTGGGATCTCATTGAAACAGCTACTAGTAGGTTTGCATGTCTTGATATCAGCAAAGTTTTCACCAGTTGGTTGAGATAGTACCACCATGGCTGGTAATTACAAGAGAAAAAATAGAAATGGAGAGGTGGAAAGAGAGAGAGGTATGTTATAGAGTTTGGTTTGATTGTTGGGGGCTATTGATGGGGTTTAAATGGACAAAGGCTGATGCATGAGAAAGAAGAGATTCAAAGGCGTTACTAACCATAAAGAACAGCCATCTGGCTACTGGAACCTTTTTTCTGAGAGCGAAAAGAGAAAAATGAATTAAGAGTATTGTTATATATCATTTTATTTTTATCACTTAAATATCACCTCTTACATGACTACTTAGTTGGCATACTGAAATAACAAACTTTTTAATTTATTTTTCTTCGTTTAGTACGCCAACTAGAATAAGCATATACATAGAAGATGATATTTAAGTAATAAAAATAGAGTAATATATAATGTCTCATGAAATAAACAGCTGTTTTTACATTATGGTGACATGTCAGCACAGCCTTCTTTTCTTTTCGGGAGAAAGACTTGCACGTTACCACCAAGACTTGACTTCGGTATGGTAGTAAAATTATTCGTTTGCTTACAAAAAGTTGCAAGATTAATTTTCATTAATTACAATGTATTTGTACGGTTATAAGCTTTCCTGAATCAAAAGAAAAACTTACACGTTCCTTATTCGTTCATTCTGCAAGGCATTATTCTTAAGACACTCCGAAACAATTTATCACATAACATTACCATTCATTCGGATTTTTAATAGTCAAGTGTACGAAAGGTTGTAAACCATATCACATGAAGGTCATACATACACGACATGATATTTATATATTCCTTTAGCTTGAGCTAATGCTTGACTATGATTACCATCTAATATCTTGTCTGCTCTCCCTTCTCGTTTGTCACTCTCTTCCCTCCAATATTTTGTTTCTAAAAGTACCGAGGGCTAATTAAACTGATGTTTTATTGTAAAATCAATGTTTGTCATAAGTAGAGTAACTTAAAATTTTATACATTAATTTTGAATGTTAAGATTTATCTATATGGGTCAATTGGGTTCTCCGACACCCCTTTCACGTGTTTCTCATGATTTATTGATTGACACAGTTGAAGAAGTAACAAATTTAAAAAAAATGGATACTAAATCAATCGTTAAAGACATGATTAATGAATAACGTGATAGATGCAGTGAATTTGGAACTATATATCAAAGTCAAAGTTTAAAATACGAATGAAATCAATCATTTTATTAAATAAATATTCCATTGTATAATGGCCATAATGTAGCCATTTGTGTGGAGTCTACATGCATATTATGCAAGTGGAAAAGATGCTAATTGAAGGCCTGTCAATATATTTTTTTTTTCTTTTTCGTTTAAATATTGAACTTTGTTGAAAAGCGAGATCTGATTGAAGAAACTAACCTACCCCAGTTGGGAAGCGGACATACGCCAAGATATTAGCTATTGCTGTAGAGGGATTACAGCTCCAAAGTCGATGAAATAATCATCTAACTTTCATATAAAATAAAATAAAATAAAAACCATGAATGCATCGACTTTATTGAAATATGAAGAGGTGCAAATCAAGTCTTTGGTAAATTAATCTAAGTACTTCTTCTTTTTTTTTTTTTCTAAATAAACAAAATATTTCATTAAAACTAAACTCAAAATCATGTACAGAATCTTATCTAAAAACTACTAAAGTGAGAAAAATTGCATACACATATCCCCAAGGCCCCAATTCATGTATAGTACATTATTTACTAAGGATTGCCTAAACTTTTTACCCCCACAAATTCTCAATCTAACAAAGTGCACAATATCTTTCTTAATTTGTTCTTTTGAACCGAATTGTTGCCTGTGCAATTTATGATTCATTTTCCTCCAAATAGAATATACAGTAACATAGAAGAGAAACAAATGATTGTATATACCCTGAAGATCATCTCTCTTGCAAAAACAAGATGTCCAGTCTCCTAATCTAAGTGCTTCTACTACCAATTCTATTCTCCTAATTCTATTCAGTTTTTGTTCTCCTTGAGCTATCATCTAAATTAACGACTAACACATTAGCCTACATTTCAAATACTAACACAAAACTTGGTGTTTGATCATGGTGTGCCAATTTAGGTACGACGTATCTCAAAACCATTTCAATGTTTACGCTTGTACCAAGCAGATTGATGTGGATTACATATTTACATTCATGTGAGAAAAAAAAAGTAGCAGCAAAAGATATTGATGTTCAATTTGCTTCGAAAATTAATCAAATTGCATGTGTTTTTGTAAGAGGTGTCTCGATGAGGCAACTAAAGAGGAGAATCAATTAGGCAATACACTACAAGAAAAATACTATTTGACGAGGGACAATTATATATTCTAATAAAACTAGACTAGACTCACTACAAGAAAAAAAAAGACCTTTAGCGGCGGTTTTTGAGCCGCTAAAAGTCAAGCGGCGGAAAATTTTCCGCCATACAAATTGTTGTGTGCATGGCATCATATTTAACGGCGGTTATTATAACCGCCGCAAATGAGACTCTTTATCGGCGGTTTCTTATCTATTGTATAACGTGACTATGTACATTAACAGAGGGTGTGAGTTAGAGATCGAAGCGGAAAAATACACCAATCACTAAAAAAGAAAGCCGTGTACATAATTGTTAGCCGGAAAAGAGTGAGCCCGCCATTAGAGAGTGAGTTGGATCGGAGTTGCAATTTTTAAAAACGTATATATTTTAAAAGTATTTTTAGACTGAAAACCAATTTAGTCTCCACTAGAAAAAATTATATATGTACGAGTTTTAAATTGTATGTTTTTTATTAACCCGTTTTAAATTGTATGTTTTTTATTAACTCATAAACAATAATATTGGATTCACTCCTATCTCCATGAACAAGTTGGATTTACCCCTATCTCCAGGTTAAGAGAAACTTCCACCACACTTGTGTTCTTTTCACAAGTATTTCCATGAAATGAACAATAATCCTTAGTTCACCCTATCTCCAGCCAATTGAGGTCAAGAGAAACTTTCACCACACTTGGGTTATTTTCACGAGCATTTCTTACGAAATGAACAATAATTTTAAATTCACCCTTATCTCCAACCAATTGAGGTTAAGAGAAATTAACTTCTACCACACTTGTGTTCTTTTGACGAGTATTTCCCACGAAACATCAAATTAGTTTAAATAATTAGTAAAATTGATTTTAAGCTACACAATGTTACGTGGTTTCCCACACCCCCATCCGAAGACACAAACTGATACTTTAAGAGAGGATTTCAATTGCAGATGAGCACGTTAGGTCACTCGTACACTACTCGTACTTGTTCTTTTCTAAAGCTAGACAAACCATGAGAGCCAATAAGATGACTAGATCACTGATTCCACGCATGCATGCCACGCGTTTACATTTTTCCCTGATAGGTGTTAGGTTTCTGGAATTCATGCGAGTCAATGAACAACAGATTCTCCAAGAAAAGATCATCATTATTTGTCCTTAGGGAAGATACTATGTCACCATGAAAGCACAGTCGAACATCTGTTTCTCATGTGGCTGTTCATTGATTTCTATATACTCAATAGTGGTGAAGCTGCTAGAGATAAGTTTATTATATTTATTTATTGTGTTTAATACATTTTTTTATGTTTAAGTTAGTTAGTGTTTAATTGAGCCTTACACTTTGATGTAATTTTATAATCGGGGATAGTGAGGTTTGAAACCAAAACCTTTTAAATACCTAAGTTTTGATACCAAGTTATTATCTCATTTAAAAATTTAAATTATTAATTAAAGAGAGATTTGATATATTTATTTTTTGTGTTTCGATACACATATATTATTTTGTTGTCGTAATGAAAGTCAATTAAACTTTCAGATAAAAATTTTCAAAATATCTTTATGTTTAAATTTTTTTAGAAATTAGTGAGAATTAAAACTCCTGCTAGCCTTCATATGTATACATCCACCCTTAATTATACTTGCTCATGCAGCACTTTGAGCACGGAGATTTAAAATATATTTCACATGGAGGTTGCACGTCTTGCGCCTAAGCCAAATCACGGCTCGTTTTTAATTGGATAGGTGATCTATGGTCCTCAGGGCTTTACATGGCTACCTTATGGCATATAGCACACTGCATTATCGCCACTACAAAAAAAACTATTTTTGATGACGGTCAATTTTTGTCACCTTTCCGTTAACAAAAGGGTCTTGGTGATGGTAACGTGACAAAAATTATCTGTTGCCAAATTTGCTTTCCGTCGCCAATTTATCTCCTTTCGTGATGAATTTTTCTCATCACCGTTCCGTCGTCAAAAATCGTCTCCAAACAATCTCTAAAATTTGTCGTCTCCAAACCGTTTTCAAAATTTATCATCTCCAGACCGTCTCCAAAATTTGTCGTCTCCAAACTGTCTTCAAATGTTATCGTCTCCAAACCGTCTCCAAATGATGTCATCTCCAACAGTGGCGGAGCCAGGCACCCGGGGTTAGGGGGTGCAGCTCCACCACCTAAGTTATTTATGTATAAACTGATATTTAATTTAAGTACACTATGGTATAATTTATAAATGAAGTATTTAAGTAACTGCTCTTTATTTGATGCACATTATAACAAATATAAAAATGTAAGCAAAAAAACATATCTACTAATTACATATCATATAAAACAAAGAAAGTAAATATATATAGATCCTGAAATAGAAAAGTACATTTTATAACTGTCATCGACGTGTTTTTATCTTTGGAAATCGTTGAATAATTAACTCATTGTCGGTGGTATTAAACACATCTCTCTCTATGTAAGCGACTAAGTAATCATTCATCCAAGCATTTTCCATTTGATTGTGCATCCGGTTCTTCAAAATTTTCATAGCAGAAAATGCTCTTTCCACAGTGGCTGTGGCAACAGGTAATGTCAATGCCAACTTAACAAGTGTATACACTAATGGATAAACACGATACTTCCCAGTTTCAACTAACATCTCTGAAAGGCTGGCAATCCCTTTTATCTTCAAGAATTCTTCATTACTTTGCATATCCAAAACATATGTCTCTAATTGATCATCAAGAACCATCAAATCAACGGGAGAAAAATCATTTGGATAAAACTTAGAAAATTGAATCAACCTTTGCTTGTCAAACATAGAAAATGAGTTGTCTGGAACTAAGCATGACAAGCAAAGAAGCAACTCAGTACTTGTCACATTAAAGCGGCTGTTAAGCTCTTGAAGTTGTATATCCACAACAGAATAAAATGAATCAACACGATAATAGTGTAAATTTGTAATCTTTTGAATTCTACGTCGTGATCGCCCTTGGAGTGAAAATATCTTCCATATTGGGAATGTCAATATAATGAATTGTGCAAAAAGAAGAGACTTGATCTAGCAAAGATTTCCATCCACTATTTCTCAAAGTTTGCAACCGCTACTTGGAGAGACCAACTAATTTCATGGCATTATTGATATCTTGATCTTTCCTTTGCAATGCTTTGATAAATCATTAGTAATTCCCAATTTTTTTTTCATCAAATGCAAATTGAATGCAAAGTCAAATGTTTGTATCATGTTTAAAAGACCATTAGCTTCAATTCTCTGATCTGAACTCAATCCTTCTTCTTTGATACTCTCAAGTACATCAATCACTGAAGATACATGCCAATCAAACTTATTAAAGTGGCATAATGTGAACCCCAACGAGTATCACCACTCCGTTTGAGACTAGTTTCTTGATTGATGCCGCGCCTACTAAGAATTTCTCCTTTTTTCTAATGCTTTTTTCACTTTAGCAACTTGTTTTTCACGAAGCATGTCATGTCGCTTACAGGAGCCTCCAACAACATTTAATAAAGTAGCAAATAATGTAAAAAAAGAACCAACTTGAACATGATTCTTGGCAACAGAAGAGTTGCAATTGATGAACAAAGCAATGAATATAGAAATCTGGTGGATTTTCTTTTAGAATCAAACTTTTTAGGCCATTAAATTCACCTTGCATGTTACTAGCACCATTGTAACCTTGTCCACGAATTCTTGACATACTCAATCCATGTTTGCTCATTAACCATTCAATTCCTTTTTTTTAGAGATAATGCAGTAGTATCATCCACATGCACTATTCGAAGAAAACGCTCAACAATACTCCCTTTTTTGTTCACATAACGCAAAACAATGGTCATTTCTTCTTTGTTTGATATGTCACGTGACTCATCAACAATAATAACAAAGTGTTCATCTCCAAGCTCATTTATAATAACATCAGTGGTCTCACTTGCAGCAGCACTAACAATCTATTTTTGAAAGTCAGGAAAAGTTAACCGAAGATTTTCAGGAGCATTTTGCAAAACACAGTTGTTGATGGTTTCATTATGATCAGAAAGAAACTTCAGAAGCTCAAGAAAGTTACCTGATTGGTAGAATTTTCTGTTTCATCATGACCACGAAAAGCCAATCCTTGCTTCAAAAGGTACCAAATGCAATCAATTGTTGCAGTCAATCGATTCCGATATATGTCACGAACTTGTTCAGATTGCCTATTAATAGCAACTTCAATGTGCTGGTTTTGCTTCATCAAGTCTTCACACTTTTTCCAAGCACTGTTATGTGTACTATTTGGACCTCCAACATGTTGGTTAAATTTATCTTTTTTATGCCAACTTGTAAACCCATCTATAACAAATGTATCTCCACCTGCTTGCTTTCCATGATCTGGCTTAAAAAAATAACAACATAAATAATATGCAGCATCATTTGCTATGCTGTACTCCAACCAATTACTAAATTCATTGAACCAAGAGGAACAAAACTTCCGAAACCTATTCCCAATTTTTTTCTTGGGAAAATCATGATGACGAGGTTGATATGGTCATTTTTGCAAGTAATATCTTTGTATTTTATCTCAATCATTTGGATGATAAAATAAAATTTTAGGGCGTAACCCAGGATCTGATTGTAGATCTTCTAAGTTGATTTCGACTCGAGGTTGATTTGAAGAATTTCGTGCATTATCTTCATTAGATTCAGAAGAAAATTATTGATCAAAAGTTGACTTTTTTTTTAGAAACTTATCCATCAATCTAATAACCAATAACCTACATATAAAATTAACAATTACATTAATTAAAATAAACAATAGAAGATTCCATATAAATAAACATTTCCCTAAAATTTCTCCAATCCAGACTTCCTCTAATGGCTTGGAATTTAACAAGATTGAAAATAAACAATCCTTATGAGCCAAAGCAATAAAAAAGACTCAAAAAAAGAATTAAAAACAAAAAGCAAAACGAAGGCCTATCAAGATTTTTGTTGCAAACTCTTCCTTGGTTAGATTCCAAGGCAGAGACTTCTCTGCCTGAAAGTGAAGAAAAGAAAAAAAATGGCGTTTCAAGATTTCAATCAGATTGCACAGCATCAAAAACTTGAGAGGCAACAAAAGATCAGAAAAAGAACCAACATAGGCTGATAGTGATTGTTCCATGGTTTTGAACTTATTTCTTTCAATTTTTATTCAATTCATATCACCAATCCAAACACAAAATAAACCAAATCAAATATAATATGTAGAGTTTACACTAATATAATGTTTCTAATTTTTGTATATTTAACATAACAAATAATCCGTGAAACAACCTAATCAAAAATTGAATTTAAACCCTAATTTGATCAAACTTAAATATTACATAAAAAGAAATTATAAGTCTACAATTACAAGCAAATTGATCATCACCTTTGCTGTTTGGAATTTTTTATTGCAATTTGAAGGCTTGGTTGGTGACTTGATGATGCCGATGGTGGGTGAATGTTGAAGACCCGTCAGTGATAACAACAAGTGAAGACACAAATCTGATTTGGGGTTTTGTGGTTTGCAATTTTTTTTTTTAATATAAATGTAAAATGACATATATACGCCTCACTAAGTGAGGGGTGGGCCAGGAGGTGCATGTGCACCTCCTGGCCTTAACGTCGCTCCACCAATGATCTCCAAACCGTCTCCAAAAATTATTGTTTCAAAACCGTCGCCAAAATCTGATTTTTTTTAAAAAAAAAAACCTTCAAATCATGATGAAACTACAAAAAATTATATATTTACCTATTTCTATCGCTTATATATCTATATATACAAATGTGAAAGGAAAACAAAAATAAATCTTTTTTTTTTTTTTTGAAAAACCTTTACGATGAAACTACAAAAAATCATATATTTACTTAAATCTATCACTTATACATGTATGAAGGTTTTAGGTAAAAAATAAATCTATCACTTGTATATATATATACACATACAATATATTTACATATATGAAAGGACAAAAAAATAAATAAATAAAGCTGAAATTTTTTAAAAACTTAAAATCATGATAGAACTACAAAAAAATATATAGATTTACCTAAATCTATCACTTTTACATCTATAGATACAATATATATATATATATATATATATATATATATATATATATATATATATATATATATATATATATATATATATATACAAATATGGAAGAAAAACAAAAATAAATATGAGATTTTTTTTTTAAAAAAACCCTAAACTAATGATAAAACTACAAAAAATCATATATTTACCTAAATGTATCACTTATACATACATACATACATACATTATATATATATATGAAAGGAAAAAAACTAAATAAAGCTGATTTCTTTTAAAAAAAACCTTAAAATCATGAAAAAAAGTTACCAAAACTATATATATTTACCTAAATCTATTATTTAAAGTTAACCAAACTATATATATTTACCTAAATCTATTATTTAAACATACATATATACATAATACATATATAGTCCCAAAAACGTGAAAGCATAAAAAAATCTAAAATTATAATAAAAGAGCAATATATACATATATTTATCTATATCTACAATGTGACACACACACACACACACACACACATATATATATATATATCTAACCAATTGGCGACTGCTTAGAGACGACATAGATAAGTCATCTTCAAATAGTCGTCAACTAGAGATGGTTTGGAGACGGCTTTTGTATGTTGTTTCCAAGCAGTCGCCAATTGGAAACGACATATCTATGTCGTCCCTAAGTAGTCGCCAACTGGTTACTTTTGGAGACGGCTTATAATGTCGTCTCCAAACTGTCGCCAATTGGAAACGGTTTGGAGACGACTTACCTATGTCGTCTCCAAATTGTCACTATGCTTGGCATCAAAATTGTCGTCGCCAATTTGGCGACGGATTGGCGATAGACCGTTGCAAAAAATAGTTTTTCTTGTAGTGATAGTGCACAAGTCACATGTCACGTCCTGGGCACAAAATCCCAAAGGCGAGACTATTTGTACGTATAAAAAATTAACTACTTGAAGCCTCTTTTCTACTGGCACAAAATAGTTAACCCAAGTTATTTCTTATATCCACAATATCCACTTATAAACCACACGCCATTTCTACCAAATACCGAGTCTTCCTCTAATAACTTCACAGTTTCTTGCCATGGAAAATTACTTAGGAATCCAAAGTGCCACAAGGGACCATCATTTCCTTTTCTTTTTTGTTCTTTTTCCATATTCTTGTATTTAGGGTGTACATTCTCGTCTGGTACAACCATTGATATTTGATGGGAAATATCCAAAAATAAATTACATAAATCTTCATCAATGACAAAATTTGCTTGGTTGCTTCAGAGAAGGGGCATTGCATTATATGTAAAATGTTTAAAATCGCCAGTCTCATTATTGAATCTTGACTCTCTAATTTCAAATTCGTGGCTCCCCTGCATATATTTGTAATTCACAACATCTATAAATTCCCACATCTATATATGAAATTTGGACACCTAAATACAAATTAAGATGAATAAGTCTACTTGATTGTACCTAACATGTCAGGTACTAGGTTTTTCTCCTAATACCTTTGCCTTGACAACTTTCAAAAGGACTAGTCAAGACAACACTACCATACACGTGACTTTGACAAGTTATAATATTAGTTGTATATGTAAATGTAAAATTCGTAAGACTAGAGTTAAATAAACCAAAATGATACACGTAATGGAACTAGAATTATAATAAAACAAACTGAGATTATAATAAACAATACAACTATACGTAAAGAACAATGAAAAAAGATGAAATACAATATAATAAAATGAAAAACCCGAGGCTCGTATTTAACACGACATTCTTAAGATTTTATCGCGAAGTTACTGTGCTGACCCTTGTGAATCTCGAAAACCTCCTAGGATATAACAGATTAGACCTTCATTATTGCAGCACCACAAATCAAGACGCTTACTAAGTTGCAATGTAAAACTCTCTTGACTGGAAACAGAAATTTGCTAGGAAGAAAATTTTTAAGCAGAGAATTCTGAGATGTCCTCAAGTGTGTCGAAGTATTTGGTAGGGTATGGATCATCTCATAGGCTCCATCATCTCATGTTGAGATGATAGAGAATCTTGGCCATTAATTCCCATCATTTTAATCCCGAACTGACACGTGTCGGGATGGGTAGGCCCGAGGTAAGAGAAAAGTCAGATGTGTGGGTAGGGTTGAGATGATACGTGTTAGCTCGAGATTAAGATGATAGGAATTGATGGCCACGATTCTCCTTCATCTCAGCATGATAAGATGAAGCCTATAAGATGAATTATTCCTATTGCCTGGTATATATAGGATAGAGGATGGCAACAATGTTTCATAAAAGTAGGAGCAATAATCAGCCTTCAAGGTGCAAAAGTCAATTGATGGTCGCAAAAAAAAAAAGGCCTAGCAGCTTTAACGTTAGGCAGCTTTATTTCTCTTAAATGCCTTCGACCTATGCAGTATTATGCACGTTCACAATCTGCATCTTAGTGCATTGTTATGCACATTCACAATTGTACTTTAATGCATTAATATTTGAATTGGCAACATTCAAGTTGATCATTTACCATGTCTATACGTTTTTTCTCCATTATCGTGTAAATAATAAATTGATTTCTTCAGTTAATCGATAAAGTCAAGCTTGACTACTAATTTCTCATTCATCACCTCAAATATTTCATCATTCCCCTACATGAATGAAAATTAATTGGCTAGAATCAGCAGGATGCAGACACGAGATAAAGTTTAATAGAAAGATACTGCATTGGAGTAAGTGGCTTTTGGTTTTGAACCTTCCTTAGTGAGAACTATCGGATTTTCTTGCCAATCAGTGAACATAATGTCTTAAACTGTTTGGCTTTGACGTAGATCAAGTCAATAGAACTCACACAACACCCTTCTGTACACTGTTAACTTCTCATAGTTGTGTTCATTTCTGCCTTGAACAACTTCTTGATTCATGAGTACTCTTCGGGAATTCAGCCTTTAGATTCCAATAGGAGCGGCTCACTTTCTACTCACATAGGTGATTGCTTATTAAGAGTATTCTTATAATACTTCATTTGGTTTATCCAAGATATAAGAATCATTAGAAGTATAACTTAACCTACACAGCATATAAGCAGCATTATCTACTCATCTTGGGAATAAGTAGGAATGATATCTCCACATTGTTTTCACTGAGTTACACATAATTCAGTACCCAGATCCAGCAATCTCTTGTCAATAAGGTAGGGTTTGCCATTATGATTACTTTTTTGAAATAGGCTTAAGACCCATTTCTTGTGACAATTTATTTACTTGCTCTCTTAAGCCTTTTGTAAGCGGATTCGCTATGTTATCATTTGACTTTATATAGTCAATTGAGATAACCCCATTAGAGAGCAACTGTTTAATGATAGTATGTTTACAACATATATGTCTAGACTTACTATTGGACATACTACTTTGTGCCATTTCAATCACTAACTGACTATCGCACGGTATGCAGATAGTTGACACAAGTTGCTGCCAACTTGGAATATGCTCTAAGAAATGTCGAACACATTCTCTTCTTCTGCAGCTTTATCCAAAACTATAAACTCAAGCTCCATTGTGGATTTGGCTATACACATTTGCTTAGCGGATTTCTAAGAAACAGCTACACCTCCCAAGGTAAAAACGTACCCATTGTTGGACTTCAAATATTTAGTATTAGATATCCAGTTAGCATCACTATACCCTTCTAGTACAACTAGATACCTAGTATAATGCATCCTATAGTTTAAAGTGTATCTGAAATACCTTAGAACTCTTACAACAATTACGCAATGGTCTTGCCTTGGATTGCTAGTGTATCTGCTTAGTTTGCTAACAGTATATGTAATATTAGACCTTGTGCAATTTGTAATGTATATTAGACTGTCAATTATCCGTGAATACTCCGATTGAGATATCCCTTCACCAGTGTTTTTAGCAAGATGTACGTCAATATCTATAGATATTATTTGGGAGAAGAAAGTATTTTCTGCAATCAACCCTACTTTTACCACCCCAACCCAACCCCTGACCCCACCTCTACCCCTACTCCCACCACCACCAATTCCCATTACATTTTCAATTAATTACTTTTAAATAAAAATTAATTAAATAATAATAAAAATAAATAATTAAATAATAAAAATTAATTTATTTAGTAACAAAAATAATTAATTTTAATTTAGTAACTAATTAATTAATTAAATTAATAATTAATAAAATTATATTTAACATTCATTAATAATAATTAATTCACAAACTAATTAATTTAATATTTTTATTCATTTATTAACTATTAATTAAGTATTTATCTAATTTTGCAAATTAGTAATAATTAAACGATTTAGTTATTATTATTTGGAATCATTAATTAATTAATTAATTCTTTATGTATTAATTAAAATTTTATTAATTTATTATTTTAAAATTTATTAATAAATTAATAATTTTAATAAATCAATTAACGATGATTTTTTAAATAAAATGATAATTTTAATTAGTTTTTCACTGTTACATCTAAAAACTAGGAAAAGTTTTCTAAAGTGACAACCAAACACTAAAAAATATTTTATTTTCAAAAAAATATTTTATCTTACAAACATTTTCCACTATTAAGTTATTTACGACAAACAATTGGAGCCCTAATCATCTATATACTAAACCATCACCTGTGAGCGTGTTCATATTGTTGGATGCTGTCACTTTTCCTAGAAATAAAATTGTTAGCCAACACTATTGTCTTTAATTCTGAAATGGTCCAACAGGGGGATTCTCCAATTGTCCTTATATAATGGGACAGTGATGCAATATTTCCAAAAGACAAGGATGTATCTGCAATTACCCGTATTGAAGGAAGAACAACCAAAAAAAAAACAAAACAGAGGAAAGAAAAACCAGAGTTTCTGTGGTGTGCATCCATGTGTCTATGTAAGTACTCGCAGCAAACGCTACCTTATCCACTTCAAACATAAACTGCATATACACGTTAATGGTGTATAGTTTGTATTTTTGCTTTGGCTGTAACACACAAATATACATATAAATGCATAAAATTATTTGATGCCATTTGTATGTAAATATTGCTTATGTTTCTTTTGTTAATGGTGCATTCATTACATAGCATATATGTTAGCTTCTGGGTTTTATCTATTTTCCTGTGAAATTGTTCCTTTAAGTAGTTGGTAAGAGAAATGATGCAAGTACACATGATATTATCTTGGTATAAGCATTAGGTGTAGCTGTTGGTTTATTGTTTATGAATTTGAAGGTGCTGAATCACTATATACTCATATAAGAATTATGATGTGTATATCTGGTGAAAATGTAACTCTTATTTGGTCACAAATTTTTCTCAATTTTGCTTATTGTATTGGGATTTCTTTGATTTTATTTGGACACAAATTTTTCTCAATTTTCTTATTGTATTGGGATTTCTTTGATTTTATTGGATATTAGAAAATTTAGTCTTTAGTGGAGACAACAGAAGGAAGAAGAGAGTGGCTGGCTTCTTTTGTATATATGGATACCGGGATTGGTGCATAGCTGTAGCTTCGTGCACCGGTTTGCCTTCATATGCGTATAAAGTACTATTAGCGTTTGTGATATCTTGGAAGGTCTTGAATTTAATTGTTCCTGAAACAATCGATCCCTCTCCTAAAAATTCTTGGATGCCTCCCTTGTGTTATGTTTTTATGTCGATTAGGTTGATAAAATTGGCATTTTCTCAATATGATTGGGTAGAAAATGAAAATTGGCAATAAAGGCTGAGTTTAAATAGATAAGTTATGAATTTTACAACCTGTTGTAGCTGAGCCAATATAGGATTATCACTGGCTGTGCTTTGTGCTCTGTCACAAGAACAGGTATCGAGTTCTTGTATATACAAACTTATGTTTCATCTAAAAGTTTGATGTATATTGTAGATATCGTTCAAGTCTCAATGAGGGCCTTATTGCTATAGGCCATAGAGGTGATTGCTTTTGGAGTTATTTACTGAATAGCGAGTGCTAAGTGAATGTTTTTATAGACTAAGATAAGGACTCAGTTGCCTTTTTCTTTTCCTTTTTTTTTTTTTTTCCCTTTGTAAGGATTCAGTTGCTAAACATAACTTTGTTTCATTGCCCATCCTCTTATATTTATTAAAAGATCCATTTTATTTTCTTCTTTTTGTTTCAGTTGAACATTGTGAAACTTCAATTATTTTTCACAATTAGTCTTAATGGTTTTACTAAGTTTTGATGATATTTGCAGGATGAAGTCAGTGAGTATCATATAGTTGGGCAAGCTGTCAAATCTCTTTTATAGTGAAAGAATTTCGTAAAAGATGCACGCTGTGTGAAAAAGAAGAAATCTGAAGCATACTGCTGTGAGAAAGAAGAAATTTGTCCTTCATGATACCACCTCTCCTCGCGTGGCTCTTCGTGAAAATCACTGGAAGTTGAAACCGCATTATGATGCTTCCTCACCCAATTAGTCTAGATTCTGTCCGTTTTCTCTCTATTGGACAAAAACAGGTTTACTGATTATTATTGGCAGTCAGTATTTTCTTTAGTCTTTAACAAATTTTGCAGTTTAGGTCTTCCTGAAGTGAACCTTTTGTTAACTGTTTTACCAGATTTGGGTTGCTAGGTTGGAACCTTTATCATCCTCTGGCTGCTTGAAATACAATTTTGCTTCTAGAGAGAAGATGATGCACTTTACCACCTTTGCTAAAAAGGCAAGTGCATATTAACATGCATGCTCCATTTTCTATCTTATTTTAAGTAAAGACCTTTTGCCTAACTTTTGCTGCACTTTGAGATTCTTGTAAGAGAAGTTCTGTTTAATTCCTAGGTAACAAGCATCTCGCCTGTTTATCACCCGCGTGGTCCTAGTGAAGCTATATCCTGTGAAAAGTAGGTGACTTTCTCTGCTCTAGAACAGTTAATCTCTTTCTAATTTGTACTTGTTCTACTCGACATCAGTTTTTGTTGAATAATTTGTTTCTACGTTGTTGAAGTTGACATTTCTTGCTTATACATTCTGGTTGTCGATACTGGCAGCTGGAACTTGTTTAGGTATTTCTGTTGAGGTTATCTTTCCTTATCTTTGTTTATTTTGTTTCTTTATTTTTCCATATCAGTGAATGCAAGAAAGTAATCCAAAGAAAAGGGAAGAAAGAGCACCACTTATGGCATAAAAGAGATTCTGCTAGTTCTGGGCAAAAAGCACTACATCTTGTTCAAATTGTATGTATGATTAATTCCTTCTTATTATTCATAGAGTGGCTTCTGCATTTCTCAGTATATAACTCTTCCAAATGTTCATTACCATGTTTAAATTTGATGATTTAGTGGTATTGCATCATTTCCTGTTGTTTGGACATCAAAAGGTATAGAAGAATCATTCTTCTGTCAAAATTGGATTTGGCAGATTTCTGGACTTCCGAATGAGAAAGAAGCTGTTTATAGTGCGCTTGATAAATGGGTAGCTTGGGAGACAGAGTTTCCATTGATCGCAGCAGCGAAGGCTCTAAAAATCTTGAGGAAAAGGAGTCAGTGGATCCAAGTAATTCAGGTATGAAGCAAAGAGGCATTGTTTCAATGGATTTAGTGCAACGGCATATTTTGATGCATGGTGCATTTTATTGTTAATCGTGAATTACAGTTTGCTGTAACTGGCATTAATTACCACCCATCTCATATTGTCGGTTTTGCTTGACTTTCTTTACTTCATTTTAGCTTTTCTATTATTCTTGTATTAGTAAGACGGGGGAGCAACATTACTTCATAAATAAATTTCTGTCATTCTTGAATTGGCCTCTCTGTGAAATGAAGTTAAGATGTTATATATTATGTTGTGAAGTTCAGTATATTATTTAGTGGAAATTAAGTTCAGATCAGATTCCAAGAAAATGAAAAAAAAAATTGAAGTCATGGCTTAACTCTTTGAAACATTTGAAACATTCCTTTTTGCTTTCCTTGTGCTCCTGTAAGATGGCCGTTCTTGTTTTGTATTAATCTCCATGCTCTTAAATGGATTTATTCCTTTTTTTTTCTTTTTTTATTTCCTTTTCACTCTTTTGTTCCTTCTAAGTCATTGATCTCGGGTTCAAGCTTCATCCTCCAACCTCTTCGTCCCCTGATCCTATGTACCAAAACCGAGAACTTTAGAAAAGAAAAAAGAGCAAAGAAAGTTCTGGTGATATTTGGTTATTGTTATGTTCAGATGCACTGTCACCAAGCCTTTGTGATGGCACTCTCATGTGACTCTTCTTAGAAAGTGATCGGTGGTCAACTGCAGTAAACATGAAAATATTCAATATTGCAATCTGGGAATATAGGCAACTATCATTACAGATTAATGTGCGTCTAATTCTCATCACTGGAGGAGCATTTCTGAATTCACTATTGCATCACTGAATACATACTAGTCCAACGAGATCATCACTGTTCGTATCACAATCCCCAGGTGTCCAAGTGGATGTTGAGCAAAGGTCAAGGAGCAACAATGGGAACTTATGACACCCTTCTATTGGCATTTGATATGGACAAAAGGGTAGATGAAGCGGGAATGTTATGGAACATGATCTTACAGACAAATACTCGATCTGTCTCAAAGCAACTGTTTTCTAGGATGATATCATTGTATGGTCATCATGGTATGCCAGATAAAATCATAGAGGTATGCACTAACTTATTTGGGCATTTCCCAGTTTTCCACTTACCGTTCCTCTTAGTTGTTTGTTCAGACCTATTAAATCTATTGAATTGCAGATCATGGGATTAGTAGTTGCTCATAATTGCACTAAAACATATGGTATTTATTTTGTACTTTAGGTATTTGCAGACATGGAAGAGTTAGGAGTGAAACCAGATGAAGATACAGTAACAAAAATTGCAGAAGCATTCCAATTATTAGGTGAAGAAGACAAACAGAAATTGCTTCTTAAGAAGTATCGAAGTAAATGGAAATATATCCATTTCAAGGGTGAACGCGTCAGGGTGAGGAGGGATGCATGGGATGATTAAAACCCCGCTTATGCTGACAAAAGGAATTAAGGGAAGGCTTAATCTCATGCTTAATGATATTCCACTAATGTTAATAGTTGGAACTTTCGGCCTTTCACGATCTAGTGGAGAACCTGCATGAAGAGGTTTCTTGATGTTGCACCAGATTTGTGATGAAAGTAGACATCATCAGAAGGAAAGCAAGCAAGATTTGGTTCTTGTATAAAATTGTTGGGTCTCTGGTAGTATTCGAATCTATTGATCGTCTCAGCATACTAAATTGGCACAAAGAGGCCTCCATTTTGTGGAAAATGGACATATATAGTATGTTAATGATATCCTTTACTGCACCGGATAAACATTTCCCTGGGAAACAGAATCAATGGTTGCAGAGAGAGTTGTCGAAGAATAATGTGTATTTGTATGTGTTTAATGAACCTTGCACTAACGAGCTTGAAGAATTGTTGTAACACTTCGTCCTATATTAGTTTCATAAAGTATTGTGTTCAGTTTATAAATGACTTGGATTTTCTCCAATTGTCACCGCAAGTTTGAGTAATTTCGGTAGAGAAAAGATTTTCAACTAAAGGGCAAAATTGAGCAAAGGAGGAGAGACAATCATTTTTATTATGAAGTGGATATAACCAAGTAAAGCGACTATAATCATCAATAAATAATATGAAATATTTAAAATCAGATCAAGAATGAATAGGGCCTGGAACCCAAATATCACAATGGACTAGTTCCAAAAGAGCACTAGAAATGCGAGAAGATAACGAAAAAGCTAATTTATGGCTTTTGCCTAACAAAACAGGCATTTACAAAGTTTATTCACTGATTTAAAATCCGAAAAATCAAGAGAGACTTGTTTCTTGAGTGCGGACACCACTCTTCTGGAGGGATGTCCAAGACGATATTGCCAGATAGCAGTGGAGACTCATAAGGCCGGAAAAGCAGAGGGCAAAGATGACATAGTCGAGGTGGAAACTGGAAGAGTGCATGTAGACTCGAATCAACACTTCTTTGGAGGAGAGGGGTCTCGGTGCAGAGGTCCTTACAACACATTTAAAAGGAAAAAATTCAAGTGAGACTTGATTATCACGTGTGAATTTTGTATACCTATAAATGAATGTACAGACCTTCTTTAATACAATTGTGTGTATCTATCTAGGATAAGTAATTACGACAATAATATCAAATTCAAAAATTAAGTCTATCTAATCGTTATGCCTTATCATACTTATATAACTCACTGAAAATAATATGTTTCTGTTATAAAATTACCAAAACGGATTTTTATTCTAGTGTCGTTCATAATTATCTAGACTTTCACAAAGATATGTTAAAGCTTGTATTTTTTTTTTGCCCCTTCTGATGGAGGCCAAAGGCCGGGTATCTACAAAATCATGCAATTTCTTTATGCCTTATCATACTTTTGCAATTTTTTTTATACAAATATATTTATTTCTCTCGCTGCCAAATTTCTTTAGCTGCTACTGGTGCTCGTTTGTTAGGTTCAACACATCTCCGAAATCTTCACTTAACCTGCCTCAATTAATCCCCTTCTAGAGCCATTCCTCAAATTACGCATTTCAGATCCGAAGGTTTCTTAAAAAGGAAAAAAATTGTGCCCGACATGCAATTTAAGGAGGGAAAAGTACGTCTCAAATGCATATAAGATTCACCTGTATAAGCACTAGACATCCGACTTTGTAGGCCACTGGTTTGACCTTTCTTAAAATGATAATAGTAAGAATAAAAAATTCAAACTTCAATTGTTTTCTTTTAGTTCAGTTATCTATGGAGATTTTTTTTGTCAAAATTGAATCGGTCAGTTCTCATAGAGTAAGGAGGCATGTCTTTCATTTAATGCAGCGGGCGTTAGTGTGATTAAGATTATTTTTAGCAATTTAGGTTACGTTTAACAGTCTCCACGGTTAACATTTTCCCGAAAATTATGATAAATCATCTCCTTATCTCTATCAGGAGTTGGACTACGTAAACTTCAATTTTATGAAAGCAAATTGTTACTAATTAATGAGAATGTACAAAGGGAAATTTAATGCTTTACTTTAAGAATTCTTGAAGCAATTTCATCTCATTCTTTCTTAGATATTATTATGAAATGTAGAATACACAATATTCTAGTCACAAGAAAAAAACCATGCATGCGCCCAAAAGAAAAAAAACAAAAGACTTTGCTAGACAATGTAAGCATGTCTATATGTGTTGGGGCACGCTGTTGGATTATGAGATTTGTAATTTTGGGTTGGATTCAATGTGGTTCTACTTACGATGATTTTTTTTTAATCATAAATAGAACACGTAAGCATTACAACCACATTTTTATATGTTACAATGCTTAAAATTGTTGAAAAATGACCGAAACCCATTACAAATAACTTTAACCATTACATTTTGTCTCCTTGCAAATATTCTATTGCAATAGCTTTTGTATCGTTGCAATTAAACTATAATTTTAAGACCAATATTAGACCATTGTTAAAATATAATCTCACGATAAAAAAAGATTTTAACCGTTTTAAAAGTTTTAGTTAATACAATATTTGAAAAACATTGTTATAATACACCTATTTCTAATGATTTTTTTACTTTTTAATTATAGTATTACAAAAGAACCAAATGCTGTAGTGCATGTCGTGTTGGTTTGCAGATATATAAATATTTATATGCATTAATTTATTGGAGCTGACGAGCGACAATCTTGGCATTATTTATATTCTTGCACAACAAGTTCTCTAATCACCACGATTTATAATTTCATTACCAATTGTATTTATTCTTTCCTTTCTCATGTACATAAAATCTCAGCTAATTGATTTGCTATTAATTAGCTTAGGTACAGAAGACTTTGTACATTATATATACGACTATTTCTATCAATAAAATTTGCTTCATTGCCTCGAACACTTTTACATGGTAACAGAGCAGGTCATCATATTGCTACTCTGCTAGGTTTAAGTCAATCATACACTTCATATAATATTATGGCTACTTCGTCTTCAGCAGAAAAGTCGTCGAACAACACGGTTGTGATCACAAAAGAAGATAGCCAAATATCTGTTGTAGGGGATGTTAATTCCCCTTTACTTTCTTCAACCCTCAGATCACTCGGGATTAATCTTTGTTGTTTCTCCTTTGGAGGAGAGTGGGGAAAACTACTTCACATGGAGAAGGAACATGGTGAATGCTTTGGATTCTAAAGCTAAAACAGGTTTCGTAGACGGAACTATAAGTAAGCTAGATATTGGTGCTCGTGAGTTGAATCCGTGGATTAAGTGCAATGCTATGGTGAGATCTTGGTTGGTGAATTCAGTAACCAAGGAGCTCCAAAATAGTGTTGCATATGCAGAGACTGCAAGAGAAGTTTGGAAAGATCTTGAGGAGCGTTTCTTTCAAGGAAACACAACAAGGGTGTATGAATTAAGGCGGGCTATTACGCTACTTCAGCAAGAAAAAATGTCCGTCTCTAGTTACTACGGAAAACTGCGAGGACTCTGGGATGAGTTACAAGCGGTTGATCCCGTACCAGCATGCACATGTGGATGCCGATGTAGTGTGTCGAAGAAAATGCAGACTATACGAAAGAGTGAAAAAGTTTATGACTTTCTCATGGGACTCGATGGCGGATTTAATACTGTTCGCTCACAAATACTGAGTATGGAGCCGCTGCCACCTTTGGGACGGACTTATGCTATTGCCGCACAGGAAGAGAAACAACAGGCAGTAGTAGTGGCGTGTATGCCCAATGTTGAAGCAGCTGCGTTCATGGCTAATCGATCTGCCGCGCCAACAATGAATGCTCTTGGCAAGGGAGGAAACAATTGGGAAAAACCCAGTTGTGACCACTGCAAGAAGATGGGTCACACCAAAGCTCGCTGCTTCGAGCTTATCGGATACCCACCTAATTGGCGTAATAAATCAGGCAAACAAAATGCTAAAGGAGGACAATCCAATAATGGAGGAGTTGTGCGTGGTTTTAGTGTAGCCAATGCAATTCACATGGAACCATCAGATACGAATGCAAGGGATACCGATGTGCATGTAGAAAATCAGTCTTTTATTCCACGTCTTACCGAAGCCCAATATTAACAATTGTTGGGTCTTTTCAACAATGGTGGCGTAATAGGTTCGACGGCAAATTTAGCAAACATGTCTGGTATGATTAACACCTCCATACCTTGGATTATTGACTCGGGGGCAACTGATCACTTCTCTTGCACACCCGAACTACTGGTTGACAGTGTTATCAACCCTAATTTGTCGTCTGTACGCATCCCAAATGGCCGAAGTGTACCAATACATGCCATGGGAAAAATGCCGTTAGGAACCAATTTTGAATTAGAACAAGTGTTGGGCGTTCCACAATTTAATTGCAACCTCTTATCTGTCAGCAAATTAACAAAAGATTTGAATTGTGCATTGACATTTTATTCGGATTCTTGTGTTATGCAGGACTTACCCTCGAGGAAGCTGATTGGAGTGGGTAACATAAGGGACGGTCTATATTATCTTGAACCAACGCGAGAGGGAGTGACACTAATGGCGAACAAACAAGATGATGCTGTTCTTTGGCACCAACGCTTGGGACACTTGTCCATGGATCGTTTATCATATGTATTGAGTTCTTTGTCTTCTTGCGAAAAGAGGGATTTTCTTTGTGACGCTTGTCATAGAGCCAAGCATAAAAGACACCCTTTTCCTATACGAAGCAATAAAAGTTCCAGAATTTTTGAATTAGTCCACTGCGATATATGGGGACCATATAAAACTCCATCTCATTCTCGTGCACATTATTTTCTAAGCCTTGTCGATGACTACAGTAGAGCAACTTGGGTCTATCTCATGAAAACTAAATCTAATACTAGCTCATATTTGACACATTTTTTCAACTGGGTCAAGACAAAGTTTAATGTGGGAGTGCAGACTTTGCGTATTGACAATGGTCTCGAATTCATACATCAAGATTTGCTCGCATATTACTATTTGCACGACATTGAACATCAAACATCTTGTGTCTATACGCCACAGCAAAACGGCATTGTGGAACGGAAGCATCGGCATCTCCTTGAAGTCGCACGAGCCTTACGCTTTCACGCCCATTTGCCACTTTCATTTTGGGGTGAATGCGTGCTCACAGCGGCTTATCTAATCAATTGAATGCCCACAGTTCTGCTACAAAATCAAACACCACATGAGCTTCTTTTTGGAACACCACCCACGTACGATCATCTCCGCATATTTGGGTGTCTTTGCTATGCTCATGTACCAAGCCAGCATCGTGATAAGTTTGGTGAAAGATTACGACTAGGTATCTTCATTGGTTATCCCCCAGGACAGAAAGGGTATCGCATTTTCGATTTTCAAACCAAACATATATACACGTCTCGCGACGTTATTTTTTATGAAGCAAAATTTCTCTTCCAAATAGCTACATCAGATGCCATGAATCCGGTCTTCCGTCAAGATCCACCAAAGCATTTTTTGGATAATTATTTTGTTCCTACTTCTGAGCACTTTGGTTTGCCATCATCAACACACCAAGGCATTTCTATCACCCCATGCACTGTGGACGAAGCTGCTCAAGACTCTCATACACCATTGAGTATTGTTGTTCCATCTTCACCTACTGGTCATATCTCTTTGACGCCGTCACATACTAATAGTCCCACTACATTGAACTTTCCTGATCCGACTTCTACACAAGGTTTTGATCATAATACTAGGGCATCTATGTCACCACGAGCTCAGTCAAGTCTACAAGTAGATATGAATAAACGACCTCGACAGGTGCCACGATGCCTTATTGATTATGTTTTCGCCCTGCCACCCTCTCTCCAGCTGTCTCTTTCGCCTACTCCCTCGACTAACTCGACGGTATATCCTCTTAAATCTTATCTTTCCTACTTTAAGTTCTCTGATGCTCACACTGCCTTTTTAGCGGCCATCATATCTCATGATGAGCCCAACACATTGTCACAGGTTGTTCGTCATAGTCATTGGCGCGACGCCATGGAAAAGGAAATAGCCGCCGTTGAAGCTAATAAAACTTGGGTATTGGAGGAACTACCACCTAGAAAACAAGCAATTGATTCGAAATGGGTATATAAAATAAATTACAAACCGGATGACACTATTGAGCGATACAAAGCCCGCTTAGTTGCTAAAGGTTATATTCAAATTGAAGGTGTTGATTTTCACGAGATATTTGCACCAGTAGCAAAGCTCGTCACCGTCCTCTGCCTACTAGCTGTTGTTTCCATTCGCAATTGGGTCATTCATCAACTTGATGTAAACAACGCCTTTTTCCATGGCGACTTGGAAGATGAAGTTTTTATGAAAATTCCGCAGGGGTTTGTAAAGTAGGGGGAGCGTCGTGTGTGTCTCCTTCAAAAATCTTTATATGGATTGCGTCAAGCCTCTCGTAATTGGTATCAAAAGTTCACTTCCTCCCTTCTTAGTCTTAGTTTTCGGCAGTCCCAGGCTGATTATTCATTATTCACCTCTTCGCATGGCTCTTCGTTTCTGGCTGTTTTGATTTATGTCGATGATGTGATTGTCACCGGCAATGACTCTTCTCGCATCCTCAAGCTAAAACGTCATTTGGATGATAATTTCCGCATCAAAGATCTTGGGCGTTTGAAGTATTTCTTGGGCATTGAAGTAGCTAGTTCCCCAGCATGTATTAGTTTGAGTCAACGCAAGTACACTCTTGACATTCTCGTTGAGAATGGTCTCCTTGGCACCCGTCCTCTATCCACTCCTATGGAATTTCAACATAGACTTGCTGCTGATTCTGGCCCTCCATGTGCTGACCCGAGTCAATATCGTCGCCTCATTGGACACTTTCTCTACCTTACTATTACTCGTCCAGACATTTGTTATTCGGTTCATGTACTCAGTCAATTCATGCAGGATCCTCGTCAACCTCACCTTAATGCTGCACACCGAGTACTTCGTTATCTTAAAGGTAGTCCTAGGCAAGGCATTTTTCTTCCATCTGATAGTTCCTCCATCCTGGGCGCTTATTGTGATGCAGATTAAGCCGGCTGTCCCACAACGCGCCATTCGACCACTGGGTTCCTCATCTTTCTTGGGTCTTTTCCCATCTCTTGGCGCTCTAAGAAGCAAACCGTGGTCTCTTGATCTTCGGCTGAAGTAGAATATAGAAGTATGGCTGCTACTACTAGTGAAATAATTTGGCTTCGTCACCTTCTTCAGGACCTCTTTGTTCCTCATCCTGAGCCGATCTCTCTTTTCTATGATAATCAGGCTGCTCTCCATATCTCTGCTAATCCTGTCTTTCATGGGCGTACCAAACATATTGAGATTGACTGCCATTTCATTTGTGATCATGTTTAGTCCAAAACTTTGGTGCCTAGGCCTATCTCGACTAAGTTCCAGCTTGCTGACATCTTCACCAAGGCTCTTGGCACAGATTCGTTTCAACATTTGTTAGGCAAGTTGGGCATTTCCACTCTTCATGCGCCAACTTGAGGGGGAGTATTGGAGCTGACGAGCGACAATCTTGGCATCATTTACATTCTTGCACGACAAGTTCTCCAATCACCACGATTTGCAATTCCATTACCAATTGTATTTATTCTTTCCTTTCTCATGTACATAAAATCTCAGCTAATTGATTTGCTGTTAATTAGCTTAGGTACAGAAGACTTTGTACATTATATATATGACTATCTCTATCAATAAAATTTGCTTCATTGCCTCGAACACTTTTACATAATTTATGTGGTCAACCATATATATTTTGATCAACGACAAAAGATAAAATTGTACAGCCTCAACTTTGGTGACTTGAATTCTCTCATATTAAAATAATGTTAAGAAAAAAAAACTTAATGATGGTGAATTAATCATGCATTATGGTGAAATAATGAATGCAGAATTGTTTTAATACTATGTGTCTTTTCTCTTTTATTTATGTCTTCTAGGTTGCCATTTTCATAATTATGATAAAAGTAATGTTTAAACTAGCTAATATCTATAACAAAGAAAAAGAATGACATGAGCGAATAAATTTAAGAGGAAATAAGAGAAAAAAGAGAGAAGGAAATTCATTAAATTTTCACATCATGAGATGATGGTTATTATTATGGGATAATAGGTTATAATGTTGAAGGTAAGGTCCACACCACTCCTCTTCCAATCAAAGCTCGTCTGCTTCTCTATTCTCTACCTCGTCACCTCTATCATCTTGGCCATCTACACCGCTTTCTCCTCCAACAAATGCCTCTTCAGATCATCACCTTTCGATCCATTACAATCCCCTCTCTTCTACTACAATTCTTCTTATGGAGAACACAAATATGCAATTCCAACCTTTCGTTCATCTTGCAATTCTCCTGTTTACTTCTCAGGTATTTCATCATTTTTTCTTCATTCTCGATCCAATTATGTTTTTTTTTTTTTTTTTTTCTGATAAAATGTTTTTGTTGTTTCGACAGATTATTGGACAGTTTTCAAGGAAATCCAAGAATTCGTTAGTAATTCATCAACATTAGGCTCCCAGTCTCTCAAGTATATTAAGGGGAATGCAGATAGTTTCGGTGGGAATTTTAGCTTCGAGAAAAGGATTTCTTATTTTGATCATCAAGATGATCGGACTGAAATCCCTTGTGGATTCTTCAAAGGCTTATCAATCAGTAATGCTGGTTAGTGAAGTAAATTCAGACTCATATTGTTTGATCCTTATGGGATTTTCATGATCCAAGAATTTACTTTTTCGGGAATGATCATCGACGGTAGTTGATTTTTACTATTTCTATATATGTATCGTGCATAAATTTTTGAGTCAGTTTAGACTCATCTCTTTTATATGGTTCGTTGGATCCATACATGTGGGTTCAATCAGAGGCGATCTATGATATTTTGTCAATGGTGACTATAACATATATATAATGTTTCATTTTTCTTAGTGGGGTTAATTAATAGGGTCAACTAATATGTGAGAGACTGCTACTTATCCGAACTGACCGAATATTTTTCCAATATTGTGATGTTCTGACGTTTTTTTCCCTTTTTGTTTCTGAAAATGTTAGATCGAATCGTGATGGAAAGGTGCGAAGGTGTGGTAGTAGTATCGGCTATATACAGTGATCACGATAAAATCCGGCAGCCGAAAGGGCTAGGATCAAGAACCCTCGACTATGTTTGTTTTTTCATGTTTGTAGATGATGACACACTCAGAGGCCTTGATTATCACAATCTAATCTCAAGAAAATCGAAGGAATACAACATTGGTGCTTGGAGGATTGTAAAGGCGACTAATGAGCATTTATATGATAATGCAGCAATGAATTGTCTGATGATACCAAAGTACTTAGTTCATAGACTTTTCCCTAATGCAAAATACAGCATTTGGATCGATGCGAAGCTGCAGCTAGTGGTTGATCCATTGTTGTTAATTCATTCACTTATACTTAACGAGGATGTGGATATGGCTATTTCAAGACATCCACTTTTCTTCCATACGATAGAAGAAGCAATGGCGACTGCTAGATGGAAGAAATGGTGGGATATCGATGGGTTGAAGACGCAAATGGAGACATACTGTGAAGATGGTTTACAACCATGGTCACCTGAAAAAGCTTATCCTTCAGGTATATATATATATATGCAATATACATGGTTAGGATAAGATAAATACAAATGAATACAAAAATATTCAAAAGCAAATATTAAAGGCCGGCCGTTATCAAACCGTAGCCTTTGTTTTTTCTTTTCTTTTTTCTTTTTGGTTTCCTGCTAAGAGGTGGTTAGATTTATATAGTCGATTTCACCTAAAAGATAAGATTTGGTTCGAAGCATGATAAACAAATAGATTAAGAACTGGAATTAACTCTTTTTTGTTTGAGTTCTTTTAAGTATATATTTTGAAAATGTGTTTGGTTGTCGTATGTGTGAGCGTGTGTTGTTTGTAGTATTATTTTATTTTACTATCATGACTTGAAGAATTCATATGATATCATGGATTGATTTAATTCTTGGATGTGTAATTTAGATAAAAGCAAACCTAAGATGATATATATAATTGCAATCAATAAATGTGCGGAACTTTATAGAAAATATATTTCGTCTATGTTGTCTTCTTCTTTAAGATGATGCATCAAGTCTCAGTGAAATTACATTATTGAAGTTCCTTTGGGTTTAGCATTCTGCGCTCATTTTAAAGACATGCATGCAGCCTCTTTCAGCGCATTCTTTTTTATCCAGATTTTGTTTGTGTGTGTGTGTGTGTTTATTGTACTTAATGGAAAACAATCTGATTTTCATTTGACAGATGTCCCAGATAGTGCTTTGATATTGAGAAAGCATAGCCTGGCTACAAATCTCTTCTCCTGCCTTTTATTCAATGAATTGGAAGCCTTCTCCCCAAGAGATCAACTGCCATTTGCATATGTGAGAGACAAGATGAACCCCAAGTTGAAGTTGAACATGTTCGAAGTTGAAGTGCTCGAACAAGTGGCAATTGAGTATAGGCTCAATTTTAAGAATGATGGTGGTCCAAGTGTGGCACCACAAGGGTCCAAAACCAAGAGGGTTGGCTCTGATTTGTTTGTAAATGGTAGCCGTAGCAAGTGTGATAGTTATCTTTTAAAGATGTGGGGGGAAACTAGTGATTGATTTTGCTTCTTTGGTCAATCTTTTTTGTAGGGAATTTGACAGGTTAGAAACGAGTGAAGATCTCTTCATAACATTATAATATTATACAAGATTAATAGTTATGAACTGTTTACATTATTTTTTTTTTCATAATTGTATTAATAATTTAAAATAATTGGATTTCGAATTCATTCCCGTTAAAAAGGGCTAATTACCTACTAAAACTAACCTCACCTCAAAAAGCTGACAAATCTGAACATGTTGGCAGTGAATAACTAGTTTTGTGATACATTGAAGGAACTATATTATCAAATTTGATACAAAATCACCATAATTCATATTAGTTTTTTACTTAGGTAAATATTATGTTATTATGTAGGTGGCCAATAAATGAGTCCTACAAAAAGTATCAAAAGCCTTTATGTGATCATTCAACTAAGTGACAGAATATAACAATTATTTACTTAAGGTGGTCTTCATAACTACATAAAGTGTAATATAAGTTGTGATAGTTTAATGACAATTCATTAACCAATGTGTAACATCCTATAAAAGGCATACTTAGTAGATTCATGAAAGAAGGAGAGAAATATTAAATAGTCCATAAATCTAATGCTATATTGAACTCACATTCTTAAAAGATTCATGTAACCACCTAAATTACAATTCTATAGCAATATAGTTAGTGGAGTTAGTGAGTTCATAGAAAGTCATATAAAATATTACGCAATCAACCTTATAATGGGTGGAACTGATTATATAAATACTATATAAAGGACTCTTGCTCTCTCCAGCTACTCAACAACTCACATACATTTGTTTTTTGTTTCTATCATTTGATAACCATAAAATTATAGAGTAAGGAAAGAGAAAATGGAGTTAGTCAAGATGTGTGTAATGCACGACATACTATATTGCATCTCTTTTTAAGTTATATCAAGGTATGCTTAAGGCCCCGTTTGTTTGCTGTAAAATATTTTCTTAAAAATTATTTGTCTAAGTTTTCGTGGTTTGATAATACAGAAAAATTAAAAAATTAAAAAATATTTTTTGGTCAAAGAAAAATGTTTAATTACCCCGCCCTACTCCCACTACCATCACATTTTCATTTAATTAATTTTAATTTTAATGAATAATTTATTTATTAATTAAATTAATAATTAATAAATAAGAAAAAAAATTGATTAATAAACTAATTAATAAAAATAATTAATTAATAACTAGTAATTTAATTAACTATTAATTAATTATTCAATTAATTACTTACCCCACCCTACCCCCCACTCCCATCACATATTTCGTTATGGTTCAAAACATATTTTGTTAATTAGGAAGATGGGAATTGGGATTGGTCGTTGGTTTCAACATGGTTTTCCTCGTACTTATATTCTTCAAATTGTGAACCAACGAGTTAGATGTGAAGACTCTCGGGAGGACTTTGTGAGTTGGGTGCTAGAATCTAAAGGGTATCTTCACAGTGGCTTCAGCTTTTGAATCAGTCCTGCAAATTTGATGACACTTCTGGTATGGAAATTAGAGTGCCCCAACGAGCCGAGAGAACCTTTCTTTGGCAAGTAGGCTACCAAAAAGTATTGCTTCAGGTGCGCAACTGGCAAATAGAGGGATGTTAGATGATGTATCTTGTCAAATTTGTGGAGTTGCAACTGAAGACGCCGAGCACATCTTTAAACATTATTGTTGATGCGATTATCAAGCTCGCTAGGGACATCAAAGATGCGTGGCTAGTTCACAGGAAAGTCATAACCTAGAACAGACAGGTAGCTGATATATATTGGTTGGGAATGTTGAGAGTCAACACTGACTCTAGAGACTCCTCATAAAATATTCTAGTATCTTCATTAGTATTATATAAAATATCCAACTCTAGAATCCTCACCAAGCCAACCTGTAAAGACACCATCTTGAATATTCCATCAAGTCGGCAATTGAGCAAACCGACTTGCAGTGGCGGTGCAAATTGCTATAAATAGAACGTTGGTCTCATTGTGACAAGTGGAGTGATAAGCAGCGAACAAATTAAGAAATGTGTTCTCTGCAAAGTGAGGTTAGGGGTGAGGTGTTAACGTGTAGTGCGTGTTGTAGTAGTAGGAAGAGTTAAGTTGTAAGAATTAAATATTGTGAGAAGTTGAGTCAGGGTTAATAAAATATGTTTGCTTTGTATAAAATGAGATTAGTTGTATAAGAAGTTATATTGTCTTCTCGTGAGTGTATAAAATTTAATATTCAACAGGGAATGATCGAGAACAAGTTAGAAGTTAAATGTTAATAGTTGCGGTAAGGGAAATCAGGGCTTAGTAGGGGCTGAGGGTCTTATTCGAGATGAGATGGACATTGGATATCTGGTTTCACGGTTAACATCAAGGTGGCTACAAGTTGTAAAGCAGAAGTGTTAACATTGTGGGAGGGTTGGTTTTCAACTTGCAATTGAGTGAATGTAAACAATTTAGTGATTGAGATAGACTTTACTATTTCGTATAATCTGCTTACGAGGGTCTCTCCTCAAACCAATCCTCTGCATTCACTTCTTGACGACTGTAGGTACGTGCTACCTAAATGTAATTGGTACAAGCTAAAGCACATTTACAGATAGGCAAATCAATGTGCTGTTTGATTGGCTAATTACAGGCTTTACCAATCTTTTAGGTCTTCGAAGATTATCGAGCAACCTAGTCAACTGACTCAACTTATAGAGAAGAATAGAAGGGGAAACATTTTTTAGAACAATTATTGTGTAACCAGTTTTTTCTCCCTAGTTTTTTTTTTTATTTTTTAAAAAGGAAAAACCTTTTGCCAATTTTAACTTTTCAAGTGATAAATTGTACTACATTTTTCATTAGTATCTTCGTTAATTACCACCCCATCATTTTTCATCAGTATTCCCCTTAATTACCACCCCATCATTTTAGTATACACCCATCTTTCAAATTTAGATAATTTCATATTAAATAATATTATGAAAAAGAATTCAGCCATGATGAATTGTCCAAGTCCTTCCACTCAATAACCATTTGTAATTTAGCAGTAATTCTGATTATTACTATCCCCATTAAATGCCACTTTACATCCCAACAATAACTCTGAACTAAATTTTTGTATATTTCTTCTTCCCCTCTAAATTCGTCATTTAGCTTATAATTATCATTACTATCCCCATTAAATACCACCTCATCCCAACAATAAACTTTGAAGTAATTATCATAATTTTCCGTTTCCCCCCTTCTAAAATCCTTTCTCATTTTGTACAAATTACTATCCCCATTAAATACCACCTCATCCCAACAATAAACGTCGAAGGAATTATCATAATTTTCCATTTCCCCCCCTCTAATATCCTTTCTCATTTAGTACAAATTTCGTTTACTATCCCCGTCATATCCCAGAAATAATTTTAACTAATTATATTCATTTTCCATTTTCTTCCTCTAAAATCCTTTCTCATTTAATACTAATTTAGCCTCCCTTTTTTTTTTTTTAAACATCAAACACGGAATAACATACAAAAACAAGATAACCATTATTCTTACAATCTTTTCTAGGAAAAATACTGTTTATCTTATTTTTACAAGATTTTTACAAGATCTTCTCGAAAAAGTAGTTATCCTACACATATTATCTTACTAATAATCTTCTACACTCTTCGAGACACAAAATATTTTCTTTCGAACTATGAGCTTTAAAAATTTTAATAAATCGTTTAACTTTAATTTTCTTCATCTTGCCAATATATCAAAAAAGACTCTGCCACACAAAACATGAATATTCTAATTTTTTTTTTCCCTCTTTATTTCCTTGTTTATACATGAGACAGACGGACTTGGATTCACTCCTCAACTTATTTTTTCATCTACTAAATAAAATGTAATATAAGTTATGAGATTTAATCTTTCTAAATCCTAAGCATTTATTTTAACTTCCTTTTTTAAAATTGAAATTTAAAATAAATGATTAAAATTTAAAAAAATCAAATCTCATAACTCGACGTAAACAGCCTCAGCACATTAAATCTCTCAAGTCCTCACATCTACATCAAGGAGGGTATATTCGTCATTTCATACCCTTGCACCTCCTTATATAATATCCATCCCAAATCCCGTAAGCAACCCGTCAAATCCTTTTTTCCCACAACAGCAGAAAATCCAATTCCCTTCCCTTTCCCTGCCAAAATGTCGTCACAGGTTGTCGCCTCCCAGCGAGAAAACGCCGAGATATACACAGACGAGACCACCTGCAAGCAAAAATCTCGCGAGCTTCTCGAGAAAATGAATCTCCCCAAAGGCCTTTTACCTCTAGACGACATCGTAGAGGTGGGTCACAATCAGGAAACCGGGTTCGTTTGGCTGAAGCAGAAGAAGCGCAAGGAGCACAAATTCCGTGCTATCGGGCGCAACGTGGCGTACGACACCGAGGTCACCGCTTTCGTTGAGGACCGCAAGATGAAGAAGCTGACAGGTGTCAAGAGCAAGGAGCTTCTGTTTTGGGTTACGATTACTGATATTTATATTTCGGACCCTAGTTCTGGGAAAATTACGTTTGGTACCGCAACTGGGCTTTCCAGGACCTTTCCGGTCTCGGCTTTTGAGGAGGACGAGAATTGAATTATGGGGTTTTGTTGGGGGTGGTTTTGGGAATAAATAAAAGTCATTTTTAGTGATGATTTGTTTGTGTTTTGTGTAATGTTTTCCCCAATTCTAAATATTGTGTGTTCCAGAAAAACAGGCACTCTTTGTGTTCTTTATTTAAAAAATGGTAGATATTACCCGGTCTCCGACATTTATTTATCACCTTTTATGTTGGTCATCGCTCAATTGGTTGTGTTACATTCGACCCAATAATGGGAATCGTATGTTTTGCAACACTTTTTTTTTTTTTTTGTCGTATTTTGCAACGCTTATCAAACCAACCAAAATAAGTCATAGTGAAAGGTTTTATATTATTAAGTGGGATCGGTTAAATTTTTAAATAACATGTGATTTTTTCTTTAATATCTAGAATTAAATAACCTGGTTATGTGAAAAAGTAAGTTTTTAGTTTTGTTTTTCGATGTAAGAAGTGAGAACTTCTAGACATGGAACAATTGATAGTAAAAACAAATAATTGAAAAGAGTTAGTAGATGTAAATTTTGGTGGGGTGGTCATGTGTGGCAACAATTTGGGTGGATGTTTAGTGGTTAGTTATAAGTTAAGAATATAATTTATATTTAGTTTCCTCTGAAATTTTTGACTAGCTTTTTTTGTTTACACCTCTATTTGTGTTTATAATATATTGTACTTTCATTTTGTTTTTTGAGTTTCTATAATTTAAGCCCAAATTCCCGTTTTATTTGTGTTTGTATATTGCATTTTCATTTTGTTTTTTTTGAGTTTTTATATAATTTGAGTTCAGATTCTCATTGATGAGGGAGATCCCGAGCTGAGGTACGAGTTGAGGCGGACTAATCCGAGCCAAACCCAGCACATTCAGTTAATGCCCAACTTGGATGTTGATCCGACCTCACCCTGACCCAAGAAAATCCCAGCCTCGGCAAATAGCTGCTCTGATGGGACATAAAGCTGCACCGTATTAAATGTTGTCAGGTCCGAATTTAGTATAAATAGAGTTTCACCCCTTCATTTCTGAAAAAAACTCGTCATTAAATACTCTCAACTACTTCTCCAGTTCGGACATACTAAACATTCGCACACCTGAGGGGAAAATTCGGGTCATCACCCTGCCTTTTCCTTCATTTTCCTTGTGCAGGTCAGGTAACCGACCCGAAAATTCAGGCCGAGAAGCCGACCCAAATTTCCAACTCGGTAGGAATAGCTCCTAACATTAACGTCGAGATTCCGACCTCGACAGTTTGGCGCCGTCTGTGGGAAACGAGTTCTTTCTATCACTCTTTTCACCATTCATTTGGAAACTACCATGGTACAAACGAGAAGCCATAGCGCACCGGTAGAGGACTCGCCCAACCCAGATGAGGACCTCGAAACCACATAGGTGCCTAGTCAAGAACCAACCCAAGCAGACATTGGAACGAACCAACGTATACACTTAGCCACCCAAACCAACCCCACGACAGATGGAGACCTCAACTCTAGCTTGTCACCGGAGATAAGGATGATGCTGAGGATATTTGAGGAACTTAAGGAGCAGGTAGCCCGGTTAGTTGCAGACTCCCCGGCTCCGCAAGAAGCTATGTCGCGCCCCTCGCGTCCACAATTCCGCATCCCAGACCCAAGGTGAAAGCGGACTCAGGATGAAGAGGGCTACCTAGAGCCGATGGCGGGGCCCGAGGAGGTGAGATGTAAAAGGGAGGCTCAAGCCGACCCCGAACAGGCCAAGACCGCGGCTGCCATAGCCAAGGTCATTAACCAGCTTGGCGTAAGCTCACTCTCACCCGAGGTACTAGCCACGCCGCTACCTACCGGCAACCGGATGCCCAACCTAGCAATCTACAACGGGGACGGCGACCTAGCCAGCCACTTGCTCAACTTTGACCACCACATGACTCTTCATGATATGTCTGACCTCATGAAGACGAAGATATTCCCGACCACCTTGGTTGACAATGCTTTGGACTGGTTCCAGAAATTTCATCCCGGCTCTATTGCAAGTTTTCATCAGCTGGCTGAGGCTTTCCTGTCCTGCTTAGCGGGAAGTCGACGCACAACCCACCACACTTCGACGTTGCTGTCGGTGAAGCAGCATAGAGTGGAAAGTCTTAGGGCTTACACAATTAGATTCAATGAAGAGTCCCTTGGAATCCCCAATTTGGAGGACTCTATGGCATTGATGGCTTACCAGAGTGGGCTCAGGTCGGGCCCCCTCACATCCTCCTTGCCCATCGATCCCATGGATACCGTAGCCGAGCTGATGGTACGAGCAAAAGGGTACATACACTCAAAAGAAATCCATCAGGCGAAACGAGATGATGACAAGGATAAAGAAGCCGGCAAGAAGGGAGAGACTTCCCGAGCCCAACCTGGGGGTAAAGTCCAAAACGACCGAGGTAAACAGCCTCATCAGTCGAAACAGAACCCCCGGTTCACTATGTTCATTCCCCTTAACACCACAAGAGAGCAGATCCTGATGAAGATCCAGCACCAGAACCACCTGCCTCTAGCTCCGAGAATGAAAGGCCGACCTGAGAAGCGCAATAGAACCAAGTATTATCGCTACCATATGGACTACGGCCATACCACCGAAGAGTGCAAAGACTTGAAATAGGAGATCAAAGCCCTGATAGCCCGAGGTCACCTCCGGAGGTATGTAGATCAACAGCCGACACGGAATCACGATCAGAGAGATAGGGAGAGAAGTCTGCCCAGGCGACAGCCTGGGGACGGACGTTTGGCTGTGATTGAGACCATCGCAAGAGGATTGGCGTCGGGTGGGGAGACTTCGGCTGGCAGAAAGGGTTATGTTCGAGCTGGGAGGGAGTATGGACCGGCGCGGGGTCCGGTCCAGGAGATGAAGGATCTCAGCTTCTCCTCAGAAAATTTGGAGGGGGTGATATTGCCCCATGACGATCCACTGGTAATCAGCGCTGAAATAGCCAACTTTACCATGAAAAGGCTGATGGTGGACATTGGGAGCTCGGCAAAAGTCATATTCTTGAAAGCATTTGAGCAAATGGGGTTGAACAGGAGCCGACTCAGGCCGTTGAAGGGTACTTTAGTTGGTTTCACCGGACAAGCCCACCGAGCCGATGGGGTCATCAACCTCCCGCTGAAGCTGAAAAATGGAGACAAGCGGGTTTCGATGCAAGCCAACTTCATTTTGATGGATTGCAACTCCACTTATAATGGGATCTTAGCTCGGGTGACACTCAACCATTTTAGGGCCGTCCCTTCAACTTATCACCAAGCCCTGAAATTCCCGACCCCGGCCGGCACGGCCACCATCCGCGAAGCCTAGCTCTCAACTCGGGAATGTTATGAAAACTCCCTCCGCCCCAAATATCAGATTGGATGGGGACCAGATTTGCTTGATGAGAAGAGGGATGCGAAGAGGGGAAGCCCAGTTGAAGACCTTCAAGAGGTGGAGCTCTTCGACGAGACGAAGAGAGCAAAAATCGGAAGTGAACTCTCTGCCGACCTCAAGAAAGGTATAAGCCAATTTCTCCTGAAAAATGAACACATATTTGCATGGTCTGCCTCTGACATGACAGGTATTGATCCGGGAGTGATTGAGCATCACCTGAATGCCGACCCAAATCACTATCTGGTAAAATAGAAGTGCAGACACTTCCATTATGATAAGCAACAAATCATAGCAGAAGAGGTTGAAAAATTGGTAGACGCCGGCCACATAAAGGAAATTCAGTACCCAACTTGGTTATCCAACGTGGTGCTGGTGACCAAGTCCTCGGGTGGATGAAGATTGTGTATTGACTTTACCGACCTCAATAAAGCCTGCCCTAAGGACTGTTTTTCCTTACCTTGGATTGATCAGATGGTGGATGCCACCTCCGGGTTTGAGCTACTCTCTTTCATGGATGCTAAGATGGCTCCCGGAGACAAAGAGAAGACTGTCTTCACCACCGATAAAGGTCTCTACTACTATGAGGTCATGCCTTTTGGCCTCAAGAATGTTGGAACTACCTATACTCGGATGGTAAACAAGGTTTTCAAAAATCAGATTGGCCGAAATATGGAGATCTATGTAGATGACATGTTGGTCAAGAGCAGAAGGGCGGAAGACCATGTAGCCAACCTGGCTGAAGCCTTCGCTGTAATAGAGCACTTCGGGATAAAACTGAACCCGAAAAAGTGCGCATTCGGCGTCAAGGCAAGAAAGTTTCTGGGCTTCATGGTCACAGCCCGCGGAATAGAAGCCAACTCGAAGAAGGTTCAGGCGATACTCGACCTGGCATCGCCGATCTGCGTAAAGGACGTCCAGGTGTTAGCAGGCAAGGTCACGGCGCTAAGCAGATTCATGTCCAGGTCGGCTGACAAGTGTGCTCCTCTGTTCAAAATATTGAGGAATCCTAAGAACTTTGAATGGACCACAAAATGCCAGGATGCCTTCCAGGAGCTGAAAAGGTATCTAGCTTTGCCACCCCTGCTATCTCGACCTGAGGTGAGGGATGAGTTGGTACTATATTTAGCATGCTCAAGGACAGCAGTAGCGGCGACACTAGTCCGTGAAGAAGGGAAGTAACAGAAGTCGGTCTATTATGTCAGCAAGACCTTGCAAGGGGCAGAGGTGAGGTACTCCTCCTTGGAAAAATTCGCCATCGCACTCATTACGGCAGCAAGAAAGCTGAAGCCATACTTTGACGTTCATCCAATTAAGATCATGACAGATGCCCCACTCAAGTCCATCATGCACAAGCCGGAGACGTTGGGTAGGCTGCTGAAATGGGCAGTTGAGTTAAGTCAATTCGACATCACCTACCAGCCCAGAACATCCATCAAAGCCCAAGCCATCGCGGACTTTGTGGTGGAATGCATTGGCCGAGCCGAGCATGACCCGAAGGATGTGTGGAAGGCCCATGTGGATGGGGCCTCAGGGAAGTCTGGGAGCGGAGCTGGGGTGGTCATCCTCGACCCAACCCGGCATGAGCACCAATACTCCCTCATGTTCACCTTTCCGGCGTCCAACAATGAAGCTGAGTACGAAGTAATGATTGCGGGGCTGAAAGTTGCAGCTCAGCTCGGGGCACAGACAGTCGACCTGGGCACCGACTCTCAATTGGTTTCTAGTCAGATATCGGGAGAGTTCGAAGCCAAGGACAGTACTATGCTGGCCTACTTTAACAGAGTCAAGGATTTGACCTCAGGGCTCAAAAGGTTCGCGATACAGCAAATTTTGAGGGATAAGAATATGAAGGCTGACGCCTTGTCCAGGTTGGCCTTGGGCGAGAGCCGACCTGCCTTGGTCCATGTGGAAGAAGTATCCGAATCAAGTATCCAGTTAGGGATACAAGCCGTAGCCGAGCTCAATTTAAGCCCAGATTGTGGAGTATGTGGAAATCACTTGGGTGGCAAGGCCCTGGCTCGGAAGACATTGAGGTAAGGCTATTTTTGGCCAACTTTAGAGCAAGATGCCATAGAGTATGTGAAAAAGTATAACACCTGCCAAAGGTTTGCCAACATACAAAGAAAGCCAGCGGTAGACCTCACGGTGATGATAAGTCTGTGGCCATTCTATCAATGGAGTCTAGATATCATCGGCCCATTGTCAACCGGCGTTGGACAAAAGAAGCACGCCTTCGTAGCTGTAGACTACTTCACCAAATGGCCTGAGGCTGAAGGTGTTGCTAGAATAACAGAAAATGTAACTTGGCATTTCGTGTGGAAAAACATCATTTGCCAATTTGGGGTGCCAAAGGTCATCGTTACTGACCACGGCAAGCAATTCGACAGTGCATACTTTCGAGACAAATGTGCTGAGATTGGGATCGACCTCAGATTCTCATCTATTGCTCACTCTCAAAGTAATGGCCAAGTTGAAAGGATTAACCAAATCATTTTGCAGGGTCTGAAAACTAAGCTGGAGGAAGCAGAGGACCAATGGACATCGATTCTTCCCGAGGTACAGTGGGCTCAGCGGATCACCACCAGCTCAGCAACTGGAGAATCGCCCTTCGAGCTGACCTTCGGTACTCAAGCGGTACTGCCAGTGGAGATCGGGTCTCCGACCAGTAGAACCCTCCACCATGACCCAGAAATAAACGGAGCACTTATCCATGAAGGGCTCGACCTCGCCGAAGAACTCCAAACTAAAGCTCAAATTAGGATGCTAGCCAGCAAAGCTGCCATGCAAAGAGCCTTTGCCAAGCAGGTCAAGCCTAAGCCTATTAAGGTTGAAGACCTTGTACTCAGAAAGGCCATCTTTTTGTCGTGCTCGAGCAACAAGCTCTCCCCGACCTGGGAGGGACCGTACGAAGTCGTGAAAGAAGTCCGACCTGGGACCTTCTACCTCCGCGACAGTGACGGGAAGTAATTGAAAAATGCATGGCACGCAGAGCACCTGATGAGATATTTTGTGTAACGGCCCTGAGCCGGAAACTCTTGTAATGGCCCTTGAGCCGGAATCTCTTGTAACGGCCCCCGAGCCGAAAACTCTTGTAAAGCTAATGATCCAAGTAAACCAGCTCAGACAAGGTTCCAACTCGGGTATAGTCAATGATAATTTGATTAGTTTTGCCAGTTCGGATTAAGTTCTAACTCGGTATAATCCGGCTTCAGGTCAGGACGTTAGTTTGAGTCTAAACTCGAACTCAACATTTGTCAACAATAGTTTGACCAATTTTAAATCGGACTGACGAGTCCAGGTTGGCGACAATTATATAGTTGCCCAATTAACTTGCTCGGATTAGGATGATAATTCATTAATCGCGTCCAACTCGGTTCTTTATATTTAATTTAAGTTTGAAAGGTCCATTATATTGGTTCGACCCCACTTACTTAAGAAATTTACGAAGAGAAAGGTACACATGTCCAAACTCGAATGAAACGCAAATAAAACATAAATATCCATTTCATTAAAAAAGTGAAAAAATAATATAATTACAAGGAGCCCGACCAGGGCGAATCTATTAAAACCCGACCTGGGCGATTACAAAATTTACTTAGGAACGGTGGTAGAAGTGGTAGCTTCGGCTTCCTCCCCGACCTGATCTATGCCTTTTGGACAAATTCAATCACCTCCTTAGCTTGGGACGTCAGGTCGGCCGGAAGCTCAGGAATTTCCCAGAACTCCTGCGGCGGGGCCTCCAAGATTTCGATGTAATCATTCTTGGTGGCAGGAAGGAATGTCTTCGCTCTCTCCCGAGCTGCGACTTGGCCCCGGAAGTAGTACTCCAGCTCGGCGTACCGGGCCATTGCCCACTTCCGTGGCCAACCAGTCCACGGCCTCTTGACTGGACTTGAAGGCTTCTACCGCCTTCTCTCCCTACGGGCCGACCCGATCTACCAAATCCTTAAGCTTCGCCTCGGCCTCATGTTTATCCTTCTTGATGCGCTCGACGTCCTTGGCCGTGGCCTTGCTCCGGGACTTCTCCGTATCGAGCTCCCTCTTCATCCGGTCGATCTCCGTCTCGTCCGCTTTGTACCTCTGGACGGCATCCTTCCTCAAGGCCTCTAGCTCAGCTCGAGAGTCGACAAATCGCTGCTCGAGCTCCACGCAGTGAGCCTGGGCTCGGGCGAGTAAGCTAGGTGCTGAAAGGATGTGGGACTCGGTCTGCACAAAAGACGACAAAACAATTAGCCGAGCCAAAAAGCTTAACCATATCAACACGGTCAAATATGCCTTACCGTGATTATGGTCGTCCTCAGGTCGAGCGAAAGCTGCTCTGCCGGGACCGATGCCAGTTTAGGATCGTAGGCGACCTTAGCTGCCTCCACGAAATCCTTGTTGGGAGGGCTCACCTCCGTGGCCTTGCCTTTCCCGGAGTACTCAGGCCGAGACCGTTTCCTATTGTCAGGGCGAGATACTGAGCGCTCAGAGATCGCCACACCCGAGCTCGGTATTTTGGTCAGGGGAGACGCCAACGTCCCCTTGGAAGAGACCTCGGGTCATTGCCTTTACTCCTGAGGGACGGTGGAGCCCAAGCCAGACTGAGCCGAGACTGAGCCGCTGGCCTCGGTCCTCCTCTTCATCTGGGCATACGCAAGCTTTCTCGTATCCGCCATATCTACAAATGAGTAGAGGAAAGACGTGAGATATAACCAAATGCAAACTGAAGAGAACAACGGTAGGCAAGAAGGCGAGGAGGTCAGGCATTGATCCTGCGAACTGACCCTCTTCTGAGCTAGAATTCACATTCTCTTCGGGCTCGAGAAGTAGGTGGGGGTGCTCCTTTCTCAGGTCGGGTTCTTTCCCGAATAACTTTGATTTCCAAATTCTGTCCTACCTGAGGATGCTGTCAATGTCAATTTGCATACCTGGCTCAGGTCTCAATACCCCGACCTCGGCGAGCTCGGCTTCTGAGAGTTTGGGGTCATCGTTCACATTCTTCTTTAGGGAGGGATTCTAATCCACCTTGCATCCCGGGTTCACAGGCGGCTCGACCCAATAGTAGTCGTTGTGTCAGCCCTTGTTAAAGGAGTGCCACTTGGTGAATATGGCATTGCCGGCCCGAGCTACGAAATGAAACCACCCTGGCTGCTTCGGGTTGGGCTTGCACACAAAGAACTGCCTGAACCGACACAGGGTCAACTCTATTTTCCTCTCAAGGCAGAATACATAAAATGCCACCATCACGGCCCAACCATTTGGTGACATTTGACCCGGGCTAAGCTCAAAGTAGTTCAAAATGCCGGCGATGAAGTCAGGAAGTAGAAGTCGGATGACATCGAATGCGAGGTCATAAATAGTGAAGTGATCGGGTGGAGGATAGCAGGCGGGCTCATTCCGACCTGGAACCTTCAGCTTGTGGTGTTGGTCCACCGACCAATCCCTTAGCCTGGCATTGGTCATCTGCACCATGGAGTGGTACTCACGCTTGCAACAGGCGAACAGCTACTCGATCCTCTTCCCTCGAGCCGACAAACCACTGGCTATAGCTGAGCTCCGAGGTCGGACTGCCCTAACTGGGACTGCTTCAATCGGTTCCGACGCGGAGACTCCAGCTAAGTACTCTTGAGGTATCTCAATTCCCTCCAGCTGGTTCAATAGCTCATCATCTTCCCTATCATCCAAGTCTCCTAGGTCGGCCAAAGGATCCGCCTCGGCTTCTTCTCGCACCCGCCTGACCCTGATCACTTGGCAATCATCATCACTCTCCCAAGGCCCAGATGGCCGAGCTAATCCTTGAGTTGCGCCGACACTGTTATCACGTGACCTCTATCTGAGGTAGACTCCGAGCTCGACAAATTCTCATCCCCTCCATATGACCTCACCTCTATTGCTTGGGAATCTTCCGACTTCGACCTCCCCATCCTGTTTACAAATTAAAATATGTACAGGGATAACTAAAGGGAGTCGGGACGTACCTACCGCTCTAGTTGTTGAAGATGACCCGATCTAACTGCCTCCGACCTAATTGGCTCCGAGCTAGTAGATTCTGAGCCGAATACCCCGAGAAGATATTTGCTGAGCTAAAAGTGTCCGACCACTTTGGTTGCTGACCTGAAAGCTCCAAATTTCGTTAGTAAAGTGTGAAATGAATCTCGGATGTCAAGGCCCTATTTATAAGCAACTCCTGTAACCACCTTAGGAATCCCAAACGTCGCATCTTGTCATAACTTCCAGGTGACGTGTCAGTCATATGAAGGGTATGCACCGCTGACGTGGCCACCCCCACTCTGTCGGGGTCGAGCACCTCCAGCTCGGGATCAACTCCCAAATCCAAATCTCACCCTCTCGATCTCGACTTGGGGTGGGGGTGGGGGTAGGGGTGGGGGTGGGGATTGACGAGAGGGACCCCGAGCTGAGGTATGATGCTCACTCCGAACTGAGGCGGACTAATCCGAGACAAGCCCAGCACATTCAGCTAATGCCCAACCTGGATGCTGATCCGACCTCACCCCGACCTAGGAAAACCCCGGCCTCGGCAAACAGCTGTTCTGATGGGATATAAATCCCTGATAAGACATAAAGCTACACCACATTAAATGTTGTCAGGTTCGAATTTAGTATAAATAAAGCTCCAGCCCTTCATTTCTAAAAAAAAAATTCGACATTAAATGCTCTCAACTACTTCTCCAGTTCGGACATACTAATCATTCACACACCCGAGGAAAAAATTCAGGTCATCACCCTGCCTTTTTCTTCCTTTTTTTTGTGCAGGTCAGGTAGCCGACCCAAAAATTCAGGTCGAGAAGCCGACCCAAATTTTCAGCTTGACAAGAGTAGCTCCCAACATTAATGTCGAAATTGCAAACCTCGACACCCATGGAAGATACTTGTTTTGTGTAAATATTTACATCATTTCATTTGTTTCGTGTCTTTGTGCGAAAGGAAATTGCTTTCTTAAAAACTTGACTATAATCCTTTATGATCTCGGTTAAGTATTTGGTTGCAGTAATATGCAGTTATGATTATATGATATCTATTGACTGCAATTGATATCTTTGAATATTTGGTAGAATATTGAAAAAAGAAAAAACAGAAACACAATCTTGGTAGAACATCTCAATCAGTTGACTTGACCGCCGCCCTTTAATTGAGCTAAATCTCACGACCTACTACTACTCTTTACAGCTTACAACTACAAGCTTCTGTTTGCCAACCTTGGCCTACGCTAAAAATATATATATATATATATATATATATATATATATATATATTTTAGTCGCATCTTCCTTTCATCATACCGAAAGAGTTTTATATTAAATGTTAAGTTTTTTATATATATGATATAAATTTTATTACAGAAAAATATGTCAAAGGTTAAAACATGAAAAAATATTTAAAACTAATTAAATTTAGAAGTTAAATTTATAAATACGTAAAGTCTACTATTCACTTTCCACTCAACATGATAATTTGACTAAAACATTCTATTAATTACGCGCAAATCGCGTGGGAACTATGGGAAGGTAGATCACCTAGATATTGGGTCTACATTGGACCGCATGAACAGGAACAGCTCATGTACCATACGCCTATACTTTTTTTTTTTTTTTTTTCTTTTGTCGACAATAATACGCCTATTCATTTGTCTGTTTAGAGTGAAATTCGAAGCAGCTAAACCCCTTATTCTATTTTCTCCCATCAGCAACCTGTTTCAGCATTTCTTGACGTGGGAGCTTGTCTTCAGTCAGCTTCACAAGGATATTGCATGCACCCCTTTCACATTATATAGTTCTTGTAAGATACATGTGGCGTGCATGCAAGGACTGGTCGGGGCTGTTAGGACACAGACACAGACACAGCTCACACATCTCTGCAATTGTAGTGTAACACACTACGCTTAGTTTACGTTATGAGTGAAATTTAATAATAATAAAAAATATGTAATTGCAATTATAATGATCTTAACAGTTTACTCGGAAATATGGCTCTGGATCTTTAGAATATAAATTTTCTTTAGAAAGTGAACTAACAGTAAATAATTGGGCAATGATTGCTTGGCGAAAGAAGTTAATTTTTCACAAAGTTTCCTTCTCCTTCCAGGTTCCTTAGGACCGAAGAATACAACTCCTAAGCAAGGACGGACTCATAAATCTAATATTGGAGGGTCAAAATTTTTTTTTTTTACAGTATTTTTTATATAATATTTTTTAGTCTAATAAAAAAGAGACTCAATTTTTATATTTTTAAAATTTTTTTACAATTTTATTAAAGAAAATTTGGTTATAATTTCATGTTACGATATTTTAAAAGATTTGATAAATAAAATAATCAATAAATATTAAAAGATCTGGCTTGATGTAATAGATAATAATTTTAGTTTAGGGGTTAGATATTAAATAAGATGTTATAAGTTTGAAACTAACTAGAAGTCATGTTCTTTAAATATTAATTTTTTTTCATTCATAGTTAAAATTACAAAAATAAATACACTTATGGTGACTTGAACTCCTAACCAACATAATATTATTTATAATTAACCACCAAATCAACTTTATATTTTTAAAAGCTTTTATCACTTTTTAAATATTTATTGGGGGATTAAATTTAATTTTTTTTTAAAATTCCATTAATTTTTTTTTTTTTTGGAGGTCGGAGGTCGGGGGCCGGGCCCCCCCACTAAATCCACCCCTGCTCCTAAGGAGAAACCAAAACGAGATCATTAGTACCTGTAAGCATACAAAACTATGCTTGGGATTAGTCTATAACAATCCACTCATATCACTCGCATACATTTAGAAATATACAAAATTTTTACAATACGGGGAAGAATTCAGATTGGATTCGGCTGCCACGGATACAAGTTTGTTTGGGGCCCAGAACGGCTGCCAATGATAAGTCAGAGGAAGATGAGAATGCATCATATATGAATCGTATTCTTCAATCAAATAGAATATTTGAATGATTCCCAGTACATGATTTTTTTATTTATAAAAACTCTATTTAATCAATGTGAGGGTCTTTCTTGCATTCAATTAGATGTTAATGCAAACGAACTATAATTATATAGCCATTTCCTAATAGAGGATATACGATATAAGAAATTGTTCTATTTTAAAACTTTACCTTCTTTTTTCTGTTTTTGGTCGGAAAGTTGAGATTTATTACATTCAACTAACCCCTTGCAGGGCAAAAAGATTGTATGATATTTGCATGAAGTTGCTGTGCAAAACTACTGGGCAAACACACTGACCAATTTACATGTAATCTTTCACTAACCAATTTGCAAGACGATTTGCATTTTGAAGAATATGTTTAAAGTGGTACAAAGGCGTAGATTGAAATATTGTTTGTATATCAGCAATTATTGATTGGTTGCGCCAGCAAAATTTCTTGAATGATCACTTATCTTTCTCATAAGAATTATAATTCAAGTGAAGAAAAAGTAAGATTAGTAACAGAACCTTCTTCAAAAAGGCCTAAAGTTACTTGTCTAGATAACAATAAGGGTGAAGCAGGATGGGGAACAAAAATACTTGTATGCATCAAAACCCCCAAGTTTGGCGGGGTAAATGCCTGACTTGACATTAACAGTTCTGTCACGATGTTAATAATCAGTCTAATTACGAGCAGTAAAATTCTACATGTTAAGATAACTGAAGTTTCATCTTAAAACTAATTGATGTTAGGAGTAGCTCAAAATCCTTATAAGGTGGTTTTTGAGTTAGTGATTTTCCGATGTGAGATGAATATAAATTCCAACACTTTGTCTCACGTGTGACCCAACGAGAAACGAGAAACGAGAAACGAGAGCTCACATTGAGGCAAAACGAATCAACGAGAGCGAAACCAAACAAATAGATGAGTCACACGTGGATGAATGTGATTGGACCAAATGCCCAACTCTGATATCATGTTAAGATAATTGAGGTTTCACCCTAAACCAATTAGTACTTTTCCGATGTGGGAGGAATATATATTTCAATACTATATGCACTACATATTGTGATAGTATCTGAAGACACCACAATGTGAAAGAGAATGGAGCCCTTTTTTTGTATCCATGAGATATCAAAACAAAGTAAATAAAACGAAGGAGTTTGTGGTTGATGCAGTTGTGAATTCAACCTGAAGGAAGCTTTCTGCTAAAATGTTAACAATTTGCTCCACCTGTTCTTAGCATACCTGATAGATTGGGATCATGTTGCATTGTAGACTGCGACATAAGTTGTCATTTGCGTCTGGCTGTGTGATGTAGCTGGTTCTGGTCGTTCTGGTACCAATGACCTCGTCATTTCGCATACAGGATCGGTGTGTTTTTTACTAGACATCGTAACTGATCCATCAGATAATAAACAAGTCAAAGAATCAACGAGGATGTAAGCGAAAAGAGCGATTCCATCTGATTCTACATAACTCTTATTGAGCTATTTAAAAATGGAGTAATTCTTTAATTCGACAATCCGGTATTCAACTGCGAGACATGTGGTGGGATGTGGGACCCACATAACACACTCGGGGCCAGATCTTAGATTTTCCGGATTGAAGAATTACTCCTAAAAATATAAAAGAAAGTATGTATCCAACCGGAAATTACATTGTATCACATATTGAAGCCACCATTTCCTTCTGAACTACGTATAAAAAGGTACAGCTACCTCCTCTTCCAAAATGTGATCATAAATTATTTCACAATCCTTCGAATCTACGGCAGCCAGCCCACAGGACAGGGCCGGGGGTGGGGGAGTGCATGAGGAGCACGCTGGATTTCTTTCTTTCTGTTTTCTTGGTCAATATATGAAGTATTTCGTTCAACACAAATTAGTAGCGGTTTGGTGTATCCTCCATGCACTCATATAATCCGAGTGACAGCGAGGAGAACCTCTTTGTTGTCAGTCTGGAACAACACATTGAGGAACCAGCAGCCAATGCATAAATACAGCAACAAAGAAAGGCCTCTGTGTCAGTTGCAGAAGCAGCATTGTAGCTCCTTGTTACTCCATGGATTGACCAACCACCATTGCCTTGAAAAAGACAAGCAGCAGCTGCCTCTTGAGTAATAATAGCATTAAAGAAAGCATCCACACTACACCGAATCCAATCCAGTGAAGAAGGCTGAGGGGCCTGAGCATGAGCTGCAGACAGAGCAGGGGCAAGGTGAGCAGAATGACCAAAGTTTAAATAAAGATCCTCCACAAATTCTGTATCTTCTGCAGATCGAGATAGGCACTGTCATCACTCTAGATTGTTTTTTAATAAGACTTCTTGAAAACATCGCACAAAATCATATCTAGCCATTTACACCAAGTATTACTTTGATCCTTTATATATGCTGTCGAGATAACAGCATTTATTTGGATCAGCTAGAGATGCTGATTAGAGTATATCAGAATTACTCATCATGGTCTGAATCTCTGAAGTTTATATCTGTCGGATACTCACTCCCATTCACAACCTTATTAGCATATAAGCTCCATAACCAAAAGGATGACAGCACCAAGAACAAAAATGGACATGTTTCTAAAGAAATCTCAAGAAAGCAACAGAAAATCTCTTTGGATAAGTGAGTGAATGCATACGTACTGGGGATCCCAAATCCCTAGTGTTGCTAATCAGTAGAATTGTTGAGATGCGGTACATTAGTGATTCTGAAAGCCAAACTTTGCATTCCAAGCTATTTCATAGAGACTACAAAGGACCAATGAACTATTAATATTGTATCCAAAAAGTCCTCATTTATTTAAGAAGGACAAAATGCATTAAGAGTGTCGAAAAATATTTTAGAAGGGCGACCTACAGAAGTAAAGCCTAGTTTTATAGCTATTTCATCTATTTGGAAGTCCCTCAAATAGATATACGGCCCCCACACACGCGCTAGAGATAGGAGGGACGTTTTGAAGTCCCTCCCAAAAGTAGAATATGAAAAGATCAAACACAATGCCTTTATCACAATAAATTGGTCGGCAAAGTGATATGCAGAACCGATTTCAAACACTACCTCAAAGGCTGGGCCAATCATTACGAGCCGTACATAAACCTAAACAATAACCTTTTACTTTCTGAATCACCTGCAAACACAAGTTATAAAGTCAGCATTTTGAGGATATTTAAAGCATGAATTGAAATATCTTCCCAAAAAGTGCGCTTTAATTAATATAGTATTCAAAGAGATGTGAAATAAGATCTCAAGAGGTTCAATGGTTTTAACTACATTGTTCTTTCAATTAACCAAAAAGAAAATAAAAGTACATTGTTCTTTCAGTTGCAGAGCTGACATTCATCCGATTTTCACAAAAGTTCATACCAAGGTCACAAGGCTCCTGCAAATACAGGGGAAGGTAGATGTGCACAGCCTTACCCCTAGGAACAACCAAATATCAGTTTAAGTTTACAGAGCATCCAGTCCAGTATCATCCTTTGTGAGAATGAGTCAATAACTCAAACATCAGAAATAAGGGCTCACGAATAACAGCTAAAAAGGTAGTATTCCCACTTCAGTAGCGGATCCCCAAACCCCTCAATCAGGATTGAAAATTTCAGAATATTTCACCGTACTCGGATATAATACACAGGAATAGCCAAAAGCAATGCTGCAGTTTCTCTAGACAATCATCAGAATTTACAAAGATAATTTAATGCTACATATTTCTAATTTAAGGCCATAACTTACGCATTGAACAAGATGGCATACTTGCCAAGCGCACTCAGCAATATCACCAAGCAAGCTGCCGATTGCTAAATAAACTAACTTGTAACTTCAGTTCCTTGCAATTGATGAATCAGCAGCTCTCAATCTACGGTGACCCATTCCTTCAATCAGAAGATCTTCCACAATCAAGAGTCAAGGCTCTGTACTCGGTTATTTTGCAAAAAGTTATCTTAGCTTGCAGTGATGAGTTCTGAGGGTTAACTGAACAATTTGGAGAAGTAAGTTTCAGGACAACTTCTGCTCCATAAGTGATATAACCTATCCAGTTAATCTGTTGCCCCAATTAAAATGGGTATAGTATCTGCCAAGTTTTTTCACAAGCATTCTTAAATTTCTTGTTGGTTTTGGACAACCACCCAATTCAATAGCATCTCTAACAATTATCCCAGGCATTGGCCTTCAGCAATAGGATCAGACTATTTTCAAAAAATCACACTTCAGCTCACAATGGAATTAGTACCCCCATTAGCTTCTGAAGAGTTGGTTGGAGACACTCTCACATGCATGGAACAAAGGAGAAGATCAAGGGTCAAGAAGTTACTTACCGCTTTGTGGGGGTAAAAGTGAAGAGTTTGGACCAAGATTTCTGGAGGGCCGGGGAGGAATCCAGCACACTATGTGTAATGATTTCATTATTCTCAACTGGGATGGTTGGTGTTGACAGATGCACTTAGCTGACCCCACGGAGTGGGATGATGAGGCTTGGTTTGGTTTTAGCTTCTAAGATAACATGCTTTTGGAATGCTATGCTTCTTTTGTTGCTTAGGCACTAATATTTCTTGTCATAAACCCTCTGTCTCAGATGCAATAAGGCGAAAGTGATGAAGTAGAAGACTTGTTTTCCATATGAGAATTGAGCCTCTGTGATAACACGTATATTGAAAACACGACCAAGACTCAGTTATGAGGATCTTTACCTCCGTGCTAACTTCATTGAACTCATGAGATGGATTACACCCGTCAAAGCTTTACCACACCTTCTACAATAAGCCAACATCCATTATATTCCCATTCAGAAATGAACTACTAAATTCACAAATTCACACTTAAACTTGTGAAGGTAGCATCAACTTCTGAGAAGCATTTTCCTTCTCCTTATCACTATTAAGCACGTAGCTTCGCACACCAAGAACCTTACAGTTCCACAATATCTCAGAGATTTCATCTTGAGGCAAACACAGACCTTGTCGTTTGACTGATTTCTGCAACTCACAAAAGAATTTTGGGTCTTGTAATCTGATATACTCAAGCAAAACTCTCTCATGATCAGGGAGCCAATTTCTTGGGAATGGAGTGTAGTCACATGATGGAATCAAAGACATATGGGAAAACTGAACACCTTCGATTGCATCAACAAGTCCCATCCTTAAAAGATCTGAATACTCAGGAGCAGAATTATTGGTATGCTCCCTCAAAGGACGGCTGAGATCACGTGAAGCAATCTTGTAGACCTTAGCACGAGATTTCAGTCTATATCTTGCAGCATATAATTTAGCCAGGGAGCTACGGATAACATAAGCACAAAACCCAACAATCTTCTTCCTATTATCTGCATATCTATACCAATCAGCCATGGTCTCCAGAAACTTATTCATCTGTGCATTTGTATGACCTTGCCCCGAGTAAAGCATTGGAGTGCAAGGCAGTGGCTCTGGATCCTTATCACCTTTCACGAACGCAAGCTTCCTAAATTGGCGAATACATTGTTGCAAGCTAGCTGCAACAGAGAGCAATGTCCCTACACCTTTCTCACTCACAATCTTACCTCCACTCCCAGTATAACGAAGAGTTGGATATATAACTCTACGAGATATAATATGATCCAAGAACTGAATTCCCCTACTAATATGCTCAATCTCAATTTTTGAGTTGTCCAATCTCAACCCATATTTGCTCTCACAAAACTCGATTATTTCCTTCCGAATCCTTACAGCCTCCTCTCTAGGCCCCCTAATCCCAATCAAGAAATGACCTCCGAACCTAATGTAGTCCATCTTTCTAGTCTTTTCCTTCCCACTAGCAGGAACAAACTCCGGCCAAGAAGGGTTATGACAACCATCATCTATCGAGTATTTCCATATCGTGTCCATCTCACTAGCCCTAAAAAATTCAACTATCTTCTCTTCCATCATATGATCAAGTTCATTAAGACAAACATTAGCAAGCAAAGGACTAATAATTCCACAAGAACCGTAGTTTGGTACCTTTGCAGCCTCCTCAGGAGCAAAACTAAAGAATGTCCTCAACCAATACGGGTCCGGCTTTGGCTCATTCTCATTCAAAATCCTCTTCTTTGTCTGCCCTTTCTTTTTCTTGCTCCTAGTCTTACTTTTCTCCTCTTCATCTTCCTCACTTACCACATTCCTCCCAGGCACCTTTAATGCCGTTTTAATCAAATTCAAAATTTTTCTATCCTTCACGGCCTTTTCAACACATTCCATCACCAAATCCACATCTACATTGTCAAGCGCCTCACTTAAATCCCCTCTCAAAAACCACAAATACCCAGCAAAGTTACTCCTAATGGTCCTAATCACCGTATGCGGACTCCTCCCAGGTCGAAATGCATGAGATTTAGACGAAAACCGCGGCTCAAAAACCGGCTCAAGAATCATGAGCAACACTTCCTGTACAACCCGGTCCTGAAACGGCGCCGCTTTGGAGGTCAAAATCGCATTCAATTGTCTTCTGGAGAGCATTTTGGTGATGGGTTTGTCGTTCGGGCTACGAATGAAGAGATTAGTCTTAGCATTCCAGAAGAAGTTATTATGAACGACGGCTGTTCTGAGTGTCAATAGGTCGGAGAGGGTGTGGAAATGGATAGCGTTACGAGGCGGGAAAGAGCCGGTCACGTGAGCGCACGTGCGTTGGTAGGCGAGGACCCAAAGGTCGAGTTTGGAGAGGAAGCCAGTGAGGTTGGTGAAGGGTTTGTTGGGTTGGGAGAAGGTTTTGACCCAGAGGTCTGAGAGGACTTGGATTGGATCTTCTTTGAGGAGGCTGTGTGGGTCTTCTTGTGTTGGTGAAGGGCGGTGGTGGAGGTGTGTGATGGTGCGGAGAGTGGTGGCAAAATACGTGTGCTTTAGGTGTTTGAGTTTTGGTCTCAGTGACATTTTTTGTTCAGGTCACTGAGAGATGTGGAAGGTGATAATGGGTGTGGCCGTGTGGGGAAATTAAGGGGGTTCTGATTTCTGAATTTAAATGCTCGGGGTTTTTATATGGGCAGATGGGATCTTTTTCTCTTTTCTTTCTCCTTTCTCTCTCTTTTTTTTCCCCCCTTTTCTTGAATGAACAAAACGTGAAAAGAAAAAGAAATGAATATCAGGTCTTGGTTGTATTAAGACGGAAAAAAAATTCTAATTTATTTGGGCCGGTAAAGATTTCTAATATCTACTGAGAAGAACTTGGAAAGATAATTTTTACTTTCAGTTTCTTGTTTTAGAGTTATTTTATGAATGCAAGCAAGTCTCTTGATCCAAAATGCATTTATGTATTATTGTAACACTACTGATGTACTTCATCAAAGATGCTCTTTATGAAAAAGAAAAAGAAAAAAGAAAAGCTATAGAGGTTCGTTATGATCAAAATTTTAACAATATGAAATATTGAAAGACTAACTAATAGTATGCGTCTATGTCATGTTATTTATACAAAGATGGGGGGCTGCTCTAGTGTCTAGTTTATATATTTTGATGTAACTTGACTTTGCCTCCAATCAACCCAAAAAAATGGAATGTTGGGGGCTTTTTTTTTGAGTCGATAAGAGAATTTATATTAATAGTTCAAACAACCCTACATATAATGAGATTGTATAACAAGAAGTACCTTTGGAGCGAGAGGAATAGTAGACTTCATTAGAATGGCGCCGCTACTAAAGAGCAGGTTCTTCATAATATTTTTACAAATATAAATGTAATAGGTAAAATTAGTATTGTATACATCATATGTTAATAATCCGAAAAATAGACAAAAAATAAAAAGTATTACAAGAAGCCCAAACGAAATCCAATGGACAAGCAAACAGATTATAGTGCTGCCCAACCCAAAAGACCAAACAAGAAACCACTAAACAGATTACACCTAGAGGGTCCTTTTCAGTTCTTGAAATGTTTAGAACATTTGGGTTTCGAACTTTCCTAGCCCATACTCTTGCCGGGCCGATTAGTTCCGTTAAACTCATTTTTGAATGTTACTTCTTTTCATTGGTTTTGGCTGGTGCTTTGCATGTCGATTCTGCGACTGTGCAATTCCCTTTTAGTGCTGACTTTGCTGTGGTGGCCAAGATTGATGTGGCAGGGACGTTCGTGTTGATGGTGCTTTCTGTTTCCTCTAACGGAGTTGTTGATGGTGGTGTTCAGGTTCAGCTATTGCTAATGTACATTGTTGCCTGTGATTTCTGTGGTTGGGCCTGAATGTTTGAGCCAATCTTTGTTTGAATGTTGGTTTTGTATTCTGGGCTTGGTTTGTTGTTGTATTGTACTGTTTGGGATGTGTACATTGTTTTTCTCTTGGGCCACGTTGGCTTGGTACCACGTGTAATTTATTTGTTCCATGCTAGTTTCAGACAAAAAATAAAAAAGAAAAAGAAAAAACGAGAGTGGATGTACACTCTCTTTATTTACTACTCAACAAAATATGTCTTTCATTGAAAATTGTTTGCGTTTCTCAGATAATTTTTTCTTTTCATCAAACACGTGTTGCCATGCTTGAAAAATTCTATAATCTTTCAAAAGGAAATAAAATAGCAAAGAATGAAATGACCTTAATTTACCACTGGACATTAACTCTAATCGTATGATGTTCGCTTTGTATGCAAGAGGTCTTTAAATTAATTCTTGGTAAGTATAATATTTGTGATGTAATATTATTTTAGGTCTCCCTTTAAATAATAAAAAAAGATCTTAATTAGCATTTCACATATAATATATCTTATTATCTTACTTTTTCCAATCAATCCATTGATGTACAAGTATATATATATATAGTAGAAAGTTGAAATTAAAATCAATTTAGATAGACCGTCGTTACAAGAACCCCATTCAAAGGTACCAAGATAATTGATTGCCGAGTATCGAAATAAGAAAATACCATATAACTACCACGAGGAGAGTAAACTAAAACAGAAAATATTCTTGCACTCCTAGAATTACAACTTGAGCAAGATCTGAGCCTTAAAAAAGTAAAAGAAGCTCGAGATTCAAGAATAATCTAGAGTTACATTTCATTTAAAAAGAATATGAGAAATTTTTTTTGTTTGGCTAACAATTTATTCAACCGTGATATAAAAGTGGGTTGCACATTGTATGTGTTAGTTAGATGACCATTGGCCTAGTAGTAGACCAATCCAAATATAGGATGTCAACCCGGGGAAATGAACGACAAGATTCTTTATGTACCCAGTGACATAGATAGTCATTTCAAAACAAACATATGAGAATAGGTTATTCCTATGTATTTGGGAATGAACTTGACTACCATACCTCCATATTTCAATAATAATAATAATAATCATAATAAAAATAACAATAATAATAATAATAATAATAATAATAAATAAATAAATAAATATAAATATAATAATAATAATAATAATAATAAATAAATAAATATAATTATTATTATTATAAAAATAAAATAAAAGAAAAATAAAAATATTAATAATAATAATCAATAAAATTAAAAATAAAAAATAAAAATATTGATTAAAATTATTATTATTATTATTATTAGTAATAATTATAATAATAATAATAACATTAATAATAAAGATAATAATAAAAATAAAGTAAAATAATAATGATAAAAAAAATAATAATAATAATAATAATTGTTGTTGTTATTATTATTGTTATTATTAATTTTATTTTGTTATTATTATTATTATTATTATTGTTTATTATTGTTGTTGTTGTTATTATTATAATTATTATTTATTATGTTTATGTTGTTTATTGTTATATTTATGTTTATTTTTATTTTTAATACTATAATAATAAAAGGACAATCATATCATATTATATAATAATAAAAGGATAATTAAGAGCAAAGTGGTTGCTTAAGAGCAATTAAGAGAGATTTTGTAAACGTTAGAACGAGATACCTGTACTTTTTATGTCTACCTGTATATATAGTTGTTGAAATATGAAGTTGTAAGATAGGATAAACATAAATCCCACGGTATTAGGCTTAAGGAGATAATATCAAAGGAGATAAGACAAATCCCTTATCTTTAGGCTCGAGGGGATAATATCCATATCCCTTATTTTCAAGACTCTAGCAAAATCATTGTGTACTTATCCTTATCTCAAAACTCCCTTGTTATTCGTCTACTGCCCAGCACTTCCCATGAGCCCAGGTCAGGACGTTGACGAGGCTATCCCTTGCGAGCCCAGGTCAGGACGTTAACGGGGCTACCTTTGTGAGCCCAAGTTAGGACGATGGTAGGGCTACCTCTTGAGTCCAGGTCAGGACGCTGGTAGGGTTCCCAACTCCGTGGGCTGGATCTTTCCATCTTCTACCTAGAGCTCCTTGTGAGCCCAAGTCCGAACATTGGCGCGGCCACCCCAACTCCATAGGCCGGATCTTTCTGGGGCTCGAGATCTACCCCTATCAATGGCCATTTTCCAATTTTTTTCTCATTTATTCTTAGTTATCTTCTTCTTTCCTCACATTAGCACAATTGCACACTACATACACAGATGCATACATAAACCATGCATACAAACACCAAAGCAAGCAAATACACAAACTGTACACATATAAACATTTTCCAATTTTTTTCTCATTTATTCTTAGTTATCTTCTTCTTTCCTCACATTAGTACAATTGCACACTACATACACAGATGCATACATAAACCATGCATACAAACACCAAAGCAAGCAAATACACAAATTGTACACATATAAACACACTTGCACACATAAAACCACACACACACACAAATGAATGCATACACATAGCTGCACACACAGGGCTTACACAAATACATACCCCAAAAACAAACCCCAAAGCTATAGATACACACACAATTGCATACAATTACACTCACAAAATTTTCGGTTGAGAAAATAAAGAAATGATGAGGTCAAAGTTGGTATCAAATTTTTGTTGGCTCCCCTCCCCCTATTTTACCCCAAAGTAGGAGAAAAAAAAAATTGGGTGTATGAGGGGTTTTTTTAACCCCTTCAAATATCTCCTCCTTAATAACCTTCCAAAACAAACAAGAGAGAGTATCTTTTAATCCCTCCCCCTACCTCCCTTTCCACTTATTCCCCTCAATCCAAACACATCCTTACATCCTTATTGAAATATCTTCTCCTCATCTACTATACAATACGTTTATAATTATTATAGATATAATGTCTATCTTACTCATCGGCCATCTTATTATACATTATCTTCATCTGGTGCTCATATTATTCGTGAAGTGACCTTTAAGGATCCAAAGGTCAACCGAGCGTTTGTTCGTGGACCAGCAATGTTCATGGTTACAGATGATTTGGAGGTAACTTCATTGTCTTCCATCTCCAGCATTTCCTTCCTTAACAGGTTCGGAATTCCTCTCTATGACGTTGAGGAACTGGTGCTGTCCATTGGAACAGAAGAGGTAAATAGCCATCAGTTGCCAACGTTCTGAACAACTATGTTATATGTTAATTGTCTTTCTATTACGACCAAAAAAGAAAATTCTTCTCTTTCAATTTCTTTACAAATATGTATTGGTATCAATTTGGTGTTTTGTTACTAATATAATGAGTAACCCTTGAAGTATTGAAGAGGTAACAAGACCCAAATACGCAATTGTTTCATTCTTCAAAAAGGAAGGACGATCAGTGACTGTTATCATCACTTGTGGCTCGCGGCTGCCATCTTCACAAATATGGCCTATAAGTAAGTTTCTAATAGAAGAAAATTTTAAAAAAGATGATGAGCAACTTAACTCCTCTACAATTCTATTCCTTATAATTTCATACAATACTCATTCGAATTAATGTCATGTGTCACTAAATGTCATCTACGGACTACATTAATTTTGTTAAACTAGCTTTCCAACCATGGTAAGAAAGCATTAAATACCAAATCTAAATTACCATATTTAAATAGCAAACATGGAAATATATGATTCTTAAAAAAAAAAAAAAAAAAGAAACAGAAAACAACAAACCTGCTTCAGTACAAGATTCCAGAAAAAACAAAAGAAAAAAAATGCAAGAGGCATGTGTATAGAGAATATGTAAGATGTAAGAAAATGATACAATATATGTTGTATAGACGATATATAAGATGTATAGACAAAAAGAAAAAAAAATACAAGAAAATGCCCCATTTGTTTCTTTGTGCTCCAAGAATTATGTTTTTTGAAAGTGCTTGAAGTATCAGTTAGAAAATGATATAGAAGTTGAACGCAAAAAAAAGAAAGGAAGCCATTAGATTTTTTTTTTCAAGTCATATGATTTATTTTTTCTTTCTTTTTTTTTGAAAAATAAGACATATGATATTTGTTCGAGTTAATCTCGTGTTGATTATGACAAAAAAAAAAACTCGTATTGATGGTGAAGGGTTAGTAGTTTTATTTGTGATTATCTTAAATTTTAATGAATTGGGGAAGGAATTTGCAAGTCCTACAAATTACAATTCTGCTACAACTTTACAAAACAACGTCATAGTAGAAATTTGAGAGAGCAAAATATTATAGATAGTAAAAAAAAATTCCACAATGTCTAATAAATTAAATAGTAAAATATTATTCGTAAAATTTCTTTACATCAATTTCTTTAAATAATAAAATATTATTTGTACTGGAGCATGTGTGTTGTTTTCTATTTGTTTTTTTCTTTTTAAATATCTAATGCTTCCATATTTGTTTGTTAATTAAACATGGCAGTTTAGATTTGGTATTTAATACTTTGTAACCATGGTTGGAAAGTTAGTTCAGCAAAATTAATGTGGTCCGTATATGAGATTTAATGACACATGGCATTAATTAGAAGGAGGATTGTATGAAATTGTAAGAACTAGAATTGTAGAGGAGCCAAGTCCGATGATGAGACCTTACTTGAGAGACGAAATGGAGTTGCCGCATGTTGAAGAGAGAGTGAGATAAGAGGTTTTTTTTTTTTTTGGTTATTTTTGTTAGAAAGTGAGATGAGTTTTTTGAAGACTTGAAGTTTGATTGTTTGAACTAAAGAAGAGAGTGAGGTAGGAAGCAGCGTAGGCACTAAGGCTCCGTTTGTTTGCTAAAAAATATTTTCTCGGAAAATATTTTTTTAATTTTTTTTGTGTTTGGTAACACTGAAAAATTAGTTAATTGAAAAATATTTTTTAGTTAAAAATGGAGTCTACTTTTGCTCAATTTTTCTGGTGTTTGGTAATACAAGAAAATTGGTCAATTGAAAAATATTTTTCAGTCAAATATTACGGCTAGATCCAAATACTAAAAAATATTTTCTAGTATTCTATTTTTAAAAAAAATATTTTTCCTCAATAAATTATTTTATGGCAAACAAATGGAACCCAGGAAAATATTCTCCACAAGCAAGTTATTTTATGGCAAACAAACGGAGCCTAAGAAGAAAAAGTTTTGTCTATAGTTTTGTCTGCTTTTAGGGTTAGTAAATATATCATATTTTATTTTTGGTTAAAATTTTAAAAGAGAATTATTTTTATTTATTTATCAAAGTTAAAGAGAATAAGTAAACAATGTAGTGCAATTTTATTATTTTTTTAAATTTCAAACATTTTTTAAATTTGTAGATACATACACACACACATATATATATATATATATATCAATTTTTTTAATGTTAAAAATAAAAATCTATCAGTTTATCCATTGGTTTTCCATTATAAAATCCAAACTCTTACGGATTCACCATCAGTTTTTATTATCGGGTTTTTATCAGGCGGTTACTCATCGGTTTCGGGTATAGTTGGTATCCGTTGCTATCCCTAGTGGAGGCGTAGCAAAATAATCGAGGTTAGGTAGTATCACACAACTAAAATAAGAATGAGAAAAGTGGATAATTGAGACACAAGATTTATGTGAAAAACCTTCAAATAAATTGAGGAAAAAATCACGGGTAAGTATATGAGAATTTTGATTATGATACAAATTATTTTACAACACCTTCTCTCTAATACAAGGAGAGGACCATCACACTCTCTCTTAATAATAAGAGAAATTAACTGACATTCTCTCTAATATAAGGAAAGAACTATCACACTCTCTCTTATTATAAGAGAAACTCTCACTCACAATATAAAGATAACAAAAAAAGAAGAGAAACATTTAGGAGAATCCTATAATTATTTTATCTAACTCTCATAAAAAACTTATATTTTTCCTTTTGGAGTATGAGACTACTCTTACTTTATCTCAAAAAAAAACTTTTGTTTTCCTCTCTCAGTTTGGGAGTACTCTTTCTTTATCTTAGTGTGCTCAACCGCTTCAAAGTTCATGCGCTGCTTATTCAATTTCTACCAATGCATGCGCTATTATTTGGCTGAGCCAATTTGCTTTCGTACCATTTTTCTCATTTCTTTTCTTTGTCTCCTTTGTTTCTTTTTGACAATGCTTTCAACAAACATCATCATCACCCATCATTTGTTATAAATGTGGACAGGGCCATTACTTTTGGGGACACTATGAGAGCAGCCCAAGTGGAGTCCAAAGCAGCAACTACACACTATAATGACGAAGGCCCAAGAAAGAGTTGTCGACCTAGCCACAAACCCAAGTACCTCAGTGATTAAGTGGCAAAGTAGTTGTAACCGTGCATGGCACGAGTGGTAGTGAGTCAAATAGAAGGAATGAGCTCAGATGAAAGAGAATAGAAAATACTTCATCTTTTATGCTTCTGCAATTTCTTTTCTAATTTCCTTTATGTTTAAAATTCCTTCATAGTTAATCAATACAGAGCTCATATTTGCCTAATTGCTAGTGAATATATCTCCCTTACATCCAAATCCATTACATTGGTACTCTTGTTGCTGTCATGGCCGAAAGTACCAGATTGAAGGCCATGGATGAAGCTGTCAAACGCGTCCAAGATGTCGCCACTCGGAACTCGCAACGCATCGATGATTATCAACAGTCACTTGGTGATTTGGTTATTCAGGTCTCTGCTCGTAATGATAAGTTGGATCAGACTCTCACATTACTTTTGGCCAAGAGTGAGGAACAGCCTCCATCGGCTAGCAACTCGCCGGAACGTGACTTGTCGTTGTCAACTCATCCACCTGGCTCCACTCTTTTAGTTCTTCCTGGGTTTTCTACTGTTCTGTCTCAAGGGGCGTATCCGCCTATTGCTATGGCAATTCCGTCGATGGCGCCACTAACACCAACTCTGTTGGCTCTACCGGGGTTTCCACAATTTATCTCTAATTTGGCAGCTACTATTCCTCCTCGTTACATTCCAGTAAGTCCTCCTAGTGGTGTTTTTTCTCAAGCCCCTCATTGGTCTACTAATGTCTTTTCGACTGGTCTACCTCCATCTCCGTCTTCACTCTTACAAGGTAGATCAATGTGGTGGGAGTTTCTGAGATTTGATGGTGAAGATCCAACTGGGTGGATTTTCAAAGCTGAAAGGTTCTTTTCTTATCATTCCACACCAGACGATCAACGATTTCTTATTTCTTCGATTCATATGGATGGTAAAACATCACAGTGGTTACAATGGATGTTTCGCAATCAATAATTTGTTAATTAGGAACAATTTGTGATGGCATTGGAGGTTCGTTTTGGACCATTTGAATTTGAGGATCATCAAGGTGCTTTGGCTAAGTTAACACAAATGGCTTCGGTGGAAGAATACCAATCATAGTTCGAGTCTCCAGCGAACCGCACAATGGGTCTGCCTCCATCATTTCTCACTAGTTGTTTTGTCGCGAGCTTGCACTCTGACATTCGATCTGAGGTCATGGCCTTAAAGCCCAGGAACTTATCCCAAGCTATTGGCCTCGCCAAATTACAAGAGTTCAAAATTGCTGAACAAAAGACAATGGCCTAACGTTTTCATTGGCCGCAGTCGTTCGCATACACCAATACCCAAACCCACATATACCTAAGCCCAAAATTAACCGTGGGTCTACTCATTGGACCCGTACAACCCACCTACTCATCTACCTTACCAACCAAAGAAACTTATACAGTTTCACCAAACACCTTGTCCCAACACTCTACTCCCTCTTACACAATTTGTAGACTCACTCCAAAAGAAATGCAATTAAGATGATAAAAGGGCCTTTGCTATAATTGTGACGAGAAGTTTGTGCCCAGTTACCGTTGTAAGATAAAGCCTCAATTCTTTTTAATGGATTTCGATGACAATTCTTCCACTGAGCTAGTTGAGGATGAACGGCTGGCAGCTGAATTACAAGTCCAGGAGCTAAGTGATGTTCCGAAAATCTCTATGAATGCCTCGTCCGGTAATGTTTCTCCGACCATGCTTCGCTTTACTGGTATTATTAATGGATTGACTGTGAAGGTTCTGGTTGATGGCCGGAGTACGCATAGTTTTATGCAAACTCAAATTGCTAAGTTATTAAATTTACCAGTTGAGCCAACCCCTCATTTTAAAATAGCCGTGGATAATGGACAAAAGTTGGCTAGCGAAGGATGTGTGAGACAAGTTAATATCACAACTCAAGGCCAAACGTTTGAAGTCGATCTGTATGTATTGCCTTTGGTTGAATCTGACGTGGTGCTTGGTGTTTTTTGGTTGGCCACCCTTGGCCCTATCATCCATGATTACTCTAAGTTGACGATGCAATTTCAGCTTCAGGGTCAGGATATTGTGTTAATAGGCGATTCCCCAACGATTATTAACCATGTTCCATATAAAGGCATTCGGCGTTTGCAGGCCACGAGAGCAATAGCAGCTTGCTATAGTCCGACATTATGTGATGATTCTCCGACTGAACAGTTGCCTCCGAATGATGAAATCCATTCCTTATTGCGATGATACAAAGAGGTGTTTGATACTTCACATTTTCTTCCACCTCCGCGAACTCATGAACATACAATTCAACTCCAGCCAGGGACTTCACCAATCAACGTTAAGCCTTATCGCTATCCACACTTTTAAAAATATGAGATTGAGAGATTGGTGGGCGAGATGCTTAATGATGGTATTATTCAACTAAGTCAGAGCCCTTTTTCATCACCGGTACTGTTGGTCAAAAAGACGGATGGTACATGGAGATTTTGTACTGACTATAGAGTCCTTAATGTCGTGACTATTAAAGATCGTTTTCCAATTCCTATCGTGGATGAGTTGTTTGATGAGTTACATGATGCAAGATTTTTCTCAAAATTAGATCTCCGGTCTAGCTATCATCAGATATGAGTTTGGCCACAAGATACACATAAAATAGCCTTTTACACACATGACGACCATTATGAATTCTTGGTCATGCTGTTTGGTCTTACGAATGCACCGTCAACCTTTCAGGCAGTAATGAATGATATGTTTCGTCCATTGCTTCGTAAGTGTATCCATGTTTTCTTTGATGATATTTTGGTTTACAACTCTACTTTCACACAACATCTTGCTCATCTTGAACAAGTTTTGCAGTTACTTCTTACACATAAGTTTTTTGCCAAGCAATCCAAGTGCATCTTTTGGCAGTGTCAAGTTGAGTATTTGGGTGACGTCTTTTAAGATGGTCATGTTGCTATGGATCAGTCGAAAGTCAGTGCGGTATTAGACTGGCCTATTCCATTGTCTATTAAATATTTGCGTGGATTTTTGGGTTTGACTGGCTATTACAGAAAGTTTATTAAGCACTATGCTTCGATTACCTCGCCGTTGTCGGATCTTCTCAAACGAGATGCATTCAGATGGGATGCGATAGCTGAGCTTTCTTTTAATAATCTTAAATGGGCTCTTACATCAACCTTTGTACTTGTATTACCAAATTTTTCCATCCATTTATTATGGAGACTGATGCGTCCGGGATAGGCATTGGAGCTACATTGTTGCAAATTGGCCATCCGGTTGCAATTTTTAGTCAGAAGTTGACTGGTACAATGAAAGAGGCATCGACGTATCAACGTGAGATGTTTGCTATCATGATCGCAGTTGCTAAGTGGCGACAATATCTATTGGGTCGTCGTTTCATTATTTGTACCGACCAGAAGAGTTTGAAAGCTTTAACAGAGCAAACTATTCAAACACCTAATCAACAACGTTGGTTGTTAAAACTGTTGGGTTTTGATTTTGAAATTCAATACAAGCCAGGCAAAGAAAATAAATCTACTGATGCCCTTTCTTCTTGTTCATGAGAAAGTTGCTCTTAATACATTTTCAGCTATTCGGTTGACTTTGATGTCTCAACTACAGGCTGCTAATAGAGAAGATGAGTAATTGAAGAATTTGCATGAGAAATTAAAAACAATTCCTTTGTTAATGTCGAACTACTTAATCCATGATGGTGTGCTCCTGTATAATCAATGGTTGGTAATACCCAAGTCTCTCAGATCCAAACTTTTATACCACTTTCATTATTCCATTGACGGTGGTCATTCTGGCTTTCTACGTACTTATATGAGATTGGTGCCTAATTGCTTTTGGGAAGACATGCGTACAGATGTGAAACAATATGTTGCCAATTTTTTAGTGTGTCAGCAATCTAAACTCAGCAACCTTGCTCCATCTGGTCTCTTATAGCCCTTACTAATTCCGAACTTAATTTGGGAAGACATCTCGATGGATTTCATAAAGGGTCTACTAGTGTCGCGAGGGTATTCTGAAATTTTGGTGGTAGTGGATCGACTTACAAAGTACGAGAATTTTACAGCTTTACCGAGTCATGTTACGAGTGCTAAGCTGGCGGAAGTTTTTGTGAAAGATGTGGTTCGGCTACATGGAATACCACGTTCCATTATTAGCAATCGCGACAAGTTTTTTCTAAGTTCATTTTGGAAGGAGCTCTTCAAATTACACAACACTTCTCTCAACATGAGTAGTTTATATCATCCTTAAACGGATGGACAGATGGAAAGACTAAATCATACACATGAGATGTAAGACCCAGCACGAGACCACATATGCATATAGATCATATCATACATAATTAAATTATTTTATATGTGTTTATTATGTTTTATATGCTTTAATATTGATTTATGTACATTTGTCTCGATTTACGTGCATTGCATTGGTTAACGTGTATTTGAGTATTTTAGATATATTATACGATAATTGGATTCTATTGCGTAGGCTAGCTAACTAGAATATGTAAACTAGAACCAAAATAATTAGAATAGGACAACATGACATGCTAGTAAAATATAATTTAGTTAGAGGGCACTCTCGTCATTAAGTAACTTAGATATTATATCACCCAACACATAATACATACACTACACTACACTAAACACACACACCAACTTGATACATATATACTACACACACACACATTCTCTGATTTCGACCAAGAGAGGAAGAAGGAGAGAGGAGGAAGAAGAAGTTCAGCTGCTCTAAGTTTTCCTTTGCATTTTTCTTGCTTTCTTCAAAGTCATTTTAGCTCAACTACATTTAGAACTCAAAGCAAAGGTGAGGGATTCTTCAAAACTGATTTGTAAATGCTCATTCAAGGTTATCTTAATGATTATATGATGTTAATCTTGTTATAGTTTGCATACAAGAGCTTAAATGTGAAGGTTGAGAATATTGTGTTGTAGATCTAGGGCTTGCTCAATTTGTGAACTGATGACCTTGTGAAGTTGTAAGGTGAGCTTGGTGTTGTTCTTGTAGGTGACAAAGTATATGTAACTTGTATGTAAAAGTTAGTGGCATGAAGCTAGCATTTAGAGCTTGGAGGTAGATTTTGATGTTGTGAGATATGTTGAATTCTTGGTAGGTTGGATATTGATTGTTGAGGTGGGGTGGTTTTGATTGAGTTTTGAACTCTTGTATGATGCCTAATCGCCACCTTGAACTTGCTTGATTGTTGGTAGGAGGTTGGGTTGTTGTATGGTTGATTGTTGGTATAAGGTTGTATTGTCCCGTAACCAGTATGACCAGAGAACCCCTGTAACGCCCTGATCCCTCACGAGACCGGGATTCCTATTTATCATGCTATTCTCACCCAATTCCAAACCCCGGGGCACGAAATTTAGGAGAAAACGGACGGAGTTTCCCTATATATAGGACTATTTGGAAACCTACAAACAACAACATACAACCACTAGCTCCCCACTATCACCCAAGACTAAAACTTTAATATTACATTTCTTAAGATATCACAAATACATATATGACCATAAAGTCTCAAATAATATACAGGCACATAATGTACACATTCTTCCTTGTTCTTCATACTGATAGAGCAGGCAGGCCACATAGAAGGCAATCCTATTTCCAGCTTATAGCACTAATCCTAAAAGGTGTTAGAAACGAGGGTGAGTATACACCATGTATACTCAGTGAGGGAGGTGATGCAACATAGCGAGGCATGCAATATGATATGCAATCACAAGAAGTCATATATATATAACATAAAATATCAAGATCAAATAGCCAAGTAATTAACCACATTAAAAAGGATATGGTTCCACTTCAAGCCTTTAATCTCGAACCACGAGCCTTGAACTTCACGCAAGTGCCGGCAAACCCACACACCAACAAGTTGGGATACTCCGGATGTATCCCGATCCTACGACCCTTTCTCCCGAGGTAGGTCCGTATGCCCCAACGAGGTGAGCCACGCCTCTGGGGTAGGGGAGTATGCCTCAGCGAGAAGGGACTGGGAAACCATGGTAGCCGAGGGAGCACGGCAAGCCCGACGCCGCCCGTGTTACTCGACACTACCATGCCCGAAAAGGTTGCACAACCCCAAGTAACGAATCACGAATCTCATTTTCAAATCAAGTGGGGAGGTAGCAAAGTAGGCTAACCTCACCCCATACATATCATATAACACATTTGATAACCAAAGAGAACAATTATAGCAATATAAACAATTACCCTTGCAACTAATTCAAGTAATTCGCAAGATAGCATGAAAATACTACATATGAACTTTATCCATTTAGATTAAATCATATAATAAAATAAGCTAATATGTACAAAAGGAATAAAGACTCCCTTACCTCGGATTAGGTTAATTATGCAAGGTAAAACTTAGATGAATTCCAACCTTCTCGACTTAACTCAAATGTGCAACCCTAGTCTTTCATACAAATATAACACTTTATTAATTAACTATATAAATTCCATTTGAATATTCAAATAATTAACTAGAATTAATATAGCTCAAATAATACATGATCTATGTACCTAACTTATCTAACATTTTACTTTTAGCTAGTAACTCATGGAGTATAAGAACATTACAACTAGTAGGCTATGCATAATTATACTCTAGTTCTAACTGAGTTTAATTAGTACAATACTACTAAGTCACCCTAACAAGCATTCTACTATAAGCTAGTAATCTATGTAGAATAAGAGAGATTTCAATTGGAAATCACCACTAGACAAGTTAGACAAAGTCATAGTTGAAACTTTTCCATATAGTATAAACAACTTATAAGTTACAGTAATTAGAACATTTAACTCATATACTCCATATTTTCAATAGTTTACAAGTTAATTAAGAAGATAGTTCAAAAACTTAAAGGAGGATGATTCAACCAGCATGCTATAACTAGATATAAACCGAGCTAGAATTTAGTTTAACTAAAATCAACACATGAGCCTGCAGTTACTCATACTATTTCTCATTCACAGTCGAATAGAATAGCTTTTAATTTAAATTAACTTTACTAGCAATTAGATTTCAATTACAATTCATAAAAACATAACTATAAGAGCCCCATTACGTTACTAATCATCCAAGGACACTACACAATAAGGTCTTGATCGAATAAATCCAATTAGAACTGAATTATATCATCACTATAGCAAAATAACAACAAAATTCAGATTCTCGCGTAACAGGGCATTTTTGACACATCTCACCAAAATGATCATAACTTGCTCTAGACAACTCCGATTAATACACCGTAAAAAACTGTAGAAACTAGACTCGTAAGGCTTTCTAACGGTATATAATTCGACCCCTAATCCCTCTCTAATTAATACAGTTTTAAGCTCGAAGTTGCCTTAATTTTGCTAAAAAATCTGGACAGCCACGGTTGAACACACACACACATTAAGTTCTCAACGTTTTTAATTCCATTTCTTGCATGCATGGACTGATTTTTCTTTAGCAATAACTTAGCAAGCAAAGATTGTACCTCCTTTAGACATATTCACAAATACTTAACTCATAAGATCTCACTCAAAAAAGATATACGTTCTATACAAACACACTTAATACTTAAACATAATCCAACTATAAACATGACCTAGAATTATTATCATGCTTATTCACCCAAATTACAATTTATAACTCACTCAATAAACAAATATAACAATTATAATAACTCAAATAGCTAATCATGCAATAAGCTCAACTAATTTACATAAACTCCAACAAAACTCCTTCAAAATGCTTACAAATTAGATTCTAATATTCATACGAGATAACCAACTTCAAATCTAACTTCATTAATCCCAAATGACACTTTATGATACAACTAAATGCCATGAAATCATATTTTTAAGCATGTCAACACAAAAATACCAAAAAGTCTCTTTAGTGATTTGAACTACAATTACCTAATCCTATTAACAATTAAGCGTCATAATTACATTTTAAGAACTTTCTAACACTTCTAAGACCAACTACATCATCAAACATGCCAAACTCAACATTTCGTTTTAAGGTCCTCTTTGCATTTCAAGCTAAATTTTCAATTCTAGTCAAGTTATCACCATTTTTATGATACATATATCATTCTCAAGGGTTATAGCAACTATTAGAAGCAATAAAATAATTAGAAATACAAAAACCCCAAAATTCGAAGTTACCTTCTTCCCAAACTCTCCAATATCCATTTTCAACCAATAAAAATGCAATCTAACTACCAAAGTTTGCTCTACATACATATTTAAGCATATTTGAAGCAATAAATTAAGCTAGAACACAAGAGTTTACTATTCACATTTTTCACTATTCATCATCTTCTTCAACTTACATTTTCAATTTCTAGCCATAAACTTTGCAATCCAACTACAAATTAATGTTCTATGATCACAATAGAAGGTATTTGAAGCATAAACAAGCATTTATGTTGGTCCTTAATAACCTAAAAGGGGGGGTGAATTAGGTTGTTTAGGCAAGGTTAAGCAATTTAAAAAATTCTTAATACAGAGGCAATGTCTAGTAAAGATTGATAATACACTAGAAGCTCTTGTAGGCAATTTATCAAACACTTAGTGAACATATAAGTATTTAACACTAGATATGCAATTAGAACTTCAAGGTAAAATTTCAAATATATATCTCAGCAATTATCAAGAAATTAATGTGAACAATATCCACACGAAAGTAAATAACTTAAAAATAAAGAGAATAGAGTAAGAGAAATCAAACACGATGATTTTCAAGTGGTTCGCACTCCCGGAGGCCTAGTCCACCACCTAAGGTCTTCTATTCCCTTAGGATTTAAAAACTCTTCACTAAGATGCTTCTTCAAATGTTGGTGAAGCAAGAACCAACTACAATTACTCTTGAGTCCACAAGAGTTACACAAGCTCCTTCAAATGTAGGTGAATCTTAACCTACTACTTTCTCTTCCTTTGAGTCCACAAAGGATTACAATACTTCTTCTCACAATGATTCTCTCAACCTATGTGAAAGAATGTATTACAAAGATTATGTGATAGAATAAATGACAATTGCAACTCCTATTTGAGTTTGATATTACAATTAAATAATAGCTTTGAATGCTCAAAGATATGATAATGATAGCTCAAGATTTCTCAATAAGAATGATATGAAAGCTCTTTTTAAAATCTGAAAATTATGGCTTAGAGAGATGATTTAGAAGGTGAGAGAGCATGGCTTAAAAAGAGGGAAAGTTTAGACACAAATCGGATTTTAAGCAAAGTTTCCGGATTTTCCCGTTAACCCATCCGGGCGCTGAGGCATTGATCCGGGAGCCCGGAAAGAGCATGTATCGCCGGGATCAGACTTTTCTGCCGGGCGTTGCGCCTTTTATCCGGGCGACCGGAAAATGCCGATAACGCCCGGATGCCAAAAAAATGCTGAAAATGTATTTTGAGCCCAGAAATATTTGGGTACATAAAAGAGAGATTTCTTAGCATTTTTTAACATCCCAAAATATTTTCAAATCAGTTGAAAGGTATTTTTTTTAAAAATGATTTCAAATACAAGAGTTTGAAATAAAAAATGTTTTTTAAGGATGATTTTAATCGAAAAACATTTTTGGAGAAATTATGAGCAATAGAAATCATATTTAGGCAAGCGACATCTTTTAAGGCCGGTACCCCTTATGTCACCACTTCTCCTTCCTTGTGACTCCCTCTTTATCTACGAGTCAATAACTTGAATTCTTTTGGGCTTGGATTCAATTTGATAGTGCTTGGTCTTTGATCCAAAAAGCTTTCTACTCTTTGATTGAAACAAGTTGATCCAATGTTGATATGGACTTGCTTTGTTGGAATGAAGGTCTTACAAAAAAAAATGCTAAAGCACGATTTAGATGTTTTGTTATTATCAAAATAAAGATTATAGGCTTTTCAGGCCAACAATCTCCCCCTTTTTGATGATGACAAAACATTGAAGTTAACAAGCATGAAATAGTTGAAATTTAAAGAATAAAACTTGAATTGAGGTCTCCCCCTCAATTTGTGCTTGATAAAATTTAGCCTTGATCCTCAAAAGCAAACTCCCCCTGAATAAGTGCAATGACAGACACATTTTTATTTCACTTCAATATATACTTTCTCCCCCTATTTGTCATCACAAAGTAGTAGTCTATAGCAAATAATCATAAGAGTAAAAGCCACAGTAAGAGATAACAGGTATAAGACAAGAGATAAGCAAGGAAAATGCAAAGCATTAATGAAATGAAGCAAAATATCCAACCAATGTTAAAAGACAAAAAAATCTAAGGAGTTTTTGATGAAAGAAACAACTGAAAGCAAGAAAAAAAATTGTTTGAAGAGAAAACACAACTTAAGGCATCCACAGACTAAGAACCAATGTGGTGGTCATATAAAGCCTTCAACATCTGCTCAATTTGGTCCAAACGAACATCTTGTGCATGCAGGTGTGCAAGAATTTCATCATGTGAGGAGGAGTGAGAGGAAGACGGTCTAGCTCGTTGTCCTTGAGAAGTGCCAACACCACTGCTGCCTTGCCGTTCCATAGGATCTCTAAAAGTAGTGGGGTCAACATCAAGGGATTCAAACACAAGAGGATCATTACTCGTATCATCACCAATATTGAGAACGCGAGAGTTATGGATTTTCAACTTTTGGCGAGTGAGGCTAGTGACATTGAGAAGATAGGATCTATCACTAATGGTCTCAAACTCTTGATCACGCGGAACTTCTAACGACTCAAAAGGTAAGTCAAGGGTACCCTATAAGCAAGTTGATTTTGAGCTTGCTTGGTGTGGATGATATGGTTAATGATGATGTGTGGAAGATTGATACGTTTAGCTTCATACATCAAATACATCAACAAGGCAGTGAATTTTGGAATCGAGCCATCTTTAACTTCTCGTGGAATAATGACTTCATGAAGAATGTAAAATAATAGTTTCTTTTCTGGAGTGAGATCTTTAGTCTTAGGATAACCTAAGGAGCTTGTTCCCGTTCCTTCCCATAGAAATTCTATAACATTGGCTTCTAAGTTATCAAGAACACCTTCGGGCATGCCTCTATAAGAATAAAGCTTTGTGCCTTGATTAGGAATCCCAAAAGCTCTAGCAACAATACTTGCAGTTAATTCCAGTTCTTTAGACTTAACTTGACTATTCAATTTCATGGTGTTGAAGTCTAAGTCAACATAGTAATAGAATTCTCTAATCCATGCAGTATTTCCTTTGTTTTCAAACCTTAACATAGGTAGCCACCCTTGAGCATCTAAAAGCCTATAAATTCTAGTACCATTAAGCAAGGTAGGAGGGTCTAAAGTCTTACCCCATAAGATGTTTTGTTGTGGAAAAGCTTCGGGATTTACAATGATTTAAGGGCCTGATGATGAAGATTCTCCTTGCTTGCGTTTCCTAGAGTCAGCCCTTGGTGGTGCCATTTGAATTTGTAAGTTGGTGAAGCTTGTTAGAAGAAAGACTTGGTTGAGGAATTTTACCGAACACCTTGTACACAAGGTTTTTTGAAGGATTTGGTGTTGAAGATTTTGAAAGCTTTGATGATGAAAACACAAGAGATTGATGATTAAAGAGTGTTTTGATGCAAATAATGGTGAGTGATGGTGAAGATATTGGTGAATAAATATGAGAAATTGAGAGAAAAAAGAGTTTGTATTTGAGAAGATGTGAAAAAGTGAGGAGAGAAGAGAGGGATTTCAGTTTTTCAAGCTGTGCGATTCGAGCGATAGGCCCTTGTTCCGGGCGCCCGGATGAGGGCAGTAACGCCCTGCAGAGAACGAGGTTCCGGTCGTTACACGCTTCTTCCGGGCGCCAGGAAGAAGGCAGTAACGCCCGGATCACTATTTTGCAGAAAAATGCAATTTTTCACAAAGTTAAGTGACCTAAAGCATTCCTAGTTCCCTTCTAATAGCACAAAATTGATTCTCATGCAATGGTTTTGTAAAAATATCGGTCAATTGATGCAAAGAATCAACAAAAACAAGTTCAATATCTCTTTTTTGCACATGATCTCTTAGAAAATGATGACGAATTTCAATATGCTTAGTTCTAGAATGTTGAATAGGGTTCTTTGATAGACTTATAGCACTTGTATTATCACACCTGATAGGCACATGATCACATTCGAGACCAAAGTCAAGTAAAGTTTGTTTCATCCATGGAATTTGTGCAGCACAATTTCCTATAGCTACATACTCGGCTTCTGCTGTTGAAAGGGCTATACTATGTTGTTTCTTGTTAGACCATGAAACTAAAGCATGTCCTAGAAATTGACAACTGCCGCTAGTACTTTTTCTATCAATCTTACACCCCGCATAATCGGCATCGGAGTATCCTAGAAGTTCGAAAGATGTGCCTTTAGGATAAAAGAGTCCTAGATTGATGGTACCCTTAAGGTATCTAATAATCATTTTTACAGCATTCAAGTGTGATTCTTTCGGAGAAGATTGAAAACGAGCACATAAGCATACAGAAAACATAATATCAGGTCTTGAGGCAGTTAAATAGAGAAGGCTTCCGATCATACCTCGATATTTCTTTTCATCAACTGATTTACCTTTTTCATCTTTGTCAAGTTTGATTGATGTTCCCATTGGAGTACTCATTTCTTTTGCAGTTTCAAGCCCGAACCTTTTGATGAGTTCCTTAATGTACTTGGCTTGATTAATGAAGATCCCTTCTTTTGTTTGTTTGATTTGAAGTCCAAGGAAGAAATTTAATTCTCCCATCATGCTCATTTCAAATTCTTTATGCATACATTCAGAAAAATACTTGCAAAGGGATTCGTTAGTAGCACCAAAGATAATGTCATCAACATATATTTGAACAAGCAAGATATCTTTAGCTTTTCTGTTTACAAATAAAGTAGAGTCTAGTTTACCTCTAGAGAAGCCGTTGTCAAGTAGATAATTACTTAATCTATCATACCATGCCCTAGGTGCTTGTTTAAGTCCATAAAGAGCTTTTTGAAGTTTGAATACATGACTTAATAAATTTGTATTTTCAAAACCGGGTGGTTGTTCAACATAAACTTCTTCTTGAAGATATCTATTTAAGAAAGCACTTTTGACATCCATTTGATAAAGTTTGAAGTTCATAAAACATGCATATGCTAGTAACATTTTAATGGATTCAAGTCGAGCTACCGGTGCAAAGGTTTCTTCATAGTCTATTCCTTCTTCTTGATTATACCCTTGAGCAACTAGTCTAGCCTTATTTCTAGTTACATTACCGGATTCATCTAGTTTATTTTGAAAAACCCATTTTGTACCAATAATCGGGTAATTACTAGGTCTTTCAACTAAGGTCCAAACTTGATTTCTTTCAAATTGATTAAGCTCTTCTTGCATAGCAATAATCCAATCATCATCCAATAATGCTTCTTTTATATTTTTAGGTTCAGTTTGAGATATAAAAGCTACATGTTCACAAAAAGTATTTAGATTGGAACGAGTTCTTACACCTTGTGATGGATCTCCAAGGATTTGATCATTTGGATGATTTTTGACAAATTTCTAACATTTTGGAAGATCTTGATTTGTTGATATGATTTGATCATTTGAAGTTGGTTGTTCTTCCTCTATTGGAGTATCAATTTGATTGCTTGTGGATGTATTGCCTTCTTCACTTGTCGAAATAGGTCGACTTTGTTCTTCAACTTGTTGAAAGCTTACATCATCATCTTCATCTTTTCTTGACATAAATGGGTTAGTTTCATCAAAGTTAATATGCATAGATTCCTCAATTACGGAGGTTCTTTTATTGTAAACTCGATATGCCTTGCTTCTAGAAGAATATCCAATAAAAATACCTTCGTCGGATTTTGAATCAAACTTACCAAGATACTCTTTATTATTTAAGATGAAGCATTTACATCCAAAAACTTTAAAATGTGAGATATTTGGAGTACGTCCTTTCCATAATTCATATGGAGTTTTCTTGAAAGAAGGTCTAATTAAAACTCTATTTAGAGTATAACAAGCCGTATTAACAGCTTCTCCCCAAAAGTATGTAGGCAAATTGTTTTCTTTCAACATTGTTCTTGCCATTTCTTGTAAAGTTCGGTTTTTCCTTTCAACAACCCCATTTTGTTGAGGAGTTCTAGGAGCCGAAAAATTATGCTCAATGCCATTTTGTTCACATAATTCCACAAAAGATGCATTTATGAACTCCGTGCCTTGATCACTATGAATGCATGAAATATAGTATCCTTTCTCATTTTGCACTCTTTTACAGAATTTTGCAAATTCATTGAAAGCATCACTTTTGAAAGCAAGAAACATTACCCATGTGTATCTAGTATAATCATCAACAATAACATATCTAGATCCTCCTAGACTTATTACATCCATTGGTCCAAAAAGGTCCATATGAAGTTTTTGTAGAGCTTTTGATGTAGTCACATGGCTAATGGTTTTGAAAGATACTTTATGTTGTTTTCCAAATTGACATGCATCACATAAATGATCTTTTTCAAACTTGGTCTTAGGAAGGCCTCTCACAAGATCCTTTCGAGAAAGTTTACCAAGTAGATCCATACTAATATGCCCTAATCTTCTATGCCATAACCAAGAACTTTCATTTGTTGTGATTAAACAATCAATATTTTGGCATGATATACTTTCAAAGTCAATAATATAGACATTTTCATGTCTATTTGCAATAAACAACACATTTTTCATTTTGTCAAAAATGGTGCAACATGATGATTTAAATTCAACTAGATAATCATTATCACATAGTTGGCTTACACTAAGCAAATTATGTTGCAATCCTTTCACAAGTAGCACATCATGAATGGATATTTTATTTCCAATGCTACCTTTACCAATGATTTTTACCTTTTTCATTATTTCCAAAGCTCACAAAACCTTTGTAATTTTTGATAGGCTCATAGAAAAAAGATGGATCACCGGTCATATGTCTTGAACATCCACTATCAATGACCCAATTTCCTTCATACTTCATCCTTAGGGTAACTTATATACAAAAACAAAATTTAGGTCCCCAAGTTCTATTGGGTCCTATACTGTTAGTATTGGCTTTTAACACTTTTGATAATCCATTTTGGTTTAAGCCAAGAAGGAATTTTGGAGTCTCTACCTATCATATTTCAAAATTTACAATGTGATGTTATATGACCTTGTCTTTCACAATAGGTGCATGTTTTTTGAAATCCTTTAGATGTTGATGCTTCATTTGTAGAGGATGATGCTTTAACAAAATAATTTTTTAGAGATTTTTGTTTTGAAGAAGGTTCATATCCTAATCCACTTTTATCAAAAGCCATTTTTTGAGAGCCAAGCATTTTATCAAGGTTTTCTTTTCCTTTTGTAAATCTTGCAAGGTTTCTATTTAATCCTTGATTTTCTTTTTCAAGCTTTTCAATTTTTGTTTGAAGATTATTATTTTCGAAATGAATTTTAAGTGTTTTTTCATGAGCAAAATTTCAATATTTTTCAAGCAACTTATTTTCTTCTTTTAAGGTATTATTTTCCTTTTGAAGTTCATGTATCTTAATAATTGCAATTTCAAAACTATCATGCATTTTTGAGAATTTATTTTGTAATTCTTCAAAAGAACATTCATTTTCAATTAATGAGCTAGAGGTGTAATATTCGAAATTAAAGGAAGAACATACATCATCATCTTCTTTTGTCATAAGACAAACGATGTTTGCCACTTCTTCATTTTCACTTTCCTCACCGGTTGATGCATTGTCATCAACGTATGTTGCTTTTAAAGCTTTTCCTTCCTTGGTTTTGATTAGTTTTGGACAATTTGCTTTTATATGACCCGTCTTGTCACAATTGAAACACATTCCTTCTTCTTTTGATTTGTTTCTTCCTTTGTTCATAAACCTATTGTAGGGAGCTTTGCTTACCTTTTTGAATTTGAGAAATTTCTTAAAGTTCCTTGTAAGAAGAGCTATCTCATCATCATCTTCTTTGTTTTCTTCTTCTTCATCACTTGAGTAAGCCTTTGATGCAAGAAGTGCAAGTGACTTTTTGTTATTCCTTTTTTCTTCTTCTCGATCTTTCTTCTTCAACTCATGGCTCATAAGAGATCCCATAAGTTCACTAAGAGTGAGAGTTTTGAGGTCTCTAGCTTCTTCAATAGCCGTTACTTTAGCTTCCCATGGCTCGGTTAAGCTTCGGAGAACTTTTCCTACCAATTCTTCATTAGAATACTCTTTGCCAATAGATTTTAGAGCATTGACAATATCAGTGAATCTAGAAAACATTTGTTCTATATTTTCATCAAAAGACATCTTGAACATTTCATATTTATGAACAAGCATGTTTATTCTAGTTTCTTTAACTTGGTTGGTGCCCTCATATGTGACTTCTAATTGATCCCAAATTTTTTTAGCACTTTTGCATCCGGAAATTTTATTGAACTCATTTGAATCTAAAGCAAGATATAACATATTCATAGCTTTATAGTTTCTTTCACACATTTTGAAATCATCATCATTATTATCTTTTTCCGGTTTAGGGATAGTGATACTTTGTTCTCCTTCCTTTTGAGTTAAAGTAGGATTGATTGGTTCATTTTTTATCACATTCCAAACTCTTATGTCATTTGCTAGAATATAGATTCTCATCCTAGTTTTCCAAAAAGAATAGTTTGTTCCATTGAACAATGGTGGTCTAGAGGAAGATTGCCCTTCAACTATATTAGACATTGATGAGCTTGCCATAGGGATCCTCTACTAGATGTTAAGTTATATGTAGAGTACTAGCTCTTGATACCACTTGTTGGTCCTTAATAACCTAAAGGGGGGGGGGGGGGTGAATTAGGTTGTTTAGGCAAGGTTAAGCAATTTAAAAAATTCTTAATACGGAGGCAATGTCTAGTAAAGATTGATAATACACTAGAAGCTCTTGTAGGCAATTTATCAAACACTTAGTGAACATATAAGTATTTAACACTAGATATGCAATTAGAACTTCAAGGTAAAATTTCAAATAGATATCTCAGCAATTATCAAGCAATTAATGTAAGCAATATCCACACGAAAGTAAATAACTTGAAAATAAAGAGAATAGAGTAAGAGAAATCAAACACGATGATTTTCAAGTGGTTCGCACTATCGGAGGCCTAGTCCACCACCTAAGGTCTTCTATTCCTTTAGGATTTAAAAACTCTTCACTAAGATGCTTCTTCAAATGTTGGTGAAGTAAGAACCAACTACAATTACTCTTGAGTCCACAAGAGTTACACAAGCTCCTTAAAATGTAGGTAAAGCTTAACCTACTACTCTCTCTTCCTTTGAGTCCACAAAGGATTACAATACTTCTTCTCACAATGATTCTCTCAACTTATGTGAAAGAATGTATTGCAAAGATTATGTGATAGAATAAATGACAATTGCAACTCCTATTTGAGTTTGATATTACAATTGAAGAATAGCTTTGAATGCTCAAAGATATGATAATGATAGCTCAAGATTTTCAATAAGAATGATATGAAAGCTCTTTTTAAAATCTAAAAATTATGGCTTAGAGAGATGATTTAGAAGGTGAGAGAGCATGGCTTAAAAAGAGGGAAAGTTTAGACACAAATCGGATTTTAAGCAAAGTTTCCGGATTTTCCTGTTAACCCATCTGGGCGCTGAGGCATTGATCCGGGCGCCCGGAAAGAGCATGTATCGCCCGGATCAGACTTTTCTGCCGGGCGTTACGCCTTCTATCCGGGCGACCAGAAAATGCCGGTAATGCCCGAATGCCAAAAAAATGCTGAAAAGGTATTTTGAGCCCAGATATATTTGGGCACATAAAAGAGAGATTTCTTAGCATTTTTTAACATCCCAAAATATTTTCAAATCAGTTAAAAGGTATTTTTTTTAAAAATGATTTCAAATACAAGAGTTTGAAATAAAAAAATGTTTTTTAAGGATGATTTTAATCGAAAAACATTTTTGGAGAAATTATGAGCAATACAAATCATATTTAGGCAAGTGACATCTTTTAAGGCCAGTACCCCTTATGTCACCACTTCTCATTCCTTGTGACTCCCTCTTTATTTACGAGTCAATAACTTGAATTCTTTTGGGCTTGGATTCAATTTGATAGTGCTTGGTCTTTGATCCAAAAAGCTTTCTACTCTTAGATTGAAACAAGTTGATCCAATGTTGATGTGGACTTGCTTTGTTGGAATGAAGGTCTTACAAAAAAAAATGCTAAAGCATGATTTAGATGTTTTGTTATTATCAAAATAAAGATTATATGCTTTTCAGGCCAACAATATATAACCAATATATTATTAGATCATAAAAATAAAGTTTGAACTAGAATTTGAAAATATACAATTATAGATGCATTCTCTCACCTTAATGCAAGAGGAAGAAAGCTTAGTAAGGTCCTAGAGAAGTTACTTGAACAATCCTAGAAGATTTGGAGCAAAAAATTGAAAGCAAAAATTTTTGAATGGCAAAATGAAGCTCACGGCTTCTTGAGGTTCATTTTTTTTTTTTTTTTTTTTGTGCTAGTTTATATTATGTTTTAAAAGATGACAAGCAAGGTCAAAGGGTCAAAGGTCATTTGGGTCAAGTTTTGGTGCAAATGGATCAAGTTTTTTTTTAATGCAAAATGGGTCAAGTAATTTAAGTGGAAAAACTGGGAAATTGCTAGAAAAATTTACTATTCATTATGCTCATTTACGAATTTTTTCCCGTTGCTACCGATATGCTATGCACGCAAACTCAAAACACGTATGCATCTAAAATAGCAAGTATTAAGGGAAAAATATGAAATTCAGAAAAGGAAACAAAAAAAAAATTTCATGTTCAAGCTCGGGTTGTATAATAAACATCTAATTTTATGCTAGCATTCAAAATAAAACCTAATTAAATGTAAACATGTATTATTCTCTATATGACGGGTTCGGGTTATCACATCCTCTCCCCCTTAAAATAATTGCGTCCTCGCAATTCTTCTTCAAAGAGAACTCGGCATCATTTGAAGTCCAACTCCAGTTACTCTTCATCGATTGTCGAGCAAGACCACTAAATAAGAATACCCGTAGGAAAAACCTAAGTAGGAACCTCAATAGAACTGCCGAAGAATTCTCAAGGGATAAGGCCAAATAAAGGCTCGAATGAGAATGTCAAAAAGAATACCAAAGAAAATACCGTGCATCCAATAAGATAGTCAAGTAGAATACCAAATGTAGAATCCCGGCCGGACGAGAACTAAATGAGAATCTCAAGCGGATGCACCATATATAAAACCAACCCTCGAGGCCCCATCACTGTTTGCTGAGTGAGAATTTTGTACAACAAGAAGCACCAATAAGGAAATATCAAAAGAATGCCCAATAAGAAAATACCAAGGGACTGCTTCAAAGAACAGTCATACAGAAATCCCAAAGAAGCCATTCATTTAGGACTGCCGAGCATAGAAGAATGTCTTAGAGAAAATCCTAATAACCAAGCTCCAACTATAAACACCAACTCCCAAATAAAGGGATGATCAAATGCTTCTCATTCCCACTAATTCACATAACTTGAAGAGCCTGCTACTAATCACTTCTCTTTAGGGGGAGGAAGAAGTCTTTCTTACTATTTCAACGGGACATGAATGAATGCCAAGATATCAAATTTACACATATATGCTCAACGAATAATTAAACTATTATGCAATTATAAACTGTACTAGAAGCCAAAAACACTTAGTTTTGATTAGTAAGTAATCCTGTTATTCATAATAACTTAGTTCACAAAATTCAAACACACATTTTACTAATAGTTGAAGTAAATAGTCATTCATGAAATCATTTCAATGTACACATAATCACATAAGCACACATATCATATAGGTTTCATTTATAGCACAAATGAGTCACATAGGTGCACACCAAATCACATAACACAACATACATATCACACAATCCTTATACATTATACAAATAAATCACAAAAAAAAAAAACACACATCTATTCAAGACATACAAGTCTTACATAACACTCTATCCACGTAATTCACTTTATAAGCACACGATCAAGGTCACTACCCAATAGGCCAAAGACCCTTTCCCGGCTGTGAGCTATCGAAGCTCTGATACCACTTCTGTAACGCCCCGATCTCTCATGAGACCGGGACTCCTATTTATCATGCTATTCTCACCCAATTCCAAACCCCGGGGCACGAAATTTAGGAGAAAACGAACGGAGTTTCCCCTATATATAGGACTATTTGAAAACCTGCAAACAACAACATACAACCACTAGCTCCCCACTATCACCCAAGACTAAAACTTTAATATTACATTTCTTAAGATATCACAAATACATATATGACCATAAGGTCTCAAATAGTATACAGGCACATAATGTACACATTCTTCCTTGTTCTTCATACTGATAGAGCAAGCAGGCCACACAGAAGGCAATCCTATTTCCAGCTTATAGCACTAATCCTGAAAGGTATTAGAAACGAGGGTGAGTATACACCATGTATACTCAGTGAGGGAGGTGATGCAGCATAGCGAGACATGCAATATGATATACAATCACAAGAAGTCATATATATATAACATAAAATATCAAGATCAAATAGCCAAGTAATTAACCACATTAAAAAGGATATGGTTCCACTTCAAGCCTTTAATCTCGAACCACGAGCCTCGAACTTCACGCAAGTACCGGCAAACCCATACACCAACAAGGTAGGATACTCCGGATGTATCCCGATCCTACGATCCTTTCTCCCGAGGTAGGTTCGTATGCCCCAACGAGGTGAGTCACGCCTCTGGGGTAGGGGAGTATGCCTCAGCGAGAAGGGACTGGGAAACCATGGTAGCCGAGGGAGCACGGCAAGCCCGACGCCGCCCATGTTACTTGACACTACCATGCCCGAAAAGGTTGCGAAACCCCAAGTAACGAATCATGAGTCTCATTTTCAAATCAAGTGGGGAGGTAGCAAAGTAGGCTAGCCTCACCCCATACATATCATATAACACATTTGATAACCAAAGAGAAAAATTATAGCAATATAAACAATTGCCCTTGCAACTAATTCAAGTAATTCGCAAGATAGCATGAAAATACTACATATGAACTTTATCCATTTAGATTAAATCATATAATAAAATAAGCTAATATGCACAAAAGGAATAAAGACTCCCTCACCTTGGATTAGGTTAATTATGCAAGGTAAAACTTAGATGAACTCCAACCTTCTCGACTTAACTCAAATGTGCAACCCTAGTCTTTCATACAAATATAACACTTTATTAATTAACTATATAAATTCCATTTGAATATTCAAATAATTAACTAGAATTAATATAGCTCAAATAATACATGATCTATGTACCTAACTTATCTAACATTTTACTTTTAGCTAGTAACTCATGGAGTATAAGAACATTACAATTAGTAGGCTATGCATAATTATACTCTAGTTCTAACTGAGTTTAATTAGTACAATACTACTAAGTCACCCTAACAAGCATTCTACTGTAAGCTAGTAATCTATGTAGAATAAGAGAGATTTTAAATGGAAATCACCACTAGACAAGTTAGACAAAGTCGTAGTTGAAACTTTTCCATATAATATAAACAACTTATAAGTTACAGTAATTAGAACATTTAACTCATATACTCCATATTTTCAATAGTTTACAAGTTAATTAAGAAGATAGTTCAAAAACTTAAAGGAGGATGATTCAACCAGCATGCTATAACTAGATATAAACCGAGCTAGAATTTAGTTTAACTAAAATCAACACATGAGCCTGCAGTTACTCATACTATTTCTCATTCACAGTCGAATAGAATAGCTTTTAATTTAAATTAACTTTACTAGCAATTAGATTTCAATTACAATTCATGAAAACATAACTATAAGAGCCCCATTACGTTACTAATCATCCAAGGACACTACACAATAAGGTCTTGATCGAATAAATCCAATTAGAACTGAATTATATCATCACTATAGCAAAATAACAACAAAATTCAGATTCTCACGTAACAGGGCATTTCTGACACATCTCACCAAAATGATCATAACTTGCTCTAGACAACTCCGATTAATGCACCGTAAAAAGCTGTAGAAACTAGACTCGTAAGGCTTTCTAACGGTATATAATTCAACCCCTAATCCCTCTCTAATTAATACAGTTTTAAGCTCGAAGCATAAACAAGCATATATAACCAATATATTACTAGATCATAAAAATAAAGTTTGAACTAGAATTTGAAAATATACAATTATAGATGCATTCTCTCACCTTAATGCAAGAGGAAGAAAGCTTAGTAAGGTCCTAGAGAAGTTACTTGAACAATCCTAGAAGATTTGGAGCAAGAAATTGAAAGCAAAAATTTTTGAATGGCAAAATGAAGCTCACGGCTTCTTGAGGTTCTTTTTTTTTTTGTGCTAGTTTATATTATGTTTTAAAAGATGACAAGCAAGGTCAAAGGGTCAAAGGTCATTTGGGTCCAGCATTGGGTCAAGTTTTGGTACAAATGGATCAAGTTTTTTTTTTAATGCAAAATGGGTCAAGTAATTTAAGTGAAAAAACTGGGAAATTGCTGAAAAAATTTACTATTCATTATGCTCATTTATGAATTTTTTCCCGTTGCTACCGATATGCTATGCACGCAAACTCAAAACACGTATGCATATAAAATAGCAAGTATTAAGGGAAAAATATGAAATTCAGAAAAGGAAACAAAAAAAAATTTCATGTTCGAGCTCGGGTTGTACAATAAGCATCTAATTTTATGCTAGCATTCAAAATAAAACCTAATTAAATGCAAACATGTATTATTCTCTATATGACGGGTTCGGGTTATCACAACCCCTGCTCCATCGGTCGACCAGTGGAGGACCCCTCATCTGCTGGTGAGGCCCCGGGCGGAAGACCCTTTCACGACCAGTCGACTGATTGCTCTAGGGTCTACCAGTTTGACCAAAATGCAAAGAATTTGTTTTAGTGATTTCGGGAGCTATAGATGTTGGATTGAGGCACGGTCAGATGTGTTGGTACTGTATCGAACCCTAGTTTATCATAGTAGAATTTAATTGTGGATTTGTGCCATGTTTTGGGGGCTAGGTAGTTGGTAACTTCTATATGTTGTTTAGAATGCTATTGATTAATTATTTATTACCGCAAGAGGTCTACATGCTTTCTTGCTATATCATTGATAATTGTGAATGCATTTGAATTGTTTAAGCGTGTTGGTTGCAACCATTAATGAATGAGGTAGTAACGAGACCTCCAATCAGAGGTAGGGCTTGCTGGTATATTTCGCCTACTAAAGTGTTCATTCCTTCTCTTTCAAGACCCATTGATCCTCCACGGGTCGGGACCCAATGATATCTTGGAAGAGTTAGGTTATTTAAATGATATTAAAGCTTGATTGTATATATTGTATTCTCGTTCGAATATTCTTGTGTGCATGACATGATTTCTCAAATTGTTTACGAAAAGTTGAAAACCTTTGTGAAAACCCTTCCTAATCAATCCTTACTGAGCTATATGCAGAATTAGCTCACCCATCTTTTGATCAATTACAGGTGAGGTAGTGCCCTTACAGACCTTTCAAGTTGATGATGGAGAACCGTGGTTTGATGAGAATGATTTTTGCTTGTTATGAACAACATGTTTGATTAATTGAAGTCAAACACTACTTAGACAACTCGATATATGTAATATTATTTTGGACAACTATATTAATTAAGTTTAGTATTCCTATTCTTTTGGGATCTAGACACTTGATTGTGGGCTAGATCTTATGTTAGAACAGGTGACTCTAGGGTTGTACATTTATAACTAATTATGAATTCATTTTCTAAGGCCGATGTAATTGAAAGACTCTTGAACTGTTATGGAGTACATATGAATGTTCCGATTATTAAGATATCAATTTTACAGATTTCAGATTTACGAAGGTCGCGTGCCGGCCTTAGCCTCCGTAGGTGTTCAGGTCGAGGCGTCACATGAGATGTATCTTCGGAGCTATGTAATGGATGCGCCTAAACAGTGGGCGAAGTATTTGCCATGGGCGAAGTATTGGTATAATACTTCATATCATACATCAATCAGAATGACCCCGATCCTTGCGGTCTATGGTTGGGAGCCTCTCACTTTACAAAGCTATCTTCTACACTCTGCTACCAACGATGTTGTAGATGTTGAGTTGAAGGAACAAGATGCTATATTGGTATTTTTGAAAACCAATCTTCAATGTGCCCAGCAGTGAATGAAGGAACAAGTTGATAAGCATCACACTAAGCGTGAATTCATGGTTGACGACTGGGTTTTGGTAAAGTTGCAGCCTTATAGGCAGATTACAGTGCATGGGCGTAATACTAACCAAAAGTTGGGCAGGAAATTTTTTGGCCCTTTCCAAATTGTAGCTCGACTTGGTCCAATGGTGTATCACCTATCTCTGCCGGAGACTGCTAAGATACATCCCGTATTTCACGTCTCGTTGCTTAAACGAGTTACAGGAAATTTTCAAGATCAGTCTGCTACGGTGGTATTACCTCCTTCAGAAGCCATGCCTGAAATTACTCCTGCAGCAATTGTGTCTCGCAGACAGATACTTCAGTATGGTATTCCTCATCAACAGGTGCTAGTTCAATAGGTAAATCTACCGTCGACTGAGGCTACGTGGGTGGATGAAGCAGAGTTTTCCAAGTCTTACCCTGGTCTGGACCTTGAGGACAAGGTCCATTTAGAAGGGGAAGGTAGTGTTATAAACGTGCACAGGGCCATTACTTTTGGGGACACTATGAGAGCAACCCAAGTGGAGTGCGAAGCAGCAACTATACACTATAATGACGAAGGCCCAAGAAAGAGTTGTCGACCCAGCCACAAACCCAAGTACCTCAGCGATTACATGGCAAAGTACTTGTAACCGTGCTTGGCACGAGTGGTAGTGAGTCATAATGAAGGAATGAGCTCAGATGAAAGAGAACAGAAAATACTTCATCTTTTATGCTTCTGCAATTTCTTTTGTAATTCCCTTTCTATTTAAAATTCCTTCAAAGTTAATCAATACAGAGCTCATATTTGCCTAATTGCTAGTGAATCTATCTCCCTAACATCCAAATCCATTACATCATCTCCTTCCTTTTCCTTTTGTTTCTTTTGACTTTACCAAAAATAAAGCCACACAATGTGACTTTAGTTCAAGACAGCTCACATAATTTATGTGCTCTAGGAATCTCAGATTTCGTAGGGACTAAGGCTTGGATCGTCATCTTCTTTTTGCTGTAAATAGACAATTTATCTGGTAATGGTGAAAACTCTATTGGTAACGAGTTCGTATTTTTTTTCCTTTCTGAAATCTAACCATGACAACCCCTAACCCTGAAGGAAAAAATTTACCCTTGAGAGTTTTGATAGACCGTGAAAGAAACAAGGTAGTATTCGCCGAAGCAGATAGTGATTTCATTGATGTTTTGTTCAGCTTCATGACATTGCCCCTAGGAACTATAGTCAGACTCGTGGATAAGCATTTTGGTCCAGAGAAAGAGGCAATGGGAAGCTTGAACACATTGTATGATGGTCTTAAAAAACTAAGCACTACATGTTTTTGGACAGAGGAGGCCAAGCTGATGCTTCTAAATCCCAGAAATTCGTCAGAAACTGAATGTCAGAAGCTGAAACTAAATATAGATGATTCTGAGCCCACAAAGTACTTCGTATGTGAAAGGGGGGAATGTAGCAGAGAGAGTAAAGACGGCTCTGTCTCTGTAAGCTTATATAACGTCTCAAGATGCAGTTGTGGACGTTTAATGAACACTAGGATTGGCTTTAAAGATTTCAATGTTCAACCAGCTTCTGGCTATGAAGGAGTTTTTACTTCTGGGAGGGCATCTTTTATTATCACAGACGATCTACAGTTGACGCCTAATTATTTGGTTGGCTCGATTCTTGAATTGCTGAATACTCTTGGCATAAAAGATATGACTGCGCTTGAGGAGAAGACTTTCATCCTCGGGTTAAAGGAGGTAATTATATAATCCAGTAACAGATTTTTTGACTCAACAACTTTGTTTGTATTGAAATTTACACTAGTTTAATTGTCTGAATATTCCCTATCAGATTATTAGTTTGCTCAAGTGGTCCACAGTCTCCAAGAGTCCTTTGTCAGATGTGGTTCTCCAGAATAAGCCACTGAAATCAGAAACATTTTGTTCAGCTCTGTTTGAAACGAGTAAAGATACAATGCCCAACTCCATGAAAATGGTTGTTAAAGTTATGGTACAGAAATCCACCAAGAAGGTACTTTTTGCTCAAGCAGAGGAAGATTTCATTAACTTCCTTTTCAGCTTGCTAACTATCCCATTAGGTAGTGTGGCCTCTCTTTTACGCGGCAATACTTCTCTCGTGAGCGTTGATAATTTGTACGAGAGTATTTCATCTTTGAACCCTGATGAATATTTGAAGTCACAAGATGTCAAGGCCATGTTAATCTACCCTATGCTTCCTCCTCAATATCTCTGCAAAAACCAGATATTCAATCTTACTGAAAAATCCTCTCCTCATCTACTATACAATAGCGTTTATAGTTCATATAGTTATAGTTATAACGTCTATCTTACTCATCCGACATCTGGCTATTCATTATCTTCATCTGGTTATAATATATGTCGTGAAGTGACCTTTATGGATCCAAAGGTCAAACAAGGTTTTGTTCGCGGACCAGCAATGTTCATGGTTACAGATGATTTGGAGGTCACTCCAATGTCTCCCATCTCCGGCATTTCCTTACTTATCAGGTCCGGAATTCCTCTCTACGATATTGAGGAAATGGTGCTGTCCATTGGAACAGAAGAGGTTATTCCTCTCTGCGATGTTTATTTTCTTTCTATTACGATCAAAAAGAAAAAAAGAAAAAAAAATTATTCTCTTTCAATTTCTGTTCTGATCTTCACGAATATATGGTTTCATGTGTCTAGTGTTTGTCACTTTTGTTGTTGCAGGCTTTAAACATACTAAGGGCATCTTTGAGCTCTTCTTCTGCTCTGACCAATGGCCTCAACCTCATGTCAATGAAACAGCCGAAGCAAGAAAAGTGACCTTGGCCTACAAATTTTTTTTTATCTGTTTGTTACTTATGCGTATGATGATGGCTTACTGGGTGAATTATTAGTGGAATTCCATTTTTATGTCAATGGTGCCTTAATATTCTATCTGTTTTATCGTTAATGTTTTAAGAAATTACAAACTTCAATGATGCCTGATTGTATCTGTTTTGTTATTCATGCATGTTCTCAGTCCTTATAATTTTGTTATCAGCACAAGTTCTTTAATTAGTAATTCCCAGAGCGATTCTTTCATGTTCCTAGGCATGGAAGTACTAAAATGTATTCGTAAGTTATAAATAATCAATACTGAACCAAAATCCAAAATTAGGTTTATTAGAGAAGCAAACCTAGCTATTATTTGTTCATTATAGGGCAAGGATCGCATATGTAAAGAGACTCCAGAAAAGGAGGTGCTTTCAGATGAGTGTGTGAGTCTTGTTGGGGTGTTGAAGCACAACGGTGCTGTAGTGATGTTACCGAGCTGAGTGGGTTAATCACAAAAAATGGAATAAGTACGGGAACAGAATGCGTTTAGAATAACCAGTAATTATAAGGGAAAATTTCACATTTAGTCCTTATTGTTTGTAAAGTGTTTCAGTTTAGTCTTTATTGTTTAAAATATCTCAATTTAATTTCTATTATTTTTTAAAAAGTTTCAATTTCGTCATTATTATTTTTAAAAGTTTTAATGTCATCCCTATTATTTTTTTAAAGTTTCAAATTCGTCCCTATTATCCAAGGACTAAATTAAATTTTTTTGAGAAATAATAGGGATGAATTTGAAACTTTTTGAAAATAATAGGGACAAAATTGAAACTTTTTGAAAAATAATAAGGATGAAATTGAAAACTTTAAACAATATGGATGAAATTGAAATTTTTAGGAAAATAATAGGGACTAAATTGAAATATTTTAAACAATAGGAACTAAATTGAGACACTTTGCAAACAATATGGATTAAATGTGAGATTTTCCCTAATTATAACCATAACAATATTTAAAATTAAGTAACCATAACCGTAACAATACTTTTGGGTTTTGGGAGTCTCTTAGTATAATATTTGGTCTAAGTGTGACTTGTTAACCCATAAGTGAGTATTATTATGAAGTGGCTCTTTTTCACTCGATACGATAATACGAGGTCACAATTCACTCAACACGATCATCTGAGGTGAACAAAGAATTGGAGATCAGATGCAGACGAACTTCTCGCCAAAGATTGAGATGTTGAGTCGATTCCCTCCCCTTTGTACGGGTTGGACCCGGCCTTATGAGTGAGCAAAAAAGGGAAGCATAAAAAATTTGCGGTTAATTGAACATTCCCTATATTAATCAGATTATTTTTTATACTCATCAAGTTAAAGTAGGATTGACCCTTGTTTAATTCTTTGAACATTCCCTATGTTTATCAGATTATTAGCATGATCAAGTGTTCCATACTCTCCAAGACTCCTTTGTCAGACATGGTTCTCCATGGCCACATTAGTCCTTTTAAACCAGAAACGTTTTGTTCGGCTCTGTCTCAAACGAGTGAAGATAAAACGGCCAACTCTAGGAAGATGGTTGTTAAAGTTATGGTACACAAATCAACCAATAAGGTACTATTAATTTGCTCAAGCAGAAGAAGATTTCATTGATTTCCTATTCAGCTTGCTGACTATCCCATTGGGGTAGCGTGGTTTCCCTTTTGTGTGGTAATATCATTAATTTGTACAAAAACATTTCATGTTTGAACTCTGAGAGATGTTTGAAGTCAAAAGATGTCAGGACCATGCTACTCAACCCTATGCTCCCTCCTCGACATCTCTCCAAAAACCAGATATTTCCTTTTAGTGAAAAATCCTCACCTGATCTAATATACCAAAGCCATTTTGAGTCACAGAAATATAGGGTCTATCTTTCTCATCGGCCACCTTGCTTTACACCAAATTCATATGTTCATAGTTGTTCGGGGGCCAGCTTTGTTCATGGTAACAGATGATTTGGAGGTAACTCAAATGTCTCCCATCTCCAGCATTTCCTTCCTCAACAGCTTGGGAATTCCTTTCTGCGATAAAGAGGAACTGGTGCTCGACATTGGGACAGAAGAGGTAAGCCATCACTTATTCTCTTTTAAACGTTATTTTTCTGTTCATGGGGTCATGAGCGTTTGACACTTTGTTCTCTCAAGCCTGTGAAAATTGCAAACAAATGGTCCTCGTATTTTTTTAAAAAAAAAAAAAATCAAATTTATTTCTATTATTTAAAATTAGTCAATTTAGTTTCTATTTTTTTTTTAAAAAAACTTTCAAATTTATTCTTATTATTCAAATTTAGACAATTTAGTCTTTATTATTTTTTTTAAAATTTCAATTTAGTTTCTATTATTTTTATATAAAATTTAAAGTTGTTTTTAATGTTTAAAAAGTATGTGACTAAATTGAATTCTTTTGTAAAACAACAGGGACTAAATTGGTCAATTTTGAATAATAAGGACGAATTTAAAATTTTGAAAAAATACTAAAGATTAAATTAACTAATTTTAAATAATATAAATAAATTTAAAATTTTAGATAAATAATAAAGACGGTGTAATTTTTCCTTTCAGTCTTTACACATACGCTAAGGTACTACAAGGTCTTACTCATTATATTTATTTCTTATATTGTCTTTCTCAATTTTTATTCTCGTCATGTGTTTACTGTTTGTCACTTTGGTTCTTTCAGGCTTTAGACATCTATATATGGGCTTCTTTAAGGTCTTCTTCAGAATTAATTGACCAATGGCCTCAATCTGATCAAGTCAATGAAACCGCCGAAGCAAGAAAGCTGACATAGGCCTACTTGTATCTGTTTGTTACTGATGCTTATTTAAGACGGCTTTAAGATGAAAATTTATTAGCGCAATCACAGTTTATGTCTATGGTGACTTGTTACATCTTTTTTTCATCTCTATGTTTCCAAGTCATGATAATGTTGCGATCAGCATAAGATTATTACGGTTCAGCAATTTAATTAATAACTCTATGTTTTCATATTCCATTAACTGTAAATATACTTTATTACCAAGGATTGTTTCTGCAAAAAGACAGCCAAGAAGATTAGAGTTAGCAGAAATCTAGAATATACCTAAGAGTTGGGCGAAATGGCCAAATAATAACTAGTTTATTACAGTTAAATATTTTGAGTTTAAACTACGACTTTTTTGACTTTTAATGTAGAAAAAAAAAAAAAAAAAAGAGATCTAGTACACTGAAGTTGGGCCGGCAATCAAACAAGGCATATGTGTAAGTAGGAACTTAACCAAAGTTTGGCTATTTTTAAGGGAAAATCTCACATTTAGGACAAGTTTAATATAAGCTCTAAATTTAAAGACTTTTTAAATTTGGGTATTCTAAACCTATTTTTAGAGCTTTCAAACCTAAAAAGAAACACTATTTATGATAAAAGTACATGAGGTCCACCACTTTTGGCTTAAAAGATGTCAAAATAAAGCTTCAATCTAAATTTTGGGCTCTAAATTTTTGAACAAAATAGAGTCCAGGCTCTATTTTGACATCTTTTAAGCCAAAAATGGTGGATCCCACGTACTTTTGTCATGAATAATATTGCTTTTTAAGCTTGGAGGCTCTAAAAACAAGCTTGAAACACCATCTTTTAAGTCAAAAATGGTAGACCCCATGTACTTTTGTCATGAATAATATTGCTTTTTAGGCTTGGAGGCTCTAAAAACAAGCTTGAAACACCCAAATTTAAAAAGTCTCTAAATTTAGAGCCTATATTGAGGATGACCTTAGTTCCTATTGTTTATAAAAACTTTCAGTTTTGTTCCTATTGTTTAAAATGTCTCAATTTAATCTCTATTATTTTTTAAAAGTTTTAATTTCGTCCCTATTGTTTAAAATTTTTCAATTTCATCCTTATTGTTTTCTTAAAAAATTTAATTTCGTCCATATTATTTTAAAAAAGTTTCATATTCGTCCCTATAGTTTTTTTAAAAAATTAATTTAGTTATTAAATAATATGGAGGAATTTAAAACTTTAAGAAAATAATATAGACGAAATTAAAACTTTTTAAAAATAATAGGGATAAAATTAAAACTTTTTAGGAAATAATAGAGACTAAATTGAGACATTTTAAACAATAAGAACGAAATTGAAACCTTTAATGAAAAAATAGGAATTAAATTAAAATATTTTAAATAATAAAAATTAAATAGAGATATTTTATAAATAATAGAGACTAAATGTGAAATTTTTCCTATTTTTAAAAGAAAAGCCTCTCAGACGGGAAGGGGTTCGCCTGTAGGCATATCAAGTACATAGGTCGCCTCAAGCCATTGATTCATCAATACTAGTATGATCCCTTGCAAGAAAAGTAACGACCACTTGCTAACATTGAGTGTTATTTTATTGTTTTTCTTTCATTCCACCAAAATCTTGTTCATTATATATACAAAAGAGGACAAAATAAATATCCTCCAGTCAAAATATTGTTAAGTCTTCAAGCTATACAAAATTAAAGAGCTATTTTCAACACTATTTCTATACTTCATATGGGCGATTTCCCATAAAATTTTGGCTTGTTTCTTCAAAAGAATAATAATTTTAATTTCAAATTAATAACTAAATTAATTTTCGAGTTGATTCTTATCAAAAGACATATAGTTACGTGTTTAATATTCCGCCAAAAGATTAAACCAAAGCAAGAGAAAGAATGGAAGATTTAAAAATATCTAGCTGAAAGTTAGGTATAGTTACTTAGCAAGACAATAAGAAATTTGATAAGGATTAAATTATGAACAAACATAAAATTTAGTGCTTGAAAATGTTTATGAGAGTATGACTTTCAAAGGGCCTCCTTGCCTTTAAAGTAATTTCCCTATTTCATTCACGTACGGAAAAGAAAAAAAAAAGTTATATGATACAAATTTTATATTTTTAAACTACTTTAGTCTGAAATACTAATTAATCCCTACTAAGAAAAATGAGATATTATATATAAACGTTGATTATATATTATAATCTTTACTGAAAAGATATCGTGAATCTGCCCTAAAAATCATCGGTAAGATCGATCTTTTAGGTATCCAGCACTTGGTATTCCAAGCGTAAATCACCAATACGCAAGAACAAATCATGATGAAGTATAGCATAGTTTTGACGTAAACGTATTAATGCCAGCATTGGTAGTTGACCGGTTTTGCTTGTGTTCAGTGGTTCTAAGATGACCAGGCACAAAGCTAGGTAACTTCACGATAATTGCACCTGACGAGAACCATGTTGGAGGTTTTGAGAAACTTAATTTATATGCTTTAGGAAATCTCTAGATTTCGAAGAGATTAAGACTTGGATCGTCATTCTCTTTTTGCTATAATTAGACTCGTGAATAAGTATTTTTGTCCACCCAAAGAAAAGAATAAACTCAAACTAGATAAACTTCACGCACTCCACCCTGTTTGCCTCCAGACCTCCCCTTAATTGTCTCTAAAACTAACTACTATTCATGCTTTTGCAAGGCCCTCAATTTAAGAATAGAATAAAAAACACATTTCATGTAGGAAAAAAAAAATAATGAATGAGCCAAGTGAATTAAATGAATGAATAAATCCTCCATATTTCCAATGACCAAGGGCTGAGGCAAGGGCCCGCCCCCAAGCCTCCATAATTTTTTAAAATCTTTGTGCTATTTTTGTAGAAAAAAAAAAAGCGAGTCACCCTAATTAGCAGACCGCATGTAGCTGATAATGAAGACACACACACACACACACACATATATATATATAGAAAGAAAAATGTAATTAACTTGCCTTCCCTTTCTCCTTTTTCCAACTTTTTGAAAAATAAAAATAAAAAAATCCCAAAAGCCACATCCACTCCTCTCTTCCTTCTCATGAACAGACTCGTTCCCCCTTTCCCAATTCACACTTCACCAGCCTCCCCCCTTCCCAATTCCGACGACACAATTGATAGCCACCCCTCCTCTTTCCTGGTTTCAACTTCCAAAAAAAACACGCATACACTCACAAAGCTAAAGAAACAAATATATCATTGAAAAAATTGTATTATACTTAATTTATTTATCTTTTTTAGGCTAGGTAATTTTATGGATATTTTCTTTTCTTAGTGTTTTTTTTTTTTGTTGCTAATAAGTATCCTGAGACATAACACCAATAAAATGGCTAAGGTAGGCAAGTTGTCCTAAAAACTTATCATAGTAATTTTTTAATTTGCATGTTTTTGTTAGATTATATTTCAATTGTCAATTGTTTTTGGTAATAGATAGGTATTTTTAGTGGAAAAATTTCAGTAGTGCTTAATTTATTTATTTCTTGTCTAGGTAATTTTAGAATTTTTATACAGGATAAATTTTATAAATTTTCAAAACACACGTACACACACAAAGTTAAAGTAACAGATATATCATGAGAAATTTCTTTTTTTATGCTTTTTTTTTGGCTAGGCAATTTTATACATAATATTTTTCATAATGTTTATTTTTTTGCTGGTAGGTGAATATCCTGAGGCGTGGCACCAATAAAGTGGTTAAGGTAAACAATTTATCCAAAATACTTCTCATAGTAACTATTTAGTGTGCATTTTTTTCCTTTTTAATGATATTTTAATTGTCAATTTTCTATAATATATAGGTAATTTTAGTAGATAAATTTTAGTAATACATAATTTGGGTATTTTTTGACTAGGTAATTTTAGAGTTTTTTATATAGGAAAATTTTAGAGCACTTTTTGTGATAAAGATGTTTCTGTAGATATGATAATTGATGATTTTTATTCAATGGGGAAGAGACGAACCCAACTTTATTAACTGAATCCGTAAACTTTACTTTACATAATATTATGTTATTTTTACTAAATAACATTATTTACATTTATTTATATTTAAAATATTTAATATTATCAATTTTTTTTACTTGAATCTTGATCGCCAATATCAAATTAAAAAAAAAAAAAATTTGTGGCTCCGCCCCCAGCCAATGACATAGATTGCCCTACCATTTAGAGTTCTGTGCAAAGAATTGGTATTCTGAGGGTAAAGTACCAATAGGCAATAAGCACATCATCATAATGACGTCTAATAGACCATCAATGTGAACTTATTAATACCGGCATTTAATTTGTAGCTGACGTTCAGCGGTTCCAAGATGACCAGAAACAATTCTAGCTTCACGAGAATCGCAACAGACGAGAATCATGGAATTGGACCACCCTGGTTACCGAAACTGGGAACTTGTTGAACCTTATTGATATGCTCCCGGAAGTTTCAGATTTCGAGAAGATTAAAACTTGGATCGTCATTCATTTTGATATGAATCGAGAATCTATTTGGTCAAATTTCCATATATTGGTGACCTCTTCTTGGTTTCAATCTTTACTAGAAATCTAACCATGACAACCTCTAATCCTGAAGAGAACAAATTATCCTTGAGAGTTTTGATAGACCGTAAAAGAAACAAGTTACTATTTGCTGAAGCAGATAGTGATGTCGTTGATGTTTTGTTCAGCTTCATGACATTACCCATGGTCAAACTCCTGGATAAGCATTTGGTCCAGATCGAAAGAGGAGGCAATGGGAAGCTTGAACACCTTGTATGATGGTCTTAGAAAACTAAGCAGGACGTGTTTTTGGACAGAGGAGGCCAAGCTGATGCTTCTAAATCCCAGGAATTCGTCAGAAACTGAATGTCAGAAGCTGAAACTGAATATAGATGATTCTGAGCCCTCAAAAGTATTTCACATGCGAAGTTTGTTGCTATAAAAACTATGAGCGACGCGCGCCACCCCCCCCCCCCCCCCCCCCCCCCCCAACACACACACACACACACGAACAAAAATTTGAAGCTCTGCCCCTCACCCCCCTCATATACACACGAAAAACAGTAAGTTTACCTCTGGCTTTTGTGTTTTTTTTCTTTTCTGATTTGTCTCGTTTTTTGGCTTGATATTGATTTTTTTTTTGCTGAATTTTTTGGGTTTCAAAATATAAAATCTGAGATTTCAAAAGATTGGAGTCTTTTCTTTGCTAATTCAACTTGATTTGTGTTTTATTTATAGAAGAGCTCTCCAACGTTCAATTTTTTTTTTTTTTTTTTTTTTAAAGTCAGCTTTTTTATAGTAGAGAGCCAGCTTTTGGCTCTTTACTACTAGCGAGTCTAGCAATTAGATGTGCAGCTCCACATTTTAGAGAGCCTCTTATACAGAGGCTGTTGGAGAAGATAATATCATTTTGCCTCTCTATAATGGCTAAGGAGCCATTATAGAGAGGCTGTTGGAGAAGGTCTTATAACATCACAAGATGCAGTGTCGGAAGGTTAATGAACAGAGAGACAATTAGGTTGAACCCTACCTATCCTTTTCCAATGTCTAGTGAGCAAGTTTTTACTACTGAGAGGGGATCTTTTATTATCCGAGATATATGATCTACAGGTAACGCCTAATTTGGTGGACTCGAATTTGCAATTGCTTAATAGTCTTGGGATAAAAAGTATGTCTGCGCTTGAGGAGAAGATTTATATCCTTGGATTTAAGGAGGTAATTTTATATATCATAGAAATCATTGATAGATTCTACTCAACTAGTTTCTGACAATAAAAATGGCATAGTTTAATTATTTGCATATTCCTTATGTTTATCAGATTATCAATTTTCTTAAGTGCTCTATAGTCTCCAAGACTCCATTGTCAGATGTAATTCTCGGCAATAAGCCACTGAAATCGGAAACATTGTTTTCAGCTTTGACCGATGCCCTCAAACTTCTGTCAAAGAAACAGCCCAAGCAAAAAAACTGACCTAGGCCTTCAAAATTTTATCTTCTTGTTCTTTATGCTTGTAAGATGGCTTCAGAATGAATTATTAGTGCAATCACAAGTGATACGTCTATGGTGCATTATTATTAGGCGATACATGCTTTTTTAAGTTTTGCTAAATGGTGAAAGAATTGTCATATGCCCCAGAAGATAGTTTAGGTAAAAGCTATGTTGACTGCAACTTGATCAATTAAATACTGTCTAAATTCTTGTTGAAAACATCCCTTATTAATCTCACTTAAAAGTATTTTGCTGGTGTTCACAATTGTTGGGGGTTTGAATAAGACAAGTTTTTGATTTTTTATTTTTTTGGTTTTCATATTGAAAAAGTAATAAGAGTTAGAGGTTTTATAACCCCTCGACATGTTTTTCAATCTGGGCTTGGGTCTTTTTGGTGTCTTAAAATGGTATGGAAAATGATAAATTTGCTTACATAAAAATAAAAGCCTTTTTAAAGAAAGTGGAAAAATTAAAAGATTGGATAAAATGAAACAAAAAAAAAAAAAAAGTGTTTAGTGGACAATTTGAAACAAAAAAAAAAAGAAGGAAAGTTTAGTGGCTGAGAAGATTTTGTCCAACTGATTACATAGATTCATTGAACTATGGAAACTAATAGAGTGGATTAGAAGAAAAAGAATTAGAGCAATGAGTGATTTGAAACAAAAAAAAAAAAGTTTGATGGGTGATTTAAAATTTCAGACAAATTTAGTGGCTTGAGAAGCAATTTACCCTTCATAAAAGTTCCTTTACCTACCTTCTAACTGAATTTTAATTAGAAATTGTCTCTAAGGCTATGAGATGCCTTGTGTTATATTTACCGGTTATACTTCTTTTTTTTTTTTTTTGTTAATTTGCTGATCAAGGGTATGAATTATCACATCTCCAAAAAATAAGTTACTTGAATCATTAAATAATCTTTGACTAATGCCCTTCATATAAAATTGTTTGCCATTATAAGATGGTTTCTTCTTTCCAATATACACTATTCTTTGCCATGCATGATTGAATCTTTAATTTTTTCAAAAGAACTTTAAATAAAAAATGGATGAGCTTAATTACATTTTTACGTAATTTATCCCATTTTTCTTTTTCCCAATTCCAACTTCTTGTTATTGTAACGTAGTTATCTTTATAGATTGGTGTAATCTTTTGTTGTAATCCTCTAGTTTCATATCTCCTAAAAAGTGTACTGTAAATACAACACTTATTGTAATTTAATGATCAAAGAAACTAATTATTTCTATTCTCTCATGGTATCAGAGAATTACGACTAACCTCTGATTCCCACCATTACGTCTACCCTCCCTAGCCATTACTGTTTTTCTTCTTCAACTTCTATCACCCAACAACAAACATATAGCAGATTCCTCCATTACCTTTTCTTTTTCTATTCCTAATTACAAAATAAAAACCTTTGTCACTCTTGATCACTCTAATTACCTAATCAGGAACTCTCAACTAACCACCTTTATCACTCTCAACAATCTGCTACAGTATGTGGACGATTCCCTTCCTAAAACCCATTCTACCCTCTACTGATTCTACCTCAACTTTATCCACTGTTTCCACCAACTACTTACACATAAGGTTCTTCTACTTTTCCCAACCCATCCACTGCTCTGTTATCTTTTCTCATGGCATTATTACACTCAAAGTGCTACACAACAATCCACTCCCCAGGGCATCTATAGCCATATTCAAACCCAAAACCAAAAAATTTAAAATAAATCAAACATACAATCACCAATTCTATTCGTTCTTTGGCCATTTTGGCTCTATCGACTAGTGCATGCGTTTCACCTCAATTATTTTATCCAACTCTCATTAAAAAAACCTATATTTTTTCTTTCTGAGTATGAGACTACTCTCACTATATCTCAAAAAAAAACTTTCATTTTCCTCTCTTTATGTTTGTGTGCCCAGCCGCTTCAAAGTTCATGCGCTGCTTATTCAATTTCTACCAATGCCTACGCTGTTATTTGGCTGAACCAATTTGCTTCCGTACCATTTTTTTCTTTCCTTTTCTTTCTATCTTTTCTTTGTCCCCTCTGTTTCTTTTTGACAATGCTTTCAACAAACATCATCATCACCCATCATCTCCTTGCTTTTCCTTTTGTTAAGTTTCTTTTGACTTCACCAAAAACAATGCCACAAAATGTGACTTTAGTTCAAGACAGCTCACATAATTTATATGCTCTAGGAATCTCAGATTTCTTTGAGACTTAGACTTGGATCGTCATTTTCTTTTTGCTATAAATAGACAATTTATCTGGTAATGGTGAAAACTCTATTGGTAACGAGTTCGTATTTTTTTTCCTTTCTGAAATCTAACCATGACAACCCCTAAACTTGAAGAGGAAAAGTTATCCTTGAGAGTTTTGATAGACCCTAAAAATAACAAGTTACTATTTGCTGAAGCAGATAGTGATTTTGTTGATGTTTTGTTCAGCTTCATGACAATTCCCCTAGGAACTATAGTCAGGCTCGCAGATAAACATTTTGGTTCACAGAAAGAGGTAATGGGAAGCTTGAAAACCTTAAAGAACGGTATAAAAAACCTTAGCAGTTCGTGTTTTTGCACACCGGAGGCCAAGCTGATGCTTCTAAATCCCAGAAATTCAACAGAAACTGAATGTCGGAAGCTGAAACTGAATATAGATGATTCTGAGCCCACAAAGTACTTCGCATGTGAAAATTTAAAATGTAGCACTGAGAGTGAGAATACCGTATATGTAAGCACATATAATGTAGGAAGATGCCATTGTGGAAGGTTTATGAATAGAGAGATAGGCTTACACTTTTCCGATGTTGAAGCAGATTCTAGCAAGAACGGAGTTTTTACTCCTGGGGGTGCATCTTTTATTATCAGAGATGACTTACATGTATTGCCTAATTTGCTTGGGTCGAGTATTGAATTGCTTAATAGTCTTGGGTATAAAGATATGACAAAGCTTGAGGAGAAGACTTTCATTCTCGGGTTGAATGAGGTAATTTTGTCATAAATCATCTATTGAAGTTTTTATATATTTCAAGTTTCTAACATTGACATTGACACTAGTTTAATTATTTACATATTCTTTAAATTTATATATCAGATTATAAGTTTGCTCATGTGGTCGATGGTGTCCATGACTCCATTGTCAGACGTAATTCTCCACAATAAGCCGCTGAAATCGGAAACATTTTGTTCAGCTCTGTCTCAGACGAGTAACGATACAACTACCAACTCTAGGAAGATGGCTGTTAAACTTATGATACACAAATCAACCCAGAAACTATTGTTTGCTCAAGCAGACAATCATTTCGTTGAGTTCCTCTTCAGCTTGCTAACTATCCCGTTAGGTAGTGTGGTTTCTCTGTTATCTAATAATACTTCTCTCGGGGGCATCGTTAACTTGTACAATAGCATTTCGTGTTTAACCGCCTACAAATATTTGAAGTCGGATGAAGTCAGGAGCATGTTAATCAGCCCTAAGCTTCCTCCTCATTATCTCTCCAGGATGTTCGCTATTGGTGATCAAACATACAGCTATAAGCTATTTTACCATTGCTTATTTGATCGGTCAAAGAATTTTAACGACTTTCTTTCTCATCATGAACATAATGGTCTTATGTCTTCATATGAAGAAGTTATTATCCATGGCGTGACTTTAACGAATCCAAAGGGGGTTTCTGGATATCTTCGCTGGCCAGCAATGTTCATGGTTACAGATGATTTGGAGGTAACTCCATTTTCTTCCATCTCCACCATTTTCTTCTTTAACAAATTGGGAATTTCTCACTCTGATGTTGAGGAACTGGTGCTGGAAATTGGCATGGAAGAGGTAAGCAATCAGCTACCAACATTCTTAAAATTAATCGTTAATTTTCTTTTTTTATTCTCTTTTTTTTTTTTGATTCTTTTCACGAATAGTTTAATATGGGGACACTCTTCGTTATTTTTGCTGTCTCAGGCTGTAGGCATATTAAGGGCATCTTTGAACTCTTCTTCAGCTTTGACCAACGGCCTCAACCTGACGTCAATGAAACAGCCGAAGCAAGAAAAGTGACCTTGGCCTTTCGGAAGAAACATTATTATAATTATAATTCAATTCCATTAATTTTATGTCAATGGTGCCTTATTGCATCTGTTTTGTTGTTCATGTTTCCAGTCATTGTAAACACTTTTAATGTCAATGTTGCCTTATTATATCTGTTTTGTGATTCTTATTTCCAGTCCTTGTAATTTCATGATCATGAGCGCAAAATCTTTATGGTTCTGTAATTTTCAGTGTGATGCTTCCTTGTTCCAATAATAAGGATCGGAAGTAACCAAAAGTATAGGATGATTATTCATAGTCCATTCTCAACGTGAAATCGAAATTTAGGTTTGCAAAATAGTTTGAGAGGACTTGGACTGGGTGTTCTTTGAGGAGAGTGTGTGCGTGTGACAACCGTGTTGTCGGTGGTGGAGGTGTTGGATTTTGGATATGGGGAAGAAATGTGAATATTTCATTGATAGGAATGTGGAGTACATTTGATTTGTAGTGGTAGTTTGGTTAGAGTAGTATATCTCTAACCCCTTTAGGATATCATAATTATGGATATGATACATCTTGATTCCTGCATGTGAATGAGAGCTCTATGGTTCTCTTTTTCTTTTCTGGGACTCTATGGCTCTCTTGTGATGCTCTTGTGATGTGGAGCTCTTTGGCTCTCTTGTGATGTTGAGCTCTATGGCTCATATTTGTGGAGTTGTGCTCTAGTTACAAATGTGTTATACATTTCATATTTATATTTGAAATTCATTCATAGAATTTTTTAGTTTCATAATTTGAATTTGAGTTGTCTTTGATCTAGAATTAGCTGGCTTGTAGTTATTGATTTAAACTTGTCTGCTGAACTTTGAATAGCTGAAGTCTTCCAGAATTGTGTAATTTAAACTTTTCTTCTAATCTTCAAATCTGGAATTCTCTGGGATTTTTTACTGTTCTCAGCTCTAAATGTTTTTTTGATTTTCTAGCTTGATTTTCAACAGCAGGCGTTGGTTAAGTGGTGGGGAAGCGGGTGAGCATGAGGGTGTAGTTTTGGTCTGAGTGACACTTTTATATGGTCACTAAGAAATATATATTTAGGTTGATGATGGGGCTCTGGAAATGAGGGGGTTTTCTCTTTTTATTCAAAAATTGAGACTAACTGTACAGTGCGACTTTTCTTATTTTTTGTCTCTGTATAACCTTGCAAATCATTTGATGCGTTTGGGTTTGTGATAGGAGAGGTGCCTGAGTTCACACATCTGTAAATTTTAGAGGCACCTCTAAACTAAATTAAATGTTCCAAATTTCTTTGGGTATGTATAAAGATCTGTAATGTCTATCAATAAGAATCAACTCAATTTCTTATTTTATGTAACTATATGGTTATATGAGTTATGCTTTTGAACATGAAATTACAAGATTCTATTGTTAAATAGAAAATAATACAGATTAATTGTCTCATGATCATAGTTTTCGAAAGAGGTATTTTTGATTTAGACCCCTTGCATTTTTAGAAAATGAGACTCAGATCCCAAGCTTTTTTATATTTGTGATTCAGACCCCTTCCACTACAAAAAAACTATTTTTTTGTGACGGGTCGTCGCCAATTTGGCACCAAATTGGCGACAGTACGGTGATGGAAACCGATGTCGTTAGTTTGGTGACAATTTGGTGACGTTTTGGAGATAACCTACATACGCGTCACCAATTCGTCGCCAATTGGCAACAATATGGTGACGACATCATATGTCATCTTCAAAAGTGACCAGATGGTGACAACTTGGTAATGGATAATGACATGTTGTCCCCATGCCGTGGCCAATTGGCGACAAGCTAGAGAAGGTCCGCAAAACGCGTCGCAATTTAGTCACCCTGCCGTCGCCAAAAATAATATATTTCTATTTGGTCCCCATTGTTATCAATTTATGGATTATTAAAATATGTTGAAATTCAATAATTTTGACATTAAATATATTATCTTAATTGGAAACTAATTCAATAATATTTACGAATTATTAATATTTTATCTAAATTGAGAACTAATAAAAATATAAGCTTTAAATATAAATTATAAATTAATTATTTACTTATCAAATTTTTTGTATTACTATATAGTCGTAAATTTTTTGTTCATAATAAATTCTTAAGATTTATTAATGAATAAACATTATTTAAATTATATTTTTATATTCTTGTTAGTTACAAAAAAAATATAACTACTAATTCAGAAATTTGTAATTTGATAAAAGGTCAAAAAAAATAAAGTTCTAACAGTATTTTCACATGTTTTTAAAAAATTTGATATGAGGTATTTTAATATGTAAATTTATGTCTTAAATAATTATAACAACGAAAAAAAAAATTGGAGACAGAATGGAGACAGACTAGGCCATCTCCATTTGGAGAAGCCTAACTCTTCAAATGGAGACGGCCTAGTCCATCTCTATTTTGGAGACGGACTGGGCCGTCTTCTTTTAGAGAAGCCCCAGCGGGAATCTCCAAATGGAGACGGCCTTGTCCGTCTCCAAAATGGAGACGGATTGGGCCGTCTCCTTTTGGAGAAGGCCCGACTCCCAAATGAGACGGTATGGTACGTCTCCAGTTGGAGACGGATTGGGCCGTCTCCATGGGAACCCAGCATAGCCATTTTGAAGACGGCCAAGGTAGTCCGTCTCCAATTTGGGCTGTGTAATAAAAAGAAAAAACAGTGGTTTTTTTTTTTTTTTTTCTAATTTGAACTTTCCCAAACTTGTTCAAAAAAAAAAAATTCCTATTCCCCCCCTCCCCACCTACACCCCCACCCCCACCCCCACCCCGTAGCGCCCCCACCCACAGTACCCCGCATCACCTCCATACCCCTACCCCGCAACCCACAACCCCTACCCCCGCTACCCACAGCCCCCTCCCCTAACCGTAAGGTAGTTTTTTTTATTGTTTTTTGTTATATATATATATATATATATATATATATATATATATATGTAATTGTTTCTACTCTATTTTCATTTTGTATTTTTGTTTTATGTTATTTTTGGTTTTTTTGAACTTTTTGGTTTTTTTTTTTTTCTTTTTTCTGTTTTTTTTTTTAGGTTTTTAATATGTTATGTTTTTTCTGTTTTTCGTCTTGCAGCCTTGTTTTTTTTTTTTTCCTGTTTTTGCTATTTTTTTATTTAGGTTTTTAATACAGAAAGTAATTTTTTTTTCATTTTTTTTGCTGTTTCTTTTATTTTGTTGAACGAAGTTGGCTTTTGACTCAGTTGCCTCACTTTGGTCCCTTTTTTGGTTAATTGGTGAAAAGTAAAATGGAATTATACGCGGATTTTGTTTCTTATTTTATTAAAGATTGAATTTCTAGGTGTAGTTTTTAGTATTTCTTTTTCTTTTTGATGATTTTGAGTGATTGGTTTTGGTATTAGCTAAGAATTTGCTTATGTTTTGCGATTATGATTGTGTTTTTATTTGCAACAATTGTGACTGTGAAAGAAGAAACAATGCAGTGTAGGAAACTAGGCGCGGAGCCAGTCTTGGAAGAGTTTATCCCATTGAAGAAAAGTTGTGATGAAGATGGGAACAAGGATGTGGTTAAGACAAAAAAGGACAACAAAGAAAGAATGAATTGGTTGAGCTCTGTGCAGTTGTGGAATAGTGATCAACATTGCTCAAATATTGATTTTAACAACAACAAAGAAATCTCAAAAACAGAAACCATTAAGGTATCTGACAACTTTCAACAAATTTTACCAAATTAGTATTCTCCAATTTAATCAAATGCTAGAAACTGTCCTTGAATTGGATTTGCATAAGTTGGGCAAATTTGTACAGTATGGTCAATCTAAAGACCCAGATGTGTATTAGTTTGGAAGACTTTATTTTGGATAATCTTATGATCATTAGGAGGTTCTTAAATGGAAAGAGGTTATATACTATATTTTTGTAATTGGTATTTGTCTTCTATTAATATTTTCTAGCATAGCATATTAATGATGTTGTGGTTGCTATGGTTGGTGATGGCATTAATGATGTTATTGCCTTGGCTTCATCACATGTACGAGTTGCCATTGGCAGAGGTGTTGGAGCTGCTAGTAAGTGTCCTCGGTTGTGCTGACACAGAACAGGTTTCCAGGTAATTTCATTGTATCCTTTCTATCTTCATTCTTCATGCTTCTATGATCTGTTTAGTGCTCATTGGAGCCATACAGTTAGGGGCAGTACTCGAGAAGATAGAACAAATTGAGCATGAATGCAAGCAAAGAATATGTATGTGTCTTTTGGAGATGTTTGGCTTAGTTTATAAGTTGATTAAAGGTGTTTCTAAGCAAATTTTACATGTTTGTGAAATAAAGCTTCTTATATTAGGTGCTTATTTTGATTACATATGCCCTGGTCATTTTGGCAGAAATGACCCAGATTTCACTTGGGCAGTGGTTAAGGCCTTCAAGTTGGAAAAGGTTCAAGCTTAATGAAGTCTTCTTAATAGGTGATCACCTACTGGAAATGTGTTGTCAGTTATTCATTTGTTTTGTTTATGTGTCTGAGTGACAATAGTTAAAAATAACGGTTTCGTGTTTTGAGAAAGTTGAGTAGGGATGATATACAATGTTAATCCTAAGTATGTTACTGCTCTTTTGGTAAAGACACACTCTCAACAGCATAAATGTTATGGTCTATTGTTTTGTTCATTGTTGAATAAAAGCAATTCTTAGGATTTTTCTCTTGTTTCAAAATTTGTGGTTGGTTTCCATTTTCTGGACATTTGTGCCTAATTTAACTACAGATTTGTTGAAGGACAGTGTGTTTCTATCTTAAGCCTATGTTTGGATGTAGGCTATGAAGTTTCCATCAACCCTTCGACAAAGTGAGAAGACTCCTTTACAAAGATTGTTTCAGGTCATTGGTATGCTATTATATATACACACTTCTATCAAATTTTATCTTCATTTAATGTCTGAGAAACTCATTACAATAACTAATTGTATCTATTAGGCATAGATGGTTCTTGCATCTCTACAAAGAGAGATATGCATTGCAATTGGCCTATCCATGGCCATAGTTTAAGATAAAGATTGATCGATTAGTTGCATAGGATAAACATCTTTGTTTCTGACAAGTTATTGCTGTCTTTTGATTAATGAATAAGTGAAAATAATACCGATTGAATATTATATTCATGAATCATGTGGCTTGGTGCTTGTAGGCATAGGATTATGTTGAAGAGTTCTAACCTTACTGGTTGTACTCTTTGTTTGCAGGTAAAGATATGAGAATTATTGTCTTCAGCTTTCGGCCTCGAACAAAGCAGGTAAGTCATCTTGAATATGGAAATTCATTTGCTCAGACATTTTGATAAGGTATTGGTAATTTAGATCTCTGTGTATAATTAATGATCCACTCATGTCTCCTCATTTTATGCTTTCCAGGCTAGACATCATTGCTCGCCGAACATAGATGAATGTAATAACCAACGCCTCATTTCTATGTAGAATTGAAGATCAATCGAGGCGTTGAGTGTTTTTTTTAAATATGAAAACAATTTGTAATTTTAAATTTATGTGTTATGAGTATTCAATTTAAATTTTTTGTCTTAGATTGTAAACATTTTAATTTATATAAATTATATTTAACTGCAGATGCTTTAGTTTGGAAGATAAAATCTTTTCCCGGTGGCAAGGTAAGGGCTGAGTTTTATATATGCCTTTTAAGTATGTCTTTTACAAATTAAGTATGCCGTTATGTCCACTCAACAATATTAATTGCTTTTACAAATTAAATTCATTTTTTATGCAGGCTTCAAAATCATAATATGACAAGTAAATATGCATATCAATATTTTGTTCTCAGAGCTCAAGAAATAGCAGTATCTCCAAATTGGACTCCTGTGAATTGGTATATTTTGTGAGTTGCTGAAAAAAATCAAGAACATATCGTGTAGCCTCATGCAAAGGTTATCGGTTCCACCTCAACAGCTGCCTCTGCCTCTTCCTGGTGATGGAAATGAAGACCAATCGTTGCGTTGAGTGTTTTTTTAGATATTAAAATCTATTGTATTTTAAATTTATATTTTTGTTAAGATATTAAAATAGTTTGTAATTTTAAATTTATGATTTGTGTTGATTTAGTTTAAATTATAATTATAGATTATATATTTCTTTATTTATATGCATTAAAATTTAAATTAATTTGATATTTGAAAAAAAAATTAATTATGTGATTTTATTTATTAAAATTGTTGAAAAAAAATTAAAGATTGGCGACGGCTCGGTGACAACAACTTTTGGCGACGGTGTCACCACGGCTTGGTGACGCATACTTTGGAGACGGCTCGATGATGACATAGTTTGGCAACGACTTAGCGATGGCTCAGTGATGACATAGTTTTGGCGACAACTCTGGAGACGAATTGGAGATGGAGTTATATTGGCGACGGTGTAGAGATGACTATTTCTTGGAGATGATTTGGAGACGAATTTGGCGACAGACTAAAATGTCGTCGCCAAATGTGATGAATTGGCAATGGGGCGATAAATTCGCGATGATACTTTTGGCGACGGCCATTTTCGTCTTCACGCCGTCGTTAGCTATCACCAATACCCTTTTGGCGACGACATGGAGAAAAATTTTGGCTGTCGCCAAAATAAATTTTTTTTGTAGTGTTCTGTCAAGGGGTCTGTTAATTTTTCTGTGAAAATGAAAGAAATACCTATTTTAACCCCCATGCACTGATGTAGACACAAATGAACCAGAAAAAGCCCACTTATACACAAGCAACACCAGCTATCCAGTACTGGTTCCACACATTCGTCACATTCATATACAATGAAGAGGCATGCATATCAATATTTTAAACTAGATTAAACGTTAATTAACATTAATGTAATGTTAACTGAGAATTAGTTAAGTTCGATTTAAACGGTTATTGATTTCCTATGAGATTTCTCTATAAAAGTACGCATACTAATAAAATATAGGCCAAGTTTATTTTTATTTGGAAAGATTGCATGTCAAGTGAAGTTTTACTACGTTTTAGGTAAAATCACATTTCTATAATTCAAATTAAAAACGATAACTCTAATTTTTGTGTAAAGGTCCGTAGCCCATCCGTAGCCCCTAGGTCATCTATCGCCCATCTGTGGTCATTGGTTACGGATGGGCTACGGAAAGGAAGAAGTTTGTAGCCCATCCGTAGCCCCTAGCTACGTATGGACTATGGATCACTAATAGTATGTATTCTAACTTGTTATTGGGTATGAACAACATATTAAAATATGTTAATATCTTCATATTTTTTTTGTTTATGAAGTTCAAACACAATGTGAGAGTTTTTGGACCATTAAATTGGACGTTAATTAACATTAACGCAATGTTAAGTGAGAACATGATAAGTTCGATTTAAACGGCTATTGATTTCTTATGGGATTTCTCTATAAAAATATGCATGCTAATGAAATACAGACCAAATTTATATTTATTTGAAAAAATTGCAAGTCAAGTGAAGTTTTACTATTTTGTAAGTGGAATCACATTTCTATAATTCAAATTAAAAGTGATAACTTTTGTTTTTGTGTAAAGGTTCGTAGCCCATCCGTGGCTGGAGGCGATGGATGGGCCATGAACTTTGTTATTTTATTTTTTCCTGATTTAATTATAATGTCCATAGCTATGCCGTACCAAAGTTGTCACGGCTAGGCTACGACCTTTTATTTTTTAAAACTTTTTTTGAATAATACATATTGTCCATAGCCAATATGTGGCTATTTGGCCACCGCATGACTACAAACTTTGTTATTTTTTTTTTGCCGATTTAATTAAATAGTCCGTAGTTAGTCTGTAAGCAAATTTGTCACAACTAGGCTACAACTTTTTATTTTTAAAACTTTTTTTGAATAACACATTGTCCGTAGCCAATCCGTGATTATTTTGCCACCGCATGACTACAGACTATTATTTTTCAATTATTTTTTATAATTAAAATTATCTTATGTAGCCAATTCGTGACCAAGTTTTGCTAACACTTCAATAGGGCCTAATTTCGCCATGAAAAGGCTACAAAATTAGTTGTTTGTAGTCATTCCGTAGGCAATGGGCTACAGAAAAAAGTCTGTCGCCCAAATCAGTCGCTCGAGCACTATTTTCTTGTAGTGTTTATTAGTTAAATTGGTAAACTTTACACAATCGTATGTTATAAATGTAAATAGTATTATTTACATTTATTTATGTTTACAATATTTAATCATCCATTTCGTATTAGAATATTGACTTCTCAATATCAAATTGTGGCTCCATCACTTCCAATGACATAGTCTGCTGCCCTAACACCCAAAGTTTTGTTCAAAGAATTAGTATTCTGAGGATAAAGTACCAATAGGAAATAAGCACATAATAATGAAGTCTAATATACTCTCAATGTGAATCAATTAATGCTGGCATTTAATATGTAGTTAAAGTTTAGTCGTTCAAAATTCACCAGAAATAATGCTAGCTTCACGAGAAATCGCAACAGACGAGAATCGTTGAATTGGACCCTAGTTACCAAAGGTGGGAAGTTGTGTGAACATTCATATGCTCTGGAAGTTTCGGATTTCGATGAGATTAAAACTTGGATGCTTATTCAGATTTTTGATATAAATAGACAATCTGTTTGGTCAAATTTCCTTATAATATTGGTGACCTCGAGTTTTCAATCTTTTCTAGAAATCTTACCATGACAACCCTTAACCCTAAAAAGGACAAATTATCCTCGAGAGTTTTGATAGATCGTGAAAGAAACAAGTTACTATTTGCTGAAGTAGATAGTGATTTCGTTGATGTTTTGTTCAGCTTCATGACATTACCCATGGGAACTATAGTCAGACTCTTGGATAAACATTTTGGTCCACAGAAAGTGGCTATGGGAAGCTTGAACACCTTGTATAATGGTCTCAAAAAACTAAACAATTCATGTTTTTGGACAGAGGAGGCCAAGCTAATGCTTGTAAATCCCAAGAATTCGTCAAAAACTGAATGTCAGAAGCTGAAACTGAATATAGATGATTCTGAGCCCTCTAAGTATTTCACATGCGAAGTTTTTGCTATAAAAAATATAGCAGTTATAACATCACAAGATGCAGTGTTGGAAGGTTAATGAACAGAGAGACAATTAGGTTGAGCCCTACCTATCCTTTTCCAATGTCTAGTGTGCGAGTTTTTACTGTAAGTGCATAAAGGTTATGAGAATTGCCTAATTGTATCAGGATTCGTATATTGATTATATAAAGGAATTACAACATGAGATATTTACAAGCAATAGGACTTTTACATGGGATAAGTATACTTCTAACTGTACAAATCTATTCGAATCTACTGCATTATCTATAACTATACTAAGTTATCCTTAACACCCCCTCGCAAGCTGAGGGTAGGGCGACCACAGGAAGCTTGACCCTTAGTAGCTCAAAGCATGGTTTGTACAATGGCTTAGTAAACATGTCAGCCGGTTGTTCCTCCGATGTAATGTATTGAAGCTTAAAGGTGTCGTCGCATACTTTTTCCCGAACAAAGTGGATATCGATCTCAATATGCTTACTTCGATTGTGAATAATTGGATTCATGGCCATGTAAATGGAACTAATATTATCACAATATAAAGTAGGTGGACTAGGTAGGTGAACACGTAGAAACTGCAACAAATGCAAGACCCATAATAGTTTTGAGCTTAGTGATGCCAATGCTCTATACTCTGCTTCTGAGCTTGATTTAGATACAGTTGTTTGTTTCTTTGAGGACCAAGTAATAAAATTTTGTCCAAAGTATATAGCGAACCAGAAGTAGAACGACGCATGAAGAGACAGCCAGCTCAATCCGCATCACTATAGCCAGACAATATTTGTAAAGAACATGAAGTGAACAAGAGACCATAATTAAGAGTAGCCTTAATGTAGCGAAAAACCCTTTTAGCTACCACAAGATGGGAGAGACGACGGGCATGCATATGTTGATAAATAGAGTTGACGGCGTAGGATATGTTCGGGCGAATTATTGTTAAGTATTGCAAAGCACCTACCATTTGGTAGAACTCTGTGTTGGGTATCGGCGCAGCGGAATGGTCGGGGATAAGCAGTATCACGCAGCTAAAATATGAATGAGAACAGAGAAAGTAGAGACACAAGATTTACGTGGAAAATCCTCAAACAAATCGAGGGAAACCACGGGCAAGTAATGGAGGATTTCACTATGATGTGGAGTATTTTACAATAACCTTCTCTCTAATATAAGGAGAGAACAATATCACTCTCTCAAATAATAGGAGAAACTAACTCTCACTCACAAATATAGAACAACAAAAGAGGAAGAAAAACTATTCAAGAGAAAGCTTATGTTTTCTCTCTAACTTGGAATGTTTTGGTGATACAAAATGGTAAGGAATGAGCCTCTATTTATAGGCTCATTCCATACCCAAAATCAAAGCAAAATAGTAGTGTGAAAAGGATTTTCATGTGCCTAATTTTACACCAAACTTTGATGCACAAATTTTCCTTTTTCCATTACTTTTTGTCTTCTTTTGACTCACCAAAAATGTAAAGCTACCAAATGTGACTTTACCTCATTAAAAGTCTTTGATAGCTCACATTCTCCCACTTAAAGTCATATTTGAAAATCTTCAAATCTCTCCATACTTGCCAATTCCACGTTGCTTACGTCTTTGCTAGGCCAAAGGAGGATCTACTCCAAACAAACTTGTCAACATTGATTGGCTTTGTCATGACATCTGCTAGGTTCTCGTTGGTGTGTATCTTCTGCATATCCACACTCCCTTCCTCCACTACTTCTCGAACAAAGTGATATTGAACACCTATGTGTTTCGTCCTGGAATGAAATGCTGGATTCCTTGCAATGTGCAAGGCACTCTGACTGTCACAAAACAAGGGAATTTTCTCTTGTTTGTGCCCGAACTCCTCCATTAACCGTTTAATCCAGATTGCTTCTTTACAAGCTTGTGTAGCTGCCATGTATTCAGCTTCTGTTGTAGATAGGGCCACAACAGTCTGTAATTTAGATATCCAGTTTACCACGCCGCTTGCAACTGTAAACACATAGCCTGTAGTGGACTTCCATTTATCGGAATCACTTGCAAAATACGAATCAACAAAACCCTTGACAGTAAATTCTGATCCTTCAAAACATAATGCAACATCCGAGGTCCCTTTGATGTATCGTAGGATCCTCTTAACAGCATTCCAATGCTCTCTACCAGGATTCTCCATGAACCGACTGACCGCACCAACTGCTTGAGCAATATCTGGTCTCGTACATGTCATAGCGAACATGAGACTTCCCACTGCTGATGCATACGGTACTCGAGACATTTCTGTCCTCTCCGCTTCAGTGCTAGGGCACATACTTGAGGATAATTTGTAATTGACATGAAGCGGGGTCGAGATTTCATTACAATCTTGCATATTGAAGCACCGCAAGATTTTCTTCAAGTAATTCTTTTGGGAAATCCATACCTTCCTGCCTTCTCTATCTCGGTGAATTTGCATCCCTAAAATCTTGTTTGCTGGTCCCAAATCCTTCATATCAAACTCCCCAGCCAACTGTGCCTTCAGTTCTTGGACCCGATCTTTACTGGGACCTGTTACCAGCATGTCGTCCACGTACAACAGCAGAATGATAAAATCATTATCGCCAAACCTCTTGTAGTATGTACAATGGTCTGAATTGAGTCTGTTGTACCCAAGGCTAATCACGAAGGAATCAAATCTCTTGTACCAATACCTTGGTGCCTGCTTTAAACCGTACAGAGATTTGGTCAACCTGCAAACCAAGTTTTCTTTTTCTTTCTCAACAAAACCTTCTAGTTGAAGCATGTAAATCTCTTCTTCAAGCTCTCCATGAAGAAAAGCCGTCTTTACATCTAATTGTTCTAGATGTAAGTCTAACACAGCACACATGACCAAGACTACTCTGATAGTTGTAAGTCTTACCACAAGAGAAAATATCTCGTTGAAGTCAATTCCTTCTTTATGAGCATATCCTTTCACCACCAGTCTTGCACGATATCGCTCCACTTGGTCATTACCATCTCGCTTGATCTTGTAGACCCATTTGTTACCAATGGCTTTCCGTCCAGGTGGTAGTGGAACAAGCTCCCACGTCTTATTTTTATGTAGAGCTTCAATTTCTTCCTGCATTGCTGTCATCCACAGGGCAACATCGGGGCTTTTTATAGTCTCGTGAAAGGTAGATGGCTCTCCATCCTCCGTTAGAAGACAGTATGCAGCATTGCTCGCCATGACAAAATCTGAATGCCAAGTTGGTCTTGTTGTCTGACGCAATAAACGTCGGACTTCTATAACATTAGCATCATCTGGTTCTTGTTCTTCGTGCTCCGGTGCAGCTTCAGAAGAAGCATCTCCTTGTTCTGACTTATCTTCAATTTGTATTGTAGTAGTCTCATTTGAAGTGTTGCTGTCGTTTTCACTTTGCAGTTTATCTTTTGCAAATATCACATCTCTGTTGATGACAACCTTGTGGGTAGTGGAATCCCACAGGCGATACCCCTTAACACCATCAGCATTTCCCAAGAATACACATTTCCTGGATTTTGGATCCAGCTTTGTTCTTTCTTGGGAACCATACATCACATATGTCGGACACCCAAATATGTGCAAGGTAGAATAATCTGCGGGTTTTCCGGTCCACATTTCCATTGGTGTCTTCAACCCAATTGCAGTTGACGGTGACCGGTTTATCACGTAACAGGCAGTTCTAGCTGCTTCTGCCCAAAATGATTTGGCAAGACCTGCAGTTTCCAACATAGCTCTCATTCTTTCAAGAAGAGTTCTGTTCATCCGTTCTACTACACCATTTTGCTGAGGTGTATGTGCAACAGTAAATTGCCTCTGAATACCCTCTTGCTTGCAAAATGCCAAGAAGCTCCCGTCATTGTATTCTCCTCCGTTGTCCGTCCTCAAACACTTGATCCTTTTCCCGGATTCAAGTTCCACCAGCGCTTTGAAAGTTTTGAATATTGGAAACACATCTGACTTGTTCTTGATTGGATACACCCATAGTCTCCAGGAGTAATCATCAATAAATGATACAAAGTATTTGGCTCCTCCTAGGGACAAAACCGGTGATTCCCAAACATCTGAATGGATCAAGTCTAGAATGTGTTTGCTTCTGGCAGTAGATCTTCCAAATTTCAATCTATGCTGCTTACTAGTAACACAGTGCTCACAAAAAGATAGGTTTATCGTCTTGAGCTCGGGTAGGAGATTACGTTCAGCAAGAATCTTCAAGCCTCGTTCTGTCATGTGGCCCAATCTGCGATGCCACATTATAGTTGATTCTTCTTGACCGGCTGATGCAACTGATACATCTGCCTCCTGCAACGTTTCTCCCAAAAGCATGTATAGATTTACCCCAATCTTTTCTGTCTTGATCACCACAAGCGCTCCTTTGACGACCTTCATGATCCCATCCTCGATATGGGTCTTGCAGCCAAGGTCATCCAATTGTCCAATGGACAATAGGTTCTTCTTCAAGCCCTTCACGTGTCGTACCCCTTGAATGGTGCGAGTGGTACCATCATACATTTTAATTTTGACGGTACCGATACCAGTAATCTCCAAGGCATGATCATTACCCATGTACACAGATCCTCCAAAGACAGGTTCATAGGTGTGGAACCATTCTCTACGAGAGGTCATATGCCATGTTGCTCCCGAATCCATTATCCAAGCATCAGTGAGCTCCTTTCTGCCTTTTGATACAGTTGCTGCTTCGCTATATAAAATATCTCCATCATCTGGTGCAGTCGCCACACATCCCTGAGAATTTGTCACCTCGGGATTCTTCTTGTTGCTCCAACAATCCTTCTTGAAGTGCCATTTCTTGCCACAATTGTAGCATTTGATATTTTTTCTACTCCTTGATTTTGATCTACCTTGGTTGTTGCTCCCACTAGAGCCACGTTCCGTTGATCTACCTCTCACTATTGATAATGTCTCTGCTTGTTGTGAACTTTCGATTCTGTCTTCTTTACTTTTGCGCCTAGATTCCTCTTCCAGAACAGCGGCTGCAACATCATCAAAAATAACATAATCTGAAAGAACATTATTAGTGTAACTAATGATGAGTTGATCATACGAATCAAGTATACTTTGAAGTAGAATTTCTGCACGTTCAAGCTCCGCTATTTTATGCCCAATTGCAGTCAATTGAGAGAATAGCGTATTTAAAGTATTGATGTGATCTATCACCGATGTGGACTCACTCATCCGAAAGGTGTAAAGTCTCCTCTTCAAGAAAATCTTGTTGTGAAGTGACTTAACTTCATACAGTTTGGTCAGCGCATCCCAAATTTCTTTTGCTGACTTCTTTTCCTCAACGCTTGACAATACCGAATCTGCCAATGCCAGGTGCAGATTAGCCATAGCGTTGTCATCCATCTCTTTCCACTTGTCCTCTGTCACCTCCGATGGTCTGTCTCCAATTGCTGCCAAGCAATTCTCCTTTCTCAAAATTGCCTTCATCTTTAATTTTCATAGGGAAAAATTTTTCCCGTTGAACTTTTCAATTTCAAATTTTGCCGCCATAGCATTAACAACGATCTGCTTCGTAAGTTGAACCGGCTCCCACTATTTCACTGTGAATAGTACTATTTATGTGAATAGTATCGTATACGTGAATAGTACCAAAATCGTATACTAAAATAGTGTCGATACCGTATAGGTGAATAGTACTATATCGTATGCATGAATAGTAATCGTGAACAGTAACCCATGTATGTATACCAGTGACCCGTAACCAGTGGCTCTGATACCACTGTTGGGTATCGGCGCAACGGAATGGTCGGGGACAAGCAGTATCACGCAGCTAAAATATGAATGAGAACAGAGAAAGTAGAGACACAAGATTTACATGAAAAACCCTCAAACAAATCAAGGGAAAAATCACGGGCAAGTAATGGAGGATTTCACTATGATGTGGAGTATTTTACAATAACCTTCTCTCTAATATAAGGAGAGAACAATATCACTCTCTCAAATAATAGGAGAAACTAACTCTCACTCACAAATATAGAACAACAAAAGAGGAAGAAAAACTATTCAAGAGAAAGCTTATGTTTTCTCTCTAACTTGGAATGTTTTGGTGATGCAAAATGGTAAGGAATGAGCCTCTATTTATAGGCTCATTCCATACCCAAAATCAAAGCAAAATAGTAGTGTGAAAATGATTTTCATGTGCCTAATTTTACACCAAACTTTGATGAACAAATCTTCATTTTTCCATTACTTTTTGTCTTCTTTTGACTCACCAAAAATGTAAAGCTACCAAATGTGATTTTACCTCATTAAAAGTCTTTGATAGCTCACACTCTGTAGGATCAGACAATATGTGTACTAACTGGTTTGGCCCCATCGAGCCCGAATTGAGTTAGATTTTGTAGAGAATACTTTGTTTGAGTTAGAATAAGAGCATGTTCCTACCTAGTCACTTCCATGCCAAGAAAGAAATGCAAGGGCCCTAAATCTTTCATATCAAATTCTCTAGAGAGCAAGGCAATGAATTCTGAAATATGTGTCGAAGACAAGCCAGTGACAATAATGTGATCAACATATATTAAGACAATAAGAATGTGGTGAGGTGAATGCCGTGCAAATAGAGAAGCATCATGGTAAGAAAGATTGAAATCAACTGAAGTCAAGAAGGTACTAAATTTGTGGTACCAAGCACGCGGTGCCTGTTTGAGGCCGTACAAAGACTTATGAAGCTTGCAGACAGGATGCGGATAGGTAGAATCAACAAAGCCTTGCGGTTGATGCATATAGACTGTCTCTGTTAAATCCCCATGGAAAAATGTATTTTTCACATCAAGTCGACGGAGTGACCAATTCTGAGACATTGCCAAGGTGAGGATGAGACGAATGGTGCTAGGCCGAACAACAGGACTGAATGTTTCACCATAGTCACGACCAGGCTGTTGGGTATTCCCTTTAGCGACGAGACGAGCCTTGTAGCGTTAAAGTGTACTATTTAATTTCTGTTTGACTCTATACACCCATTTGCAACCAATGATATTGTAGTGAAGAGAGGATGGGACGAGAGACCAAGTATGATTTTTGATGAGGGAATTGAATTCTTCAGCCATGGCCTGCCTCCAATTAGGATCTTTATTGGCATGAGTAAAGCTGGTTGGTTAAGTAGGCAGCTGGTTTGTAATAGAGAACAAGCAGGCAGAAATAGGATATTTAGTGGAAAAGAAAACACGAGGTTTTCGAGTACCATCCATTGCACGGGTTACCATATGATGAGTACGAGTTGGAGGGTCTGAAAAGGTTGACTCGTGATCTGGAGGCAACGACAATGACAGATCTACTGCAGAATGGTCATGGGCGAGTGGAGACGGATGCGTGGGCATGTTTGTATCGTAGATTGAAGGTGCCATTTGCTGAGTTGTACCTATCGTTGATGGAATAAGCCAAGGAACAAATTCTTCATTTTGCAAAGTTGAGGTGCTAGATGGCAAGGTGGCAGGATGCATACAATCCAACAGTGGAGTTGGTAAAGAGGTCACACGAAATAAAGGACATGCCCCATCATAATTTGAAGTACCAGGAACTGGCATGGAGAAATTAGCTTCATCGAATACCACATGTCTAGATATTATAGTCTTGTTTGTGGTAGGATTAAAATACCACATGTCTAGATATTATAGTCTTGTTTGTGGTAGGATTAAAATATTTATAACCCTTATGATGCGGACTATACCCCAAGAAAATACATCGCACACTTTTGAAATCCAATTTATTCCTCCCAAATGTGCTCAGACATGGATAACAAATCGAATCGAAGACCCTGAATAAGGAATAGTCAGGGGATGCATCATGTAACAGTTCATAAGGACTTTTATTGCCCAAAAGCGAGGTTGGAAGGCGATTGATAGTGTAAACAGCAGTGGAAAATGCATGGTTCCAGAATTTTCGCGGCAAATTGCTTTGAGCAAGAAGGGTAAGACCTATTTTCACAATATGGCAACGTTTTCTTTAGGCAATACCATTCTGCTCTGGAGTTCCAGGACATGAAAGTTTGTTAACGATTCCATGTTTTTGAAAAAGTCTTTGCACACTAGAACTCATAAACTCACCCCAGCATCACTGTGGAAGTATTTGATTTGAGCTTTGTAGATATTTCCAATCATAGCAATAAAAGATGGTAGAATGACTGCAACATCACATTTCTGAACAATAGGATAATATCAAGAAAAACGTGAGTAATAAGTATAACATAAAACCGATATCCATCAATAGAATTTGTGAGAGCAAGGCCCCATACATCACTGTGTATAATAGAAAATGCAGTAGAACTTCATGAACTAGAAGAATCAAAGGGAAGACGATGACTCTTGCCCAATTGACAGCTACTACATGGTGCACTGAAAGTTGGGGAAGGTTTTATTGAGAGAACCGGACTCAACTGATGAAGAACTCGAGCTGAAGAATGATCCAAGCGAGCATGCCAAATATCTTTTGACACTTTATTAGCAGAAAAAATAGTCTTGCGTGGCTGCGGTAGAGAATATAAATCACCCTTAATCTGTCCTTGGTGTAGCAATTTCCCTGTCTTCATATCCTTAATACAATAGCCAGAAGACATAAATATAAAGAAGGAATTATGTTCCTTTGTAAATTTCGCAACTGACAATAAATTCATGGCTAACGAAGGCATAATCAAAACGCTACTATGCTTAACAGACCCATTAGACAGATTAATAGGTATTCGACCGTGATGAGAAATTGACAAGCCGTTTCCATTACCAACTAAAATCGAATCACGACCCAGATAAGGAGACTTACCAAATACATTTGCTTTATCTGGAGTCATATTATGTGTGGCACCGGTGTCAATAAACCATTCCGAATCCGCTGGAGATGATATTTGCATAGCATTAAAAGCTTTTGCAGAAGCGGCAACGACATCGTCGGGGGCCCAACAATTGTTGGCCTTGTGATAAGGGTGGCCACACCGGTAGTATACCACGCTTGTAGCTGAAGACGGAGTCAAAGATGTGGTAGTAGCGGAAGAACCACGACCACGAGCCTTGCCATGACCTCTTCCTCCTCGACCACCACGATTCATATGATTTGAAGATGGTCGCGACTTGCTGATTGGTAAGGCGCCATTGAATATTTTTGGTGAACAGGAGTATTTTGATAAGGCTTGGTGTGAGACGCAACAAAACTAGACGGTTTAGCAGATAATTGAGAGGAGGCAGGAAGACATAACTCGAAATCCAAAAGCAAGCCACAAACTGCAGCGAAAGTAGGGGAGTCTGGTCGAGAATTAACGGCAGCAACGATGGGGTCAAAGTCAGAGCTTAAACCACGCAAGGTCCAAAGTATTAGATCATCATCATCGACTGGTTTCCCAGAACTAGCAAGAACAAGTGAGAGCGATTTGGCACGTTGGAGATAGGTGTGCATAGAATCAGAACCTTTTTGAAGAGATTGTAGCTCAATCTTTATTTGTTGTATGCGAGCCCGAGATTGTGAACCATATAAAAGCTCTAAGGTCTGCCAGACATCACAAGCAATCTCTTTATCGACAACTTGGGATAAAACTGAATCAGAGAGGGACACAAGAAGCCAGCCAATAACCATCTGGTCAAGGCGTACCCATTGCGAAACATCTTCTGGGGGCGTGGTGGGTTTGATAGAAGTCTCGTCAATAAAACCAAGAATGCCGTGACTGCGTAGAATTGGAAAGATTTGGGTCTTCCAAAGCAAGAAATTATCGCTACCAAGTTTCAAGGACACCTCCTGGGGTATATGCTTCACCACGGGCAAAGACGCCACGGGTGGATTAGAAGTCGCAGGCGATGAAGAAGAGTAGGACGCCATTTAACAAGCTGTAGTTATGCGAAGAGAAAAATATTGCCCAGATTTTCCTAAGCGTCTGATACCATGTAAGAGCAGAAAGGTTATGAGAATTGCCTGATTGTATCAGGATTCGTATATTGATTATATAAAGGAATTACAACATGAGAGATTTACAAGCAATAGGACTTTTACATAGGATAAGTATACTTCTAACTGTACAAATCTATTCGAATCTATTGCATTATTTATAACTACACTAAGTTATCCTTAACATTTACTACTGAGAGGGGATCTTTATTATCCGAGATGATCTACAGGTAACGCCTAATTTGGTGGACTCGAGTTTTTGATTGCTTAATACTCTTGGGATAAAAAATATGTCTGCGCTTGAGGAGAAGATTTATATCCTTAGGTTAAAGGAGGTAATTTTATATATCATAGAAATCATTGATGGATTTTTCTACTCAACTAGTTTCTGACAATAAAAATGGCATAGTTTAATTATTTGCATATTCCTTATGTTTATCAGATTATCAATTTGCTTAAGTATTCTATAGTCTCCAAGACTCCATTGTCTGATGTAATTCTCGGCAATAAGCCACTGAAATCGGAAACATTGTTTTCAACTTTAACCGATGCCCTCAAACTTCTGTCAAAGAAACAGCCCAAGCAAGAAAACTGACCTAGGCCTTCAAAATTTTATATTTTTGTTCTTTATGCTTGTAAGATGGCTTCAGAATGAATTATTAGTGCAATCACAAGTGATACGTCTATGGTGCCTTATTATTAGGCGATATATGCTTTTTTAGTTTTTGCTAAATGGTGAAAGAATTGTCATATGCCCCAGAAGATAGTTTAGATAAAAGTTATGTTGATGGCAACTTGATCAATTGCATACCGTCTAAATTCTTGTTGGAAGCATCCCTTATTAATCTCACTTAAAAGTATTTTGCTAGTGTTCACAATTGTTGGGGGTTTGAATAATTAGACAACCTTTTGACTTTTCATTTTTTTGGTTTTCATATTGAAAAAGTAATAAGACTTAGAGGTTTTATAACCCCTCGACATGTTTTTCAATCTGGCTTGGGTCTTTTTGGTGTCTTAAAATGGTATGGAAAAATTAAAAGATTGGATAAAATGAAACAAAAAAAAAAGTGTTTAGTAGACAATTTGAAACAAAAAAAAGAGAGGAAAGTTTAGTGGCTGAGAAGATTTTGTCCAACTGATTACATAGATTCATTGAACTATGGAAACTAATAGAGTGGATTAGAAGAAAAAGAATTAGACCAATGAGTGATTTGATACCCAAAAAAAAAAAAATTAATGGGCAATTTAAAATTTCAGACAAATTTAGTGGCTTGAGAAGCAATTTACCCTTCATAAAAGTTCCTTTACCTTCCTTCCAACTGAATTTTAATTAGAAATTATCTCTAAGGCTATGAGATGCCTTGTGTTATATTTACAGGTTATACTTCTTCTTTTTTTTTTTGTTAATTTGCTGATCAAGGGTATGAATTATTACATCTCCAAAAAATAAGTTACTTGAATCATTAAATAATCTTTGACTAATGCCCTTCATATAAAATTGTTTGCCATTATAAGATGATTTTTTCTTTCCAACATACACTATTCTTTGCCATGCATGATTGAATCTTTAATGTTTTTCAAAAGAACTTTAAATAAAAAATGGATGAGCTTAATTACATTTTTTTTAACGTAATTTATCCCATTTTTCTTTTTCCCAATTCATCTATGGATGTACAAGTTGAAATCAAAATCAAGTTAGATAACCATCATCACAAGAACTGCATTCAAAGTGGTGAAATAATTATGAAATACCAAAAAAAAAAAACTACCATCAAACCACCAAGAGAAGGAAGAGAACAAACTAAAACTGAGAAAACCCTTTTACTCCTAGAATTTGAAGTTGACACCTCTTGGCCTCAAGACCTCAGCCTTAAAATTGCATAAGGTTCTCTCAATTCAATGATATTTTAGGGATATAATTCATGTACGAATTAGATAATATAATGTATCATCCCGAGAAAATGAACGAATAGACGATCCTTTATACATTGAGTTACATAGACAACCTTACAACAAAAAATTGTCAGCAAAGACTTGGTAGTCTGAGAGCAAATTACCAATAGGTGATAACGTGTAGTTTGAATAGTTTGAATAATTTCAACTTCTTGTTATTGTAACCTAGTTATCTTTATAGGTTGGTGTTATAATCTTTTATTGTAATCCTCTAGTTTCATAACTCCCAAAAACTCTTATAAATGTACTGTAAGTACAAAACTCATTGTAATTTAATGATCAAAGAAACTAATTATTTCTATTCCTCCATGGTATCAGAGAATCACGACTAACGTCGGATTCCCACCACTACTTCTACCCTCCCTAGCCATTACTGTTTTTCTTCTTCAACTTCTATCACCCAACAACAAACATATAGCAGATTCCTCCATTTCCTTTTCTTTTTTCTATTCCTAATTACAATATAAAAACCTTTGTTACTCTTGATCACTCTAATTACCTAATCTGGAACGCTCAACTCTCCACCTTTATCACTTTCAACTATTTGCTACAGTATGTGGACGCTTCCTTTCCTAAAACCCATTCTACCTTCTGATATAAGTTGGGGTTTGCATATTTTTATATTTAAATTAGACTTTGTTGCATGCAATATGAGCTTAACTAATAAGTCTTAAATGCATTAATTTGTCTATCACTCATCTGAGACTTTTTCACATTTTTCAGGGCTAAAATGTTATTTGTACGTGAACGAATAATTAAATATGAAGATCATGAGGACATGCAGATCAAGAGTTGTGATGATGAAATAGCACTTAGAGCAAAGTCTTGAAGAATTGCATGAGAAGAAAAGATCAAAAGCTTATTGAAGAATATTTAATCAAGATTTGAAGAAATAAAACAAAAGGAAAGAAAATAAAAAAAAGGAAAAAATAATATAAGAATTGACCATTGACCAAGGCAGTAGCCTTGGCCAACAATCAGATTCACGAGACAAGTCCAAATTGGACTTGAAATAAAAGAAAACAAAAAGAGATCAAAGCCGTTATGGTGCCGATTTTTTGAAAAACTTTTGGAGTTCTAGGCTAACGGATAAGCATTAACCTTCATCAATTGGTTATAGCCGTAAAATAATGATAATGATTAGATCACACCCTAGTCTAGTCTCCTTAGATCGGGTTGGGGCGTGACACCCCCTGCACTAGAAGGTCTTGGATTACCCTTAGAGTATCCATCAATATTCAAGTTTTGGGCATGGGATGACTTTGTTTATTAACATGAGGTTTTATCCTAAAACTAATTGGTACTAGATGGAGTAGTCGAGGATAATATTATATACTGGCCTTCAAAGTCCTGATTTATCCTTGTGAGGCAATTATATTCTCTTACATTGTTGAAAACACAATTAATGAATGACGTGGTACAAGAATAACAAGTTTGCTTGAAACATGGATGGGGCTGCAAGTGGAAGGATAACATAGGACCAATATGCAACTTCGATACCATGTTAATTAACTTGAGATTCCATCCTAAAACCAATTAGTACTAGATAGAGTGGTTCAAAATTTTATATACTGGTCTTCAAAATATTAATTTATTCATATAGGACAATTGTATTCTAGTACAAGCTTCATCCACCCAACATCAATTTCCCCCTGGGAATACAAATTAAGAGACCCCTGTTTCTAGCAAACTCATCGATTTCCCTCGCTTGCTTTATGATACAATTAGTTTTTTTCTGAAAGCTCATATAGTTATCATACTTGGCATTAAGTTTTGAGTTGGCTTAAAATTGTGAGAGATAGTCAATATTGGGGAGCTAAAATTCACATTAAGAGGGAATCATTTTAGACTAGACTACATAAGTTTGACACTTTCAATCATTGTTATCATTTAAGGCAAGAGAGGAACTACACAAGACAATGATCCTCAAGAATATAAGAAATATGGTGAGGAAAAAGATGAGCTTATGGAGGAAAATAAGTCCTAATATGTCTAACTGAAAATTATTAGTCATCTGGGATGAAGACCAAAAAATATTTTTATGATTGTAAATATTTTGTAGACTGAAGGTTATATTATCTTGTATCATATACGAGAGGTATGCTGCATGCCCTTCAGATATTATTATTAATTATTAACTAATTGGTTATCAAGAAAATTAGTTTATGTAATAGTTTTGGATGAACACAAATGGGTTGGTTATATTGAATTGTTCAATTTCTCGGTAAAGAGAATTACAATTACAGACCCTTAATGTACCAATAGGAAATATCATGATGAAGTATACTGTACTACTCTTAATGTAAACCTATTGCCAGCATTTGGTGGCAGTTGACCGGCGGTTCTAAAATGACCAGAAACAATGCTAGCTTCACGAGAATTGCAACAGACGAGAACCATTAAATTGCAGCCTAGTTACCAAAGGTGGGAAGTTGTGAGAACTTTAATTAACTAATATGCTCTTAAATAAGTTTAAGATTTCGAAGAGTGCTAAACTTGGATCGTTATTCACTTTTTGGATATAAATAGACAATCTATTTGGCCATATATACGGAAATTCCATTCATAACACTAGCTAGTTCTTGTTTTCGTTTCCTTTCCGAAATCTAACCATGACAACCCCTTACTCAGTAGAGAAGAAGTTATCCATAAAAGTTTTGATAGACCGTAAAAGAAACAAGTTACTATTTGCTGAAGCAGATAGTGATTTCGTTGACGTTTTGTTCAGCTTCATGACATTACCCCTAGGTACCATGTTCAGGCTCCTTAATAAGCATTTTGGTCCAGAGAACGAGGCAATGGGAAGCTTGAACACCTTGTATGATGGTCTCAGAAAACTAAGCAGTACGTGTTTTTGGACAGATGAGGCCAAGCTGATGCTTCTAAATCCCAAAAATTCGTCAGAAACTGAATGTCAGAAGCTGAAACTGAATATAGATGATTCTGAGCCCACAAAATACTTCATATGTGGAAATTCGGAATGTTGCAGAGAGAGTAAAGGCGGCTCTGTCTCTGTAAGCTTATACAACGTCGCAAGATGCAGTTGTGGAAAGTTAATGAACATTGGCTATGAAGGGGTTTTTACTTGTGGCAGGGCATCTTTTATTATCACAGACGATCTACAGGTGACGCCTAATTTGGCCGGCTCGAGTTTTGAATTGCTTAATAGTCTTGGGATAAAAGATATGACTGCGCTTGAGGAGGAGACATTCATGCTCGGGTTAAAGGAGGTAATTATATCATAATGAACATCAGTGACAGATTTTTTGACTCATCAATTTTGTTTATATTGAAATTCACACTAGTTTAATTGTCTGGATATATTTCCTATCAGATTATTAGTTTGCTCAACTGGTCTCTAGTCAGCAAGACTCCTTTGTCAGACTTGGTTCTCCAAAAAAAGCCACTGAAATCGGAAACATTTTATTCAGCTCTGTCTGAAACGAGTAAAATACAAGTCCCAACTCCATGAAATTGGTTGTGAAAGTTATGGTACACAAATCGACCAAGAAGGTACTTTTTGCTCAAGCAGATAAAAATTTCATTGACTTCCTTTTCAGCTTGCTAACTATCCCATTAGATAGTGTGGTCTCTCTTTTACGCGGCAATACTTCTCTCGTGAGCGTTGATAATTTGTACAAGAGTATTTCATCTTTGAACACTGATGAATATTTGAAGTCAGGAAATGTGAAGACAATGCTACTCGACCCTAAGCTTCCTCCTCAATATCTATGCAAAAACCAGATATTCAATCTTACTGAAAAATCCTCTCCTCATCTACTATACAATAGCGTTTATACATATAATTGTAATGAAAAAGTCTATCTTACTCATCGGCCATCTTATTATTCATTATCTTGGTCTGGTGCTCATATTATTCGTGAAGTGACCATTAAGGATCCAAAGGTCAAACAAGGGTTTGTTCGCGGACCAGCAATGTTCATGGTTAAAGATAATTTGGATGTAACTCCATTGTCTTCCATATCCAGCATTTCCTTACTTAACAGGTCCGGAATTACTCCCTGCGACGTTGAGGAACTGGTGCTGTCCATTGGAACAGAAGAGGTAATTAGCCATCAGTTGCGAACGTTCTGAACAAATATATGTCGTATGTCAGTTGTCTTTCTATTGCGACCAAAAAGAGAAAAAATAAATAAATTCTTCTCTTTCAATTTCTGTTCTGATCTTCACGAATAGTTTAATGGGTTTAATGTTTGTCACTTTTGTTCATGTCGCAGGCTTTAAACATACTAAGGGCATCTTTGAGCTCTTCTTCTGCTCTGACCAATGGCCTCAACCTGATGTCAATGAAACAACCGAAGCAAGAAAAGTGACCTTGGCCTACAAGTTTGTTACTTATGCGTATGATGATGGCTTACAGGGTGAATTATTAGTGCAATTCCATTTTTATGTCAATGTTGCCTTATTCTATCTGTTTTATCGTTAATGTTTATTTGTATCTGTTTTGTCATTCATGTTCTCAATCCTTATAATTTTGTTATCAGCACAAGTTCTTTAATTACTAATTCCCAGACCGATGCTTTCATGTTCCAAGGTAAGGAAGTGATAAAATGTATTCGTAAGTTATAAATAATCAATACTGAACCAAAATCCAAAATTAGGTTTATTAGAGAAGCAAACCTAGCTATATATTATTTGTTCATTATAGGGCAAGGATCGCATATGTAAACAGACTCCAGAAAAGGAGGTGCTTTGATATGAGTGTGAGACTTGTTGATTTGTTGAAGCACAATGGTGCTGTAGGGATGTTAGCGAGCTGAGTGGGTTAATCACAAAAAATGGAATAACGGGAACAGAATGCTTATATTATAAGGGAAAATTTCACATTTAGTCCTTATTGTTTGCAAAGTATTTCAGTTTAGTTTTTATTGTTTAAAATATCTTAATTTAGTCTCTATTATTTTTTAAAAAGTTTTAATTTCGTCTTTATTATTTTTAAAAAGTTTTAGTTTCGTCTTTATTATTTTTTTAAAGTTTCAAATTTGTCCCTATTATCCAAGGACTAAATTAAATTTTTTTGAGAAATAATATGGATGAATTTGAAACTTTTTAAAAATAATAGGGACGAAATTGAAACTTTTTGGAAAACAATAAGGATGAAATTGAAAACTTTAAACAATATGGATGAAATTGAAAACTTTAAACAATATGGATGAAATTGAAATTTTTAGGAAAACAATAGGGACTAAATTGAAATATTTTAAACAATAGGAACTAAATTGAGACACTTTGCAAACAATAGGGATTAAATGTGAGATTTTCCCTAATTATAACCATAACAATATTTAAAATTAAGTAACCATAACCGTAACAATACTTTTGGCTTTTGGGAGTCTCTTAGTAGAATATTTGGTCAAAATGTGAGTATTATGATGAAGTGACTCTTTTTCACTCGATACGATAGTACAAGGTCACAATTCACTCAACACGATCATCTAAGGTGAACAAAGAATTGGAGATCAGATGCGGGCAAACTTCTCGGCAAAGATTGAGATGTTGAGTCGATTCCCTCCCCTTTGTAGGGGTTGGACCCGGCCTTATGAGTGAACAAAAAAGGGAAGCATAAAAAATTTGCGGTTAATTGAACATTCCCTATATTAATCAGATTATTTTTTATACTCATCAAGTTAAAGTAGGATTGACCCTTGTTTAATTCTTTGAACATTCCCTATGTTTATCAGATTATTAGCATGATCAAGTGTTCCATTCTCTCCAAGACTCCTTTGTCAGACATGGTTCTCCATGGCCACATTAGTCCTTTTAAACCAGAAACGTTTTGTTCGGCTCTGTCTCAAACTAGTGAAGATAAAACGGCCAAATCTAGGGAGATGGTTGTTAAAGTTATGGTACACAAATCAACCAAGGAGGTATTATTTGCTCAAGCAGAAGAAGATTTCATTGATTTCCTATTCAGCTTGCTGACTATCCCATTGGGGTAGCGTGGTTTCTCTTTTGTGTGGTAATATCATTAATTTGTACAAAAACATTTCATGTTTGAACTCAGAGATGTTTGAAGTCAAAAGATGTCAGGACCATGCTACTCAACCCTATGCTTCCTCCTCGACATCTCTCCAAAAACCAGATATTTCCTCTTAGTGAAAAATCCTCACCTGATCTAATATACCAAAGCCATTTTGAGTCACAGAAATATGTTCTATCTTTCTCATCGGCCACCTTGCTTTACACCAAATTCATATGTTCATAGTTGTTCGGGGGCCAGCTTTGTTCATGGTAACAGATGATTTGGAGGTAACTCAAATGTCTCCCATCTCCAGCATTTCCTTCCTCAACAGCTTGGGAATTCCTTTCTGCGATAAAGAGGAACTGGTGCTCGACATTGGGACAGAAGAGGTAAGCCATCAGTTATTCTCTTTTAAACGTTATTTTTCTGTTCATGGGGTCATGAGCGTTTGACACTTTTGTTGTCTCAGGCCTGTGAAAATTGCAAACAAATGGTCCTCGTATTTTTTTTTAAAAAAAAATTCAAATTTATTTCTGTTATTTAAAATTAGTCAATTTAGTTTCTATTTTTTAAAAAAAACTTTCAAATTTATTCTTATTATTCAAATTTAGACAATTTAGTCCTTATTATTTTTTTAAAAATTTCAATTTAGTTTCTATTATTTTTATATAAAATTTAAAGTAGTTTTTAATGTTTAAAAAATATGTGACTAAATTGAATTCTTTTGCAAAACAACAGGGACTAAATTAGTTAATTTTAAATAATAAAGACGAATTTAAAATTTTGAAAAAACACTAAAGATTAAATTAATTAATTTTAAACAATATAGATAAATTTAAAATTTTAGATAAATAATAAAGACGGTGTAATTTTTCCTTTCAGTCTTTACACATACGATAAGGTACTACAAGGTCTTACTCTTTATTATTATTTCTTATATTGTCTTTCTCAATTTTTATTCTCGTCATGCGATTACTGTTTGTCACTTTGGTTCTTTCAGGCTTTAGACATCTATATATGGGCTTCTTTAAGCTCTTCTTCAGAATGAATTGACCAATGGCCTCAATCTGATCAAGTCAATGAAACCGCCGAAGCAAGAAAGCTGACATAGGCCTACTTCTATCTGTTTGTTACTGATGCTTATTTAAGACCGCTTTAAGATGAAAATTTATTAGCGCAATCACAGTTTATGTCTATGGTGACTTGTTACATCTTTTTTTTCATCTCTATGTTTCCAAAGTCATGATAATGTTGCGATCAGCATAAGATTATTATGGTTCAGCAATTTAATTACTAACTCTATGTTTTCATATTCCATTAACTGTAAATATACTTTATTACGAAGGATTGTTTCTGCAAAAAGACAGCCAAGAAGATTAGAGTTAGCAGAAATCTAGAATACACCTAAGAGTTGAGCGAAATGGTCAAAAAATTAATAGTTTATTACAGTTAAATATTTTGAATTTAAACTACGACTTCTTTGATTTTTAATGTAAAAAAAAAAAAAAAAAAAAAAGAGATCTAGTACACTCTGAAGTTGGGCCGCCAATCAAACAAGGCATATGTGTAAGTAGGAACTTAACCAAAGTTTGGCTATTTTTAAGGGAAAAATTTCACATTTAGTTCTTATTGTTTACAAAAAATTTTAATTTAGTCTTTATTATTTAAAATGTCTAATTCTAATCCTTATTATTTTCTTAAAAGTTTTAATTTAGTCCCTATTACTTTCCTAAAATGTCTCAATTTAGTTCCTATTGTTTAAAATTTTTCAATTTTGTCTTTATTGTTTCTTAAAATTTTTAATTTCGTCCTTATTATTTATAAAAAGTTTCAAATTCGTCCCCATTGTTTCTCAAAAAATTGAAATTTTTTGATAAATAATAGCGACTAAATTGAGACATTTTAAACAATAGGGACGAAATTAAAACTTTTGGTGAAACAATAAGGACTAAATTGAGATATTTTAAATAATAAAAACTAAATTAAAATATTTTGTAAACAATAAAGACTAAATGTGAAATTTTGCCTATTTTTTAAAGAAAAGTGTCTCCGACGTGGAGGGTTTCGCCTGTAGGCATATTAAGTACATAGGTCGCCTCAAGCCATTGATCCATCAATACTAGTATGATCCCTTGCAAGAAAAGTAACGACCACTTAGCTAACATTGAGTGTTATGTTATTTTATTTTGCTTTCATTCCACCAAAATCATGTTCATAATATATACAAAAGAGGACAAGATAAATCCTCAAGTCAAAATATTGTTAAGTCTCCAAGCTATACAAAAAGAACTTCAAGCTATACAAAAAAGAGCTATTTTCAACACTATTTCTATACTTCATATGGGCGATTTCCCATAAAATTTTGGCTTGTTTCTTCAAAAGAATAATAATTTTAATTTCAAATTAATAAATAAATTAATTTTCGAGTTGATTCTTATCAAATGACATATAGTTACGTGTTTAATATTCCACCAAAAGATTATACCAGAGCAAGAGAAAGAATGGAAGATTTACAAATATCTAGCTGAAAGTTAGGTATAGTTACTTAGCAAGACAATAAGAAATTTGATAAGGGTTAAATTACGAACAAACATAAAATTTAGTGCTTGAAAATGTTTATGAGAGTATGACTTTCAAAGGGCCTCCTTGCCTTTAAAGTAATTTCCCTATTTCATTCACGTACGGAAAAGAAAAAAAAGAACGATATATGACACAAATTTTATATTTTTAAACTACTTTAGTCTGAAATACTAATTAATCCCTACTAAGAAAAATAAAATATTATATATAAGCGTTGATTATATATTATAACCGCTATTGAAAAGATATCGTGAATCCTCCTTAAAAATCATCGATAAATGAAATATTATATATAAGCGTTGATTATATATTATAACCTCTATTGAAAAGATATCGTGAATCCTCTTTGAAAATTATCGATAAGATTGATCTTTTAGGTATCCAGCACTTGGTATTCCAAGCGTCAATCACCAATACGCAAGAACAAATCATGATGAAAACCAACTACTATTCATGCTTTTGCAAGGCCCTCAATTTAAGGCTCCGTTTGTTTGCTGTAAAATATTTTACCGGAAAACATTTTTCGGATTTTACGGTGTTTGATAACACTGGAAAATTGGTCAACCGTAAAATGTTTTTCAGTCAAAAATTACGGCTGCTTTTTCTTAATTTTACGGTGTTTGGTAACACCGGAAAATTGGTCAACCGTAAAATATTTTCCGGTCAACAATTGCGGCTAGTACAAAATTATGTAAAATGTTTTCATGTCCTTTGGGATAAGAAAACATTTTACCGAACTTACGGTACATCCAAATACCAGAAAATATTTTTCAGTATTCTATTTTCCAGTAAAATATTTTACATCAATAAGTTATTTTACGGCAAACAAACAGAGCCATGTAAAATATTTTATTTTCCAGGAAAACACTTTCCACGGAAAATATTTTACACAAGTAAATTATTTTACGGCAAACAAACGGAGCCTAAGAATAGAATAAAAAACACATTTCATGTAGGCAAAAAAAAATAATGAATGAGCCAAGTGAATTAAATGAATGAATTAATCCTTCATATTTCCAATGACCAAGGGCTGAGACAAGGCCCGACCCCAAGCCTCCATAATTTTTTAAAATCTTTGTGCTGTTTTTTTAGAAAAAAAAAAATGAGTCACCTTAATTAGCCGACCGCATGTAGCTGATAATGAAGATATATATATATATATATAAAGAAAAGTGTAATTAACTTGCCTTCCCTTTCTCCTTTTTCCAACTTTCTGAAAAACGACAAAAAAAAAAAAAAAAAAAATCCCAAAAGCCACATCCACCTCTCTTCCTTCCCATAAACAGTCTCGTTCCCCCTTTTTCTCAATTCACACTTCACCAACCTCCCCTCTTCCCAATTCCCACGACACAATTGATATCCGCCCCTTCCTTCTTCCTAGTTTCAACTTCCAAAATAACCACACATACACACACAAAGCTAAAGTAACAAATATATCATTGAAAAGATTGTATTATACTTAATTTATTTATCTTTTTTGGGCTAGGTAATTTTATGGATATTTTCTTTTCTTAGTGTTTTTTTTTTTTTTTTAGTTGCTAATAAGTATCCTGAGACATGACACCAATAAAATGGCTATGGTAGGCAAGTTGTCCTAAAAACTTATCATAGTAATTTTTTAATGTGCATGTTTTTGTTAGATTATATTTCAATTGTCAATTTTTTTTTTGTAATAGATAGGTATTTTTAGTGGACAAATTTCAGTAGTGTTTAATTTATTTATTTATTGGCTAGGTAATTTTAGAATTTTTATACGGGATAAATTTTATAAATTTTCAAAACACACATACACACACAAAGTTAAAGCACATACACACACAAAGTTAATTAAAGTAACAGATATATCATGAGAAATTTATTTTTTTATGCATTTTTTTGGCTAGGCAATTTTATACATAATATTTTTCTTAATGTTTATTTTTTTGCTAATAGGTGAATATCCTGTGGCGTGGCACTAATAAAGTGGTTAAGGTAAACAATTTGTCCAAAATACTTCTCATAGTAACTGTTTAGTGTGCATTTTTTTCCTTTTTAATGATATTTTAATGGTCAATTTTCTATAATATATAGGTAAGTTTAGTAGATAAATTTTAGTAATACATAATTTGTGTATTTTTTGACTAGGTAATTTTAGAATTTTTTATATAGGAAAATTTTAGAGCTCTTTTTGTGATAAAGATGTTTATGTTGATATGATAATTGATGATTTTTATTCAACGGAGAAGAGAAGAGTCCAATTTCATTAATTGAATCCTTAAACTTTACTTTACATAATATTATGTTATTTTTACTAAATAAGAGAATGTACATAGATTAATACATTATTTACATTTATTTATATTTAAAATATTTAATATGATCATTTTTTTATTTGAATTTTAATCCCCAATATCAAATAAAAAAGGAAAAATTTGTGGCTCCACCCCCAGCCAACGACATAGACTGCCCTACCATTTAGAGTTCTGTGCAAAGAATTGGTATTATGAGGGTAAAGTACCAATAGGCAAAAAGCACATCATTATAATGACGTCTAATAGACTATCAATGTGAACCTATTAATGCCGGCATTTAATTTGTAGCTGAACAATGACCAGAAACAATTCTAGCTTCACGAGAATCGCAACAGACGAGAATCATGGAATTGGACCACCCTGGTTTCCGAAACTGAGAACTTGTAGAACCTTATTGTGATGTGCTCCAGGAAGTTTCAGATTTCGAGAAGATTAAAACTTGCATTGTCATTCATATTGATATAAATCGAGAATCTATTTGGTCAAATTTCCATATATTGCTGACCTCTTCTTGTTTTCAATCTTCACTAGAAATCTTACCATGACAATCCCTAACCCTGAAGAGACAAAATTATCCTTGAGAGTTCTGATAGACCATGACAGAAAGAAGGTACTATTTGCTGAAGCAGATAGTGATTTCGTTGATGTTTTGTTCAGTTTCGTGACATTACCCATGGGAACTATAGTCAGACTCCTGGGTAAGCATTTTGGTCCACAGAAAGAGGCAATGGGAAGCTTGAACGCCTTGTATGATAGTCTCAGAAAACTAGGCAGTACTTGTTTTTGGACAGAGGAAGCCAAGCTAATGCTTGTAAATCCCAGGAATTCGTCAGAAACTGAATGTCAGAAGCTGAAACTGAATATAGATGATTTTGAGCCCTCAAAAGTATTTCACATGCGAAGTTTGTTGCTGTAAGAATTTTTAGTGATTTGTGAATGGAAATTATTAAATAAAAAATAGTGGATGTGATAATAGCTTTGTTGGGCATGCTTGCATCTATTTCCGTGAATTTGGATGATTAGTGAATGAAAATTATTAAATAAAAAATAGTGGTTGTGATAACAGTTTTGTTGGGCATGCTTGCATCTATTTCCGTCCTAAGATTCTTTGTTCACTAAAACCATGTGCGAAGATGCCATAATTGCTAAACATTTGTGCCCTGAGATTGTTATAATAAGTTTTTACTCTGATCTAAACATTCTGGCAATGATTATTTCCATTATCTTTGGCTATATATATATGTGTGTAGTCTGCTTAGTTGAAAACAAGAACAAAAAATTGAGCAAGCAGAACAAATATTTTCATTTATTATTGTGTCCAATAAAGAGAGTTTGTCATATTCAGTTCGATAGTTTCGTAGTTTGGTGTGCTCCTACTACGAAGAAAATATCGTTGTATCCTGGGAGACTTGCGTCAATCAACCAAAAGCACCGTAGTGGGACGTTAAAATCTTAAGGATATCGAGTCTAACTCGAGCCTCGATATCATCTGTATTTGATTTATTTCTACATCCTTAAATTTTAATACTGTTAATTTTACATTATGTTATTTTAATCTTTTTTGTACATCTTGTATTTTTATTTACAACACTCCTCTCATTTTAATTTGTCCTACAATATAAAGTCCAACAGTTGCTATAAAAAATATAGCAGTTATAACATCACAAGATGCAGTTGTGGAAGGTTAATGAACAGAGAGACAATTAGGTTGAGCCCTACCTATCCTTTTCCAATGTCTAGTGAGCAAGTTTTTACTACTGAGTGGGGATCTTTTATTATCCGAGATGATCTACAGGTAACGCCTAATTTGGTGGACTCGAGTTTGCGATTGCTTAATAGTCTTGGGATAAAAAATATGTCCGCGCTTGAGGAGAAGATTTATATCCTTGGGTTAAAGGAGGTCCCATTTTATATATCATAGAAATAAATCATTGATAGATTTTTCTACTCAACTAGTTTCTGACAATAAAAATGGCATAGTTTAATTATTTGCATATTCCTTATGTTTATCAGATTATCAATTTGCTCAAGTGCTCTATAGTCTCCACGACTCCATTCTCAGATGTTATTCTCGGCAATAAGCCACTGAAATCGGAAACATTGTTTTCGGCTATGTCTCAGACGACTAAAGACACAACGGCCAACTCCAAGAAGATTATTGTAATTAAAGTTATGGTACACAAATCAACTAAGAAGGTGTTTTTTGTTAGGTATCGGCGGAGCGGAATGGTCGGGGACAAGCAGTATCACGCAGTTAAAATATGAATGAGAACAGAGAAAGTAAAGACACAAGATTTACGTGGAAAACCCTCAAACAAATCGAGGGAAAAACCACGGGCAAGTAATGGAGGATTTTACTATGATGTGGAGTATTTTACAATAACCTTCTCTCTAATATAAGGAGAGAACAATATCACTCTCTCAAATAATAGGAGAACCTAACTCTCACTCACAAATATAGAACAACAAAAGAGGAAAAAAAATACTCAAGAGAAAGCTTATGTTTTCTCTCTAATTTGGAATGTTTTGGTGATACTCAAATGGTGTTCTCTCTAATTTGGAATGTTTTGGTGATACTCAAATGGTGAAGAATGAGCCTCTATTTATAGGCTCATCTTGCACCAAAAGTCTTCCCACATATAGTGTGAAATCAACCCAAAAATTGTGTGTGCCTAACTTTGCAACCAAAGACTTTTCTTTATTTTCCATTGCTTTTTGTCTTCTTTTAACTTGCACCAAACTTTTATAGCTCACACTTTTTGCTCAAGCATAAGAGGATTTCATTGACTTCCTCTTCAGCTTGCTGACTATCCCATTGGGTAGTGTGGTTTCTCTTTTATCTGTTAATACTTGTTTGGGGAGTATTGATAATTTGCGCGAGAATAATTTATCTTTGAACACTGACGAATATCTGAAATCAGAATTCGTGAGTAGCGTGCTACTCAACCCTAGCCTTCATCCTCTTTATCTCTGCAAGAATCAGATATTTGCTCTTCATGAACAACTCTGTGTGCCCCGCCTTAAAGATCCCAAGGTGGAAGGAGCGTTTGTTCGGGGGCCAGCAATGTTCATGGTTACAGATGGTTTAGAGGTCACTCAAATGTCTTCCATCTCCACCATTTCATTCCTCAACAGGTTGGGGATTCCTTTCTGTGATGTCGAGGAACTGGTGCTCAACATTGGTACAGAAAAGGTAATTAGCCATCAGTCCCCAACATTCTGTTAATATTCTGTTTATCACTTCGCAAATAGTTTCATTGGGCACTTTTGTTGTAGCAGGCTCTATGCATAGTGTGGGCGTCGTTAGGCTATCTCTAATAGTTGTTACTATTTCCAAAAACATATTATTTTTGATAATTTTTAGAGATTCGGGTCCCTATTTCAACTTAAATCTCCAATAGGATCCACCACTTTTTACATGGTGTTTGGAAGCACTTGTGTTATAGAATTCATTTGATTTATAAATGAATTCTATGAGGATTTGTATTTATAAATAAATTCTCTTATTTGGAACTGTAATTTGCAATATATGTGGAATTAGAATTAAAAATTATATTTTACTCAAATACCCCTCATTTATTCTATTGGAATTAATAAAATTTAGAAATGATAAACAAGAACTTTTGAGCTATTCAACTAGCACTAGCATGGACTGATGATCCCTTGATTTGTTGATTAATTATTTTCTTTGTCTTTTATTGAAAGAAGAAGGGTTAGGGAGAGGGTTTCAAATATTTTTTATTTTTTATCTTTGTATTTGAACCAAAGTTAAACTTAAGTGTAAAGAAAAATCTAGAGAGGTAATTTTGTCTTCAAAAGATAGAACTAACTTAAAAAACGTGGATTTGTAAATTCTACCTCTTGAGCAAGGATTTGTGTTAGGCTTGAGTAAATCCAAGATTTGCAAATCTTGGATTTCTAATTTTTTAAAGTGTTGTTTCCAAACATAAAAAATTAAATTTGCAAATGAATTCTGCAAATTTTTTTAGAATTCTTTTGTTCCAAACAGTGTGAGAGATTTGAGTTAAAATAGAGACCCAATTTATTTTTTTAGCTTTCTTTTTAGAGACCCAAAATGTGATTGAGTCTCTATTTTGGTATAAATCTCTAAAAAGTGATGGGTCCCATTGAAGATTTGAGTTAAAATAGAAACCTAAATCTCTAAAAATTACCAAAAATAATAAATTTTTATGAATAGTAACAACCATTGGAGATACCCTTACGCACATCTTCAGCTTTGACCGATGCCCTCAAACTTCTGTCAAAGAAACAGCCGAAGCAAGAAAACTGACCTAGGCCTTCAAAATTTTATATTTTTGTTATTTATGCTGTTTCGTCATCAGCACAAAATGTTAGTGAGTTGCTATTCCAACCTCAGCCCACTCATATATAAAAGTGAATCTCACATGCTGTGTGGCTCACGTCATATAAGTGGGTTGACCATCTACCCGGTTAAATGAAAAAATTCTCAAATGTTTGTGGTACAGTAATTATAGCACCGTGCTGTCATGTTCCAATAATGAGGGGCTTTCTCACTATGGCAAGTGAAAACATGTGCCGGTGTGGGTTTTACGATTTTAGTTTGTAACGTCTTAGATGTTTGTAGAACTTTCAATAATAAGGAAGTAACAAGAAGTATACTTGATTTGATCAAATATGACATCAGATGAATTTGTATAGTAGAGAGAAAGTATAGAAACAATATATACATAGCGCTTTGTCGCTCCTGGAACCTTCATCTTTACAATCTCATGTACGGGAGCCTTAAATGAAAACATTTTGCTCGATTTAGTAGAAAAATATCAAGTACCAAAACAAGTAGTATAGGAAAGTTATAAATAGTTAATACTTTCGATCAAAAAAAAATGCAATACTCAATACAAAAATTATGAATATAGGCGAGATGCTTTTTTAGGTTATGCTAAAGATAATTTCCAATTTCAACATAGGCGACGGCTTCAAAAATTTCCGCCTATTTGCAATGTTTTTTATTGACTCAACCGAAATAAAAAATTTGGTTTACAAAATAGCCTTTTCAATGAAAAAAAACATCCAATACCATTGGTCATTTGGTCTAGTGATATAGTTTTGGCTTTAGATGTAAGAAGTCTCGAGATCCATTATTGTGTGTAACATATTAAATGATGTAAAATGTCTTAGGGTCCTTCTTTTTTTGTTGAAAGAAAGAAAAATAGTCTTTTCAAACTGACAATTTGATCTAATGGTATGTTTTTTGTTTTAGATACGAGGGGTTTTGAGATCAATTCTCTTATATATCACCTTAAGTGGTGTAAAATGACTTTTTTTTTTTTTAAAGAAAGAGGGACGGTACCCTCCAAAATTTTATTAATAACAAAAAAAGGTATAAAAACGGAGGGGGATATTTTAACCTAACCTCCGTGGGAGAATGGGAGATTGACTTGCCCCATGATCCAATTAGTCTGAAAGGAGTACAAATACTCTTTTTTACAAGATTCTATGAAATAGAAAGTTTTCCTCAACAAAGACCTAACATTTCAAGATTTGAATTCGAAAACAAGTTAAACCTAACTTATCTATTCTAATCATATCTCGAATCTCCTTGAAATTTGGTAAATCTTGAAATATGACTTCCTTTTTTGCTTTAGCTCCTAAGTTTGCAAGGAAATTTGCTGGTTGGTTGCCTTCTCTTAGGATATGAGTTAGTATCCCATTGCAACTTTTCATTAATCTTTTGGCTCGAACCAAATCATAGGTAAGATCCCATGATCCCTGTTTATCTTGAGAAATAAAAGTCGCTGCACTTAAAGAATCCATCTCTGCCCAAACATTAGTCAATCCCAAATTTAGACATAAGTTTAACCCATAGTTTAGAGCAAGAATTTCTGCCTTAATGCCAGATTGAGTTATAAAAGGGCAGTAAAAGCATTTTAGCATATTTCCTTTACTATCTCGAATTATACCTCCTCCTCCCGCCATTCTCTTATGCTCATACACACTGCCATCAACATTCAATTTCACAAAATCACTGTTTGGTTTTAGCCACCTCACAATTCTAATTACTCTGATACTTTTACAAGGAGTGGTGCAAGAAAATTGGGATGCAATGGAGTTGTCTCCTCTCCATTGAGATCTTTTAAGAAGATTAGCTTGCTGCAATTTACAAATAAGATTAGTAACTCTCCAGATAATTTTCCTTGCACACATCTTTATGTTTTGATGTTTAGCTAAGTGATGTAAAATGATTTAAACCTCCTTTAAATAAATATAAAAATAATCTTAATTTCTGACAACAATACATCGAAATCCAAAATTAATTAAGTTTACAAAATAGTCTTTTCGACAACAACAAATTAACAAACTTACTTAAGTACCTATATGCAAGCTTGCTTTAGGTGAAGGGAAATTACTACCTATATTTATATATGTTAGATAGAGGGAAGGATTGTATATGCAAGGAGTCCTCAGAAAAAAAAATCTCGCGTGGCCAGTGACTAGGAACTTTGTTAAGTTTTAGACAATACTGGAGTGAAGAAGGCAAAAGGTGGAGCGGAGAACTTAATATCTTAATCTATGAGTAAATTCTATTTCTTACCTAAAATCCAAACTCCCCATTCACTTTTCATACTAAGATTTTTCCATGCTATTAAACCTTGCCAAACAAAGTCCCATGACTAAATTTTGGTCTTTTTATGTTCAGTAACTACCTCATTTAAAAGTTTAAACAGTTAGATAAAAGTTTATTATATTATTTATTATCTTCAACACACTCCATTAGTTTTTGAGCCTTACACTTGAACAATTTTAATGTTTTTGAATGAGTGACGGTGAATTTTGAACCCAAGACCTTTCAACACCTACGCTCCGATACTATATTAAGTGATCATTTCATCTAAAAGTTTAACCTATTAAAGAGAAGTTTATTATAATATTATTTAGTATTTTCAAAATTTTATTTAAAAAAAAAAATTGAAAATGACAAAACTAACCCCCCCTCCCCACACACAATACCCCCACACTTTCTCTCTCACTCTCTATCTCCCTTGATCTCACACACTCACCCATCACACACTTAATTTTGATTGTAACTGAAATAATTCTATCAAATAATTTAATTATGACCAAAGTTGGACCCTTAATCTGATCAAACTTTGATTAAACCACGAAAATATTCAGGTTAATGAAGCCCATTTGCTTTTTGATGCGCTGAAGATCAAAGAAGTTAATTGGCGAGGGAAAAATAGACTACGATGCTAGATCAAGATAACGTGAAGAGAACATTATTGCTGGCATTATTCGCACTATTCAATTGAAAAATTATTCATGTAAAAAGTTTAGGGATAGTGATATAAATAGATTTTTGTGTAGAAACTAGAGCCTTAAAGGCATCCTTTGCTAGGTTGCTTGTTGTTTGTTTGACTTGATGTATTTTTTTTTTTTTTTGTTGAGTTTAATGAGATGAATTTTGTTTTCCCAGCAAAAAAGAAAAAAAGATAACGTGGAGGTTTAAAATAGTAAAAAAAATTAAAGTTATTTTTCTTTAGCTGGGCTTAGAATCAACACATATTATTTATTCAATATTTTAAGTTATTCTCTTCACGCTATTCTTTTAATAAGCTAGAGTTTAATTTTCAGAAATAGTTTTAGAAAATTGATAGAGATTATTTAAAATAAATGAGTAGAGCCAACGACCCTTTGGTATAGTGGCATGACACTCGCAATATTTACAAGAGATTGTAAGCTCGAGTCTCACTGACTATATTTGTATATATGTATAATCTTATGCCTCGCTTTGAATAAAATAAATAAATAAATGAGTAGTATTTTAAAATGTTGGAGAACACAATGATCTGAATCTGTCATATTAGGAATACATAGTTCTCAAAATTCTCTGTAAAATAGTGAAAAATCATCTTTAATATGTTTTATAATTCAATAAACCTTACCCATTTGTATATGTATGCGCCTTGGTATGGGATACAAATAGAGAAGAAAAAAAAAATATATGAAAAGAATTACAAAAAATAAAAGTAATACGGTGAAAAAGAAAGCATACGGACTTGGATTACCTGTTTTTTGAACACTGAAATTTGACATTATGTCCTCTTTTTGATAGGAGAAAAAGGAATTCCAAACATAAAGGATTAATTCTCAAATATCTCGAAGTGTAAGGGGACTGTGCATCAGTTGTTGAAAGTGCAAGGGGCTTGAGTCGAAATCACCAATATAATGGTTTTTTTATTTTTTTTATTAATATTTTGTAATTAACAATTCTATTCTTACTTTTGACGGAAAAATAAACGGTTCGTATATAGAAAAAAGGAACAAAAAGGAATCAAAGGACTCTTTCCCGGTGTTCCAAAACTTGCGGGTTCTACGTCTACTTCACAAAAAATTGCAATAGGTTTGAATTCAAATTACCCATGCTCTAAATGTAAACATATTAATGCCAGAATTTGGGCTAGTTGACTGGCTTTGCTTGTGTTCAGTGGTTCCTAGATGACCCGAAATAATGCTAGCTTCATTGAACTCGGCTACCAACTTGCAAGTTTCGGATAGATTAAAGCTCGTTCGTCATTTTCCTTTTGGATATAAATAGACAATCTAATTGGTCAATATGGAAATTCTATAGGTTCGGCAAATTCTTGACTAGTATAGGATCATATGTGGAGACATGGTATTAGCCAATAAAATTTGACCACATCATCACAATATCAATATCTTTATTTTCTATTACCCAAAAGCTGAATAGGATAACTATGGTCAAATATAATTAATAAAATATTCTAACTAACCCACGCATTAATTCTAACCAATAGAAAGAGAGAAGCTTTGCATGAAACTTCTTGTTGGTTCATCTCCCTCTCAGCTGCTAATTAAACCAACGATTTTTCAGATGGGTGATGAAGAGGCTAAAGTTGGATGTTGAAGCTCGAAACAGCGAGATTAACTGAAGTACGATAACGGGCCTCGTCCAACGCTATGGTTTTTTTTTTTTTTGCAATGTTGTATATATATTTCTCAATTTTATACTCCATTACAAGATATGGATACAAAACGAACCATTCTGTACTGTTGCCAATTGATTTTATTTTTTTTGTCATATATACAAAGTACAAACTAACATCAGTTTTCGAGATGTTCACAAAGATCTAATATTGACAAACACAACCATGTTTTCCAGTGCATCTTTTCCACTTAATTGTAGTTTCAACAAGTCATTCACATTAAGAAAATATAAATGCATCGTTGTTGAGAAAAATAATGTAACACTCACTACCAAAAAAAATTGCTTTTGGCAACGGCAAAGGGACAAAAATCGACCGTCTCCAAAATTGTCATCGCCAAATTGCCCCGTAGTCGCCAATTCATCTCCTTTGGCGACGACATTTTAGTCTGTCGCCAAATTCGTCTCTCAAAATTGTCATCTCCACACCGTCGCCAATAAAACTCTATCTCCAATTCGTCTCCAACCATGGTCCGTCTCCAAACACATTCCGTCTTTAAACTGTCTTCAATTACTTCGTCTCCATGTCGTCGCCAATTTTTAAATAATTTTTTTTGGGCAATTTTTATAATTAGAATAACATAATTAAAAGTTTTTTTGAAATGTCAAATTTATATAAAAATTTTAATTACAAAATTTAATTAAAATGTTGACAACCAAAATTTAAATTTAAATTAAATACTCGTAAAACATAAATTTAAAATTACAAATTGTTTTAATTATATATGTAGCAAGCTATGTTATTGAACAATCACATATGTATAACTAAATGCACAAGCTCTAATATTTCCCCACCCGACACTTGCATCTCAAATTCCTTCCATTCTTTGAGGGACATGAGGTGTTTTCCCTTCTTATTATAGTTTGCAGCTTTCTGTACACAAATCAGATATAAAATCTTTAATAAACTTGCAATAGATAGAGTAAAATATGGTTATTCATATAAGATGTTTGACTTCAGTTATACAAGTTATAAAGATACATGATTTACATTCCTAAATCCAAACAAAGTGCCATGTAATGGTGACTGACCTTTGTTCCCAGTTCTTCAGAATTTTTGTGATTTGCCACTCTAGCAACTTCTTCAATCAGAGAATGAAAAACCCAAAAATAGGAAAAAAAAAAACTCAAACTAAAAATTAAACAAAGATCGCTCCTTCTAAGCCCGTGAGGCTCTAATACCATAGGACCAAGAAATTAAATCTCACAAAAGATAGAAATTATTGAAGTTATGAGACATAGAATGACCATTGAATTATATACACTTATAAAAGAAAACTTAGTGAAAGCTATGAACTTCATTTTCTCTTGAAATTAGTCATTGAAGTTATGAGACAGAGAAGCTCTAAGCACACTTAAACAAACAAATAAATAGTCCTCACCTGAAGAAGCTTCAAAAGACAAGGAAGCAAAATTGTTATTTTTCTCATTTCATTGTGTCTTCTTCACATAGCAGAAGAACACAAGCACTTCATATTCTTTAAGTGGAAAAATGAGCCAGAACTAAAACTCATGACAAGTGAATCTTCAAAAATTATCAACCACATGGCACCAAAGTGTATGTATTATGAAGGCTTTATAAACAAGTTCAGAAAGTAAAAATATTACATCAAACTTCATCTTTATGGCTATGTAAAATATTACAGCTTTTGGATTAGGGCTTTTGTAAATTTGATGTAGTAAAATTACATGGCAAATCTCTAGTTAGAAATATATTATTATGCATTTCAATTTGGAAAGCATTTAGGATGAAAGAACTTCATTACATATTAGCTTTTATGTATAATTTAAAAGATATCAATCATCTTTCTTCTTAATCTCATTTATCATCAGCCATAATGGTACACGATTCATAAATAAGCACATATTGGTAAATAAGTGCAGAAGCTGCTAAAAACACAGAAATAGGTAAAGGAATGGAAGCACATCTTGCACCTTCTATGATCTATATAAATGAATGCCAACCTAAATGATCGACCTTGTACGGACCGTTAGCAATGGAATTTCAGCAGAGAAACACCCGAGGCAAGATGAAGACATACCCAGATGAGGAAAGTCACAAAACCACATTGAACTTGACCACAAAAATTGCATTAGAACTAAAAAATTACATCTTTTCACAACCATTACATACCAACAATAAGAAACTGATCAATCAAAACAACATTACCATTACCAAACAACCAAGAAAACAGAATCCAAAAAGAAGACATACCCAGATGAGGAAAGTCACAATAGAAAAGCCATACAACACAGCAAAAAAAACACCTTTTTGAGATTTGTTTGGATCTCAAAGCTAACACTAACCAAAAAAAAAAAAAGTAACCGACTTTGCATTAGAAAAGTAAAAAGTAAGCAAAGTAACCGACTTTGCACTAGTTCTTTGTTGGTTCTTCAAGTTGCCTCAAGTGCTTCTTTGCTTACTATTAATTTACTCAAGAAACTAATAGAAAGAAGAAATCAGCATAGCCTCATATTATTATGATCATAGCCACAAATGATAAAAGATAAAATTAGTGTAAAGCAACAATGATGTTGGAAGTTACCTGAAATATCAGGGAAGATCAGTGAAAGTAACCCAGTAAAACAAAGGAAATTGTAGGTACCACCTTCAAAGCTGCATCCAACCATTCTCCCACTTTTATCTGCATACTACTGTCACCTTTCTCTGACACCCCAGCACAAACCAAAGCTTTATTTGCTTTTTCATCTACACTAAAAACCATTATAGGCATACCCTGTTCAACAATCAAAACATATCAGTGGGCTTTGTAGAAACAAAATTATTATATTCCCAAAATTTGACACTAGGAAGCAGCTACTTTCTTTTCCATGGGACTTTAACAACTGCTTCACGGACTGCAATAGTATCTGAACCAAGCCATTCATGTTTTATCTCAGCAGTGGTTACCATAATATTTTAATATCATTTCTGGAAAATTAAATTAATTCATAAGATAGAAAGTAAATTTCACACGAGAAACAAATACATGATATCAATATATATCAACCAATTTCATCTATAACCCCAACAACTTCATATCTACTGAAACTATATCACATTTTTACTCAATTCTTTTCACATGCAGCTACTTTTACAAATCAAATACTAACAAAAGATTCTAAAAACTAGATCAAACAGTTCAATTAACAACTCATCTCAGTTAATAACCACAACACGCTTATATCTAGCTAACAACAACAAGAGGGCTCTAAGAAATAGATCAACCGATTATATAAACACCCATTTCAGCTATATCCTCAACAAGTCTATATCTCTACTTTAACCCACTAAATGTATATATATTATAATCAATTTTTTTAATGGTAAAAATTAAAATTTATCAGTTTATCAATCGTTTTTTTTTTTTTTTTTTTTTTTAATAAAACCCAAACCCTTATGGATTCACCATCAATTTTTATTATCGAGTTTTTATCAGGTTACTCATCGATTTCGGGTATAGTTGGTATCCATTGTTATCCCGGGGTTAGGCAGTATCACACTGTTAGTAATTAAACTTGATTAGGATTCTATTAAATAAGTTTTAGTATAGAGTATAGGAATCCTATTAGCAATTATTATCTATAAATATGGCTATTTAGGTTGATTTTAGTTGTCACACACTACAAGGTGGGTGTATCATATTAGATTATATTAGAGTTAGAATATATATGCATCTAGGTAGGTATATTGAAGTCATTATTGTAGTAGTTTTTATGAGTAATAAAAATAATGTTTAGTGGACGTAAGTTATGCCGAATCACGTAAAAATAGTTTTGTGTTACCAACGTATCTATATGCAAGATCCTTCCAACACACACAACTAATGAGAACAGTGGATAATTGAGACACAAAATTTATGTGAAAAACTTTCAAATAAATTGAGGAAAAAATTACGAGTAAGTATATGAAAATTTTTATTATGATGTGGAGTATTTTACAACACATTTTCTCTAATACAAGTAGAGGACCATCACACACTATTTTCATAATAGGAGAAATTAACTGACATTCCCTCTAATATAAAGAAAGAACTGTCACATTCTCTTTTATTATAATAGAATCTCTCACTCACAATATAAAAATAACAAAGAAAGAAGAGAAACATTTAAGAGAAACCTATAATTATTTTATCTAACTCGCATAAAAAACTTATATTTTTTCTTCCAAGTATGAGACTACTTTTACTTTATCTCAAAAAAAAAAATCTTTCGTTTTCCTCTCTTAGTTTGGGAGTACTCCATCTTTATCTCAGTGTGCCCAGCCGCTTCAAAGTTAATGCGCTGCTTATTCAATTTCTACCAATATGTGCGCTGTTATTTGGCTGAACCAATTTGCTTCCGTACCATTTTCTCTTTCGTTTTCTTTCTTTCTTTCTTTGTCCCTCTGTTTCTTTTTGACAATGCTTTCAACCAACGTCGTCATCACCCATCATTTCCTTCCTTTTCCTTTTGTTTCTTTTGACTTTACCAAAAGAAAAAAATTTACATTTAATCCCTATTATTTACAAAATATCTCAATTTAATTTTTATTATTTAAAATATTTTAATTTAATTTCTATTATTTTATCAAAAATTTTAATTTCATCTCTATTATTTAAAATATATCTATTTAGTCTCTATTATTTCTTAAAAAGTTTTAATTTCATCCTTATTATTTCTAAAATGTTTCAATTTCGTCCCTATTATTTTCTTAAAATTTTAAATTTATTCATATTATTCAATGGCTAAATTAAAATATTTTGAGAAACAATAGGGATTAATTTAGAACTTTTTGAAAATAATTGGGACAAAATTAAAACTTTTGAAAAATAATAAGGATGAAATTGAAAAACTTTAAATAATAGAGATAAAATTAAAACTTTTAGAAAAGTAATAAAGACTAAATTGAGATATTTTAAACAATAAAAATTAAATTGAAATTTCTTCCAAATAATAGGGCCTAAATGTGAGATTTTTCCTTATCAAAAATAAAGCCACAAAATGTGACTTTAGTTCAAGACTGCTCACATAATTTATATGCTCTAGGAATCTCAGATTTCTTAGAGACTAAGACTTGGATCGTCATTTTCTTTTTGCTATAAATATACAATTTATCTGGTAATGGTGAAAACTCTATTGGTAACGAGTTCGTATATTTTTTCCTTTCTGAAATCTAACCATGACAACCCCTAACCCTGAAGGAAAAAATTTACCCTTGAGAGTTTTGATAGACCGTGAAAGAAACAAGGTAGTATTCGCCGAAGCAGATAGTGATTTCATTGATGTTTTGTTCAGCTTCATGACATTGCCCCTAGGAACTATAGTCAGACTCGTGGATAAGCATTTTGGTCCAGAGAAAGTGCCAATGGGAAGCTTGAACACCTTGTATGATGGTCTTAAAAAACTAAGCAGTACATGTTTTTGGACAGAGGAGGCCAAGCTGATGCTTCTAAATCCCAGGAATTCGTCAGAAACTGAATGTCAGAAACTGAAACTAAATATAGATTCTGAGCTCACAAAGTACTTCGTATGTGAAAGGGGGGAATGTAGCAGAGAGAGTAAAGGCGGCTCTGTCTCTGTAAGCTTATATAACGTCGCAAGATGCAGTTGTGGACGTTTAATGAACACTGGGATAGGCTTTAACACTTCCAATGTTCAAGCAGCTTCTGGCTATGAAGGAGTTTTCACTTATGGGAGGGCATCTTTTATTATCACAGACGATCTACAGGTGACGCCTAATTTGGCCGGCTCGAGTTTTGAATTGCTTAATAGTCTTGGGATAAAAGATATGACTGCGCTTGAGGAGGAGACATTCATGCTCGGGTTAAAGGAGGTAATTATATCATAATGAACATCAGTGACAGATTTTTTGACTCATCAATTTTGTTTATATTGAAATTCACACTAGTTTAATTGTCTGAATATATTTCCTATCAGATTATTAGTTTGCTCAACTGGTCTCTAGTCAGCAAGACTCCTTTGTCAGACTTGGTTCTCCAAAAAAAGCCACTGAAATCGGAAACATTTTATTCAGCTCTTTCTGAAACGAGTAAAGATACAAGTCCCAACTCCATGAAATTGGTTGTGAAAGTTATGGTACACAAATCAACCAAGAAGGTACTTTTTGCTCAAGCAGACAAAGATTTCATTGACTTCCTTTTCAGCTTGCTAACTATCCCATTAGGTAGTGTGGTCTCTCTTTTACGCGGCAATACTTCTCTCGTGAGCGTTGATAATTTGTACAAGAGTATTTCATCTTTGAACACTGATGAATATTTGAAGTCAGGAGATGTTAAGGCCATGTTAGTCTACCCTAAGCTTCCTCCTCAATATCTCTGCAAAAACCAGATATTCAATCTTACTGAAAAATCCTCTCCTCATCTACTATACAATAGTGTTTATTATTATAATAATGATGGATATATTGTCTATCTTACTCATCCGCCATCTGGTTATACATTATCTTCATCTAGTTCTATTATTCGTCGTGAAGTGACCTTTAAGGATCCAAAGGTCAAACAAGGGTTTGTTCGCGGACCAGCAATGTTCATGGTTACAGATGATTTGGAGGTAACTCCATTGTCTTCCATCTCCAGCATTTCCTTACTTAACAGGTCCGGAATTCCTCTCTGCGAGGTTGAGGAACTGGTGCTGTCCATTGGAACAGAAGAGGTAATTAGCCATCAGTTGCCAACGTTCTGAACATTTATGTTATATGTTAGTTGTCTTTCTATTGCGACCAAAAAGAGAAAAATAAATAAATTCTTCTCTTTCAATTTCTGTTCTGATCTTCACGAATATATGGTTTCATGGGTTTAATATGTTTGTCACTTTTGTTCATGTCGCAGGCTTTAAACATACTAAGGGCATCTTTGAGCTCTTCTTCTGCTCTGACCAATGGCCTCGACCCTGATGTCAATGAAACAACCGAAGCAAGAAAAGTGACTTGGCCTCAACTATGTTATATGATGGATTACTGGATGAGTTGTTAGTGGAATTCCAGTTTTATTATGTCAATATAATGGTGCCTTACATATTCTATCTGTTTTATCGTTATTAATGTTTCCAGAAATTATCAACTTCTATTGTGCCTGATTATATATCAATTAAAATTGGAAAAGGTTTTCTTAATTCAATAATAATTTAGAGATACAATTCATGTAGGAGATCCATAACTTATCATCCAACGGAAATGAATGACTAGATCCTTTATACATTGAGTCACATAAACAACCTTACCACTTACGATCGTCCGTTAAAGACTTTTGCATTCTGAGAGCAAACTACCAATAGGCAATAGCACATCATAATGAAGTTTACCATATTGTTAAGGGTAAGACTTAGGCCCGACACCTTTTAGCATATGTGAGTCAGATCTTTATGTAAATGTGCATTTATTTCTTCGTAAAAAATATAGATATTATAATCAATTATAATTTTTTTGGCATGCAACACATCATAGCACACATTATTGAAATTAGCAGTTAAAATATCTGCGATGATGAAATGTAAATCAAAAAGACATAATGTACCTTTTGGAACATCGGTCTCAAAATATTGATAACTAAAATGCAAAGTCGATGCAAACGAATTCTTAGGATGCAGAATGATAAAAATGAGAAGTACAAACATCACCATGCAAGACCTCTCCAGGCACCAATAAACTATGTTAGTCACCATTGGGACGAAATTGGATTTTATACTACTCGTTAGTACTGTCTCCAAGTGACTAAGAGTTGAATCTTAGTAATCCATATAATCAATTAAATGGATGGATGCACAAGTTGAACTCAAAATCAAGTTAGATAGAGCATTGTTACAAGAACTCCATTCAAATTAAAGTGACGACATAATTACCAAATACCAATATAAAGAAGCTTTCATCAAACTATCGAGACAAAGAAGAGAACAACTTAAAACTGAGAAAACCCTTTCACTCTTGGAATTTGTAGTTGATACCTCTTGGCCCCAAGATCTCAGCCTTAAAATTGGGAAAAGGTTTTCTTAATTCAATGATAGTTTAGGGATACAATTCGTGTAGGAGACCTATAATTTATCATCCAGTGGAAATAAATGACTAGATCCTTTATACACTGAGTGACATAAACAATCTTACCACTTACGGTTGTCCGTTAAAGAGTTGGCATTCTGAGATCAAATTACCAATAGGCAATAACGCATCATAATGAAGTATACCAGATTTTTAAGGGAAATTTGGCCTTAGATCCTTTGCACAGACTTATATTATGGCCGAAGCCTTTTAGAATATGAGAGTTAATTAGATCTTTCGATTAATGTGGGTTTATTTTTTCGTCAAAAATATGGGTATAATTTTTTTTGGCATGTAACACGTCATAGCACACATTATTAAAATTAGCAGTCAAAATTTGCGATGACGAAATGTAAATCAAAAGACATATCCCTATGGTACCTTTTGGAGCATCAGTCTCAAATATTGATAACTAAATTGCAAAGCCGATCGATGCAAAGGATACAGAATAATAAAAAATGAGAAGTAAAAACATCACAATTCGAGACCTCTCTATGCACCAAATTAACTAGGGTATTTTTGATCTAGACCCTTTTCTCTTTTATATATATGTGACTTAGAGCCCTCACTTCTTTAAAAATGAGACTGAGACCCCTTCTGTCAATCATCTGTTAAAATTTTTGTTAAGTTAATGGAAAATACCATTTGTACCCTTATCCTTACCCTTACGATTCACCACCATCAACCCATCCATCCCTCACCCCTACTAGAACCCACACACCCCCAGTTATCTTCTCTCGATCAGACCAAGAGTTCAATAAACATATATGAATGCAATTAAATAATCTTGAATCTAGTCTGTAATTCAAAAGCTTTTTTTGCCTTTAACAAATTTTTGCACAAGTTGAATATAGAACAAACGCGATTGGTTGACCCAAAAAAAGGATGGTAGTATGCACCTGAATCTGCAAGTGGGGGATATGGTTGACTTCCTGCCTCTCTGATTCACCTCCGGTATACCCTATGGCCTCCGTTTTAACGCAGGAATCGGAATCCTTGTTTCTAAAAGTATCTTGTGCAGTGACTTCCTTTTGGGAGAAGGAAAGAACAGATGAGCTATCAAGCAGCGCAGCTTCGAACTAGCCTATGGCTTTCTAAACAACCTCGGCTCTATCCTTGGCCTTCGCCTTAGCAACACCCCCTTCGGCTTGTTTATCCAATCAAAAGAAACACACAACATATGTGAATCCTCAATATGTCAGTGAGTTACTTCTGGGAGAAGGAATGAACGAGCTCACACTTGTCGAGAAGGGCGTGCCTTACTTGCCGCATAGACTCGGCCCGGATGCCCAAAAAGCATAGGCCCGGGGCATACGAGGGCGAGTAAGGTGCTAACCTCCCCAAAGACATAAGCTAGCCTCCACGAGGGAGGAGGAGCGTAGCGAATGAGGGGAAACATGCCTTACTTGGATGCTTAAACAAAAACTTGATTGCACGGTACTTTTCTAAGGCGAATTAAAGAAAGGAATTGATAAAGCATCAGTCAGTTGACATGACATGAAAAGCCTTCTCTTAGAAAGGTGTAGTGTAGATTAGGTGGGTGTTCAGTGAGCTCGAGATAGCTCCCTGACGAGAGGAATAGACATCGGGTACAGTCTTTCTTTGATCCCGGCTCGCCGGTTACATCAAACCACACCATGTCTGTAATGTACTTACTACTATGGAAAACAACCGATCCTAAGGTTGTGGGTATGGCTGATTTACAGGTGGTGGAACATGATGAGGATACCCATATGGGTATGAAGATTGAGAATTATAATTATCCATTAATGTACCCATATGTACAAAAATGGTGTAGCTCTTTAACAAATGAAATTCTCTTCTTGATCCTCTACACATATAATTTGATCAAACCAATGCTATAAATTTGATCAAATATCAAAAGAGTTGTTCTTTTGCAGGTTCAAAGAAAGATCAAGGCTTGAGGATGCTAAGATCAAGCCTTTTTTAGGAGATAATTGATTATTGAAAGATTTGAGAAAATTAATTTATTTTCACCATACCTCTGTTACAATAATTGTCCTATATTTATAATACACGGTAAGCTATCTAAACTACCTGATAAGGATTACATGATTACAACAAACAAGATACAAGTGAATCGAATTCAAAAAAGAGTTATCTACATTATGCCTTATCACGCCCCCTTAAGCGAAAACGAGTCACAAAGGTTGAGCTTGCGCCGCAGCATTGTAAACCATGAGATAGATAACCCTTTCGTCATAATATCCACAAGTTGATCAACAATAGAGATAAAATTATCCTGCAATTGTTTGGCTGCCACATTTTCACTAACAAAATGAACATCAATCTTTATATGCTTGGTCCGAGCATGAAAAATAGGATTTGCCGTCAAATAGGTAGCTCGAATATTATCACACCATAACGTAGGGACGGAAAGAGATACAACAGGCAGCTCAGCTAGAAGAGATTGCAACCAACAAATTTCAGCTGGGGTAAAAGCAATTGCGCGATACTCCACCTCTGTGCTAGAGCGAGCTGTGGTAGGTTGTTTCTTTGCAGACCAGGACACAAGATTTGGACCTAAAAAGATACAGTAGCCATGAGTACTACGGCGATTATCAAGACAACCCGCCCAATTTGAATCAGAATAAGCATGCAAGGCAAAATCTGGAGACCCCCTGATATGCAAACCATGAGAGATTGTACCCTTTAAGTAGCGGAGAATCCGTTTAACTGCAGACCAGTGACATTTTGTGGGCCGATGCATGAACTGAGAAGCCTTATTAATTGCCAAAGAAATTTCAGGTCGTGTATGAGTAAGATAGTGTAGAGCCCCAACGATGCTGCGATACTGAGTGGGATCATGAAACAAATCACCAAGATGTTGCGACAACTGTTAATTGGGAGTAATAGGGAAGGCAACTGGCTTAGTGCCAGTGAGCTTAGCACGATCTAGAAAGTCAAGAATATTCTTCTGCTGGGTCAACAATAATCCATCATCTAAACGATGTACCTGAACCCCAAGAAATTATGATAACGGACCAAGGTCTTCAAGAACAAATTGCCGATGAAGCATGGATATAGTAGATGTAATAGTTTGAGAACAACTACCAGTAAGAATAATGTCATCCACATAGACCAACATGAACATAGTGACAGTAGTATGAGAATAGATAAACAAGAAGGAATCCGATTTTGAAGCTGAAAACCCAATTTGACCTAAAAAGGTGCTTAGGCGTGATAACAAAGCACGAGGTGCTTGCTTCAAGCCATATAGTGCTTTCTGTAATTTGCAGACATATTGTGAATGAACCGGATGAACAAAACCTGGTGGTTGAGACATATACACATCCTCAAGCAATAAACCATGCAGAAATGCATTGTTAAAATCTAGTTGTCGAATATCCCACTTTTTAGAAACAACAATTGAAAGAATGACCCGAATTGTAGTTGGCTTAACGACTGGGCTGAATGTTTCACTATAATCAAGTCCTTTTTCTTGACTGTAACCTTTAGCAACTAATCGGGCTTTGTAATGCTCCACAGTACCATTTGGTTTATACTTGATTCGAAACACCCACTTACATTCAATTACATTTGCTATAGAGGGCTGAGGTACAAGAGTCCAAGTACCATTTTGCATTAGGACATTGTACTCAGAAGACATAGCTATGTGCCAATGTAAATGTTTTCGAGCCTGAGCATAGGTGGTAGGCTTAATATCAAGAGATGTAATAGTAGATAGTGGTGCATTGACGGCATTGAATGTGACAAAATCAGAAAAGTTTTTCAGTTTCAGGCTATTATCCTTAGACTAAGTGACCATTTGATGAGAAGAAGTGGACACGTCTGTGGTAGGCAGGCGAGTAGAGGTGAGTAATGGTGGTGCATCGAACGCAACGATGTTAGGACTGTGAATTCGTAGGATTAGGCTGGACACTGATAGAGGCAGAATTGCTATGAGAAGACGCAGCTGACACACGAGAAGGCGATGCACGCGATGGAGAATGGAATTGAGGAAAATCATTGTCAGAGAAAATTGGACCTGACGAAAAGTGTGGCATGTGAAGGGAGGAAGAAGTGGGACCTGCGGGTAAAGAGTAGTGAGAGGAAGGAATTGAAGAAGCATTAGACATGGTAGGGACAGGTGGACCTCGCAGTTGCAAAGGGGATGATGTGAGAGCTTGTGAGAAAGTTTTTGGATGAAGAGATGATGGTGATTGGGCATTGAACCGTGTGCTAAAAGCTAGAGAACTTGGTGAGACAAGTTGACTCATAGACGGTGCTGGCATAGTAATTGGAGGAGACACGCAGGTTTGAGGGAATGACACTGGAAGTGACGTGGCCGCAGGAGAGACAACTGAAGTGAGAGGTATGCGTGGAACAGATGACGCGCGAGCATGGGCATTTTGAGAGGATACGCTTGGATTTAAATTGGAAGGAAAAAGGGGATAGGTATTTAATGAAGCGCGAGACGGATTACACCTATGAGAAGAAGAAGGTTGCGCATTGGACAAGGATGTTGAAGTATTCAAGATCTGTTGAAAAGGAAAACTGACTTCGTCAAAAACAACATGGCGAGAAACATAAACACGATTATTGTCAATATTGTAACAACGATAGCCTTTATGTTGGTCACTGTAGCCCAAAAAAACGCAAGATGCAGATTTAGGACTCAATTTATCTTGTTTATAAGCACCCAAATGTGGGAAACAATGACAACCAAAGACCCTATGAATCGTATAATCTGGAGGTTTTTTGTAGAGACGAAAATATAGAGAGTCATGATTTAAGACTGGAGTTGGAAGACGATTAATTAAAAAAATGGCAGTATTGAAAGCTTCCAACCAAAATCGTTTAGGCATAGAGGCATGAAATAGAAGACTAGTAGCCATTTCAGTTATATGTCTAATCTTTCGTTCGACCAATCCATTTTGTTCTGGTGTATGAGACACGAAATAGAATATTGAATGCCATTAGTTGCAATAATTTTGGCAAATGAGTGATCGCGTCGTTTTGCTCTAAAAAATAGTAAAGTTAATTGATTGAAAATATTGCTTACCTTGAATTACCTCTAGTTGTGGCGAGTAGAGGGTCGATCCACGGAGATTGGGATTAACGGTTTCAAGTTAAGAATTTAGTTTATAATTTGTTCGACTATCTCCCATCACGAATAAGTTTAATTGAGTCCAATAGTCCAAAAGTCTAAAAGTACGGTAAATTAAGTCCAAGAAAAGTCCAAAATGTCCATAGAAGATCCAAAGGTATGGTACTAAGCTAAAATAATTTAGTCAACGAGTGGTTAATTCAATTTAGCGGATCCATGATTTAGAATGATAAATTCGATCAGAGTATTTAAGTGTAATATTATAAATTTAAATTATAAGAATAAATCATTCAAGAAATAGGGCTACAAGCTCCCATTTCTGAGGTTAGCCTTAGATACGTAAATAATAGGACTAATTAATTAATAAGACTGAATATGTTGGTACAACCTAACAAAATCCAACCTCTCAATCAATCTTTTTACTTACGTACCCCGGAGGTGCTGGTACAACCTAGCTAATTCCGTCCGAGGTAGTCTCGTATTGCCACTAGTTTACAAAACTTGGGCGTATATGTACTTTCAATTAACTATAACATAACTACAAGAATACGCATAATTAATTGATAATACTAAGCAATTAAAGAATACGAGACTTTAATTAATCTAAATCTAAATATATACAAAAATATCCTCATTTATTTATCATTCCAAAAATAAGGGTCTAAAGTGCCATAATTAGATTTACAATATAGAAAATGAAAATAAGAATAAAAGTTACCGAATTTAAGCATATCTTGATTTAGCCGGCTTGATTTCTCCGAAGCTATGGCGTTAATCCATAAGTTCGACCCTTAATTTAGGACCCTAACTAAACTAAAGTAACCTACTCCTAAGCTAAAATATGAAGAAAACTGATTATATACAAAGAAAAAGATGAAAAATCGCTTCTGCCCACTAGAGAGGCAGAAACTTGGTTAAGATGAGAAAAATTGATGCCCTTTCGTTGTTACAAAATCGCAACATTTATAGGCAAAACTTTAGGAGGGCGCTCGAGCGCCAGTCAGGCGTGCTCGAGCGCCCTTTGACTGGCGCTCGAGCGCCCTTCTGCACTTTTGATTTTTATATTTTTTTATGTCGTTTTCGGTCTGCATTTTGCCTCACAATTGTTGGCCTTTTTCAAAAAGTGGCACTCGAGAGCGCAAAAAGGGCGCTCGAGCGCCCTTCTGGCTGTGGTAGGTGAACTTTGACTCCGAACTTTGACTTTGACCATTGACCGTTGACTTTGACTGTTGACCAAAAAGTTGACCGAGTCTATTCCAAGGTTTTTCAGCGTCCTGAATTCGTTTTCGCATTCGGTTTAGCCAAATTCAATCTCAAATTTCTCGTTTTGAAGTTGTTCTACCATTTTCCTTCAATGTTGCGCTGAATTTCTTGTTCAAATGTTGGATTTTTGTGGCCGTTTTTGCTCTTTCTTCTTTAAAACCTATATTGCACTAAAATTGTGTAAAATATACAATTAAGCTTGAAATAATAGTGCAATATACATGATTCAATGGGTTAAAGTTACTAAAAATATGGATTTATCAATGAGCCTTGTATTAACTCTTTGGCACCATCACACTGAAAATATTTTATGCAAGAAAAAAAAAAGATTTTCAGCCAAGGGCTTAAAATGAACAAAAGATTGACCACAATCAGTTTTATTCCGCAATAGGTACAACCAAGTGTATCGACTGAAATCATCGATAAATAGCAGAAAATACTTGAACCTAGAACATGAATTAACGGGTGCAAGACCTCAAACATCACAATGAATTATTTCCAATGGAAAAGTATAAATACGACCAGACTGACTAAAAGGAAACTTGTGACTCTTGCCCATCATGCAGGCAATACATAGTTTATTAGATAAAGAAAAATCTAAAAAATCTAAATCTTGGTGACTCTTGAGAGAAGACAAAGCACGCTTCGAAGGGTGGCCCAACCGACTATGCCAAAGATCAACTGACACTCGAGAAGCAGCAAAGGCATGAGAGGAAGAAGACACGAATGATGGAGAGACTGGAATACTGTAAAGATTTGAGTTAGCACGGCCTTGAAGGAGAGGCATCCCGGTGTGAAGGTCCTTAACAACACATTTAGAAGAAAAGAACTCAAATGAGACATTGTTATCATGTGTAAATTTAGACACCGAAAGCAAATTACGAGTAATTTGAGGAACATGAAGAATATGCTTGAGCGAAAAACTATGAGTAGGATGAGACATAGAAGAATGACCAAAATTAGCAATTTTGAGAGACTTACCATCACCCACAACAACATGATCAGAACCAGAATATGGTTGCATGTACTGCATAAGCGTTGGATCACTCGTCATATGTGAGGTAGCGCCTGAGTCTGGAATCCAAGACTGAGGAGAAGGTGGAGTAAGCAGCAGAGGAGGAAGGGAAGAACCTTGATGATGGAAACCAACATACTGAGACTGAGTAGAATTTGACTGTGGTGGTGCATAACAATAGCGACATCGAGAGGCTGAGTGACGGAAAATTCTTCTATGTGGCTGTGGCATAGCAGACACATGGAGGCTGCCACAGCCACATAGCAGACAAATGAAGGCTTAGGTCCACGTGCATAACATGTGGAATAAAGTGGGTCTAGTTACTTTTGAAAAATTACTAAATTAGCCTTGACACTTAACTTTAAAATAACAACTTAGCCTTTATATGACCCCACAATAACATGTGTTAAATTGACCAAATTAGACATGAATAAAAAAAGAATAAAAATCACACCCAGCCCCATCACTCATTTTCCTGCTGAGTAACTCAGTTGGCGTTCAATCGTTCTTTAAGTTGACAGACATAGTGTAACACCCCGATCCCTCTCGAGACCGGGAGTTCTATCAATCGATCTAATCACAACCCAAACCAAACCCGGGCATAAATTTTCAGGGAAAACGGATGGAGTCTCCCCTGTTTCTAGGCAAAATGTAAAATCTGCGACAGCATATAAGTGGACCAACACCGAGTCCAACCATACAAACACCTCAAGGCCATCCGAGCCTTGGTTCTCAACAATTAAACTCAGCAAGTATACATACATTTCCAATTTAAAAGCTAACCTATCTATTTTCATTTTTGACAAATACACTCAAACTAGGCAACTAAACCATACTAAACTACTACATAAAATAAACTATCATGCCATTCTAAATCTTTTCTTTTGGACGTTACAAACATGCATTTGAAGTTAAATTATAATAACTAGATACATAATCTAACTTATCAAACTACTTCAACAATCTAATGGAACTTAAATTACATACTTTTTGGCATTAAATACATACAACATATGAAAGCATAAATCTTTACAACTTCGACACTCAAGCCACATAGGCACGCAAGACAACTCTTCAGGCACGAACTTTCACAAAATCACGAACTTTCCAGCTAACATGACATTTCCTGAAATGTGGTGGTGAGGAGTGAGTATACACAACACGTATACTCAGTAAGGGCGAGACAGATATCGAATTGGAGAGAAAGAAAGTCGTGCAATGCAAATAAGACAGTTAAGCAATATAACTGATAAATAAGCAATCAAGACAAACAATCTATACAATAAGCAATTACTGAAAGCATTAACACAACCATTCAAAGCTATACCACACTCTGAAGGCTATGGTTCACTCTTACGAGCAATATACCATCTCACGAGCGATACATCAATCTCGAGCTTGATGTTGACAACGATGACAATAAGCGCGCAAAAACCTTATAACACCAGTTTGGAATACCCCGGGAGTAACCATCAATTCTACGACCCAAATCTCCCTGGGAGGCAACCCAAGCGAGAAAGGGAATAGCAGCGGAGCTAGAGCAACCAACACTGGCAACCCGAGGCTACCCAGAGAGGCCCATCACTCACGCGCGAGACACTATGCAATGCAAGACTCAATACAAGGCAATAAACGAGCGATAGCACAACAATACAAACTAGTGACAACAAACGAGATAACAAGCAATCACAATCAATACTAACATTCAACTAATTTTTCAAGCATAACAAGCAATAATAAGCAACAATAACACCAATTAAACAAGTATACCAAGCAACCCTAAGCATTCTATAGGCATAATATCAAGATAACAAGCAAAATCACAAATTGGCCCCAACTATCAAAACACTACCATTTCCAAACGAGCCACGAGTTCTGGAAACCGACTTCGCCAATCCTCCTAGGTCATCATAAGGCACGTCTAAGGACCCCGAAACCCTACTTTATCCTAGAATTCGCGCAAAGCCCCGATTTTCCCCTTTGCTCGTTTGAACTACAACTATACCAACCAAACACCCAACCAACGCCATAATCGCACCAAAAGTGCTTCCATGGCCTTCTGAAACAATGCCAACACGCAAAACGAGAAAACGCCAAACTCGACCTAAACGACCCCGACTTTCACTAAGCCGTTTTTCTCATTTTTTTCATTACGCAACCTAAACAAATCATGCATTTAGACATTCTAGCATACCTAGCACATTTCTACATCAACAGACAGCATAAGAGCGCAACTTTATCGTTTCAAGGGTTTACTATTCACTAATTACTATTCATTAATCAATTTAAATTGCAATTTCGATTTTCAACCGCAGAAAATGCTAAAAAGCTATAAATACATGTTCTACAATCAACAAGGAACATTCTTTAAGCAACAAGACGATTAAAACAACAATCTACGCATAAGTTCTAAAAATTAAAGTTTAGACATACATTTTTCAAATGCGCAAATAACGATGAAACCCTCACCTTAGACGCTCCTAGACGTTAGGAAAACCTCGTAGAACGCCTCGAAAACCACCCCGTGGAAGCCCTCGCGAAGAATTGATGAATTGAAGTTGAATTTTATTTTTTTTTCTCTCCTTGTTTTTTCGGCCTTAAGCCCTCTGTTTCAGCTCTGTTTTTTTTTTATTTTGTGTTATTTAGGCTATTTTAAAGATGACAAAGGTCAAAAGGGTCAAAGCTTTGGTCAAGGTTGGTCGAACAACTTAAAGCTAGTCAAAATGGCTTATTTTTGTGCATTTTTAAGCTAAATAACTAACACCAAAATTAATTCTAGCTAGTAACAATTAAAATATAAAATTTAAGTCATCTAAATACTAGTTTCACTATTTGCTGAGGACTAGAAAATATTCTCTAGCTATCGCTCTCGATATGCAATGCACGTTGCGACAACAAAGAAGTAACAATTAAATCTCAAAGAATCTAAGAATTATATCATTTTGAAAAGCATTATAGTTTAAAATTTACTCCGGCTCGGAGCTACTTTTCATTTAAGTGAAATCCGAGCATTTAAGTGCAAGAAAAATAAAACTGATTGACACAGATATGAAAAGTAGTTGATATTTCGTTAACATGATTAGCTCAGGTATTATTCTAATTACTTTTAAAAGAAATATGAAAGTAAAGCTACAAATAAGTGTTTAACTAAAAATAAACACAAATTCAATGCTAACATTTAAAATGTCACTTAGTTAAATGCAATTAAATGCCATTAAATGCATGCCGGGTTCGGGTTATCACATCCTTCCCCGCTTAAAACAATTGCGTCCTCGCAATTCTTCTTCCAATAGAACTCTGCATTATCTGAAATCCAACTCTGACCACTCTTCATTGGTTGCTGAACAAGACACCGAATAAGAACGCTCAAAGAACACCTTACTAAGAAGCCCCAATAGTATTGACTGGAAACTCCAAAACAATAAGGCCAAATAAAGGTTTAATTGAAAATACCATCTTGAAATCCAAATAAGAATTCCGCTGGTCAAGAATATCATAAGAGAATTCTCCGCTAAGAGTGCCGAGAAGATGCCAATAATGACTAAAGCAAAGATACTGTAGATATTACCAATATACGAATCCTCTATAAAATCCAACAAGTATCAAATAAGGAAGTCAAAGGATGGCCAAAATAGATGCAGCACATATAAGACCAAGCTTCAAGACCTCTTCGCCATTTGCCGAGTGCAACCTTTATACAGCTTGCCATCAAGGACGCCAGTAGAGTGCGCACCGAACAATGCTCCGGTAAGAATGTAGCCAAGTTTGCCCAATAAGTAAATGCTAAATAAATGGCCACTAAGGATCCTAGAGAATGCCATAATAGAATCCCAACTAAAAGTACCAAGAACATACCAATAAACAATCTGAAGCAGAGTCTAAACAAGAATCCCAAGTACTACTCAGGAAGACTCCAAACAAGAAATCTAGTCGATCATATTACAGAAGTTTCAAGGAAGTCTTTCAATATATAGCTCAAGAAGCATCTGAATAGGAAATCCAAAATGTACGCCAACATATATATACTTATCAAAAGTCCATGAATGAACACCAAGCTGAATAACCAAGTAGATTCCCAAAATAATATTGCTATCGAATATTGGATGAAATACCAGAGGAAATGTCGGGCAAGTACACCATATGCTATTGAAGATTTCCAATCACGATTGCCAATAAAATATCAAGAAAGACCAGAACAAAGATATTGTAGACAATATTATACAGCAAGTCCAATAAGAACTCCGATTGTCAAATCCACTGAGAAATGTCCACAAAGAATACCAAAATAGTACGCCTCACGCAAAGCTGATCATTGTAAGTAGACTCAAATCAAAGTTCCCCATAAGAATGCGGAAAGAACACTAAAGGTTGATTAAAATCCCAACCTAGTCTTCCACAAATGCCATTATAGAAGAACTCGATGAATGCCCAACAAGGAAATATTAAGAAGATGCTCCAAAGAGTTATCATGTAGAACTCCAAAGAAAATCTTTTTTTTTTTTTCTAAGCATAGGAGATAATCTTAGAGGAACCCCAACAGCCAAGGCTACCAAGAAGTGCCAACAGAAGTTCCAAAGAATACCCAATAAGGAAGCCAAAGAATGCTACCAAGAGCCATCATGCCGAAACCTCAAAAGAAGACTACTCTTACACAACTATTAAGCACAGAGGAGGACCCTAGAGTTTCGCCAATAACCGAGCTCCAAAGGCAAACACCAACTCCCAAATAAAGGCTAGCCAAATGCCATTCATTTCCTGCCAATCCATACGCCTTGAAAAGCCAGCGGTGAACCACTTTCTTCAGGGGAGGAAGAGGACTTACTTACCATTTCCATAAGACATGTATGAATGCCAATATATCACAGTTATACACATGCCTTAAACTATTATGCAAGCAAGTTTACAAAACAGTTTATTCAACAAAGTCACTCAAGCATAACAATCAAGTCAAGCACAACATAATCAATTCAAATCACGGCACAACCAATTCAAGACATTTCAATACACACATTACAAGCAATACTTCAAGCAAATAACAATCCACGAGGTCGATTCAATTCACGATGCCAATTCGATAGGTCAATTCAATACACAACTAGACACTTTACTTCACTTAGCACACAATTAACACATAACACATAACTATATCACATAGGAGCACACATTCATGTCAAGACACATAATCTCACATACAAGCATACACTTTCAAGACACACTTAACAAGCACACATTCAAGGACCACTACCCACCAGACCGAGGACCCTGTCCCGGCTTATGAGCTAGACAAGCTCTGATACCACCTGTAACACCCCGATCCCTCTCGAGACCGGGAGTTCTATCAATCGATCTAATCACAACCCAAACCAAACCCGGGCATAAATTTTCAGGGAAAACAGACGGAGTCTCCCCTGTTTCTAGGCGAAATGTAAAACCTGCGACAGCATATAAGTGGACCAACACCGAGTCCAACCATACAAACACCTCAAGGCCATCCGAGCCTTGGTTCTCAACAATTAAACTCAGCAAGTATACATACATTTCCAATTTAAAAGCTAACCTATCTATTTTCATTTTTGACAAGTACACTCAAACTAGGCAACTAAACCATACTAAGCTACTACATAAAATAAACTATCATGCCATTCTAAATCTTTTCTTTTGGACATTACAAACATGCATTTGAAGTTAAATTATAATAACTAGATACATAATCTAACTTATCAAACTACTTCAACAATCTAATGGAACTTAAATTACATACTTTTTGGCATTAAATACATACAACATATGAAATCATAAATCTTTACAACTTCGACACTCAAGCCACATAGGCACGCAAGACAACTCTTCAGGCACGAACTTTCACAAAATCACGAACTTTCCAGCTAACATGACATTTCCTGAAATGTGGTGGTGAGGAGTGAGTATACACAACACGTATACTCAGTAAGGGCGAGACAGATATCGAATTGGAGAGAAAGAAAGTCGTGCAATGCAAATAAGACAGTTAAGCAATATAACTGATAAATAAGCAATCAAGACAAACAATCTATACAATAAGCAATTACTGAAAGCATTAACACAACCATTCAAAGCTATACCACACTCTGAAGGCTATGGTTCACTCTTACGAGCAATATACCATCTCACGAGCGATACATCAATCTCGAGCTTGATGTTGACAACGATGACAATAAGCGCGCAAAAACCTTATAACACCAGTTTGGAATACCCCGGGAGTAACCATCAATTCTACGACCCAAATCTCCCTGGGAGGCAACCCAAGCGAGAAAGGGAATAGCAGCGGAGCTAGAGCAACCAACACTGGCAACCCGAGGCTACCCAGAGAGGCCCATCACTCACGCGCGAGACACTATGCAATGCAAGACTCAATACAAGGCAATAAACGAACGATAGCACAACAATACAAACTAGTGACAACAAACGAGATAACAAGCAATCACAATCAATACTAACATTCAACTAATTTTTCAAGCATAACAAGCAATAATAAGTAACAATAACACCAATTAAACAAGTATACCAAGCAACCCTAAGCATTCTATAGGTATAATATCAAGATAACAAGCAAAATCACAAATTGGCCCCAACTATCAAAACACTACCATTTCCAAACGAGTCACGAGTTCTGGAAACCGACTTCGCCAATCCTCCTAGGTCATCATAAGGCACGTCTAAGGACCCCGAAACCCTACTTTATCCTAGAATTCGCGCAAAGCCCCGATTTTCCCATTTGCTCGTTTGAACTACAACTATACCAACCAAACACCCAACCAACGCCATAATCGCACCAAAAGTGCTTCCATGGCCTTCTGAAACAATACCAACACACAAAACGAGAAAACGCCAAACTCGACCTAAACGACCCCGACTTTCACTAAGCCGTTTTTCTCATTTTTTTCATTACGCAACCTAAACAAATCATGCATTTAGACATTCTAGCATACCTAGCATATTTCTACATCAACAGACAGTATAAGAGCGCAACTTTATCGTTTCAAGGGTTTACTATTCACTAATTACTATTCATTAATCAATTTAAATTGCAATTTCGATTTTCAACCGCAGAAAATGCTAAAAAGCTATAAATACATGTTCTACAATCAACAAGGAACATTCTTTAAGCAACAAAACGATTAAAACAACAATCTACGCATAAGTTCTAAAAATTAAAGTTTAGACATACATTTTTCAAATGCGCAAATAACGATGAAACCCTCACCTTAGACGCTCCTAGACGTTAGGAAAACCTAGTAGAATGCCTCGAAAACCACCCCGTGGAAGCCCTCGCGAAGAATTGATGAATTGAAGTTGAATTTTTTTTTTCTCTCCTTGTTTTTCCGGCCTTAAGCCCTCTGTTTCAGCTCTGTTTTTTTTATAATTTGTGTTATTTTGGCTATTTTAAAGATGACAAAGGTCAAAAGGGTCAAAGCTTTGGTCAAGGTTGGTCGAACAACTTAAAGCTAGTCAAAATGGCTTATTTTTGTGCATTTTTAAGCTAAATAACTAACACCAAAATTAATTCTAGCTAGTAACAATTAAAATATAAAATTTAAGTCATCTAAATACTAGTTTCACTATTTGCTGAGGACTAGAAAATATTCTCTAGCTATCGCTCTCGATATGCAATGCACGTTGCGACAACAAAGAAGTAACAATTAAATCTCAAAGAATCTAAGAATTATATCATTTTGAAAAGCATTATAGTTTAAAATTTACTCCGGCTCGGAGCTACTTTTCATTTAAGTGAAATCCGAGCATTTAAGTGCAAGAAAAATAAAACCGATTGACACAGATATGAAAAGTAGTTGATATTCCGTTAACATGATTAGCTCAGGTATTATTCTAATTACTTTTAAAAGAAATATGAAAGTAAAGCTACAAATAAGTGTTTAACTAAAAATAAACACAAATTCAATGCCAACATTTAAAATGTCACTTAGTTAAATGCAATTAAATGCCATTAAATGCATGCCGGGTTCGGGTTATCACACATAGTTCCACAGTGATTCCACTTACAAATAACTCAGTCGGCGATTCAATTGTTCTTTAAGTTGACAGTTGATATTTAATTGTTGTTTAAGCTTTCGATTGTACATAATTTTTTTTTTTGTATCTTATAGTATTAGTTTTGATGCAAGCTTGACCAATCATATATCATTGTATAATCTAGTTTATCAATCTATATTTTCTTATAGTTGATTTGGTTGATATAAAATGATGTATATTTCTATTTGAAATTTAGTTTTCTATGGTTACTGTAAGATCAACGTATTCATATGTTTTTTTTCCTTGTGCAAAAAAATGAACTAGAACAAGACTATTGTAATGGTTGCAAGAGAATTAACATAATTAAAGATCAACAGGTTGAGCTATGTAGCCCATTCAACCAATTTTATAAGTGGGTCATAACATTGACTAAAAATACAAATTTAACATTGATATGACTCCACTAAACATATGTAAAATTGTCTAAATTAGACATGAATAAAAAATAGTATATCTATATAAAATTACCTAAATGGGCATAAAGTAAAATATAAAGATTTACGAAAATGACTACATTGTCCGTGTACAAATTTTTTTTGTTTATTCAAAATATTGCTCACGTGTGACTTTTAATATATTTTTTATTTAAAACGTATACTAATTTAAAACATGTACTAAATTAACGTATACTAAACATTTTTGGATGTGAGCTACTGCAAAAAAATATTTTACTGCATCATAGTATCCAATCTATGTAAATAGCTCAACTATGAAAATGTTTGAATGAGTATATAATTTACTAGAAGAAATACTTCAATTGATGATTATAACCACGTAATCTTGCACTAATTAGTTTCATGAAATCAAAGATAAGATTAATGTCCAAATCTTATGTGTACAAGCCAATAAAAGTATTAATGAATTAGTCACCTCAAATCAATGTCATCTCTCATAAATAAACCACAATAAGTTACAACTAACACAATGAATGCATCCTCTATAAATAAAGCAAAATCATATGGATGGTACACAAATGTGACTTTCAGAACTAATTTTGTAGAAGAGTAATATTGTTGAGGGAAGAAGAAAATACTGATTATTTATCAGGTTAGTAAGATTGATCCAATACTATTTTATGTTTTTTTTAATGTATTTAAGAATGTTTAGAATTTAGCTTAATATTGGTAGAAAAGTAATATTATTGATGTATATTGTCTTTTCTTTTTGCATATACACGAGTTGAAACAATGTAAATGTTAGTAAAAATGGAAAAATGGAAGAACAAAAAAATGTTTTGCAATAGTCGAACCTGGGACCTTGAAATTGAGCTTGAAATTGTATGCCATTAGGCTGGGAACATTCCTTAACATTAAATTGACCGAAAAATTTACTTATTCTCTTTTCTACTAAAAATAACTAAAATTTTAAAATACTTTTGCGAGAGTCGAACTTAGGACCTTAAACTTGAGTTTGAGAATGTTTACTGCGATGCTGGGGATATCCCTTAGCATCAAATTGACAGGAACATTATTTATTCTCTTTTCTGTCAAAAAGACTAAAAACATTTTTGGCTTAGCGTTTGCAAGAGTCGAACCGGGGACCTTAAGCTTGAGTTTGAGAATATTTACCACTATGCTAGGGATATCCCTTAGCATCAAATTGACAGGAAAATTATTTATTTTCTTTTCTGTTAAAAAGACTAAAAAATGTCTTGGCTTAGCGTTTGCAAGAGTGGAACCGGGGACCTTAAGCTTGAGTTTGAGAATGTTTACCGCTATGCTGGGGATATCCCTTAGCACCAAATTGACAGGAAAATTATTTATTTTCTTTTATGTCAAAAAGACTAAAAAAATTTTTGGCTTAGCGTTTGCAAAAGTCAAACCGGGGACCTTGAGCTTGAGTTGAGAATGTTTACCGCTATGCTGGGGATATCCCTTAGCATCAAATTGACAGGAAAATTATTTATTTTCTTTTCTGTCAAAAAGACTAAAAATTTTTTTGGCTTAGCGTTTGCAAGAGTCAAACCAGGGATCTTAAGCTTGAGTTTGAGAATGTTTACCGCTATGCTGGGGATATCCCTTAGCATCAAATTGACAGGAAAATTATTTCTTTTCTTTTCTTTCAAAAAGACTAAAATTATTTTTGGTTTAGCGTTTGCAAGAGTCGAACCGGTGACTTTAAGCTTGAGTTTGAGAATGTTTGTCGCTAGGATGGGGATATCCCCTAGTATAAAATTGAGAGGAAACGTTACTTATTCCCTTTTATGTTAAAAAGACTTTTTAATTTTAGGTTTGCTGTTAAAAAAATTCTTTATTATCTTTACTGGTAAAAAATCTAAAATTTTAAGATTATTGTTAGAAAAATAAAATTTTAATTATCTCTTTAATATGAAAAAATAAAAATTAAAGCCCACTATTTGAGTATTAATTTATTATTCAATTTATTATTAAAAAATTAATTTTTAATTTAAAGTTGTAGTCCATTGTAATTATATTAGAAATACAACGCTTAGTATTTTGAAATTTATTGTGTATCATATAACGTAACAGTAATGTTTTATATTATTGTTGAAAGTTTTATGAAGATGGATGGGAGCCCGATTCCACCTAATGATGTTGACCACTCATCAAACATACAACATCTAAGTAAAGAAGAAATATGTCAAATGACATTTTCATCTGAAGATGATGCATTCAACTTCTATAACAATTATGCGCGCGGTGTTTGATTTAGTGTCCGAAAAGGTACGATTCATAGAGATAAATTAACTAGTGAAGTGTTGAATTGTCAATATGTTTGTCATTGCGAGAGTGAGTAGAGTAAGGATTGCTTGGATATGCCGAACAGATAGCGAGAGCACCGTGCATTAACAAGATGTGGTTGTAATGCAAAATTTTGTATTAGACTCAACAAATTAACTATGCAATATGTTGTTACCACATTCATTGAAGAACATAATCAAGAGTTGGTACCCATGTATGGCGTGTCATTCCTTCGGTCACACAGACACGTTGATGATGCACATAACGATATAGCTCATGCTTTGAATCGATCCGGTGTAAAAAAAATAGAGTCGTGGATTTTTTTAACTATGTGACCGGAGGTTATCAGGACGTTGGGTTCACGAGCAAAGATCTTTACAATAAAATAGATCGCGATCGATCTGAGAAAGTGGTCGATGGAGATGCCAAAGTTGCTTTAGGTTATCTTCATGGGAAGTTGGATAGCGATGTGAGGTTTTTTTTCAATACACAGTAGATGATAAGAATCAACTAAAAAAGTTATTTTGGATAGATGGGAGATCAATAGATGAATTTGAAGTATTTGGCGATGTACTGATTTTCAATGCTACTTACAAGACAAATACCTATAAATTTCCTTTGATCCTCCTGGCTGGGGCGAACAACCACTGAAACACATGTATTTTCGGAGCTGCTTTGTTAGAGAATGAGATCACCGAATCATACATCTAGGTGGCCAGCACATTTCTGAATGCGATGAGAGGTAAGAGTCCAATATCAGTTGTCATGGATGGAGATAAGTCAATGCAGGTGACAATTGCGACAGTGTTCCCTAAAGCAACGCACAGGCTATGCAGATGGCATCTTCAGAAAAATGCAAGTACAAATGTGAATATACCAAAGTTCAATATGACATTCAACTTTTATATGTCACTGAGATGTTCGATTGATGAGTTTGAGAATGTGTGGAGGGATATGGTTGTTCAGAAAGGTCTTGAGACCCACAAGTGGATCATGGATGTATACGAGAAGAGAAAACTTTGGGCAGAGGCATATTTGCGCTGACATTTCTTTGCCGGAGTGAAAAGTACTCAGCAATGTGAGGGTTTGAAAACATTTATGAACAATTTCCTTGGAACAGATCGAAAGCTAGTAGACTTCGTAAGGGACTACTATCGAGCATTGGAGCGCGTGCAAATTAATGTGACCGAGGAAGAAGTGAAGACAAACCATATGAAGCCAGTCCTCACCACTCCACTTGTAGAAATTGAGCGGCATGCATCTAATGTGTATACACGAGCAGTGTTCATGAAGATAAAAAAAACAAATTGAGTTGCAAGCGATGCTTTGGCACGATAAAGTTATCTCCCACAATACTAATTCTCGCACTTATATCATTGCTAATTACAATATTGAAGGGTTAGTACGTCATGTTTTGTTCAATAGGGTGTCATTACAGATAAATTGCGAATGTAAAAGGTTTGAGTCCACGGGTTTTCCATGTAAGCACATTATATATGTGCTTAAGTGCGAAGGACTTAAGGAGATTCCCCTAACATGCATTAACCAACAATGGACAACTGACATTAGTAAGGAGTTCCTTGATAAGAAGCTGATAGGTATCACAACAGAGGAAATTGAGACGGCCCGAAATGGTTTCATAATTTCGAAGTGCAATGAATTGGGGTTTTATGCCAAAAGCACGAGTCAGGGCTTTAAGGAACTAATTGAAGGCATTGCGATTCTAACAGCTCGTGCCAAGGAGTTGTGGATGATAGAAGTATACGGTGATGATGCTAGACCATCCCAACCAATGGATTTTGATGTTTTGGATCCTAAAAAAGCAAAGGCGAAAGGGTCCCGAACAAAGAGTCTAAATAGCAACAGACAACCTAGGAAATGCAGTCGATGCTAGTAATTTTTTTTTTAAAATTATTGTTAGCATTTTGAAACTTTATATTTTATTTGTTATATGCAAATTTTTGCAGACGTATCGGTCACCAAGTAAATAATTGTCCAAAGGTATAGCGTGATGATGGATTAGATGACATTGATGAACCATACCGTGACTTAAACAACAAGTCTACACAATCAAGTGTGCCACATTATTATGGAGATCATTATAATAATCTTAGCCATTTGCTATTTGGTTCGCAAAATGACAATGTCGGATCGAGCTCCTCATTCTATCCAACCAATTTTTAGTACTACTAACGAGGAGATTTTAATGTAGGATTTTTTATTTTGGTATTTTATATATTTTATTTAAAATGGTAATATGACTGTGCACTTATCTTTGTAAGGTAATCGTTACGTTTAACAAAAAATATGCACCATTTGTAAATTATTTATTTTTACTGAATATTTCATATATTGATTATTACGCTGATTTTACCATTATGCCCTAATTTTTTCCCAAAATGAATACCACAATGATTGTCTATATAATGGTGTCTTTGCTTTGTCATTACCACATCTTTATCTTTCCCAGGCTTCATTTTCACTCCTTTGTTTACACAGGTTATATGGTTACTTTTTGTAATAATTATGCTTTCCAATTTTATAATTGCCTTTTATTTGAATATCGTCTTTCATTCATACTAACTAAATTATTTTTCCTACTGCAGTAATTTTATTATTTTTAAAACTAATATCGAAATGTCTACATCAACTAATCAAGCTCAAAAATGCGAAGAGCCAGCACTTTACTTGAGATACGAGAACAAGAAATGTTGGTGCAATCGCAAAGCAAAAATTTTAGTTGTGAGCGATATTAAGAAGAACAGCATAGGCCGCTTATTTTATACGTGTAATACATATAAATTTTTCAAATGGTATGAACCTATTTCTGCATTTTGGTTCCGTACCGAACTCGATGTGTTGAAAAGAATAACTGACAACGACGATGACGATCTAGGAGAAGAAGCAACATCTATGATAAAAGCGAAGAAGAAGCAGAAGGAACTTGTAACCGGTGCCAATGTGAACTATTTTCTTCTAGGTGTATTTGTTACTTTTTGCATTTTCTTATTGTCAATCATGGTTGTATCAATCTCGAAGTGAGTATAATTGTTGCAATAATAGTCACTAATTTAAAAAAAATTCCATCTCATTTACTGTTATCCCAGATTTAACTATTTTATGTTCTCACAAATTAAATTAATGATTTCGAATTAAATATCATTATCCTTATGATACGTCTATGTTGCTGTTAATTTAATCTGAACGTTAGCTTTCATTTTCTCCATCTTCCCACGTTTTGCCAATGCTTGTTATATAAATTCACAAGGCTCAAGGTGCTTCATTTGTTTGGTAATAAAGGCACCTCGAGCCTTGTGAATGGTTGTGTCATACAAAACAAACCTAACGTGTAAGGGATTAAAATCATCACAAATTACGTGGGCATAATATGTAATGGTTCTGTCCTAAAGTTATTAACCAACAAAAAAAATAAACAAATGTTTAATAAAATATTTTATAGGAAATATTGAAAAATCTACATCGAATCATCACAATTTCATTTATTGTTATTATTGATTATTTATTTAGATTTATATTTAACCATTTTATATCTTTACAAATTAAATTATAGACTTAAATTACAGACATAGTTCACATGTGAGGAATAATCTTTAATTTGAACGTTTGCTTTAATTTTCTTCCTCTTCCCACGTTTTTCAATGCTTCTCAATAGCACATTTGCAGCAATCACCTGTAACCGAAATGCACAAGGCTCTGCCTTGTCATTTTGTTAGGTAATAAAAATAAAGGCACGAGCCTTGGCGACAAGTTTTCGCTTGCTTTGCATCATCTAATCTTACCCAACAATGATATTATACTATAATTTATTCATTAAGCATATTATCTACTCTAGGTATTATATGTAAACTCTTGTTTAATTAGGATGTATTTTTTGACACTTTTAATACTTCATTTTTTATAAGAACAGCTATGTTTGACATTTTCAAAAGAATTTTGAGATAAGTTAGTGTTGTTGAATGACTCAGTCGTTGGCTATGCCTTTGACGAGAAATAGATCAAAGTATTGGTATTTAATCATCAAAATATTTTAGATTTGTTTTGTTGTCAGCAAATGAAACTTTTATTGTGTGCAAAGTTAAGAGGAGGATCGAACTTACTTTAAAATTTATTATATATAGTTTTGCTCAATGTAGATAGACTCAATGTATATAGTCTCCATGTTATATGAAAACACGATTTTGAATTGATCAAGTACGCTTGTGTCTCAACAAATTTTTGCTCAATGTAGGTAGACTTAAATCCTTTACCTTCCCACGTTTTTCAATGCTTCTCAATAGTACCTTTGCAGCAATCACCTGTCATAGAAATACACAAGGCTCGAGATGCCTTGTCATTTTGTTAGGTAATAAAGGCACCTAGAGCCTTGTGAATGGATATAACATGTACAACAGAGAAGATTGATAAGAATCTTCACAGATGACGCGGACATACCTAAAATGTAATGGTTTTGTCCAAAAGTTTTTAACCAACAAAATCTATAAAAAAAATGTTGTTCACTGCTGAAAAGTTGATTTGTATTTTCAATTGATGTGCGTAACATTAATTGATGACAAATAAAGATGATGGACTTGAGGTGAGGGAACAGTTGGTGTTTGTAAAAAGTATAGACAATTAATGTTGGTGGGAATGCAGCATTAATTGTTTGTGAACTTAGTAAAGCATTAATAAGTCAGGTAGGTGTCTTCATTGCAATTACTTCACAAACTTTGCTTACCAACCAATTTTCCAGAAGTTAATTCTATCTCAGAAGAACAAAAAATGACTAAGAGGCGGGGTCATAAAAGAAGCTTGTCTGAATCACCTTGTGGAAGCTCAAAGAAATGCAAGGTTTGAATTATTTTACATATACGATGTTTATATTCATTTTTAATTTTATTGAAAATTAATCAGGACAATGTGCAAATGTATTTATTATATTAAAATGGATATGTGTAGGGTATGAAAAACGAATTCGTGATGAGAAAAGAATTTGAAAATCTCAAACAACAGATTAATGAGGCAACAACAGTTATGAATGAGTTCATACAAACCCAAAAAACTCAATGTAGAGACAGCGTAAATGGGGTCATTCGTGATGCCAAAGGAAAAAATGTTTTGGGTAAAGATTCGATATCCATCACCTCCCCCACTAAACAAGAATCGAAGTGGTCCGATGCATATTATTCGGCTGACGAAAAACGTGGAAAAATAGTCACAAATGTGTCTTTCATTTGAGGTTAAAGGGAAAACCATTTTCCATGCAAATGCGATTGAGATAAGTAGTGACATGAATACTACAGTACCTTTGCAACACTTGGATAATGTTTCATATGCAGATAGTCTAAGAATGGAAAAAGATAAATAATTTTTATTTAAATTCTTATTTTCACTAGAGAAGGACCATAGGCAAGTTTCATTATGACTGATTATATTTTTTTTAATGTAGTTATTTATTTACTCATATAAATTAAGTTTGCCTAATTTTTTTACATTAATATTATAGGGAGGTATTGGTTAGCATGAATTATAAATTTCTTACAAGATTTGAGATGCGACAACTAATGCCGAACAAGGACATATCCTCAACCGTAAAAATTTTATCATTCATTTCGTTATGTCAATTGTTACATCTTACTTTAAACTTATTACATTAAACTTATCTATATACATATCATTTCTATAGATCATTGATTGCTATGTAGCTCAACTTGGAAATAATGATAAACATGACGATACAAAACTGCCCAAATGGTATCTTCTATCTCTATTCACGGTATGTATACGAATAGATAAAACAACCCTTAATTTGTTCTTATCATTTTGTAATATTTAGAAATGTGTATAATTAATATGGATTTTTTATGATTACACTGAATGGTCCCCACCCCCAATTGAAAAGGTATTAAATCTTAAGAAAATATTACATTTGTAATCTCTAAGGAATTAACGTCACTACTGCTGAATGGTCCCCACCCCCAATAGGTACTATGAAGTCAACACAGATGGTTCATTTAAAAATATCCATGCATGTTAAGTCCTTGGGAGTATTAAATCGTCAAAGCATGTTACATTTGTAATTTTCAAATATTCTGTAATGGCAGCGGCAGATTATTCACCAAGTTGAGGATAAGCCTATTCGAGTTTCTAAGTGTATTGTATCGTTTTGGGGAGAACATAAATTTATTGGTTTATAAAAAAATTGCGAACATGTAGCTTATTCTTCAAATTTTAATTTTTTTAATAAATTGTTTCATAAACTATTAGCTCATTTTATACACTTGCTTTGATTAGTTAAATACTTATAATATAGTAATACTGTTTATTTTTACAGATTTTTTTATCAATGAATTACAAAAACATACATTGGTATCTGTGTGTAATTGAATTCATAAAAAATGAGGTCAACATATGCGATACTGCTCCACATCGCGATACAAAGGACCCCATAATCGATCAAGTGTCAAAATTGGTACAAATAATTTTAATGTTTATCATTTTTCATATATAGTATCAAATGCGATTTTAGTTAAATTAATATTTATATTTTGTAGCTGAAATACTTGGATGAGTTATTTCAATATGAAGAACCCGAAACATACCGGGCAATGCAAAAAATTTCATCGATGCCACTGTATCATCCCTCGTAGACACCTATTCAAGAGGGTGATCACAATTGTGGTTTATATGTATGTCTGATGATGAAAGAATACAAGTCCATGGCAGCTTTCAAGATTACAGATTCTGATGAAAAACGCAAGCAATTTGTGTTTGACTTATGGAGACGCTGGGGAAACACATTCAATCTTGTCTATATTTGGCAGTGAGCATGTGCTATTTGTAGTTAAAACTTATTGGAATTTTTGCAGGTTGCGGTATGTACCTTCGATGCTTCTAGTTAACTTTATTTTTATTTTTATTGTTAAACTTTGGTTTAGTATTGAGGGGTGTGGTATACTTTCTTATTTTTATAAGAAAGTGATTTCCTACAAAGATGAAAGTCGCAACAATATACTTCTTTGAATTCTATATACCCAGTTATTTCTAATTCCTATCCAATAATCTTTCAACCTTTTACCTCATCATCATCTAATACGCCCCAAACAAACAACAACCACAAAGATTTATCTTTTTTACAACTTTTTATTATTGTCCTTCTTTTAAAAATTAACTAAAATAAGAACTTTAAAAGAGATTAAATTAGCATCATACTTGTTGGCTAGCAAAACCAATACTATTAAAAGTCTGAAGAAATATAAATTACCATAACCAAAATTTGATAAACAATCGACCATGAGTATAATGCCTCTATAAGGACATAAAAACGAAAGAAAAAAGGAAAACAGAAAAGATAGAAAAATTGAATAAATGGCAAAAAAAAAAATACAACTATTTACTGATTAACGAGCTCGAAAGCGAAACATGTCAAGAAACACAAACGCAAAGGCCTAAATCATGAACCTTAAAAAACCATTGTATACATCAGGAAAGAAAAAGTGTAGGCTACATTAATTTCAACACAGAATACACATTTTTCCTGTCAATAAGACAAACATCCCAGGTTAGAAAATGATCTTCATATAAAGAAGAATTAGGGGTCTGAAGTTTCAAAACATTATTGGTATATCAAGTCCATCAACAATATAAAAGTATCAGCCTTAGCAGATAAACATGCATAGCTCAGTGAATGGCAGCAAGCTACATCAGTAAAAATGATATCCTTCAAGGAAGATAAGTGACTGATTTTAAATGGATAATGAGTGACTTGTGAACCAAATAAATATTTAAACCATATACTATCTTCTTCCATATTGAAGATGAGGGCTTGGTTTGATTTATTGAAGATGAGGGGCAATGTTTCATAAGTAAAACCAAAACATTAAGACATACCGTGTCTTTTGCTTCAGGTTCAACAAATTCTCTTTTTTGGTCTGCTCGGCAATGGTTTCCTGCACACAAATGAATAGAGTCTCAAAAATTCTATATAGCAAGAAAGAGAAAAGATCGGAGAACAGCTAATGAAATGAGGAATATACCTCTCATCATCCATTTCTACATCAGAATCAGGATCTGATCTTTTATCTTTTTTCTCCTGATCTTCATCTGCCTGGATGTGAACCATTTTAACAAAAATTAACAAATGTAAGCATTTATACAACAAAATCATACTGAAAACCAAGTCAATGATAAGGAGATATATGCAGCAGTCCATGCAAACTCAAGGAGAAAAAAAAGTGAATAAAGCATAACAATCACGACTACTGCATTAATGTTATACCCCAATTCTTGCAAGTGCATTTGCTTTAAGCAAATAGGAAGCGACAACAATAAGAAAAAATGCCCGATGTTAGTAATACTGATATTCTTTGCCATGAAAAAACTATACCTTCCACCCATGACTCACTAAAACCAAAACAAATTGTTTAATCTAACTACTAAAAAAGCCACTAAATGACTGGAGCCATGAAATATTGTAAAAAAGAAACTTGTCAGTGCTTACACAATAGGAAAGTGACCATGAATCATAAACTGAACATAGCTTTGGGAACCAAAGTTAGAGGAAAAGCAGAAACAAGTGCATGGCATGCACCCCAGGATACAAAACACAAAGAGAAGGCAGAAACAAGATCATGGAAAGTGCAATTTTTGGTCCAGTTTGATCCCAATTTTGAAATAGCACTACAACATGTCTATGCAAGTCTCTGGTTTAATGGTTTCTAGTGCTGGAAGAATCATTTCACAGACACACTAAGGAACAAAACAACCTTGTGATTAAGCATAGCATCAATGAGCAGGCCGTATTATCTCAAAATCAAAAACTCAATTGAAGCAATTCCCTACGAACTCGTTTAATTATAATTCAAATAAAATGAAGGACAAGGCCGAAAAGAAAGAAAACAATATTGACTTTTGTTACCTAGTCTTGAAGTTCCATTCAAGAATATATCAAACGCACTAGAGACAGAAAAGAAAGAAATCATTTTACCTTTTGTCAATGTCACCTAGTCTTACATCAAGATATATAAGCTGTACTCCACCCACATAGTTTAGTAAAGCATATTAACACTGCATAGTAGCCTCAAGCAAATGATAGCTATTTAGTTCCAATTCCATTAATTTAGATAATGCAAGTTATAAGCAATAAACACACATCAATTAACTTTGAAATTTTTATGAGCTCAGTTAACTTCTATCTCTTTGAATCATGGTCCAAAGTTCCTAAACTCATACATCAGTTACTAAAATGACATATATAAATTTATCTATACGCAAGCTATCTGTAACAAAATAAGTCAATGCTAATATATAAAAAGTCTCTCTCAGGCATTGCCTCCAACATGTAATGGGTAGGTACAAAAACATATTTTTTATATAGTAAACTCCTAATAGATTCTATTTTACTTCCTATAAAACTACAATAAAATCAAATAAACACAAAATTTACACAAAATCAAAGTGAAAGATCAATTGCATGTTCAACTACATAATGTTACTACATACCTCTATGTTGAAGAGAGTGAATAAGGAACGAACACAATACAACCCTTGGTGAAGATGATGAAAAAGAATTACTGTTGACTTTTCTTCAAGAAAAGAGAAAGGAAAAAATATGAAAAAAAAATTGAAAAAAATAGTAAGTGTATTTCTATAGGCTTATAAACTCTGTGAACTAGTCATCAATTTTTAGATGAAAAAGACTTAAAAATTAATTAAACGCATCCGCGAGACTGCGAAGAATTACGGAACACACACGGCTGTTTTGGTCTAAAACCGTCGTTAAGTGTGTGCGCCAGCGTGTAGAAACGCCGCTTATTACTTGAATTTGAAATCGTTATAGGCGGCGGTGCGTATATACGCCGTCTTTAAACTGCCGTTTTTTCCTAGTTCTTTTGTAGTGCTTCAACAATCTCCGATGGGAAAAATGTAAATGAGGATTTTTTTTTTTTAGAGGAGATGGAGAGTTCTAGTGGTGGTCAAAATGAGAGAAGAGAGAAAGATGTATTGCTTTGGAACAGAGTAAGGCGTTGGATAGCTGAGAAAGTGGCTTTGGAATTCAGGAAATGCAATAGATTTTTTCAATGCATAAGGGTATTATGGTAATTAAAGCTGCAAACGGACATTATAGTAATTTAAAACTATGTAAGGCGAAATTAGTAAAAACTGAATCTTCTGTCATGCTTACGTGACAGAACCGCATGGTACAAGCTGACTTGGCTTATGCTCATGAAATAATAACTTCACTTGTGGTTGTGACAGATTTGCCACATGCCTCATGGAAGACGAACCCCTCTTGAATCTATAACGCCTGATGCAAAAATGCATATTTTCCAAGCTTATTTTGATTTGTTACATATATCACTGATTTTGACTATTTCATATATTTTCTAAGATTTAGAAGTTCATTTCTATTTAGTAAATATTAAATAGAAACTCATGGGGGAAATTGTTTTTATCTCGTTAATTTAGTATACGTTTTAAACAAAAAAAAAATTAAATAAAAAAGATATTAAAGTCACACGTGGAAAATATTTTGGATAAACAAAAGAAAAAAATAGTACACGGACAATGTAGTCATTTCGTAAATTTTATATTTCACTTTGTGCCCATTTAGGTCATTTTATATTGATATACTATTTTTTTATTCATGTATAATTTAGTCAATTTTGTACATGTATAGTGAGGTCATATCAAGGCTAAATTAGTATTTTTACTCAATATTATGACCCCATTTATAATAATTAGTTGACATTTGTCAATCAATTAAAGGACTTTTAGTTTATGTGGCTGTGGTAGATTTTTCACAGCCTCACGGAAGAAGAACCCCTATTTATATGCTCTTGGAAGTTTCAGATTTAGAAGAGATTAAGACTTGAATCTTCATTCCACTTTTGGATATATATAAATAGAGAATCTAGCTAGTTGGTCAATATGGAAATTATATTAGAAAACACTCTTTGTTTTTGTTTTATTTTTATTTATTTTTTGTTTTTCTTTCCCGATATCTAACCATGACGACCCTTAACCCTGAAGAGAAAAAGTTATCCCTGAGAGTTTTGATAGACCCTAAAAGAAACAAGGTACTATTCGCTGAAGCAGATAGTGATTTCATTGATGTTTTGTTCAGCTTCATGACATTGCCCCTAGGAACTACAGTTAGACACTTGGATAAGCATTTTGGTTCAGAGAAAGAGGCAATTGGAAGCTTAAACACCTTGTAAGATGGTCTCAGAAAACTAAGCAGTTTGTGTTTTTGGACAGAGGAGGCCAAGTTGATGCTTCTAAATCCCAGAAATTCGCCAGAAACTGAATGTAGGTAGCTGAAACTGAACATAGATGATTCTGAACCCACAAAGTACTTTGTATGCGAAGATTGGGAATGTATCAGAAAGAGTTCTAATTCTGTCCTTGTAAGCACATATAATGTCACAAGATGCCATTGTGGAAAGTTTATGAAAAGAAAGATAGGCTTGGATACATTCAATACACAAGTAGCTTCTAGCAAGGAAGGAGTTTTTACTACTGAGAGGGTATCTTGCATTATCAGTGATGATCTTTAGGTAACGACTAATTTGGCTGGCTCAAGTATTGAATTGCTTAATAGTCTTGGGATTAAGGATATGGCTGCGCTACAGGAGAAGACTTGCATCCTTGGTTTAAATGAGGTAATATATATATATATATACACACAACATCGAAAGATTTTTAATTCTACTCATCAAGTTTCTAACAGTTGAATTTTTTGCACATTCCCTCTATTGATCAGATTATTAATTTGCTCAAGTGTTCAATAATTTCTGAGACCCCTTTGTCAGACGTGGTTCTTTACAATAAGCCGCAAAGGTCGGAAACCTTTTGTTCAGTTCTGTCTCAAACGATCACCAAAATTCAACAGCCAACTCTAGGAAGATGGTTCTAAAAGCTATGGTACACAAATCAACCAAGAAGGTATTATTTACTCAAGCAGAAGAAGATTTCATTGATTTCCTATTCGGCTTGCTGACTATCCCGTTGGGTAGTGTGGTTTCTCTTTTATGTGGTGATACAAATCTTAAGAACGTTGGTAATCCGTACTAGAGCATTTCATGCTCGAACACTGACAAATATTTGAAGGCACAAGATGTGAGGACTGTTGAAAGGATCGTGCATATAGATACGTTGGGAACACAACACTATTTTTACGTGGTTCAGCATAGCCTACGTTCACAAAACATTATTCTTTATTACTCATAGAAATTACTACAATAATGACTCTAATATACCTACCTAGAGGTATATGTGCTCTAACTTTAACTAATCTAATATGGTACACCCACCTTGTGGCGTGTGACAACTAAAATCAACCTAGGTAACCCTATTTATAAATAAAAATTGCTAATCCTTTTAGGAATAGGATTCCTATACTTTATACTAAAACTTATTTAATAGAATCCTAATCACTAATAGAATCATAATCAAGTTTAATTACTAACATCCCCCCTTAAACTTGATGTGACTTTTTAGCAACCACGAACCACCACGATGTGATCCACCGCCATCTTCTCCAATGGTTTCTTCTTTCGCCAACGACAATTTGGTCAAGGAAGGCATGCAGCAGCGGTACCATCATCTGTTTCTCTTTCCAGCAAATCTAATTGTCTGCAGATCATGGTTTCAAGCTCCAATGGGTTGTCAAGCCACCAAAAAACTATAGTTGCTTCTTCATTAACGAAACGACTTCGTCTTTGGCCTCGTTTTAAGCAGCGGCATATTTCTCTTTGCCGTTGCAATTCTTCCGTTTTTTATTTTTTATTTTTTCCTTCTTTTTTTTTTGTCTTTTTTGTTTTTTCATTTTTTTCTTTTTTTGTTGATTTTTGTTTTTTTTTTTTGGTTGTGTTCTCTCTTAACTTGCAACTTTTTCTTCGCCAATCGTCTCTGTCTCTTTCTTCAATAGTGGTGCTCGTTGATTTTCTTCTAGACAACCGTAGTTGTCTATCTTCTTCAGGCGCACTTGGGGACACCATCTCTTTCATGGCGCAACAACAATGACGCGTAGCCATCCCTTCTCTGTTGGCCATGTTGTTATCTTCTGAACTTAGAGTTGCTATTGGAACTCCATTGCTCCGGCGCGGCAATAAGCACATCATAATGAAGTCTAATATACTCTGAATTAATGTGAACCTATTAATGCCGGCATTTAATTTGTAGTTAACGTTCAGTGGTTTGAAGATGACCAAAAATAATGCTAGCTTCATGAGAATCGCAACAGACGAGAATAATTGAATTGGACCCTGGTTACCAAAATTGGGAACTTGTGGAACCTTATTAATATGCTCCCGGAAATCTCAGATTTCGATAAGATTAAAACTTGGATCCTCATTCACTTTTATTTATATAAATAGAAAATCTATTTGTTCAACTTTCTATATATTGGTGATCTCTTCTTGTTTTCATTCTTTTCTAGAAATCTTACCGTGACAACCCCTAACCCTGAAGAGAAACAATTACCCTTGAGAGTTTTGATAGACCGTGAAAGAAACAAAGTAGTATTCGCCAAAGTAGATAGTGATTTCATTGATGTTTTGTTCAGCTTCATGACATTGCCCTTAGGAACTATAGTTAGACTCATGGATAAGCATTTTGGTCCAAAGAAAGAGGCAATGGGAAGCTTGAACACCTTGTACGATGGTCTCAGAAAAATATGCAGTATATATTTTATGCAGTACATGTTTTTGGACAGAGGAGGCCAAGCTGATGCTTGTAAATCCCAGGAAATCGTCAGAAACTGAATGTCAGAAGCTGAAACTGAATATTGATGATTCTGAGCCCACAAAGTACTTCACATGCAAATATTGCTCCAAACGAAATTATGGAGATGTAACCACATATAAATTCACAAGTTGCAGTTATGGAAGGTTAATGTGCAGAGAGATATTCTTGAGTACTTACAATGTTCAAACAGGTTTTAGCGAGGACGGAGTTTTTACCCCTGAGTCGGCATCTTTTATCATTCGAGATGATCTGCAGGTAACGCCTAATGATCTAGTGGACTCCAGTTTGCAATTGCTTAATAGTCTTGGGATAAACAATATGTCTGTGCTCGAGGAGAAGATTTGTACTCTCGGGTTAAAGGAGGTAATTTTATATATCATAAACATCAATGAAAGATTTTTCTACTCAACAAGTTTATAACAATAAAAATGGCTCTAGTTTAATTATTTTGCATATTCCTTATGTTTATTAGATTAGGCAATTGCTCAAGTGCTCTATATTTTCCAAGACTCCATTGTCAGACGTGATTCTTGGCAATAAGCCACTGAAATTGGTAACATTGTGTTCGGCTATTTCTCATCAAACGACTAAAGACACAACGGCCAACTCCAAGAAGGTGGTTGTTAAAGTTATGGTACACAAATCAACCAAGAAGGTGCTTTTTGCTCAAGCAAATGAATATTTCAGCGACTTCCTCTTCAGCTTGCTGACTATCCCATTGGGTAGTGTGATTTCCCTTTTATCTGCTATGTTGGGTATTGGCGCAGCGGATTGGTCGGGGACAAGCAGTATCACGCAGTTAAATATGAATGAGAACAGAAAAAGTTGAGACACAAATTTTAAGTGGAAAACCCTCAAACAAATCAAGTGAAAAATCACGGGCAAGTAATGGAGAATTTCACTATGATGTGGAGTATTTTACAATAACCTTCTCTCTAATATAAGGAGAGACAATATCACTCTCTCAAATAATAGAAGAAACTAACTCTCACTCACAAATATAGAACAACAAAAGAGGAAGAGAAAATACTCAAGAGAAAGTTTATTTTTTTTTTCTCTGATTTGGAATGTTTGGTGATGCAAAAACCAGAAGAATGAACCATATATTTATAGGCTCATTCTTCTGCAAAGCCAACGTGCAAAGTCTTCCTTGCGCAGTGTGGAGCCAATTTTCAATTGCATGTGCCTAACTTTGCAGCCAAAGTTTGCTGCACAAACTTTTCCTTCATTTTTCCATTGCTTTTGTCTTATTTTATTTCTTCTTTGTTGTCCCTTTTTGACCATTCCATAAAGCTCCAATGTGAGCTTTATAACTTTGCAGCAGAAGTTTTTCTTCCTTTTCCATTGTTTTTGTCTTCTTTTGACTTTCACCAATCTTTTACAGCTCACATTCTCCCACTTAAAACTTTGGTGACACTTCAAATCTCTCCATACTTGCCAATTCCATGTTGCTTATGTCTTTGCTAGGCCAAAAGAGGATCTATTCCAAATAAACTTGTCAACGTTGATTGGTTTTGTCATGACATCTGCTAGGTTCTCATTGGTGTGAATCTTTTGTATATCCACACTTCATTCCTCCAATACTTCTCGAACAAAGTAATATTGAACACCTATGTGTTTCGTCCTAGAATGAAATGCTGGATTCCTTGCAATGTGTAAGGTACTCTAACTGTCACAATATAAAGGAATTTTCTCTTGTTTGTGCCCGAGTTCCTCCGTTAACCATTTAATCCAGATTGCTTCTTTACAGGCTTGTGTAGCCGCCATGTATTCAGCCTCTGTTGTCGATAGGGCTACAACAGTCTGTAATTTAGATATCCAGCTTACCATGCTGCCTGCAACTATAAACACATAACCTGTAGTGGACTTCCATTTATCGGCATCACCTACAAAATCCGAATCAACAAAACCCTTGACAATAAATTCTGATCCTCCAAAACATAATGCAACATCCGAGGTCCCTTTGATGTATCTTAGGATCCTTTTAATAGCATTCCAATGCTCTCTACCAGGATTCGCCATGAACCGACTGACCGCACCAACTGCTTCAGCAATATTTGGTCTCATGCATATCATAGCGAACATGAGACTTCCCACTGCTGATGCATACGGTACTTGAGACATTTATATCCTCTCCGCTTCAGTGCTAGGGCACATACTTGAGGATAATTTGTAATTGATAGGAAGCGGGGTCGAGATTTTCTTACAATCTTGCATATTGAAGCGCCGCAAGATTTTCTTCAAGTAATTATTCTGGGAAATCCATACTTTCTTGCCTTTTCTGTCTCGGTGAATTTGCATTCCTAAAATCTTGTTTGCTGGTCCCAAATCCTTCATATCAAACTCCCCAGCCAACTGTGCCTTAAGTTCTTGGACCCGATCTTTGCTGGGACCTGCTACCAGCATGTCGTCCACGTACAACAGAAGAATGATAAAATCATCATCGTCAAACCTCTTGTAGTATGTACAATGGTCTGAATTGAGTCTGTTGTACCCGAGGCTAATCATGAAGGAATCAAATCTCTTGTACCAACACCTTGGCGCTTGCTTTAAACTGTACAGAGATTTGGTCATCTTGCAATCCAAGTTTTTTTTTCTTTCTCAACAAAACCTTCTAGTTGAAACATGTAAATCTCTTCTTCAAGCTCACCATGAAAAAAAGCCGTCTTTATATGTAACTATTCTAGATGTAAGTCTAACACAGCACACATGGCCAAGACTACTCTGATAGTTGTAAGTCTTACCACAGGAGAAAATATCTCGTTGAAGTCAATTCCTTCCTTCTGAGCATATCCTTTCACCACCAGTCTTGCACGATATCGCTCCACTTGGTCATTACCATCTCGCTTGATCTTGTAGACCCATTTGTTACCAATGACTTTCCGTCCAAGTGGTAGTGGAACAAACTCCCACATATTGTTCCTCTGGAGAACTTCAATTTATTCCTGCATTGCTGTCATCCACAGAGCAACATTGGGGCTTTTTATAGCCTCATGAAAGGTAGATGGCTCTCCATCATCCGTTAGAAGACAATATGCAGCATTGCTCACCATGACAAAATCTGAATGCCAAGTTGGTCTTGTTGTCTGACGCAATGAACATCGGACTTCTGTAACCTCAGCATCATCTGGTTCTTGCTCCTCGTGCTTCGGTGCAGCTTCAGAAGAAACATCTCCTTGTTCTGACTTATCTTCAATTTGTATTGTAGTAGTCTCCTTTGATGTGTTGCTGTCGTCTTCACTTTGCAGAAGATAGTCTCCTGGAATAATCATCAATAAATGATGCAAAGTATTTGGCTCCTCCTAGGGACAAAACCGGTGATTCCCAAATGTCTGAATGGATCAAGTCTAGAATATGTTTGCTTCTGGCAGTAGATCTCTCAAATTTCAATCTATGTTGCTTACTAGTAACACAATGCTCACAGAAAGGTAAGTTTACCGTCTTAAGCCCAGGTAGGAGATTTCGTTCAGCGAGAATCTTCAAGACTGGTTATCATGTAGCCCAATCTGCGATGCCACATTATAGTTGATTCTTCTTGACCGGCTGATGCAACTGATACATCTGCATCCTGTAACGTATCTCCCAAAAGCATGTATAGATTTACCATGATCTTTTCTGCCTTGATCACCACAAGCGCTCCTTTGATGACCTTCATGATCCCATCCTCGTTATGGGTCTTGCAGGCAAGGTCATCCAATTGTCCAATGGACAATAGGTTCTTCTTCAAGCCCTTCATGTGTCGTACCCCTTGAATGGTGCGAATGGTACCATCATACATTTTAATTTTGACGGTACCGATACCAGCAATCTCTAAGGCATGATTATTACTCATGTACACAGATCTTCCAGAGACAGGTTCATAGGTGTGGAACCATTCTCTATGAGAGGTCATATGCCATGTTGCTCCCGAATCCATAATCCAAACATTAGTGAGTTGTCTTCTGCCTTCTGATATAGTTGCTATTTCGCTGTATAAAACATCTCCATCATCTGGTACAGTTGCCACACATCCCTGAGAATTTGTCACCTCGGGATTCTTTTTGTTGCTCCGACAATCCTTCTTGAAGTGCCATTTCTTGCCACAGTTGTAGCATTTGATATTCTTTCTACTCCTTGACATAATCTACCATGATTGTTGCTCCCACTCAAGCCATGTTCCATTGATCTGCCTCTCACCATTGATAACGCCTCTGCTTGTTGTGAACTTTCGATTTTGTCTTCCTTACTTTTGCGCCTAGATTCATCTTCCAGAACAGCGGTTGCAACATCATCAAAAATAACAGAATCTGAAAGAACATTGTTACTGTAACTAATGATGAGTTGATCATACAAATCAGGTATACTTTGAAGTAGAATTTCCGCACGTTCAAGCTCCGCTATTTTATGCCCAATTGCAGTCAATTGAGAGAATAGCGTATTTAAGGTATTGATATGATATGTCACCGATGTGTACTCACTCATCCGAAGTGTGTAAAGTCTCCTCTTCAAGATAATCTTGTTGTGAAGTGACTTGACCTCATATAGTTTGGTCAGCGCATCTCAAATTTCTTTTGCTGACTTCTTTTCCTCAACGCTTGACAATACCGAATCTGCCAATGCCAGGTGCAGATTAGCCATAGCGTTGTCATCCATCTCTTTCCACTTGTCGTCCATCACCTCCGCTGGTCTGTCTCCAATTGCTGCCAAGCAATTCTCCTTTCTCAAGATTGCATTCATCTTCAATTTTCATAAGGAAAAATTTCTTCCGTTGAACTTCTCGATTTCAAATTTTGTTGCCATAGAATTAATGATGATCTGCTTTGTAACTTGAACCGCCTCCCACTATTTCACTGTGAATAGTACCTTGTACGTGAATAGTACCAAAATAGTATACGACGATCTACTTCATAACTTGAACCGGTTCCCATTATTTCACTGTGAATAGTACTATTTACATGAATAGTACCAAAACCGTATACGGGAATAGTAACTTTGAACAGTAACCCGTATGTATACTAGTGACCCATAACCAGTGGCTCTGATACCACTGGTTGGGTATCGGCGCAGCAAAATGGTCGGGGACAAACAGTATCACGCAGTTAAAATATGAATGAGAACAGAGAAAGTTGAGACACAAATTTTACGTGGAAAACTCTCAAACAAATCAAGGTAAAAACCACGGGCAAGTAATGGAGGATTTCACTATGATGTGGAGTATTTTACAATAATCTTCTCTCTAATATAATGAGAGAGCAATATCACTCTTCTCACTCACAAATATAGAACAACAAAAGAGGAAGAAAAAATACTCAGGAGAAAGTTTATTTTTTTTTTCTCTGATTTGGATTGTTTGGTGATGCAAAAACCAAAAGAATGAACCACATATTTATAGGCTCATTCTTTTGCAAAGCGAACATGCAAAGTCTTCTTTGCGTAGTGTGAAGCTAATTTTCAATTGCATGCACCTAACTTTGTAGCCAAAGTTTGCTGCACAAACTTTTCCTTCCTTTTTCCATTACTTTTGTCTTATTTTATTTCTTTTTTGTTCCTTTTTGACCATGCCATAATGCTCCAATGTGAGCTTTACAACTTTGCAGCAAAAGTTTTTCTTCATTTTCCATTGCTTTTGTCTTCTTTTGACTTTCACCAAACTTTTACAACTCACATGCTAATACTTCTCTGGGGAGTATCGATAATTTGTATAAGAGTATTTTATCCTTGAACACTGATGGATATTTCAAATCACAATTCGTGAGTAGCATGGTACTCAACCCTAAGCTTCCTTCAAAATATCTCTGCAAGAATCAGATATTCGCTCTTAGTGAAGAACACATTGATTCGATGGCCCTTAAAGATCCCAAGGAGCAAGGAGGGTTTGTTCGGGGGCCAGGAATCTCTGTGGTTATAGATGATTTGAAGGTAACTCCAATGTCTTCCATCTCCATCATTTCTTTCCTTAACAGGTTAGGGATTCTTTTCTGTGATGTCAAGGACGTGACGCTCAACACCGGGACAAAAGAGGTAATTAGCTGTTAGTCACCAACATTTTGAACAAATATTTTCTTTGTTAATGCTTTTTTTATTCTCTTTACCAATAGTTTCGTGGGCCACTTTTGTTGTTGCAGGCTTTATGCATTCTGAGGGCATCTTTAAGCACATCTTCAGCTTTGACCAATGGCCTCAACCTAATCATGTCAGATCAGAAACAGCCGAAGCAAGAAAAGTGATCACTAGGGCCTTCAAAATTTATCTATTTGTTACTTGTGCTTGTAAGATGACTTCAGAATGAATTATTAGTGTAATCACAAGTTTATGTCAATGGTGCCTTATTATATCTGTTTCGGCATCAGCACAAAATGTTTGTGGTTCAGTAATTATAGCACCGTGCTGTCATGTTCCAATAATAAGGGACATTCTCACTATGGCATGTGAAAACACGTGCTGGTGTGGGTTATACGGCTTTAGTCTGTCACCGTCCCAAATGTTTTGTAGAATTTTTAATAATAAGGAAGTAACAAGAAGTATACGAAAAAAAAAACAGGCTCTTCCAAAACAGATTCTTAACTGAGGAGCAGATTTTTGATTTGATCAAATATGATATCAGAATAAATTGTATAGTAGACAGAAAGTATAGAAACAATAATTTGGAGTGAAAAACACGATACTCCTATGTTTTTAAAAGGGAGAAATGCATGAATAGTCCCCATTATTTCCAAAAGATTCATTTTAGTCCCTATTGTTTTAAAATGTTCAAAAATGTCCCCAATGTTTCCCAAAAAACTCAAACTGGTCCTCACCGTCAAAACAACTGTTAAGTCTGACGGAAAAGTAGTCACATGCGTGTCATATGACCAGACTTTGAAGGGCATATTCGTCAATTTATAATAATGTTCAATAATATCCCCAATTTATAAGTCAAAATTAATTTTAGTCCCCAATGTTTAGAAATGATTCGTTTTAGTCCCCAATGTTTGAAAAATGTTAATTTTAGTCCCCATGTTTCGAAAAGATTCGTTTAGTCCTCAATATTTCGAAAAGGTTCATTTTAGTCCACTCGAATTTGGTACAAGATTATTTTGGTCCCTATAACACTATGTATTGTGGGACACTCATATGTACAGAAGATAGATATGCTAATCTTTTTCTTTCCCTTTCACTTTCCTTCTTTCCAGTGAAAAACATTTATTTCATTCTCCTTCGGAATAAATCCGAACTTCTTTACTGCTCTTTTTTTTTTTAAAAAAAAAAACTTATTTATTGCTATTTATTTTAAAAAACTTATGCCTAATATTCATCGTTAACTTGTTAAAAAATTCTTTATATTGCTCTTGTAGGGATTAAGCCCAAAGATATGATTTTAGCCCCTGTTTCATATTACTGCAGTAAATACAAATTCAATCACTAACATCAATATTTCTGTTGTAAATATAAATTGAGGCAAGTCTCCAATTAACTTGTAATTAACTAGTAACAAAAAAAAGTTCCATAAATTGTGAAAATCAATTCAATCATTGCATTATATAAGCCATCACCCATCGATATAGTCATATATAATACAAGCCAATGCCACACTCATGTCATACACAAAAAACAACAATCAACTTATCATCAATGAAGAGGGCCAATGTTGTCAAAAACTGATCCTAAAGTCAATATCATAGCCAGAAACTTGCGATGTCAAGTCAATATCAATGCCAAAAACTACAATGTCAAGCTAATATCAATGCCAAAAACTGCAAATTACAAGCCAATATCAACAGAAAAATTGCAATCAACTTCTCATTAATGAACGTTTGAAGAGTTGTGAAAAACTGATCCTAAAGTTATCACTTTGAGCACTTAGGACTGGTTCATGATCAGTTGAAAATGAAGCATTTGGTACTTGTTTAGGACCATTTGGATTTTGTGCATCTTCATTTGGAGGACCACCAGTTTGAACATTGACAACCTAAAACAAGAAATTGTTAATATAAACATTTGAAAAACAATATTTAATGTCAACATAAAAGAGGGAAAATGGATTACCTTTTCACCAAGCCTTCTTGGTGGCCTAAAGTTAATGTGTGGTTTACCATTCCTTGGCTGCAAGCTTTCTTTCCTTTGCAATGCCCCATCTCCGTATTGCATATTATCATCCCTTGACTGCTACTTCCCCTTCCTATGTCATGCACCCCTGAACATTTGTTGCTACCCAAAAATCTACTTCTCATGTCTTGAACATTTTCCTCCCTTTGATTATCCCTATTTTGTGAATCTCTCTACTTCCATGCATAATTCCCTTACCCCTAGTATTTCTTCCTTTGCTCAGAACTTCTCCTCTGCCTATAGATACACCCCTGCCTTGACTAGCCCCCATGATTTGGCTATTTCTAATCCCCTGAACTTCATCTCCACTTTGACTTTTTCCCATGCCAACACCACTGCCCTCACATCCCATACCAACACCACTACCCTGACTGATATTTTGGTCCTCACACCTCTGTTCGCTCCCATTGCCATTACCAATATCACTGCCCTCACCTACCTTCATTATATTAAAAGAGTTTAAATTCACAAAACAAAAAATAAAGTAATAGTTAAATTGTTTAATGCAACAAACAAAAAAATTAATCTTACTTCTTTTGGCAGTGGACAGGTTCTTGTATTATGCCCCCTTTGCCAACATCTTTTACAATGGTTAACTCTTTTTGTTGGTCTATATTGTGTAGAATCTTGAGGTTGCTCAATCAATGGGTCCCTTCTTCTTACTTTTTTGGGTCTACCTGCCTTCTTATGATATATTGGAGGCATTGGTGGAACCCTATCAGTCCTAGGCCATAAATCTGGACCATTCAATGGCATTATGGCAGGTCCATAAATCTTCTTGAATGTCTCTACTTTATAACAGTCATCTACATAATCATCAACATTAGCCCTCTTCATTGCCAATGCCACACAAGCATGTTTGCAAGGTATTCCAGTTAACTCCCATTTTCTGCAACTGCAAGTCTTGTTTAGCAAGTCCACAGCATATCTGTCTTGATAACTACCAAACAACTCATAGTTAGAGTCATCAGATTTTATAGGAATAAATGCAGCACCAGAATTTGTCAGCTCTGCAAGTCTTTCTCTTATTCGAGGACATAATGGCCCATTCCACTTCTCAGCCTTTTCCCTATTGGCTCGAATTCTTGTCATCACTAGTACCCGAATGTTTTCAAGCATGGTTATCAATGGCTTATCTCTTGCATCCATAATAAAGAAATTAAAACTCTCACTGAGATTGTTTAGTAGCATGTCACATTTCATTGATGTATCAAAGTATGCTCTTGACCAATGTGAATGAGGTTTGTCATGAAACCAATTCATAGCATTGACATCCATGGCTGCCATCTTTTCCATTGCACTCTCAAACCAAGGTATTGCTATTGATGTGGCAGCAGACCACAAGGCATCCTTCAAAGCTTTACCTCTATGCCCAGCTCTTGTGAAATTTCCATGGAAATGCCTAACACAAAACCTATGGTTTACTTAGGGCAAGACCTGCTCAAAGGTCTCAATCAATCTCTTTTGTTTGTCACTCATGAAAGTCCATTTTGTAGAATTATCGTCCTCACTATCAATTTTCAAGTCCTCTTTTAATAACGTCAAAAACCAAATCCAACTATGTAAGTTCTCATTTTCAACAACTGCCCAGGACATTGGATACATATTGTTATTGGCATCAATCCCCACTGCCACTAAAATATGTCCCCCTTGAGTTGCCTTGATATGGCATCCGTCAACACCAATAATCCTCCTACAGCCTCTTAAAAATGCCCTCTTGCATGCATCAAAACACATATACATCCTCATGAATCTATGATGTTCCAATGGATCATGCTGCTCAGCCATCTTCATTACCACTGTACTACCAGGGTTAGTCCTTAGGATCTCTTCACAATAGGACCACAACCTTTTGGACTGTTGTTCTTGATCACCATGAATTTTATTTAGTGCATATGCCCTAGCTCTTTGTGCCTTACTTTTAGATATATGAGCCTTAAGCTCCACTGTGAGCTCATCCCTAAACTCCTTGGCCTTTAGCATAGGATTGGTCCTAAACCTCTTCTCATAGTTCTTTGCAAGCCATTGAGAGTTTACACTTCTTCTATCATATGACCAATAACATGAATGTTTAGGCCTATATGTCCTAATCTAGAAGCTATTCTCACCATTAATTTTCCTAGCATATATGAACCAATTGCAGCCCTTTTCCATACACTCGACCCTAATTCTGAGACTGTCATTTTTTATATAATTCATGCCCTTACCCTCTTTGACAAAAATTGTCCAATGCTTCTCTAAATTCAGTTTTAGGACTGAAAATCATTCCTACCTTTAAATCCATATCAACACCATTGAACATAGGGTAATCATCTTCACTATCTAAACCTTTGAAGCTACTCATGTCATCTGAACCCACCAAGTCTTCTTCGCCATTGCTATCTGAACCTACCAAATCTAACCCATGGTCTACATTCTCATCAAATAATTCATCATCATCACTCAACTCATATTCACTGTCATTAAAATCTTTATCATCGGACTCTTCATGACCTTCCTCATCAAAGTTATGATTCACCCCATTAGCCCTATCATCCCCAATTTCAACCTGACTAACTTCATTTGTATGACTCAGAATCTGATTTCTCACAACATTATCCAAATCTAAGTGTTCAAAGAAAATAACTGCAGTTTATCCCTAGTCAAGAACTTCATAAAACCCTTTACCCCATCATCAGTTCTAATATACCTACTACTGCCCTCAAGTTCAGCACCATACATGTGCCATATCCTTACCATCTCTATTTTGTAACCACAAACTTCCGCCATACTCAACAGATCACCTATTCCAATAACATTCCCATCTACATAATCAAAAAAATCAACCATACCACCTACGTATCTCCTAACGGGTTTTTTTAAGAAGGCCCCACCATGATGAACCTTCATAGTATATAATGCAGCATCTGGCTCAATATCTACCAATAAAAATCAACACAAAAATTAATACTAATTCAGAATCATATTTGGGATTAATACACAACTCCAAAAAAAAAACACAATCATAATTGGAATTAATAGTAATCCAGAATCATAAAAGTATGCAAATCCTTTATGGGTTGTATGTGTACGCACATGCAGGCATTAGAAGATCAAAGCCCAGACTGTTTACGATTCAACCTGTGAGAAAGCAAACCAGGCTTTTATGCTCTAATCCCAAAATTGATTTGGGATTAGGTGAAAATTCTGCCCTAATCCCAAATTGGTATAAACCATTTGGGATTATGGTTTATATTTAAGGATATAAACCGTAATCCCATTTAGGATTATGGTTTATACCAAATGGGATTATGGTTTATGTCCTTAAATATGAACTAAGGATACAAACCGTAATCCCTGGGATTAGGGTTTATACCTAATCCCAATTGAATCAAAAAAAAAAAGAAGAAGAATTTACCATAATTTGGTGCGCGAGCTGACTTCGGCCTTCGAATATATGGCATTGCTTCACTGAGTGAAAGGTGTTCAATGATGGTAAGTGAGGGAGAAGATGGTGCGTGAGATGTGAGGTTTGGGTTTAGGAAAATATTTTTTTGTAATTTGATTTACAAAGGGTATTTTTTGTAATTTGATTAAGAAAGGGTATTTTTTGTAATTTGATTAAGAAAGGGTATTTTTGTCTTTTCGCTCTATTCTGTCAGACTTAACAGTTGTCTTGACGGTGAGGACCAGTTTGAGTTTTTTAGAAAATATTAGGGACCTTTTTGAATATTTTGAAATAATAGGGACTAAAATGAATCTTTTGGAAACAATGGGGATGATTCATGCATTTTTCCCTTTTTAAAAATTGACATAATAAATTCGGTGTTTTGAAAATTGACATAATAAACCTTATGTTATTTGAAATGTTGCATACTTACACCTTCGTCTATTTTAGTTAACGACAGACGTGAAATGACTTTTTTGCCCTCATTTAAAAATAAAGCTATCGTGCGCCTCTCTCATTATCATTATTCCCGCTTATGAAACCCCAAATTCTAGAGAGAGAAAGTTTAATCTAGGGTAATCTAGGGTTTCAAACTTGATTCTTTTGCAAATCCAAGCCAAATCGAACCGATTAAACATCAATTCCAAGCACATTGTGTCTCTTTAACTGAGCAAAATCTTAATCTGACGCATTCTTTTGGGTATGAGTTTTTTGTTGCTTGGTGTGGTGTGCTATCTATATTGGTTGGTATGGTGTGTTTTTGCCATCTCTATGTTGCCAGGTGAATGACTATGTTGGTTGGTGTGTACTGTGAGTTTGCAATCTATGTTATTGTCAGGTGAATGACTATGTTGGTTGATGTGTGTTGTGAATTTGCAATCTATGTTGTTGTTAGGTAGTTGCTGTCAGTATATGTGAAATCTTAGAAATGGATTACCTTTTTTTTATAAACACATGGTTTACTATGCCTCTTTTCACAAACATAAATTTTTTTATGCAACGTTTTAACAAACTTAAGGTTTACTATGCAACAACAAACATATGGCTCAAATTGAACTTTTTTACAGAAGCAAAATAAACAATGTCATTCAACTGAAAATGAAATATCAGAACGATCAAATTTTATATGAGTGCCATAAACATAAAAACAACAAGAAATCCAGCTAGAAAACAAAAAAAGATGTGCGACCAAGGGAGATGTGTCTTCAACTTCTCAACATCTTTCTTTTGTTGGGTTTGAGCATTGTTTGTGGATCTTTCTTCAACTTCATCAAACTCATTATCTAATTTATCAAACACAAACTTACTGCTGAACACACCTACTTTGCTTTCTCCATTTTCAGATCCGTGCTACTTGAAGCCATTGTTAGCTTGGAGGTTTAGTTTGGTTAGCTTGTAAGAAGAAAGAGTAAAGACTTTGATGTTAACGGGTGGTTGAGAATAGATGTAAGAGTAAGGTATGATCAATGCACAAGGATAATTTCATTTCTTCAATTGTGTAAGACTTCAAAAAAAGTTGTTCACCTTCTCAACGTGCGATTGTGCTGCACGCCCAGTTAAAGTTAACGAAGTAGTGGACAACAGGGTCTTTTATGCAACATTCTGAAAAATACAAGGTTTATTATACTAATTTATAAAACACAGAGTTTTTTGCGTTTTTTCGACCAAACACAGGGGGCATTGTACCATTTATCCCAATATTTTATACATAGCACTTTGTCGCACCTGGAACCTACATCTTTACAATCTCATGTCCGGTACCTTAAATGAAAACACTTTGCTTGATTAGTAGAAAAATATCAAATACAAAAACAAGTAGTGTAGGAAAATTATAAATAGTCAATACTTTCGGCCAAAAAAAAAAAAACAAAAAACAATGCAATGCTCAATACAAAAATTATGAATATAGACGAGATACTTTTTTAGGTTATGCTAAAGATAATTTCCAATTTCAACAAAGGCGACGATTTCAAACATTGCTGCCTATTTGCAACTTTTTTTTATTGACTCAACCGAAACCCAAAATTTGGTTTACAAAACTGCCTTTTCAAAGAAAAAAAAAAAAAATCCAATACAATTGATCATTTGGTCTAGTGGTATGATTCTCGCTTTAAATTTAAGAGGTCTCAAGATTTATTATTATGTGTAATATTCTAAATGATGTAAAATGCCTTAGAGTTACTTTGATTAAAAAAAAAAAAAAGCCTCTCTTGTTGAAAAAAAAAATAGTATTTTCAAACTGATCATTTGGTCTAGTAGTATGATTCTCGCCTTAGATAGGAGAGGTGTTGAGATTAATTCTTTACATATCATCCTAAATAATGTAAAATGATTTAAACCTTTTTTAAATAAAAAAAATATATTGTTTCTGACAACAATACATCGAAATCAAAAATTAATTAAATTTACAAAATAGTCTTTTCGACAAGAACAAACAAACTTACTTGCTTTAAGTGAAGTGAAATTACTAGCTATATATACATGTTCGATAGTGGGAAAGGATTGTATAAGCTCGCATGGCCAGTGAACAGGGATTTTGTCAAGTTTTAGACAATACTGGAGTGAAGAAGGCAAAAGGTGGAGCGGAAAAATTAATATCTTAATCTATGAGTAAATTCTATTTCTTACCTAAAATCCAAACTCCCCATTAACTTTTCATACCAAGATTTTCCCATGCTATTAAAGCTTGCCAAACAAAGTCCCATGACTAAGACATTTTGGTCTATATTTTTATTAAGAAAAAATTGAAAATGACAAAACTAACCCCCCTCCCCACACACAATACCCCCACACTTTCTCTCTCAGTCTCTATCTCCCTTGATCTCACACATCACCCATCACACACTTAACTTTGATTGTAACTGAAATAATTCGATCAAATAATTTAATTATGACTAAAGTTGGACCCTTAATCTATTCAAACTTTAATCAAACCACGAAAATAGCCAGGTTAATGAAGCCCATTTGCTTTTTGATGCGCTGAAGATCAAGGAAGTTGACAAGGGAAAAATAGACTAGGATGCTAGATCAAGATAACGTGGAGGTTTAAAATAGAAAAAAAAATTAAATTTGTTTTTCTTTAGCTGGGCTTAGAATCAACACATTTTATTTATTCAATATTTTAAGTTATTCTCTTCACTCTATTCTTTTAATAAGCAAGAGTTTAATTTTCAGAAATAGTTTTAGAAAATTGATAGAGCCATAGTCATTATTTAGAATAAATGAGTAGTATTTGAAAATGTTAGAGAAAACAATTATCTGAATCTATCATATTAGGAATACATGGTTCTCAAAATTCTCTGTAAAATAGTGAAAAATCATCTTTAATATGTTTTATAATTCAATAAACGTTACCCATTTGTATATGTATGCGCCTTGGTATGGGATACAAATAGAGAAGGAAAAAAAAAGAATATGAAAAGAATTACAAAAAATAAATGCAATACGGTGAAAAAGAGAGCAAACAACTTGGATTACTTGTTTTTTGAATACTGAAATTTGACATTATGTCCTTTTTTCTATAGGAGAAAAAAGGAATTCCTAACATAAAGGATTAATTCTCAAATATCTCGAAGTGTAAGGGGACTGTGCATCAGTTGTTGAAAGTGCAAGGGGCTTGAGTCGAAATCACCAATATAATGGTTTTTTTATTTTTTTTATTAATATTTTGTAATTAACAATTCTATTCTTACTTTTGACGGAAAAATAAACGGTTCGTATATAGAAAAAAGGGAAAAAAGGAATCAAAGGACTCTTTCCCGGTGTTCCAAAAATTGGGGTTCTACGTCTACTTTACAAAAAATTGCAATAGGTTTGAATCCAAATTACCCATGATCTAAATGTAAACATATTAATGCCAGAATTTGGGCTAGTCGACCGGTTTTGCTTGTGTTCAGTGGTTCCCAGATGACCCGAAATAATGCTAGCTTCATGAGAATCGCAACAGACGAGAATCATTGAATTGAACTCGGCTACCAACTTGCAAGTTTCGGATAGATTAAAGCTCGTTCGTCATTTTCCTTTTGGATATAAATAGACAATCTAATTGGTCAATATGGAAATTCTATAGGTTCGGCAAATTCTTGACTAGTATAGGATCATATGTGGAGACATGGTAATTTGACCACATCATCACAATATCAATATCTTTATTTTCTATTACCCAAAAGCTGAATAGGATAACTATGGTCAAATATAATTAATAAAATATTCTAACTAACCCACGCATTAATTCTAACCAATAGAAAGAGAGAAGCTTTGCATGAAACTTCTTGTTGGTTCATCTCCCTCTCAGCTCATGCAAATCAAACAAACGATTTTTCAGATGGGTGATGAAGAGGCTAAAGTTGGATGTTGAAGCTCGAAACAGCGAGATTAACTGAAGTACGATAACGGGTCTCGTCTAACGCTATGGTTTTTTTTTTTTTTGCAATGTTGTATATTTATTTCTCAATTTTATACTCCATTACAAGATATGGAAACAAAACAAACCATTCTACTGTTGCCAATTGATTTTATTTTCTGTCATATATACAAAGTACAAACTAACATCAGTTTTCGAGATGTTCACAAAGATCTAATATTGACAAACACAACCATGTTTTCCAGTGCATCTTTTCTACTTGATTGTAATTTCAACAAGTCATTCACATTAAGAAAACATAAATGCATCGTTGTTGAGAAAAATAATGTAACACTATACCATAATGTAACAAACTCTAAAATCGTTGGCCTACTGCTTGTAAAATTACTAATAATTATATGTGGGTTTGGTTGTCAGAAAAAAAAAAAAAAAAGCTAATCGCCAACGGTACAAAACTTTTAGAAAAAAGATCCAAGAAGCAACAAACTAACTCTAAAATTGCTGGCCTGTTGCTGTAAAAAATTTTCCCAATCATATGTGGGCTTGTTTTTAAGAAATAAATTTACGGCATTGGCAATAAAAAAAAAAAGGAATGAGAAAATCGTGGGACGAGACCTGTTATCATACATTAAGTTAATCTTGCTATTTCGAGCTTCAACACCCAGCTTTAGCTTTTTCATCACCCATGTGAAAAATCGTTTGTTTGCAACTGAGAGAGAAGATGAATCAATAAGAAGTTTTATGCAAGTTTCCCTCTTTCTATTGGTTAGAATGATGGGTTAGTTATAATATTTTATTAATTATATTTAACCATAGTTATCATATTCACCTTTTGGAAAATAGAAAATAAAGATAATGATATTGTGATTACGTGGCCAAAATTTATTGACTAAAACCATATCTCCACATATGGTGCTAGACCAGCCAAGGCAACCCTCAATCATGAAGAGAAAAAACTATCCCGGAGAGTTTTGATCGACCGTAAAAGAAATAAGGTACTACTTGCTGAAACAGGTAGTGATTTCGTTGATGTTTTGTTCATCTTCATGACCTTACCTCTAGATACCATAGTCAGGCTGTCCTCAGAAAAAGGCAATGGGAAGCTTGAACACCTTGTATGATGGTCTCAAAAAATTAAGCAGTTCGTGTTTTTGGATAGAGAAGGCCAAGCTGATGCTTCTAAATCCCAGGAATTCATCAGAAACTGAATGTCAGAAGCTGAAACTGAACATCTATAGATGATTCTGAACCCACAAAGTACTTTGTATGCGAAGATTGGGCATGTATCAGAAGGATGTACATGAGTTATGTCCCTGTAAGCACATATAATGTCACAAGATGCCATTGTGGAAATATAATGAAAAGAGAGATAGGCCTGAATGCATTCAATGAACAAGCAGCTTCTAGCAATGAAGGAGTTTTTACTACTAAGAGGGCATCTTTTATTATCAGTGATGGTCTTCAAGTAATGACTAATTTGGCAGGCTTGAATATTGAATTGCTTAATAGTCTTGGAATAAAAGATATGACTGCGCTTGAGGGGAAGACTTGTATCCTCGGTTTAAAGGAGGTAATTATATATATATATATATATATATATATATATATATCATAGACATCATGGAAAGATTTTTCTACTCATCATGTTTCTCACAGTCATATTGACGCTAGTTTAATGTTTGCACATTCTCTCTATTTATCAGATTATTAGTTTACTCAAGCATTCGATAGTCTCCAAGACTCCTTTGTCTGACATGGTTCTTCACAATAAGCCGCAGAAATTGGAAACATTGTATTCAGTTCTGTCTGATCAAACCATCCCTAATAATTCAATGGCTAACTCTAAGAAGATGGTTGTTAAAGTTATGGTACACAAATCAACCAAGAAGGTATTATTTGCTCAAGCAGAACAAGATTTCACTGATTTCCTATTCAGCTTGCTGACTATCCCGTTGGGTAGCGTGGTTTCTCTCTTGTGTAGTAATACTGCTCTTGGGAGCATCATTATTTGTACAAGGGCATTTATTCTTTGAGCAGTCACCGATATTTGAAGTCACAAGACGTGCGCATTATGCTACTCAACCCTAGGCTTCCTCATAAATATCTCTGCAAAAACCAGATATTCGCTCTAAGTGAAAAATCCTCGCCGGAGCTAATGTACAAAAGTTCTTTTCAGTCAGAGAAGTATAGTGTCTATCTTTCGCATCGAACACATTATTCTAGATCATATTTATCTGATGATAAAAAATTTACTTGTTTCGCGACCTTAAAGGACGACCCAAAAGGCGGCAAACAAGAGTTTGTTCCTAGGCCAGTAATGTTCATGGTTACAGATGATTTGGAGGTGACTTCAATGCCTCCTATCTCCAGAATTTTCTTCGTCAACAGTTTGGGAATTCCTTTCTGTGATCTCGAGGAACTGGTACTTAACATTGGAATGGAAGAGGTAAGCCTTGGCGGAAATTAAACATGAATTTGGGCTAAGGTAAATTTGGGCTTAGCATTGGTGATCAAGAATATCTAGTATGTATTGAGTACCTATAAATAAGGGGCAACTCCAAATATTTGTAATCAAGCCAAAAATTGTAATCTTCTCTTCAATACAAAGTTCACTAGTTTTTCCAAATTCTACTCCTCCACTTCCTAAATATTTTCTACAAAAATTCTAGCTCTCCAAATTAGTCAAATTAGTCTAGGCCTACCACAACAAGCCTAAGTTATTCTTGTTGGTGTTGGGTTGACCCAACAAAAAGTGAATGCAAAATTGGAAGAACTTCTTCAAGATTTGTACCCCTTCATGAAATGGTATGAAGCTTTGCACCCCTTCATGAAATGGTATAAAGTCTTGCACCCCTTCATGAAATGGTACGAAGTTGCCTATAAATAGTAGGCATTCTGAACCTTTTTTTTACATTGATTTTTCTAGAGAAACATTGCATTAAACTATTTTATTGCTAATCATAACATTGTGTGAGAGATTCAAAACATTTGAGGTTTGCCAAGTTTCTTCAATTTGGAGTGCTCCTATTGAAGATATCACACTGTTGAATCCTGGGAGACAATTGCCAAGAGTCTGTAAGTACCGTAGCGGGGCGATATCGTCTTAAGGAAACTGAGATCTTCAGGCCTCGGTGAAATTCTTTGAAGTTTTTGCATTTATCTGAAATTTTTGGTTTACTTTCAAGTAAATTCATTTATTTTTTTGTAATTTCAATTCTCAGTTTCCTTCTTCCTTTTTGATTTCTTTCTGTCTTTTATTTTCCTTTCTTTTTAATAAACGCCTACTCGACTTCATGTGTAATTACATGGTCGAGACTGCGTATTGTTTTATACTTCTTAATCGCCTACTCGATTCCATGTATAAATACATGATCGAGATTGCGACTTTTATTTAAGCCTTTGATCTTGCATTTTTTCTTTCTATCTAGTTTTATCTTTCACATTTACTTTGAGTTGTGATTTATTTATATCCTTAATTTCCGCGCATAATTCTCCCACAATTCTCTTTGTTAAATTTCTTATTATTCTCTTTTATCGTGGTTTTATAGTTAACTTCAAACTCGAAACGTGGTTTTATAGTTTCTAACGCTCATATTTAGTTTGATGTAGTCAACTTATCCACGTTTTTCTTTTTAATTTGATTTTGTTTGTTTGTAATTTTAAGTTGTATTTCAAAGTTCTAATTTTAATTGTGGAAATTCTCCACGGTGTTGTAATTATTGTGGAGTCAATCCACTTTTGTACTTTTTATCTTTATAATATTTGTATTGTTAAATTTGTAAAATAATGTCTACTCCTTCTACTCCTGTGAATGAAACTGGACAAAACTCCGGAACTAAGAAAGTGGCACCTCCCATTAGGCCAATGATGGCAACTGCTTTTATGGGACATGTTTCTGGACCTGTTGGACCTAGTGAGAGGCCGGAGAAATTCAATGGGTGTGACTTTAAAAGGTGGCAACAGAAGATATTATTCTATTTGACCACTTGAGCCTGATCGCGTCGTTTTGTGCTAAAAAATAGTAAGAAGATTAAAAGATTGCAAATATTGCTTACATTGAATTACCTCTAGCTATGGCGAGTAGAGGGTCGATCCACGGAGATTGGGTTATCAAATTAAGTTCAATCTTTAATTTAGATTTGTTTGACTATCTCCTGTCACGGATAAGTTTGATTAAGTTCAAAAGTCTAAAAGTCTAAAGGTACGGTAAATTAAGTCCAAAAGTCCAAGAAATGTCCAAAGATACGGTAGTAACGAGATCTAAAAGTGAATTGTACAAAGGTACTAAATTGAAAAATTACAACACTTAACAATAAAAATGAAAATCTAAAGGGTTAATAATTCAGGGTGGTCATAGCTCGGTATATGCAAGTACAAAGTTATTGATTCAAATTAAAATATAAGTCCTTCAGAAATAGGGCTATAAGCTCCTACTACTGAGATGAACTTTAGTTACGTAAGTGATAAGATTAATTGATTAACAAGACTGGATGTGTTGGTACAACCTAACGATATCCAATCTCTCAATTAATCTTTCACTTATGTAACCTGGAGGTGTCAGTACAACCAGACTAGAGACCATCCGATATAGTCTCATATTGCCATTGGTTTACAAAATCGGGCGTATATGTACTTTCAATTAAATGTAACATAACTACAAGTATACGTACAGTTAATAAAAGAATACTTAGAAATAAAAATACGAGACTTTAATAAATCTGGATCAAAACATATGTACAAGAGTATCCTCACATGTACCATCCCGAATCTCGGGTCTAGTATGCCATAATAAACTGTAAAGTACAATAAATCATAACAAAAACCGAAATAAAAGAATATTTATCGTGTTGAACGGATTTCGGTAGACCGGTATGATTTCGGTATGCTGATGGCTCACTAGACGCTCCCCTCGGGATTAAAACTTTGCACACAACTAAGAAAAATAATTAAAACACTCAAAACTCACTTTACAAATACTAGAGTAGCATAAATTGAACTAAGAAGAGAAATGGTACAGTTTTCAACAATGAAAACCGTGCTATTTATAGGCAAAGTTTTAGGAGGGCGCTCGAGTGCCAGTCAGGCACGCTCGAGCGCCCTTCTGTACTAATAATTTTTTATATTTTTTTTCGTCTTTTCCTTCCACACTTTGTCGCCCATTTGTTCGCCATTTCTAAAAAGTGGCGTTCAAGCGCCGAAAAGGGGTGCTCGAGCGCCCTTCTGGCTGCAGTAGGTAAACTTTGGCTCCGAACTTTGACTTTGACTGGCTCGTTGACTTTGACCGTTGACTTTGACTGTTTACCAAAAAGTTGACCAGGTCTATTTTAAGGTTTTTCAGCATCCTGAATCCGTTTTCGCACTCGGTTTGGCCAAATTCAATCTCAAATTGCTCGTTTTAAAGTCGTTCTACCATTCTTCACTAGTGCTGTGCTGAATTTCTTGTTCAAATGTTAGTTTTTGTGGCCTTTTTTGCTATTTCTTCTTCAAAACCTATATTGCACTAAAATTGTGTAAAATATACAATTAAGCTTTAAATAATAATGCAATATACATGATTTGATGAGTTAAAGTTAGTAAAAATATGGATTTATCAACATTCTCAAACCCATTCTTTGCTTGTCCTCAAGTAAAGGCATCAACTATTTCATAGATTCAAAAATATTAAATCTAAGCAGTCAATGTATTCATACAGTTAGATTTTATAAAATACAAGATTAACAATGAGTTCGTCTTCCAAACAATTCCACCCCAAGAAATCGTTTTGTATCTAGAAGAATAGAAACCAACTTAATTACAAAAAATCCTTCGAGCCTTTTTAAGCACTTGTAACTCAATTAAGAGGTAAATAAATTAATCACGCAAAATTTATAAAATCGAAAATATTTTCTATGAATTGTCAAGAAATGTTAAAACTCAACTACCTTTTAAATCGTGTAATACTCCCTCAGATTTTTTTCTATATATATATATATATATATATATATATATATTTTATGAAATAGATAACTCGAATGATAGATGTTGGTTGATTCAATGACTTCATTGAAGTATTGCCTTTCTTCGATTGAATTGTGTATGGTGAAAAAAGGCTTGTTTGGCAGGAAATATATTGATAGTTTTTTCATAACAAAAATGCTCAAAAATGGTTAGAAGAAAGCATTTGCTATGAATTTCTTTTATGCCTCTGTTTGCTGAATCAATACTTTTGATATTTGAGTGACTTTGAGTGAGTCAATCTATACATTTTTTTTATTTTTTTATTTTGTTTTCAAATGAGTAATAATAGTTAACAAGGTTTCAAAAATTCTAGATACAAACTCAACTCTAGTGCCTAATCATTTTTTCATTCCAAATTCACAGTTAATTCAAAGATTTTATCACAATCTAGCCATATTTTAACAATTAACCACTCAAATTTAATTATTATGAATAAGTGAAGTAAAAGTTTTGAGAATAGATTTTTTTTTTTTTTTTGTATCAGGTTGGTATCAACTTTTTTCCTCCTCAAACCCGAGCCTTACATTGTCCTCAATGAAAGAAAACTATGTAATGCAAAGTAAAAAGAAAGATACAACCTGATAAATAATCCAAGCAATGTTCCTCAAAAACTTCTGAAAGAAGAATCGTCAAACAAAATCTCAAAAACCAACATTAGTCGTGAGTTTAAAAAAAAAACTAAAATATTTCTAAAGAAAGATGAAAGAAAAAAACATAAACATAATAAAATAAAATAAAGCACGCCATCCGAGTTATTGTGGCGGTGACTGCTGAGGACCTGCTCTCGAACCTCTCAACAAAGCAACGTCCGTCCTTAAAGCAACAACATTATCTTTCAGCCCATCGATCTTAGTATTCATTGGCTGAATTTCTCTATACATTTTTTCCATCAAAGACTCTTCAGGTTGAGTACTCGGTTGCTATGAAGAAGTGGCCCCCTTAGTAGGTTGAGTGGAGGTCCTCGGGGCATTTAAAGCTAAGGGCATCTTTCTAATAGCTCGCTCCAAATGTTTAAGACTCTTTTTGAACTCAAATTCACCATATGCAATAATTGGGAGGACCATGGTCGGCTCATCAAGTGAAAAAGGAAAATTAAACCGCTGAAGTAAAGAAACTATCAATCGAGGAAAACGAAGTGTAGATGTAGCATCAAATCTCCTCATGTAGTCTATAAGACTCATCATATTTTTTCCAATTACAGCCCCAACATCAAAAAGTTCACCTTGATAAATCCAATATAATACTTGTAAAACAACTCACGTCCTCTCTTGATCATGACCATATGGGCAAAGATTCTTTTTAGCAATGATATCAATTAACCACATATCTCTCGGAAGGGAAGATCTCCTTATACATACACCATGTTCCAGAATCGGATCTCCACACAATTTAGTAGCAATTTCCAAATCTGTAATTCTAGCAGGAAAGTCCTGAGTTGTCGCATAAAACATATCATGCCCACACATAATAGTCATGATATCAGTAGTAGTAAATGTAAATTCAAAACCATCAACTGACGTACTAAATGTACCATCATCATAAGAAAGATGCTCATAAACTCGTCGAATAAGATGAGGAAAAACAAGAACATCATCAAAAGGTGGATGCAGAATGCAGTCAAGATAATATCCCTCAAAATATTCAAAAGCACGTGCCCCACCTTAGGAAGCTCTCAAATTATCCGAAAAATAAGTTTTAGCCTCAATTTGAGCATTCTCAAGTCGTGCAGTTAATGACAATCTCTGTCTCTTTGGAGTCATAGTCTAAATAAAACAAAAAAAGTAATCAGAAAAATCATGAAAAACTCAACACAATTTGTTTTTTTATTGTTTTTTTGTTTTTTATTTACGTAGAAACTGTTTATACAAACAACACCTATTAACAACCACAAAATCACCCTTAACAACACACAATATCAACTAGCCATCCACTCAAATTCTCTAACATTAACACAATATATAAATCTTATAATTAGAGCAACACGAAATAAGAGATATAAATATAAATAAATATATGTACAGTAATCTAAAATTTTTTAAATTTTTTTTTAAATTTTTGATTTTTTTTAAAAACTAGAATTAAAATTAAAGGAAATCTAAACAAAAAATTTAAAACTAAAATATAACAAAATTCTATATACATATACATATACATACGCAGATACATACACATATACATACATAAATCTGAAAAAAAAAATTATACCAAAACGAAGTTCGGAAGCTATAGAACAACAATAATCCATAATCAAGCAGTAAAAATCAACATAAAAGCTTCAAAAATGCGTATATACATACATATATAAACATATACATACAGATAACTTGAAATAAAGCTGAAAAAAATGCGAAAATAAGAAAGAAAGCATAAAAACTCACCTTGGGTTGCAGATCTGTAGTTGATTTTGAGTGGGGAAGGGTTTTGGTGATTTTTGGGGGTGATTTTCGTGGGGTGGGGGGTTTTGTTTTTGTGTTTTATGGCTGCTGCAATCGGGGCTTAGGTTATAAGCCCCGACTGCAATAGGGCGCTCGAGCGCCTTCAAGGCGCGCTCGAGAGACCTACTGATTTTTTTTTTAAAATATAGAATTAAATTAAAACAATCACTCATCATAGCAAGAAAATGCAACCATATTAAATTTCACCCTTAAGTTGATCTCACACAAATAAGCGCCAACACCTACAAGGAAAAAGGATAGCAGAATGTAAGAATATACAAATGAACACCGATCGATAATCATCCATCAACATTCAAACCTTAACTCTGCTTCCAAAATAAACAGTTGAATCCAGATTTAATTTAAGAATCTTTGAGTTTAGACTAAATTTAGAGTTCAACAACGTAACGAAGAGTTATCCACCAGTTTGGAAGGCAATACTGGAAGCCTGGGGAATGCAAAAATAGGATCCCAACCCTATTTCAGTTTCATACCTATGCAGCAAAGTAAACCACATCCGAACACCAAATGAATGACATCAAAATCTGGATAGTAAATCTACCCGTCATAGCGTAAGAACTGGCCGAAGCAGATGTGATGAATCACGTATCATATGCCCCTCAGAATGGTATTAGTTATCTTTATCTCAAATACAATGAGAGCTACTATTTACATAATGGTGGAAAAAGACCTCATAATGTTGAGGTTAACACCAATTTAAAGCTAATTGGTAACCAAGCGACAACATCTAGGACGAACCTTGGAATGTTTCTGCCACAAGATCCTAGATAACCCAGAGATCACTTGGGTTTATGTGAGGCACACACCCTAGTACAAACAACACCCTGTTTTATCCTCAGACAGTCACTACAGAATGCTGCCACTGTGTACCCATCCTCCCTCCCTTGTAGGGTGAGCGTGTCAGACAAATTGTCAAAGTTTTTTTTTTTTTTCCTTCTAACTGGGAATGGGCACTGGAACCATTTAATGTCAGCCAGCAAGACATGCACACACAGTTAAGTGCCGTAGTTTAACGCCTTCGGGCATAAGAAAATATATATATATATATATATATATATATATATATTTTTTTTTTTTTTTTTTTTTGAATTTAAAATTAAAGGACTAGCTCTTCCAGAGGTTTCTGTGTTCACGCCATCCAGTATTTTCCTTCGGCACTCACATGGGGCCATAGTCAGTTCCACAGGGTCAAGAGCAATACAGTGGGGTTTTATGTTACAGACAATACCGTCTGGTGAATGCTCTCACTCCTAACTACCTTATCATGACAGAGTTGCACTGGTCAGACAACCACACACAGAAAACGTACAGTGACCACTAGTATCATGACAATTATACTTTTATGAGTGCTTCTTAGGGTTAAGACCCAAACTACTTTAAGCTAGAGAAAAGACTCATTTGGTATGAGAAATAAATGACAAAAAATAAATAAAAAATAAAAATTGAACCCTAATACCTCGAGAATCCCTAGGTTGCCTCCTAGGAGCGCTAAGTTTAACGTCTTCAGCCAGAAAATATCATTTGAAGTTGTTACTCTGCAGGGATTGGATTCTTACGTTCAATTGACTCTTCACCCCAATTCTTTGACTGGATTTATGGTTTTAGCCTTTGTCCATTTACAAACATAGTTTTCCCATTTGATTTATCTTTTATCTTGACAACCCTAGACGGAAAAACTTGTTCAACCTTAAATGGTCCATCCCATCTAGACCTTAATTTTCTTGGAAATAATCGTAGCTTAGAATTAAATAACCACACATCTTCTCCAGGAATAAATGACTTCCGAATAATCATTTTATCATGCGTTCTCTTCATTTTCTCACATTAAATCTTGGCATTTTCATATGCCTCTAAACGCATCTCTTCAAGTTCATTTAGATGGAATAACCTGTTTTTACCAGCTTTTTGCTAGTCAAAATTCACAGTTCTAATTGCCCAGTAAGCCTTATGTTGTAACTCAACAGGTAAATAACATGTTTTTCCAAAAACTAAACGAAAAGGTGACATTCCTATAGGAGTTTTATATGCAGTTCTATATACCCAAAGTGCATCATTCAATCAAGTGGACCAATCCTTCCTATCAGGTCTAACTATCTTTTCAATGATTGATTTAAGTCCCTATTAGAAACCTCAACCTGTCCACTAGTTTGTGGGTGATATGGAGTTGCAACTTTATGAATGACTGAGTATTTCTTCAACAATTTTTCAAAAGTTTGGTGAATGAAATGACTTCCACCGTCACTAATGATGGCTCTTAGAATTCCAAACTGACAGAAAATATTTTCTTTTATGAATTTCATCACAACAGTGTGATCATTAGTCCTTGTTGCAATTGCTTCAATCCACTTAGACACATAATCAACACCAACTAAAATGTATTGAAAACCAAAAGACATAGGGAAAGGATTCATAAAATCAATGCCCCAGACATCAAAAAGTTCACAAACCAAGATGAGATTTAAGGGCATCATATCCCTCTTTCCCATGTTAACTGTCTTTTAGCATCTTTCACATGCTTTGCAAAACTCATAAGTATCCTTGATTAATGTGGGCCAATAAAACCCACTTTGCAGAATTTTGATAGATGTCTGTCGTCCTCCAAAGTGTCCTCCACATTCCTGCGAGTGACAAAATGACATGATGCTTAGCTGTTCAGACTTTAGTACGCATCTGCAAATAATTTGATCAGAACAAATACGGAACGAATGAGGATTCTCCCAGAAATAATGCTTTACAATTGAGAAAAATCGATCTCTCTCAGCCTTATTCCACTGATTAGGTATTTTACCTACTGCAAGATAATTGACAATATGAGCATACCAAAGAAGTTTAAGAGCAGAAATTAGCAATAATTGTTCGCCAGGAAATAAATCTCTCAAGGGTAATTCATTTTCTGTTTCCTGAGTTACAATCCTTGACAAGTGATCAACAACTACATTTTCTCGACCTTTCTTATCTTTGATTGTTAAATCAAATTCTTGAATTAATAACAACTATCGGATAAGCCTAGGTTTAACATCTTTCTTTTCCAACAGATATCTTAATGCCGAGTGGTCAGAATAAATGATGATTTTTGACCCTAACACATAAGACCGAAATTTTTCTAATGCAAAAACTATAGCAAACAATTCTTTCTCTGTGGTGGTGTAGTTTTTCTGGGCATCATCCAAAGTTCGGCTGGCATAATAAATTACATAAGGAACATGATCCTTGCGTTAACCAAAGACAACTCCTATGGCATAATCTGAAGCATCACACATAATATCAAAAGGGAGAGAATAATCCGGCGGCTGAATTACTCGAGCAGTGGAAAGTGCATTTTTCAGTGTTTCAAAAGCATTAACACATTTTTCATCAAATTGGAATAGAGTATCCTGTGCCAACAAATTCGATAAAGGTTTAGCAATTTTACTAAAATTCTTTATAAATCGTCGGTAGAAACTAGCATGTCCAAGGAACGATCTCACATGTTTGACATTTGCAGGAGGGGGAAGATTTGAGATAATATCAACCTTAGCTTTATCAACCTGAACTCCTTCATTGGATATAATGTGTCCCATAACAATTCATTCTTGCACCATGAAATGACTTTTCTCCCAACTAAGGACAAGATTAGATTCCTGACATCTTTTCAACACCAAAGACAGATTATTCAAACAGTTTTCAAATGAAGAACCAAAGATAGAAAAGTCATCCATGAAAAGTTCCACAAATTTATCCATCATATCAGTGAAAATAGACATCATGCAGCGTTGAAAAGTGGCTGGTGCATTACAAAGGCCAAAAAGAATTCTTCGGTAAGCAAACGTGCCAAAAGGACATGTGAAAGTTGTTTTTTCCTGATCTTCGGGGTCCACAGGGATCAGGTTGTATCCTGAGTACCCGTCAAAAAAACAGTAATAACTTTGCCCTACCAACCTGTCTAAAATTTAATCAATGAATGGTAAAGAAAAGTGATCATTTCTTGTTGCAGCATTGAGTTTCTTATAGCCAATACACACGCGCCATCTAGTTGTGGTGCGGGTAGGTACCAATTCACCTTTATCATTTATCACCACAGTGATTCCTGATTTGTTAGGCACAACCTGTATCGGACTAACCCATTTACTATCAAAAATAGGATAAATGATACTTGCATCTAACAAATTTACTATTTTATTCTTTACAACTTCTCTCATGTTCGGGTTCAGCTTACGTTATATCTCCCTAGATGTCTTGGCTCATTTTTCCAAATTAATCTTATGCATTCAAAAAGAGGGATCTATTCCTTTAAGGTTTGCAACAGTCCAGCCTAACGCTTCTTTATTCTTAGACAAAACATCTACAAGTTTAGCTTCCTGCTCCAAAGAAAGGTTAGAAGCAATAATAGCTGGAATAGTTTGATCAGACCCTAGAAAAACATACTTGAGGTGACTAGGAAGTTGATTGAGTTCTAATACTGGAGGAGATTGGATAAAAAGAAGTAGGGGTTCTTTAGAAAGAGTCAATGATAGTCCTATTGCACATACATGTAGTTTTTCATCAAATCCTAAATTTCCCTCTAAAGAATCATCGGGTTCCTCCTCAAACCTACTCAACCTTTGGGTTTCTCCTGGTTCCATATCTAGCACAACAAAATCCACAGGAAAATAAAATTCATCAACCTTTATCAAAACATCTTCAATCATGCCCCTAGGAATTCTAAGTGATCTATTAGCCAATTGAAAGGTGACAGGAGTAGGTTTCAATTCTCCTATATCTAATTGCTCAAACAGATTAAAGGGGAGAAGATTTACACTAGTTCCTAAATCAAGAAGGGTACGATCTACATAGTGATTACCAATATAACAAGGAATGGTAAAAGCACCAGGATCTTTCAATTTCGGTGGAACATGAGAAGTAAGAATGCAACTTACTTTTTTAGTCAACCTTACTTTGTTTGATATCAAAGTTGAATTCCTCCTTTTCTGAGTGTACAGATCTTTAAGGAATTTTGCATAAGCAGGAATTTTTGCTTGATGATTTCTAAAAGGGGTAAATTGATTTTCACTTGCTTAAAAGTTTCAAGCATTTCTTCCATTTTTGAATTTTATTAGGTGGATTCCCTAATGCCTGTGGAAAGGGTGCTTTGGGACTCACTGTTAAAGGAATTTTCTCATGTGAAATCACAGTTTCAAATTCATTTTCAGATTCTTTTGATGAATCAATAGTAACTTGAGATTTAGCTTTTTGTTTTGCTTGTCTTACACTTTTGTAAGCTTCAATGCTTACCTTATTATCAACTTTCTTACCACTTCTCAATGTAGTGACAACTTGAAGATCCTCCACTTTTTGATTTGTAGCTGCTATATGGGCCTTACCTTTTAGATTTCCATCTGGTTGGACAGGGAGCGTTCCTTCTTCTCTTTTCTGCATGGTGTTAGCCAATTGTCCTACTTGTCTTTCCAAGTTGGCACTTGCCTTTGTTCGTGTACTTACTAGTTCCAAAATTGGTTCCATATTATGAAGCATTTTCAAAACATGTTCTTCAAAAGTAGTTCTGTAAGAATTGGAACCTGAATTAGAGCTTGAAGGTACCTGTCCTTGTGGTACTAAATGAAATCCTGGTGGATAGCTTCTTGGTCTCTGTTGTTGAACATCTTTCTGATTCTGATCCCACCATAAATTTGGATGATCTCGTGTACCTGAATCAACTACATGCAATGATTCTTTCCTTTTAACCATTTTTTCCAAGGCAAGAGTTAGATTTTCAATCTTTGATGTCAAAGAATTGTAATCATTTAAACCTAGACTTTCCTTCTTTTCTCTAGATGAAGATGCATGCTTCCGTGAATTGTTGCTCAGTTTTATGAACAATTTTGTGGCTTCTTCTGGAGATTTTTCACGAAGTGAACCATTACAAGCTGAATCGAACAAACTTTGATTATGCTCATTTAACCCTTGATAGAAATTCCGAGCTAATTGCCAATCTGGAATACTATGGTGTGGACATTCATGAATTAAGGTTTCAAATCTATCCCAACTCTCATGAAGTGCCTCTCTAGGTAACTGAGAAAAATTATTCAATTGGTTCCTGCATTCATTGGTTTTTAAAGAAGAGTAAAATCTTTCGAGAAATTCTCTTTGTAGTTGATCCCAAGAAGTAATGGGCCAGCACGTAATCTATAAAGCCAAATTTGTGCTTGACCCATTAAAGAGTAAGGAAACAATCTCAATTTAACAACCTCTTCCGAGACAGTTCTAGTATTATTGATCTGCATGTATGGACAAAAGTATTAATGTGATCATACGGGTTTTCATTAGAAAGACCGTTGAACACGGGAAGCATTGAAATCATGTGAGACTTTATTTTAAAACCTTCATCAGTTTCAGGCAAAGCGATAGCTCGTGGAGGAACATAATCTTGTGGTGTAGAAAAATATTTCATGCTCCTCCTCACATTTCCTACTTCTCTACCTTCAATTTGATCCTGATTTTGGTTTTGATTTGGATTTTGATCAGCCATTATTAGAAATTTATGTGCTTTGTTTCTGAATTTAAGAGTTTTCTCAATTTCTGTATAAAAAACAAAGATGGGTGACTTTAAAGATCTGCGACCATGCATAGAAAATTAAAACATGAAAAAGAAACAAAAATGAAATAAAGTCTATACATAATAAAAAAAAATTGACTTCAATAAAAATAAAAATAAAAACTAAAAACTAAAATATATACATATTAACAGTTATATACATAAATCAAATACTTACCTTATTTTATGAACACCGATCCCCGGCAACGACGCCAAATTTTGGTCGCGTCGTTTTGTGCTCAAAAATAGTAAGAAGATTAAAAGATTGGAAATATTGCTTACCTTGAATTACCTCTAGCTATGGCAAGTAGAGGGTCGATCTTGTCATGGATAAGTTTGATTAAGTCCAAAAGTCCAAAGGTATGGTAAATTAAGTTCAAAAGTCCAAGAAATGTCCAAAGATACGGTAGTAACGAGATCCAAAAGTGAATTGTACAAATGTACTAAATTGAAAAATTACAACACTTAACAATAAAAATGAAAATCCAAAGGGTTAATGATTCAGGGTGGTTGTAGCTCAGTATACGCAAGTACAAAGTTATTTATTCAAATTAAAAGATAAGTCCTTCAGAAAGAAGACTACAAGGTCCTACTACTAAGATGAGCTTTTAGTTACGTAAGTGATAAGATTAATTGATTAACAAGACTGGATGTGTTGGTACAACCTAACGATATCCAATATCTCAATTAATCTTTACTTATATAACCTGGAGGTGTCGGTACAACCAGACTAGAGTCCATCTGAGGTAGTCTCGTATTAACACTGGTTTACAAAACCGGGTGTATACGTACTTCCAATTAAATGTAACATAACTACAAGTATACGCACAGTTAATCAAAGAATATTTAGAAATAAAAATACGATACTTTAATAAATCCGAATCAAAACATATGTACAAGAGTATCCTCACACCTACCACCCCGAATCTCGGGTCTAGTGTGCCATAATAAATTGTAACGTACAAGAAATCATAACAAAAACTGAAATAAAAGAATATTTATCGTGTTGAACGAATTTCGGTAGATCGGTATAATTTCGGTATGCTGATGGCTCACTAGACCCTCCCCTCAAGATTAAAACTTTGCACACAACTAAAAATAATAATTAAAACACTCAAAACTTACTTCACAAAGACTAGAGTAGCAGAAATTGAGCTAAGAAGATAAATGGTATGGTTTTCAACAATGAAAACTGTGCTATTTATAGGCAAAGTTTCAAACGCGCTCGAGCGCCCTTCTGTACTAATAATTTTTTATATTTTTTTTCGTCTTTTCCTTCCACACGTTGTCGCCCATTTGTCCGTCATTTGCAAAAAGTGGCATTCAAGCACAGAAAAGAGGTGCTGAGTGCGCTTTCTTGTTGCAGTAGGTGAACTTTGACTCTGAGCTTTGACTTTGAATGGCTCGTTGACTTTGACCGTTGACCGTTGACCAAAAAGTTGACCATGTATATTTCAAGGTTTTTCAGTGTCCTGAATCCGTTTTCGCACTCGGTTTGGCCAAATTCAATCTCGAATTGCTCGTTTTAAAGTCGTTCTACCATTCTTCACTAGTGTTGTGCTGAATTTCTTGTTCAAATGTTGGTTTTTGTAGCCTTTTTTGCTATTTCTTCTTCAAAACCTATATTGCACTAAAATTGTGTAAAATATACAATTAAGCTTGAAATAATAATGTAATATACATGATTTGACGGGTTAAAGTTAGTAAAAATATGGATTTATCAACCTTCTCAAACTCATTCTTTGCTTGTACTCAAGTAAAGGTATCAACTATTTCATAGATTCAAAAATATTAAATCTAAGCAGTCATTGTATTCATACATTTAGATTTTATAAAATACAATATTAACAATGAGTTCGTCTTCCAAACAATTCCACCCCAAGAAATCGTTTTGTATCTAGAAGAATAGAAACCAACTTAATTACAAAAAATCCTTCGAGCCTTTTTAAGCACTTGTAACTCAATTAAGAGGTAAATAAATTAATCACGCAAAATTTATAAAATCAAAAAATATTTTCTATAGATTGTCAAGAAATGTTAAAACTCAACTACCTTCTAAATCGTGTAATACTCCCTCAGATTTTTTTCTATATATATATATATATATATATATATATATTTTATGAAATAGATAACTCGAATGATAGATGTTGGTTGATTCAACGACTTCATTGAAGTATTGCCTTTCTTCGATTGAATTGGGTATGGTGAAAAAAGGCTTGTCTGGCAGGAAATATATTGATAGCTTTTTCATAACAAAAATGCTCAAAAATGGTTAGAAGAAAGCATTTGCTATGAATTTCTTTTATGCCTCTGTTTGCTTAATCAACACTTTTGATATTTGAGAGACATTGGGTGAGTCAATCTATACATTTTTTTATTTTTTTATTTTGATTTCAAACGAGTATACAGATCTAGAAAAATAAGTCAAATTTTAATAAAACATAACATCTCACATTGAAAACGCCTCAATCAACTCCTTTTTTTTGATAATTAATCAAAAACCTCTAATTGAATAATGTGACGCTGTTGAGATATAATAATAGTTAACAAGGTTTCAAAAATTCTAGATACAAACTCAAATCTAGTGGCTAATTATTTTTTCATTCCAAATTCACAGTTAATTCAAATATTTTACCACAATCTAACCATATTTTAACAATTAACCACTCAAATTTAATTATTATGAATAAGTGAAGTAAAAGTTTTGAAAATAGATTTTTTTTTTTGTATCAGGTTGGTATCAACTTTTTTCCTCCTCAAACCCGAGCCTTACATTGTCCTCAATGAAAGAAAACTATGTAATGCAAAGTAAAAAGAAAGATACAACCTGATAAACAATCCAAGCAATGTTCCTCAAAAACTCCTGAAAGAAGAATCGTCAAACAAAATCTCAAAAACCAACATTAGTCGTGAGTTTAAATAAAAACTAAAATATTTCTAAAGAAAGATGAAAGAAAAAAACATAAACATAATAAAATAAAATAAAGCACGGCATCAGAGTTACTGTGGCAGTGGCTGCTAAGGACCTGCTCTCGAACCTCTCAACAAAGCAACGTCCGTCCTTAAAGCAGCAACATCATCTTTTAGCCCAATGATCTTAGTATTCATTGCCTAAATTTCTCTATACATTTTTTCCATCAAAGAATCTTCAGGTTGAGTACTCGGTTGCTGTGAAGAAGTGGCCCCCTCAGCAGGCTGAGTGGAGGTCCTCGGGGCATTTAAAGCTAAGGGCATCTTTCTAACCACTCACTCTAAGTGTTTAAGACTCTTTTTGAACTCAGATTCACCATATGCAATAATAGGGAGGACCATGGTCGGCTCATCAATTGAAAATGGAAAATTAAATCGTTGAAGGAAAGAAACTATCAATCGAGGAAAACGAAGTGTAGATGTAGCATCAAATCTCCTCATGTGGTCTATAAGACTCATCATATTTTCCCCAATTACAGCCCCAACATCAAAATGTTCACCTTGATAAATCCAATATAATACTTTTAAAACAATTCCCGTCCTCTCTTGATCATGACCATATAGGCAAAGATTCTTTTTAGCAATGATATCAAGTAACCACATATCCCTCGGAATGGAAGATCTCCTTATACCTACACCATGTTCCAGAACCGGACCCCCCACACAATTTAGTAGCAATTTCCAAATATGTAATTCTAGCAAGAACATCAGTAGTAGTGAATGTAAATTCAAAACCATCAATTGACGCACTAAATGTACTATCATCATAAGAAAAATGCTCATAAAAACATCGAATAAGACGAGGAAAAACAAGAACATCATCAAAATGTGGATGCAGAGTGCAGTCAAGATAATATCCCTCAAAATATTCAAAAGCATGTGCCCCACCTTCGGAAGCTCTCAAATTATTCAAAAAATAAGTTTCAGCCTCAATTTGAGCATTCTCAAGTCGTGCAGTTAATGACAATCTCTGTCTCTTTGGAGCCATAGTCTAAATAAAACAAAAAACGAAATCAGAAAAATCATGAAAAACTTAACGCAATTTGTTTTTTTTTTGTTTTTATCTTTTTTCATTTAAGTAGAAACTGTTTATACAAACAATACCTATTAACAACCACAAAATCACCCTTAACAACACACAATATCGACTATCCATTCACTCAAATTCTCCAACATTAACACAATATATAAATCTTATAATTAGAGCAACAAGAAATAAGAGATATAAATATAAATAAATATATGTACAGTAATCTGAAATTTTTAAATTTTTTTTAAAATTTTTGAATTTTTTTTAAAATTAGAATTAAAATTAAAGTAACTGTAAACCGAAAATTTAAAACTAAAATCTAACGAAATTCTATATACGTATACATATACATACGCAGATACATACACATATACATACATAAATCTGAAAAAAAAAAAAATCATACCAAAACGAAGTTCGGAAGCTATAGAACAACAATAATCCATAATCAAGCAGTAAAAATCAACATAAAAGCTTCAAAAATGCGTATATACATACATATATAAACATATACATACAGATAACTTGAAATAAAGATGAAAAAAAAATGCAAAAATAAGAAAGAAAGCATAAAAACTCACATTGGGTTACAGATCTGTAGTTGATTTTGAGTGGGGAAGGGTTTTGGTGATTTTTGGGGGTGATTTTCGTGGGGTGGGGGGTTTGTTTTTTGTGTTTTATGGCTGCTGCAATCGGGGCTTAGGTTATAAGCCCCGACTGTAATAGGGCACTCGAGCGCCTTCAAGGCGTGCTCGAGCGCCCTATTGCATTTTTTTTTTAATATAGAAATAAATTAAAACAAGCACTCATCATAGCAAGAAAATGCAACCATATTAAATTTCACCCTTAAGTTGATCTCTCACAAATAGGCGCCAACACCTACAAGGAAAAAGGATTGCAGGGTGTAAGAATATACAAATGAATACCGACTGATAGTCATCCTTCAAGATTCAAACCTTAACTCTGCTTCCAAAAGAAATAGTTGGATCCAGATTTAATTTAAGAATCTTTGAGTTTAGACTAAATTTAGAGTTCAGCAATGTAACGAAGAGTTGTCCACCAGTTTGGAAGGCAACACTAGAAGCCTAGGGAATGCAAAAATAGGATCCCAACCCTATTTCAGTTTTATACCTATGCAGCAAAGTAAACCACATCCGAACACCAAATGAATGACATCAAAATCTGGATAGTAAATCTACTCGCCATAGCGTAAGAACTGGCCGAAGAAGAGGTGATGAATCACGTATCACTTGCCCCTCAGAATGGTATTAGTTATCTTTCTTTCAAATACCATGATAGCCACTATTTACATAATGGTGGAAAAAGACCTCCTAATGTTGAGGTTAACACCAATTTAAAGCTAATTGGTAACCAAGCGACAACATCTAGGATGAACCTTAGAATGTTTCCGCCACGAGATCCTAGATAACCCAGAGATCACTTGGGTTTATGTGAGGCGCACACCCTAGTACAAACAACACTTTGTTTTATTCTCAGACAGTCACTACCGAATGCTGCCACTGTGTACCCATCCTCCCTCCCTTGTTGGGTGAGCGTGTCACATAAATTGTCAGAGTTTTTTTTTCCTTCTAACTGGGAATGGGCACTAGAACCATTTAATGTCAGCCAGCAAGACATGCACACACAGTTAAGTACCGTAGTTTAACACCTTCGGGCATAAGAAAATATTTTTTTATTATTATTTTTTAATTTAAAATTAAAGGACTAGCTCTTCCAGAGGTTTCTGTATTCACACCATCCAGTATTTTCCTTCGTTACTCACATGGGGCCATAGCCAGTTCCACAGGGTCAAGGGCAATACAGTGGGGTTTTATGTTACAGACAATACCGTCTGGTGAATGCTCTCACTCCTAACTACCTTATCAAGTAAAACCCAACAGACCCAAACTATATTAAGCTGGTGGAGTGGCAATTACCGTTAGACAGAGTTACATTGGTCAGACAACCGTACACAGAAAACGTAAAGTGACCACTAGTTTTAGGACAATTATACCTTTATGAATGTTCTCAGGGTTAAGACCCAAACTACTTTAAGCTGGAGAAAGACTCATTTGGTATGAGAAATAAATGACAGAAAATAAAAAAAAATAAAAAAAAATAGAACCCTAATACCTCGAGAATCCCTAGGTTGCCTCCTAGGAGCGCTAAGTTTATTGTCTTCAGCCAAACAGTATCATATTGAAATTGTTACTCTACAGGGATTGGATTCTTAAGTTCAATTGACTCTTCACCCTAATTCTTTAACTGGATTGTTGGTTTTAGCCTCTGTCCATTTACAAACATAGTTTTCCCATTTGATTTATCTTTTATCTTGACAACCCTAGACGGAAAAACTTATTCAACCTTAAATGGTACATCCCATCTAGACCTCAATTTTCATGGAAATAATCGTAGCTTAGAATTAAATAACCACACATCTTCTCCTGGAATAAATGACTTCCGAATAATCATTTTATCATGCGTTCTCTTCATTTACTCACTGTAAATCTTGGCATTTTCATATGCCTCTACACGCATCTCTTCAAGTTCATTTAGATCGAATAACCTGTTTTTACCAACTTTCTGCAAGTCAAAATTCACAGTTCTAATTGCCCAGTAAGCCTTATGTTGTAACTCAACAGGTAAATGACATGTTTTTCCAAAAACTAAACGAAAAGGTGACATTCCTATGGGAGTTTTATATGCAGTTCTATATGCCCAAAGTGCATCATTCAATCGAGTAGACCAATCCTTCCTATCTGGTCTAACTGTCTTTTCAATGATTGATTTAATTTCCCTATTAGAAACCTTAACCTGTCCACTAGTTTGTGGGTGATATGGAGTTGCAACCTTATGAATGACTGAGTATTTCTTCAACAATTTTTTAAAAGTTCGGTGAATGAAATGACTTCCACCGTCATTAATGATAGCTCTTGGAATTCCAAATCAACAAAAACTGTTTTCTTTTATGAATTTCATCACAACAGTGTGATCATTAGTCCTTGTTGCAATTGCTTCAATCCACTTAGACACATAATCAACACCAACTAAAATGTATTGAAAACCAAAAGAGACAGGGAAATGACTCATAAAATCAATACCCCAGACATCAAAAAGGTCACAAACCAAGATGGGATGTAAGGGCCTCATATCCCTCTTTCCCATGTTACCTGACTTTTGGCGTCTTTCACATGCTTTGCAAAACTCATGAGTATCCTTGATTAATGTAGGACAATAAAACCCACTTTGCAGAATTTTGATAGCTGTCCGTTGTCCTCCAAAGTGTCATCCACATTCCTGCGAGTGACAAAATGACATGATGCTTAGCTGTTCAGACTCTGGTACGCATCTGCGAATAATTTGATCAGAACAAATGAGGATCCTCCCAGAAATAATGCTTTACTATTGAGAAAAATCGATCTCTCTCAGCCTTGTTCCACTCCTTGGGTATTTTGATAGCATCTTTCTTTTCCAACAGATATCTTAATACCGAGTGGTCAGAATAAATGATGATTTTTTACCCTAACACATAAGACCGAAATTTTTCTAATGCAAAAACTACAGCAAGCAATTCTTTCTCTGTGGTGGTATAGTTTTTCTGGGCATTATCCAAAGTTCGGCTGGTATATTAAATTATACAAGGAACACGATCCTTGCGTTGACCAAAGACAGCTGCTATGGCATAATCCGAAGTATCACACATAATTTCAAAAAGGAGAGAGTAATCCGGCTGCTGAATTACTGGAGCAGTAGAAAGTGCATTTTTCAGTGTTTCAAAAGAAGTAACATATTTTTCATCAAATTGGAATGGAGTATCTTGTGCCAACAAATTCGATAAAGGTCTAGCAATTTTACTAAAATCCTTTATAAATTATCGGTAGAAACCAGCATGTCCAAGGAACGATCTCACTTGTTTGACATTTGCAGGAGGGGGAAGATTTGAGATAATATCAACCTTAGCTTTATCAACCCGAACTCCTTCCTTGGATATAATATGTCCCAGAACAATTCCTTCTTGCACCATGAAATGACTTTTCTATCAACTATGGACAAGATTAGATTTCTGACATCTTTTCAACAACAAATACAGATTATTCAAACAGTTTTCAAATGAAAAACCAAAGATAGAAAAGTCATCCATGAAGACTTCCACAAATTTATCCATCATATCAGTGAAAATAGACATCATGCAGTGTTGGAAAGTAGCTGGTGCATTACAAAGGCCAAAAGACATTCTTCTGTAAGCAACGTGCCAAAAGGACATGTGAAAGTTGTTTTTTCCTGATCTTTGGGGTCCAAAGGGATCTGGTTGTATCCTGAGTACCCGTCAAGAAAACAGTAATAACCTTGCCTTGCCAACCTATCTAAAATTTGATCAATGAATGGTAAAGGAAAGTGATCATTTCTTGTTGCAGCAATGAGTTTCTTATAGTCAATACACCTGTGCCATCTAGTTGTGGTGTGGGTAGGTACCAATTCACCTTTATCATTTGTCACCACAGTGATTCCTGATTTCTTAGGCACAACCTGTATCGGACTAACCCATTTACTATCGGAAAAAGGATAACTGATAGGTGCATCGAACAACTTTATTATTTTCTTCTTTACAACTTCTCTCATGTTCGAGTTCAGCTTACGATGTATCTCCCTAGATGTCTTGGCTCATTTTTCCAAATTAATCTTATGCATGCAAAATGAGGGATCTATTCCTTTAAGGTCTGCAACAATCCAGCCTAACGCTTCTTTATTCTTAGACAAAACATCTACAAGTTTAACTTCCTGCTCCAAAGAAAGGTTAGAAGAAATAATGGCTGGAAGTGTTTGATCCGACCCTAGAAAAACATACTTGAGGTGACTAGGAAGTTGCTTGAGTTCTAATACTGGAGGAGATTAGATAGAAGGAAGTAAGGGTTCTTTAAAAAGAGTGAATGATGGTTCTATTGCGCATACCTATAGTTTTTCATCAAATCCTAAATTTTCCTCTAAAGAATCATTGGGTTCCTCCTCAAACCTACTCAACCTTTGAGTTTCCCCTGGTTCTATATCTAGCACAACAAAATCCACAAGAAAATAAAATTCATCAACCTTTATCAAAACATCTTCAATCATGCCCCTGGGAATTCTAAGTGATCTATCAGCCAATTGAAGGGTGACAGGAGTAGGTTTCAATTCTCCTATATCTAACTGCTCAAACAGATTAAAGAGGAGAAGATTTACTCTAGCTCCTAAATCAAAAAGGGCACGATCTACGCAGTGATTACCAATATAACAAGGAATGGTAAATGCACCAGGATCTTTCAATTTCGGTGGAACATGAGAGGTAAGAATGCAACTTACATATTCAGTCAACCTTACCTTGTTTGATATCAAAGCTGTATTCTTTCTTTTCTGAGTGCACAGATCCTTATGAAATTTTACATAAGCAGGAATTTGCTTGATGATTTCTAAAAGGGGTAAATTGATTTTCACTTGCTTAAAAGTTTCAAGCATTTATTCCATTTTTGAATCTTTATTAGGTGGATTCCCTAATGCCTGTGGAAATGGTGCTTTGGGACTCACTGTTAAAGGAATTTTCTCATGTGAAATCACAGTTTCAGATTCATTTTCAGCTTCTTTTGATGAATCAATAGTAACTTGAGATTGCTTTTTGCTTTGTTTGTCTTGCACTTTCGTAAGCTTCAATGCTTACCTTATTATCAACTTTCTTACCACTTCTCAATGTAATGACAGCTTGAAGATCCCCCACTTTTTGATTTGTAGCTGCTACATGGGCCTTACCTTTTGGATTTCCATCTGGTTGGGAGGGAGTGTTCATTCTTATCTTTTCTGCATAGTGTTAGCCAATCGTCTTACTTGTCTTTCCAAGTTGGCAATTGCCTTTGTATGTGTACTTACTAGTTTCAAAATTGGTTCCATATTATGAAGCTTTTTCAAAACTTGTTCTTCAAAAGTAGTTCTGTAAGAATAGGAACCTGAATTCGAGCTTGAAGGTACCTGTACTTGTGGTACTAAATGAAATCCTGGTGGATAACTTCTTGGTCTCTGTTGTTGAACATCTTCCCGATTCTAATCCCACCGTAAATTTGGACGATCTCGTGTACCTGAATCAACTACATGCAATAATTCTTTCCTTTTAACCATTTTTTCCAAGGCAAAAGTTAGATTTTCAATCTTTGATGTCAAAGAATTGTAATCATTTGAACCTAGACTTTCCTTCCTTTCTCTAGACGAAGATGCACACTTCCGTGAATTGTTGCTCAGGCTTATGAACAACTATGTGGCTTCTTCAGGAGATTTTTCAAGAAGTGAACCATTACAAGCTGAATCGAGCAAACTTTGAGTATGTTCATTTAACCCTTGATATAAATTCTGAGCTAATTGCCAATCTGGAATACTATGGTGTGGACATTCATGAATTAAGGTTTCAAATCTATCTCAACTCTCATGAAGTGCCTCTACAGGTAACTAAGAAAAATTATTCAATTGATTCCTGAATTCATTGGTTTTTGATGAAAAGTAAAATCTTTCAAGAAATTCTCTTTGTAGTTGATCCCAATAAGTAATGGAGCTAGAACGTAATCTATAAAACCAAATTTGTGCTTGACCCATTAAAGAGTAAGGAAACAATCTCAATTTAACAACCTCTTCCGAGTCAGTTCTAGTATTGATTGATCTGCATGTATGGACAAAAATATTAATGTGATCATACAGGTTTTCATTAGAAAGACCGTTGAACACGGGAAGCATTGAAATCATGTCAGACTTTATTTTAAAACCTTCATCAGTTTCAGGTAAAGCGATAGCTTGTGGAGGAACATAATCTTGTGGTGTAAAAAAATCTTTTATGCTCCTCCTCACATTTCCTACTTCTCTACCTTCAATTTGATCCTGATTTTGGTTTTGATTTGGTTTTTGATCAGCCATGATTAGAAATTTATGTGCTTTGTTTCTGAATTTAAAAGTTTTCTCAATTTCTGTATAAAAAATAAAGATGGGTGGCTTTAAAGATCTGCAACCATGCATTCAAAATTAAAACATGAAAAAGAAACAAAAATGAAATAATGTCTATACAAAATAACAAAATTGACTTAAATAAAATAAAAATAAAAATAAAAACTAAAAACTAAAATATATACATATTAACAGTTATATACATAAATCAAAGACTTACCTTATTTGATGAACACCGATCCCTGGCAACGGCACCAAATTTTGATCGCGTCGTTTTGCGCTAAAAAATAGTAAGAGGATTAAAAGAATAAAAATATTGCTTACCTTGAATTATCTCTACCTATGGCGAGTAGAGGGTCGATCCACAAAGATTGGGTTATCAAATCAAGTTCAATCATTAATTTATTTCTATGGATAGTCATGAAATGTTAAAACTCAATTATCTTCCAAATCGTGTAATACTCCCTTAGATTTTTTTCTATATATATATATATTTTATGAAATAGATGACTCGAATGATAGATGTTGGTTGATTCAACGACTTTATTGAATTATTGCCTTTCTTCGATTGAATTGTGTATGGTGAAAGAAGGCTTGTCTGGCAGGAAATATATTGATAATTTTTTCATCACAAAAATGCCAAAAGTGGTTAGAAGAAAGCATTTGCTATGAAAATCTTTTATGCCTCGGTTTGCTGAATCAACACTTTTGATATTTGAGTGACATTGAGTGAGTCAATCTATACAAATTTTTTTATTTTTTTATTTTGTTTTCAAAAGAGTATACCAATCTAGAAGAGTAAGTCCAATTTTAATAAAACATAACATCTCACACTGAAAACGCCTCAATCTACTCTTTTTTTTATAATTAATCAAAAACCTCTAATTGAACCATTGACGCTGTTGGGATGTAATAATAGTTAACAAGGTTTCAAAAATTATAGATACAAACTCAACTCTAGTGCCTAATAATTTTTGCATTCCAAATTCACAGTTAATTCAAATATTTTATCACAATCTAATCATTTTTCAACAATTAACCACTCAAATTTAATTATTTTGAATAAGTGAAGTAAAAGTTTTAAAAATAGATTTTTTTTTTTGTATCAGGTTGGTATCAACTTTTTTTCTCCTCAAATCCGAGCCTTACATTGTCCTCAATGAAAGAAAACTATGTAATGCAAAGTAAAAAGAAAGATACAACCTGATAAAAAATCCAAGCAATGTTCCTCAAAAACTTCTGAAAGAAGAATCGTCAAACAAAATCTCGAAAACCAACATTAGTCGTGAGTTTAAATAAAAACTAAAATATTTCTAAAGAAAGATGAAAGAAAAAAACATAAACAGAATAAAATAAAATAAAGTACGCCATCCGAGTTATTGTGGCGGTGGCTGCTAAGGACCTGTTGTGATGCCTGAGATTCTACCGTACACATTTTTAACTGTTACATCCATTATTTGCGCATTTTCACTGTGCAATACGTGTTACTTTCTGTAATCACTATTCATTACGTTTTTCAACTATTTAATTATCTTGAATTAGCATTTTTCTTAAATCATATTAATTGTTTTAGGAATGAGAAAAATATGCTTTTGAGCTAAGAGCAATAGGAGCACTCGTTTAGAAAATATTTTGCCAATTTAATGAATAGTGTTACGTAACTTAACTTAGTGTTTTAATTAGCTAGCACTCATTTTGCACCTTAGACTCATTTTAAAGCTCATTAGACTCATTTTAGAAGACCATATATGCCCCAACTTAAACCCAACTTAATATATATCCAACCAAACACAACATAAGCTCATAACTTAGCAAAAACAAAAACAAAAAAAGTGCAAGACTTACTGTTCAAAAACCAAACAGCCCTCTAGCAGCCAAGAGAAGTGATTTTGCTCTTCAATTCTTCAATCCAAGCCTAGGGCAAGTAGTTTAGGGTGTGTGCAAGCCTCCTAGGTGCTCCTACGCGCTTTAGGTGAGGGTTTTCATGCTTGTTTGCGCATTTTAAAATTGTTGCTCATTTCTTGATTTGTTAGAAATGTGATCAAATGCTATTGTAATGCTTATCTATGCTATTATACGTTGTATATAGGTACTAGAGAACACATTTAAGCCATTAGAACGCATTTTAAACGGTTTGAATCGTTACTTTGATCTTTGAGGTGAATAGTGACGGGATTTCAAGGGTTTTGTGTAATTGTACGTATTGGCTTGATTTATTGCTTCTAATAGATGCCTTAGGTGCTAATGAAGGTAGTCCAATAGCCCCGTGCACTTGAATTACTCTAAACTTGCATAAAACGTGAAATAGCCGACTTTTTAAAAGCGGTTTCGGGGTTAATGCTAATCTGGGTGGATTCGGGCTTCACATTTGGTATTCTTAGGCTATCTAGGTGCTATAGAAGGTTTGCTAGCCCTTGTTTGAAGCCCGGTTGAGGTATGTGTAGTTCAAATCTATAAGAGGAAAATTGGGGCTTTTGGGGTAATTGCGGGTAATTGATTATGTTTGAGGGTTATAGGGGTACCTTAAGGGTTAGTTAGAAGATTGGTATTGACTCACTTTGAATTTGAAACATTAACTTGAGTTTGGAAGGAAAACGGATTGAATAACAAAAGGGTTTAAAGGTAAATTCGATTGTCTCTCGCATCTAAAACCTTGGCATAACTACTTATGTGTTTAAATATGGTTTCAAGTTGTTTCGGAGCTTTTGACATAATTCTATGGATATCTTGTATATGCTCCTTTGTAAAATTGCTTAATTGCTTGTATAACTACTTCTATTCTAACTGTTCCGAGGTCAACCTACTTTGTTGATCCTCCTACGTGTTATTGCTTATATTGTTGATATTGACTTGTCATTGTTAAGTGCATTGCATAGTGGTTGCGCAACCATAGTGTCAGGGGCGGTTATGTTGAATATCGGCTGGGCGGCAGAGGGCTTGCCAGTGGATATTCAAACTCCGTACCCTATTCCCTCACTCGTCTGGTTCGAAGATTGTCAGGAGGTGTTGGGTCATAGGATTATCGGGATACATCCGTAGTATACCCATTGGAGTGTTTGGGGTTATGCCGGCTTATCGTGATCGAGATCGTGGTTCGTGGATCGTGAATGAAGATCAAGTGAAGATTGGAGTGTTGGGGATAAGTGTAATGTATCCTTTTTAATGTGTGGTTACTTAATCTGTTGTCATTCATAAATGATTTTAATTGCTATTAATGGTTAACTGTATTACTTGTTGCATTGCACGCCCTGAGAGACTTTATCCCTCACTGGGCAACAGTGGTTGCTCATACCTCGCTAATATATTTCAGGTGGCGCAGTTGGAGGAGTTGCCTTAGTTGTTGTGTGATTGTTGTCTGAGGTGGATGTGCTTTCTAGTTGCTATGTGAAGAATTTGTTGTTCTATGTTATAATCTATTTTGGGGCCTTAAGGCTCATGTATGTATTTGAGTAATATGTAAGCTGGAAGTCAGATGACTGTAGTAGTAGTGGTAATTCTATGGCTTGTAATAACTTATGTTTCTATTTCTAGTTGTTTTGCACGCTTGGGTATGATTGTTTTGATACATATTGGTTCAACTTCTAAGTATGTTTCAAAGTTATCATAGAATGACATGATAAGCGGTTTTATGAAGAAGTCAAGTTGGTTGCATGCTTGTGTGAAACTAAATTATTGTATGCCTCAAGGCTTAGATGGCCTTGAACCTTTGAACTTTAGTTATAAAAGCTTGCCTTATTGTGTTGTGGCTTTTTTGAGTGTTTACAGGTTTTCAGAATGTCCACAGTACAGGGGAAACTCTTTCCATTTTTCTCTAAAATTTTGAGACTAGGTTGGAATTGGGTTGAGAATAGCTTGATTATTAGAGCCTCCGGTCTCGTGAGGGGTCGGGGCGTTACAGGTGGTATCAGAGCTTAATTAGCTCTAAGCTGGGATAGGGTCCTCGGCATGTCGGGTAGTAACCCTTGAATGTGTGCTTGTTAAGTGTGTGTCTTGAAGGTGTATGCCTGCATGTGTGATTGTGTGTCTTGTATTGAATGTGTGCACCTATGTGATATAATTATGTGTTACGTGCTAAATGTGTGCTAAGTGAAGTAAAGTGGCTAGTTATGCATCAAATTGACCTCGTGAATTGTTAATTGCTTGAACTGTTGCTTGTAATATGTGTATTTGAATGTCTTTGATTGAATTGTGTTATGATTGACTTGATTGTCGTGCTTGAATGACTTTGATGATTACACTGTTTCACAAACTCTTTTATTAACATGTTTGCGTAATAGTTTAAAGAATGTTTATACATATGCAATTGTTTGGCATGCATACATAGCCCGTCGAATGGTAAGAAAAACTCATTTCTCCCCTGAAGAGAGGTAATTAGTGGCAGGCCTTCCAAATTATGTTGATTAGCGGAAATGAGAGACAATTAATCAGCCTTTATTTGAGAATTGGTGGATATAGTTGGAGGTCAGTTATTGGGATTCTTCTAAGGCCTTCTTCAGTGCTTAGCGGTCATAAATGAGTAGCTTCTTTTGGGGTTTCTATATGACAGTTCTCTGGAGCATATTCTTGGTATTTTCTTATCAGGTATTCTTTTGTCGGCATCTCTCGGAAGAATTGGTATATGGGATTCTTTTCAGCCTTATTATCTGGTATTATTTACAATACTCCTGCTCGGAACTTTTATTGGTATTTTCTCGCTGCTCTTAGTTGGGATTCTATTCTTCTATGGTATTCGTACCAGCGGGATTCTTATTTGGATTTCGAAGTAGCATCTCTATTGGAGCCTTTATTTGGCCTTATTACGTAAGGTTCGCAGACAATACTACTGGGATTTCTTAATGAGCTCCCACGAGAATTCTTATACGGTATTCTTGCTTAGCAACTGATGACGAATTATCGGAGTTGGTTTTCAGTTGATGCGGAATTCTCTTGTGAAGAAGAATTGCGTGGACGCAATTTGTTTAAGGGGGAGAGGATGTGACGCCTGAAATTCTACCGTACACATTTTTAACTGTTGCATCCATTATTTGCGCATTTTCACTGTGCAATACGTGTTACTTTCTGTAATCACTATTCATTACGTTTTTCAATTATTTAATTATCTTGAATTAGCATTTTTCTTAAATCATATTAATTGTTTTAAGAATGAGAAAAATATGCTTTTGAGCTAAGAGCGATAGGAGCACTCGTTTAGAAAATATTTTGTCAATCTAATGAATAGTGTTACGTAACTTAACTTAGTGTTTTAATTAGCTAGCACTCATTTTACACCTTAGACTCATTTTAAAGCTTATTAGACTCATTTTAGAAGACCATATATGCCCCAACTTAAACCCAACTTAATATATATCCAACCAAACACAACATAAGCTCATAACTTAGCAAAAACAAAAAAAAAAAGTTGCAGGAATTACTGTTCAAAAACCGAACAGCCCTCTAGCAGCCAAGAGAAGTGATTTTGCTCTTCAATTCTTCAATCCAAGCCTAGGGCAAGTAGTTTAGGGTGTGTGTAAGCCTCCTAGGTGCTCCTACGCGCTTTAGGTGAGGTATTTCATGCTTGTTTGCGCATTTTAAAATTGTTGCTCATTTCTTGATTTGTTAGAAATGTGATCAAATGCTATTGTAATGCTTATCTATGCTATTATACGTTGTATATAGGTACTAGAGAACACATTTAAGCCATTAGAACGCATTTTAAACGGTTTGAATCGTTACTTTGATCTTTGAGGTGAATAGTGACGGGATTTCTAGGGTTTTATGTAATTGTACGTATTGGCTTGATTCATTGCTTCTAATAGATGCCTTAGGTGCCAATGAAGGTAGTCCAATAGCCCCGTGCACTTGAATTACTCTAAACTTGCATAAAACGTGAAATAGCCGACTTTTTAAAAGGGGTTTCGGGGTTAATGCTAATCCGGGTGGATTCGGGCTTCACATTTTGTATTCTTAGGCTATCTAGGTGCTATAGAAGGTTTGTTAACCCTTGTTTGAAGCCCGGTTGAGGTATGTGTAGTTCAAAGCTATAAGAGGAAAATTGGGGCTTTTGGGGTAATTGCGGGTAATTGAATGTGTTTGAGGGTTATAGGGGTACCTTAAGGGTTAATTAGAAGATTGGTATTGTCTCGCTTTGAATTTGAAACATTAACTTGAGTTTGGAAGGAAAACGGATTGAATAACAAAGGGGTTTAAGGGTAAATTCGATTGTCTCTCGCATCTAAAACCTTGGCATAACTACTTATGTGTTTAAATATGGTTTCAAGTTGTTTCGAATCTTTTGACAAAATTCTATGGATATCTTGTATATGCTCCTTTGTAAAATTGCTTAATTGCATGTATAACTACTTCTATTCTAACTGTTCCTAGGTCAACCTACTTTGTTGATCCTCCTACGTGTTATTGCTTATATTGTTGATATTGACTTGCCATTGTTAAGTGCATTGCATAGTGGTTGCGCAACCATAGTGTCAGGGGCGGTTGTGTTGAATATCTGTTGGGCGGCAAAGGGCTTGCTAGTGGATATTCAAACTCCGTACCCTATTCCCTCACTCGCCTGGTCCGGAGATTGTTAGGGGGTGTTGGGTCGTAGGATTATCGAGATACATCCGGAGTACACCCACTGGAGTGTTTGGGGTTATGCCAGCTTATCGTGATAGAGATCGTGGTTTGTGGATCGTGAATGAAGATCAAGTGAAGATTGGAGTGTTGGGGATAAGTGTAATGTATCCTTTTTAATGTGTGGTTACTTAATCTGTTGTCATTCTTAAATGATTTTAATTGCTATTAATGGTTAACTGTATTACTTGTTGCATTGCACGTCCTGGGAGACTTTATCCCTCACTGGGCAATAGTGGTTGCTCATACCTCGCTAACATATTTCAGGTGGCATAGTTGGAGGAGTTGCCTTAGTTGTTGTGTGATTGTTGTCTGAGATGGATGTGCTTTCTAGTTGCTATGTGAAGAATTTGTTGTTCTATGTTATAATCTACTTTGGGGCCTTAAGGCTCATGTATGTATTTGAGTAATATGTAAGCTGGAAGTCAGATGACTGTAGTAGCAGTGGTAATTCTATGGCCTGTAATAACTTATGTTTCTATTTCCAGTTGTTTTGCACGCTTGGGTGTGATTGTTTTGATACATATTGGTTCAACTTCTAAGTATGTTTCAAAGTTATCATAGAATGGCATGATAAGCGGTTTTATGAAGAAGTCAAGTTGGTTGCATGCTTGTGTGAAACTAAATTATTGTATGCCTCAAGGCTTGGATGGCCTTGAACCTTTGAACTTTAGTTATAAAAGCTTGCCTTATTGTGTTGTGGCTTTTTTGAGTGTTTACAGGTTTTCAGAATGTCTACAATACAGGGAAAACTCTATCCATTTTTTCCTAAAATTTTGAGACTGGGTTGGAATTGGGTTGAGAATAGCTTTGTTATTAGAGCCTCCGGTCTCGTGAGGGATTGGGGCGTTACACCTGCTCTCGAACCTCTCAACAAAGCAACGTCCGTCCTTAAAGCAGCAACATCATCTTTCAGCCCATCGATCTTAGTATTCATTTCCTGAATTTCTCTGTACATTTTTTCCATCAAAGACTATTCAGGTTGAGTACTCGGTTGCTGTGAAGAAGTAGCCCCCTCAGCAGGCTGAGTGGAGGTCCTTGAGGCATTTAAAGCTAAGGGCATCTTTCTAACAACTAACTCCAAATGTTTAAGACTCTTTTTGAACTCAGATTCACCATATGCAATAATAAGGAGGACCATGGTCGGCTCATCAGGTGAAAAAAGGAAAATTAAACCGCTGAAGTAAAGAAACTATCAATCGAGGAAAACGAAGTGTAGATGTAGCATCAAATCTCCTCATGTAGTCTATAAGACTCATCATATTTTTCCCAATTACAGCCCCAACATCAAAAAGTTCACCTTGATAAATCCAATATAATACTTGTAAAACAACTCCCGTCTTCTCTTGATCATGACAATATGGGCAAAGATTCTTTTTAGCAATGATATCAATTAACCACATATCCCTCGGAAGGAAAGATCTCCGTATACCTATACCATGTTCCAGAACCGGACCCCTACACAATTTAGTAGCAATTTCCAAATCTGTAATTCTAGCAGGAAAGTCCTCAGTTGTTGCATAAAACATATCATGCCCACACATAATAGTCATGACATCAGCAGTAGTAAATGTAAATTCAAAACCATCAACTGACGCAATAAATGTACCATCATCATAAGAAAGATGTTAATAAAAACGTCGAAAAAGATTAGGAAAAACAAGAACATCATCAAAAGGTAGATGCATAATGCAGTCAAGAAGTGCAGTTAATGACAATATCTGTCTCTTTGGAGCCATAGTCTAAATAAAACCAAAAATGAAATTAGAAAAATCATGAAAAACTCAACACAATTTGTTTTTTTTTTGTTTTTTTTATTTTTTATTTACGTAGAAACTATTTATACAAACAACACCTATTAATAACCACAAAATCACCCTTAACAACACACAATATCAACTAGCCATCCACTCAAATTCTTCAACATTAACACAATATATAAATCTTATAATTAGAGCAACACGAAATAAGAGATATAAATAAAAATAAATATATGTACAGTAATCTAAAATTTTTAGTTTTTTTTTAATTTTTGAATTTTTTTAAAATTAGAATTAAACTAAAAGGAAATGTAAACAAAAAATTTAAAACTAAAATCTAACGAAATTCTATATACATATACATATACATATGCAGATACATACACATATACATACATAAATCTTTAAAAAAAAAAATCATACCAAAACGAAGTTCGGAAGCTATAGAACAACAATAATCCATAATCAAGCAGTAAAAATCAACATAAAAGCTTCAAAAATGCGTATATACATACATATATAAACATATACATACAGATAACTTGAAATAAAGATGAAAAAAAAATGCAAAAATAAGAAAGAAAGCATAAAAACTCACCTTGGGTTGCAGATCTGTAGTTGATTTGGGGTGGGGAAGGGTTTTGGTGATTTTTGGGGGTGATTTTCGTGGGGTGGTGGGTTTTGTTTTTTGTGTTTTATGGATGCTGCAATCGGGGCTTGGGTTATAAGCCCTGACTGCAATAGGGCGCTCGACCGCCTTCAAGGCGCGCTCGAGCGCCCTGCTACTTTTTTTTAAATATAGAATTAAATTAAAACAAGCACTCACCATAGCAAGAAAATGCAACCATATTAAATTTCACCTTTAAGTTGATCTCACACAAATAAGCGCCAACACCTACAAGGAAAAAGGATAGCATAGTGTAAGAATATACAAATGAACACCGACCGATAGTCATCCATCAAGATTCAAACTTTAACTCTGCTTCCAAAAGAAACAGTTGGATCCTGATTTAATTTAAGAATCTTTGAGTTTAGACTAAATTTAGAGTTCAACAATGTAACGAAGAGTTGTGCGCCAGTTTGGAAGGCAACATTGGATGCCTGGGGAATGCAAAAATAGGATCCCAACCCTATTTCAGTTTCATACCTATGCAGCAAAGTAAACCACGTCCGAACAGCAAATGAATGGCATCAAAATATGGATAGTAAATCTACCCGCCATAGCGCAAGAACTGGCCGAAGCAGAGGAAATGAATAACGTATCACATGCCCCTCAGAATGGTATTAGTTATCTTTCTCTCAAATACCATGAGAGCCACTATTTACATAATAGTGGAAAAAGACCTCCTAATGTTGAGGTTAACACCAATTTAAAGCTAATTGGTAACCAAGCGACAACATCTAGGACGAACCTTGGAATGTTTCCGCCACGAGATCCAAGATAACCCAGAGATCACTTGGGTTTATGAAAGGCACACACCCTGGTACAAACAGCACCCTGTTTTATCCTCAGACAGTCACTACCGAATGTTGCCACTGTGTACCCATCCTCCATCCTTTGTAGGGTGAGCACGTCACACAAATTGTCAGAGTTTTTTTTTTTTCCATCTAATCGGGAATGGGCACTGGAACCATTTAATGTCAGCCAGCAAGACATGGACACACAGTTAAGTGTCGTAGTTTAACGCCTTCGGGCATAAGAAAAAAAAAAATATATATATATATACATATATATATATATATATATTTTAAATTTAAAATTAAAGGACTAGCTCTTCCAGAGGTTTCTATGTTCACGCTATCCAGTATTTTCCTTCGGCACTCACATGGGGCCATAGCCAGTTCCATAGGGTCAAGAGCAATACAGTGGGGTTTTATGCTACAGATAATACCGTCTAGTGAATTCTCTCACTCCTAACTACCTTATCAAGACAATTATCATGACATAGTTGCACTGGTCAGACAACCGCACACATAAAATGTACAGTGACCACTAGTATCATGACAATTATACCTTTATGAGTGCTTCTCAGGGTTAAGACCCAAACTACTTTAAGCTAGAGAAAGACTCATTTGGTATGAGAAATAAATGACAAGAAATTAAAAAAAATTGAACCCTAATACCTCGAGAATCCCTAAGTTGCCTCCTAGGAGCACTAAGTTTAACGTCTTCATCCAGACAGTATCATTTAAAATTGTTACTCTGCAGGGATTGGATTCTTAAGTTCAATTGACTGTTCACCCCAATTCTTTAACTGGATTGCTGGTTTTAGCCTTTGTCCATTTATAAACATAGTTTTCCCATTTGATTTATCTTTTATCTTGACAACCCTAGACGAAAAAACTTGTTCAACCTTAAATGGTACATCCCATCTAGACCTCAATTTTCCTGGAAATAATCGTAGCTTAGAATTAAATAACCACACATCATCTCCTGGAATAAATGACTTCAGAATAATCATTTTATCATGCGTTCTCTTCATTTTCTCACTATAAATCTTGGCATTTTCATATGCCTCTAAACGCATCTCTTCAAGTTCATTTAGATGGAATAACATATTTTTACCAGCTTTTTGCAAGTCAAAATTCATAGTTCTAATTGCCCAGTAAGCCTTATGTTGTAACTCAACAGGTAAATGACATGTTTTTCCAAAAACTAAACGAAAAGGTGACATTCCTATGAGAGTTTTATATGCAGTTCTATATGCCCAAAGTGCATCATTCAATCGAGTGGACCAATCCTTCTTATCAGGTCTAACTGTCTTTTGAGGGATTGATTTAATTTCCCTATTAAAAACCTCAACCTGTCCACTAGTTTGTGGGTGATATGGAGTTGCAACCTTAAGAATGATTGAGTACTTCTTCAACAATTTTTCAAAAGTTCGGTGAATAAAATGACTTCCACCGTCACTAAAGATGGTTCTTGGAATTCCAAACCGACAGAAAATATTTTCTTTTATGAATTTTATCACAACATTGTGATCATTAGTCCTTGTTGCAATTGCTTCAATCCACTTAGACACATAATCAACACTAACTAAAATGTATTGAAAACCAAAAGAGATAGGGAAAGGACTCATAAAATCAATACCCCAGACATCAAAAAGTTCACAAACCAAGATGAGATTTAAGGGCATCATATCACTCTTTCCCATGTTACCTGTCTTTTGGCAACTTTCACATGCTTTGCAAAACTCATGAGTATCCTTGATTAATGTAGGCCAACAAAACCCACTTTGCAGAATTTTGATAGTTGTCCGTCGTCCTCCAAAGTGTCCCCCACATTCTTGCGAGTGACAAAATGACATGATGCCTAGCTGTTCAGACTCTGGTACGCATCTGCGAATAATTTGATCAGAACAAATACGGAACAAATGAGGATCCTCCCATAAATAATGCTTTACTATTGAGAAAAATCGATCTCTCTCAACCTTGTTCCACTCCTTAGGTATTTTACCTACTGCAAGATAATTCACAATATGAGCATACCAAGGAAGTTTAGGAACATAAATTAGCAATAATTGTTCGTCAGGAAATGTATCTCTCAAGGGTAATTCATTTTCTGTTTCATGAGTTACAATCCTTGACAAGTGATCAACAACTACATTTTCTTGACCTTTCTTATCTTTGATTGTTAAATCGAATTCTTGAATTAATAACAACCATCGGATAAGCCTAGGTTTAGTATCTTTCTTTTCTTACAAATATCTTAATGCTGAGTAGTCAGAATAAATGATGATTTCTGACCCTAACACATAAGACCAAAATTTTTCTAATGCAAAAACTACATCAAGCAATTCTTTCTCTGTGTTGGTGTAGTTTTTCTAGGCATCATCCAAAGTTCAGCTGGCATAATAAATTACACAAGGAACACGATCCTTGCGTTGACCTAAGACAGCTCCTATGGTATAATCCAAAGCATCACACATAATTTCAAAAGGGAGAGAGTAATCCGGCAGCTGAATTACAAGAGCAGTGGAGAGTGCATTTTTCAGTGTTTCAAAAACAGTAACACATTTTTCATCAAATTGGAATGGAGTATCCTGTGCCAACAAATTCGATAAAGGTCTAGCAATTTTACTAAAATCCTTTATAAATCGTCAGTAGAAACCAGCATGTCCAAGGAACGATCTCACTTGTTTGACATTTGCAGGAGGGGGAAGATTTTAGATAATATCAACCTTAGCTTTATCAACCCGAACTTCTTCCTTAGATATAATGTGTCCCAGAACAATTCCTTCTTGCACTATGAAATGACTTTTCTCCCAACTAAGGACAAGATTAGATTCCTGACATCTTTTCAACACCAAAGACAGATTATTCAAACAGTTTTCAAATGAAGAACCAAAGATAGAAAAGTCATCCATGAAGACTTCCACAAATTTATCCATCATATTAGTGAAACTAGACATCATGTAGCGTTAGAAAGTGGCTGGTCCATTACAAAGGCCAAAAGGCATTCTTCTGTAAGCAAACGTGCCAAAAGGATATGTGAAAGTTATTTTTTTCCTAATCTTCGGGGTCCACAGGGATTTGGTTGTATCCCGAGTACCCGTCAAGAAAACTGTAATAACCTTGCCCTGCCAACCTGTCTAAAATTTGATCAATGAATGGTAAAGGAAAGTGATCCTTTCTTGTTGCAGCATTGAGTTTTCTATAATCAATACACACGCGCCATCCAGTTATGGTACGGGTAAGTACCAATTCACCTTTATCATTTGTCACCACAGTGATTCCTGATTTCTTAGGCACAACCTGTATCGGACTAACCCATTTACTATCAGAAATAGGATAAATGATACCCACATCTAACAACTTTAATATTTCTTTCTTTATAACTTCCCTCATGTTCGGGTTCAGCTTACGTTGCATCTCCCTAGATGTCTTGGCTCCTTCTTCCAAATTAATCTTATGCGTGCAAAAGGAGGGATCTATTCCTTTAAGGTCTGCAATAGTCCAGCCTAACGCTTCTTTATTCTTAGACAAAACATCTACAAGTTTAGCTTCCTGCTCCAAAGAAAGGTTAGAAGCAATAAGGGCAGGAAGTGTTTGATCTGACTCTAGAAAAACATACTTAAGGTGACTAGGAAGTTGTTTGAGTTCCAATACTGGAAGAGATTGGATAGAAGGAAGTAGAGGTATTTTAGAAAGAGTCAAGGATGGTTCTATTGCACATACCTGTAGTTTTTCATCAAATCCTAAATTTTCCTCTAAAGAATCATCGGGTTCCTCCTCAAACTTACTCAACACTATTTCCTCATGATTCAAAGTATTCTCCAAAAAATCTTGTTGCATAAGACTAAGGAAAGACACTTCAATTAATGGATCAATCTTGTCAAGAATAAACATTCAAGACCGTCATCTTCATCTGCAAACCTAGCAGTATTAGCAACATTCAGCTTTACCTTAATATCTCCAAATGTAAACTCCAATTCTCCAGTTGCACAGTTAATTTTTGCATTAGTTGTTGCTAAGAATGGTCTTCCTAGTATGATTGGAGTTTGGAACCTTTGAGTTTCTCCTGGTTCCATATCTAGCACAACAAAATCCACAGGAAAATAAAATTCATCAACCTTTATCAAAACATCTTCAATCATGCCCATAGGAATTCTAAGTGATCTATTAGCCAATTGAAGGGTGACAGGAGTAGGTTTCAATTCTCCTATATCTAACTGCTCAAACAAATTAAAAGGGAGAATATTTACACTAGCTCCTAAATCAAGAAGGGTACGATCTACGTAGTGATTACTAATATAACAAGGAATGATAAATGTACCAGGATCTTTCAATTTCGGTGGAACATGAGAAGTAAGAATGCAACTTACTTTTTTAGTCAAACTTACTTTGTTTGATATCAAAGCTGAATTCCTCCTTTTCTGAGTGTACAGATCCTTAAGAAATTTTGCATAAGCAGGAATTTGCCTGATGATTTCTAAAATGGGTAAATTGATTTTCACTTGCTTAAAAGTTTCAAGCATTTCTTCCTTTTTTGAATCTTTATTAGGTGGATTCCCTAATGCCTGTGGAAATGGTGCTTTGGGACTCACTGTTAAAGGAATTTTCTAATGTGAAATCATAGTTTCAGATTCATTTTCAGCTTCTTTTGATGAATCAATAGTAACTTGAGATTTAGCTTTTTGTTTTGCTTGTCATGCACTTTCGTAAGCTTCAATGCTTACCTTATTATCAACTTTCTTAGCATTTTTCAATGTAGTGACAGTTTGAATATCCTCCGTTTTTTTATTTGTAGCTGCTATATAGGCCTTACCTTTTGGATATCCATCTGGTTAGACAGGAAGTGTTCCTTATTCCCTTTTCTGCATGGTGTTAGCCAATTGTCCTACTTGTCTTTCCAAGTTGGCAATTGCCTTTGTATGTGTACTTACTACTTGCAAAATTGGTTCCATATTATGAAGTTTTTTCAAAACCTGTTCTTCAAAAGTAGTACCGTAAGAATTGGAACCTGAATTAGAGCTTGAAGGTACCTGTCCTTGTGGTACTAAATGAAATCCTGGTGGATAGCTTCTTGGTCTCTGTTGTTGAACATCTTCCCGATTCTGATCCCACCATAAATTTGGATGATCTCGTGTACCTGAATCAACTACATGCAATGATTCTTTCCTTTTAACCATTTTTTCCCAGGCAAGAGTTAGATTTTCAATTTTTGATGTCAAAGAATTGTAATCATTTAAACCTAGACTTTCATTCCTTTCTCTAGACGAAGATGCACGCTTCCGTGAATTGTTGCTCAGTTTTATCAACAATTTTGTGGCTTCTTCTGGAGATTTTTCAAGAAGTGAACCATTACAAGCTGAATCGACCAAACTTTGATTATGCTCATTTAACCCTTAATATAAATTCTAAGCTAATTGCCAATCTGGAATACTATGGTGTGGACATTCATGAATTAAGGTTTCAAATCTATCCCAACTCTCATGAAGTGCCTCTCCAGGTAACTGAGAAAAATTATTCAATTGGTTCCTGCATTCATTGGTTTTTGAAGAAGAGTAAAATCTTTCAAGAAATTCTCTTTGTAGTTGATCCCAAGAAGTAATGGAGCCAGAACGTAATCTATAAAGCCAAATTTTTGCTTGACCCATTAAAGAGTAAGGAAACAATCTCAATTTAACAACCTCTTCCGAGGCAGTTCTAGTATTGATTGATCTGCGTGTATGGACAAAATTATTAATGTGATCATACGGGTTTTCATTAGAAAGACCGTTGAACATGGGAAGCATTAAAATCATGTGAGACTTTATTTTAAAACCTTCATCAGTTTCAGGTAAAGCGATAGCTAGTGGAGGAACATAATCTTGTGGTGTAGAAAAATCTTTTATGCTCCTCCTCACATTTCCTACTTCTCTACCTTCAATTTGATCCTGATTTTGGTCTTAATTTGGATTTTGATCAGCCATGATTAGAAATTTAGGTGCTTTGTTTCTGAATTTAAGATTTTTCTTAATTTCTGTATAAAAAATAAAGATGGGTGGCTTTAAAGATCTGCGACTATGCATAGAAAATTAAAACATGAAAAAGAAACAAAAATGAAATAAAGTCTATACAAATAACAAAATTGACTTAAATAAAAATAAAAATAAAAACTAAAAACTAAAATATATACATATTAACAGTTATATACATAAATCAAAGACTTACATTATTTGATGAACACCAATCCCCGGCAACGACGACTAATTTTGATCGCGTCGTTTTGTGCTCAAAAATAGTAAAAAGATTAAAAGATTAGAAATATTGCTTACCTTGAATTACCTCTAGCTGTGGCGAGTAGAGGGTCGATCCACAAAGATTGGGTTATCAAATTAAGTTCAATCTCTAATTTAGATTTGTTTGACTATCTCCCGTCACGGATAAGTTTGATTAAGTCTAAAAGTCCAAAGGTACGGTAAATTAAGTCCAAAAGTCCAAGAAATGTCCAAAGATACGATAGTAACGAGATCCAAAAGTGAATTGTACAAAGGTACTAAATTGAAAAATTACAACACTTAACAATAAAAATTCAAATCCAATGGGTTAATGATTCAGGGTGGTCATAGTTTGGTATACGCAAGTACAAAGTTATTGATTCAAATTAAAAGATAAGTCCTTCATAAATAAGGCTACAAGGTCCTACTACTGAGATGAGCCTTTAGTTACGTAAGTGATAAGATTAATTGATTAACAAGAGTGGATGTGTTGGTACAACCTAACGATATCCAATCTCTCAATTAATTTTTCACTTATGTAACCTGGAGGTATCGGTACAACTAGACTAGAGTCCATCTGAGGTAGTCTCGTATTGCCACTAGTTTACAAAATCGGGCGTATATGTACTTTCAATTAAATGTAACATAACTACAAGTATACGTACAGTTAATCAAAGAACACTTAGACATAAAAATACGAGACTTTAATAAATCCGAATCAAAACATATGTACAAGAGTATCCTCACGCGTACCACCCCGAATTTCGGGTCTAGTGTGCTATAATAAACTATAAAGTACAAGAAATCATAACGAAAACTGAAATAAAAGAATATTTATCGTGTTGAACGGATTTCGGTAGACCGGTATGATTTCGGTATGCTGATGGCTCACTAGACCCTCCCCTCGGGATTGAAACTTTGCACACAACTAAGAATAATAATTAAAACACTCAAAACTCACTTAACAAATACTAGATTAGCAAAAATTGAGCTAATAAGAGAAATGGTACAGTTTTCAACAATGAAAATCGTGCTATTTATAGGCAAAGTTTCAGGAGGGCACTTGAGCGCCAGTCAGGTGCGCTCGAGCGCCCTTCTGCACTAATAATTTTTTATATTTTTTTTCGTCTTTTCCTTCCACACTTTGTCGCCCATTTGTCCGTCATTTACAAAAAGTGGTGCTCAAGCGCTGAAGAAGGGCGCACGAGCGCACTTCTGGCTGCAATAGGTGAACTTTGACTTCGAGCTTTGACTTTGAATGGCTCGTTGACTTTGACCGTTGACCGTTTAATTTGACCATTGACCAAAAAGTTGACCATGTCTATTTCAAGGTTTTTCAGCGTCCTGAATCCGTTTCCGCACTTGGTTTGGCCAAATTCAATCTCGAATTGCTCGTTTTAAAGTCGTTCTACCATTCTTCACTAGTGCTGTGCTGAATTTCTTGTTCAAATGTTGATTTTTGTGGCCTGTTTTGCTATTTCTTCTTCAAAACCTATATTGCAGTAAAATTGTGTAAAATATACAATTAAGCATTGAAATAATAATGTAATATACATGATTTGACAGGTTAAAGTTAGTAAAAATATGGATTTCTCAACCTTCTGAAACTCATTCTTTGCTTGTCCTCAAGTAAAGGCATCAACTATTTCATAGATTCAAAAATATTAAATCTAAGCAGTCAATGTATTCATACGGTTAGATTTTATAAAATACAAGATTAACAATGAGTTCGTCTTCCAAACAATTCCACCCCAAGAAATCATTTTGTATCTAGAAGAATAGAAACCAATTTAATTACAAAAAATCCTTCAAGCCTTTTTAAGCACTTGTAACTCAATTAAGAGGTAAATAAATTAATCACGCAAAATTTGTAAAATCAAAAATATTTTCTATGGATAGTCATGAAATGTTAAAACTCAACTACCTTTCAAATCGTGTAATACTCCCTTATATTTTTTTCTATATATATATATACATTTTTTTATGAAATAGATGACTCGAATGATAGATGTTGGTTGATTCAATGACTTTATTGAAGTATTTCCTTTCTTCGATTGAATTGTGTATGGTGAAAGAAGGCTTGTCTGGCAGGAAATATATTGATAGCTTTTTCAGAACAAAAATGCTCAAAAATGGTTAGAAGAAAGCATTTGCTATGAATTTCTTTTATGCCTCTGTTTGCTGAATCAACATTTTTTATATTTGAGTGACATTGAGTGAGTCAATCTATACATTTTTTTATTTTTTTATTTTGTTTTCAAAGGAGTATACAGATCTAGAAAAATAAGTCAAATTTTAATAAAACATAACATCTCACATTGAAAACGCCTCAATCTACTCCTTTTTTTTATAATTAATCAAAAACTTTTAATTGAATCATGTGACGCTGTTGAGGTGTAATAATAGTTAACAAGGTTTCAAAAATTCTAGATACAAACTCAACTCTAGTGGCTAATTATTTTTTCATTCCAAATTCACAGTTAATTCAAATATTTTTTCACAATCTTACCATATTTCAACAATTAACCACTTAAATTTAATTATTATGAATAAATGAAGTAAAAGTTTTGAAAATATATATATTTTTTTTGTATCAGGTTGGTATCAACTTTTTTCCTCCTCAAACCCGAGCCTTACATTGTCCTCAATGAAAGAAAACTATGTAATGCAAAGTAAAAAGAAAGATACAATCTGATAAACAATCCAAGCAATGTTCCTCAAAAACTTCTGAAAGAAGAATCGTCAAACAAAATCTCAAAAACCAACATTAGTCGTGACTTTAAATAAAAACTAAAATATTTCTAAAGAAAGATGAAAGAAAAAAACATAAATAGAATAAAATAAAATAAAGCACGTCATCCGAGTTACTGTAGACGGAAAAACTTGTTCAACCTTAAATGGTCCATCCCATCTAGACCTCAATTTTCATGGAAATAATCATAGCTTAGAATTAAATAACTACACATCTTCTCCTGGAATAAATGACTTCCGAATAATCATTTTATCATGCGTTCTCTTCATTTACTCACTGTAAATCTTGGCATTTTCATATGCCTCTACACGCATCTCTTCAAGTTCATTTAGATTGAATAACCTGTTTTTACCAGCTTTCTGCAAGTCAAAATTCACAGTTCTAATTGCCCAGTAAGCCTTATGTTGTAACTCAACATGTAAATGACATGTTTTTCCAAAAAACTAAACGAAAAGGTGACATTCCTATGGGAGTTTTATATGCAGTTCTATATGCCCAAAGTGCATCATTCAATCGAGTAGACCAATCCTTCCTATCAGGTCTAACTATCTTTTCAAGGATAGATTTAATTTCCCTATTAGAAACCTCAACATGTCTACTAGTTTGTGGGTGATGTGGAGTTGCAACCTTATGAATGACTGAGTATTTCTTCAACAATTTTTCAAAAGTTCGGTGAATGAAATCACTTTCACCGTCACTAATGATGGCTCTTGGAATTCCAAACCGACAGAAAATGTTTTCTTTTATGAATTACATCACAACAGTGTGATCATTAGTCCTTGTTACAATTGCTTCAATCCACTTAAACACATAATCAACACTAACTAAAATGTATTGAAAACCAAAAGAGATAGGGAAAGGACTCATAAAATCAATACCCTAGACATCAAAAAGTTCACAAACCAAGATGAGATTTAAGGGCATCATATCCCTCTTTCCCATGTTACCTGTCTTTTGGCATCTTTCACATGCTTTACAAAACTCATGAGTATCCTTGATTAATGTAGGCCAACAAAACCCACTTTGCAGAATTTTGATAGTTGTCCGTCGTCCTACAAAGTGTCCTCCACATTCCTGCGAATGACAAAATGACATGATGCTTAGCTGTTCAGACTCTGGTACGCATCTGCGAATAATTTGATTAGAACAAATATGGAACAAATGAGGATCTTCCTAGAAATAATGCTTTACTATTGAGAAAAATCAATCTCTCTCAGCCTTGTTATACTCCTTTGGTATTTTACCGACTGCAAGATAATTCACAATATGAGTATACCAAGGAAGTTTAGGAGCAGAAATTAGCAATAATTGTTCGCCAGGAAATAAATCTCTCAAGGGTAATTCATTTTCTGTTTCTTGAGTTACAATCTTTGACAAGTGATCAGCAATTACATTTTCTCGACCTTTCTTATATTTGATTGTTAAATCAAATTCTTGAATTAATAACAACCATCGGATAAGCCTAGGTTTAGTATCTTTGACAAGTGATCAGCAATTACATTTTCCCGAGTGGTCAGAATAAATGATGATTTTTGACCCTAACACATAAGACCGAAATTTTTCTAATTCAAAAACTACAGCAAGCAATTCTTTCTCTGTGTTGGTGTAGTTTTTCTGGGCATCATCCAATGTTCGACTGTCATAATAAATTACACAAGGAACACGATTCTTGTGTTGACCAAAGACAGCTCCTATGGCATAATCCGAAGCATCACACATAATTTCAAAAGAGAGAGACTAATTCGGCGGCTGAATTACTAGAGCAGTGGAAAGTGCATTTTTCAGTGTTTCAAAAGCAGTAACACATTTTTCATCAAATTGGAATGGAGTATCTTGTGCCAACAAATTCGATAAGGGTCTAGCAATTTTACTAAAATTCTTTATAAATCGTCGGTAGAAACCGGCATGTCCAAGGAACGATCTCACTTGTTTGACATTAGCAGAAGGGGAAAATTTGAGATAATATCAACCTTAGCTTTATCAACCCGAACTTCTTCCTTGGATATAATGTGTCCCAGAACAATTCCTTCTTGCACCATGAAATGACTTTTCTCCCAACTAAGGACAAGATTAGATTCCTGACATCTTTTCAATACCGAAGACAGATTTTTCAAACATTTTTCAAATGAAGAACCAAAGATAGAAAAGTCATCCATGAAAACTTCCACAATTTTATCCATCATATCAGTGAAAATAGACATCATGCAGCGTTGGAAAATGGTTGGTGCATTACAAAGGCCAAAAGGCATTCTTCTGTAAGCAAACGTGCCAAAAGGACATGTGAAAGTTGTTTTTTCCTAATCTTCGGGGTCCACAGGGATCTGGTTGTATCCTGAGTACCCGTCAAGAAAATAGTAATAACCTTGCCCTACCAACCTGTCTAAAATTTGATCAATGAATGGTAAAAGAAAGTGATCCTTTCTTGTTGCAGCATTGAGTTTCCTATAGTCAACACACACGCGTCATCCAGTTGTGGTGCGGGTAGGTACCAATTTATCTTTATCATTTGTCACCACAGTGATTCCTGATTTCTTAGGCACAACCTGTATCGGACTAACCCATTTACTATCAGAAATAGGATAAATGATACCTGCATCTAACAACTTTACTATTTCCTTCTTTACAATTTCCTTCATGTTCGGGTTCAGCTTACGTTGTATCTCCCTAGATGTCTTGGCTCATTTTTCCAAATTAATCTTATGAATGCAAAATGAGGGATCTATTCCTTTAAGGTCTGCAACAGTCCAGCCTAACGCTTCTTTATTCTTAGACGAAACATCTACAAGTTTAGCTTCCTACTCCAAAGAAAGGTTAGAAGCAATAATGGCTGGAAGTGTTTGATCTGACCCTAGAAAAATATACTTGAGTTGACTAGGAAGTTGCATGAGTTCTAATACTGGAGGAGATAGGATAGAAGGAAGTAGGGGTTCTTTAGAAAGAGTCAAGGATGGTTCTATTGCACATACCTGTAGTTTTTCATCAAATCCTAAATTTTCCTCTAAAGAATCATCGGGTTCCTCCTCAAACCTACTCAACCTTTGAGTTTCTCCTGGTTCCATATCTAGCACAACAAAATCCACAGGAAAATAAAATTCATCAATCTTTATCAAAACATCTTCAATCATGCCCCTAGGAATTCTAAGTGATCTATCAGCCAATTGAAGGGTGACATGAGTAGGTTTCAATTCTCCTATATCTAATTGCTCAAACAGATTAAATGGGAGAAGATTTACACTAGCTCCTAAACCAAGAAGGGTACGATCTATGCAGTGATTACCAATATAACAAGGAATGGTAAATGCACCAGGATCTTTCAATTTCGGTGGAACATGAGAAGTAAGAATGCAACTTACCTTTTCAGTCAACCTTACTTTGTTTGATATCAAAGCTGAATTCCTCCTTTTCTGAGTGCACAGATCCTAAATAAATTTTGCATAAGCAGGAATTTGTCTGATGATTTCTAAAAAGGGTAAATTGATTTTCACTTGCTTAAAAGTTTCAAGCATTTCTTCCCTTTTTGAATCTTTATTAGGTGGATTCCCTAATGCCTGTGGAAAGGGTGCTTTGGGACTCACTGTTAAAGGAATTTTCTCATGTGAAATCACAATTTCAGATTCATTTTCAGCTTCTTTTGATGAATCAATAGTAACTTGAGATTCAACTTTTTGTTTTGCTTGTCTTGCACTTTCGTAAGCTTCAATGCTTACCTTATTATCAACTTTTTTACCGCTTTTCAATGTAATGACAGCTTGAAGATCCTCCACTTTTTGATTTGTAGCTGCTACATGGGCCTTACCTTTTGGATTTCCATCTGGTTGGGCAGGGAGTGTTCCTTCTTCTCTTTTCTGCATGGTGTTAGCCAATCGTCTTACTTGTCTTTCCAAGTTGGCAATTGCCTTTGTATATGTACATACTATTTTCAAAATTGGTTCCATATTATGAAGCTTTTTCAAAACCTGTTCTTCAAAAGTAGTTCCGTAAGAATTGGAACCTGAATTAGAGCTTGAAAGTACCTGTTCTTGTGGTACTAAATAAAATCCTGGTGGATAGCTTCTTGGTCTCTGTTGTTGAACATCTTCCCGATTCTGATCCCACCGTAAATTTGGATGATCACGTGTACCTGAATCAACTACATGCAATAATTCTTTCCTTTTTTCCAAGGCAAGAGTTAGATTTTCAATCTTTGATGTCAAAGCATTGTAATCATTTGAACCTAGACTTTCTTTCCTTTCTCTAGACGAAGATGCACGCTTTCGTGAATTGTTGCTCAGTTTTATGAACAATTCTGTGGCTTCTTCTGGAGATTTTTCAAGAAGTTAACCATTACAAGCTGAATCGAGCAAACTTTGATTATGCTCATTTAACCCTTGATATAAATTCTGAGCTAATTGCCAATCTGGAATACTATGGTGTGGATATTCAAGAATTAAGGTTTCAAATCTATCCCAACTCTCATGAAGTGCCTCTCCAGGTAACTGAGAAAAATTATTGAATTGATTCCTGCATTCATTGGTTTTTGAAGAAGAGTAAAATCTTTCAAGAAATTCTCTTTGTAGTTGATCCCAAGAAGTAAGGGATGCCAGAACGTAATCTATAAAGCCAAATTTTTGCTTGACCCATTAAAGAGTAAGGAAACAATCTCAATCTAACAACCTCTTCCGAGGTAGTTCTAGTATTGATTGATCTGCATGTATGAACAAAAATATTAATGTGATCATACAGGTTTTCATTAGAAAGACCGTTGAACACGGGAAGCATTGAAATCATGTGAGACTTTATTTTAAAACCTTCATCAGTTTCAGGTAAAGCGATAGCTAGTGGAGGAACATAATCTTGTGGTGTAGAAAAATCTTTTATGCTCCTCCTCATATTTCCTACTTCTCTACCTTCAATTTGATCTTGATTTTGGTTTTGATTTGGATTTTGATCAACCATGATTAGAAATTTATGTGCTTTGTTTCTGAATTTAAGAGTTTTCTCAATTTCTGTATCAATAACAAAGATGGGTGGCTTTAAAGATCTGCGACCATGCATACAAAATTAAAACATGAAAAAGAAAGAAAAATGAAATAAAGTCTATACAAAATAACAAAATTGACTTAAATAAAAATAAAAATAAAAACTAAAAACTAAAATATATACATATTAACAGTTATATACATAAATCAAAGACTTACCTTATTTGATGAACACCGATCTCCGGCAACGGCGCAAAATTTTGATCGCGTCGTTTTACGCTAAAAAATAGTAAGAAGATTAAAAGATTGGAAATATTGCTTACCTTGAATTATCTCTACTTGTGGCGAGTAGAGGGTCGATCCACGGAGATTGGGTTATCAAATTAAGTTCAATCTTTAATTTAGATTTGTTTGACTATCTCCAGTCACGGATAAGTTTGATTAAGTCAAAAAGTCCAAAAGTACGGTAAATTAAGTCCAAAAGTCCAAGAAATGTCCAAAGATACGGTAGTAACGAGATCCAAAAGTGAATTGTACAAAGGTACTAAATTGAAAAATTACAACACTTAACAATAAAAATGAAAATCCAAAGGGTTAATGATTCAGGGTGGTCATAGCTCGGTATACGCAAGTACAAAGTTATTGATTCAAATTAAAAGATAAGTCCTTCAGAAATAGGGCTACAAGCTCCTACTACTGAGATAAGTCTTTAGTTATGTAAGTGATAAGATTAATTGATTAACAAGACTAGATGTGTTGGTACTATCTAACGATATCCAATCTCTCAATTAATCTTTCACTTATGTAACCTGGAGGTGTCGGTACAACCAGACTAGAGTCTATCCGAGGTAGTCTCGTATTGCCACTGGTTTACAAAACTGAGCGTATATGTACTTTCAATTAAATATAACATAACTACAAGTATACATACAGTTAATCAAAGAATACTTGGAAATAATACGAGACTTTAATAAATCTGAATCAAAACATATGTACAAGAGTATCCTCACACGTACCACCCCGAATATCGGGTCTAGTATGCCATAATAAACTTTAAAGTACAATAAATCATAACGAAAATTGAAATAAAAGAATACTTATCGTGTTGAACGGATTTTGGTACACCGGTATGATTTTGGTATGCTGGTGGCTCACTAGACTCTCCCCTCGGGATTAAAACTTTGCACACAACTAAGAATAATAATTAAAACACTCAAAACTCACTTCACAAATACTAGAGTAGCAGAAATTGAACTAATAAGAGAAATGGTACGGTTTTCAACAATGAAAACCGTGCTATTTATAGGCAAAGTTTCAAGAGGGCGCTCGAGCGCCAGTTAGGCGCGCTCGAGTACCCTTCTGTACTAATAATTTTTTTTTATTTTTTTCGTCTTTTCCTTCCACACTTTGTCGCCCTTTTGTCCGGCATTTGCAAAAAGTGGCGCTCATGTGTGAAAAGGGGCGCTCGAGCGCACTTCTGGCTGCAGTAGGTGAACTTTGACTCCGAGCTTTGACTTTGACTGGCTCGTTGACTTTGACCATTGACCAAAAAAGTTGACCAAGTTTATTTCAAGGTTTTTCAGCGTCCTGAATCCGTTTCCGCACTCGGTTTGGCCAAATTCAATCTTGAATTACTCATTTTAAAGTTGTTCTACCATTCTTCACTAGTACTGTGCTGAATTTCTTGTTCAAAGGTTGGTTTTTATGGCTTTTTTTGCTATTTCTTCTTCAAAACCTATATTGCACTAAAATTGTGTAAAATATACAATTAAGCTTGAAATAATAATGCAATATACATGATTTGACGGGTTAAAGTTAGTACAAATATGGATTTATCAGAGCCTAGCTAGGTTCTTGCAGGAAAAGGCACTAGAGTTGGGTGAGAATCCAGACAGAGAGATCGTTGCTGCGGTCGATGCTTGGAAACACTATGATTTCTTGTGCAAGAACTACATTCTCAACGGGTTGGACAACACTTTGTACAATGTGTATAGTTCGATCAAGACTGTAAAAGAATTGTGGGAAACATTAGAGAAGAAGTACAAAACTGAGGATGTCGGTACAAAGAAATTTGTCATCGAGAAGTTTTTGGATTTTAAAATAACATATTCTAAGACAGTTATGAGCCAAGTACAAGAGTTTCAACTCATTCTGCATGAATTTGATGCCAAAGGTATAAAACTACCTGAGTTATTTTGTGTGGGTGCTATGGTTGAAAAGCTACCTTCTGGGTTCAAAGATTTCAAGAATTATCTTAAGCACAAACGCAAGGAGATAAGCATTGAAGATTTGGTGGTTAGGTTGAGGATCGAGGAGGATAACCGAGTTTCTGAGAGGAACACCTATAAACACTATGAGGCTAAGGCAAATGTTGTGGAATAAAACAGGTACAACAACAAAAAACGCAAGCACCAAGGTCAGAATAGTGGCGACAACAAGAAAAGCAAGTTCTCGGGGAACTGCTATGTTTGTGGCAAGGATGGACATCGAGCCAAAGATTGCCGAAGTCGCAAAGCTCAAGGCAATTCCCAAAAGGGGAAGCAAGGCCAAGCTCATATTACTGAAGTGGACTATTTGACTGAGAATGTGGAAGACATTAACCTGGCGGTAGTTGTGTCGGAGGTTAATCTGGTTGGTAATCCCAAACAATGGTGGTAGGACACTGGAGCTACTCGTCATGTATGTTCTGAGAGAAAGATGTTCAGTACCTACAAGGCAGTAACTCTTGAAGAAACACTGTTTATGGGAAAAAAATTTACATCAAAGGTGCTGGAAACAGGGAAGGTTGTCCTGAAGATGACTTCAGGAAAAGAACTGAGTCTTAACAACATGCTCCATGTGCCGTGTCACGCCCCGACCCAACCCCAAGCTAAAGGTTAAGTCCAGACCCGACACACGGACAGAGTCTCCCCTGTACCGTGGACATTCTGAAAACCTGTAAACACTCAAATAAAGCCTCAACAAGATAAGACAAGCTTTTCATAACTAAACAACAAAGGTTTAAGGCCATCCGAGCCATGAAGCATACAATAGCCTCAAAACATACAAGCATGCTAGTGGCTAGAGTTAAAACATTCATTTCCAAGCATGCATGGTAATTAAAGCAGAAACATAGGTCATTACAAGACATATGCTTCCAAATCTACACCACAACCAACTATCCTTCAACTTTGTACAACAGCATATACATAGCCCTTAGGCTACAAAATAGAACATAAGATAAACAAATGAGTCTTCCACATAGCAGCAAGAACATAAACCACCTCAAGCTATCAGGCACAACAACTAAGGTATAGGATCAGTCTGAACTTCCTCCTCTTCTACTATCACCTCAACTAGCTGGGGATCACCCTCAGCACATCCTGAAACATATATCGAGGTATGAGCAACCACTGTTGCCCAGTGAGGGATAAAGTCTCTCGGGGCGTGCAATGCAACAAGTAAAGCAATTGGACAAATAAGCAGTTAATCATTCAGAAATAACAAGCTCTAGTAACCACACAATAAAAGGATACGTTTCACTTAACCCCAACACCAAATCTTCAATCCATGAACACGATCCACGAACCACGATCACGATCACGATAACGATAAGCCGGCATAATCCCAAACACTCCAGTGGGTGTACTTCAGATGTACCCCGATAATCCTACGACCCAACACCCCCTGGCAATCTCCGGACCAGGCGAGTGAGGGAATAGAGCACGGAGTTTGAATATCCACTGGCAAGCCCTCTGCCGCCCAGCCGATATTCAACACATCCGCCCCTGACACTATGGTTGCGCAACCACTATGCAATGCACTTTACAATAGCAAGTTAATATCAATAATATAAGCAATAACACGTAGGAGGATCAACAAAGTAGGTTGACCTCGATGCAGTTAGAATAGAAGCAATTATACAAGCAATTAAGCAGTTTTACAAAGGGCATATCCAAGTTACATTTAGAATTACACCAAAAGTTCCAAATCAACTTGAAATCACATTTAAACCCACGAGAAGTCAAGCCAAGGTCTTAGAAGCATGGAACAACCGAAATTGCATTTAACCCCTTTGTTTTTCAAACTATTTCTCTTCCAAACCAAAGTTAATGATTCAATTTCAAAGGGAAACTCTCCCAACCCTCTAACTAACCCTCAAGGAACCCTTTCAACCCTCTAACACATTCAAATGCCCGCAATAACCCTGAAAGCCCCAAATTCCCTCTTATAGCTTTATACCACACATACCTCATCCGGGCTTCAAACAAGGGCTAGCAAAGCTTCTATAGCACCTAGGTAGCCTAAGAATACTAAAAGTGAAGCCCGAATCCACCTGAATTTGCCTTAACCCCGAAACCCCTTTGCTAAAGTCGCCTAATTCACGTTTTATGCGATTTTAGACCAATTCAAGTGTACGGGGCTATTAGACTATCTTCATTAGCACCTAAAGCATCAATTAGGAGTGTTGAATCAAGCTAATACGTGCAATTACACAAAACCCTAGAAAAACGACACTATTCACCTCATAAATCAAACCAACGATGCTAACCGTTTAAAAAGTGAAACAATGGCTCAAATATGTTCTCTAGCACTCATATACAAGGTATAATAGCATAGATAATCAATACATTAGCATTTGGTCACATTTTCAACAAATCAAGAAAATATCAACTATTTTAAAATGCGAAAATAAGCCATGAAATCCCTCACCAATGCGCGTAGGAGCACCTAGGAAGCTTGAACACTAGTAGAATGTGAATTTAGCTTGGGAGGGCTTGGAATGGAGAATTGAAGGTCAAAAATCACCTCCTTGGGCTGCTTAGGGCTCTCGGCTTTTGCACAGTGTTTTTTAGCATTTTTTTTTTTTTTTTTTTTTTGCTAGTTATGAGCTAAGGTGTGCTATATAAGGTTAAGTTGAGGTAGGGTCAAGTTTGGGTATTTTAAATGGTCACTAGAATGTGCGTTATTAACTTAAAAATGAGCCTAAGGTGAAAAGTAATGTTAGTTATTCAAATCTCTAAGTTTGTTACGTAACACTATTCACTTAACTACTAAAAATATTTTCTAAACGAGCTCTCCTGTCGCCTCTATCCCTACTGTACATTTTTCCCACTCCTCTAACAATTAATATGATTTAATAAAAATGCTAATTCACTAATAGAATGCAGTTCGAAAATGAAGTGAATAGTAGCTAAGTAAGACAACAAGTAAGGTACATTATTAAATGCGCAAATAAGGGATGCAACAGTAAGTTAATGCATGGAAAAATCTTGGGCGTCACATCATCTCCCCCTTAAACTAATTACGTCCATGCATTTCTTACATGATTCGGTGAATAACTCTGGATATTTCTCTCGCATCTGATCCTCCCTCTCCCAGGTAGTATTCTCTAACCCGTGATGATTCCACAGAACTTTAACCATTGGAATGCTCTTAGTTCTCAACTCCTGAACTTTCTGATCAACAATCCGAAGAGGTTTCTCCGTGTAGGTCAATGTTTCACTAATCTCTAGTGGCTCGGGCTCAAGAACATGAGAAGGATCTGGCTGATACTTCTGAAGCATAGAAACATGGAAGACATCATGAATTCTGCCCAGGCTAGGAGGCAAAGCTAGACGATAAGCCAAATCACCAATGGTTTCAATCACTTCAAACGGTCTCCCACATAACGAGGGCTGAGTTTACCTCCTTTTCCATGCCGAATCAAGCCCTTGCAAGGAGAAATTTTCAGAAATACCTGATCTCTAACGGCAAATTTCAGATCACGACGGCGTCTATCTGCATAACTCTTTTGCCGACTCTGTGTTGTAAGCATTCTTTTTCTGATAAGCTGAACATTATCAATCATTCTGTTCATCTCTGGCAATAAAGTAGGATCAATAGATTTCAATTCTCCAACTTCATCCCAATATAAAAGAGATCTGCATTTCCGCCCATACAAAGCCTCATACGGTGCCATACTGATAGTAGCTTGATAACTGTTGTTATAAGCAAATTCTGCAAGAGGTAAGTATTTCTCCTAACTCTTACCGAAGTCCAGAATGCACGCTCGGAGCATATTCTCAAGTATTAAGATAGTTCTTTCAGATTGTCCGTCAGTTTGAGGATGATAAGAAGTACTGAAGTTCAATGTCGTTCCCAAAGCATTCTGAATTTTCTGCCAGAACTGAGATGTGAATCGGGGATCTCTGTCTGACACAATACTCTTGGGAATTCCATGAAGTTTAACAATATTCTCAACATAAATTTCAGCCAACCTATCAAGAGATTCAGTTTTCTTTGTCGCAATAAAATGAGAGGTTTTGGTCAATCTATCCACAACAACCCAGACTGAATCATGACCTCTCAAGGACCGCGGTAAATCTGACACGAAATCCGTGGTAATGTGATCCCATTTCCAAACAGGAATAGCCAAAGGCTGCAACAACCATGCTGGTCTCTGATGTTCAGCTTTTACTTTCTGGCATGTAAGACATTTAGCAACATAGTCCGCAATCTCTCTCTTCATGTTGTTGCACCAGTAGTTATGTTTCAGATCTCTGTACATCTTAGTACTGCCTGGATGAATTGTATACTTAGAATTATGAGCCTCTGTAAGAATTTCTTTCTTTAAAGCTGGCTCGGAAGGAATGCAAATTCTGCCCTTGAACTTTAGAAATCCATCATCATGTAATTTGAAATCCAACTCTCCCCCTTTTGACTTTTCTAAGATTTCCATCAACTGCGGGTCAGCCTGTTGAGCTTCTCGAATCCTGGATAATAATAGAGACTGAATATGCAAACTTGCGAATTGAACACTAGAATCTGAAATGTTGGGCCTCCATAAACATAATTCCTCCATGAACTCCTAATTTTTGATGATTAGACTAGCAACTGTAGCCTTTCGGCTTAAGGCATCAGCAACAATATTAGCCTTACCTGGCAGATAATTGATAGTACAATTATAATCCTCAAGCAACTCCAACCAACGCCTCTACCTCATATTTAACTCTTTTTGAGAAAAGAGATATTTCAAACTCTTGTGATCGGTAAAGATTTCAAATTTATTACCCCAAAGATAGTGACGCCATTTCTTTAATGCAAAGATGATAGCTGCAAGCTCGAGATCATGCGTCGGGTAATTAAGTTCATAAGGTTTCAGTTTTCTGGAAGCATAAGCAATAACTCTCCCATTCTGCATCAATACACAGCCCAAACCTTCCTTAGAAGCATCACTATAGATTACCAGATTATCGGTACCCTCAGGTAGAGCGAGAATAGGAGCTGTGGTTAATCTCTTCTTTAATTCCCGGAAGCTAGCCTCACACTTCTCATTCCAGTCAAATATAGTCTTCTTCCGAGTGAGTTGAGTCAAAGGTGTAAGAATATAACCAATTTCCCAGAAACGTCTTAACAACAATCAAGTAGAAAGACAACACTACTCTTTATAACAATTCAATATAACACTTACAAGATAATTGTCCCACCGTGCGCTCTCAAGATTAGAGCTTCAATGGCTTCTGGACTTACAAGAAGAATACAAGAAAGAAAGACTAACTTAGGATTGTGTTTGGAGTTGTGTTGTGGATGAAAATGATGAACTAATGCATGTCTATTTATAGAATTCAGCTAGCCCGCCATAGGAGACTTTCCTATCAAACATTTCAATCTTGGTTGGCTTTACCAACCATGTTCAAAGTATTAGCCACCCATATTTATCACATGGGTGGCTACAATTGACCACATGGGTGGCTAGCATCCAAGTCAACTTCTAGGAAGTTTCCTTTGGTCAAATTGGCTAACTTTAGCATTGCATCATCCCGACGTCATCTTAGGTAATTCCAAATTCCCGAACTTCTTTCTTGTAGCCATCGCGATCTCTTTTGACCTCATCGACGTTTAAGTCAGAATCATTAATTTATGCTACCATATAATTAACGATACTTATTATGAAGAGGTGGATATTGACATATATCAACACCCCCCCTCAATGTTCACCTCATGTTGACTAAGCTATTGGGCCAACACCCAATGTTTGAAGATGCTTGCTCAATTGGACGCTCCCTAACGCTTTAGTGAAGATATCTGCACAATTATCTTCTGTAGGGCAGTACTCCATGTAGATTTCACCTTCCTCGATCAGTTCCTTCACATAGTGATACTGAATCTCTATGTGTTTTGTTCTAGCATGAAATACCGGATTCTTTGACATGGCTATACAACTCTGACTGTCACATTTCAACATTGTTGCTTCCTCTATTGGATGCCAATATCAGTCATGATGCGTCGTAGCCAAACAGCTTCACAGGATGCTACACAAGCAGCCTTGTATTCTGCCTCCGTTGATGAAAGTGCAACGGTGGGTTGCTTCTTACTAGCCCATGAGATGACTTCACCACCGAATGTGAATACGTAACCTGTAACAGATTTTCTTGAGTCAATATCACCAGCCCAGTCTGAGTCACAGTACCCAGATAAAGTATCTCCAGACTTGTATGATAACCCATACTCCAACGTGCCTTTGAGATATTTGAGGATCCGCATCCCTGCTTGCCAGTGACTTTGTTTCGGTTTATTTGAAAACCGACTGAGAACTCCCACAGCATAACTAATATCAGGTCTTGTGTTACAAAGGAAGATTAAACTTCCCACCAACCTTCTGTAGAGCTTGTTATCAACTTGTTCTGAAGGATCGTCAATTGATAACTTTGTATTCACTTCCATCGGGGTGACAACTGGTTTGCACTCGGACATACCAAATGCAGTGAGAAGCTCACGAACATATCGTTGCTGCGAGATGAAGATAGTATGAGGTTTTTGCCATACCTCGATTCCCAAGCAATAATGAAGAAGACCAAGATTTGTCATTTCAAATTCTTGGCTCAACCATTCTTGCGTCTTCCGAATATTATCTTTATGGTCACCAGTGATTACAAGATCATCCACATATAGGACTACAATTACCTTCTTTCCTTGTTCACTTAGAACATACAAGTTGGCCTCTGATTTGCTTCTACAGAAATCATGTTGCAAGAAGAAAGAGTCTATACGTTTGTACCAAGCTCGTGGTGCTTGCTTTAACCCATATAAAGCCTTTTTCAATTTGCAGACTTTTTCTTCTTCACCTTGTATTTGGAAGCCAGGGGGTTGTGCAACGTAGACTTCTTCTTCAAGTTGCCCATTAAGAAAAGCTGACTTGACATCCATTTGATGTACAATCCATTCATAATGCGCGGCAGCTGCAACAACTAGCCTGATTGTTGACATTTTTGCTGTTGGAGCAAAGGTTTCATATACATCGAAACCTTCGACTTGCGAAAATCCTTGTGCTACAAGGCGTGCCTTGTATTTTTCAAGACTTCCATCTGCCTTGTACTTCACTTTCCAGATCCATTTGGTGCCGATAATTTTTCTGTTCGGTGGCTTTTCAACGATCTCCCAAGTATCATTTTTCATGATACTATCATACTCGGCTTGCATAGCTGCTCTCCAATTTGGATCTGACATGGCTTCCTCCACAGTTACCGGTTCTTTTACCGTCTTGATGATTTGGGTCATCAAAGCCATGTTTACTAGTTGTTGTCCTGATCTTTTCTGCTCCTCTATTCTCTTTGATCGTCTTAGTCCATCAGGACGTGGACTATCATCAGTAATTCCTGGATTTCTTCCATCAAAGAGCTGTTGGAACCACTTCGGTTGTGGCTTCCTTGTGGGTACAACAGGTTGGTCTTCAGTCTCCTCATCATTAGAGACTTCTTCATTGTTCAACGGTCGTTGTTCAGGCACTTGGTGGATTACTTCATCAGTTGATGACGAAATGGCAGGACCGCTATCCTCCATTGAGTGTGGTCGCTCATTAAACACCACATCTCGGCTTATGATCACCTTCTTGGCCTCTACATCATAGAGTCTGTATGCTTTAGACTCTTCACTATATCCCAAGAAAATGCCCTTCTTGCTCTTGTCATCCAATTTCTTTCGATTTTCATTTGGAATGTGTACAAAACACTCACACCCAAATTTTCTTAAATGAGACACAGAAGGTTTTGTACCATAATAAGCCTCATTAGGAGTCTTATCGTTGAGTGCCCTGGTTGAGCACCGATTGAGGATGTATACCGCTGTGTTGACTGCTTCAGCCCAGAATGTGTCAGGTAGGCCAGCACCTTTCAACATGCATCGAGCCATTTCTACAATTGTTCAATTTCTTCGTTCCACAACTCCATTTTGTTGTGGTGTGTATGGAGCAGTCAATTGGCGCTTAATCCCAAGCTTGTTGCAGTAGTTGGTGAACTCTGTAGAACAGAATTCCCTCCCACGATCGGTACGAAGTTTCTTCAACTGAGTTGTGTTCTCATTTGTCATAAGTTTGTGCCACACTTTAAATTTTTCAAGAGCATCAGCCTTGTCCCGAAGGAAGTACACCCACATCTTCCTACTATAATCGTCGACTAACAGCATAAAGTAGGAAGATCCTCCCAACGCCGTCGTAGTCATTTTTCCGCAGAGGTCAGCATGTACCAACTCTAGAGGAGCCTTTGATCGGTTATGACTCTCTTTGGGAAATGACTGTCTATGTTACTTGCCCAGCATACAAGCTTCACATGGTCCTTCAATTTCTTCAATTGAAGGCAAGTCGGCCACCATCTTCTTCTTTTGCATTTCCTTTAACACAGGATAGGAAATGTGCCCGAACCTTTCATGCCAAAGTTGACTTGTTTTGGCATCCACGACAGCAGAAAGAGAGCTGATTTCGTAAAGATTATTTTTGCGAATACCTTTACTCACGATATTTTGATCCTTGTCAAGAATCAAAGCTTCCGTCTTCTTGAACCGCACTTCTAGATCATTATCTGTAATAGCAGCTACAGATAGCAAATTTCTGGTGATCTGGGGTACCAAGAGTACGTTGGACAGCTTCTTGCTTCCTCCATCTTGAGACACGAGCGAGATGGTTCTAGTGCCCTCAACGGGACACCTCGCATTATTCCCGACGACAACATTCATTGGTTCTTGTAGAGGTTTTATGGAGTCATATAATCCTTCTTGCTGGTCATGTGTCGGGAAGCTCCACTATCTAACACCCATGCACTTGTTTGATGTACATGTGCGCTAGTACACGTTTCCTCCGATACATCTGTTACAGTAAACAGATGCACTTCCGTTTCAGCCGTATTGGCAGATTCTTTATTTCTCCAATTTGGCTTTAAAGTTCCGTTCTTCTCGTCATGGATTCGTTTCCTGCAATCTTTGACAGCATGGCCTTTCTTATTGCAGTAGTAGCACGATCCAGAGAACGTCTTCTTCTTTGCTTTCTTCTTTTCTTCTTGGTTACTCCTCGCCTTGGCTGTAAAGGCAGAGTCAAGTTGATTTTCTCTGTTCCTCAGCCTCATCTCCTCCTCCATCAACATGGCAGTGAATTCTTCAAACGTCAAAGGAGGAATGCGAACTTGTGTATTGAGTGCTGTCACAAGGCCGTCAAATTTTGGAGGCAACACTCTAATGCACCTTCGAGCTAGTTCCTTGGTTGATTTGGCAATACCAACTGCAGCCATTTGATCACGTAGGTTTTTCATCCTACTGATAAATGACTCAGCTGCTTCATCTTCACTTAATCTCTCAGCAGCTAACTGATTCTCCAAGTTCTGAATGCGAGTCTGGTTCCTTGTTTCATACTGATTTTTCAGTATGTTCCAAGCTTCAGATGCCTTGGTTGTGTGTTGAATAAGAGTGAGGACAGAATCTTGAACACTTGTGACAATTGCACAAAGTGCATCAGCATTTCGTCTCCTCCATTCTTTGACAAGCTGAGGATCTGGAGGTGTGACCTTTTTTGTGTCATCTTCAGCACGGACTGCAACTGGTTCTGCATCTGTGTCTAACACTGTATCAAGGAGTTCGTAGGAGTCCAGAACTGTAGTGATTTTGAATTTCCACAAAAGATAGTTCGTGCCATCGAGCTTTCCTTTCGTGAAGGTAGGGGGACAGATACGAATTGTCGGTACTAAACCGGAACTAGAACTGGTAGAAGAAGAACTAGCACCTTGAGTAGTCATAGTTGTTGAGCTTTACTAGACAAGATTGTTGTTAAGAGCCCCTTAAGCTCTTGATACCATGTAAGAATATAACCAATTTCCCAGAAACGTCTTAACAACAATCAAGTAGAAAGACAACACTACTCTTTATAACAATTCAATATAACACTTACAAGATAATTGTCCCATCGTGCGCTCTCAAGATTAGAGCTTCAATGGCTTCTGGACTTACAAGAAGAATACAAGAAAGAAAGACTAACTTAGGATTGTGTTTGGAGTTGTGTTGTGGATGAAAATGATGAACTAATGCATGTCTATTTATAGAATTCAGCTAGCCCGCCATAGGAGACTTTCCTATCAAACATTTCAATCTTGGTTGGCTTTACCAACCATGTTCAAAGTATTAGCCACCCATATTTATCACATGGGTGGCTACAATTGACCACATGGGTGGCTAGCATCCAAGTCAACTTCTAGGAAGTTTCCTTTGGTCAAATTGGCTAACTTTAGCATTGCATCATCCCGACGTCATCTTAGGTAATTCCAAATTCCCGAACTTCTTTCTTGTAGCCATCGCGATCTCTTTTGACCTCATCGACGTTTAAGTCAGAATCATTAATTTATGCTACCATATAATTAACGATACTTATTATGAAAAGGTGGATATTGACATATATCAACAAAAGGCCCAGCAATTTTAGAGAAATCCTTGACAAACCTTCTGTAATAACCCGCTAAACCCAGAAAACTGCGAATTTCTGTAACAGTCTCCGGCCGTTTCCATGCCATAACAACCTCAATCTTAGCTGGATCAACGGAAATTCCATCCTGAGAAATAATGTGGCCCAAAAAAGTGACTTGTCTTAACCAGAACTCATACTTACTGAATTTCGCAAATAACCGATGCTCCTGAAGAGTCTGCAGTACAATCCTGAGATGTTGTTCATGTTCTGCCTCAGATTTAGAATAGACAAGAATATCATCAATAAAAATAACCACAAACTGATCCAGATAGGGGCGGAATACTCTCTGCATCAAATCTATAAATGCGGCAGGAGCATTAGTAAGTCCAAACGGTAAGACAACAAACTCATAAAGGCCATAGCGAGTTCTGAACGCAGTTTTGGGAACATCATCAGACTTAATCCTTAACTGATAATAGCCCTGCCTCAGATCGAATTTAGAAAATTTCCTGGCACCTTGCAGTTGATCAAATAATTCCTCAATCAAAGGCAATGGATATTTGTTTTTGATAGTTATCTGATTAAGACCCCGATAATCAATGCATAACTGAAGAGATCCATCTTTCTTTTTAACAAATAAGACCGGTGCACCCCAAGGTGAAGAACTCGGTTGAATGAATCCCTTCTCAAGTAAACCCTGCAACTGAATTTTCAATTCTTGCAACTCAGGTGGAGCCATTCTGTACGGAGTTCTAGAGATAGGCGTAGCCCCTGGTAATAAGTCAATCACAAACTCTATCTCTCTATCAGGTGGTAAACCAGGTAACTCCTCAGGAAACTCTCTCACAATAGGTACATCATTCAGTTTCAATTGATCACCAGGTTGATTAATCAAATAAGCAAAGTAAGCCTCACAACCCTTACCTAACATTTTTGATGCTTTAATAGAAGATATGATAGGAGTCCCCGTAGATTTTCTACTACCAACTATTTTAAGAACAGGCTGGTCGGGCATTTCTAGATTCACAATCTTCTTTCTACAATCAAGCTGGGCATAATATTTACCTAACCAGTCCATCCCCAATATAATTTCAAAGTCGCGGAAAGGTAGAATAATTAAATCGGCAGGAAAAACACGACCTTGAATATAAATATTACATGCCTTGCAGATAGATTTGGTGACAAACTTCAGCCCCATAGGAGTATAAACCACAATATCATGCAACAGTTTATCATATTTCAACTTAGCATTTTGTGCACAAATAGGTGTAATAAATGAATGCGAAGCCCCGGAATCAATTAAAACTTTAACTGATTGATCATTAAGAAGAAAAGTACCTTCTACTACAGCAGTCGTATCCGGAAGCTCCTCAGCATCTAAGGCAAATACTCGGGCATGACCCCGCGGTACTGGAGCTGCGATTGAACCATTGGTTTGATTGCCCTGACCAGATGTCTGACCCCTGGTATTCTTGAATTTCTGGCAGTCTCTAACCCTGTGTTGATCATTGCTGCATCCGGTACATCAGCCCAATCTTTTCCAACAATTCTCCTCAGTATGACCCTGGCGTTGACAGAAGCTGCACTGCTGGTGACGTCTTGCAACAGTGCCTCCCGAAGGAGCTCTGTAAGTAGAGGTAGCTGAACTACCCTGCTGAGAATGAACTACTGCTGGTCGGGTCTGCCCCTGACTCTGACTCTGACTCTGGACTGGTCGCGACTGAATCTGAACAGGCCCTGTATAACTCTGTGTCTACCTCGGCTGTGGACTCTGCCCAACTGGAATAGTCTGCCTCTGGTACCCCTGACTCTGAGACTGAAACTGCCGCTTACTCGATTGACTAGACTCTGCCAACACGTCTGCCTTGCGTTTTTCATACCTCGAGGCGGCTTTGACCACTGCAGCATAGTTAGGGTAATCATTCGCAGACAGACTAAGCATAATATCCTTCCTCAATCCCATAATGAACCTCTGCATCTTCATATCCTCAGGTTGTACCAAAGCCGGCACATAGCGGGAAAGCCTAGTAAAAGCAGCCTCATATTGATCCACCGACATACTCCTCTGTTTCAAAGCTATGAACTCTGCCTGACGCCTCTCACGGGCAACCACGGAGATATATTTATCTCGGAATTCTCGAACGAAATCAGCCCACGAATGTTGAACCGCCTCAACTTCCCATTTCTCATTAATAGTACGCCACCACTCCTCGGCGTCACCCTCTAGCAGAAATGTAACATAAGTAATCTTTCTCTTATCACTGCACTCTAGAATTGCAGCCACCCTTTCAAATTTTCTCAACCATAATTCGGCCTTCATATCATCAGGTTCACCAAAGAAGCTGTAGGCCCCGTGATGTAAAAATCGGTCATACAAATTAACTCCAGCAGCACCACTACCCTCGGCTCTGACGGCCTGATTACTCCTAGGAGCCCCTGCCTGACCCTGTTGAGTTACAAACTGTGCAATAGTGTTCATTGCAGTAGCCATAGTAGCCAGAATCTGTACAGTGCTGGGTTCTGGTCCCTGCGGTGGTGTATTCTATGCCACTCCTTCACCCTCTCCCGATACACCCTGCCTAGGAGCTTCTTCTGGCTCTCTCCCTGGCCTGCCCCTTCTCCTCATCTCAACAGCTAGAATGCAAAGTATTATGACAGGCATTTATATAAATTACAGGTAAAACATATAGGAAGAAGTTCAAATAAATTCACATAAGTCACATATTACATTAGAAGAATATTCACATACAAGAGATTCATAGTCACTTAATCATGCTTGACATTCTAGACTTTTCACTTTCAAACATTAACTCTTAGAGACCATTCGCATTCCATTATCATGCTAGCATGTTCCTTTCTAATTCAAATCCCACTTAGGCAAATCAAAGGACCACAAATTCATACAATCACAAGGTCACATAACAAATCTCTACCCACAGATCGAGAAATTTAACCAGGTTTCATGCAATCTATAGCTCTGATACCACCTAAATGTCACGCCCCGACCCAACCCCAAGCTAAAGGTTAAGTCCGGACCCGACACACGGACATAGTCTCCCTTGTACCGTGGACATTCTGAAAACCTGTAAACACTCAAATAAAGCCTCAACAAGATAAGACAAGTTTTTCATAACTAAACAACAAAGGTTCAAGGCCATCCGAGCCTTGAAGCATACAATAGCCTCAAAACACACAAGCATGCTAGTGGCTAGAGTTAAAACATTCACTTCCAAGCATGCAAGGTAATTAAAGCAGAAACATAGGTTATTACAAGACATATGCTTCCAAATCTACACCACAACCAACTATCCTTCAACTTTGTACAACAGCATATACATAGCCCTTAGGCTACAAAATAGAACATAAGATAAACAAATGAGTCTTCCACATAGCAGCAAGAACATAAACCACTTCAAGCTATCAGGCACAGCAACTAAGGTCTAGGATCAGTCTGAACTTCCTCCTCTTCTACTATCACCTCAACTAGCTGGGGATCACCCTCAGCACATCCTAAAACATATATTGAGGTATGAGCGACCACTGTTGCCCAGTGAGGAATAAAGTCTCCCGGGGCGTGCAATGCAACAAGTAAAGCAATTGGACAAATAAGCAGTTAATCATTCAGAAATAACTAGCTCTAGTAACCACACAATAAAAGGATACGTTTCACTTAACCCCAATACCAAATCTTCAATCCACGAACACGATCCACGAACCACGATCACGATCACGATAACGATAAGCCGGCATAATCCCAAACACTCCAGTGGGTGTACTCCGGATGTACCCCGATAATCCTACGACCCAACACCCCCTGGCAATATTCGGACCAGGCGAGTGAGGGAATAGAGCACGGAGTTTAAATATCTACTGGCAAGCCCTCTACCGCCCAGCCGATTTTCAACACATCTGCCCCTGACACTATGGTTGCGCAACCACTATGCAATGCACTTTACAATAGCAAGTTAATATCAATAATATAAGCAACAACACGTAGGAGGATCAACAAAGTAGGTTGACCTCGATGCAGTTAGAATAGAAGCAATTATACAAGCAATTAAGCAGTTTTTACAAAGGGGCATATCCAAGTTACATTTAGAATTACACCAAAAGTTCCAAATCAACTTGAAATCACATTTAAATCCACGAGAAGTCAATCCAAGGTCTTAGAAGCATGGAACAACCGAAATTGCACTTAAACCCCTTTGTTTTTCAAACTATTTCTCTTCCAAACCAAAGTTAATGATTCAATTTCAAAGGGAAAATCTCCCAACCCTCTAACTAACCCTCAAGGAACCCTTTCAATCCTCAAACACATTCAAATGCCCGCAATAACCCTGAAAGCCCCAAATTCCCTCTTATAGCTTTATACCACACATACCTCATCCGGGCTTCAAACAAGGGCTAGCAAAGCTTCTATAGCACCTAGGTAGCCTAAGAATACTAAAAGTGAAGCCCGAATCCACCCGGATTTGCCTTAACCCCAAAACCCTTTTGTTAAAGTGGCCTAATTCACATTTTATGCGATTTTAGAGCAATTCAAGTGTACGGGGCTATTAGACTATCTTCATTAGCACCTAAAGCATCTATTAGGAGTGTTGAATCAAGCTAATACGTGCAATTACACAAAACCCTAGAAAAACGTCACTATTCACCTCATAAATCAAACCAACGATGCTAACCGTTTAAAAAGCGAAACAATGGCTCAAATATGTTCTCTAGTACTCATATACAAGGTATAATAGCATAGATAATCAATACATTAGCATTTGGTCACATTTTCAACAAATCAAGAAAATAGCAACTATTTTAAAATGCGAAAATAAGCCATGAAATCCATCACCAATGCGCGTAGGAGCACCTAGGAAGCTTGAACACTAGTAGAATGACTTGAATCTAGCTTGGGAGGGCTTGGAATGGAGAATTGAAGGTCAAAAATCACCTCCTTGGGCTACTTAGGGCTCTCGGCTTTTGCACAGTGTTTTTTAGCATTTTTTTGTTTTTTTTTTTTGCTAGTTATGAGATAAGGTGTGCTATATAAGGTTAAGTTGAGGTAGGGTCAAGTTTGGGTATTTTAAATGGTCACTAGAATGTGCGTTATTAACTTAAAAACGAGCCTAAGGTGAAAAGTAATGTTAGTTATTCAAATCTCTAAGTTTGTTACGTAACACTATTCACTTAACTACTAAATACATTTTCTAAATGAGCTCTCCTGTCGCCTCTAGCCCTACTGTACATTTTTCCCACTCCTCTAACAATTAATATGATTTAATAAAAATGCTAATTCACTAATAGAATGCAGTTCGAAAATGAAGTGAATAGTAGCTAAGTAAAACTCTCCTGTCGCCTCTAGCCCTACTGTACATTTTTCCCACTCCTCTAACAATTAATATGATTTAATAAAAATGCTAATTCACTAATAGAATGCAGTTCGAAAATGAAGTGAATAGTAGCTAAGTAAGACAACAAGTAAGGTACATTATTAAATGCGCAAATAAGAGATGCAACAGTAAGTTAATGCATGGAAAAATCTCGGGTGTCACATGCCGGATATTAGGAAAAATCTTGTCTCTGGGTTGTTGTTAAGTAAGAATGGATTTAGGCTTTTTTTCGAGTCTGATAAGTTTGTACTCACCAAGGGTGGGGTATTTGTTGGTAAAGGGTACCTTTGTGATGGTCTGTGTAAATTGAATATAATGATCGTGGTACCTAGGTTTGTTGTGAACAATGCTAATAATATCACTTCTACTTCTACTTACATGATTGAGTCCCCTATTGTTTGGCATAATAGGTTAGGTCATGTAAATTTTAAATCATTACATAAAGTTGAGAATTTAAGATTGTTGTCTAAATTGGTTAGTAATGAAAATAAGAAGTGTGAAATTTTTGTGGAAGCCAAGAAGGTTTCAAATCCTTTCAAATCTGTTGAAAGATGTTCAGAACCGTTGGACTTAGTTCACAGTGATATTTGTGATCTAAAGTTTGTGCAAACAAGAGGCAGTAAAAAATATTTTATAACTTTTATTGATGATTGCACAAGGTATTGCTATGTGTATTTACTCCGAAGTAGAGATCAAGCTTTGGATGTATTCAAGCAATACAAGACTGAGGTGGAAAATCAATTTAGCAAGAGGATCAAAGTACTAAGGAGTAATAGAGGAGGAAAATATGTATTTCCTTTTGAGAAATACTGTGAGGAACAGGGTATTGTACATCAAACCACTACTCCTTATTCCCCTCAACAAAATGGTATTGCAAAGCGCAAGAACCGTACTCTAAAGGAAATGATAAATGCTATGTTGATAAACTCAGGATTACCACAAACCTTGTGGGGAGGGGCTATCTTGACTACGAATTATATTCTCAATAAACTACCTCATAAGAAGCTAAACAAAACACCTTATGAGTTATGGAAAGGTCGACCGCCTTCCTTTCAATACTTAAAGGTGTGGGGAAGTCTAGCAAAGGTAGTTGTACCACCACCTAAAATGGTCAAGATTGGACCAAAGACTGTGGATAGTATCTTCATAGGATATGCAAACAATAGTTCTGCATATTGATTCCTTGTGTATAGATCTGAGATTAATGACATTCATGTCAATACAATTCTAGAATCAAGGAATGCGTTCTTCTTTGAATAGATATTTCCTTGTAAAAGTGGACAAGGAGAAATCTCTTTGAAAAAAAATCATGATGTTTCTAGAAATCATGATTATGAGAAAGATCAAGAGTCTATAAATGAAGAAGAACCGAGACGTAGCAAGAGAGCTAGAACGTCAAATAACTTATATGTTAGAAGACGAACCTTGTACCTTCAAGGAAGCTGTGTCAAATCTTGAAGCTTCTTACTGGAAGAGGCTGTGAATAGTAAAATTGAATCCATTATGTCTAATCATACATGGGAATTGGTGGATCTTCCTCTTGGAAATAAACCCTTGGGGTATAAATGGATTTTCAAAAGGAAGATAAACGCAGATGGTTCAATTGATAAGTACAAGGCAAGACTTGTAGTCAAGGGCTACAGGCAAAAATAAGGTCTTGATTATTTTGACACATATTCACCAGTTACGAGGATAACATCTATTCGGATGTTGATAGCAATTGCTGCTATAAATAACCTCGAAATACATCAAATGGATGTAAAGACAACCTTCTTAAATGGAGATTGAGATGAAGAAATCTACATGGAATAACCCAAGGGGTTTGTGGTTCCAGGGAAAGAAAAGAAGGTTTGTAAACTTGTAAAGTCTCTTTATGGACTTAAACAAGCACCAAAACAATGGCATGAAAAATTCGATAAGGCCATGATGGCAGGTGGCTTTAGAATTAATGAATGTGATAAGTGCGTTTATGTGAAAGGCACTAAAATCGAGTATGTCATTGTATATCTCTATGTGGACGACATGTTGATTATTGGGAGCAATAATAATGTCATTAAATCCACTAAGAGAATGTTATCCAGTAAATTTGACATGAAAGATCTAGGTATAGCAGATGTCATTTTAGGCATTAAAATTTCCAGAATATCTGGAGGACTTGTATTGTCGCAGTCTCATTACATTGAGAAAGTACTTGAACGGTTCCTTAAGGAGGATAAGGAACAAGCGAAAACACCTATGGACATTAGTCTACCTTTAGTCAAAAATACTGGAGAAGGAATATCTCAATTAGAATATTCCCGAATTATCGGTAGTCTAATGTACATCATGAATTGTACACGACCCGATATAGCTTACGCAGTAAGTAAACTTAGTAGGCATGCTAGCAATCCAGGACATAGTCATTGGAAAGCTATTATACGAGTTCTTAGGTATTTGAGATATACCTTAAACTTTGGGCTGCAGTATACTGGATATTTAGCTGTATTAGAAAGATACAGTGACACTAACTGGATATCGGACACTAAAGATACCAAATCCATGAGTGGATATGTCATTACCTTGGGAGGTGCAGCTATTTCATGGAAATCCTCAAAAAAAAACTTGCATTGCAAGGTCCACTATGGAGTCAGAGTTCATAGCATTGGATAAAGCAGAAGAAGAGGCGGAATGGCTTCGTCACTTCTTAGAGGATATTCCGAGTTGGCCAAAGCCTGTGCCACCTATCTGCATTCATTGCGATAGTCAATCTGCAATTGGAAGGGCACAGAATAGTATTTATAACGGTAAGTCTAGACATATACGTCGTAGACATAATACCGTGAGACAATTACTCTCCAATGGGGTTATCTCAATCGACTATGTAAAGTCACAAGATAACATCGCGGATTCGCTAACAAAAGGTTTAACAGGGGAGAAAGTTGTAAATTCGTCGAGGGGAATGGGTCTTAAAGCCTATAAAAATTGAAAGTCGCCATAATGGGAACCCTACATATATGACTGGAGATCCCAAGAACTAGGTTCAAAGGGAAAACCATATTATGTAAATGCGACTAGTCTAGAGCATTGTAGGGGTTATAACCTTCTACTCATTCTTATGACGAGCAGACAATACTGCTTGAAAATGTGGAGGTTAAGTTTTGCTTTTAATGGTTCTTATATCTTAGATATCTAAGTAGGGTATTATAGGATACTATTTATAAGAAACCACCTATATGAGTAAGGAGTAGGTCACTCCTATAAGAATTCGGAAGGGGGGATTCTTAGAGAGTACTCATGAAACCAGGAATAGTTCAGGGCCAAAATGAACACAACAGAGAACCAAAAAATGTTCGGAGAGGTATTGTGTAAGCTCTATTGTCTTGGTATACACGAAAATCCGAACAGTTCAAGATATCGCGTTCACTGGTTAGCAAGTATATCCGATAGTTCTCACTAGGGAAGATTCAAAGCCTAACAAGCTATCTATCTCGATACAATATCTTTCCATTTGATCTCTTCTCTCTTGAGTCAGCATAGAATGTGCATAAACTTAGCCAATTTCTATTCATGTGGGGGATTGTTGGCATTAGGTTGACCCAACAAAAAGTGAATGCGAAATTGGAAGAACTTCTTCAAGATTTATACCCCTTCATGAAATGGTATGAAGCTTTGGACCTCTTCATGAAATGGTATAAAGTCTTGCACCCTTTCATGAAATGGTACGAAGTTGCCTATAAATAGTAGACATTCTGAACCTTTTTTTGACATTGATTTTTCTAGAGAAACATTGCATTAAACTATTTTATTGCAAATCATAACATTTTGTGAGAGAAATTCAAAACATTTGAGGTTCGCCAAGTTTCTTCAATTTGGAGTGCTCCTATTGAAGATATCACACCGTTGAATCCTGGGAGACAATCGCCAAGAGTCCGTAAGCACCGTAGCGGGGCGATATCATCTTAAGGAGAATGAGATCTTCAGGCCTCGGTGAAATTCTTTGAAGGAAATTTTTGGTTTACTTTCAAGTAAGTTCATTTATTATTTTGTAATTTCAATTCTCAGTTTCCTTCTTCCTTTTTGATTTCTTTGTCTTTTATTTTCCTTTCTTTTTAATAAACGCCTACTCGACTTCATGTGTAATTACATGGTCGAGACTGCGTATTGTTTTATTCTTCTTAATCGCCTACTCGATTCCATGTGTAAATACATGATCGAGATTGCGACTTTTACTTAAGCCTTTGATGTTGCATTTTTTCTTTCTATCTAGTTTTATGTTTCACATTTACTTTGAGTTGTGATTTATTTATATCCTTAATTTTCGCGCATAATTCTCCCACAATTCTCTTTGTTAAATTTCTTATTATTCTCTTTTATCGTATTTATACTTTTCCTCGGATAATAAATATACAAAAGTGGATAAAAACGAGGATATTATGATTGTCTGCTTGCACATCGATGACGTGATCTTCACTAGAAATAATCCAAAACTGTTTGAAGACTTCAAGAAGACAATGACACAAGAATTTGAAATGATCACATCTTTATATCTCAAAAAGGATATGGAAATGAAATTATCAAGAAATTCAATATGGACATCGACGAGCCCATAAGCACCCCAGTGGAGTGTGGAATCAAGTTATCAAGGTATGATGAAGTTGATAAGGTAGATCTAACTTTATACAAGAGTCTGGTCGAGAGCCTTCGATACTTGATATGCACGTACAAGCCCAGACATCCTATTTGGAGTAGGATTCATCAGCAGGTTCATGGAGACTCTAACGATTTATCACCTCAAAGTGGCAAAGAGAATTATTCAATACATAAAAAGGACAATTGATTATGGCATCTTCCATCCCTCTACAAACAACTTCAAGCTAGTGGGATACAATTATAGTGATTGGCTGGAGACATAGATGATTGGAAAAGTACAACAAGGTTTATGTTATACTTTGGAGACACAACATTCACATGGACTTCGAAGAAACAACCAATTGTCACATCATCAACGTGTGAAACCGAGTATATAGAAATTACTACAACTGTGTGTCATGCGCTATGGCTACTGAATTTGCTTAAGGAGCTCAACGTTTCTCAAGATGAAGCAACATAAATATTAGTGGACAACAAGTCAGCAATTGCATTGGAAAAGAATCTTGTCTTCCATGATAAAAGCAAGCACATTGATACTAGATATCACTTCATCAGAGAATGTGTGGAAAGAATGAATGTCCTTATAAAGTTCGTGAAGTCAAAAGACCAGGTAGTGGATATTTTCACCAAGCCTCTCTCGACTGAAGTTTTTCTCAAGCTGAGATCTCACCTTGGAATAACAAATTGAAGTTTAAGAGAGGGTGTTGGAAACTAAACTTGAATTTAGGCTAAGGTAAATTTGGGTTAGTAGTGATCAAGAATTATCGAGTAATAATTTGGGCTAAGTATTAATATTTAAGCATTTGGGCTAGCTAAACTATTTATTCACTTGGTCCAAAAGAATGAGAGTGTTGTCCAATTGTAAGCCTAAGCCTTATATTTAGAGAAGTCTTGAAGGTAAGATATTTTCTAGAAAGCATCTAGGAGGAAATAAATTATTTGAGTAGCTAGAATAATCTTAGAATATTATCTAGCATATTCCAAGTATCTTTAAGAATATCTAGTATGTAGAAGGCTCCTTGAATACCTATAAATAGGGGACAACTCCAAGTATTTGTAACCAAGCCAAAAATTGTAATCTCCACTTTAATACAAAGTTCTCTAGTTCTTCCAAATTCTCCTCCCCCACTTCGTAAATATTTTCTACAAAAATTCTTGCTCTCCAAATTAGTCAAATTAGTCTAGGCCTACCACAACAAGCCTAAGTTATTCTCTTTGTTAAATTTCTTATTATTCTCTTTTATCGTATTTCTACTCTTCCTAGGGTAATAAATATTGTGTTCTTACTTGTATTTTCTCAAGCTTGCTGAGGCCACCACTTTAAGCTTTTAATAATTTGTTTGTTCTCTTTTTTAAGTGCTATTATATTATGTTCATGAGTTTACTATTTCTCATGTCACGCCCCAACTCAACCCCACCTATGATCAGTCAGGACGCGACAGAATTTTGGCAGTATAATGACTGTAATTAGGATATCGAGGCTCTAACCAACCTCAATAGAACATCATACATCAACTCCACAAACCATACCACAAACAACTCCTCAATAAAATAACAACATACATCATAACCATATTATACAATAAACATTCCTCGTTATATGCCTCCGATCCAACATAATACATGAACCTTAATATACATTACAAAACATATTGAGCCAATCTAGCAACCTAATCATAAACAAAAGAAAGGCTACTAAAACAGCATCAACTAATTCATTATCTTTTCCACATCTTATACATTATAAACTACAAAGCATATAAAAGTCTACTAAGTTAATTTACAAGATAGTAAAACAATACAACATCAAGGATAAGACTCCGGAACATATGACTCATCCACGTAAGGCACATTTTCCACATTTTCCTCTTCAGGAGACACGTACCCGTAGTCTTGCGAAAGAACACCTGTAAGCATGCAATAATAGAGAGTGAGCTTATATAAAATAAGCCCAGTGAGGATCCGATAGATCTCTAACAGTATTCACTATACTCCTTGGAAATAATCCTTTGAGCAAGTAAACACACAATAACATCAATAATACTATCATCACATAATCTATAATGACCATTCAATAAAGGATACACTAGTTGGTGTAGCTCCAAACGCCATCATGATCATAACAGCCTTCTTGTGACTCCCATAAACTCACGCACCCGAGGTACCTCACTAGCCTCGCCCTCCATGATACCTCCGTCATGCGAGCTGGAGGTAGCCTCTGGTAGTCATGCCGTTATCAACCCGACAGCCCGATGCTGCCCAAGAGGTGGCACACACATACCAAAGACTCAGCAATAATAATAAACATCAATCATTCACAGGAGGACAGTCTAGAAGAACTGTCTACCTCTCGGCATCAATTATCAATCAATAATCATCAATAATCATCAATAATCATCAATAATCATATTATCATCATAATAACATCAATAATCAATTTAACAACAACTAACTAAGTTAGATGACAAAGTAGGCCATCCAACCGAACATGCATTAAACACACAATAAAACCCTAGTTTACCCATCATCAACTCACAATTGAATCACTCAAACCACACCCGATCAACTAAGGCTCAATTCAATAATTTAAAGAAAGATAACCTAAACTTCAAATAATCATATCTTACATTCTACTAATCCAAACAACTCCAAATCAGTTTCAAACACTCACCCATTCGATCAACTACACTAGCCCCCTCGGAAACCAACCAAAACACATTCAAATCATGCCCAATAACCCTAAAACCCTAGTGTGTCATGGCTAAAATTTTTGGATTTTTACCCAAACATCGCAATCAAAAATTCGGCATTATAACGGCGTTACCACGTAATTAAAAAACTTTTAAAAATCGACGGCAATCGATTCCAACCACAACAACTCAAGATAATCCTCAAATAGTCATTCTATCAACTTTAAATACCCGAAAATAAATAATTTCGTTACAATGGCTCAAATCTCATAGTAATACACATAAACGATCCCTAGCATGCACTGATCATTAATATAACTTCAAATTAACATTCTAACTGTTCAAAATGCAATTATGAGCAAAAACATAAAAATGAGTTTTGAGATCTAGAATTTTTCTCTCACCTTTGATGCGATAAAAGCCTAGAAATGCGTGCAATAAGTGCCCAACAAGCGGAATCCAACTCGGCACGAAGTTCTACGGACAAAAACTAGGTTTTTCTTTGAAAAATTGCTTTGAAAACCTTGAAAACTCTTTTCTCTTTTCTCCCTTCTTCCTCTCGGCAATGTGTGTGAAATTGTGGGTGTTTTTGTGCTTTGTGAGTGTGTGTTGGTGATATATGCATGAAAGTCAACAATTTAAATGAAAGTCAAAGTTGAAACTTTAGTATTTTTAGTGTTTTCTTGACTTTAAATGCATTTTCTTGATCACCAATGTTGAAAACAATTATGCAACACCCAAGATAGCTCAAGTAGGTTATATTTTAGGTGACAAGAAGTTTTACAATCAAACAATTTCACCCGAGTCGGCTTAAAACTCGATTTTTGCAAAAGTCGGTGTAAAAACCCTAATAAATTCCTAAGCCGATTTGAAAACCGTTTTCATCAAACACAGGTCTATTAAAGTCCGTGGACTAGGTCTAGAAGGGTTAAAAATACCAGTTTCAAAATTTTAGTGGACGTGTTTCGAAAATACTATTCACTCAAAATCGACGATAAATTTTCTGGCTCCGTTTTTTATGAAAATTTCATGAATGGACATTTAGCATGTTCTAGGAGTATTGATATCAAAATTACCACATTCTAAGTCATATGGCACATAAATAGGTTAATTCACGCAAAACGAGAATAAACACGCAAAACGAGACATGATAGAAAAGTGGGGTTTCACATTCTCCCCTCCTTAAAACAATTGCGTCCGCGCAATTCTGCATCGATCCGAAGACAAACTCAGGTGCTGACTCAAACATACTAATTGAAAGACCAAATACCAAATTCCAAATACCAACCAAGAACGCCAAGTAGGAACACCGAATAAGATCATCGAATAAGAATCCCCAAACAAGAAGCTTAAATAGGAACGCTGAATAAGAACACTGACTAGAATTTCTGAATAAGAATCTCAAATAAATTACCGAAGAAGAACGCCAAACATAGATCCCGTAATAGAGTACCAATCAAGAATACCAATTGAGAACTTCGAACAAGATTACCGTTGGAGAATACCGAATAATAATCCTGAAATAAGAACTCAGGATAACACCATATAAGAATTCCGCATAAGAATACTGATAGAAAATACCAAAGAATAATTTCAATCAAGTATACCGAATAAGAATATTCATATAAAAATCCAAAAGAAGAATGCCGAATAAGATCACCAAATGAGAATTCTAATAGTCAATATGTAGTCATAAAGTAGCTTGACCCCCTAATCGGAATTTCATATGCTTCAGCGTCACATATTACTCAGTCGCCAACTGATATAATGCATGTGCTAACTTCAACCATATAGGGCAAACTTTCTACTCGCATACTAGCACATTGTACTCAAGTAGACATGATAAAAGAATATGTAGCACTGGAATCATTCAATACCTTAACTAATTGATTGAGAATAAGAAATTACCTTTCACTACTGCCGTTGAGATGCACTGCCCGCAGGTTTACCCTGGTAACCCTGGGTCACTTACCGACCCTTAGACCTCAGATACCTAGGACAATTCCTCGCTCTGTGCTGATTGCTGCCGCAACCCAAACATGTTCCTGCCTTATTCCGACAGTTAGACTCGAGATAGCCTTTTCGGCGACAGAAAGTACAATGTATGACTTGATCCACAACACGATTCCCAGAAGAATTTGGAACCAAGGAGATAACTGAATCATCTTGTTGAGCTCTCACTATAGTAGGCTTTTCCTTGGTATCCCTGACTGTAGTCAAACCCCGATCATTTTGCCATTTATGACAGTCCTCTTTCATGTGTTGATCACTGCCGCAACTTAGACATTTTCCCAATTTCTTCCAGCATCCGGTCTCAACATGACCCCTCTTGGTACAGAAATCACAAAATCGAACATGAAGAGCAACACTATTACCCACGAAACCCTGAACTGGCGAAACCGTTAAACTACTCCGCTGTATCCTCAAGTCTACTGGCCTATTTTGCCTCTGGAGCTGACTCTGACGACTTCGAGGATGAAAATATCTTTGCTGGTCTTGAGGCTGAGAAAGTCTTCTACTCGATTGACTCGGCCCTGCACCTACCTCATTCTTTCCTTTCTCAACTCTTGTTGCAGTAGTAAGGGCTTCACCGTATGTGGAAAACTGAAAAGAAGTCAAGCTATCTCGAACTTCCGGCCTCAACCCTCGAATGAATCTATTAATCCTCTTTTCAGTAGTTTGCACCATACCCGGAGCATAATGTGACAGATTATGAAATCGGGCCTCATACTGCGTAACAGACAGGCTATCCTGTTTCAATGACATGAATTCATTCATACGGAGTCTTCCTCTGATTCCAAGAGCTCTAACAGTCATCCTTACTTCACCCAAAAGAGTCACCCGCAGTTATAACATATATACAATTATATCACATGAAGACAAGTACAACATAATACATAATTAACATATAAAACAACATTATCATATAACACACAATTCAACACATAAGAAGCCAGTATCACGTAAACAAGTTATATCACATAATAAGTTATAAACAATTAAAGTCTCATAAGCAACAAACTACCCATAGGTCAAATTGATTATGTAACTCACATTAGTCACTCAAAGTGCCTTGCGCACCTAAAGCACATTGTTTCACATAAGCAGGATATAAACAATTAAAACCACATAAACAACTAACTTCACACAGACACTTCAATCACATAAAACACGTTTGTCACATATTACACATTAATCACAAAATGCATATTAACTACAACACATTGGGTATGTAAGACACGTTATCACATAAAACATATTGACCACATTAGTTCACTTAACACATAAAATATATTGATCACATAGAAAGTTAGACACATAAGTAAATTAATCACATAAACATATTACCATATATTTCGCTTGTCTTTCATTTAATACATACTTGCATGCTTAGACCACTACTCACATTCCGAGATTACCCCGGCTGACAGCTAACATGCGCTCTGATACCACTTAAATGTCACGCCTCAACTCGACCCCACCTACGATCAGTCAGGACGCAACGAAATTTCGGCAGTATAACGACTTTAATTAGGATACCGAGGCTCTAACCAACCTCAATAGAACATCATACATCAACTCCACAAACCATACCACAAACAACTCCTCAATAAAATAACAACATACATCATAACCATATTATACAATAAACATTCCTCGTTATATGCCTCCGATCCAACATAATACATGAACCTTAATATACATTACAAAACATATTGAGCCAATCTAGCAACCTAATCATAAACAAAAGAAAGGCTACTAAGACAGCATCAACTAATTCATTATCTTTTCCACATCTTATACATTATAAACTACAAAGCATATAAAAGTCTACTAAGTTAATTTACAAGATAGTAAAACAATACAACATCAAGGATAAGACTCCGGAACATATGACTCATCCACGTAAGGCACATTTTCCACATTTTCCTCTTCAGGAGGCACGTACCCGTAGTCTTGCGAAAGAACACCTGTAAGCATGAAATAATAGAGAGTGAGCTTATATAAAATAAGCCCAGTGAGGATCCGATAGATCTCTAACAGTATTCACTATACTCCGTGGAAATAATCCTTTGAGCAAGTAAACACACAATAACATCAATAATACTATCATCACATAATCTATAATGACCATTCAATAAAGGCTACACTAGTTGGTGTAGCTCCAAACGCCATCACGATCATAACAGCCTTCTTGTGACTCCCATAAACTCACACACTCGAGGTACCTCACTAGCCTCGCCCTCCATGACACCTCCGTCATGCGAGCTGGAGGTAGCCTCTGGTAGTCATGCCGTTATCAACCCGACAGCCCGATGCTGCCCGAGAGGTGGCACATACATACCAAAGACTCAGCAATAATAATAAACATCAATCATTCACAGGAGGACAGTCTAGTAGAACTGTCTACCTCCCGGGATCAATCATCAATCAATAATCATCAATAATCATCAATAATCATATTATCATCATAATAACATCAATAATCAATTTAACAATAAATAACTAGGTTAGATGACAAAGTAGGTCATCCAACCGAACATGCATTAAACACACAATCAAACCCTAGTTTACCCATCAACAACTCACAATTCAATCACTCAAACCACACCCGATCAACTAAGGCTCAATTCAATAATTTAAAGAAAGATAACCTAAACTTCAAATAATCATATCTTACATTCTACTAATCCAAACAACTCCAAATCAGTTTCAAACACTCACCCATTCGATCAACTACACTAGCCCCTTGGAAACCAACCAAAACACATCCAAATCATGCCCAATAACCCTAAAACCCTAGTGTGTCATGGCTGAAATTTCCGGATTTTCACCCAAACATCGCAATCGAAAATTCGGCATTATAACGGTGATACCACGTAATTAACAAACTTTTAGAAATCGACGGCAATCGATTCCAACCACAACAACTCAAGATAATCCTCAAATAGCTATTCTATCAACTTTAAATACCCGAAAATAAATAATTTCGCTACAATGGCTCAAATCTCGTAGTAATACACATAAACGATCCCTAGCATGCACTGATCAATAATATAACTTCAAATTAACATTCTAACGGTTCAAAATGCAGTTATGAGCAAAAACATAAAAAATGAGTTTTGAGATCCAGAATTTTTCTCTCACCTTTGATGCAATAAAAGCCTAGAAATATGTGCAATGCGTGCCCAACAAGCGGAATCCAACTCGGCACGAAGTTCTACAGACAAAAACTAGGTTTTTCTTTGAAAAATTGCTTTGAAAACCTTGAAAACTCTTTTCTCTTTTCTCCCTTCTTCCTCTCGGCAATGTGTGTGAAATTGTGGGTGTTTTTGTGCTTTGTGAGTGTGTGTTGGTGATATATGCATGAAAGTCAACAATTTAAATGAAAGTCAAAGTTGAAACTTTAGTATTTTTAGTGTTTTCTTGACTTTAAATGCATTTCTTTGATCACCAATGTTGAAAACAATTATGCAACACCCAAGATAGCTCAAGTAGGTTATTTTTAGGTGACAAGAAGTTTTACAATCAAACAATTTCACCCGAGTCGGCTTAAAACTCGATTTTCGCAAAAGTCGGTGTAAAAACCCTAATAAATTCCTAAGCCGATTTGAAAACCGTTTTCATCAAACACAGGTCTATTAAAGTCCGTGGACTAGGTCTAGAAGGGTTAAAAAGACCAGTTTCAAAATTTTAGCGGACGTGTTTCGAAAACACCATTCACTCAAAATCGACGATAAATTTTCTGGCTCCGTTTTTTATGAAAATTTCATGAATGGACATTTAGCATGTTCTAGGAGTATTGATATCAAAATTACCACATTCTAAATCATATGGCACATAGACAGGTTAATTCACGCGAAATGAGAATAAACACGCAAAACGAGACATGATAGAAAAGTGGGGTTTCACATCTCACATCTTTTTTCTTTCTCAGGCTTTTAGGATACTAAGGACTTCTTCAAGCTCTTCTTCAGCATTGACCAATGGCCTCAACCTGGTGTCAACGAAACAGTCAAAGCAAGAAACCTGACCTAGAACTACTTTTATCTATTTTGTTACTTGTGCTTATAAGATGGCTTAAGAGGAATTATATATTGGTACAACTTACAGTTTCAGTGTCAACAAAGATTTGTTATATATATTTGTTCATTCATGTAATTAGTTTCTAAACTTACCATTTTCACAAAGCTAAAAGCAAACCATACAAACTAAGAAATAAAGTTTGTTCAACACTTACCTTAATTATAATATTTTGTCTTAATCATTTCTTTAAAAGAGTAATAAAATCTATTTTTTACTAATAAACAAATTTTTGGAGTTGGATTCTAATCACATGATGGTTATGAGTAATCATGGCTTGTTCACCATTCAAGCATACAATCTTTGAGTATAATGAAAGATTCTGAAGCAAAAAATAAGTAGAAAATGGCAGATTTAATATATCTACCTGGAAATTAAGGCATAATTACTTTTTGAGACTAAGAAATTTAATAAGGTAAAAATAAGGACCAATATGCCTTTTCTAAAATTTAGTGCTTGAAAACTTTCTTATAGTACGTAAAGCTTTCAAAGGCTCTCTATGGCTTCAAAGTAATTTTACAATTTTGATTACGGGTAAAAATAAAAAAAACAAATAGTACTAATAGATCTAATATTGACGTGCCATTCTCTGCCACACTGTAACTTTTAAGATCTTTCCTACTTTTTGACCTTGATCTACCATAATTGTGACTCCTACTTGAGCCACGTTCTGTTGATCTACCTCTCACTATCGACTACGTCTCTTCTTCTTATTCTGAACTTTCCAATTCGTCATCCCTATTGTTGCGCCAAGAAACCTCTTTAAAGCTACAACTGCAACATCATCGAAGACTAGATAGCCTAAAAGACCATTACTCGAGCAATTGATAATGAGTTGACCATATGAATCTGGTAGTTTTCAAAGTCTGAAGCACTGCATGTTCAAGCTCTGCTATTTTGAAATCCAACATAATGAGTTGGGAAAATAGCATATATCACACTAATGTGGAACAACTCACTCAAAGTGCATAAAGTTTTCACTGCAAGTAGATCTTGTCGTGAAGTGGCTTGACTTTAGTTAGCACATCCCAAAGTTCTTTGTCGACTCCTACCTTGACAATATTTACCCTGCCAATTCTAAATCTAAATTGGCAATAACATTGTCATTCGTCTCTCTCTTCTTGTTGTCGACCATCATCTCTATTTGTCTTCAATTGTCGCCAAGCAATTGTCTTTTGTCAGGATTCCCTTTTATCCTCAATTTCCGTTTGGATCAATCACTCCCGTTGAACATCTTATTTCTTATTTTGCCGTCAGGATTTTCACAATGATTTGCTTCTCAACTTGAATCGGCTCCGACTATGTCACTATGAATAATACTAGTTTTGTGAATAGTACCAAAATTGTATACAAAAATAGTATCATAACCATATTTGTGAATAGTACCCAACTATATACGTGAATAATACTATATCATATGTGTGAATAGTAACTATGGACAGTATATGTCCCTACACATACCAATGACTCCATAACCTGTGGCTTTGATACCACTGTTGGGTGGTAGAATGACAGCGGTTTTGTTAACCGTAAAATCTAGAAAAACCAAAACTGAAACCGTTTACCATAACCTAAAATCGAAAACCGATGGTTTTAAAAATCATTATCCAAAACCAAAACCGACATGTATAAAAAAATCGCAAATAATTGAAACCGAAACCAATTGTGAAACCCCACTTTTCTATCTTATCTCGATTTGCGTGCTTTACCTCGTTTTGCGGAAATTGACTTGTTTATATGCTATATGACTTAGAATGTGTTAAATATGTGATTAATACTCCTAATACATGATAAGTGTGCATTCATGAAATTTTCATAAAAAACAGAATCAGAAATTTTATCATCGATTTTTGTGAATATTATTTTTGAACACCTGTCCGCTAAAATTTTTACAGGGGTGTTTTAAATGTTTTAAAACCTAGTCCTCGGGTATTAATAGACCCGTGTTTGATTAAAACGGATTTGGAATCGGTTTTGGAATTTTAAAGGTTTTTACACTTTCTTTTGCAAGAAAACGAGTTTTAAGCTGACTCGGGTGAAATTGTTTGAATGTAAAACTTCTTGTCACCTAAAAATAAATTACTTGAGATAATTTAGGTGTTGCATAAATGTTTTGAGCAAAGAAATAGCTAAAATAGGATTAAAAGACAAGAAAATACTAAAAATAACTAGTTTTCACCTTTGACCTTGATTTAATTTGTTTGACTTTGCATAATATAACATCAACACACACTTGCAAAGCACAAAACATACCCATTTTACACCTACATGGCCGAGAGCTTCAAGGGAGAAAAGAGAAGTTGATTTTCAAGGTTTTCAAAGCAAAATTTCATAGAAAATGCTAGTTTTTGTCCGTAGTTTTTCATACCAAGTTGGATTCCGCTTGTTGGGCACGTATTGCACGCATATCTAGGCTTATTTTGGATCAAAGGTGAGAGAAAAATTCTAGATCTCAAAAGTTATCTTTTGTATTTTTGCGTATAATTGAATATTGAACCGTTAAAATGTTAATTTGAAGTTATATTATTGCTCAGTGCATGCTAAGGATCGATTATATATATTCTTATAAGATTTGAACCGTTGTAGCATAAATTTTTATTTTCGGGTATTTAAAGTTGATAGTTTGGCTATTTGTTGATTATTTTGAGTTGTAGTGGTTGGAATCGATTGTCGTCGATTTGTAAAAGTTTGTTAATTACGTGGTAATGCTGTTGTAATGCCGAATTTTCGATTGCGATGTCGGTGTGAAAGTCCGAAAATTTCAGCCTTGACGCATTAGGGTTTTAGGGTTGTTGGGCTTGATTTGGATGTGTTTTAGTTGGTTTCTGAGAGGGCTAATGTAGTTGATTGAATGGGTGAGTGATAGAAATTGGTTTGGAGTTGTTTGGATTAGTAGAATGTAAGATATGATTTGAAGTTTAGGTTGTCTTTCTTTAAAGTATTGAATTATGCCTTTAGTTGATTGGGTGGTGTTTGAGTGATTGAATTGTGAGTTGTTAATGGTTAGACTAGGGTTTGATTGTGTGTTTAATGCATGTTAAGTTGGATGGCCTACTTTGTCATCTAACTTAGTTGTTTATTGTTCAATTGATTATTTGATGTTATATTGATGAAAAGATGATTATTGAATGATTATTGATGAACCGGGAGATAGTCAACGTGAAAGGTTGTCCTCCTGTGATGTGAATGTTTATTTTATTGCTGAGTCTTGGTATGTGTGTGCCACCTCTTGGGCAGCATCGGGCCGCCGAGTTGATAACGGCATGACTACCAGAGGCTACCCTCATCTCGCATGGGCGGAGATGCCATGGAGGGTAGGGCTAGTGAGATACCTCGGGTATGTGTGTCATGGGGGTGATAAGAAGTTGGTTGAGATCGTGATGGCGTTTGGAGCTACACCAACTAGAGTATCCTTTATTGATTGGTCATTATAGTTATGTGTTAATATTGTTATTGATGTTTATTGTGTGTTTACTGCTCAAAGGATCATTTCAAAGGAGTATAGTAAATACTGTTAGAGATCTATCGGATCCTCACTGAGCTTGTTTTATATAAGTTCACTCTCAATTATTGCATGCTTACAGGTGTTGTTGAACAAGACTACGGGTACGTGCCTCTTGAAGAGGAAAATGTGCCTTTCGTGGATGAGTCTTATGTGCAGGAGTCATTGCCATGAGATTGTTTGTAGTTGATGTATTATGATGTATTATAAACCTACTTTAACTTAAAGACTTATGTATGATGGTTTAGTAGTCTTTCTTTTGATCATGTTTAGATTACTAAGTTGGTTTATAATCTATTTTGAAATGTATGTATAGTTTATGTATGAAGTTGGAACGGAGGCGTATAACTATGAACGGATTGTTGAAGGAATGATAATTGTATAATATGGTTATGTTGTATGTTGTTAATTTAATTGAGGAGTTGATTGTTGTATGCTTGTGGAGTTTGGTTGTATGGTTCTGAAGAGGTTGGATTAGAGCCTCGGTGTCCTAATTACTGTCGTTATACTTGCCAAAATTTCGTTGCGTCCTGACTGATTATAGGAGGGGTCGAGTTCGAGCGTGACACCAATATTTTAAAAATAATAATTTAAATAAAAATCAGTCCTAAAGTATGTAAAAATACTAATTTAAATGTAACAAAAATCTAAAAACCAACCTACATCAAGAAAATAACAAGTTTATAATCTAAATTTTTTTTTCTCAGCATCTGCAACACCTGAATATAGTTTCCAATTATATATCCCAGAGACATGATTTGTTCCCCCATAATTTAGCTACTGATAATCACAAACGTATGAGATTTAAAAAAATAAAATACAAATATGTATTGGTGTCAATTTGGTGTTTTGTTAGTAACAAGAACCAAATACGCAATAGTTTCATTCTTCAAAATGGCAGGACGATCAGTGACTATTATCATCACTTGTGGCTTGCAGCTGCTATCTTCACAAATATGGCCCATGAGTAACTACTTTTTAATTTTTTTTTTTAAAAAAAGATGATGAGACCTTACTTGAGAGACGAAGTCGCCGCATGTTGAAGAAAGAGTGAGATGAGAGGTTTCTTTTTTTTATTATTATTGTTAGAAAGTGAGATGAGCTTTTTGAAGACTTGAAGTTTGATTGTTTGAACTGAAGAAGAAAGTGAGGTAGGAAGTGGCGTAGGCACTAAGGCTCCGTTTGTTTGCCGTAAAATATTTTTCCGGAAAATATTTTCTTAAGAGTTAAAGACAAAAACCCCATGAGTTTACCCACAAAACCCAAACTCCCCCACGAGTTATTTAATTTACCCAGATTCCCCCATATCATCTTACTTTACCAAACAATCCTTAACTTCAAAGGGTATTTTAGTTTTTTTATTTATAGAAAATGTAAAAACCTAAAAAAAAAAAAGAAAAATCCCCCCAAAAACACACCCACTTAACCCCAACCCAGCAACCTAACCACACCCACGTCTATTCGAGCACCCCCTCCCTAATTCCCACCACATTCACCTGACAATACCATCCATTACAATCCCCAAACTACTTGAATTCGTGTGTGCGTACATGTATGTGAATGTGAGTTAAGGTATATGTTGCTAGACTTTCAGATTCAGCAATGATCTTCGATAGTGGCAGATACATTAATGTGAGTTAACGTGTATGTGAATTACAAATTCCAACATGATAACATTATTAAGCTGGTTGGTTATAGTGATTACCGAGGTAGAGGAAATGGAATATATGGAGATGGATGGTATGAGAGGGGTTGTTGATGTGGAGATTTGGGTTGTGTGTTTGGATGTTAATATTTGGTTACTAAACCTTCTTCTTCCAAGACCCTAAGAAGAGACCAAGATTTATATGATAGCAAACAACAAATTCACATTCATGTGGTACCTTCCAAGAAAAATCAGTGTTTATGTGTGTCGTATGGTGTTCTGTGTGTTTGTATGTGTAGAAGTGTGTGTGAGAGAGAAAGAGTTCTTGTGAGTTGTGGGTATATGTGTGACGCCCGAGACCTCCATCATATTTAAATTGACTGTTGCATATCTTATTTGTGCATTTAATTAAGAATAACATGCAAGTAAAAAATTAGAATATATTTAAAGGTGCGAAACTGCATTTTTATTTGCTAGTGAGGTTATTCATTCTTCTACGTGCAATCAGTTGCCTTTAACTTGCATTTATCTCAAATTATGTGCATACATTTAATTTAACAAGAAATTTCATCTATTAACATGTATTGCATCAATATAAATGCATTCTTATATAAGTAGGCACATTTAATTGGTTAATGTGCATAATTCTCATTTTTCGTGCAATTTCGGGACTTCCCGAACATTTTGGAAAAATCGTAGGAATCGTAGAAAATAATTAACGTAGACAATTAGGAATTGGAGTAACTAAATAGTTAGATTTTAACCAAAATGGCAAACTAGTAAATAAGTATTTAGTTAGGGGTAAGTTAGTCATTAGGCTTATATATATATCTTTTATTATACATGTATACACATACATATTATATGCACACTCACACAAATCAGACATACACACACATACACTGATACACGCTGAAAAACACACACACACACACACACAAGAAGACAAGAAATCAAGGAAAAAGAGGAAGAAAGAAGAAAGGTAGGAGCTAGATCTTGCCATCTCAAGCTTCATATCATCATTTCTTCAGATTTTAAGGTGAGGGGAATCTTTTAAAAACTGATTTCAGAAGTTATATTGCATATATATGTGTTGTTGAGTAAGAAATTGTTGTATTATACAAGTTTAGACATGTATATGATTGCAGGATTTTGTTGTAGTTTCTGTATTGTATGAACTATTTGAGCATGTAACCTTTGAGGATAAATTCTGGAAAAATATGTATGTTCATCTAGACTTTGAGAGGAATAATTCTTGTTTAGTTCGGGTCATGAGGAAAAATCATTTACTTGCCCGAAAATGCCAAAATCAGTGAGGTTTGTAGTTGAGCTGGTGCAGGACAGTTTTACTTGCCTGAATTTCGTGGCATTTTTTACCTAGTTAGACAACTTGGAAAATTATGAAAAGTTGACAAGACCTAGATAATCCAGTTTAGAACAAGTTTAGGTCGAGTTGGCCAATTCTTCCATCTAGTACCTCTAAGAAAATAAAAACCGAAACTTGACAGAATTCGTGACCAATCTGAATAGCTTTGCACACTTTAGTTTTTTTAGTCATATATTGATGCATTTAACTTGGAATCGAGTTCTGTTTGATTCTAGAGTTATCTACTTTTGAAGAGCTTTCCATACATATAAAAATCAGTTTCATAGGAGGTCATTTGCTTAGGTAATTGTGTAGCCAAAGTTGAGCTACTACTGAGATGTTGAAACTGTTGAACTTAATTGTTTTGTGCTCTTATTGCTTCTTGAGGTTAAACAATATACTATATATGTTTAGCTATGCTTATTTTACTCTCAAATATGTGTAGTGTAGGCAACATGTTTATGTGATTAGATAACTTGGTTCAATGCTAGATTGCCCCATCTTAAATTTCAAGTTACGGTTTCATATGAAAATTGGGGATTTTTAGGTAATCTCGCATTAATGCTTGATTGAATATTAATTAGACTCAATTTAGGAATAAATAAACCTAGAATAAAGCTTTGAATGAGATAGAAATGCTTGAATTGTAAGACCATTTAGTTAAAGTTAGTTAACAGGCACTATTCACGCAGACCCAAGAAATAATGCTCCAAACCTAAATCTAATGCTAGATATATGTTGTTGGGTGGATAAAATGGCCCCACGTTAAAATTTATCGAATTCCAAAAACATTGATTTTCATGACCCCTCGTATGCGTACCTTAGAATTAATGCAATTAGAGTCTTTAGAACTAGTTTAATGCTTCGAATAGGTACCATAAATGGGTTAGAGAATGGCTAGATGCTTTAGTTAACTAAATCTCGGCTAAAACTAGTACCAGCTTATTGAATTCAAAGGGGAAAATATTGAAGTTAGGGTTTTATAGCTAGTAATTAACTTGTAGTTGATTATTAAAGTGTTTAATTGCATTGGTATAGCTTGTATAATCTATTGGTGAAGTTCATGAATTGAATAACTTGACTATTTTATTGGAACATGACTATATCTTGTGTACGTTGCTATATAGTTTGTTGAAACTTCTTATGTGTTAATAAGTTGAGCTACGTGTATAATGAACATTTAGTTTATATGTTAAGTGTAATTTTGATTAGTTATAGTTAGCTAATTGGATTGTTAGTCAAGAGATTATTTTGCCACCCTTTTATGAGTTATATGTTAACTAAGTAGATAATGTATATGATAGCATGTTATATACCAATCTAACATTTTCAAATCTAACTTGGAAGTAATATGATTTAGTTGAAATTGGAAGTTAAACGTAAACAAAACCATATATTACATGATAAAGTACTTTAGTGTTAGTTGTATCCACTTATGCAATTAGCATTTGGATTATATTTTAAGTATAGTTTAATTAATTATAGTTAGTTTAACTTTATATTTTAGTAAATGCTTCTATGTGGTTACAAGGTTGTGTGATGTTACTAAAGAACCTGAAGTATTCTTGAGTTAAGTGAAGTTATGAAATGATTGCAAATAGAAAATTAGATAATATTGTGTAGTGTATGAGCTATGAAATGTATATGAGTATATTCCATTAATTGTCTTGATTGTTTGGTCCTTTTGATTGAAAAGAAGGTTTAATAACTAACTAGTTAAAGTTAACTTTCTATTATGAACTACTAAGTATTCTACGCTACTAAAATGTATTTGGATGAATATGCATGAAAATGATTCTTAGGTCATGGTTATAGTTGAATTATGTTTAAGTATTAAAGGTGGTCGTTTTGATTGAATACTCAACTTAATATTCCCTCGTGATATAAATAAAGTTGGATTAGTTATGAAGTTTAACTTGTTAAAGGTTAATGTAGTTAATGTTCCTTGCAAGATTAAAGAAATGATTTTGAGTTATTTGTATGATTAATTGGGCTATGTGGCGATATGATATACATAAGTGATTATATAAGTAACTTCTATTGAGTTAAGTTATAGTTAAGTTGGAATTGATATAGCTAATTGCTAAAGTGCTAAACTTATATGAAAATACTAGGGCTACATATTCGAGCTAGTTCGAGAAAGTTTGAAGTGAATCAAAGCTATTTTCTTGCATGCTTGGCTTAATTGCAGGTGAGGGAGTCTTCATCCTTATGTGCATATTAATTTATTTTCTTGTTCAAAGATTATGTGATTTAGTATAATTGTTAAGTAATGTGTACTTATTGATTATATATTGTGCGTGATGATAACCTACTTTGTTGTCCCTTGATTATGTGATTATTCGGTTATTTTATTTGTCATCATCTTGAGTGCATTGAATTGTGGTTGCGCACCATTTGGGCATGGTAGTGTTGGGGAAGCTGGGCGGCATCAAGCTTGCCGGTATACCTCGGCTACCATGGTTGCCCAGTCCCTCGCTCGCTTGGTCTGGAGATTGCCAAGAGGTGTTAGGTCGTAGGATTTTGTGGTACATTCGGAGTACACCTACTGGAGTGTTTTGGGGTTTATGCCGGCACATTGATCGTGGTTCACAGATCGAGGTTCGTGGTTCGTGGTTGAAGATCAAGTGAATTTTGGAGTGTTTGGGGTTAAAGTGAATCATATCCTTTTAATGTGTGGCATTTTAGTGTTTATTGTCTCTTATTTGCTAAATTGATATTGTTGACTTAAATGTTGCATTGCACGAACCCTCTTATAAATACTTCCTGTATACTATTCCTCTCCTTCACTGGGTATACATAATGGTATACTCACTCCTCATTACCCACCTTTCAAGAAATGCCGTGCCAGCAAGAAAGTTCGTGTTTACGTGATAATTCGTGCTTAAAGAGTTGCCTTACGTGTAATGTGATTTGAGTTGTAAAAGTTGTAAAGTTTTATTTCCATGAATTGTATATACTCCATGTATAAAGAAATGCAATTTAAGTTTAACTAGGTCATTAGAGTGGCATGATAACCTAGTTTATGTAATAGGTTGGTAAGGTTTAAATTCCTTGCATGTTCGTGCTTGTCTAAAGGAAAAGAGTTAGGATAGCCATTGGATTTGGAAATGTATAATTGTTTGTGTTTGTTTGTTGAGAACCAAGGCTCGGATGGCCTTGAGGAGTTGTTGAATGTTTGGACACAGTACTGGTCCTTTTATATTCTATGTGCAGGTGAACTGTTTGTCCTATATACAGGGGAGACTCTGTCCGTTTTCCCTAAATTTTGTGCCCGAGATTGGTATTGGGTTGAGTATAGCATGTTTTATAGAATTCCCGATCTTGTGAGGGGTCGGGGTGTTACAGTATGAGTGTGTGTGTGTGAAGAGTTTCTTTAAAGAGTTTTTACGGGTATATGAAATAGTATGTGTGAAGAGTTTCTATGGGTAATTATTTGTTTTAAATTCTTTTTAAAAAACACTAAAATGCTCTTCATAGTTAAGGATTGTTTGGTGGAGTTAAATGATATGGGAGAATTTGGATAAATCAAACAACTCATGGGGGAGTTTGGGTTTTATTGATAAACTCATTGGGGTTTTGGTAATACCAAAAAATTGGTCAATTGAAAATATTTTTCAGTCAAAAATGGTGGCTACTTTTTTCCAATTTTTTGGTGTTAGGTATCATCAAAAAATTGGTCAATTGTAAAATATTTATTGGTCAAATATTACAGCTAGTACAACATTTGAAAAAATATTTTCATGTCCTTTGGGATAAAAAAATATTTTTCAGAACTCATTGTACATCCAAACACCAGAAAATATTTTTCAGTATTTTATTTTTCAAGAAAATATTTTCCCAAAACAAGTTATTTCACAGCAAACAAACAGAGCCTAAGAAGAAAAAGTTTTGTCTATAGTTTTGTCTGCTTTTAGGGTTAGTGAATATATCATATTTTATTTTTGTTAAAATTGTAAAAGATAATTTTTTTTAATCAAAGTTAAAGAGAATAAGTCAACAATGTTTTGCAATTTTATTATTTTTTTAAATTTGAAACGTTTTTTTAAAATTTGTAGATATATATATATTATAATAAATTAATAATAAGTTTTTTTAATGTTAAAAATCAAACCTATCAATTTGTCTATCGGTTTTCTCTTATAAAACCCAAACCCTTACGTATTCACCATCATTTTTTATTATCGAATTTTTATCAGGCAGTTACTCTTCGGTTTCAGGTATAACTGGAATCCGTTGTCGGGGTTAGGCAGTATCACACAACTAAAATAAGAATAAGAACAATGGATAATTGAGACACAACATTTATGTGAAAAACCTTCAAACAAATTGAGAAAAAAATCACGGGTAAATATAAGAGAATTTTCATTATATTGTGGAGTATTTTATAACACCTTCTCTCTAAGGGTATCTCCAATGGTATGAGTAAAATGCAATGATTGTCCTTTTTAGAGACTTTGGCGATAAAATTTCAACACCAATGGCAAAAATAGAGACCCAAAAAATAGTTTTTAAAAAAAAATTTAGAGACTTTGTATAAATATAGAGCCCTATCTAAATTTTCTTCAACAAAAATGGAAACCCAAAATAGAGACTCAACAAGCAGACAAATGGGTCTCCATTTTGTGTTGGACCCGAGGTGTCAGATCGTCAGATTTGACACTGACAACATTTGAAAAAAAAAACTGATGAACGTTTTTTTAAAAAAAATACTATTGCAACGGATCTGATGAACGTTGCAACCAAAAAAATTAACACTATTGCAACAGATCTAAAAAACTCTGTATATATACAACACAAACATTGCAATATATCCAACATCAAGAAAAAATTCTCATAATGTGCAATATACAAAAATAAATTCGCTTTCCAAAAAAAACAAAAAAGGTAAGTTAGATCCACAGATCTAACCTTTTGGGGTTGGCGGTAGGGGGTGGAGGAAGGTTGGCAGTAGGGTGTGGGGGTGGGGGGGAGGGGTGGCGCATGGGGCAGGGCTTCGCGGTGGTTCCATAGGGGGCAGAGGGAAGGGGAGAGGGGATGGGGTGGGGTGGGGTGGGGTGGGGTGGGGGGGCTTGATAGGTGTGATGGCAAGGGAGGAGAGAGAGTGGCGCATGGGGAAGAGAGGGTGGGGGGAGGTGGTAACGCGGTAGGGGGTGGGTGACGCGGGTCACAAAAAGGAAATCTAGAGCCTTGGGGGTTAACGCATCTGGTCATAGAAAGGGAGGGGTGGAGGTTTATATAGGTTATAATTTTTTTTTTATTCATTAATTATTTTTGTTATATTCATAATATGTTACCTTTTTTTGTTATTCACCACCTAGTTTTATTTATTTATGATATATTGTACTTTTTTTATATTCATAATATGTCACCTTTTTTTTATTCATTAATTATTTTAGTTATATTCATAATATATCACCTAATTTTTTTTACTCATTAATTATTTTTGTTATATTCATAATATGTCACCTTTGTTTTTATTCATTAAATATTTTTTTTATTCATAATATGTCACCTTTGGTTTTATTCATTAAATATTTTTTTTATTCATAATATATTGTACTTTTTTTATATTGATAATATATTATAATTTTTTAATTAATTTTCTTCCATAATATTTAAGTTTATATTTTAGTTAATACATAATTTAATACTAACTATCTTTTTTTTCCTTTTTAGCTATGGAAAATGCAGAATGAGGTTTTAAGGGTCGCAATTTCACAAATCAAGAAGATATTGCTTTATGTCGCGCTTATATCGCAATTAGTGAAGATCCCCTTGTCGGGATAAACCAAACATCGGCAACAATGTGGAATCGAATTGTTGAAAAATTCCATGAATTCTACCATTCTGTTACTCCAATGGAAACACGAACATCGAAAAGTCTAAAATGCCGATGGACGCCAATCAACCAAAAGTGCACCAACTTTACCGAGTGTATTGCTCAAGTAAATTTAAGACCAAGGAGTAGAGCAAACGCCGCTGATATCGTGCATTTTTTTGGGATAATATTAGTTTTCTTACATTCATTTGCCACGATTACTTATAATATTATTTTTGTTTTACAGATAGATGATGCAAGATGATTATACTCTGCTACGAAAAACCAAAATTTTAACCTCGATCATTGTTGGGCGATATTACAACACGGTCAAAAATAAAAGAAAATTATCGAGGTCCATTTATCTCAAAGTGCATCGATGGCTGACACAGGTGCAAGTATGCCGCAACCTGAGTCTCCGATTGATCTCGAGAACAACACTTCATTTTCTTTACAAAATGACAATCCGAATGAGTCAGTGCCCGAGACCCCAAGTGAGCCCTCATCGTCAAGGCCTATTGGAAACCAAAAAGCTAAAAAACTCAAAAAAGGAAAGGACATTGCAAGTGAAATCCTCTAGCAAGGGAAAAATATGGAGAAAATGATGATGGAGTACAAAGAAAATTTTGAAGAACAAAAAAATTTCAATATTATGTCGATGAAGACTTCTACCTTCGAAACTCCAGAAAGAAGGGCGTGGATGATCGAACAACAAAAAGCAATTATGGCAAAAAGAGCCTCCCGTTCGATAAACTTTGACGATGATGTTTGTCATCCCGATATGCCTTAATTAATTGTATTTGTAGTAGATAATTATTTTTTCAATTCAATGTCATGTTTAACATTAATTATTTTTCCAATGTAAAGTCATGTTTAACATTAATTCTAGTGGATAATTATTTTTAAAAAGATCGACATACAAAAGATAGTTAATTAAACATCTTCCTAATACATATTGCAATTACATATTGATATTTCCTGCACGATATTCATTCCAAATGTGTTGAACAAGATCATTTCGAAAAGATAGTAAGCATCTTCATCTTTGATTTGAGCTTGATTGATTAGATATTTATTAATAGTTATGGGGTCTCGATTTGCTTCGACAGGGGGCTCTTCTACATGGTAACGTGTAGGATCATCGTCAAAATCATCACCTTCTTCCTCCCGGTTATCTTCCACTATCATATTATGAAGAATTATACAAGTCTTAATAATCTCCCCAATATCACTCTCATGCCAAAAATGACATGGCCCTTTAATGATTTCAAATCAAATTTGAAGGACTCCGAAGGCTCTTTCGATATCCTTATGGTATGTCTGTTGCTTCTGATTAAATAACATCTTATTCCTATCTTGTTTATTGGGATATGCTTGAATAATTGTGAACCAACGAGGATATATTCCATCAGCGAGATAATATCCTTGCCTGTACTGTCTACCGTTGAGGGTATATTGTATGCGTGGAGTTCTACCTTCAAGAATATCAGAAAAAACCGGTGAACTATATAATACATTGAGATCGTTACACGCACTTGGTGCTCCGAAGAACGAATGCCATATCCAAGTGTCATATGACGCAACTGTTTCAAGTATTATGGTTGGATGACCATGGTGTCCAGCATATGTTCCAGCCCACACAGTTAGGCAATTTTTCCATTCCCAATGCATACAGTCTAAACTACCTAGCATTCCCGGAAACCTATATCGGTCAGCTTTCTTGAGAAGCCTAAATAGGTCTACATTGTTGGGACGACGTAGATACTCGTTGTCATATACTGCGTTGACTGCGTGACAAAATTTCTTCATCGCCTCCACAAATGTACTCTCTACAATTTTCAAATAATCATCGTTCGCATCTGCAGGCTTTCTGTATGTAAGCATACGGAGAGCGGCCTTCATCTTGACGTGAGGAGTGAACCCTTGCTTTCCAGCTACATCTAGTTTCTGCTTGAAGTAATTGTCATAATGCATGATATCTTTCATAATTTTGAGAAACAATTTGCGGCTCATGCAAAAACGTTTTGTGAATTCAGAAGCAAGACACAAAGGACGATCAACAAAATAATCATTCATAAGCCTGTCATGGGCACCTACTTGATCTCTTCTTTTGGATTGTTGATGTGAGGATATGCCTCCATGTTCGCCTGTACTATACTGATGTGCAACACACATCATAGATTGGTATTGTCCGTACATCATCATCATTATCGCATGTCCATGGATGCCGTTATCATGATGGCCAACGGAATTGCGAACATCGGATGGAGGGGAATCGGCTCCTTGTTGGGACATTGTAGACAAAGCAATATAGATTTGAGAATGAGTTATATAGATTGTAGTATTTGATTATGGTGATTGTGAAAGGTTTAAGGTTGTGACATATATAAATTTATGAGTGGATAAGAGATAACAAATAAACGGATGGGATTCACGAAGGAATATCCAATCCAATGACCCTTATTCAGATAAGAGATTTTAGTTGATGATAACGAACGGACGGATGAGATTGTCAAAGGAAAATCCAATCCAATGGCCCTTATTTGGATAAGAGATTTTAGTTAATGATAACAAAAAGATGAATGAGATTGTCAAAGGAAAATCCAATCCAATGACCCTTATTTGGATAAAAGATTTTAGTTGATGATAACAAACTGACGAATGAGATTGACGATTTAAATATAAGATTTTAGTTGATGATAATGAACGGACGGGTGAGATTGAAAATAATATATTTCAATGTAATCGGATGTAATTAAACGTCATCCATGTCAAAAAATTATACCGTTATCGGAATTGATTTATTTTTTGGTCGAAATATTAGTAAAAAAAATTACGATAATATAAATAATATTTTTTTAAAAAAAATAACCGGCCCGAAAAATAACGAGTAATCAAATTAGTATGCAAAATTAAATTAAACATAATATAAAGACTCAACTTAGTTAAGACTCTCATTGGAGTTATCTCCAATGGAGTCTCTAAAATCAGGGTCTCTATCTCTAAATATAGAGACCCTGATTTTAGAGACTCCACTGGATATACCCTAATACAAGGAGAGGACCATCACACTTTCTCTTAATAATAAGAGAAACTAAGTGACATTCTCTCTAATATAACGAAAGAACTATCATACACTCTCTTATTATAATATAAAGATAACAAAAAAAAGAAGAAACATTAGGAAAAAACCTATAATTATTTTACCCAACTCTCATAAAAAATTTATATTTTTCCTTTCGAATATGAGACTACTCTCACTTTATCTCAAGAAAATATACTTTCGTTTTCCTCTCTTAGTTTGGGAGTGCTATCTTTTTATGTCAGTGTGCCCAGCCGCTTCAAAGTTCATGCACTACTTATTCAATTGGGAAAATTTCACATTTAGTCCCTATTGTTTGCAAAGTGTCTCAGTTTAGTCCTTATTATTTAAAATGTTTCAATTTAGTCATTATTGTTTCCCTAAAAGTTTTAATTTCATCCCTATTATTTAAAGTTTTCAATTTCGTCCTTATTATTTTCTAAAAAGTTTCAATTTCATCTCTATTGTTTTTAAAAAGTTTCAAATTTATCCTTATTGTTTCTCAAAAAATTTCAATTTAGTCATTGGATAATAGAGACAAATTTAAAACTTTAAGAAAATAATAGAGATAAAATTAAAACTTTTTAAAAATAATAGGGATGAAGTTAAAACTTTTTAAAAAATAATAGGAATTAAATTGAGACATATTAAACAATAGAAATGAAATTAAAATATTTAATAAAATAATATGGACTAAATTAATATATTTTAAATAATAAAAATTAAATTGAGACACTTTCAAATAATAAGGACTAAATGTAAAATTTTTCCTATTCAATTTCTACCAATGTGAACGCTGCTATTTGGCTGAACCAATTTGCTTCCGTACCATTTTTCTCTTTCCTTTTCTTTTTATCTTTTATTTGTCCTTTCTGTTTCTTTTTGACAATGCTTTCAACTAACATCATCATCACCCATCATCTACTTCCTTTTCCTTTTGGTTCTTTTGACTTGACCAAAAATAAAGTCACAAAATGTGACTTTAGTTCAAGACAGCTCACATAATTTATATGCTCTTGGAATCCCAGATTTCTTAGAGACGAAGACTTGGATCGTCATTTCCCTTTTGTTATAAATAGACAATTTATCTGGTAATGGTGAAAACTCTATTGGTAACGAGTTCGTATTTTTTTCCATTTTGAAATCTAACCATGACAACCCCTAAACTTGAAGAGAAAAAGTTATCCTTGAGAGTTTTGATAGACCGTGAAAGAAACAAGGTACTATTTGCTGAAGCAGATAGTGATTTCGTTGATGTTTTGTTCAGCTTCATGACATTGCCCCTAGGAACTATAGTCAGACTCGTGGATAAGCATTTTGGTCCAGAGAAAGAGGCCATGGGAAGCTTGAACACCTTGTATGAGGGTCTTAAAAAACTAAGCAGTACATGTTTTTGGACAGAGGAGGCCAAGCTGATGCTTCTAAATCCCAGGAATTCGTCAGAAACTGAATGTCAGAAGCTGAAACTAAATATATATGATTCTGAGCTCACAAAGTACTTCGTATGTGAAAATCCGTCATGTGGCAGAGAAAGTCATGCCAGCTCTGTCTCTGTAAGCTTATATAACGTCGCAAGATGCAGTTGTGGACGTTTAATGAATACTGAGATAGGCTTTAACACTTCCACAGCTTCTGGCTTTGAAGGAGTTTTCACTTATGGGAGGGCATCTTTTATTATCACAGACGATCTACAGGTGACGCCTAATTTGGTTGGCTCGAGTTTTGAATTGCTTAATAGTCTTGGGATAAAAGATATCACTGCGCTTGAGGAGAAGACTTTCATGCTCGGGTTAAAGGAGGTAATTATATCATAATGAACATCAGTGACAGATTTTTTGACTCATCAATTTTCTTTATATTGAAATTCACACTAGTTTTATTGTCTGTATATATTCCCTATCAGATTATTAGTTTGCTCAACTGGTCTCTTGTCAGCAAGACTCCTTTGTCAGACGTGGTTCTCCAAAAAAAGCCACTGAAATCGTAAACATTTTATTCAGCTCTTTCTGAAACGAGTGAAGATACAAGTCCCAACTCCATGAAAATGGTTGTGAAAGTTATGGTACACAAATCAACCAAGAAGGTACTTTTTGCTCAAGCAGATAAAGATTTCATTGACTTCCTTTTCAGCTTGCTAACTATCCCATTAGGTAGTGTGGTCTCTCTTTTACGCGGCAATACTTCTCTCGTGAGCGTTGATAATTTGTACAAGAGTATTTCATCTTTGAACACTGATGAATATTTGAAGTCAGGAGATGTTAAGGCCATGTTAGTCTACCCTAAGCTTCCTCCTCAATATCTCTGCAAAAACCAGATATTCAATCTTACTGAAAAATCCTCTTCTCATCTACTATACAATAGCGTTTATAGTTCATATAGTTATAATGTCTATCTTACTCATCCGACATCTGGCTATTCATTATCTTGGTCTGGTGCTCATATTATTCGTGAAGTGACTTTTAAGGATCCAAAGGTCAAACAAGGGTTTGTTCGCGGACCAGCAATGTTCATGGTTACAGATGATTTGGAGGTAACTCCATTGTCTTCCATCTCCAGCATTTCCTTACTTAACAGGTCCGGAATTCCTCTCTGCGACGTTGAGGAAATGGTGCTGTCCATTGGAACAGAAGAGGTAATTAGCCATCAGTTGCCAACGTTCTGAACAAATATATGTTATATGCCAGTTGTCTTTCTATTGCGACCAAAAAGAGAAAAAATAAATAAATTCTTCTCTTTCAATTTCTGTTCTGATCTTCACGAATAGTTTCATGGGTTTAATATGTTTGTCACTTTTGTTCATGTCGCAGGCTTTAAACATACTAAGGGCATCTTTGAGCTCTTCTTCTGCTCTGACCAATGGCCTCGACCTGATGTCAATTTTGGCCCAAAAAAAAAAGACCTGATGTCAATGAAACAACCGAAGCAAGAAAAGTGACTTGGCCTCAACTATGTTATATGATGGATTACTGGATGAGTTATTAGTGGAATTCCAGTTTTATGTCAATATAATGGTGCCTTATTCTATCCGTTTTATCGTTATTAATGTTTCCAGAAATTATCAACTTCTATTGTGCCTGATTATATATATCTGTTTTGTCATTGATGTTCTCAGTCCTTATAATTTTGTTATCAGCACAGTTCTTTAATTAGTAATTCCCAGAGTGATGCTATCATGTTCCAAGGTATGGAATTAATAAAATGTATTCGAAGTTATAAATAATCAATATTGAACCAAAATCCAAAATTAGATTTGCTAAGTAGTCTTTTCAACAACTATAAACAAACACTAGATTATTATTTGTTGGATCGTATATGCAAAGAGACTCCAGAAAAGGAGGTGCTCCTAGATGAGTGTGTGAGTCTTGTTGGGGTGTTGAAGCGCAATGGTGGTGTAGGAATTTTTTTTTTTTTGGTGGTCTGAGTGTTGTAGAGATGTTAGCGAGTGGGTTATTTGCAAACAATAGAATAACTCTAACAAATCGTTAAAATAACCCGTAATTATAACTATAGGCAATAACTGATGTACAAAAAAAATAGTTTAAATAAAAAATCAACTTAAAAAAATGTAAAAAGACAATCTAAATGTCAAAAAGCCCAAAAATAAAATGAAAAAAAAAAATCCATGCACAGTAAAAATGATAAAATTGACATAAAGAAATTATATAATCGTTTATAATATTGTCCATAAATAAATACTCAATCCCAATTAAACTAATATTGATAAAACATTCGTCCATACACATAAGATAATAAAATTCATAAAGAAAGCATCTAACAAATTTAGTTAAGGACAATAATAGAAATGTATGACTTATTTTAGGATCTAGTCAGCTACCTTAGGGTTTTTGATATAAAAAAAAAAATAAAAGGAAGAAGATAACTTAGGGTTTAGAGGAATAGTATTTGGGCTAAGCCCATTTCTTTAGTGGGTTAGACTTAAAATTCTAATTTTCGTTATTATTATATTAGTTCAATATGAATAAAAATATAAAAAATTATTATTATTATAAATATATATATATATATATATATATCTATATATATATATATATATATAATAAATTGATAATTGGGGTTTCGTCTTTTAAATTTTTGTTTTAACATCTAATATCAATACCTATTGTATTTCGCATTGGCTATCCCTTATAAAAATCAAAAGGCTAATAAGTATTCCATCAATTTTTGTTATCGATTTATTATGTGTTGATACTCATCAATTTCAATTTTAAACGCTGCCTACTAACATCCCAATGATAGTGGTCGTGGAGGTTTGGTTAAGTGGTGGGCAAGGGGGCGTGCCCTTGGATCCCTTTCGTTAGTGATTGCATTAAGCTTTTTGTGAAAATTCTATTTTAACATCATAAAAGTATACTCATACTTTCTCACTTTTCGCTTTCACTTTTATGTCCATGATAGTTTTATTTGGGACATGGTAAGATTTCGGAAATAGACGCTTAGGTCCTCCTCCTTTTTTTTTCTTTTTTCTTTTTTGGTTTTATTCACTCGTTGTTAGAAAATATACTGTTTGATGTTTGATTGGGTGATTTAGCTTCTTGAAATCTAAAAATTAGTACCGTACTTTGTCTTGGTCCTAAATTAGTATAATGATCGTGAATATTCAAAAGGCATTTTTGCTAGCAATTTTGGAGCAATATAATAATATTAAGTCCAATCACTTTTCTGTTTATCTCGTTTTACGTGCTATATCTCGTTTTGCGTGCATATGATCTGTTTATGTGCGATAGGACCTAGAAAGTTATAATTTTGATGTCAATACTCCTAATACGTGCCAAATGTGCATTCATGAAATTTTCATCAAAAACGGGATCAGAAATTTTATCGTCGATTTTCAGTGAATAGTATTTTGGACGCACGTCCGCTAAAATTTTGAAACTGGTCTTTTTAACCCTTCTAGACCTAGTCCATAGACTTTAATAGACCTGTGTTTGATGAAAATGGTTTTAAAATCGGCTTAAGAATTTATTAGGGTTTTTACACCGACTTTTGCGAAAATCGAGTTTTAAGCCGACTCGGGTGAAATTGTTTGATTGTAAAACTTCTTGTCACCTAAAAATAATTTACTTGAGCTAGCTTGGGTGTTGAATAAATGTTTTGAACTTTGGTAATCAAGAAAATGCAATTAAAGTCAAGAAAACACAAAAATATTAACTTAAACTACTTTGACTTTGCAATTTTTTATTTGACCAAGCTTTTAAATACTTCTTGTCATCAACACACACTAGGCAAAGCACAAAACACACTCCACAAACACACACATTGCCGTGAGAAGGAGGAGAGAAAAAGAAAAGAAATTTCAAAGCTTTTCAATCCAATTTTTCAAAGAGTTATGCATATAATATAGATTATCAATATGGATAAAATTGTGAATATAATTATCTTCGCAAGAGATTGAAACCCTTTCAAGTCTCAAAAGTTCGACATTTTGAGTCTCAAAAGTTCGCATTACATTGAACTTAAAACAAAATGGCATTTTCTGAGAATCTTTTGTAAACTCCTTGAAACACATTCATGTATCAAGCAAGATTATTGTATTTAGAAGTGCATTGATTTTGCTTACATATAACACTTTCATGGATAGCATGTCTAGATCCAATATTTTCCCTTTAAAATAAAATTCCAACTGACTATTGTAATACATGGTTAGAGTCACCCTAATATTTTTATTCAAAATCTATCAACTTAAGACAAAATTTTCAAATTAGATGTTAGTATAAACCATGATTTCAACTTTATTTTAAGCTCAACCTTCCAAGAATTTATGTTGAGAGATAGAGAATTGAATTTTTAGTGAATTTGAATAAACCATGGCTAGTACTTGATGCCTTCTCCTTGTGTAGGCGTGGTCTACTTATAGGTGTAGGTAAGCCAAGAGTCACGAACCCTTGAGACTTGTATCTTAAGTGGACTACTTTGAGCGAGTAATTACCTATCCCGTAGGATAGTGTTGATCTTTATCTCGAATTTGTTGATCCTTACCCGCTACGAGTAGACTAGTCAATCGGAATGTCTCCTAGATCGTCTATTGGGATATATCTAATAGAGTTCGAGTTTTACTCGAGTTCGTCTTTAATTGTTCACATAGGACAGTGCCGCCATGTGGGCTTTGCCAAGGGCCTTAGGCTTTCGGTGGCCTATTATAGGAGTAGACCGCGACCCATGGTGTGGTATATGGGCCTTGGCCCAAATTGCATGGCAATCAGGGTCATGTGACCCGTCATGGTGCCCAATTTTGGCGTTAACAGATCCTCATTCACTTTTTTTGTTATATAAATAGACAACCTATTTGGTCAAATTTCCATATATTGGTGACCTCGTCTTGTTTTCAATCTTTTCTAGAAATCTTACCATGACCACCCCTAACCCTGAAGAGAACAAATTATCCTTGAGAGTTTTGATAGACCGTGAAAAAAACAACGTACTATTTGCTGAAGCAGATAGTGATTTCATTAATAAGGGGGAAATTAGAAACAGAATATAAATGAAAATGCTTATGATATGGTATGACTTTCAAAGGGTATTCTTGGCTTCTAAGTAATTTCCTGATTTCGTTCAAGCAAGGAAAACAATAAAATGGCAAAAAGAGATGTACGTAATATTGACCAATTTGAAAGTTTCTCGCCACTTTTCTAAGGTACAAAATTATTTACAAGCTTTGTTTAATTACATTATAGTGTTGGAAGTCAATAGGATTAGTATTTACGTTTTTTCTCTCTTATTTGGTTTTGAAATAAAAGTATAGAGTTTTGTGGGTGGCTTTTGAAATAACAGAAATTTTAATGAACCTAACATAAATATTAGAGAGTAAAACTAAAATTTATCCTCAAATATTTACTAAAAGTTCCTTTACCTTCTTCCCAAATCCCAACTCAATTGCATTAGGTTAGCCCTAAGGCTATCAGATGGGTTGTGCTATAGTTCCTGCTTATACTTCTTCTTTTTGTTCTTGTTGTTAATTTACTAATCAAGGGTATGCATTATTGCATCTCCAAAAAATAATTTAACTTGAATTAATAAATAATTTTTGACTAAAGCCCTTCATATAAAATTGTTTGCCTTTCTGAGATGATTTCTTCATTCCGAAATATATTATTTGTTGCCATACATAAAGGAATCTATAGTTTTTCAAAATAATATTAAATAGAAACAAGAAGATGAGCTTAATTACATTTTTTTTTTTTACCAAATACCAATTTAAAGAAACTTCCATCAAACTATTGAGATAAGGAAGAGAACAAATAAACTCCTGGAATTCGAAGTTGATACCTCTTGGCCCCCAGATCTCAATAGGGCCAGAGCTAGACCGGGGCGGGCAGGGGTCTCGGCCCCCCAATATTTTTTTTTTCAAAAAATTCTATGTAATATCGTTAAAAAAAAGTTACTGTCGTTAAAAAAATTTATGTATTATTTTTAACGGCCCCCCTATTTTTTTTCCCTTGTCATAAACATTTTTATTTGAATCTTGACCCCCCAATTTTAAAATCCTAGCTCCATCCTGGATCTCAACCTTAAAATTGAAAAAGGTTTTCTTACTTCAATAATAATTTAGAGATACAATTCATGTAGAAGATCCATAACTTATCATCCAACGGAAATGAATGACTAGATCCTTTATACATTGAGTCACATAAACAACCTTACCACTTACGATCGTCCGTTAAAGACTTTTGCATTCTGAGAGCTAACTACCAATAGGCAATAGCACATCATAATGAAGTTTACCATATTGTTAAGGGTAATTTTGCCTTTAAGACTTAGGCCCGACACCTTTTAGCATATGTGAGTCAGATCTTTATGTTAATGTGCATTTATTTCTTCGTCAAAAATATAGATATTATAATCAATTACAATATTTTTGGCATGCAACACATCATAGCACACATTATTGAAATTAGCAGTTCAAATCTGCATGAAATGTAAATCAAAAAGACATAATGTACCTTTTGGAACATTGGTCTCAAAATATTGATACCTAAAATGTAAAGTCGATGCAAACGAATTCTTAGGATGCAGAATGATAAAAATGAGAAGTACAAACATCACCATGCAAGACCTCTTCATGCACCAATAAACTATGTTAGTCGCCATTGGGACGAAATTGGATTTTATCCTAGTCGTTAGTACTATCTCTTAGTGACTAAGAGTTGAATCTTAGATATAATCAATTAAATGGATGGATGCACAAGTTGAAATCAAAATCAAGTTAGATAGAGCATCGTTACAAGAACTCCATTCAAAGTGATGACATAATTACCAAATACCAATATAAAGAAGCTTTCACCAAACTATCGAGACAAAGAAGAGAACAAATTAAAACTGAAAAAATCCTTACACTCTTGGAATTCGAAGTTGAAATGGAGGAATTATTAGTGCAATTACAGTTTCTGTGACAATGGAGATTTGTTATATATATCTTGTCATCCATGTAATTTCCGGTCAGGATTATTAGCTCAACATCTTTATTCTTCAGCAATTTACAGCCCTATGCTTTCATTTTCCAATAATAAGCAAGTAGCCAACTTACTTACGGTGAGGGAAAGCATTTTATACACATAGCTAGCCAGACACCCCCAGAAATGTAGCTATTATATATATCAGTTCCGTGTGAGGGAAAGCATTTTGTTCTATAGAACGATTTGAAGTACAAAAAAAATTATTCCCTCAATTTAAATTGATATCAGTCTGTAAGAGAAGTAAACCCCCATGTCCTAAGAGTTAGTCTTGAAGTTGGACCAACAAATAACGCATTTACGAAACTTAAAATGTTTGGTCTTATAAGAAAAGCTTATGTGAGGTGAATGTGGGTTAAGCCTGGCATCTACGAGCTACTCAACTTGTGTTATCAGTTTTTGATCAGTTAAATTTCACTTCAAATTAAAAATTAAAAAAAAAGAGTTATTACTCTCTACATTTACCATTACACAAAGCTAAAAGCAAACCCTACAAGCTAAGAAATAGAGTTTATTGAACACTCACCTTAATTATAATACAATTTTGGCTTCATTGTTTCTTTATAAGAGCAATAAATTTATTTTTATTAATAACCAGATTTTTCGAGTTGGATTCTAATCACATGATGGTTATGAGTAATCATGACTCGTTCACTATTCCAGCATACAATCTTTGAGTATAATGAAAGATTCCAAAGCAAGAAATAGAAAATAGCGGATTTAATATCTACCTGAAGTGGCATAATTACTTATTGACACTAAGAAATTTGATAAGGTGAAAACAAGGACCTTATGCTTTTCCAAAATTTAGTGCTTGAAAAATTTCTTATAGTAGGCCTTTCAAAGGCCCTCCATGGTTTCAAAATGATTTCTGTAATATCTCACATTGGTGGAATATAGTGTGTTGTAGGTGTAAGTAATAATTTTGGTTAATTATTTTGGGGCCAATAAAAAAGAGGCTTAAGTAGTTATTTTTTTATGCCTACAACATTAGTCTCGCATACAAGTCTGAACTCGGAACGTGACAATTTCACTATTTCGATCACTTGTAAAAGAGAAAAACATATGGTACTAATAGATCTAATATCGACTCATTTTTGAAACTTTTCGCCATTTGCTTTCTCGATGTGGTAAAAATTTAATTACTCACGGTACTACGTACATTTTCTTAGTGGTGTATTTGGATTTGACACATGGGGAAAGAAAAAAAAATCGAAATTGTTTAAAATTAAGCTTTCTTTACATCTGTTATTGTTGGAAATTAGTATGATAAGTATTAGTTATATTTTCTTATTTGGTATGAAATTAAAACTATAAAGTTTTGTGTGGGGCTTTTGACATTACGGAATACCTAGCATCCAAATTGGAGACAAGAACTTCAATATATTCTCAAATATTTTCACAAAGTGCCTTTACCATCTGCGCATACCCAAATAAAATTAGTTGTAAGCTTAAACACATTTGCCTCGAGGAATCACATTAAGTTGACATCTATGGATAAAATAAAATAAAAGACATATAAAATAAGAAAAGGATAAACCTCTATTAACCTAAGCTTTGGGACATGTTTGTAACGGTTAAAATCTAGTCAAGGTCTTAGCCTAACTGAATTGGATTAGGGTTAACTGAAACTCATATAGCCAAATGCCCAACTTGGACTATAAATAGCATCTACCATCACTACTCTAGAGGGGGAGGAGCTTTGGATCTTCTGGATTTGGACGAGTTGTTAGTACCCAACAAAGGGATTATGAGGGTAAAAATCACGTGATCTAAATTATAGATCTAAGGAGGTGAAAGCCCCAAAAAGTTCTATAATCTTAATTGTAGATTGGCGCTGTCTGTGAGAACTTTAACAACTTCTTGGCCATTTCCAAAAGATCTATTCTTCTCCGTTTTTTCTTCTTGTAAATGTCTCAACAAATCTATCGTTTTCCAGAAGTAATAGTAGATTCTTGAAGTAAACATTTGAACCCTCGACTACGTCATTGAAAGTCCAGGGACTTCTGTTGCTTGGGTCCACGTTATCACAATTCACAAGTTACATTTTGTTTAGACATAATTAATTAATTATTTGCATTAGATTAGACTATCTAGCTATCTTATAATTTGCTATGTTTTTTCTATTAACTCGCTGCTTCACAAATCTAGATTTTTCTATCGTCTACCTTTGAAGTTGCACGAGACCAATCTGTGTATCTGCCTCTGATACATGACCGGACATTTATTGTTAGACGCTATTAGCAAACTTTCAGAAAGAGATCAAATATTTCAGTGCATTTGTTTATTATTGAACCTGCTTTACTTATCAAGTAAAAGAAACAAGTTACTATTCGCTGAAGCAGATAGTGATTTCGTTGATGTTTTGTTCAGCTTCATGACAATACCCCTAAGAACTATAGTCAGACTCCTGGATAAGCATTTTGGTCCACAGAAAGAGGCCATTGATAGCTTCAACACCTTGTATGATGGTCTCAGAAAACTAAGCAGTACGTGTTTTTGGACAAAGGAGGCCAAGCTGATGGTTGTAAATCCCAGGCATGCGTCAGAAACTGAATATAGATGATTCTGTGCCCACAAAGTACTTGATATGTGGAAATTGGGAATGTGGCAGGGAGAGTAAAGGCCCAGTCTCTGTAAGCTTATATAAAGGCGCAAGATGCAGTTGTGGACGTTTAATGAACACTGAGATAGGCTTCAACACTTGCAATGTTCAAGCAGCTTCTGGCTATGAAGGAGTTTTCACTTATGGGAGGGCATCTTTTATTATCACAAACGATCTACAGGTGACGCCTAATTTGGTTGGCTCGAGTTTTGAATTGCTTGATAGTCTTGGGATAAAAGATATCACTGCGCTTGAGGAGAAGACCTTCATGCTCAGGTTAAACGAGGTAATTATTATATCATAATTTTTGACTCATCAATGTTGTTTATATTGAAATTCACACTAGTTTTATTGTCTGAATATATTCCCTATCAGATTATTAGTTTGCTCAAGTGGTCGATTGTCTCCAAGACTCTTCTGGTATAAAAAAATAATTACTTGGACTAAGAAAATAATTACTTGAACCCTCTTTTTTACTGGTCAAAATAATTAATTCAAATTATCGCTTATATCTACAACACCAACTTATAAACTGCTTACAAACATTATATTTCATCGATGTGAGATATTACATATAGCATCTTGTTTACGCGACAATACTTCTCTCGGCTGTGTCGATAATTTGTACAAGAGCATTTCATCTTTGAACACTGATAACTATCCGGAAGCCATGTTGATGTTCAAATTTTTTTTTTTTAGGTCGAAAGTTGACCACTCCTAAAACAATTTTCAAAAACCAAAGGTTGTGAAGTTGTCTCACGTGAAAGATGCTTTGTCTTTTTTTTTTTTTTTTTTTAAAATGCAAGTAAAGTTAACCACATAGAGTGGTTTGAAATCTTTTGGTATCGATTTTCGTGACAAAAGCCCTTTTTTAAAGAAAATGTAGTAGGCCCTCTTTTTTTTAAAAAAACACCGAAAGTAGGATTGTAGAAAACAACTAAATTTCTTTATGGGAAAAATAATGCAACTAATCCCTATTGTTTCTCTTTATCTCAAATTAGTCTCTATTATTTTAACTCATTCAAATTAATCCCTAATATTTTAAAAAAAAATTTAAGTTAGTCTCTTGTGTTAAAATTGTAACTGATAACCTATTAAATAACTAAAATACCCTTAAAACCTAATTGAAATTACTAAATCCTCCAACCCACGCATCTGATCCCCCACCCCCACTCGGCCACTCCCAAAGAGAAAAAAAAAACAATACCACCCCCCACGCCGCTGCCCCCACCCCCATCTGACCAAAAAGAAAAAAAGAACAAAAAATGGGTATGTGCATTGTGTGTGTGTGGTGTGTATTCATGTGTGTGTGTTTTATATGTGTGTGATGTGTGTTGTGTATGTGATTTGTGTGTGTGCTAAATTTGAAATTGTAAGCTGAATAGAATGAAGTTTTTTGGGTTAAATATGTGGTTCTTGGTTCTTGGTTCTTGTTTAGTGGGTTGAAAGGAAATGTTGTTTATGCATAGTATGAAATTTAAGAAAACAGATGTTTATTAGGTGTAAATTCTGCTGCTAAAAGGCTTGAAGTGTTTGGTGGCAGCCTGGGATATAAGGGGAAGATGTTGCCTTTATCATTTTATCCCCTTATTACTAACTTGAAATATTTTGAAATATTAGGGATTAATTTGAGTGAGTTAAAATAATGGGGACTAGTTTTGAGAGTTGAGACAAAGAAAAACAATGGGGACTAGTTGTTTACCAATATTTGTTCAAAGCAATTGATTGAGTAGGGCCTTTTGACTACACCTTTACTGAGAAAACTTTGGCTTTCACGTGGCAATGTTTTCTTTTTTTTTTTGATTTTTTCAGGAAAAAGTTTACAGACGAGAATTATTGAATTGAACCCGGTTACCAACTTGGACGTTTCGGATTTCGGAGAGATTAAAGCTTGGTTCGTCATTCACCTTTTGGATATAAATAGACAATCTATTTGATGAAAATTCAATTGGTAAACTGTCCTTGTCTTTGAAATTTTTTTTTTCCCCCCGAAAATCGAACCATGACAACCCTTAATCCTGAAGAGAACAAGTTGTCCCTGAGAGTTTTGATAGACCGTAAAAGAAACAAGGTACTATTTGCTGAAGCAGATAGTGATTTCGTTGATGTTTTGTTCAGCTTCATGACATTACCCCTAGGGACTATAGTCAGACTTGTGGATAAGCATTTTGGTCCACAGGAAAAGGCAATGGGAAGCTTGAACACCTTGTATGATAGTCTCAAAAAACTAAGCAGTACGTGTTTTTGGACAGAGGAGGCCAAGCTCATGCTTCTATATCCCAGGAATTCGTCTGAAACTGAATGCCAGAAGCTGAAACTGAACATAGATGATTCTGAACCCACAAAGTACTTTGTATGCGAAGATTGGGAATGTATCGGAAAGGGTTCCAGTTCTGTCCCTGTAAGCACATATAATGTCTCAAGATGCCATTGTGGAAAGATTATGAGCAGAGAGATAGGCTTTAATACATCCAATACACAAGCAGCTTCTAGCAAGGAAGGAGTTTTTACTACTGAGAGGGCATCTTTTATTATCAGTGATGATCTTCAGGTAACGACTAATTCGGCAGGCTCGAGTATTCAATTGCTTAATAGTCTTGGGATTAAAGATATGGCTGCGCTTCAGGAGAAGGCTTGCATCCTCGGTTTAAAGGAGGTAATTATATATAATATATGTATATATATCATAGACAACATCGAAAGATTTTTAATTTTACTCATCACGTTTCTAACAGTTATATTGATGCTAGTTGAATTTTTTGCGCATTCCTTGTATTAATCAGATTATTAATTTGCTCAAGTGTTCGATAGTCTCCAAGACTCCTTTGTCAGACGTGGTTCTTCACAATAAGCTGGAGAAATCGGAAACGTTTTGTTCAGTTCTGTCTGATCAAACCATCCCTATTAATTCAACAGCCAACTCTAGGAAGATGGTTCTAAAAGCTATGGTACACAAATCAACCAAGAAGGTATTATTTGCTCAAGCAGAAGAAGATTTCATTGATTTCCTATTCAGCTTTCCGACTATCCCGCTGGGTAGTGTGGTCTCTCTTTTAAGCGGCAATACTTCTGTCCCCAGCCTCGATAATTTGTACAAGAGTATTTCATCTTTGAGCCCTGATAAATATTTGAAGTCACGAGATGTGAAGACAATGCTACTCGACCCTAAGCTTCCTCCTCAATATCTCTGCAAAAACCAGATATTCCCTCTAACTGAAAAATCCTCGCCGGAGCTAATGTACAAAAGTTCTTTTCAGTCAGAGAAGTATAGTGTCTATCTTTTCCGTGGGAGTAGTCCTTATTATACGTTTCATGATGATAAAAATTTTACTACTGCTGCGTCCTCAATGGACCCAAAACTTGGCAAAAAAGAGTTTGTTTGTGGCCCAGCAATTTTCATGGTCACAGATGATTTGGAGGTGACTCCAATGTCTCCCATTTCCAGCATTTCCTTCCTCAGCAAGTTGGGAATTCCTTTCTGTGATGTGGAGGAAATAGTGCTCAACATTGGAATAGAAGAGGTACGCCATAAGTTATTTTCTTTGTTAAATTTCTTCTTGCTCTCTTTTATCAGATATCTTCTCTTCATTGGGACATAATTGTTTTGTCACTTGTATTTTCTCAATCTTGCCAAGGCCACCACTTTAAGCTCTTAATATGTTTCTATTCTCTTTTTTTTTTTTTTTTTACTTTATTATGTTCATGAGTTTCAGGCTTTAGGGATACTAAGGGCTTCTTTAAGTTCTTCTTCAGCATTGACCAATGGCCTCAACCTGGCGTCAAAGAAACAGCCGAAGCAAGAAAGCTGACCTAGTCTGTCTTGAATCTATTTTGTTACTTATGTTTATAAGATGGCTCAGGAGGAATTATTATTGCAGTTACAGTTTCAGTGTCAATGAAGATTTGTTATATATATCTATCCTGTAATCCATGCAATTTCCGGTTACGATTATCAGCACAACATCTTTATTCTTCAGCAATTTACAGCCCGATGCTTTCATGTTCCAATAATAAGGAAGTAACCAACTTACATATGGTTTAATTAAGAAAGAAGGAAAGCTATTATATATATTCCATTCCATGTAAGGGAAAGCATTTTATACACAAAAACCCAACAAACCAAGCTCGCAAGAGAGATCTAGAACGATTTGAAGTAGGAAAAATTATTCCCTCAGTTTAGATTGATGGAAGTCCATAAGAGAAGTAAGCTCCACAGTTACGAAACTTAAAATGTTTTGGTCTTGAAAGAAAAGCCTATGTGAGGTGCATGTGGGTTAAGCCTGTCACCTACGAGCCACTCAACTTGTTATATCAGTTTTTGATTAGTTAAATCTCCTTTCAAATCGAAAAGAAAAAGAGTTATTACCCTCTAAATTAACCATTTCACAAAGCTAAAGTAAACCATACAAGCTAAAATAGAGTTAATTGAACACTCACCTTAATTACAATACAATTTTGGCTTAATTTTTTCTTTAAAAGAGTAATAAAATCTATTTTTTTTTATTTTATTAATAACCAATTTTTTCGAGTTGGATTCTAATCACATGATGGTTTTGAGTAATCATGACTTGTTCACGATTCCAGCATACAATCTTCGAGTATAATGAAAGATTCCAAAGCAAGAAATACTAAGAAATGTGATAAGGCAAAAGATAGGGACCAATATGCTTTTCTAAAATCTAGTGCTTGAAAGTTCTTATAGTAGGCCTTTCAAAGGCCCTCCATGGCTTCAAAGTAATTTCACTATTGCGATCACAGGTAAAAATGAAAAACACATGGTACTAATAGATCTAATATCGATTAATTCTTTCAACTTTTTTGCCATTTTGCTTTCTGGATACGGTAAAAACATAACCACTCACGGTAACTCACTTACATTTAATAAGTGGAGTATTTGGATTTGACACACGGGGAAAGAAAAAAAAAATTGTAAATAGTTTAAAAGCTTTCTTTACATCTGTTCTTGTTGGAAGTTAGTAGGAAAAGTATTAGTTATATTTTCTTATTTGGTATGAAATTAGAACTATAAAGTTTTATGTGGGGCTTTTGAAATTACAGAATGCCTAGCATCAAAATTGGAGACAAAAACTTCAATATATCCTCAAATGTTTTCTCAAACTGCCTTTACCATCTGCGCATACCCAAATAAAAGTCGTAAGCTTAAACACATTTGCCTCAAGGAATCACATTAAGTTGACATCTATGGATAAGATAAAATAAAAGACATAAAAAAAAGGATAAACCAGTATTAACCTAAGCATTGGGACATGTTATGAGGATCGAACGAGAACCAGAATATTATTGAATTGGACCCTGGTTACCAAAATTGGGAAGTTGCAGAACCTTCTTGATATGCTTCCGGAAGTTTCAAATTACGATGAGATTAAGGTTCTATTTGGTCTAACTATAAAATTTTAACTTTTGAGTTGTAGAGTTTTTAGTAATAGAACTTTGGTTAGAAGTGCTGTTAAACAAAAAAGTTGGCTATTTGCCCTATGTTGGACAATGTTGAGCTTTTAGAAAATTTGATAGCAGTGTTGAATTTTAAAAATATGAAGAGATATATTTGAGAAAAAAAAGAAAACAATTTCCTGCATTATGTAAAAATAGATTCACAAAAACCTATTTTGAAAAGTTTCAATTTGGAGTTTCTTGTTTTCCAACTTTTTTCGGTTTCAACTTTTACCTAAAAACACTTTCAGATAGGAGCCAAATAGATTTGTCTCAGCTTTTAAACCACAAAAAGCACTTTTGAGTGTCAAAAAATTAGGTCAAACAGAACCTAAAACTTGGATCCTCATTCACTTCTTTCGTTATATAAATAGACAATCTATTTGGTCAAATTTCCATATATTGGTGACCTCATCTTGTTTTCAATATTTTCTAGAAATCTTACCATGACAACCCCTAACCCTGAAGAGAACAAATTATCCTTGAGAGTTTTGATAGACCGTGAAAGAAACAACGTACTATTTGCTGAAGCAGATAGTGATTTCATTAATAAGGGGGAAACTAGAAACAGAATATAAATGAAAATGCTTATGATATGGTATGACTTTCAAAGGGTCTTCTTGGCTTCTAAGTAATTTCCCGATTTCGTTCAAGCAAGGAAAACAATAAAATGGCAAAAACAGATCCAATATTGACCAATTTGAAAGTTTCTCGTCACTTTTCTAAGGTACAAAATTATTTACAAGCTTTGTTTAATTACTGTAAGAATTTTTAGTGCTTTGTGAATGGAAATTATTAATTAAAGATTAGTGGAACAACTTTGTGTTGCATGCTTGCTAGAATTATTGTGCTTTTATTTATATATATATTGGTGGGTAATGATGATTGTGCTTTTATTTATATATATATTGGTGGGTATTGATGACTCCCACTATAATGTTTGCCTATATATTTGTGTGTGTTTTGCTGGTATTGTGTATGAGAAAGAACAGAGAGAACAAGAACGAAAATTAATTTCATTTTATCATTGTGTCCAATAGAGAGAGTTTGTCATATTCAGTTCAATAGTTTCGTAGTTTGGTGTGCTCCTACTACGAAGAAAATATCGTTGTATCCTGGGAGACTTACGTTAATCAACCGAAAGCACCGTAGCGGGACGTTAAAGTCTTAAGGACATCGAGTCTAACTCGAGCCTCGATATCATCTATATTTGGTTTATTTCTACATCCTTAAATTTTAATATTGTTATTTTATATTCTGTTATTTTAATCTTTATTGCACATCTTGTATTTATATTTACAACACTTCTCTCATTTTAATTTATCCAACAATCTTAAGACTTTAACTTGGTATAATTCCTTTAATATGATTCTGTGAAGTATAACAAACTGGAAAATAAATTACATTTCCATATACCTCTTAATTTTCTGATGTTAATGGTGAAATTTTCATCAAATTTGGACTTAAAATGAGAAAGATATGAATTTTTTAAGGACCTAATCTTGAACTGTTCAATACCAATTGCACGTTTCTTTGTTATCGTTTTCTTGCTGTTACTGCATTCGCATACGCTTTGCTGAAAGAAGAATCTTGCATTATAATATATATATATATTATATTAACATGCAGTGACTTTATATATTATAATATGTACTATTTGTATATTAACTAATATATATTATTATATTAATTGTATATTATATTAAGTTATTGCTGAAAGACAACTTTGCATTATAATATATATAGCTTTTGATGCAGTAGCATTATATATATATATTATATTAGTTGCAGTAGCTTTATATTATTTTAGTGATATATTATATTAGTCATTGTAGCTTTTGATGCAATAGTATTATAATATATTGTTCATTTGAGAAGCAAAATTTTAATTGTTCTTGCTGCTACATAGGTTTGATCCCAGGACCTCAAGGTTACTAATGAGAAGAGTCTACCACCGAACCAAATGTTACTTCTTGGTTCTTAAGTGACAAAATAATTTATTAGTACACTGTTCTCTAACTGATTCGAGAAAAGCTAATTTGAGTAACTGTTTTACTTATTTTGTTTGGATTATTTACTTGACTGTCTAATATAAATATATATATACATATAGTAGACTGTGTGATTTTAATATTTCTTTTATTTTTGTATTAGAAGTATTATTTCCTTAATTGTTGATTTAAAATTAATTTTTAGTGTTAAATTATTTTGCGACTAACTTTGTTTTTGTGCAGCGTGTATAAACAGGTATTTGGACTTAATATAAATAATATTAATCATGAATACCGAGACTGGAAATTTGAATTATGGACAATCATTTGGACCTAATAACCCAAACGTGCCCTTGACTGGAAGTGGATCAACCGGTGGATCTACAGGACATGAGAATGTACCTTTGGCTAGGCCATCGGTGACTGTTGCTTCGGCTGTGCCATTTGTGGCGTCAACTCCTGTTGGACATGGCGAGAGGCCAGAAAAGTTCAACGGGAGGGATTTTAAGAGGTGGCAACAGAAAATGTTGTTCTACTTGACCACCTTGAATCTTACTCGATTTTTGAAAAAGGATGCACCACAGTTGGGTGACGATCCTGATATGCAGACTGTTGCTGCTGTTGATGCTTGGAAGCATGCAGACTTCCTTTGCAAAAACTATATCCTCAACGGGTTGGACAATGCGTTGTATAACGTCTATAGCCCAATGACAACTGCTAAGGCACTGTGGGAATCTTTAGAGAAGAAGTATAAAACGGAGGATGCGGGCACAAAGAAATTCGTTGTGGCCAGATTCCTTGACTTCAAAATGGTAGATTCCAAGCCTCTGATGCCGCAAGTAGATGAGTATCAGGTACTCATTCATGAGTGTCATACAGAAGGTATAAATATGGGAGAACGTTTTGAATCTGGTGCACTTATTGAGAAGTTGCCTCCTAACTGAAAAGACTTCAAGAGTTATTTAAGGCATAAGCGAAAGGAGATGACTCTTGAAGATCTAGTTCTGAGATTGAGGATTGAAGCAGACAACCGCAAATCTGAAAAAAGAGTTGGTTTTCCGCCTTTGGAATCAAAGGTTAATGTGGTTGAGCATGGTCCGAGCAACAAAAAGAGAAAATTCTCCAACCAAAGTCAAAAAGGGGGAGAACATAAGAAGCAGCAGTTCGGTGGGAATTGCTTTGTCTGTGATAAGCCGGGGCACAAGGCAAGAAACTGTAGGCACCGCAAGAACCAGGGCAATCTGAAGAAGAGGAAAGCTCAGGCAAATGCTGTGGAAGACCTGGGCAATGATCTCTCTGACATTAATCTGTCAGCTGTCGTGTCAGAAGTCAATCTGGTGGGGAATCCAAAGCAATGGTGGGTGGACACTGGGGCCACTAAGCATGTTTGCTCTGATAGGAGAATGTTTACTACCTATCAAAATGTTTCTGAAACCCTTTACATGGGTAACTCCGCCACTTCGAAGGTGGAAGGAACTGGAAAGGTAATCTTGAAGTTTACCTCTGGAAAGGAGTTGACACTCAACAATGTGCTGCATGTCCCAGACATCCGAAAGAATTTGGTTTCTGGATCCTTGTTGAGTAAGAACGGATTCAAATTGGTGCTTGAGTCTGGTCAATTTGTGTTAACCAAATTTGGAATGTTTGTAGGCAAAGGCTATGAGTGTGATGGCTTATTTAAGCTCAATGTAATGACTATTGCCCCAACTGTTGTAAAGGCTAATGAGCCTACTAAATTTGGTATGAATAAGAATAAGTCTGTTGCTTATGTCTTGGATTTTCCTAATTTATGGCATGATAGATTAGGACATGTGAATTTTGATTCTGTGCGAAAATTAATCAATTTAGGTCTAATACCTAAAGCTGATTGGAACATAAATAAAAAATGTGAAGTATGCGTAGAATCAAAATTAACGAGAACTTCCTTTAAATCAGTAGAAAGGAGTTCAGAACCTCTGGATTTAATTCACAGTGATATTTGTGATTTAAAATTTGTACAAACTAGAGGTGGAAAAAAGTATTTTATTACTTTTATTGATGATTGCACAAGATATTGTTATGTTTATCTACTCAGAGGCAAAGATGAGGCTCTGGAAGTATTTAAACTATACAAAAATGAGGTAGAAAATCAACTCGGCAAAAAGATTAAGATGTTGAGAAGCGATAGAGGAGGAGAATATGTATATCCCTTTGAGGAATACTGTGCTGAACATGGAATTGTTCATCAAACGACGGCTCCTTACTCTCCTCAACAGAATGGTATTGCTGAACGCAAAAACCGAACTCTTAAAGAGATGATGAATGCTTTGTTGATTAATTCGGGTTTACCTCAGAACTTGTGGGGGGAGGCAGTGTTAACTGCGAACCATATTCTTAATAAGGTACCCCACAAGAAATTAAGCAAGACACCTTATGAGTTGTGGAAAGTTCGACCACCTTCCTACAATTACTTAAGAGTGTGGGGGTGTCTAGCTAAGGTAGGAGTTCCAGCTCCTAAAATGGTCAAAATAGGACCAAAGACTGTGGATTGTATCTTCATTGGATATGCACACAACAGTGCTGCATACAGGTTTCTTGTGTATAAGTCAGAAATAACTGATATACATGTGAATACAGTTATTGAATCAAGGAATGCAGAATTTTTCGAAGAAAAATTTCCTTGTAAAAATACGCAAGAATTAAGTTCTACGAAAAGAACATATGATGAGAGTCAAAAATTAGATGATGAGGCTATATCTAAAGATATTGAAGATAAACCAAGACGTAGCAAGAGGGCTAGAACATCTAAGTCTTTCGGTCCAGATTTTCTAACATATTTGTTAGAAAATGAGCCTCACACTTTTAATGAGGCAATGTCTACTCCTGAAGCTCCTTTATGGAGAGAGGCAGTAAACAGTGAAATTGAATCCATCATGCAAAATCATACATGGGAACTGGTAGATCTTCCTCCTGGAAATAAACCTTTAGGGTATAAATGGATTTTTAAGAGGAAGTTGAAGGCTGATGGATCAATAGAAAAATACAAGGCCAGACTTGTCATTAAGGGATATAGACAAAAAGAAGGTCTTGATTATTTTGATACATATTCACCAGTCACGAGAATTACATCCATACGGATGTTGATAGCTATCGCAGCTATCAATAATCTTGAGATACATCAAATGGATGTAAAAACAGCGTTCTTAAATGGAGATCTAGATGAAGAGATCTACATGGAACAACATGAAGGGTTTGTAGTTCCTGAGAAAGGGAAAAAGGTTTGTAAGCTTGTAAAATCTCTTTATGGACTAAAACAGGCGCCTAAACAATGGCATGAGAAATTTGATAAAGTCATGTTGTCAAATGGCTTTAGGATTAATGAATGTGACAAGTGTGTCTATGTAAAAGGCACGGGTCAAGAATATGTCATTGTTTGTCTCTATGTAGACGATATGCTTATTATCGGGAACAATGATAGTGTCATTAAGTCTACCAAGAAGATGTTATCCAGTAACTTTGATATGAAGGATATGGGTATGGCAGATGTGATTCTGGGTATTAAAATTACTAGAACATCTGACGGACTAATCTTGTCTCAGTCCCATTATATAGAGAAAGTACTGGACAAGTTTAATAAAAATGATGCTAGTCTCGCGAAGACACCTATAGATGCAAATGTACATCTTACCAAAAATACTGGTGAAGGAATATCTCAATTAGAGTATTCAAGGATTATTGGTAGTTTGATGTACATTATGAATTGCACGAGGCCCGATATAGCATTAACTGTGAGCAAATTGAGCAGGTATACGAGCAATCCAGGAAAAGACCAATGGGTAGCTATAATAAGAGTTCTAAGGTATCTGAGATATACATTGAACTTTGGGCTGCACTATACCCGATATCCAGCTGTACTAGAGGGATACAGTGATGCCAACTGGATATCGGATACTAATGATTCCAAATCCACGAGTGGATACATTTTTACTTTAGGAGGAGCAGCCGTCTCTTGGAAATCCACTAAGCAAACATGTATAGCCAGATCCACGATGGAATCTGAGTTTATAGCTTTGGATAAAGCTGCAGAGGAAGCCGAATGGCTTCGACAGTTCTTAGAGGATATTCCAAACTGGCCCAAACCTGTGTCAGCTATCTGCATACACTGCGATAGTCAATCTGCTATTGGAAGGGCATAGAGTAGCATGTACAACGGTAAGTCTAGACATATACGTCGTAGACATAATACCGTCAAACAATTGCTCTCTAATGGGGTTATCTCAATTGACTACATAAAGTCAAAAGATAACATTGCGGATCCGCTTACTAAAGGTTTGAACAGAGAGCAAGTTTACAAATCGTCGAGGGGAATGGGTCTAAAGCCTATGACTAAAGAGTCATCATAGTGGAAAACCCTACCTACGTGACAAGAGATCCCTGGAAGTAGGTTCAAAGGGAAAAACTGAGCTATGAATGATTCATCGAGAGCACTGTGGGGGTAATACTCCCACCTATTCCTATGATGAGCAGACAGTGCTGCCTGCATGTGGTTTAGGATAAGTTATGCTTTTAATGATACTTATATCTTGGAAAATCCAAGTGGGCTATTACAGGATTATTCTTAATAAGTGATCACCTATGTGAGTAGGGAGTGGGCCGCTCTTACGAGAATCTCTAAGGCTGAATTCTCTAGAGTACTCATGAAACTGGGAGTTGTTCAGGGCCAAAATGAACACAACCGTGAGAACTGAAGTATGGTTAAGAGGATGTTGTGTGAGTTCTATTGTCTTGGTTTACACAAAAGCTGAACAGTTCAAGACATCGCGTTCACTGGTTAGCAAGTAAATCCGATAGTTCTCACTACGGAAGGTTCAAGGCCAAAAGCTACCTATCCGGAAGCAGTATCAATCTTTCAAACTCTCTCTAGTGTCTATGTATTGTTAATTTCCATTCATGTGGGGGATTGTAAGAATTTTTAGTGCTTTGTGAATGGAAATTATTAATTAAAGATTAGTGGAACAACTTTGTGTTGCATGCTTGCTAGAATTATTGTGCTTTTATTTATATATATATTGGTGGGTAATGATGATTGTGCTTTTATTTATATATATATTGGTGGGTAATGATGACTCCCACTATAATGTTTGCCTATATATTTGTGTGTGTTTTGCTGGTATTGTGTATGAGAAAGAACAGAGAGAACAAGAACGAAAATTAATTTCATTTTATCATTGTGTCCAATAGAGAGAGTTTGTCATATTCAGTTCAATAGTTTCGTAGTTTGGTGTGCTCCTACTACGAAGAAAATATCGTTGTATCCTGGGAGACTTACGTTAATCAACCGAAAGCACCGTAGCGGGACGTTAAAGTCTTAAGGACATCGAGTCTAACTCGAGCCTCGATATCATCTATATTTGGTTTATTTCTACATCCTTAAATTTTAATATTGTTATTTTATATTCTGTTATTTTAATCTTTATTGCACATCTTGTATTTATATTTACAACACTTCTCTCATTTTAATTTATCCAACAATTACACTATAGTGTTGGAAGTCATTAGGATTAGTATTAACTTTTTATTTTCTCTTATTTTGTTTTGAATTAAAAGTATAGAGTTTTGTGGGTGGCTTTTGAAATAACAGAAATTTCAATGAACGTAACATAAATATTAGAGATTAAAACTAAAATTTATCGTCAAATATTTACTAAAAGTTCCTTGACCTTCTTCCCAACTCAATTGAATTAGGTTAGCCCTAAGGCTATGATGGGTTGTGCTATAGTTCCTGCTTATACTTCTTCTTTTTGTTCTTGTTGTTAATTTACTAATCAAGGGTATGAAATATCGCATCTCCAAAAAATAAGTTAACTTGAATTAATAAATAATTTTTGACTAATGTCCTTCATATAAAATTGTTTGCCTTTCTGAGATGATTTCTTCATTCCGTTATATACTATTTGTTGTCATACATAACGGAATCTATAGTTTTTCAAAATAATATTAAATAGAAACAAGAAGATGAGCTTAATTACATTTTTTTTTACCAAATACCAATATAAAGAAACTTCCATCAAACTATTGAGATAAAGAAGAGAACAAATTAAACTCCTGGAATTCGAAGTTGATACCTCTTGGTAGATGTGATATTTGGGTCGGGTCGATACAAGTCCAATTTAACTCAACACACGAAAATTTATGCCCAACTCAGCTCGAATGAAAGTGGGTTCGACTCGACTCAATTCACCACATATAGGTAGGCTGAGTTGGGTCATATATTTTCGACCCAGCCCATTTGTGTCCAAGCCCATTTGTGCCTAAGCCCAACCCAACCCAGCTTATAAGCTCAGCTCAGCCCAGCTTGAACCCAGCACAAGCTCAGCTCGAGCCCAACTCAGGCCCAATTCGAGCCCATATAAAGCCCATCTTGAGATTATAATTTGTACATGTAATTTTTCTTATAAATAGTTAGTGTATTCAACTTTATTTTATTACAAAACTATATATTTATTTTACTACCTATTGTCTCTTTATTTTACTACGAGAAAATACACAATATTTATGGCTATGAGTGAAGAAAATCTTTCACAACAATTACGTTCAAATGTTTAGAATCATTTTGTTTACTTTGAATAACATGGGTATGTAATTTGTAACTATTGTAAACGTAAATATATATTTCGTCGTCAATTTGGAACTGAAACGCTTGTAAAACATCTTGTATTTCAACACTCAAATGTTATACACTATTTTAATCCTCAACCAACGCTACCGCCAACAGGCCCAGCACTCGCACAAGGAGCATAATAAAATGAAGAAATTCTCCACCAACTTTCTTCAAGCATTTATGTAATGTTCTTTTTTTATTTTTATTAGTAACGTATCCGTGTATCGTGAACTTGTAGTTTGTTAAGTAGTGTTTTATCATTTATATTAATATTATTAATTAACTTATATCTTGTTAATTGTTAAATTAACTTTTTCGTAAAAAAATGTTAAACTTAAATTTTTTTCGTTATTAATCCAAATATCAAAATTCAGAACACACTAATAAAAACTTAAAAAAGATGGGCTAGCCCAGCCCAGCTCGGCCCAGCTCACGACTCGTGGTAGCGGGCTCGTGAGCCGAGTTGGATCATATATTTCAAGAATTGAGCTTAGCTCACCTCAGCCTACTAAATATATTTGCTGAGTCGGACTTATTTTTCTTAACCCACGATTCGACCGGACCGTATCGGGCTGGCTCATTTGCTAGCTCTACCCCTTGGCCCCAGATCTCGGCCTTAAAATTAGAAAATGTTTTCTTCATTCAATAATAATTAATTAGAGATACAATTCATGTAGGAGATCCATAACTTATCATCCAACAGAAATGAATTAATGACTAGATCCTTCATACATTGAGTGACATAAACAATCTTACCACTTACGATCGTCCGTTAAAGACTTTTGCATTCTGAGAGCAAACTACCAATAGGGATGAATAGCACATCATAATGAAGTTTACCATATTGTTAAGGGTAATTTTGCCTTTAAGACTTAGGCCCGAAGTCAGATCTTTATGTTAATGTGCATTTATTTCTTCGTAAAAAATATAGATATTATAATCAATTACAATATTTTTGGCATGCAAAACATCATAGCACACATTATTGAAATTAGCAGTTAAAATCTGCGATGATGAAATGTAAATCAAAAAGACATAATGTACCTTTTGGAACATCGATCTCAAAATATTGATAACTAAACTGCAAAGTCGGTGCAAACGAATTCTTAGGATGCATAATGATAAAAACGAGAAGTATTACCAACATCACCATGCAAGACCTCTCCCTGCACCAATAAACTATGTTAGTCGCCATTGGGACGAAATTGGATTTTATGCTAGTCGTTAGTACTGCCTCTTAGTGACTAAGAATTGAATCTTAGTAATCCATATAATCAATTAAATGGATGGATGCACAAGTTGAAATCAAAATCAAGTTAGATAGAGCATCGATACAAGAACTCCATTCAAAGTGACGACATAATTACCAAATACCAATATAAAGAAGCTTTCATCAGACTATCGAGACAAAGAAGAGAACAAATTAAAACTGAGAAAACCCTTGCACTCTTGGAATTTGTAGTTGATACCTCTTGGCCCCAAGATCTCAGCCTTAAAATTGGAAAAAGGTTTTCTTAATTCAATGATAGTTTAGGGATACAATTCGTGTAGGAGATCTATAATTTATCATCGAGTGGAAATAAATGACTAGATCCTTTATACATTGAGTGACATAAACAATCTTACCATTTACGGTTGTCCGTTAAAGACTTGGCATTCTGAGATCAAATTACCAATAGGCAATAACGCATCATAATGAAGTATACCATATTTTTTAGGGTAATTTTGCCTTAGATCTTTTGTACTTTGATAAGAGACTTATTATGGCCGAAGCCTTTTAGAATATGAGAGTTAGATCTTTCAATTAATGTGGGTTTATTTTTTCGTCAAAAATATGGGTATTATAATCAATTACAATTTTTTTTTGGCATGTAGCACGTCATAGCACACATTATTAAAATTAGCAGTTAAAATTTGCGATGACGAAATGTAAATCAAAAGACATATCACTATGGTACCTTTTGGAGCATCAGTCTCAAATATTGATAACTAAAATGCAAAGCCGATGCAGACAAATTCCAAGGATGCAGAATAATAAAAAATGAGAAGTAAAAACATCACCATTGGAGACCTCTCCATGCACCAAATTAACTATGTTAGTCAACAAAATTGGATTCTATTCTAGTCACTAGTGTCTTCTACACACAATCAACCAAGAAGGTATTATTTGCTCAAGCAGAAGAAGATTTCATTGAATAATTTGATCAATTACAATTTGATAATATAAAATCATTATTGAATAATTTTGACTCAAACTGCTTGACATTTAGTAAATAACACACAATCCCCTTGTACTTGTAGGTATATGAGAGACAAACTCGTTTTCGTAGGGATCCACTTTCTATTTTTTACTATAAGATATAAGAACCAAAATGTCAACAGTATCACTATTGTAGAAATGCATTACCTATGTCGAGAAAATGAAGGAAAATTAAGAAAAAGGAAAAGAAAGAGAAAGACAATAAAGAAATTATGGGGCTAGTTCAGTTGTGATAAGAAAAATTATTTTCTTTTTTTTTTTCATTTTTTATTGTTATCTCTTTGCAATTATGTATGAAGATGGCATTCAATTGTTAGAAAATAAAAAAATGTTTTCAAAACACTCTATTCAATAATCTGAATTCTTCTTTTCACCTTATTATTTTAATAAGCTATATTCTAATTTTTAAAAATTAGTTGTAGACAATTGAAAAAGCCATAGTCTTTACTTAAAATAAATTAGTATAATTCAAAAATTTTAGAAAACACAATTATCTAAATCCTTCAGATTAAGAATACATGGTTCTCAAAATTCTTTGTACAATGGTGAAAAATTATTTTTTAAATGTTTTTCAATTCAATAAAAATTAACCATGTAAGTATGCTTGACTAGGGATACAAATAAAGAAGAAGAAAAGGATCATGGAAAAAGATAAAACTAAATGTGATATGATGACATAGACTTGGATAACCTAATTCTTTTTTTCAAAAAAAGAATTTCAAGGGAGTCCTAAGGAATTATACATCACTTAATTAGGATGTTACATACGAGAATATATCTTGAGATTTTTCGTATTTAAAACGAAAATCATACCACCGGACCAAATTTCTCTATAACCTATTTCTTTAACATTGATATGTGACATTTTGTCGTTAGTTTTTATTGGAGAAAAAAAAGGGATTCCTATTAGGATCAAGTTCTCATATTTCTCAAAGTGTCAGGGTATGTGCCTCATATCATATACTATAAGTGCAAGGGGCTAGAGTCAAAAGTACCAATCATCGTCTTTTATGCTTTCATTAGCATTTTGTAGTTGACCATTCTACCCTTACTTTTGACGGAAAAATAAATGGATCTTACACTGAAGAAGTGACTCTAATATTCCAACAATTGCACGGTCTATGTCTGATTTACAAAAATTGCTGGGTAGTTGACGGGTTTTGCTTGTGTATTCAATGGTTCTAAAGATGACGAGAAACGATGGTTGCTTCTCGAGAATCGCAACAGACGAGAAGCATTGAAATGGACCCTGGTTATCAAAGTTGGGAATTTGTGAGAACCTCTATTTTTATGCTCCTGGAAGTTTCAGATTTAGAAGAGATTAAGACTTGGATCTTCGTTCCACTATTGGATATAGATAGAGAATCTAGCTAGTTGGTCAATATGGAAATTCTATTAGAAAACGCTCTTTGTTTTTGTTTTATTTTTATTTTTATTTTGTTTCTCTTTCTTGATATCTAACCATTGACGACCCTTAATTCTGAAGGCCTGTTTGGATTCGGAAGGAAAAAATAACAAAGGAAAGGAAAGAATTCAATAATAAAGGAAAAGAAATGGGAGGATTACATATTGTTTAGATTGAGTAAATTTATAAAGGAAAAGTTTATAAAGGATTATCTGTATTTTTTATTTGGATTGAGGAGGAAAGAGAAGGAAATGATAAATTTTATAACTAAAGTGACATTTTTATCCTTTTCTAAGATATATGTATAATAAATAAAAAGGGCAATATAGACATTTTGTAATAATTTAAATGAAATCACCTCAAATGACTCCAAATTGGGGTAATTACAAAATGCTCTCATTAAGTGATTTTAGAAATCACTCTAAAACCATTTACCTCCAAAACCTTCCAATCCAAACAAAAGAAAAAAATAAAAATCACCCCAAATTCAATCACTTCTCCTCAAATCACTCAATTCAAACAAACCCGAGAGAAAAAGTTATCCCTAGAGATCACTTCTCTCCAAATCACTCAATCCAAACAAACCCGAAGAGAAAAAGTTATCCCTAGAGTTTTGACAGACCTGAAAGAAACAAGATACCATTCGCTGAAGCAAATAGTGATTTCATTGATGTTTTGTTCAGCTTCATGACATTGCCCCTAGGAACTATAGTCAGACTCGTGGATAAGCATTTTGGTCCAGAGAAAGAGGCCATGGGAAGTTTGAACACGTTGTACGATGGTCTCAGAAAACTAAGCAGTACGTGTTTTTGGACAGAGGAGGCCAAGTTGATGCTTCTAAATCCCAGAATTCGTCAGAAACTGAATGTCGGAAGCTGAAACTGAACATAGATGATTCTGAACCCACAAATTACTTTGTATGCGAAGATTGGGAATGTATCAAAACGAGTTACAATTCTGTCCCTGTAAGCACATACAATGTCACAAGATGCCATTGTGGAAAGATTATGAACAGAGAGATAGGCTTGAATAGATTCAATACACAAGAAGCTTCAAGCAAGGAAGGAATTTTTACTATTGAGAGGGCATCTTTTATTATCAGTGATGATCTTCAGGTACGACTATTTGGCAGGCTTGAGTATTAAATTGCTAAATAGTCTTGGGATTAAAGACATGGCTGCGCTTGAGGAGAAGACCTACATCGTCGGTTTAAAGGGGGTAATTACATATATATATATATATATATATATATAGACAACATCGAAAGATTTCTAACTTTACTCATCAAGTTTCTAATAGTTATATTGATGCTAGTTGAATTATTTGCACATTCCTTCTATTAATCAGATTATTAATTTGCTCAAGTGTTCGATAATCTCCAAGACTCCCTTGTCAGCCGTGGTTCTTTACAATAAGCTGCAGAAATCGGAAACGTTTTGTTCAGTTTTGTCTGATCAAACCATCCCTATTAATTACACAATGATAAGATCCGCTTGCCATGCCATTTTTCTCTCTCATCTCTCTCGGTGCATGTTAGTAGCCTAACGTGCGCTTCCCTTTCTTTTCCTTTTCTTCCTTCCTTTTTGGCGAGCGATAGACTCGCTATCGTGCACAGGCCCTTCTTCTGCTTCCTGCTCTAGGTTTCTTGTAACCTAGAGCTTCTTCTTCTTCTTCATTCCTCACTCGTCGTTTCTATGGCTAAGCGGAAGCCAGGTAAGAATGAGTCTGCTGGTAATGGTGCTTCGGCTAAGGGTTATTTGGACAAACTAGGTACTTCAGTGGAAGCTAGTTCGTCTTCTCTGTCCGAAGATTCTTTGGTGGATGTGGTGGTGGAAGCTGTTGGTGCGTTAGTTGTGGGCCCAAAGGAAGACTTCCCTCCGTTAACTTTGACGGTGGTGGTTTCTCCCTTGAGCAGTAGTAGAGGTTCTGAGCTAAGAAGTGAAGGTGATGGAGTGGGTGCTCAAACTAAGAGTGATCTCGGTCTTGTTGCTGGGTTGTCAAAGGATAAGGAGTTGATTAATATGGGTAGCTATAAGCCTGGCTCTTCGCAGGCAGATGTGGATGTGGATGGGGATGTAGAGCCCCAACCTAGAGAGTGGCGTGGCTTGTTCGGAAACTCTGCTAAAACTTCGAAGCTTGTGTATCATCCGCCGGAATACATTGATGGCAAAGTAGTGATTAGACCTCCTTCACATGTCGCTGAGAATGGGAGTAAACTCTGGCATACCACCTTGGTAGGCCAGTTTATTGATCATAATCCTCCATTCTACCAGGTGAAAACGATGGTGGAAAATCAATGGCTGAAATATGGCAAGGTCGAGGTCATGTCTAATGATGATGGTTTGTGGCTGTTTAAGCTGGGTGGTGAGAAGGATTGTGAGGAAATTCTAGAAGATTTCTGGCATGTTAATGGCATACCATTATTCCTTCATAAGTGGCAACCGAAACTACAACCAGTTCACTTGAAGTTGGACTATATTCCTTTGTGGGTGAATCCGAAACATACCTATGGAGTATTGGAACGATGAAGGGTTGAGCTATTTGGCCAGTGGGCTTGGGATTCCGTTGCAACTCAATAGGTATACAGAAGCTAGAACAAGATTGAGATACGCCAAGGTTTGTGTTGAAGTGAACTTGAAAAAGGAACTGGTGGAGAAGCTATCTCTGGATATGGGTAGTGGGTTGATTGCTACTGTCCCTGTTGATTATGCATGGAAACCGAGGATATGCTCTAAGTGTAAATGTGTGGACTACTTCGAATCTAAGTGTGTAGCTAAACCACAATGGAGGGCTAGACCTCCCCAGGAGAACTCTGAAGGTGTGGTGAGTACTCTTGGCCCTGTTGAACATGCACCCGAGAAGGTGAATGAGGAGGACTAGAGTACTGTGAGAGGTAAGTCTCCCAGGAAGGAGTCTATTACAGTAGATGGTGATATCAAGGTATAGTCGAAAGCCTCTTCTGGTGGCAGGGGCAATAGGCAATCGAATGGCCAAGTTGGGGATCAATTGCGGAAAGGAGGGTCGAGTTCTAGGAATCAATTTGAGGCCCTGGACGGATTTGCTAAAAACCTGAGTGGAGCAATCCAAGAAGTGGTCACTAAAGCTAAAACGAAGCCGAATGTGGCAGGGGCTGTTAGTTCTCCTCCCTCTTCTTCTCAATAAAAGTTGCTTGTTGGAACATAAGAGGGCTTAACAAAGCCTTCAAACAAGTGGACTGCGTCCATTTTGTAAATAAAAATCAAGTTGATATTTTTTGTATTTTGGAGACGAAAGTTAAAAAAGAGAATGCCCATTCTATTATCAAGAAAAGATTCAAAAACTGGGATTTTGTTGATAACTACGATTACTCCCCTAGAGGTAGAGTTTGGATTTTGAGTAAAAAGGAGAAGGTAAATGTGACATGTCTTCTTGCCTGTGATCAAGCGGTACATTGTCAGGTAGAATGTGATAATCGTTCCTGGTTGCTTACAGTTGTGTATGCCTCTAATGAAACTACTGATAGATGTCGGCTTTGGTCTAAGTTAGAGGAGTGGAGTAGTGGTGTTGGTACAAGACCGTGGGGGATCATTGGTGACTTCAATGAGATCCTAAGATGTGAGGATCGGTTAAGATGTAATGCGCTCAACCTAGGGGCTCGTCATTTTGTTCAATGTATTGAAAATCTTAATGTTTCAGAAGTGTGCAGCTCTAGCTCATATTTCACTTGGAGCAAGAAGAATTTGGGTCTGACTCGCCGAGCTAGCAGACTGGATAGACTTTTGGTCAGTACGGAATGGGTCACAACTTTTCCCCATTCTGATTTGTTTGTTGATCTTTCGGGGTACTCCGACCATCACCCCCTTGTACTTTCCATGGGTTGGAATTTCAATCCTCATCCCAAACCATTCAAGTTCTTCAATGTGTGGACTAAGCACGAGAGGTTCTTGGAAACAGTTCAGTGAGTTTGGAACACTAGAATTACTGGAACCCCAATGTTCTCTCTGTTTCAAAAACAGAAAGCATTAAAAAAAGAGCTCAAGGCGTTTAATACCACGTACTTCTCTTGTCTATCCGATAAAGTTAAGGAGCTTAGGGGTAGACTCGATTCGATTCAGTCTCTTATTGTGTTAAATCCTTGTGATAAATTGCATGTTGAAGAGAAAAGGATTATTGGTGAGATTGATAAGGTTGTTCAAGATAAGGAAGCTATTCTACGGCAAAAATCGAGAATGTTATGGTTGGACAAAAGAGATGTTAACTCCGGCTATTTTCACAAATGTATCAAGGGGAGGTTTGTCCAAAATAAAGTATCAACGTTGGAGATTTTTGAGGGGATATTTACGGAAGACGATGAGCAGATCAGAAAAGAACTTGTTGAGGCCTTTAAGGATACCCTCGGTACGAAAAACTCGTTGTATGATTACTCCGTGGATGGCATTAAAAGCATCCTGGGCAAATCGATTTCAAGTGAAGATGTTGGGGGTTTAGTGGCTGATATTTCGGATGATGAAATTAGAGACACTATTTTTGCTATGAATGGCAAAAAGAGCCTAGGTCTAGACGGTTATACATCGCATTTCTATCAAAAAGCTTGGTCTGTTGTTGGGTCCGATGTTGTTAAGGTAATCAAATCCTTCTTTCGGTCAGGGTGCTTACTTAAAGAATGCAATTCCACCATTATCACCTTGGTGCCTCAGGTCAGAAATCCCACTAAAGTTGGAGACTATAGACCTATCTTGTGTTGCAACATCATTTATAAATGTATATCTAAGCTGCTTGCAAGCAGAGTTAAGAAGGTTCTCGATGGGGTTATATCTAAGTGCCAAGGTGCTTTTGTTCCAAGAAGGTCTATCATCTCTAATATCCTTATTAGCCAGGAGCTGATTCGAGGTTATAAAAGGAAACATATCTCCCCGAGGTGTGCCATTAAAGTGGACATTAGAAAGGCGTATGATTCTGTGAATTGGGATTTTGTAATCAAGGTCCTCCATGCTTTGAACTTTTCGGTCATATTAATCCACTGGATTAAGGAATATATGACTTCTACTAGTTTTTCTGTGGCGATTAATGGTAGTTTGGAGGGTTACTTTCTTGGTGAGAAAAGGTTGCGCCAAGGAGATCCTTTATCTCCCCACCTATTTATGATGGTTATAGAAGTTTTTACTTGTTTGATGCAAAAGCAACTGCAGGGAATGAGTTCCATTTTCACCCTAAGTGTGTGAAATGGAAGATATCTCACCTTAGCTTTGTAGATGATGTGTTGATGTTTTGTCGGACAGATATTGATTCTTGCACGACAATCAAAAAAGTTCTCTGCATTTTTGGGAAATTATCGGGCCTGAATGTCAATGATGAGAAGTCTATGGTGTATATTGGGGGATGCAATGCTAAGTTAAAGTCTACTATTATTAGCATCCTCGACTTCAAGGAAGGAAGCCTTCCGTTCACTTACTTGGGGGTTCCGCTTGTTGCGAGCAAACTTAGCAAAAGTACCTTTAACCCTTTGATTGAGAAAATGAGTAGAAGAGTGGAACATTGGACCTCAAGATTCTTGTCATTTGCAAGGAGAATGGTCCTTGTTAAATCGGTCCTCGCCAACATCCAAGCATACTGGTCATCTATTATGGTATTGCCTAAAGGAGTCATTAAAGATTTGGAGAGAAGAATGGCTCGGTTCCTGTGGAAAGGGAAAAATGAAGGTCCTTGTGGAGTGAGAGTGAGTTGGGAGGCTGTTTGTTGTCCTATCAAGGAAGGTGGATTAGGCATTTGCCGACTTGAAGATTCAAATAAGGCGAGTTTGATGAAGCAGTTTTGGACCTTATTGGATCAGCCGAACTCTTTGTGGCCCAAATAGGTGGGACATTACTACCTTAAAGGCAAAAATGTGTAGGAGTACTCACCTAGATCAAATGCATCATGGCATTGGAGGAAACTACTGGAGATCAAACCAGTTATGAAACTACACTGTAGGCGTTTTATTGGCAATGGGGCTGAAACTCTTTTTTGGATTGATCCCTGGCATCCTTGGGGATCGCTAACAGATTGCGAGATGCTAGATCAGAGTTGTTTTGTTGTGGTTAATCAGTATAGTAAGGTAGAAGAGGTAATTTCTAATGGTAATTGGAGATGGCCTGATCATCTGACATTAAGGAGGATTGGCGATAATGTCCCCTTCTTTCCTGATGTTGGACGACATGATCTTTGGAAATGGAAGCCAGGGGCTAATAGCGTGTTTTCTACCAAATCAGCTTGGGAGGTGATAAGATATAGAAGAGAGGAAATTAGATGGCACTACCTTGTTTGGTGTAAAGTCAGAATTCCCAAACACAGCTTTATAACCTGGTTGGCCATCCTAAATAGGCTGCCAACTAAGGATCGTCTACTAACCTGGGGTATTACCGGAGATAGTATGTGCAAAATATGTGGCATCGCGGTGGAGGACAGGGACCATTTGTGCTTTTTGTGTGGTTTGAGCCGGAGGATGTGGTCTCATGGACTTAGACTCTTGCTCATAAATGAAAATCTCTCGAACTGGGAGGAGCTTAAAGAGTGGGGAGCACGGTTTTGTAAGGATGAGAGCTTACAAGCTACCCTTGCGAGATTACTTTTTTGTGGTTTTGTTCATGCTATCTAGAATTAGAGAAATCATCGTATCTATCGGAATAGCTATCTTGCAGAGGAGGATATTATTGGGGGCATTCTACAGGCTATTAGATCAAAGGTTTATTTTTGTAAAAAGTTTTCTAACACTAGTATTAATAGAAGTATATGTAGGAACTGGGGCCTTGAAGGCATACTTAGATAGGACTTCATTGTTTTGTGGTTGTTGATTTTTATTTTGTTGAGCTTAATGAAATGACACTTGCTTTCCTAGCAAAAAAAAAAAAAAAACCATCCCTATTAATTCAACAGCCAACTCTAGGAAGATGGTTCTAAAAGCTATGGTACACAAATCAACCAAGAAGGTATTATTTGCTCAAGCAGAAGAAGATTTCATTGATTTCCTATTCGACCTGCTGACTATCCCGTTGGGTAGTGTGGTTTCTCTTTTATGTGGTAATACTAATCTTGGGAGCATCGGTAATCTGTACAAGAGCATTTCATTCTGGAACACTGAAAAATATTTGAAGGCACAAGATGTGAGGACCATGCTACTCAACCCTATGCTTCCTCGTGAATATCTCTCCAAAAATAATATACAAAAGCTCTTTGGAGTCGGGAAAAAAGAAGGTCTATCTTTCTCATAGGCCATCTAAATTTACGCCATCAGAATATTATCCAAATATTACTTTGTCCGTGTCCTTAAAGGACCCAAAAGGCGGCAAACAACAGTTTGTTCGAAGGCCAGCAATGTTCATGGTTACAGATGATTTGGAGGTCACTCCAATGTCTCCCATCTCCTCCATTTCCTTCCTCAACAGGTTGCGAATTCCTTTCTGCGATGTCGAGGAACTGGTGCTCACCATTGGGACAGAAGAGGTAGGCCATTAAGAAATTCTCTTTTACCAATTTTTTTTTTCCTTCTCTTCACTGGGTTATAAGTGTTTGATACTTTTGTTGTCTCAGGCTTTTGGCATACTAAGGGCCTCTTTTGGCTCTTCTTCAGCATTGACCAATGGCCTCAACTTGATGAAGTCAATGAAACGCCCGAGGCAAGAAATCTGACATAGGCCAACTTCTATATGTTTGTTACATTTTTTTTTTTTCAATTAAAAGAGGGGAACTTTCGTCAGAGATTTTATTAAACAGGAAGAAAATGTACAAAGGGGAGGGAGACAAAAGTATCAGTTTGTTACTTATGTTTATAAGTTGGCTTCAAGGTTAATATTTATTAGTGCAATCACACAGTGTATGTCTATGGTGACTAGTTATATCTTTTTGTCAACTATGTTTCCAGTTATGATAATGTTGCCATCAGCATAAGATTATCATGGTTCAGCAATTACCAGCGCTATGCTTTCATGTTCCAACAACCGTAAACATACTTTCTTATGAAGGATTTTGTGCGCAAAAATACGCCTAGAAAATTAATGAGTTAGGAAGAGAGATCTAGAATACAGTTGGATACAATGGTGAAATAGTAACTTATTGTAATAAAATATTATGAGTAAGAATAACGGCTTCGCCCTCCTTTGTTCTAAAATAAAAAAAATAAAAAAGAGAGAGATCTAGAACAATGTGAAGTGGGCCAGCACACAAGGCATATATTGTAGGACCTTAACCAAGTTTGATTATTTTCATAAGAAAAGCCCCTTCAAGGTGGAAGGTTTCGACCGTAGTCTACCGGTATATCTAGTTGTATAGTTGTCAAATCGTGAATCGTATCGTGAATTGAAATGTCATTTTTTTGAATCGTGAATCGAATCAAATTGTGAATCGTACCGATTCGGTCACAAATTTGAAACTAGTTAATATTTGACATATTATATTTCTATTAACAGTTTTTAGTTGAGATTCTTTATTTGAATTAATATTAATATATGTTTTTGTTACTTTTCTAGATTGTTCACTACTTCACTTGTTCTTAGTAGCCCAAACAATTTCTGCATCACAATATCACACTATTTTTTTTGGTCGGAACAATATCACATTTCACAAGTGTCCAAACTTGTGCTCAAAAACTGTTGTAAACACAAGTGGTCCAATCAATTACGAGTTTTGTGTCCCATTTTTTTACTAAAGTGGGCTTACTTTGTTAGCTACTTTGAAATATTTTTGGCTTAAAAAAAAAAAAATTGACCCGAATCGCGAACGATTCAGTGAATCGTACAATTTACTAACGATTCGGTACCGATTCACTTGCGATTCACATCGATTCACGATTTTCCTATTCGATTCGTATCATTTTTTTAGTGAACCGTATCGAATCGTACGATTCGAATCGCGAATCGTATGATTCTGATTACACTGTCTAGTTGTATTAAAAGAAGTGATAGAATTAAAAAAGTTTCTTAAGTTATTATACCAATTACGTATACATGTAGAAGTGCTATTTAAATGGTAAGAAAGAGTGACATCTCACATTACTCCATATTAAAATGTTATTACATGAGGGCTCATTTATAGGGCCTCAGTCTATAGATTCATCAATTCTAGTGTGATCGCTTGCATGAAAAGTAACGACAACTTGGTTAACATTGAGAGTTTGCAATTACTCTCATTGCATTTATCATGTTCCTAAGCCAAAAAAACCAAATTTTTTACAAGCTAAAAAATAGAGTTTATACAACACTCATTTTAATTATACTAAATTTTTGGCTTGTTTCTTCAAAAGATAAATAAAATTTAATCGGGGAAATAAAAAATATCTTACTGAAAATTAGGTATCATTACATAACGAGACAATAAGAAATTTGATAAGGATAAAATTAAGAACAAATATAAATTTGGTGTTTTGGATACTGTTTGAAATCAATGAATTTCATAAAATTTTATGGAATTTATTTTCTAATTCAACATTTTGTGTTTGGAAGCACATTTTTAAAAGATTAGAATGTCAAGATTTGTAAGTTCTAAATTTACTAAGATTTACTTAACTTCTTGCTAAGATGTGGAATTTGCAACTTCAAGTCACTAAATTAGTTTCTCATCTTTTCTCATTCCTTATGTCGTTAGTTTTTCTTATTCTTCTTATGAGCTTCTTCACAATGAATTTTTTTCCACATTTCTTAATCCAAGCTTCTTTTTCGTCTCAAATTAGAAGCCAAAATCATAAGTTATTTATTTATCCATCAGGTAGTCTTAACATACTTAGCCATCTAAAATCACAAATTATTTGTTCATGTTATCTATTCATCAATTAAGTAAGTTTAATTTTAAAATTGCTTAATGCTATTGATGGAACACATATTCATGCAAAATTTCGAAAGCAAAGCTCCAAGATATAGGAACAGAAAGGGAATACCTACAATAAATATATATACGAATCATAAAATTGACTTAATACTATTTTATAGTTCCGAATAAGAGAAATTATTTATAAATACAAATTCTTAGGGAATTCATTTATAAATCAAATGAATTTCACACTAGGAGTGCTTCCAAACATACTAGTGCATATGATAGTAGGAATTTCAAAGGGTCTCCTTGCCTTCGAAGTAATTTCCCTAGGCGAAATGGTTCAATCTCCTTGTAATTTGTGTAATTGCATAAAACTCCCATGTGGTTCAAAAACCACCTAATAGATCCCTTATGTTTATTTTAATAGATAAATACACATAGTTCTATACATATATGTATCTTAAACTCAAATTGTTGTTGGGTTTTTTTTGGATTAATCCCAAGTCCAAGTTGAAGTTGAAAACAAGCACAAGTTCATTAGAAGAAGAAATAGGGATCAAAATTCTAGTAGAGTTAGGTTTTAATACCTATAAATAGGACTTTCTAGTTTGTAATTAACTGCCACGAGAGCCACACCCTATGGGGGGTGTAGGTGGAAGGGTGAGCCGAGTGTTAAGAGTATTTTTTGTGCTTTTGCCAGAAAAAGTTGATTATGGGGAGGGTTTACACTTTAGTCATAGATAAAATCATGTGAGCGAGAGTTTAAACTTTTTCGTGCATAAAGTCCTGAGAGGATTTTTATAGATTTTCCTAAAAACTGTGAGCATGAGAGTGTAGGGAGGGTTTGGATATTTTTCAATCAAAAAAAACTGTCACATTATAATGGTGTTTGTTGATTAGTAGATTTCTCAATTACTTGGGTTGTGAATGTAGGCAGAGGGTCAAACCACGTTAAAATTTTGTGTTGATTTCTGCTTATGGGTATGTGTGTGTCCTATTCCCAACAAGTGGTATTAGAGCCTAGGCTCGAGGACTTGGCATGTCAACGAGAAGATGATACACCATGGAGATCAAAGTTGATTAAGGGTTGATTGAGTTGACTCAGGGTGATCTTAAGGTTTTCAGATATTCTCAATCTGATTTTGGGGTCGTTTTACCTAATTCTTGATAAATCGTAGTGAGCCAAGAATTTGGGTGTCAAAAGATGCATTTTGGGTAGTTTTTGAAGTGTTGAGGAAATGCTCTTATTGTAGGGAAAAACCACATCTAAGATATTTAATGTCGAAAGGATATGAAGAGGCTTCAAGAATGGAGAGTGATGATGTGAGAGGGATGTTGGGGATAACTGTGAGAACCAGGTATGTTGAAGATGTACTGATAGCGGTAGAGTGTGGCTTTAGCGCATTAGAGAAAGGTTCTTAGGGGTACTGTTCTGATTGCTATTGAGTGTGGACTCTAGCATGAAGATGAAGATAGAGATGAAGGCTGAGAAGAAGTCTCAGTTGATGCGAGAAAGCTTGGGCTTTTCGTCTACGAGAGAATTTGTTAGGTTTTTTTGGCTTAAGCCCAAGTCCAAGTCCAAGTTGAAGTTGAAGACAAGCTGAAGTTCATTAGGAGAAAAAATAGGGATCAAAATTCAAGTAGAGTTAGGTTTTAGTGCTTATAAATAGGACTTTCTAACTTATAATTAATTTCCACAAGAGTCACACCCCATATGGGTACAGGTAAAAGGGGTGAGCCGAGTGTTGAAAGTTTTTTTCGTACTTTTGTCAAAAAATGGGGAGGGTTTAGACTTTAGTCATAGATAAAGTCATGTGAGCGAGGGTTTAGACTTTTCCGTGCATAAAATCATGGGAGAGTTTTTATAGTTTTTCCTAAAAAATGTGAACATGAGACTGTAGGAAAGGTTTGGATCTTTTCCCGTCAAAAAGATCTGTCGCATTGCAATGGTGTTTGTTGATTAGTAGATTTTCCAATTACTTGGGTCGTGACGTAAAGGGCCAAACCATGTTAAAATACTGTGTGTTGATTTCTGCTATATTGTGTGCTTATGCGTGTATGTGTGTCCTATTCCCAATAATTGTTTTTTTCTTTTTGGATGTTACTGTGATTAGATTTTTCATGTGGAGAAATCCAGCTTTACATCATGACCCCTAAACATACTCTTGCTAATTTACAGTAATTTCAAATATAATAGCTTAATGTTGTGTCAGTCATGGCGAAAAATAAAACTCAAAGTGACCCATACACACACACACACATACATATATTGTTAGAATATGCACTTATCCTACATCAGAAAATCAAAAATTCTAAGACCACCTTATAAGATCTTGAACTACTTCACTTGGCACCAATTGGTTTTAAGATGTTCCATCTGGCTTCTTAACATAGTATCAGAACTGGGCCCTTAGTCTAGTCATATTCATTCGCGTGCGACCCATCTTATACCAGGTCTAGTTGTGTTCAATCTTTCGCGTGTGTCATATTTCACGCATCTTCAATCTGCACGTATATCCCACGTGTTTTCAATCTTCCATGTGTGATCCATTTCAAAAATTCGGTCCATATATATTCAATCTTCTAAGTGTGGTCATCTCAAAATAAGGTTCATGCGTATTCAATCTTCCACGTGTGACTCCTTACAAATCAGGTCACACATGAGGGGGAGTGTTAGAATATGAATTTGTCCCTTATCAAAAAATCAGACACTCTAAGGCCACCTTATAAGATCTTGGGCTACTTCATTTGGCAACAATTGATTTTAAGATGGAACATCATGCTTTTTGACACACACACACATACATACATACACACACACACACACACATATATATATACATATACATATGTATATATATATATATATACATATACATATGTATATGTATATATGCGTGTATAAGTTCATATTTTAACAACGGGGTAGTGGAGTAGGGGTGAGGGGATGGCTTTTAGAGGGGTGGGTGGGGCTAATAGGGTGGAGTAGGGTAGGGTGGGGGGTTGGGGACGATGACAATGAGTTTTTTTTTTTTTGGCAAAAAAGGTGGGTGGAGAGAGAGAAGAAAAGAAGAAAAAAGAATGTGTATCTAATTAAGGGTATTTTTGTCCCAAAGATAGTATATTTAAGTATAAATAAACTAAGAATAATCGCATATGGGGCGTTTGAGATACACTCTCAATTAAAATTATCGGATTTTTGATAGAAGGAGTATTTAGCTTAGTTTAACAAATCACAAAGAGTCTGTTAGATAGTTTTTGTATCACATAGTGGTGTTAAATATGCAGATACGACAAAATATAGGGGATCTGACACATGAAAAAAGAAAATTGCAAATTATTTAAGAGCTTTAATTCTTTACAACCATCATTGTTGGAAGTTAGATGGATCAATATTAACTTTCTTTCTTCTTATTTGATATGAAATTGAAAGTACTATAAAGTTTATGTGGGGCTCTTTTGGAATTATAGAATACCTAGCATCAAAATTGGAAACAAGTACTTCAATATGTGGGAAAATATCACATTTAGTCTTTATTGTTTTTAAAAAGTTTTAATTTAGTCTCTACTATTTAAAATTTCTCAATTTCATCTCTATTGTTTTTCCAAAAATTTTAATTTGGTCCCTGTTGTTTAAATTTTCTCAATTTCATCCTTATTATTTTTTTGAAGTTTCAATTTCGTCTCTATTGTTTTTCAAAACTTTCAATTATGTCCTTATTATTTTCTTAAAGTTTCAAATTCGTCCCTATTATTCAAGGACTAAATTGAAATTTTTTGAAAAATAAGAATTTGAATTTTTTTAGAAAATAATATGGACTAAATTGACTAATTTAGAATATTAGGGACGAATGTGAAACTTCGAGAAAATAATAGGGACAAAATTGAAAACAATTAAAAATAATAGGAACGAAATTAAAATTTTTGGAGAAACAATAGAAATAAAATTGAAAAAAATTAAACAATAAAGTCCAAATTAATACTTTTTTTTAAAACAATAGGGACTAAATGTGACATTTTCCCTCAATACATCCTCAAATATTTTCTGAAAGTGCCTTACCATCTGCGCATACACAAACAAACGCCGTAAGCTCAAACACTTTTACCTCAAGGAATAACATTAAGTTGACATCTATGGATTAACAAAAAAAAAAAAAGACACCCAAATCCATATTAGATAAGAAAAGCATAACCAGTATTAACATAAGCACTGGGATATGTTATAAGGATCGAACGAGAACCAAAATATTATGTCACATATAGCAGTCTGATTTAAATCCTCCAATATCGCTCCCAAAACGTAATCGGGCCTGCTTTTAACATATCTCTCGTTCTTTCCTGTAGTCTTATACCCCTTTGGCGTTGTTAAATTTTAACAGCCCGGACCTTTTTAGTTTCGGATGCCATTTTTGAGCTTCGGATCGAACAGCATATAAATTAGATAGTATTCTGCGGAGATTATTCATGCACGTACATTGTGTGTGTGCTTCAAGACTTCAAGTACAATATGGAAATTTTAAAAGGTTTTTCAACGTATAGATTTGTGTAGATACATACATCGTGAGGAGAGCTAAAACCTTCCATGCATGGAGTGGACGTTACGAAACTCTACCCCATCAAACACGCCCCTCAAATGATGGAAATTCATATGCTCTTCTCCTACTTCCGAGCTGTACGTAATCTGATTTGATGAGAATATATGGTTAACTAGTTGACACAAAGTCAAGAGAAACATCCTAAGATGTCAAAAAAGTAGACATCTCAATAAGATATCTGGACTCAATTAATATATTACTACATTTGAAGTGAAAGCTAGACATTTCACCAATATGAGAAAAAAAAAAAAAAAAAAAAGAGTAAGATATTGAGGAGTAAATCAAAAGAATTATTGTTCAACTACGACATGTATCAATGTCATCTTCCCTTCTCAGGTTTATTTTTTTTTTTCTTTTTTTGTTTTGATTTAAGGGAGTCTTAATTATATTAAGACATTTTATATTATTTAGAATGTTATACATAAAAATTTCTCTCAAAACCCCTCACACCTAAATCGAGAATTATACCACTAGACTAAATGACCAGCGGTTCTCAAGTTGATTTTTTAGCCTAGGGCTTTTTGTTCACTTAGTTAAATGCTATCTTTTTCTTTCTATATATACAGTAGTAATCGTGGTCTTTTCTCACAATTAAAATACGTATGTAGTATGTTGAATTATAAAAAACATTGATTGGTGTTTTAATCTTAGTAGTAGCACCAAACCATTACCGAAGGTATTGAGAAAACCTTCATTATCAAGTCCACTTGCAGAGATCAAATTCAATCGAATGTCAGGAACATGTTTCACATCTTTGAGAACCAATTTGTTGCCATTTCGGTCTCCAAACAAATATCTCCTGTAACGACAACTTTGGCGACGCCATCATTACCTATTTTTACAACTCCAAAATCACAAGTTGTATAAGACATAAAAAAAGTCTTGTTGAGAAATAGCATGAATAGAAGCACCACTGTCAATCACCCAACATGTATCATGACATGCAAGATTAATAACATCACTGTCACATACAATGAAGAACTCTTGTGTAGTGGTAGCAACACGATCTTTACCACTATTATCATCTTTCTTCCTACCATTATCTTTGTTTTTATTTTTATTTTATAATATTTCTGCAAAATCTCTTGATATGACCCGTTTTTCCACAATGATGACATTTGATGTTACTGTATTTCTCTCTTGACTTGCTTCTACTACTTCCTCTATTTCTAGAACCATTTTGTTTATTCCTCCCCCTAGATTTTGTAACCAAAGCATCTGACTCCAAAGATGAATTTTGTAACTTTCTTCTAGCTTCTTCATTTACAAGTCTATTTTTAGCTAGATTTTAAGTGATTCCACCATCTGGGGCTGAGTTACACAATAACGTTCTAAATGTCTCCCATGAGTCTGGTAAAATACTAAGAAGCAATAACCCCTTAAGTTCATCATCCAATTTAATTCCAGTGGCAGTTAACTGATTTATTATTCCAATATATTCATTTACATGATATAGGGGTTTTATCTCAGTATCTCAAACCTATCAATTATTTTATCAAAAATAACTTGTTGCTCCCACACTTTTGTGCATACAATTCTTCAAGTTTGTTTCATAAACTATGTGTGTGTGTTTCCTCACTAATGTGGTTCATCACATTATCATCTACCCATTGCCCGATATACCCACACACTTGCTTGTGAAATAACTCCTATTCTTCATCAGTTTTATTTTCGGGTTTTCCAGTACTAAAGATCGGTAGATAATAATCTTTCACATACAACAAGTCTTCTATTTTTCTTTTCCATATGGCATAATTCAAACCATTTAAAAATATCATTCTACTTGTATTAAGTTTCATTGTTTACACAAGATAACAATTCAATAACCAAGCCCTAAGGCCACTTTGTTGGGAAAAACCCGAAATCAAAGCACAAACAACAAATGCACAGTGAAAATAATAATCTCCCACCTTGTATAAACCTGTTAGGAAGCAACAAATAGAGCCAACAATAATATGCACAAATCTGAAAATTCCATAAAATAGAGCAAACACTAAGATTTTAACGTGGAAAACCTCCCCAACGTGGAGAGTAAAAACCACGGGACCATAGTCCACCCAAAAACTTTTACTATCAACAAATAATGGATACAAAAGAGTTTACTCTAGCTACAACTAGAGGCATACACAATACATTCACCAAAAATAACATATTCTTGCAAACATTGTATCAACAAAAGAGATTAAATCAAGAAGTAGGAGAGAAATTCTCAAAAACGTTGTTACTATTCATGTCAAGAAACAAGGATGTAGAGAGCTCCAAATCTGATCTCCACTATATAGATTCAAGAGCCACAAGTTGTGAATGTGCACAAAAGTTTTTAGCTCAATCGCACCACAAATGACCTTCCGATCGTAAGCTTGATCAAAACTGCGCTGCATAAATTTTTCTCTCTACTCCTTCTTTCTCTCTCTGTTTCTCAGGTTCTTCATTCACTTTTTGAATATAAATAGACAATCTATTTGATGGAAATTCAATTGGTGAACCGTCCTTGTCTTTGTATTTCTTTCCCAAGTTCTAACCATGACAACCCTAAATCCTGAAGAGAAAAAGTTATCCCTGAGAGTTTTGATCGATCGTAAAAGAAAGGGTAAATAGCACCGTAGCCCCCTATGGTTTACCTAAAGTGCACAAAATCCCCTTGTAGTTTCAAAAGTGCACCGGACCCCCCTGTGATTTGAAAAAGTGGCACACTTGCCCCTTCCATCTCTTTTCCGTCAACTTTTATAACAGAAAATGTGAAATGACTTAAATACCCTCAATTCATTTTTTTCCTCTATTTTCTCCTTTTTCTTTATATATATATATATATATATATATACACACACACACACTAAACCCAAAAAAAAAAAAAACAAATATGTATATATATAATACATATACACATACAAATATATACATATACATACTGGGCAGTGGGGTGGGGTTGTGGGTCTCGATGGGGCAGTGGGGTGGGTTGCGCTCGTGGGGTGGTGGGTCTTGACGGGGCTAGGGGGTGGGGAGTGGGGTTGTTTAGTCGGGGTTGGGGGGTGGTTTGCGCTAGTGGGGTGGGGTGGGTGGGGGACGATGAAGTTTTTTTTTTTTGGTTACGGGGACGATGAAGTTGCTGTTGCTTTTTGTTGCCTTTTTTTGTGTTATAAAGGGTTTTTTTGTCAATTAGTCTATATATTTTATTGAAAAAATTGTTGAAAATCAGTCAAAATTGTATGAGAAACGTGTGTATCTCACTTGCTGTTAAAACTAACGGATTTATTGATGGAGGGGGTTGTTGTGCTATGTTTTTTAGACTACAGGGGGGTCCGGTGCACTTTTGAAATCACATAAGGGTTTTGTGCACTTTAGGTAAACCACAAGGGACTACGGTACTATTTACCCTAAAAGAAATAAGGTACTATTTGCTGAAGCAGATAGTGACTTCGTTGATGTTTTGTTCAGCTTCATGACATTGCCCCTAGGAACTGTAGTCAGGCTGCTAGATAAGCATTTTGGTTCACAGCAAGAGGCCATGGGAAGCTTGAACACCTTGTATGATGGTCTCAAAACACTAAGCAGTACGTGTTTTTGGACAGAGGAGGCCAAGCTGACGCTTCTAAATCCTAGGAACTCGTCAGAAACTGAATGTGAGAAGCTGAAACTTAACATAGATGATTCTGATCCCACAAAGTACTTTGTATGCGAAGATTGGGAATGTATCATGAGAAATCGGTACGGTTCTGTCCTTGTAAGCACATATAATGTCACACGATGCCATTGTGGAAAATTTATGAAAAGAGGGATAGGCTTTGATACGTTCAATTATGCACAAGCAGCTTCTAGCAATGAAGGAGTTTTTACTACTGATAGGGCATCTTTTATTATCAGTGGTGATCTTCAGGTAATGACTAATTTGGCAGGCTTGAGTTTTGAATTGCTTAATAGTCTGGGAATAAAAGATATGTCTGCGCTTGAGGAGAAGACTTGCATCGTCGGTTTAAAGGAGGTAATTATATATATCATAGACATATCATTGAAAGATTTTTACTTATATGTTTCTCACAGTCATATTGACTACTCTAGTTTATTGTTTTCACATTCTCTCTATTTATCAGATTATTAGTTTGCTCAAGTATTCGATAGTCTCCAAGACACCTTTGTCAGACATCGTTCTTCACAATAAGCCGCAGAAATCGGAAACAATATTGGATCCAGTTCTGTCTGATCATTTCCCTAAAAGTTCAATGGCCAACTCTAGGAAGATGGTTGTTAAAGTTATGGTACACAAATCAACCAAGAAGGTATTATTTGCTCAAGCAGAAGAAGATTTCATTGATTTCCTATTCAGCCTGCTGACTATCCCAATGGGTAGCGTGGTTTCTCTCGTGTAGTAATACTGCTCTTGGGAGCATCGTTAATTTGTACAAGAGCATTTATTCTTTGAACGGTGACAGTAATTTGAAGTCACAAGACGCGAGCACTATGCTACTCAACCCTCTGCTTCCTCCTAAATATCTCTGCAAAAACCAGATATTCGCTCTAAGTGAAAAGTCCTCGCCGGAGCTAATGTTCAACAGTTCTTTTCAGTCAGAGAAACATAGGGTCTATCTTTCTCGTCGGGAACATTATCATCGTCGTTCATGTGTATCTGATGACAAATTTTTTTCTTGTTTCGGGACCTTAAAGGACGACCCAAAAGGCGGCAAACAAGAGTTTGTTCGGGGTCCAGCAAGTTTCATGGTTACAGATGATTTGGAGGTCACTTCAATGTCTCCCATCTCCAGCATTTCCTTCGTCAACACGTTCGGAATTCCTTTCTGTGATGTCGAGGAACTGGTGCTCAACATTGGAGTAGAAGAGGTAATTAAGCCATAAGTTATTGTCTTTTTTAAATTTCTATTATCATTCTCTTTTATCTTATTTCTAATTGTCTTCATGGGGTATAATAAATATTGTTTTCTCACTTGTATTTTCTCAAGCTTGCTAAGGCCACCACTTTAAGCTCTTAATATTCGTTTAATTCTCTTTTTCAATTTCTATTATATGATGTTCACACTACAAAAAAACGTGTCATTAGTGACACTTTTTTCGCAGCGGTTTGGAGGACCGCTGCTGATGGTGCATTTTGGTGCATTTTTCGCAGCGGGTTTATAAACCGCCGCAAAAAGTCTTTTACAGCGGCGTTTTTAATAAATCGTCGTTAAAAGGTTGTTGCACAGACGAAAATGTTGGTCTATAGCGGCGGTTTGTTAGGTAAAGACCTTTACCCTAAAAACTATCACAAACCCCTTCCCAATTCTCTCAGCCGTCACCCCCTCCTCTCTCTCTCTCTCTCAAGAAAAACAAATACCACATCACCACCACGGTAGATTTTCACCACCACGGTATCATCACCACTGCAATGTAAGTTGGTACCTCCAAATGGAAACCCCCACCCAAAATTGGGGGTTTCGTTTACCCCAAATTTGAATCGCACCAAAACTATCTCGGACCCAAAACTATCCGGTCTCTCTTGATTTTTCCAAAGAAACAATCAGGTAACAATCTCTCTTTATATATGTATATGTTTATTTGTGTATATATATATTTAAGATAATATTTTTGTATATGTTTCTGCAATAACATCGTGTGTTGACACCCAAGCAACGATGTCGCATATGACACCCAAGCAAAGATGCCGTGTGTATATATGTAAGTAATTCCTGGTGTTGTCTTTGCTAATCTATTATAATAAAATAGGTTTGAAACTTTTATTTCCTATTGATGTCTTGTACGTGAGCAATTGTGCTTCTGGCTTTGGAGGACTTGCATAGTGAGGTAATGGAAATTTTTGTTGGGTATCGGCGCAGCGGAATGGTCGGGGACAAACAGTATCACGCAACTAAAATATGAATGAGAACAGAGAAAGTAGAGACACAAGATTTACGTGGAAAACCCTCAAACAAATCGAGGGAAAAACCACGGGCAAGTAATGGAGGATTTCACTATGATGTGGAGTATTTTACAATAACCTTTCTCTCTAATATAAGGAGAGAACAATATCACTCTCTCAAATAATAGGAGAAACTAACTCTCACTCATAAATATAGAACAACAAAAGAGGAAGAAAACTACTCAAGAGAAAGCTTATGTTTTCTCTCTAATTTGCTATGCTTGGATGATGCTAAATGGTAAGGAATGAGCTTCTATTTATAGGCTCATTCCATACCCAAAATCAAAGCAAAATAGTAGTGTGAAAAGGATTTTTATGTGCCTAATTTTGCACCAAACTTTGATGCATAAATCTTCCTTTCCCATTGCCTTTTGTTTTCTTTTGACCAAATGCTCAAAGTGATCTTTAACTAACTCACATTCTCCCACTTAAAGCTCACTTTGGATGATCTTCAAATCTCTCCATACTTGTCAATTCCATGTTGCTTACGTATTTGCTAGGCCAAATGAGGATCTACTCCAAACAAACTTGTCAACGTTGATTGGCTTTGTCATGACATCTGCTAGGTTCTCGTTGGTGTGAATCTTCTGCATATCCACACTCCCTTCCTCCACTACTTCTCGAACAAAGTGATATTGAACACCTATGTGTTTCTTCCTGGAATGAAATGCTGGATTCCTTGCAATGTGCAAGGCACTCTGACTGTCACAAAACAAGGGAATTTTCTCTTGTTTGTGCCCGAGCTCCTCCATTAACCGTTTAATCCAGATTGCTTCTTTACAAGCTTGTGTAGCTGCCATATATTCAGCCTCTGTTGTAGATAGGGCCACAACAGTCTGTAATTTAGATATCCAGCTTACCACGCCGCCTGCAACTGTAAACACATAGTCTGTAGTAGACTTTCGTTTATCGGTATCACCTGCAAAATCAGAATCAACAAAACCCTTGACAGTAAATTATGATCCTTCAAAACATAATGCAACATCCGAGGTCCCTTTGATGTATCTTAGGATCCTCTTAACAACATTCCAATGCTCTCTACCAGGATTTGCCATGAACCGACTGACCGCACCAACTGCTTGAGCAATATCTGGTCTCGTACATATCATAGCGAACATGAGACTTCCCACTGCTGATGCATACGGTACTCGAGACATTTCTATCCTCTCCGCTTCAGTGTTAGGGCACATACTTGAGGATAATTTGTAATTGACAGGAAGCGGGGTCGAGATTTCCTTACAATCTTGCATATTGAAGCGCCGCAAGATTTTCTTCAAGTAATTCTTTTGGGAAATCCATACATTCCTACCTTTTCTGTCTCGGTGAATTTGCATCCCTAAAATCTTGTTTGCTGGTCCCAAATCCTTCATATCAAACTCCCCAGCCAACTGTGCCTTCAGTTCTTGGACCCGATCTTTACTGGGACCTGCTACCAGCATGTCGTCCACATACAACAACAGAATGATAAAATCATTATCGCCAAACCTCTTGTAGTACGTACAATGGTCTGAATTGAGTCTATTGTACCCAAGGCTAATCACGAAGGAATCAAATCTCTTGTACCAACACCTTGGCGCCTGCTTTAAACCGTACAGAGATTTGGTCAACCTGCAAACCAAGTTTTCTTTTTCTTTCTCAACAAAACCTTCTGGTTGAAACATGTAAATCTCTTCTTCAAGCTCACCATGAAGAAAAGCCGTCTTTACATCTAATTGTTCTAGATGTAAGTCTAACACAGCACACATGGCCAAGACTACTCTGATAGTTGTAAGTCTTACCACATGAGAAAATATCTCGTTGAAGTCAATTCCTTCTTTCTGAGCATATCCTTTCACCACTAGTCTTGCACGATATCGCTCCACTTGGTCATTACCATCTCGCTTGATCTTGTAGACCCATTTGTTACCAATGGCTTTCCGTCCAGGTGGTAGTGGAACAAGCTCCCACGTCTTGTTTTTATGTAGAGCTTCAATTTCTTCTTGCATTGCTGTCATCCACAGGGCAACATCGGGGCTTTTTATAGCCTCGTGAAAGGTAGATGGCTCTCCATCCTTCGTTAGAAGACAGTATGCAGCATTGCTCGCCATGACAAAATCTGAATGCCAAGTTGGTCTTGTTGTCTGACGCAATGAATGTCGGACTTCTATAACCTCAGCATCATCTGGTTCTTGTTCCTCGTGCTCCGGTGCAGCTTCAGAAGAAGCATCTCCTTGTTCTGACTTATCTTCAATTTGTATTGTAGTAGTCTCCTTTGAAGTGTTGCTGTCGTCTTCACTTTGCAGTTTATCTTCTGCAAATATGACATCTCTGCTGATGACAACCTTGTGGGCAGTGGAATCCCACAGGCGATACCCCTTAACACCATCAGCATTTCCCAAGAATACACATTTCCTGGATTTTGGATCCAGCTTTGTTCTTTCTTGGGAACCATACATCACATATGCCGGACACCCAAATATGTGCAAGGTAGAATAATCTGCGGGTTTTTCGGTCCACATTTCCATTGGTGTCTTCAACCCAATTGCAGTTGACGGTGACCGGTTTATCACGTAACAGGCAGTTCTAGCTGCTTCTGCCCAAAATGATTTGGCAAGACCTGCAGTTTCCAACATAGCTCTCATTCTTTCAAGAAGAGTTCTGTTCATCCGCTCTGCTACACCATTTTGCTGAGGTGTATGTGCAACAGTAAATTGCCTCTGAATACCCTCTTGCTTGCAAAATGCCAAGAAGCTCCCGTCAGTGTATTCTCCTCCGTTGTCCGTCCTTAAACACTTGATCCTTTTCCCGGATTCAAGTTCCACCAGCGCTTTGAATGTTTTAAATATTAGAAACACATCTGACTTGTTCTTGATTGGATACACCCACAGTCTTCTGGAGTAATCATCAATAAATGATACAAAGTATTTGGCTCCTCCTAGGGACAAAACCGGTGATTCCCAAACGTCTGAATGGATCAAGTCTAGAATGTGTTTGCTTCTGGCAGTAGATCTCTCAAATTTCAATCTATGCTGCTTACTGGTAACACAGTGCTCACAAAAAGGTAAGTTTACCGTCTTGAGCCCGGGTAGGAGATTACGTTCAGCAAGAATCTTCAAGCCTCGTTCTGTCATGTGGCCCAATCTGCGATGCCACATTATAGTTGATTCTTCTTGGCCGGCTGATGCAACTGATACATCTGCCTCTTGTAACGTATCTCCCAAAAGCATGTATAGATTTACCCCGATCTTTTCTGCCTTGATCACCACAAGCGCTCCTTTGACAACCTTCATGATCCCATCCTCGATATGGGTCTTGCAGCCAAGGTCATCCAATTGTCCAATGGACAATAGGTTCTTCTTCAAGCCCTTCACGTGTCGTACCCCTTGAATGGTGCGAATGGTACCATCATACATTTTAATTTTGACGGTACCGATACCAGCAATCTCCAAGGCATGATCATTACCCATGTACACAGATCCTCCAAAGACAGGTTCATAGGTGTGGAACCATTCTCTACGAGAGGTCATATGCCATGTTGCTCCCGAATCCATTATCCAAGCATCAGTGAGCTCATTTCTGCCTTTTGATACAGTTGCTGCTTCGCTGTATAAAATATCTCCATCATCTGGTGCAGTCGCCACACATCCCTGAGAATTTGTCACCTCGAGATTCTTTTTGTTGCTCCAACAATCCTTCTTGAAGTGCCCTTTCTTGCCACAGTTGTAGCATTTAATATTTTTTCTACTCCTTGATTTTGATCTACCTTGGTTGTTGCTCCCACTAGAGCCACGTTCTGTTGATCTACCTCTCACCATTGATAATGCCTCTGCTTGTTGTGAACTTTCAATTCTATCTTCCTTACTTTTGCGCCTAGATTCCTCTTCTAGAATAGCGGCTGCAACATCATCAAAAATAACAGAATCTGAAAGAACATTGTTAGTGTAACTAATGATGAGTTGATCATACGAATCAGGTATACTTTGAAGTAGAATTTCTGCACGTTCAAGCTCCGCTATTTTATGCCCAATTGCAGTCAATTGAGAGAATAACGTATTTAAGGTATTGATGTGATCTGTCACCGATGTGGATTCACTCATCCGAAGGGTGTAGAGTCTTCTCTTCAAGAAAATCTTGTTGTGAAGTGACTTGATCTCATACAGTTTGGTCAGCGCATCCCAAATTTCTTTTGCTGACTTCTTTTCCTCAACGCTTGACAATACCGAATCTGCCAATGCCAGGTGCAGATTAGCCATAGCGTTGTCATCCATCTCTTTCCACTTGTCGTCCATCACCTCCGCTGGTCTGTCTCCAATTGCTGCCAAGCAATTCTCCTTTCTCAAGATTGCCTTCATCTTCAATTTCCATAGGGAAAAATTTCTCCCGTTGAACTTTTCGATTTCAAATTTTGCCGCCATAGCATTAACAATGATCTGCTTCGTAAGTTGAACCGGCTCCCACTATTTCACTATGAATAGTACTATTTACATGAATAGTACCGTATACGTGAATAGTACTAAAACCGTATACAAAAATAGTGTCGATACCGTATAGGTGAATAGTACTATACCGTATGCGTGAATAGTAACCGTGAACAGTAACCCCATATGTATACCAGTGACCCGAAACCAGTGGCTCTGATACCACTGTTGGGTATCGGCGCAGCGGAATGGTCGGGGACAAACAGTATCACGCAACTAAAATATGAATGAGAACAGAGAAAGTAGAGACACAAGATTTACGTGGAAAACCCTCAAACAAATCGAGGGAAAAACCACGGGCAAGTAATGGAGGATTTCACTATGATGTGGAGTATTTTACAATAACCTTTCTCTCTAATATAAGGAGAGAACAATATCACTCTCTCAAATAATAGGAGAAACTAACTCTCACTCATAAATATAGAACAACAAAAGAGGAAGAAAACTACTCAAGAGAAAGCTTATGTTTTCTCTCTAATTTGCTATGCTTGGATGATGCTAAATGGTAAGGAATGAGCTTCTATTTATAGGCTCATTCCATACCCAAAATCAAAGCAAAATAGTAGTGTGAAAAGGATTTTTATGTGCCTAATTTTGCACCAAACTTTGATGCATAAATCTTCCTTTCCCATTGCCTTTTGTTTTCTTTTGACCAAATGCTCAAAGTGATCTTTAACTAACTCACAATTTTTGAGCTAAGATTCCTTATGACCTATCAAATTTTTGAACCATTATTAATTATTTCAATTTTCCAACTTCAACTACCTGCAGGGTCTGTATATACTAGTGGAGTTGTGTAGAGTTTCAGTCATTAGAAGGTATTTTTTGTTATCATTTATCACAGGAAATATTAGTGGATATACTTGTCCTACATATCGTAGTCAAATTAAGTTCATTGGCGTAATCCGTAGTTCAATAATTGTGTAAATAACTTGAGGCTCCTTAATGTTAATGAAGATGAGTCAATTATATCTACAAAAAGTAGTAACCCTTACTGCAACTCTACACTTGACATTCTTCAATTTCTTCTTGCTGTTTTCCTACTTCTTTCCTCTTTATCTTTCTTCGCCTAATATTTAATTGAAAACAGAGATGCTACTCTGATCTTTTGGAGTCTTAAATATGAAATTTTGGTGTCTTAACTTACTTTTAGTAATTGTAAGAATGAGGACTATCTATTTATTTAAGCAGATGTACTTCGTGGATGTGCTTCTATAGTTTATACTGAAAGCTTGATTTCTCTATAGTCTATAGTTTATTTAAGCAGTGGCATGGCTTCGCAATGTAACTAGTAGAAACCATATTGGTTATGTTTAAGATTTAAAAATGAATCTCGCCTACTCGTACTGATAATATGGCTGCTATATAGTCTGCAATGATCTGAAGCAGAAAAGTTGGACATATTGGATCAAGTTGATACTCTCCTAAACAATGGTTGTTGTAGTCGGTATCTTATTCTCATTTTTTTATTGTTTTGTAGTACACCACGAATAAGATGAGCCAAAACAAAGTACATAATCATTAAAAGAAATGTTTAATATTTCTCTGCAGACCTCTGAAATTGCAGCACTTATATGAAATAGCTTAATGTTTTTTTATGTGATCGCTATGCATTTGCTCCTCTTTTTTTTGTCCTAACTTTCCAGACTAAGATAGATACTACAACTTGAGCTTGTCACATCACAATGAATATGTAGATTAAGATTTTATTGTTGACCACTGGCTTCCAGGTGCAGGCTAAGATCTTTCTGAGTGTTGATGCCATATCCAAAATTCCAATTGCAGGCTAAGATCTTTGGTATACGATAAGAGGAATATAAGGAAGAATCAGAAAAAAATTGGTGCTTTGTAATCGCTAGTTGGTGGAAATTAATGAACTTTTTCTTTGGCTTATTTTTTGATCAATGTAGTCAGTGGAGAATTTGGCTTTGAAGCAATAGTTGGAGTTGTATGTCATTAGATTTGTTGGGTTATATAACTTTACTATCTTGGCTCTCATTAGATTTTTGGTAGTAATTGCAGTTGGAGTTGGTTTTGAAGCAGCAGTTGGAGTTGTATGTTACCTTGGTTTCAAAGGTGAAGAACTCATCATCTGTTAAAAATTTCATCCAATCAATTGTTGTAATTTCAGATTTGAGATCATCTCGAAGCTTTTGATGAATAGGTTGAAACATATCCAAAATTCTATGATTGCTATAGCTCAAACTACATTCATTCTTAGGAGACTTATACAAGATAATCTCCATTCTTGCATAAGAAGCCTTTCATTTTCTGAAAAAGAAAAAGAAATCAAAGAAGCACTATCTAGATTTTTAATTTGACAATGGCTGAATCTAAAAGAAATTTATGCTTGAAAACTATTCTATGGCAGAGTAGGTGGCAGTTTTATATGTGTGAGATCTGAGGAGTTTGTTAGTAATAATATGTGTATGCTTTTTTTAACTTATTTATTTTTTCTTTTCTATTATTTCTCTGTTTTTGTATTATATGGATTAGGAAGAAATGGAGAGCAAAAGTAGAAGGCTAATAAAAGGTCAATCTCTCATCTTGTCATATTATTTGTAACTAGTTTCTTTATTTTCTGATCTTTGCTCAAGTATGCAAAGATGAAAGAATTTCGGCTCCTTAATAGGCTAATTCTATTAGTATCATTGTATAATTGTGCAGGGCTTTAGAAAGATTGATCCAGACAGATGGGAATTTGCTAATGAAGGGTCTTTAAGGCACTACAAAAAAAAGGGCTTTAGGCGACCACCAAAGTCGTCTCCATGCCGTCGCCAAATTGATATTGGCGATGGTTGGCAACGGCGTGGAGATAAATATTGGTTGTCGCCAAAAGTAGCATCGCCAAGTTGTCTCCCCGTCGCCATATCGTCGCATTTGGCGACGGCATTTTAGTCGTCTCCATATTCGTCTCCGAATCGTGTCCCAAAAATATCATCTCCACACCGTTGCCAAAAGCTCTTTGTCTCCACTCCATCTCCATCTCGTCTCCAAAAAATAGTGTTTCCATTCCGTCTCCATGTCGTCTCCAAAAACTAGTGTCGTCTCCCATCCGTCTCGACGTCGTCTCCAAAAAATTGTGTCGCCATTCCGTCTCCACGTCGTCTCCAAAAACTAGTGTCGTCTCTCATCCGTCTCGACGCTGTCTCCAAAAAATTGTGTCGTCATTCCGTCTCCACGTCGTCTCCAAAAAATAGTGTCTCCATTCCGTCTCCACGTCGTCTCCAAAAAATAGTATCTCCAATCCGTCGCCACGTCGTCTCCAACAAATAGTGTCTCTAATCCGTCTCCAAATAGTCGCCAAAAATATAGTGTCTCCACACTCCATAACATAAACTCTACATTCCGTCTCGAAGCCGTCGCCAAAATTGCAACTCTCGAAATTTAATTTAATTTAATTTTTTGTTTTTCAACTAAAACCTTTAAATCTCCAGTTTTTATTAATTATTTGATTATTAAATGAAGATATAATACACATTCATATAATATAAATTATATTTAATTTATATTGAAAACTATATTGTACCACACCATTAATAAAGTAAACAAATCATAAACATAATTTAACACACTCGTTGCACATATTAACATAACAAAAAAACATGAAACTATTCTTCATTTCCATCATCGGGTTGAGGCGGATCCTGATGAGCAGGTGGCTTCATCATCATCTTTGTCAGCAGTGCGATCTGTGCACGCAGTTCTCGAAGTTCAGCATTGTGTTCTTCTTGAAGTCGTTCAATCCGCTCAGTGTGTTCTTGTTGTGCTTTACGCAATTCCTCATTCTCTGAGATGTGTAGATCGAGCTTATCATTCAATGTTGTCGTCGCCCGAGCAACAGCCTGATGTATCTCTATCTCTGTGATCTGGCGTCTGCCTAGTGGGTTGTGGTGTGCAGAAGACACTGAACCAGTTGACCCGACCCCATATATGCGCCCTCGGTTTGGTTTGCCCACAACCTGCAGGAAGAGTGCATCATAGTCTATCGGTGTCGCTGCTGAATCGGACTCCGAAGAAACAGTTGCCTGCTGCACCAATTCCTCATAATCAGCCTGTACGACAGAGCATCTGACTTAATCATTTTAGACATTTCGTTGGTAAATATATATATATATATATATATATATATATATATATATATATATATATATATATATCCCTAATTTTTTTCCTATTAGCATTAACTTGCACATACCATGGTCTGTTCTGCCCTAGGGTCTGTGAATGGACCATCTGGTCCCTTGCGATGAGCCCTTGCAAATACATCAGCCCTAGTCACTGGTGCCCCACGTTCTTCTGCCTACAAATTTTTTAAAAAGGAAAACATAACTTCAAAAGCATTTATGATATGTTATATAATTCAATATAATTACGACATTTTGTTCATTACATACCAATCTCCTTGCAGCCTCTTCATAGGGGATAGGTCCTAAATGATGTGGAGATGGCCGATGCAGTCGGTTATTCGAATTTCGCTGTGAAATTGCCTGCCATTCAGGGGTTTCCCACTTTTCTTTTAACTGATCCCATGCGTCATCGCCCACCCACCTCGGCTTCTTATTACGTGTCTGTCCTTTATTAAGGAGGTCACGTATACGAGATCCAGCTTTCGAATCAAACATTCGGCGAAGCGCTGCTTCCTCACTTGGGTACCACTTGTAGACCCTCTGCAGCCATAAATTAAAGCATATAACATATTATTTTAACAGTATTCAACCCATTGATTATAACAAATATCATTACATAAAATATATAAACACTTATTTATCATACTTGAAAATTAGTGAACCACCTATCCCTAACATCATCGGGGACCTCAGTCCAACTCCCCCAAGGCTGAGAATACCCGGCGTTCATTGCTCTAGTGACTTCTCTTGTTGCTGCGTACGGTGTCCAACTACACATGAAGAAAACAAATAAATAGGATATTAAACAGCCATAACATAGGATGAGTATTAGGATAGGGTTAACCATGGAAAAAAATACAAAATCAAATACTTACCCACCACCGTCGATTGTCAAATGTGTCCGTCTGTCAACCTGCCACGCGACGTAGGCATCGTGCGACGAGAACCCATAATATTGCCAGGGCTCTATCCCAGCAGGTCGTTCTTGAGCTGCTGTAGATGACTCAGGTTGTTCAGGAAACGGTGTGGATTGAGCCATAGGGTCGGGCGCATTCGCGCCATCAACGTTTACGTGTAAATCCTCTAAACCTTGTCTTAAACCGGACGATGAAGTTGAAGGTGTAGACCTCTCATGTGGTGGTAATGGAACGTGCAAAGGTACCTGGCCTGATGCAGCGTCAATGGGCCCTCCAAACGTGCTAGTATGAGTATGTACCCTTTGTTGTGAGGGATACGAACTGTGTGGAATCCCGTGCTCCAATCCTACTGATGATGACGATGAGCCACGACCCGTCGGCGGCTGACCGACAGAAGACCCATGACCAACCGATTGCGGTGCTCCTATGGACCCATGACCAACTGAATGCGGTGCTCCTGTCGACCCCCGACCTACTGAGTTCGGTGCTCCTGTCGACCCACGACCAATCGATTGATATCCACCAGTGGACGTATTGGATGTACGCCCACGACCTGTACTTCCACGACCTATCCCCGTCCTGAGGAATTGTCTAATTCCTACTGAAGAGTTATCTTTGCCTGCAGCCATCTCTGTTCCCCTACAAATACACTTAAAGAATTAACTATCAGTGCTACACATATTAATACACACATACACATGTTCCGTTAATTGAATTATAATTTTTAAATGTCATCCGTAAAAAAGTTGAATATATCAACATGATTGTTACATTTTTTTTCCAAACTAAGTATCATCTTCTTCGTCATCATGAATGTCATTATCATCACCGTCATCATCATCATCATCATCATCATCATCTTCTTCATCTTCATCTTCTGAATTATCATCATCATCATCATCATAATCTTCTTCTTCTTCGTCAATCTCCTCGTCCTCTTCTTGAGCATCATGTTGAGCATGTAAATCATTAATATCTTCGTATGATATTTCTATGTTGTCACCCGATGTATGACAAAGTGGAGGTAAACTAGCATCAGTCGGCTCTACTTCGGCCACATTCATGTCATCTAACTGAAAAACTATTTCTTCTTCTCCTACACTCTGTTGTCTTGATAGGTCATACAAATTTCTTGGACGGATTTTAACCACAGCCCACCAATCCATTCGATCCCTTTTCGCTCCTGGGTATTTACAGTAGTACACTTGTTGTGCTTGTTCAGCCAAAACAAACGGTTCATATTTTTGATACTTTCTCTTAATGTTCACTTCAATCTGTCTGGTCTTCAGATGATGCTTCACCCCTCTGTCCTTTGTGGAATCATACCAGTCACACTTGAAAAGAACGACCCTTGTATATTGCAATGTTGGATTATGATATTCAAGTTCAATAATGTCGTTCAAAACTCCATAGTATCCAACATCCTCAGTATTACTATCATTTATCCCTTTAACAAACACTCCACTATTGTATGTTGATTTTATCTTCCCAAAATTTAATGTATGAAACCGATAACCGTTGACCAAGTATCTTGACCAACTGCGAACCCGTCTACTAGGCCACATTGAAAGACATTTTACACGATCATCAATGCCATTAGTGCCTATCAACTGCAAATCGCATAATAAGGTGATTATGCAAAGTTAAATGAACTCGTTAATTTAACAACAATTACACTTCTTAACATATACTTACATGGTGATATAACCACATCGGAAAATTATTGTACACTTCATATTGAATTTCCGTCGAACACAATTCGGGATAGTTTTGGCGAAGATATTCCTCAAACATGCTGTGGAAAAAAAATAAAATTTGTCGACTAAATCATGTAGTTAAGTGTATGAGGAACAGTGAGTTCCAATTTTCAAATAATATACTTATTCGTACCAGATATAGGGGGAAACTTCTCAGCAATTGGTCAAAACATAAATGTGTGCCGCATGCAGTTCTTGATCATTTAAGTTTCGTTCTGTTTCCTTCCCAATTGGACATCCCGGGTAAGTAAATATAGATAAACAACCATCAGGGTATGTCACCTCGTTGTATTGGTTATTCCGCGGAATACTTCTTGTTCTAGTACCCACGTGTGGTTCAAAATAATAAGAACAAAATGTTGATGTCTCCAGAATGTGATAAGCTTCACAAATTGATCCTTCAACGTGTGCTTTATTCTTAACTTTCCGTTTCAATCTTTGCAAAAACCTCTCGAACGGATACATCCAGCGATATTGTACCGGACCACCACAAATGGCTTCATATACCAAGTGAATTGTCAAATGCTCCATCGAATCGAAGAAACTATGGGGTAACATCTTCTCCAAATTGCAAAGTGTGACGACAATATTTTCTTGCATCCTTTCCAAATCGGTCATTTGAAGAGTTGTGCAACATAGATTGGTAAAGAATAAACTTAGTTGGGCAAAAACTTGCCAAACATGTTTCGGTAGTAGCTCACGTAAAGCAATCGGAAGCAATCTCTCCATAAATACATGACAATCGTGACTCTTCATGTGTGACATCTTCAATTCTTTCATGTCCACACATCGAGATAAATTGGAAACATATCCATCAGGGAGTTGTAGGTCTCTAACCCATTCAAGCAATGCTTTCCTTTTATCAACAGGAAGTGTGTAAACACCCATCTTCAATTCATGCTCACCGCATAATTCCGGACGGTCACAAAAGGTTGATACATCAACTCTAGCTTTGAGGTTGTCTTTTGTCTTACCCTTGACCGCCATCACCGTGTTGAAAACATTATCAAACACATTTTTTTCAATATGCATCACATCCAAATTGTGTCTAACAAGATGTGTCTTCCAATAAGGCAAGTCCCAAAAAATACTTCTCTTCGTCCAATTGTGCCAATCCCCAAAACCGGATAGTTTGCTTTCTCTCATGTCGTTTATGTTCGGGTAATCTTTCACTAGTTCCCACAACTACATACCATCTAATCTTGGCGGTGGTGGATCAGTTTCAACTCTACCTTTGATAAAATTCTTTTTGTCACGCCTTAATGCACTATTCAATGGTAAGAACTGACGATGACAATCAAAGAAAGAATTTTTTCTACCTGCTGGTAATCGAAATGCTTTAGACTTATTCATACAATACGGGCATGACAGCTTTCCATGTGTGCTCCATCCAGACAACATACCATATGCTGGGAAATCATTTATTGTCCACATCAAAACAGCCCTTAACATAAAATTTTTTTTTGTGGCAACATCATAACAAGGTGCACCTTCGAACCATAAATTTTGCAATTCTTCGATTAAAGGCTCTAGGTACACATCAATATTCTTCCCAGGATTCTTGGGACCTGGGATAAGCAGGGTTAAAAACATGAAATGATCTTTCATGCACATCCACGGTGGCAAATTGTATGGTGTTAAAATGACCGGCCAACAAGAATAAGGTTTCGCATTTGAACTGAACGGATTAAAACCATCTGCGCACAAACCAAGCCGAACATTTCTGGGTTCACATGCAAATTCAGGATATACACTATCGAAATATTTCCATCCCTCAGCATCTGAGGGATGACAAATTTTTCCTTCCTCAACCTGGTGATTCTTGTGCCACTGCATGTGCTCAGCTGTCACCTTTGACATGTATAGCCTTTTCAACCTTGGAGTCAATGGGAAAAACCGTAATTGTTGATATGGTTTCAACTTACTCCGTTTTGAACCACGTGTTGTTGGTTTGAAACGTCGGTGATGACAACGCGGACAACAATCTAGGTGTTTTCTGTCATTGTAGAATAAGGTACAACCGTTTACACAAACATCAATCTTCACATATCCTAGTCCCAAGGGTCTAATTAATTGCTTACACCTGTAAAAGTTTTCAGGCATCGTATGCGTATTCGGCAACGAATCCCTAACTATTTCAATCATTGTGTTAAAGCATAGTTCGCTCATGTTATGCTCGGCCTTGACATTCATGTAACGAGACACAGCAGATAACTGCGTTAAGTTTTCACAACCTTCATACAGTGGTAAATCAGCAGCCTTCAACAACTGAAAAAACTGTTGTGCTTCAATGTTAGGATCTTCTGTATAAAAGTTTTCATCACCATACCATTCTGGACCAACAGCGTCAAATACCATTGTCCTATAGTTATTTCTTTCTTCTACCATCTCGTTGTAATCATTATTTTGAAAATTGGACGTACGTATATTACAATTATTTGACATGTCTTCCCCGTGTTCAGTCCATTTATAGTAGTTTACCATGAAACCTTTCCTGTAAAGATGAAGTATGACCTCCTCAAATTTTTCAAAACTGCGATTTTTGCATTTGGCACACGGGCATCTTATTTTTTCACCATCCATATAATATCTTTGGCCACGTGCGAAATCTACGAATTCGTGTACACCAATAACAAATGCCTCGTTAAGATGCCCGTCAGGATCGTGACGATGATACATCCATTCACGACTTGTATCCATATCGAACAAAAATTTCCTATGTAATATATAACATATTCAATAAATGACTTATTGATGTTTCGTTACATTTAGAGCATAATATTGGGACCATAATAGTTACACAGACCTTTTTCTATGTAACATTATGTGTAATAAATGCATTTATGCTTAATATATGTAAAATAGTTTATTTCACCAAGATCCACGTAAATAAAGATCTTAATTGCAACAAATTAACTACTTACTTCTTAAGCTAACTTCCTAACTTAGCTTAAGTACCTATGGTTTAACCAAAATTTTTATTTTCTTCTATTGTTTAAAATGTCTCATTTTAGTCACAACATATAATTCAAAAAGTAAATATGTCGCCCCTATTATTTTTAATTAGTGTCAATGTTGTCCAAATGGTTTTCTTAAAATTTTAAATTCGTCTATATTATATAAGGAGAAAACTGACATTTTGTTAGGAATAATCAAAACAATAGGGACGCAATTGATAACTTTAAACATTACAGAATAAATTGAAACTTTTCAGCCAACAATAGGTACTATATTTAGACATTTTCAACAATATGGAATACACTAAATTTTTTTGCAAACAATATGGACTAAATTTGAGATTTTCCATACTTATCTTACCACTCTAATCTAATCTATGTTACTTTCTTGTATTTAAAGTCCACCATCAAACATTCATTAACAAAACCAAGCATTGAAGATAATTAAAACACATAGTATATAATTAGAGTAATTACAACACGTACTACGACCTAACAAGCCATACAATATATAAATTCAAAATACAATTCTTAAACCAACACATATACATGCAAGACTTATACTTCTTAAGTGAAACAACATCAAAATGAACTATGTAACCTATACTTCTTACATACTAAATTACTTATCTTACTTATCTGAGTGTGTTAACATAACATATTAATTTGTCTTGCTAAATTATGAAATTAAATTATATATATTTATTACTTATTAATTATCTAAGTTTATTAAGCTAACTTATTTAATTACTTAGTCTATTATCTTAAATTTAATTACTTATTAAATTAGTCAACATATCATACTATAATGGAAATCGTCTAACCTAATTTAACTGACTTAATTGTCAAGACACACACGGAAGATGAAATCGGTATTCTTACTTGTTAATCACCTTAAATTTCTCACTCGAATTAACTTAACTTTACTTAAACATCTTAATACAACTGCAAAAATTTAATTCTCCACCAACAACAAAATACCAATTTATCCATGTACACAAACATCATATTCACAATACACTTTCAACTAAATTATCATAATATACAAAATCAAATACATAACAAATAATCACAATAACTTTAATTTAATTAAACGGATTTACATTTACTAATAAATTTATTTTAAAACTTCCAACTCGTACAATCATCAAACTCACCTGAGCCGATTGAAACTAGATAAGTCACATCCAAATATCTAAAGCCCCAAACCTTGCAAAATAAAGTCAAACACATTGTATTAATCAAAAAAATAAATGTATAATCAAAAAATATTTATTACATTAACACTATGTATTTTTGGCAAAAAAAAAATTTTAAATAAAATAAATCCGAAAAAAAAAATCAGAAATATATTAAGCAAATATTGCTCAACCAAATTTTTGGTTAATTAAAAAAAAATTTTATTATATAAAACAAAGAAAAAAACCGAAAAATGAAAAAAAAAATTATAAAACTAGGAAAAAAACAGAAAATTATACAAAAAAATACATAAATAAAATTATATATATAACAAAATAATCAAACACATTATATAAATGTTTATATACACATATATATACATATATATACATATAGTACATATATATATATATGCATATATACATACATTGCAAAAGAAAAAAATAGGGAGTATATTTTCGGATTTTACCTAATCGTCAAGGTAAGAGAGGGTGTTGAGGGGTGGGGATGGGGGTAGGGGTGTTATGAGGTAGGGGACACGAGGGGGGTGGAGGGGTGAGGGAGGTGGGGAGGGGGGTGTTGCTAAGTTTGTTTTTTCGCTGGGGGTGGGGGGCTTCTGTTTTTTTTTTTTTTTTGAATTAAAAGAGGGCAGCAGCTGCTACCCTCTGTAAGCGTCTTCATATATAGCTGGTTCCCCATGGTGACGGCCCAGTGACTAACTGGGCCGTCACCAAAGTTTGGGAACCCGATTTGACGGGTCCCCATAGAGACGGCCTGGTCCGTGGAGACGGACCAGGCCGTCTCCAAAATAGAGACTGGCCTGGTCCAATTCCAGTCTCCATTGAGGAGACGGCGTGGGCCGTCTCCTCAATGGAGACCGGGCTCTCCATTATGGAGACGGCTCAGGCCGTCTCCAAAATGGAGACGGACCAGGCCGTCTCCCAGTTCCAGTCTCCATTGAGGAGACGGCGTGGGCCGTCTCCTCAATGGAGACCGGGCTCTCCATTATAGAGACGGCTCAGGCCGTCTCCAAAATGGAGACGGACCAGGCCGTCTCCAAAATGGAGACTGGCCTGGTCCAGTTCCAGTCTCCATTGAGGAGACGGCGTGGGCCGTCTCCTCAATGGAGACCGGGCTCTCCATTTTGGAGACAGCTTAGGCCGTCTCCAAAATGGAGACTGGCCTGGTCCAGTTCCAGTCTCCATTGAGGAGACGGCGTGGGCCGTCTCCTCAATGGAGACGGGGCTCTCCATTATGGAGACGGTTCAGGCCGTCTCCAAAATGGAGACGGACCAGGCCGTCTCCAAAATGGAGACTGGCCTGGTCCAGTTCCAATCTCCATTGAGGAGACGGCGTGGGCCGTCTCCTCAATGGAGACGGGGCTCTCCATTATGGAGACGGCTCAGGCCGTCTCCAAAATGGAGACGGACCAGGCCGTCTCCAAAATGGAGACTGGCCTGGTCCAGTTCCAATCTCCATTGAGGAGACGTCGTGGGCCGTCTCCTCAATGGAGACCGGGCTTTCCATTATGGAGACGGCCCGACCGTCTCCAAAATATAGACAGCCTGGGCCGTCTACAATTTCTAGAGATGGATTAAGCCATCGCCAATTGTTTAATTTTCCTTGTCTTTCAATTTTTAGTTATAATGATTTAATATTTGATAGTTTATAATATATTCGTATAAATTATAAAATAAATGTTAATATTCATATTTAATTTCAATTGTGTATCTCAATTTATCAAACTAATATGTTGTTGAATTAGTAATTAAAATTTTTTTAAAACAAATATTTATAAAAAAATTTTAAAATATAAAGTAGATGAAGGTAATTCATTAATAATTCAAATGCTTTTACGTCATTATGTAGTAATTGGGAACGTCATGTCCCCAATTATTTGACCTATGGAAGACGAATGGTACGCAGCCACGTGGTCGCGAATCATACATACGATAGGGACATGGTGAACTCTGCCACGCGGCATATGGAAATTGAATTGGCAGGGCCCCCGTTCGTAAGGTAGATGGATTCAGTAACTTTTCAACATCGAAAATATCGTGCACGCCATGTCCCTTATTATTTGACCAATTGCAGACGAATGGTACGCAGCCACGTGACCGCGAATCATGCGTAGGATAAGAACATGGTGTACTATACCAAGGGGCAGCGGGAAATTGAATTGGCATGGTCCCGGTTTGCAAGGTAGATGGAGTCAACAACTTTTCATTGTCGAAATTAGCGTGCACGCCAGGTCCCAAATAATTTGACCCATGGAAGACGAATGGTACGCAGCCACGTGACTGCGAAACATTCGTGCATACATTACCATATTATAAAATGCTGGGGTGTCTCGCTACTGTCATCAAGTTGTCTCTACATAAATCAATTACTTGTTTGCTATATATAGCAGTCGAAATTGTGCTTTCTCACACCGTCTAGAATTTTAAAAAAATAGATTGTAGTTAAATTGTTTCAAGAATGAGCAAGGATCAACAATACCACTCAGTTTCTCTTCCAAGACCAACAAAAGATGAAGAGGTGGATACGATGAAACCGTATCCAAATTACAGCAAATACGTTAAACCCCAACTTGATCTAAATGCTCCGCCAAAATACGACAGATACATATCTAATGCCCAAGTAGTCCAAAAAGTTCAAGATGACATGCTACGGATCTATTGCCCAAACGTATTTAAATAATATTTATATTTTTTTATCATATTGGAAACATCGGCATTAGTACTATTTGTTACAATCCGTAACAATGTTATTGCGTTGTTCTGCATGATGTGTAGTGTATGGTTGTTATGTTTTAGTGATCACGATGTACTATGTTAGGTATTAAGTTGGTGTGTTTATGTATTTCGAGCATATAATTTGTAACATGTTAATTATGTTTCCTATTTTGTCGTTTTGTTGCTGTATTAATAAATGATTATATGCAATCCTTTATTAATTATGAATGTAAAATTAAGTTTGTGTTTGTAATGATTTAACTCTTATAATAAAAAATCTTAAGTTGTTTCCTATTTAATCGTTTTGTTGATTTAGAAGAACTAATAGAAATAGTGGTGCATTACGTTAAATATTAACCATATATATAAATTGTTCTTCACGGAGACAATAATGCGTCCCATTAACTTTTCGAAGATTATAAATATGTTTTATTTATAATAATAAAAGACATATTTTGTTTTGTAAGTAATGATGAATAACTTATCGTTACAATCAAAGCCTCAAATGTGGATGACTTACTTATGTAGACGCCAATTCATGACATTATAAGACGGAAAATTAGTAGTCACTACTTATATGTATAATTATTACATTAAAATAATTCATCAATATATAATTATAAATTTTTGGCAACGACAGGGTGACTAAATTATGACTTGTTTTGTGGATCATCTCGAACAATGAGCCACTTGGCGACGGCATGGAGACAACATGTTATTATCTGTCACCAAGTTGTCACCATATGGTCACTTTTTGAGACCGCATATGATGTTGTCACCATATTCTCGCCAATTGGCGACGGCATGGGGACGGTATGGAGACAACATGTCATTAGCTGTCACCAATTAGTCACCATATGGTCACTTTTGGAGACCGCATACGATGTCGTCACCAAATTGTCGCCAATTGGCAACGACATGGGGACGGCATATGTAGGTCATCTCTAAAACGTAACAAAATGGTCACTAAATTGTCACTAAAGTTGCGACATCTTACACCGTCTCTAAACCGTCGCCAAGTTAGTGACAAAATAGCGACAACCTGTTGCAAAAATGCATTTTTTTTGTAGTGAGGGGACAAAGACATCTATTGAAAACCATCAGGAGGAGAAAGACATCTCATCCCCAGGCTTCAAACTAAGGCTTAGATTATTGCATTGAAGTCAATGGAACAAAGACTAAAAGGCACAGAGGTTAAGCAACAGCAGATGATGAGTTTCTTGCTAGAGGAGTACAAAATCCAAGCTTTGTACATCAGCTGAATTTCTTGGGGCGTGACACTCACTATCGCTTTGTGTTTCAAATGTTTAGTACAACTAGTGTATGAGATAATATTTTAGATCTATAATAGTTAATGAAATAATTCTACTTTGGTTACTCCTTCATTGATGTATTTAGTTTGTTCTTTTATATAAAATTGACTTTTTTCACACAACATTCAGTATGAGCTCTTAGATTTGTTTTGACTAACTATTTGGTTGAACACAATTCACAACAACTGTCATATTTTATTGGGTTAGAAAATGATAGCTATAGAAAATGTTGTTGTCCATTCAATTTTTTTTTTCCATGGATTATAGGCGGCGGTTTTCCCAAACCGCCGCCTATTCTCCATTTATTTTTTTACACATTGCACTAATAGGCTGTGGTTTTTCTAAACCGTCGCTTATTACTGTCAAACGCGGCAGTTCAATTTGTGACGCCTAAATAGGCGGCAGTTTAGCAAACCGCTGCCTATTAATTCGCGACGGTTTATAACCGCCACTAAAAACCACAATAACCACTGCCAATGACGGAATTTTTTGTAGTGTCATGAGTTTACTATTTCTCACTTTTTTTTTTGTTTTTGTTTTTTGTTTTTGTTTTTTTTGATTTTGTTTTGTCTCAGGCTTTAGGGATACTAAGGGCTTCGTTAAGCTCTTCTTCAGCATTGACCAATGGCCTCAACCTGGCGTCAAAGAAACAGTCGAAGCAATTACAAACCTGACCTAGTCCTGCTTTAATTTTATCTATTTTGATACTTGTGCTTGTAAGATGGCTCAGTTGGAATTATATGTTAGTGCAATTACAGTTTCAGCGTCAACTGAGATTTGTTATATACATCTTGTCATCCATGTAATTGCTCTCTAAATTTACCATTTTCACAAAGCTAAAAGCAAACTATGCAAGCTAAGAATTAGAGTTTGTTGAACACTCACCTTAATTATAATATTTTGTATGAGTAATAAAATCTGTTTTTTTTACTAATAAACAGCTTTTTCGAGTTGGATTCTAATCACATGATTATGAGTAATCATGGCTTGTTTACTATTCAAGCATACAATCTTCGAGTATAATGAAAGATTCCAAAGCATTATATAGAAAATGGCGGATTTAATATATCTACCTGAGAATTAAGGCATGTTTACTTAGTTAGACTAAGAAATTTGATAAGGTAAAAATAAGGACCAATATTAAAATTTAGTGCTTGAAAAATTTCTTATACCCTTTCAAAGGCCCTCCATGGCTTCAAAGTACTTTCACTATTTCGATCACGGGTGAAAAAGAAAAACAGATGGTATTAATAGATCTAATATCGACTAATTTTTTAAACATTTTTACCATTTGGCTTTCTGAATATGGTAAAAACATAACCACTCACGGTGACTCATTTTCATTTTCTTAGTGGAGTATTTGGATTTGACACACGGGGCAAAAAATGCAAATTGTTTAAAAGCTTTCTTTAAGGCAAATTATACAAATAGTCCCTATTGTTTACTCAATTTAGACAAATAGTCCTTATTATTTTAAAAGTCACATAGTTAGTCTTTATTGTTTGCAAAAGTCTTACTATTGGTTCCTATTGTTTTCAAAAGTATTACCATTAGTCTCTATTCTTTGTAAAAGTTTTACCATTAGTCTATATTATTTGTAAAAGTCTTACAATTAGTCAATATTATTTTAAAACTCATTCGGTTAGTTCCTATTATTTGCAAATATTTCACTATTAGTTCCTATTGTTTATAAATTTTTTTCTATTAGTCCCCACCGTCAATTAGCCGTTAAAAAATTAACCAAAAAATTACTATTAATGTAAAATGACCTTATTGTCCTTGATTTAATGACCAAAATTACTTAATTATCCTTATTATACTTTAATGAAATTTTTTTTATTTTTTATTCTTCTTCTTCTTTCTCCACGTTCCACCATCTTCCACCATCACCAAACCATTGCAACCCTACTCATACCACCACCACAGACACATACAACACACACACAAAGCACGCACACACAGCACGCACACATATCACATCAAGGTAAGGGTAACGAGAAAGGTAGGAATGGGGGTAGGGGGGGTAACAGGGTCGGTGGCAATGGGGGTAAAGGGTGACGAGAGGGTGGGAATTGGGGTGGACGGGTGGTAGGGATGAGGGTAAGGGGTGACGGGAGGGTGGGAATGGGGGTTGGAAGAATAGGGCGGGGTTAGGGGTGCCTGGTACGGTAGAGGTGGCAGTTGGGGCTGGGGTGGGGGCTGCGAGGTTTAGGGTGGGGACTGTTGGGGCAGGTGGAAGCCGGGGATAGGGGGTGTAAGTGGTGCGTAGGCTGGGTTGGGGAAGAAGATATGAAAAAAAAATTAAAAATGATCTATTATACCCCCGAAATCCGTCAAGTTTCTAATGTTTAGTTAACGTGAACAACTAATGGTAAGATTTCTTACAAACAATAGGGACTAACTGTGTGACTTTAAAATAATAAAGACTAACAGTAAGACTTTTTGCAAATAATAAAGACTAATAGTAAGATTTTTTACCAACAATAGGGACTAATCGCATGATTTTAAAACATTAGGGACTAAATGTAAGACTTTTACAAACAATAAAGACTAATCGTGTGACTTTTGAAATAATAGGGATTATTTGTCCAACACATGTAAACAATAGGGACTATTTGTACAATTTGATCCTTTTTTTACATGTGTTATTATTGGAAGTTAGTAGGATAAGCATTAGTTATATTTTCTTGTTTAGTATGAAATTAAAACTATAAAGGCTTATGTTGGGCTTTTGAATTATAGAATACCTAGCAACAAAAATGGAGACAAAAACTTCAATATATCCTCAAATATTTTCTCAAACTGCCTTTACCATCTATGCATACCCAAATAAAAGTCATAAGCTTAAATACATTTGCCTCAAGGAATCAGGTTAAGTAGACATCTATGGACAAAATAAAATAAAAGACATGTAAAATAAGAAGAGGATAAACCAATATTAACCTAAGCACTGGGATATGAAAATATTATGCATGAGGATCGAATGAGAACTAGAATATGATGTCACATATATAGGAGGCTAATTTAATTTAAATCCCTCCAATATTGTTCCCGAGACTTGGATGCTAAGCAATCTGTAGTCTTCAATGTGAGTCCTACCACCCCACTTTAATAGTCGGAGAAAGGAAAAGAAGGTCTAAGTAGTGCATTCAAAAGGTAAGAAGGAATGGCCGGAAGTAATAATATATAAATTCAAAAGGGCAATCCTGCTGCTCATTTATATACAACTATTGTAGTCTGTTTAGCGCATCGGTCTTAGATCCTCTTCTAGGGTTAAGGGTTAAGACGACTCTACGGGGGCATACTTGAGGGCCCTTCTTGTAAGGACCCGTACCCAAATTCCTAGCATTAGTAACAAGGTTGGTGCTTGTATTCCTTATATTAGGAATTAAATTAGGAAATATATCAAACTAAGCATTCGTTTCAATTCAATAAAAAATGGTTAGTGTGGGTGTTGAAAGGTAGAAATATTAAAGCTAGTACTTTACCTGCTTACTTACCATTTAGATTAAATAAAACTTTTATAGCTTTATTGATTATCTTAGTTAGGATTTTCTAGAAAATGATATGAAGAATATAAATATGTGATAGCTAGCCTATAAAATGAAGATTTAATACTACCCTGGTTACATGTGAACAATGTGAAGTTATAAATAATAGAACTAAGTTGATCATATTATAAGATACTATTATTAGATCAAAGAATAATAAATAAGGCAATCCTAAATGCAAGAATAGTATACTTAGGTTTGTTACGTTACTGAATTAGTTAAGAAGGTTAAAAACTAAGTTAATATTGATGTGCTCTACTAATTAGTTGCCTTAGTTAAATATAGAAGTTTAATATAAGAAATAAAGTAAATAATTAAGTAAGCTTTAATTTAAAGATAATATTAACTGGTTATTGAATCAGGGATTGTGAATCAGGATATTAGATTTAATACTAAATGGTTTCAAATAAATCCATTAGGAAATTTAATCTAATGTTAATACTTAGGTTTAATAGAAAAACTAATTTTATTAAGTTAATATTACTAATAGATTAGTAAAGCAATCCTAAGATGAAAATAAGGATATTAACTAGATAATACATTAGAAAATAGATATTTACAAATAAAAACACTAAACGCTACTCTAAGGGAAAAATTGGTATAGTAACTCGAATATAACTTATTAGCTCTTAGATAAAATTCATTACTTTTGGTTATCACCAACTAATCTATAATTGAACCACTCACACACTTTGTCGTATATACAATAAGATGTTGTCATTCTTTTGTGTTTGCTTTACATATATGTAAGGAAGTTTTGGTTTATAAGTATAATTGTGTCCTTATACTATTATATTGTTAATCTTTTAGGTTGTAACACCAAATAACTTTGGTTTGTGGGGAGATTATAAAATAAAAGTAAATGTATTAGGGAATTAATTAAATAACATTTACATCGTATATATGTTTTAATTTTAGATATAAGAATAGTGATATTTTAGCGTGTGTGTTACCTTAACGCGTTTTGCATGTTAACATGTAATAGGAACGTAATCATGCTAGAAGGACTCGATTAATATTTGTAGGAAGCAAATATTAATAATTTAATGGGGGATTTTAAATAAGGCCTACATAAATTGCCATATTTCGTTGATTAGGATTTATTCTGAGTTAGAGTTGGAACCCTACCAAGAAATCCAACTAGTAAACTAAAGGTTATAGGATATTGTTAATAAAAGCATTATCATGTATGGCCTTTTATAAAGAGTATTCTTGATACCTTTGCTATACGAAATAGGTGAAGTCAGTGTACGTGAGGAGATTTCATAAAATCATGTTATTTATATATGCGTTAGATGCTAACTATATGTATAGTAGCTATTAAATTATACGGGGAACTGATTATAATTGTAGGAAAGTTTTTATGAAAACCACATAATCACTTTCATACATGTACTTAGCCAATTGGAATTTAATTTACAGAAAGATATGTGTATTACCCATTTGGATCATTTCGTGGATAGTGATCACCATGGATGATTATCTTTTATTCAAGTATAACTAGCATTGCCTACAAGTCGTACTAATTAGAAAGGATTAGATAATTAAAAAAATTAGATGGTTAAATGAAAGATGGAGGGAATTTTTATCTAAACCATATAAATGCTCAATTGTACTTTGTAAAGCTCAAAGTATTAATTGTTGATTAGCTTTTCTTAGAATTGAGATAGTTGATATGAGTGAACAAAGTTTAGAAGCTAACTTGAAATTCTAGCAAAGGTTTAGTGGATGGAACTTATCAAGTGGTAATAAACTTGTTAGCAAAGTACACCTGGGGGATACACTATGTTTTATCTAGTAAGGTTTGGCAAGGACTACATGTTTTTATTTCTTGAACCATATTATATATAATTAATATTTCTTATTATTAAGTGGCAATAATGAATGATTATAAATTACATTCTTCTAACCGCTTGCAATTCTTGAATACCGAACTAAAATACGATGACTCGATTATGTTATTAACTTGCAAGAATTTAGAAGATAGCTATGGTTTAACTTGAATTATCTTGAATTAATGTTTCTAGAATATGCCCAGGGACAACCTCTTCCGTTATTCCCTACTTATGTGTTACCAATTTGTGCGAACATTCCTATCAGCTGTGTGTTATGTGACTACTTGAGCATGCTTGTGTGCTACCGGATGTATGTTCTGACTTCACTTGAGCTATTTGAATTTCTAGGAAATTACTATTGTTAAAAATACTTGAGCGGGGACAACCTTTTCTGTTGTTCCCCATCTACGTGTTTATCGAATTACATAAATTGTTATCAATTGTGTGTTATGTGGTTACACGTGCATGCAATTGTTCCTATTTGATAGTGTCTTTCTCGCTGGGGGGCTTAATTCCCTGGGAGGATTGGATGCACTTGAGTGTTGGGACATTATTCTTGATAGTGCCTTTCTCGCTAGAGGGCTTGACTCCCTAGGATAATTGGATGCACTTGTTCAATCATTAAAGATCAAGCAATCTAATAAACCCCATAATAAAAGTTCCGGTATCACGTGGGCTGCATCGGGGTTGCCAGGATGACTCGGCTACCATGGTAATTCGTGGGTATGTCCAGATATCACATTCCTGTTTGGCATTTGGGGATATGATATTGACAGAAGACTTGAGATTGGCCATCTCTACAAAAGCTCGTGGAACCGTATCCTTTTTGTTGTGTGATTAAGTACTCCTGCTTGGCATTCCACCCTTAGGGAAGAAAGTTGATTGTTTATCTAAATATTGTTACTATTATTGATACGTGATTCGAATGTGATAATAGTCTCTACTAATTCTCACATGTTATTGCACCTTATCGTTTATCGTATGTAGATAGTTTATTGATGATATCGTACTTGTATTGCATCGCATCATGATTTTCAAAAGGGCCTACCCAAATTTTTTTTTAAAACTCTCATATTCCATCCTCACTGATCTTCCCAAGAGCTCACCATCTTTTCCCCCCCACCCTTGGAGGTGAAAGTTTAGCTTGAGATGGGAATTGATATTGTGTGCCAGAGTTGATTGATTGCATGCTCAAAGTTCTTTGCTTACCATGTTCTGATAGATGATCCAAGTTGTATAGGCTGGAATTGATCTCGGGTGAAAGGGGAAGATGTTGTTGAAACCCTAGTTTGTAATATAGTAGGGTAGTTTCCGTGTCTTGGGCAATGTTGTAACACTCTTCCGCACTTAAATTATTGTATAAGTAGCTAGTTAATAAAAGCTCCCCATATTTTGTTTCTTCTAATGTTTCATATATAAAATCAATATGACTGTGAACGTAGATTCTGACCGAATCTTGAGAAGGGTTGGGTTGGGGTCGTTACAAGTGGTATCAGAACTTAGATAGCTCATAAGCTGGGATAAGATCTTCGGTCAGTGGGTAGTTGTCTTTTAGGAATATGTGTTTAACATGATAATACATGCCTAATGTGCTTATCTGTTAAATGTGAACCTATGTGGATATGTGTTATTTGTGAACTTCGCTAATGTGTTCAACATGAATATCTCATGCCTTCCTTGGTATTTTGGAAAAAATTCAATGGTAAGCTATATTGGTTGTATAATTTAGGGTATGAAGTAGGTTAGTAAAAGTTTTAGTATTCATGAAAATCAAACTACATATAGGAGTTATCAAATATCAATGAAGAGTCTAAGTTGTCTAGGTATAGTATAAGTACCACATAGTAACATTTGGAACTCTAGTCACACAGGTCTTGATAAATCTTTGAATAAAAAGACATGTAGGTCATTAAGAGTCGGTGTGCTAACATATGTCTATGATTAACAAATCTCAACCTATAAATAAGAACCTTCCTTTTATAATTACAAATAACATGTAGTACCTGGTATCTAGAAGATTTACTACTGAAAAACCTGGTAACGGTACGTAGTTTACATAGAAGAAAGGTGTTGGAGGAAGCTTGTCACACGAATGGATCTATCTAAACTTCTATCTAGAAAGTCTCTACTATGACGGTACCCGAGTAGTATCTCGGTAAACAGGTAAGTAAATTACGAAGACGCAATTTTTGTAAGGAGGGGAGGATGTGAGGACCCGTACCCAAATTCCTAGCATTAGTAACAAGGTTGGTGCTTGTATTACTTATATTAGGAATTAAATTAGGAAATATATCAAACTAAGCATTCGTTTCAATTCAAGAATAAATGATTAGCGTGGATGTTGAAAGGTTGAAATATTAAAGCTAGTACTTTACCTGCTTACTTGTCATTTAGATTAAATAAAACTTCAATAGCTTTATTGATTATGTTAGTTAGGATTTGTTAGAAAATGATATGAAGAATATAAATATATGATAGCTAGCCTATAAAATGAAGATTTAATACTACCCTGGTTACATGTGAACAATGTGAAGTTATAAATAATAGAACTAAGTTGATCATTTTATAAGATACTTTTATTAGATCAAAGAACAATATATAAGGCAATCCTAAATGCAAGAATAGTATACTTAGGTTTGTTACGTTACTGAATTAGTTAAAAATGTTAAAAACTAACTTAATATTGATGTGCTCTACTAATTAATTGCCTTAGTTAAATTTAGAAATTTAATATAAGAAATAAAGTAAATTATTAAGTAAGCTTTAATTTAAAGAAACTATTAACTAGTTCTTGAATTGGGGATTGTGAATCAGGATATTATATTTAATACTAAATGGTTTCAAATGAATCAATTAGGAATTTTAATCTAATGTTAATACTTAGGTTTAATAGAAAAGCTAATTTTATTAAGTTAATATTACTAATAGATTAGTAAAGCAATCCTAAGATGAAAATAAGGATATTAACTAGATAATACATTAGAAAATAGATATTTACAAATAAAAACACTAAACACTACTCTTCATTAGAAGGGAAAAATTGGTATAGTAACTCGAATATAACTTATTAGCTCTTAGATAAAATTCATTACTTTTGGTTATCACCAACTAATCTATAGCCAAACCACTCACACGCTTTGTCGTATATACAATAAGATGTTGTCATTCTTTTGTGTTTGCTTTACATATAAGTAAGGATGTTTTGGTTTATAAGTATAATTGTGTCCTTATACTATTATATTGCTAATCTTTTACGTTGTAACACCAAATAACTTTGGTTTGTGGGGAGATTATAAAATGAAAGCAAATGTATTAGGGAATTAATTAAATAACATTTACATCGTATGTATGTTTTAATTTTAGATGTAAGAATAGTGATATTTTAGCCTATGTGTTACCTTAATGCGTTTTGCATGTTTACATGTAATAGGAACGTAATCATGCTAGAAGGACTCAATTAATATTTGTAGGAAGCAAATATTAGTAATTTAATGGGAGATTTTAAATAAGGCCTACATAAATTGCCATCTTTCGTTGATTAGGATTTATTCTAAATTGGAGTTGGAACCCTACCAAGAAATCCAACTACTAAACTAAAGGTTATAGGATAGTGTTAATAAAAGCATTATCATGTATGGCCTTTTATAAAGAGTATTTTTGATACCTTTGCTATACGAAATAGGTCAAGTCGGTGTATATGAGGATATTTCATAAACTCATGTTATTTATTTATGCGTTAGATGTTAACTATATGTATAGTAGCTATTAAATTATACGGGGAACTGATTATAATTGTAGGAAAGTTTTTATGAAAACCACATAATCACTTTCATACATGTACTTAGCCTATTGGAATTTAATTTACAGAAAGACATGTGTATTACCCATTTGGGTCATTTTGTGGATAGTGATCACCATGGATGATTATCATTTATTCAAGTATAACTAGCATTGCCTGCATGTCATACTAATTAGAAAGGATTAGATAATTAAAAAAATTAGATGGTTATATGAAAGATGGAGGCAATTTTTATCTAAACCATATAAATGCTCAATTGTACTTCGTAAAGCTCAGAGTATTAATAGTTGATTAGCTTTTATTAGAATTAAGATAGTTGATATGAGTGAACTTAGTTTAGAAGCTAACTTGAAATTCTAGCATAGGTTGTGTGGAAGGAACTTATCAAGTGGTAATAAACTTGTTAGCAAAGTACACCTGGCGGATACACTATGTTTTATCTAGTAAGGTTACTAGATTGGCAAAGACTACAAGTTTTTATTTCTTGAACCATATTACATGTAATTAACATTTCTTTTTATTAAGTGACAATAATGAATGATTATAAATTACATTCTTCTAACCGCTTGCAATTCTTGAATACCGAACTAAAATACGATGACTCGATTATGTTATTAACTTGCAAGAATTTAGAAGGTAGCTATGGTTTAACTTGAATTATCTTGAATTAATGTTTCTAGAATATGCCCAGAGACAACCTCTTCCATTGTTACCCATTTATGTATTACCAATTTGTGTGAACGTTCCTATCAGCTGTGTGTTATGTGACTACTTGAGCATGTTTGTGTGCTATCAGATGTATGTTCTAACTTCACTTGAGCTATTTGAATTTCTAGTGAATTACTATTGTTAAAAATTTTTGAACGGGGACAACCTCTTCTGTTGTTCCCCATTTACGTGTTTATCGAATTACATAAATTGTTATCAATTGTGTGTTATGTGGTTATGTATGCATGCAATTGTTCCTATTTGATAATGCCTTTCTCGCTGGGGGGTTTAACTCCCTGGGAGGGTTGACTCCCTGGGAGGATTGGATGCACTCGAGAGTTGGGACATTTTTCTTGACAGTGCTTTTCTCGCTAGGGGGCTTGATTCCGTGGGAGAATTGGATGCACTTGTTCAATCATTAAAGATCAAGCAATCTAATAAACCCCATGGTAGAAGATCCGGTATCACGTGGGCGGCATTGGGCTTGCCAGGATGACCCGGCTACCATGGTAATTCGTGGGTATATTCGGATATCACCCTCATGTTTGGCATTTGGGGATATGATATTGACAGAAGTGTTGAGATTGGCCATCTCTATAAATGCTCGTGGAACCGTATCCTTTTTGTTGTGTGATTAAGTACTCACGCTTGGCATTCCACCCTTAGGGAAGAAAGTTGATTGCTTATCTAAATATTGTTACTGTTATTGATACGTGATTCGAATGTGATAATAGTCTCTACTGATTCTCACATGTTATTGCACCTTATCGTTTATCGTATGTAGATAGTTTATTGATGATATCGTACTTGTATTGCATCGCATCATGATTTTCAAAAAGGCTACCCAAAAGTGTTTTTAAAACTCTCATATTCTATCCTCACTGAGCTTCCCAAGAGCTCACCCTCTTTCCCCCCCCTCCCCCACCCCACCCCACCCCACCATTCCCTTCCCTTGGAAGTGAAAGTTTAGCTTGAGATAGAAATTGATATTGTGTGCCAGAGTTGATTGATTGCATGCTCAAAGTTCTTTGCCTACCATGTTCTGATAGATGATCCAAGTTGTATAGGCTAGAATTGCTCTCGGGTGAAAGGGGAAACTATTGTTGAAACCCTAGTTTATAATATAACAGGGTAGTTTTCGTGTCTTGGGCAATGTTGTAATACTCTTCCGCACTTAAATTATTGTATAAGTTGCTAGTTAATAAAAGCTCTCCACATTTTGTTTCTTCTAATGTTTCATATATAAAATCAATATGACTGTGAACGTAGATTTTGACCTAATCTTGAGAAGGGTCGGGTTGGGGTCGTTACAAGTGGTATTAGAGCTTAGATATCGGTAATCAGGTAAGTAACAGTACGTAGTTTACAAAGAAGAAAGGTGTTGGAGGAACCTCGTCACACGAATGGATCTATCCAAACTTCCATGTAGAGAGTCTCTACCATGACACTACCCGAGAAGTATATCGGTAAACAGGTAAGTAAATTGCGATGACGCAATTTTTGTAAGGATGGGAGGAGGTAAGGACCCGTACCCAAATTCCTAGCATTAGTAACAAGGTTGGTGCTTGTATTCCTTATATTAGGAATTAAATTAGGAAATATATCAAACTAAGCATTCGTTTCAATTCAAGAATAAATGGTTAGCGTGGGTGTTGAAAGGTAGAAATATTAAAGCTAGTACTTTACCTGCTTACTTGTCATTTAGATTAAATAAAACTTCTATAACTTTATTAATTATGTTAGTTAGGATTTGTTAGAAAATGATATGAAGAATATTAATATGTGATAGCTAGCCTATAAAATGAAGATTTAATACTACCCTGGTTACATGTGAACAATATGAAGTTATAAATAGTAGAACTAAGTTGATCATATTATAAGATACTTTTATTAGATCAAAGAACAATATATAAGGCAATCCTAAATGCAAGAATAGTATACTTAGGTTTGTTACGTTACTGAATTAGTTAAGAATGTTAAAAACTAAGTTAATATTGATGTGCTTTACTAATTAGTTGCCTTAGTTAAATATAGAAATTTAATATAAGAAATAAAGCAAATTATTAAGTAAGTTTTAATTTAAAGATACTATTAACCAGTTATTCAATTGGGGATTGTGAATCAGGATATTAGATTTCATACTAAATGGTTTCAAATGAATCCATTAGGAAATTTAATCTAATGTTAATACTTAGGTTTAATAGAAAAGCTAATTTTATTAAGTTAATATTACTAATAGATTAGTAAAGCAATCCTAAGATGAAAATAAGGATATTAACTAGATAATACATTAGAAAATAGATATTTATAAATAAAAACACTAAACACTACTCTTCATTAGAAGGGAAAAATTGGCATAATAACTCGAATATAACTTATTAGCTCTTAGATAAAATTCATTACTTTTGGTTATCACCAACTAATCTATAGTCGAACCACTCACAGGCTTTGTCGTTAGCTAAAACTGTCACTATGGCTTTAAATTAAAGAAACATGTTGTTTCTAGCATCTCACCGTCCTACTAGAAGTAATCATTATCCACCAAGATAGGGAAAAAAAATATTCTTCATCCAATAGCAACCTATCGTGTCTTGTTCTTGGCTTGCCGAAAGAGTAAATAATATCCTAAAGACACGTTAACCATTCCACCAAACAATCCTACACCAGGCGGCTTTGGCAGAGACATAATAGCTCTAATGACTCATCCCAGCTACTAATAGAATAGTCTAACAATGCATGCAACACACGACATCACTTAGATACACCAAGGCAGCCACCTGGTCATGTTTGCAACCTCAATCTCCATAGCTTACCATTAAGAATTATCACACATTGTCCACTGAAGCCAATAGAAAGGAGACGCATTAGCCGCCATCGTCAAATGCTAAGCTTCATCGTCACCCTACAGCTTTTACCGTCACCATAACCCAATTGAAGATCAACTACAAACCTATAAATAGCTTGTACTTTGGACGATAAGAACACAACATACAAAAACAACACATATATATTAGTACACACAAGCTAGGCGTCCTTAGCATCTCCAAACCCCCACGACGAGCAGCCTAGCTGATAGATTCAACTCATACTTAATCACTACCAGCTCACCGCCTTAGCCAGACTATCCTCATTAACGCACCACTTTCACCGTCAGCAATGAAGACAAAGGACAGCATACGGTAGCAATAGAGTTTAGCTTGTATTATTTAGCAAAACAACATAGAGACATAGGAGGAAAATTTCGGTGGTAGGCCGCTACAACCAAAGGAAAATAGTTTCGATGGGTTGGCTTATTAAGTTACATCATAAAACAGAAAGGATTCAATGATACAAAGCTTAAAACCGAAAAGAGAATCGAAGGAAGGGAGAACGAAGAGCGCGTATACTGTTAATATTTGCATGTTTAACTTGAAGGTGAGGAATTTCCATAAAACTCATGTCTATTGATATATAAATTATATAAGTAAAAGCTCGAGCATGTGAGGAGTTTTCTCAAAATGACATATTTATTATCAATTAGTATGTTTACTTGTGCGGGTATTCTAAATAAGAAACATTCCTGGATCTTCTTGCTTATAAAAGTTTATATGTTATAAGATGTTGTCATATATACAATAAACTGTTGTCATTCTTTTGTGTTTGCTTTAGATATATGTAAGGAAGTTTTGGTTTATAAGTATAACTGTGTCCTTATACTATTATATTGCTAATCTTTTACGTTGTAACACCAAATAACTTTGCTCCATAGGGAGATTATAAAATGAAAGTAAATGTATTAGGGAATTAATTAAGGCTCCGTTTGTTTGCCGTAAAATATTTTCTGGAAAATATTTTCTGATTTTATGGTGTTTGGTAATACTGAAAAATTGGTCAACCATAAAATATTTTCCAGTCAACAATTGCGACTAGTACAAAATTCTGTAAAATGTTTTCATTTCTTTTGAGGGAAGAAAATATTTTACAGAACTCACGGTACATCAAAACAATAAAAAATATTTTCCAGTATTCTATTTTCTAGAAAAATATTTTCTCCCAACAAGTTATTTTACGGCAAACAAACGGAGCCCTGTAAAATATTTTATTTTCCAGGAAAATATTTTTCACAAAAAATATTTTACATAAGCAAGTTATTTTACAGCAAACAAACGGAGCCTAAATAACATTTACATCGTATGTATGTTTTAATTTTAGATGTAAGAATAGTGATATTTTAGTCTGCGTGTTATCTTAACGCGTTTTACATGTTTACATGTGACGAGGGGTTCCCGAGCTGAGCTAAATGAGCCGACCTTCTGATCAGAGATGGGCCAATCCGCGCTCCATCAGCAGCTCGCTCAGCCCAATGTCCAACCCCAGATGACTGACCCGACCCCGTTAACCCCGACCTCAGTTCTAGCTGTTCCGATGGGACATAAAGCACTTATGGGACATAAAGCTGCGTCGCATTAAATGCTGTCAGACCCAAACTTAGTATAAATAGAGCTCAACCCTCCTCATTTGGGGTCTCTCTCTCGTTATTAATTGCTCTCAACTACTTTGCCAGCTCGGACATACTAATCGTTCGCACGCCTGAGGGGAAAATCCGGGTCTTCACCCCGCCTTTTCCTTATTTTCTTGTGCAGGACCTACAGCCGATCAAGAAAGTCTAGCTCGGAGGCGGACCAGAGAAGTCCAGCTCGGCCAAAGCAGCTCCCGAATCCAACTGTGAGACTTTTGACCTCGACAGTTTGGCGCCGTCTGTGGGGAAACGACGAGTTCTTTTATAGCTCTCTTCGCCACTCATTGAGAAACCATCATGGTACAAACGAGAAGTCACAACATACCGGTAAAGGATTCGCCCAACCTGGAAGGGGACCTCGAAGCCGTGCAGGCGCCCAGCCAGAACCTGACCCAAGCCGACGTTGGAACGAGCCAACGTATACACTTAGCCACTCAAACCAACCCCGCAGCAGAAGGAGACCCAGACTCCGGCCTATCACCGGAGATAAGGATGATGCTGAGGATGTTTGAAGAACTTAAGGAGCAAGTGGCCCGGCTGGCTGAGGGCCCCCTGGCACCGTAAGAGGCCGCGCCGCGGCCATCGCACCCCCAGTTCCACATCCCGGAGTCTAGACGAAAACGGACGCAGGACGAGGGCTTTTTCGAGCCGACACCAAGATCCGACCCGGCGAGAGGTAAAAGGGCGGTTCAAGCCGACCCCGAGCAAGCAAAGACCGCGGCTGCCATAGCTAAGGTCATCAACCAACTCGGTGTAAGCCCACTCTCTCCCGAGGTATTGGCTACGCCCCTACCCACCGGCAATCGCATGCCCAACCTGGCCGTCTACAATGGAGACGGAGACCCTGCCAGCCACCTGCTCAATTTTGATCACCACATGACTCTGCACGACATGCCGGATCTCATAAAGGCGAAGACATTCCCGACCACCCTGGTTGGCAATGCTTTGGACTGGTTCCAAAAACTTCGTCCTGGATCAATTGCAAGCTTCCACCAGCTGGCGGAGGCCTTCCTATCCCGCTTCGCAGGAAGCCGCCGTGCCACCCGTCATACTTCTACATTGCTGTTGGTGAAGCAGCATAGAGGGGAAACTTTGAGGGCTTACACGGCTAGGTTCAATGAAGAGTCCCTCCGAATTCCTAACTTGGAGGATTCCATGGCTCTGATGGCTTACCAAAGCGGGCTCAGGTCGGGCCCCCTCACATCTTCTTTGGCGATCGACCCTGTGGATACTGTGTCTGAGTTGATGGTGCGAGCAGAAGGGTACATACACTCGGAGGAGATCCATCAGGCAAAAAGGGACGATGACAAGGAGAAAGAGGCTGGGAAGAAAGGAGAGGCCTCCCGAGCCCCATCCGGGGCCAAAGCCCAGAACGACCGAGGCAAGCAGCCACAACAGCCGAAGCCGAACCCCCGGTTCACTATGTTCACTCCCCTAAACACCTCGAGGGAACAGATTTTGATGGAGATCCAGCACCAGAACCACCTGCCTCCAGCTCCGAGAATGAAAGGCCGGCCTGATAAGCGCAATAAGACCAAATATTGCCGCTACCACATGGACTATGGCCATACCACCGAAGAGTGTAAAGACTTGAAGCAGGAGATCGAGGCACTGATAGCCCGAGGCCACCTCCGGAGATATGTAGATCAACAGCCGACCCGGAATTCAGAGCAAAGGGATAGGGAGAGGAGTCCGCCCAGGCGCCAGGTTGGGGGCGGACGTTTGGCCGTGATTGAAACCATAGCGGGAGGATTAGCGTCAGGAGGCGAGACCTCGGCAGGCAGAAAAGGTTATGTTCGTGCAGGGAGGGAATATGGACCAGTGAGGGGACCGGCCCCGGGGATGCAAGAGCTCACCTTCTCTTCAGAAGACTTGGAGGGGATCATATTGCCTCATGACAACCCCCTGGTGATCAGCGCAGAGATAGCCAACTTCACCGTCAAAAGGCTGATGGTGGACACCGGGAGCTCGGCAAAAGTCTTATTCCTCAGCGCTTTTGAGCAGATGGGGTTGGACAAGAGCCGACTCAGGCCATTGCGTGGTACTTTAGCAGGTTTCACCGGGCAGTCCCACCGAGCCGAGGGAGTCATCAACCTCCCGCTGAAGTTGGAGGATGGGGATAAGTGGGTGTCGATGCAGGCCAACTTCATTGTAATGAATTGTAACTCCACCTACAACGGGATCTTAGGTCGGGTGGCGCTTAATCATTTCAGGGCTGTCCCCTCAACGTACCACCAGGCCTTGAAGTTCCCGACCCCGTCTGGGGTAGCCACCATTCGCGGAGCACAGCTTTCAACTCGAGAGTGTTATGAAAACTCACTCCGACCCAAATATCAAATCGGTTGGGGACCGGATCTGCCCGAAGAAAAGAGAGACGCTAAGAGAGGAAGCCCGGCTGAGGACCTTCAGGAGGTGGAGCTCTCCGATGAAACAAAGAGAGCAAAGATTGGGAGTGAACTATCTGCCAACCTCAAGAAAGGTATAAGCCAATTTCTTTTAAAGAATGAGCATGTATTTGCCTGGTCTGCTTCTGACATGACAGGAATTGACCCGAATGTAATTGAGCATCACCTGAATGCCGACCCAAATCACTATCCAGTAAAACAAAAGCGCCGGCACTTTCATTATGATAAGCAACAAATCATTGCGGAAGAAGTGGACAAGTTGGTGGACGCCGGCCACATAAAGGAAATACAGTACCCAACCTGGCTGTCCAATGTGGTGCTGGTGACGAAGTCCTCGGGCGGATGGAGACTATGTATTTATTTCACCAACCTCAACAAAGCTTGCCCCAAGGATTGCTTCCCCCTACCACGGATTGACCAAATGGTGGACGCCACCTCCGGGTTCGAGCTGCTCTCCTTCATGGATGCCTTCAAAGGTTATAATCAAATCAAGATGGCTCCCGGGGACAAAGAGAAGACCGCCTTCACCACCGATAAAGGACTCTACTACTATGAGGTCATGCCCTTTGGCCTCAAGAATGCTGGAGCCACATACACTCGGATGGTGAACAAGGTCTTCAAGAACCAGATTGGCCGGAATATGGAGATCTATGTAGATGACATGTTGGTCAAGAGCAGGAGGGCGGAAGACCATGTAACTGACCTGGCTGAGGCCTTCGCCGTAATGGAGCACTTTGGGATAAAATTAAACCCGGAAAAGTGCGCATTCAGCGTCAAGGCAGGCAAGTTCCTGGGCTTGATGGTAACAGCCCGCGGAATAGAAGCCAACCCGGAGAAAGTCCAGGCGATCCTAGACCTAGCGCCCCCGACCTGCGTGAAGGACGTCCAGGTGTTGGCAGGAAAAGTCGCGGCACTGAGCAGATTCATGTCCAGGTCGGCTGACAAGTGCGCTCCCCTATTCAAAATATTGAGGAACCCTAAGAACTTTGAATGGACTGAGGAATGCCAAAACGCCTTCCAGGAGTTGAAAAGGTACTTAGCCTCGCCACCTCTATTATCCCGACCTGAGGTGGGGGATGAGCTAGTAGTATACTTGGCATGCTCGGGAACAGCGGTGGCGGCGGCGCTAGTCCGAGAAGAAGGCAAGGAGCAGAAGCCGGTCTACTACGTTAGTAAAACCTTGCAGGGAGCCGAGGCGAGATACTCTTCCTTGGAAAAACTCGCCCTCGCACTCATCACGGCGGCTAGGAAGTTGAAGCCATACTTCGATGCTCATCCGATTAAAGTTATGACTGATGCTCCGCTCAAATCCATCATGCACAAGCCAGAGGCATCGGGCAGGCTACTCAAATGGGCTGTTGAGCTGAGTCAATTCGACATCACCTACCAGCCCAGGACAGCCATCAAAGCCCAAGCCATTGCTGACTTTGTCGTAGAGTGCACTGGCCGAGCAGAGTATGACCCGGAGGACGTGTGGAAGGTCCATGTGGATGGGGCCTTAGGGAAGTCTGGGAGCAGAGCTGGGGTGGTCATCCTCGACCCAAACCGGCATGAGCACCAGTACTCCCTCAAGTTCACCTTCTCGGCGTCCAACAATGAAGCAGAGTATGAAGCGGTGATTGCAGGGCTAAAAATTTCTGCTCAGCTCGGGGCACAGACAATCGACCTAAGCACCGACTCTCAGTTGGTTTCTAGTCAGATATCAGGGGAGTTCGAAGCCAAGGACAGTGCTATGCTAGCCTACCTCAACAGAGTCAAGGATTTGACCTCAACACTCAGAAGGTTCACGATACAGCAGATTCCCAGGGAAGAGAATATGAAGGCTGACGCCCTATCTAGGCTAGCCTTGGGCGAGAGCCGACCTGCCCTTGTCCACGTGGAAGAAGTATCTGAACCTAGTATCCAGTTGGGGGTACGAGCGGTAGCCGAGCTCAACTTAAATCCAGATTGGACCAAACCAATCATGGATTACTTGGAAGGGGGTATGACCCCGGAGGATGAAAAAGCTGCTCGAAAACTCATGAAGCAGGCCTCAAGGTTTGTCATAATCGCCGGGTAGCTCTACAAAAGAGCCTACACCTGGCCTCTTTTGAAATGTGTTGCACCCGAGGAAGGAAACTATGTACTCCGGGAGATTCATGAAGGGGTGTGTGGAAACCACTTGGGGGGTAAAGCTCTGGCTCGGAAGGCGTTGAGGCACGGCTATTTTTGGCCAACCTTAGAGCAAGATGCCAAAGAGTATGTAAAAAAGTGCGACACCTGCCAGAGGTTCGCCAACGTGCAGCGGAAGCCTGCTGTGGACCTCACAGTGATGGTAAGCCTTTGGCCATTCTATCAGTGGGGTCTAGACATCATCGGCCCCTTGCCGACCAGTGTCGGCCAAAAGAAACACGTCTTCGTGGCCGTAGACTACTTCACTAAATGGCCCGAGGCTGAAGGTGTTGCCAGAATAACAGAAAAGGTAGCTTGGGATTTCGTATGGAAAAACATCATTTGCCGATTTGGGATACCAAAGGTCATCGTCACCGACCACGGCAAGCAATTCGACAGTGCATACTTTCAAGGCAAATGTGCTGAGATTGGGATCGACCTCAGATTCTCGTCTGTTGCTCACCCTCAAAGTAATGGCCAAGTTGAAAGGACTAACCAAATCATTTTGCAGGGTCTGAAAACCAAGCTGGAGGAAGCAGAGGGCCAATGGGCATCAGTTCTCCCAGAAGTGATGTGGGCTCAGCGGACCAATATCAGCTCGGCGACGGGAGAATCGCCCTTCGAACTGACCTTCGGCACTCAAGCGGTGCTGCCAGTGGAGATCGGATCTCCAACCAGTAGAACCCTCCACCATGACCCAGAATTAAACGAAGCACGGATCCGTGAAGAGCTCGACCTCGCCGAAGAGCTCCGAGCTAAAGCTCAAATCAGAATGCTGGCCAGCAAAGTCGCAATGAAAAGAGCCTTCTCCAAACAGGTCAAACCTAAGCCTATTAAGGTCGGCGACCTCGTACTCAGAAAGGCCATCTTTTTGCCGCGCTCCATTAACAATCTTTCCCCGACCTGGGAGGGACCCTACGAAGTCATGAAAGAAGTCTAGCCCGGGACCTTCTACCTTCGAGACAAGAATGGAAAACTGTTAAAAAATGCATGGCATTCAGAACATTTGAAGCGGTATTTTGTATAAAAACGGCCCCGAGCCGGAATATTCTGTCCACGGCCACGAGCCGTAATATTTTGTAAACGGCCCCGAGCCAAGGTATTTTGCAAAGGCCCCGGGCCGAAACATTACTTGTACGAATTCAATACAATGCGATTTTGTAAACTAATGCAATTCCCAACTTGGGAATAAGTACACAAACCAGCACAATACCCGACCCGGGCGTAAATGCTGCAACTGTGAAATGACTCGAACTCAGATTAACGCGGTGGCCACGCTTAATCACGAGCAAACGACAAAGTAAACCAGCTCGGACTAAGCTCCAGCTCGGGCATAATTGATAACAATTTGATTAGTTTTGCCAGTTCGGATTAAGTTCCAACTAAATGCATTCCGGCCTCAGGTCGGTATATTAGCTTGGGTCTAAACTCGAGCTCAATACTTGTCGACATTAGTTTGACCATTTTTATAACGGACCGACGAGTTCGAATTGGTAACCATTATGAGTTGCCCTTATTATGCCAGCTCGGATTAGGATGTTAAAATGTTAGTCGCGTCCAGCTCGGATTATTACACCTAAGTTTGTGCGGACCATTAAAAATTGGTCCGACCCCACTAACTTGAGGAAAAATTTGCGAAGAGAAAAGTACACGTGTACGAACTCAATTAAAACGCAAATAAAGCCAAAATAAATATTTCATTAAAATCGGAAAGTTGTTACAAAGGCCCAGCTCGGGCAAGATTACAATAGCCCTACTAGGGAAGCATTGCTAAATCTATTTTGGCGCGGCAGCGGAGGTGGTGGCCTCAGCTTCATCCCCAACCTGGTCCAGGCCCTTCTGGACAAACTCAGTAACCTCCTTGGCCTGGGATATCAGGTCGGACGGAAGCTCGGGGATCTCCCAGAATTCTGGCGGCGGGACCTCCAAGATCTCGATGTAGTCGTTCTTGGAGGATGGAAAGAAAGTCTTCGCTCTCTCCCGAGCCGCAACTTGACCTCAGAAGTAGAACTCCATTTCCACGTATTTCGCCATGGCCCCGCCTTCCGTGGCCAACCAGTCCACCGCCGCGTCGCTGGACTTGAAGGCCTCCACTGCCTTCTCCCCCTGGACACCGACCCGCTCCTCCAGTTCCTTAAACTTAGCCTCTGCCTCCCGCTTCTCTCGCTTGTAGCGATCGACGTCCTTGGCCGCGGCTTTGCGTCGGCCCTTCTCTAGGTCCAGCTCCTTCCTTAAGCGCTCGACCTCCGCCGTATCAGCCCTCTGCCTCTGAGCGGCCTCCTCTCTCACTGTTTCAAGCTCGGCTCGGGCATCCACATACCGTTGCTCGAGCTCAACGCAGTGAGTTTGGGCCTTGATTAAGAAGCTGGGGGCAGAGAGGATGTGGGACTCGGCCTGTTCAGCAGAAGATAAAGCAATTAGCCGAGCTAAGAATTCGACCTTTACATAAGATGGTTAAGGACTTACCGTCACAATGGCCGTCCTCAAGTCCAGCGAGAGTTGCTCGGCTGGGACTGTCGCCAGTTTGGGGTCGCGATCCACCTTGGACGCCTCCATGATGTGCTGGTCGGGAGGGCTGAACTCCGTGTCCTTGCCCTTCCCGGAGTGCCCGGGCCGAGGCCGCTTTCTGTTCTCGGATCGGGGGGAGGAGCGCTCCGGGATCGTTAGGCTCGACCCTGATTTCTTCGGCAAAGGGGACCCCGAAGCCCCTTTTGAAGAGACCTCGGGACCGACCTCACGCCCTTGGCCGCTGGGGCGTTGCCTTTGGCCTTGTCCAGTGCCGCCCGGTCCTGACCAAGCAGAAGCATCACCACTGACTTCACCCTTCCTCCGCACCTGGGCGTACGCAAGCTTCCTCATATCCGCCATATCTACAAAAAGTAGAGCAAAAGGGGTTAAAAGTGAGTCGAAGACCCAGCTAAAGCGAAGCTAATAAATGGGACGGGAGGTCGGACGCCAATCCTGCAAACTGACCCTCTTCCGAGCCAGTCCCGTCATCTCCTTCCAGGTCGGGAATCAGGTGGGGATGATCCCTCGAGAGGTTGGGCTCCCGACCAAATAACTTGGAATCCCAGATTCGCTCCCATTTCAGCACACTGTCAATGTCTATCAGCATCCCGGGCGCGGGCTTGAGCACTGCAACTTCTCTAAGCTCCTCATTTGAGAGTTTAGGGTCATCATTAACGGTTTTCCTCAGGCTCGGGAGCCAGTCCAGCCTACATCCAGGATTCACAGACGACTCCACCCAATAGTAATCATTATGCCAGCCCTTGTTAGAGGAGTGCCACTTGGTGAATACGGAGTGGCCGACCCGAGCTGCGAAGTGGAACCACCCTGGCTGCTTCGGGTTGGGCTTACATACGAAGAAATGCCTGAATCGGCGCAAGGTTGGCTCCACTCCCTTCTCCAAACAGAACACGTAGAAAGCCACCATTATGGCCCAACCATTCGGTGACATCTGACCCGGGCTGAGCTCGAAATGGTTCAGGATTCCAACGATGAAGCCAGGGAGGGGGAGCTGGATGACGTCGAATGCCAGATCATATATGGTGTAGTGGTTGGCTGGGGGGTAACACGCCGATTCTTGCCGACCTGGAACCTTCAACTTGTGATGCCGGTCAACTGACCAGTTCCTCAGTCTTGCGTTCGCCATCTGCACGGTGGAATGGCACTCACGCTTGCAGCAGGCAAACAACTGCTCGATCCTTTTCCCTCGAATTGAAGAAGCGCTAGCTGAAGCCGAGCTCCGAGGTCGAATAGCACTGACTGGAACAGCCTCGATCGGCTCGGTGGCAGACACCCCGGCTAAGAACTCTTGCGGTATTTCGATGCCCTCCAGTCGATTCAGCGGCTCCTCATCCTCCCCGACATCGAATTCTCCCAGGTCGGCCAAAGGGTCCTCTTCTGCCTCCTCTCGCACCAGTCTGACCCCAATAACTTGGCAGTCGTCGTCGCTCTTCTCGCGGTTAGATTTTCGAGCCGGCCCTGAGGACGAGCTGGTGCTCTCTCCGCCACGGATCCTATTCGAGGTAGATGCCGAGCTCGGCGGACTTTCATCTCCACCATAAGACCTTACTTCCATTGCCTGAGAATCTTCTGATTCCGACATCCCCATCCTGTCTACAGCAAATACAAATGTACAGGAATGACTAAAGGGAGTCGGGACGTACCTAATGCTCTCAACTGCGGAGTGTGGCCGACTATTCTGGTCCGAGCTGAAGAATCCCGAGAATATTCTTTCCGAGCTAGTTGCGTCCGACCACTCTTGCGTCCGACCTAAATTCCTTGAGAAATAGAAAGTGAAGTATGCAGTGAAATCTCGGAGGAGGTGGCCCTATTTATAGGCGCCCGTGAAATTCGCCTCGGGAAGGCCAAACGTCGCGTCTCGTCAGAACCGCCAGGTGACGTGGCAGCCATCCGTTGGGCATGCACTGCTGACGTGGCCATCCCTACTCTATCGGGGTCGGGCACCTATAGCTCGGGATTAGCTCCTATCTCTAGATCTCGCCCACTCGATCTCGACTCGGGGGGGGGGGGGGGGGGGGGGAATTGAGGGGGGGTTCCCCGGCTGAGCTAAATGAGCCGACCTTCTGATCAGAGATGGGCTAATCCGCGCTCCATCAGCAGCTCGCTCAGCCCAATGTCCAACCCCAGATGACTGACCCGACCCCGTTAACCCCGACCTCAGTTCCAGCTGTTCCGATGGGACATAAAGCACTGATGGGACATAAAGCTGCGTCGCATTAAATGCTGTCAGACTCAAACTTAGTATAAATAGAGCTCAACCCTCCTCATTTGGGGTCTCTCTCTCGTTATTAATTGCTCTCAACTACTTTGCCAGCTCGGACATACTAATCGTTCGCACGCCTGAGAGGAAAATCCGGGTCTTCACCCCGCATTTTCCTTGTTTTCTTGTGCAAGACCTACAGCCGATCAAGAAAGTCTAGCTCGGAGGCGGACCAGAGAAGTCCAGCTCGGCCAAAGCAGCTCCCGAATCCAACTGTGAGACTTTCGACCTCGACAACATGTAATAGGAATGTAATCATGCTAGTAGGACTCGATTAATATTCGTAGGAAGCAAATATTAGTAATATAATGAGATAGTTGATATGAGTGTACTTAGTTTAGAAGCTAAGGCTCTGTTTGTTTGCCGTAAAATAATTTATTTGTAGAAAAATTTTTCAGTGGAAAATATTTTCTTGGAAAATAAAATTTTTTTCTCCATTTGTTTACCGTAAAATAATTTGTTTGTGGAAAATATTTTCAGTGAAAAATGTTTTCTTGAAAAATGTTTTCAGTGAAAAATGTTTTCCTGAGCTCCGTTTGTTTGGCGTAAAATAACTTGTTAAAGTAAAAATATTTTCCTGAAAAATAGAATACTGAAAAATATTTTCTGGTGTTTGGATGTACAATAAAAAATATTTTCTGACATGAGATTTATATAAAAAAAATATATACACATAAAATAGGGTGGTTAAGTTCCGGAAAATGTTTTCATCTCCCAAAGAAATGAAAACATTTTCCCAAATTTTGAACTAGCCGTCATTTTTTACCGGAAAACATTTTCCAGTTGACCAATATTTTGGTGTTACCAAACAGCGGAAAATCTCCAAAAATAGCCTACCATTTTTGACCGAAAAATGTTTTCCGGTTGACCAATTTTCCAGTGTTACCAAACATCGAAAAATCTTCAAAAAGTAGCCCACCATTTTTGACTGGAAAATGTTTTCCGGTTGACCAATTTTCCGGTGTTACCAAACACCGTAAAAGTAGAAAAATATTTTCCGGAAGAATATTTTACGGCAAACAAATGGAGCCTAAGTTGAAATTCTAGCAGAGGTTTAGTGGAAGGAACTTATCTAATGGTAATAAACTTGTTAGCAAAGTACAACTGGGGGATACACTATGTTTTATCTAGTAAGGTTACTAGATTGGCAAGGACTACAAGTTTTTATTTCTTGAACCATATTACATGTAATTAACATTTCTTATTATTAAGTGACAATAATGAATTAGTATAAATTATATTCTTCTAACCGCTTGCAATTCTTGAATACCGAACTAAAATACGATGACTCGATTATGTTATTAACTTGCAAGAATTTAGAAGATAGCTATGGTTTAACTTTAATTATCTTGAATTAATGTTTCTAGAATATGCCCAGAGACAACCTCTTCCGTTGTTCCCTACTTATGTGTTACTAATTTGTGTGAACGTTCTTATCAATTGTGTGTTATGTGACTACTTGAGCATGCTTGTGTGCTACTGAATGTATGTTCTGACTTTACTTGAGCTATTTGAATTTCCAGTGAATTACTATTGTTAAAAATACTTGACCGGGGACAACGTCTTCTATTGTTCCCCATCTCTGTGTTTATAGAATCACTTAAATTGTTATCAATTGTGTGTTATGTGGTTACTTGTGCATGCAATTGTTCCTATTTGATAGTGTCTTTCTCGCTGGGGGACTTGACTCCCTGGGAAGATTGGATGCACTTGAGAGTTGGGACATTCTTCTTGATAGTGCCTTTCTCGCTAGGGGGCTTGACTCCCTGGGAGAATTTGATGCACTTGTTCAATCATTAAAGATCAAGCAATCTAATAAACCCCATTGTAGAAGTTTCGGTATCACTTGGGCGACATCGGTCTTGCCAAAATGACCCGGCTACCATGGTAATTCGTGGGTATATCCGGATATCACCCTCTTGTTTGGCATTTGGGGATATGATATTGACAGAAGACTTGAGATTGCCCATCTCTACAAATGCTCGTGGAACCGTATCCTTTTTTGTTGGGTGATTAAGTACTCCAGCTTGGCATTCCACCCTCGGGGAGGAAAGTTGATTGTTTATGTAAATATTGTTACTGTTATTGATACGTGATTCAAATATGGTAATAGTCTCTACTGATTTTGACATGTTATTGCACCTTATCGTTTATTGTATGTAAATAGTTTATTGATGCTATCGTACTTGTATTGCATCGCATCATGATTTTCGAAAGGGCCTACCTAAAAGCATTTTTAAAACTCTCATATTTCATCATCACTGAGCTTCCCAAGAGCTTACCCTCCCCCTCCCCCTCCCCCTTGTAGGTAAAAGTTTAGTTTGAGATGGAAATTGATATTGTGTGTCAAAGTTGATTGATTGCATGCTCAAAGTTCTTTGCCTACCGTGTTCTGATAGATGATCCAAGTTGTATATGTTGGAATTGCTCTCGGGTGAAAGGGGTAGTTGTTGTTGAAACCCTAGTTTGTAATATAACAGGGTAGTTTCCGTGTCTCGGGCAATGTTGTAACACTCTTCCGCACTTAAATTATTGTATAAGTAGCTAGTTAATAAAAGCTCTCCACATTTTGTTTCTTCTAATATTTCTTATATAAAATCAATATGACTGCAAAAGTAGATTCTGACCTAATCTTGAGAAGGGTCGGGTTGGGGTCGTTACACTTCTGGGTTCCAATGTATCAACGGCTGGGGCTTGTTCTTGATGCGTGTCGGTTGGCTAATAAAAATACTTTGATCGGGGGAGAGGAGCATCTCAAAGTATGAGACAAAAGATCCAGCACTTTGACTTTGTCTTCTAAGATCTACTATATGTTGGGTTACTTTAAAGATCTTAGATCCGGTAGAGATTGGTTGAGAATGATGCCGAGCGCATCTTACAACTCTCCGTTGTTCCCCCTTTTCAAAACAGTAGATGCTTTTCTCCTCAATGAATTGAGATTTTAAGTTGGCAACTTTTTGGGCAATAGAATCCCCTGGAATTACTCTAAACTAGTGAAATTTTCCATAATGGGGGAGGGAGTCTATTGAACATCTCAGCCTTTGACGGGAATTTCGCCTGCAGCTGATCCCCAATTTATGCTCACCCTAGATGATCGTGTTGCGTGAATTGTGACCTCGTACAATTGTGTCGAGTCAACAAGAGTCGCTTCGTCATAGTACTTATTTATGTACTAATAGATCGGACCTACTTTTATACACATCTCTCGTCCTTTCATGGAATCTTAAACCCCATTGGCCTTGTTGGATTTTAGTAGCCCAATCTCGTTAGTTTCTGATGCCATTTTTGAGCTTGGGGTCGAACATATAAATTATGATAGCATTCTGGAAAGATTATGCATGCACTTACATTGTGTGTGCTTCAATAATATAAAAAGTGTGAACTACACAAGACCCCCTTGTAGTTTTCTAAAACTGCACAAGATCCCACTGTGATCCAAAAATTACCAAACAACTCTCTTGTATTTTTAAAACGAATCATAAGTGCCCCCTTCCCACTTTTTCGTCAACGTAATTAACGGAATTTATAAAAAGACGTAAATGCTCTTAATTATTTTTCTTTTTTCTCTTTTCTCCTTTCCCTTTTGTTTATTTATATATATATATATATATATATGGACAAAAAAAAAAGAGAAAGAAGGGGACCGATGTGGTAGCATTGCCCTATCATAAGAGATTGAAAACCTTTGATCACTCAGAAAGGATGAAATACAACTTAAATATGATAAATCTTATTCCACGAGGGAGAGACAAGCTTAACTTTATTAGCTAAATCAGTAAACTCTACTTTACACAATTGTATGTTACTTTTGCTAAATAATATTATTTACATAGTGTTTGGAATCAATTTGTATGTGGAATTTATTTCATTTATAAATGAATTCCATGAGGAATTCATTTACAAATGAATTATTTTGTTTGGAACTGAAAAATAATATTAAGTTAATTTTGTTATTTGTAAATCTAAATTGTATTTGGAATATATGTGAAATTGGAATTAATAGTTATATTTTACTTAAATACCCTTCTTTTATTCAATTGAAATTAGACTATCATATAAGTGTTATATTCTCAATCTATTATTGATTTCTGGTATTATCATAAAAATCCAAAATAAAAAATAAAAGACAAAGAAATATTTCCAAAAAAGTTAAACATCAGATATACACCAGTAAATAATTAAGAAAATCCACAAATGAAAAGATAATGGAGAAGTCAATTAGAAGACAAATGAAATACTAAAAATACTAAACTATTGCTAAGTGAGAGTTTGGCCAATATTTAGTTGGTATGATAATTAAACATCTAGTGAGCATTATCATGAAACAATGTTTCGCATGACTTTTCTCAATTTTTTTCTACAATTGGTCAGAATTACTAATAACATAAATCTACATGACAAACCTAGGAAACTACAAAAAGTTGAGATCGATTGTATGGAGAAACTAAAAAAGATTGTCCCAAAGAAGAAACACGTCTCTGAAAGAATAATGTACATGGCAAACCTAGGAATTACGTACAGAGCCCTTTAATTACATGTTATTATCTTAAAAATAAGAAGGAACAACAACAACATAATAATAATAATAATACTATAATAATAACAAAAGGAATAATACATAATAGAAAATATATCGTGAATAAATTTGCAAAAAAAATCAAACGAAAACCTGAAAGATGAGTGAGTGGAAGACGTTGACTTTTTTCTCTTTTTGTCGTCAATTTGGAAGAAAAGAAAAGAGTGGGGAAGAAGAGTGAAAAAGACATTTATTTTTTTTCTTTAACCTGAGGGTAGTTTTGTCCTCATAAGATTAGTAACATAATTAAAAAACGTAGATTTGTAAATTCCACCTCTTGGGCTCGGATTTCAATAAGGCTTGTATAAATCCAAAAATTACAAATCTTAGATTTATAATTTTTTTAAAAGGTACAACCAAATAAAAAAACTTGAATTCGCAAATAAATTTCACAAAATTTTATAAAATTCATTTATTCTAAACAGTCTGTTATATTTATTTGTGTTTACAATATTTAATCATCAACTTCTTATATACTCTGAATATGAACCTATTAATGCCGGCATTTAATTTGTAGTTAACGTTCAGTGGTTTGAAGATGACCAAAAACAATGCTAGCTTCATGAGAATCGCAATAGACGAGAATAATTGAACTGAATCCTGGATATGCTCCCGGAAATCTCAGGTTTCGATAAGATTAAAACTTTGGATCCTCATTCACTTTTTTTATATAAATAGAAAATCTATTTGCTCAAATTTCTATATATTGGTGATCTCTTCTTGTTTTCATTCTTTTCTAGAAATCTTACCAAGACAACCCCTAACCCTGAAGGGAAACAATTACCCTTGAGAGTTTTGATAGACCGTGAAAGAAACAAGGTAGTATTCACGGAAGCAGATAGTGATTTCATTGATGTTTTGTTCAGCTTCATGACATTGCCCCTAGGAACTATAGTCAGACTGCTGGATAAGCATTTTGGTCCAGAGAAAGAGGCCATGGGAAGCTTGAACACCTTGTACGATGGTCTCAGAAAACTATGCAGTACGTGTTTTTGGACTGAGGCGGCCAAGCGGATGCTTCTAAATCCGAGGAATTCTTCAGAAACTGAATGTCAGAAGCTGAAACTGAATATTGATGATTCTGAGCCCACAAAGTACTTCACATGGAAGTATTGTTCCAAAAGACATTATGGAGATGTAAGCACATATAAATTCACAAGTTGCAGTTGTGGAAGGTTAATGTGCAGAGAGAGATTCTTGAGCACTTACAATGTTCAAGCAGGTTTTAGGGAGGACGGAGTTTTTACCCCTGAGTCGGCATCTTTTATCATTCGAAATGATCTGCAGGTAACGCCTAATCTGGTGGACTCCAGTTTGCAATTGCTTAATGGTCTTGGGATAAACAATATGTCTGTGCTCGAGGAGAAGATTTGTACTCTCGGGTTAAAGGAGGTAATTTCATATATCATAAACATCATTGAAAGATTTTTCTACACATCAAGTTTATAACAATAAAAATGGCTCTAGTTTAATTATTTTGCATATTCCTTATGTTTATTAGATTAGGCAATTGCTCAAGTGCTCTATATTCTCCAAGACTCTATTGTCAGACGTGATTCTTGGCAATAAGCCACTGAAATCGGAAACATTGTGTTCGGCTATTTCTCATCAGACGACTAAAGACACAACGGCCAACTCCAAGAAGGTGGTTGTTAAAGTTATGGTACACAAATGAACCAAGAAGGTGCTTTTTGCTCAAGCAAAGGAAGATTTCATTGACTTCCTCTTCAGCTTGCTGACTATCCCATTGGGTAGTGTGGTTTCTCTTTTATCTGCTAATACTTCTCTGGGGAGTATCGATAATTTGTATAATAATATTTTATCCTTGAACACTGATGGATATTTGAAATCACAATCCGTGAGTAGCATGGTACTCAACCCTAAGCTTCCTCCAAAATATCTCTGCAAGAATCAGATATTCGCTCTTAGTGAAGAACACATTGATTCGGTGACCCTTAAAGATCCCAAGGAGCAAGGAGGGTTTGTTCGGGGACCAGCAATCTTTGTGGTTACAGATGATTTGAAGGTAACTCCAATGTCTTCCATCTCCATCATTTCTTTCCTTAACAGGTTGGGGATTCTTTTCTGTGATGTCGAGGAAGTGACGCTCAACATCGGGACAAAAGAGGTAATTTGCGGTCAGGAACAAACATTTTGAACAAATATTTTCTTTGTTAATGCTTTTTTTATTCTCTTTACCGATAGTTTCGTGGGCCACTTTTGTTGTTGCAGGCTTTATGCATTCTGAGGGCATCTTTAAGCACATCTTCATCTTTGACCAATGGCCTCAACCTAATCATGTCAGATCAGAAACAGCCGAAGCAAGAAAAGTGATCACTAGGGCCTTCAAAATATATCTGTTTGTTACACGTGCTTGTAAGATGACTTCAGAATGAATTATTACTTATTAGTGTAATCACAAGTTTATGTCAATGATGCCTTATTATATATGTTTCGTCAACAGCACAAAATGTTTGTGGTTCAGTAATTATAGCACCGTGCTGTCATGTTCCAATAATAACGGGACATTCTCACTATGGCGTATGAAAACACGTGGCGGTCTGAGTCTCACGGCTTTTGTAGAATTTTCAATAATAAGAAAGTGACAAGAAGTATAGGGAACAAAAAAAAAACAACAGGCTCTTCCAAAACAGATTCTTAACCGAGTAGCAGATTTTTTATTTGATCAAATATGACATCAGACGAAATTGTATAGTAGAGAGAAAGTATAGAAACAATATTTTATACGTAGACCTTTGTCGCACCTGAAACCTTGATCTTTTCAATCTAATGTACGCGTGCCTTAAATGAAAACACTTTACTTGATTTAGTAAAAAAATATCAAATACGAAAACAAGTAGTACAGGAAAGTTATAAATAGTCAATGCTTTCAACCAAAAACAAAAACAACAATGCAATAGTACTAAACCCTAAACCCAAAAATTATGAATATAGGCGAGATGCTTTTTTAGGTTAAGCTAAAGATAATTTCCAATTTCAATAAAGGCCACGGTGTATTTGCAATTTTTTTTTTTTCGACTCAACCGAAAATCAAAATTTGGTTTACAAAATAGCTTTTTCAAAGAAAAAAAAACATCCAATACCATTGGTAATTTGGTCTAATGGTATGGTTCTCATTTTAAATATAAGAGGTCTCAAAATCCATTATTGTGTGTAACATCTAAGTGATTTAAATGTCAATACGTGAGTTGTTGATATCAATTCTCTTATATATTATCCTAAATTATGTAAAATGACTTACACTTCACTTAAATCCCAAAAAAAAATATAATCTTTCCGACGACAATACATCGAAATCCAAAATTAATTAAGTTTTCAAAATAGTCTTTTCGACAACAACAGACAAACTTACTTGCTTTAAGTGAAGGGAAATTACTAGCTATATATATATGTGTATGTGTGTGTTCGATAGAGGGATAGGGTTGTATATGCAAGGAGTCTCAAAAAAAAATCTCGCATGGCAGTGATTGGGAACTTTGTCAAGTTTTAGACAATACTGGAGTGAAGAAGACAAAAGGTGGAGTGGAGAAATTTGTATCTTAATCTATGAGTAAACACTATTTTACTCCATGGGTTCTTACCTAAAATCCAAACTCTACATTTAACTTTTCATGCTAAGATTTTCCCATCCTATTAAAGCTTGCCAAACAAAGTCCCCTGATTAAGACATTTTGTTCTTCTTATTTTTTTTAAGAAAAAAATGAAAATGACAAAACTAACCCCCTCCCCACACAATACCCCCACACTTTCTCTCAGTCACTCTCTCTCTCTCTCTCCCTTGATCTCACACACTCACCCATCACACACTTAATTTTGATTGTAAATGAAATAATTCTATCAAATAATTTAATTATGACTAAAGTTGGACCCTTAATTTAATCAAACTTTAATTAAACCACGAAAATGGTCAGGTTTAATGAAGCCCATTTGCTTTTTGATACGCTGAAGATCCAAGAACTTGGCGAGGGAAAAATAGACTAGGATGCTAGATCAAGATAAAGTGGACGTTTAAAAATAGAAAAAAAAATTAAAGGTATTCAATTCCTTAGCTGGGCTTAGAATCAACACATTTTATTTATCCAATATTTTAAGTTCTTCTCTTCACGCTATTCTTTTAATAAGCTAGAGTTTAATTTTCAAAAATAGTTTTAAAAAATTGATAGAGCCATAGTCATTATTTAAAATATCTATAATCTCAATTTTTCATTGTTCTCATTTCATATTTTAACTAAGTGATACTGCTCGTTCCCAACCATTCCGCTGCGCCTGATACCCAACAAATTAAATCCTTCATATTAGGAATACATGGTTCTCAAAATTCTTTGTAAAATAGAGAAAAATTATCTTTAACATGGTTTATAATTCAATAAACATTGCCCATTTATGTATGCTTGGTATGGGATACAAATAGAGAAGAAAAAAAAAAGAATATGAAAAAAAAAATTAAATGTAATACGGTGAAAAAGGGGAGTGTCCCTTTTTTTTTTTTTATATATAGGAGCAAAAACGAATTCCTAACATAAAGTATCAATTCTCATATATCTCGAAGTGTAAGCGGACTGTGCATCATATGTTGAAAGTGCAAAGGGCTTGAGTCGAAATTACCAATATATTGATTTTTTATTATTATTTTTTAGGAGTATTTTATAATTGACAATTCTTCTCTTACCTTTGACGGAAAAATAAACTGATCTTATATAGAAGAAAGGAAAAAATGAATCAAAGGACTCTTTCGAAATGTTCAAAAGATTGCGGGTTCTACGTCTACTTTACAAAAAATTGCGAGAGGTTTGAATCCAAATTACCCATGCTCTAAATGTAAACATATTAATGCCAGAATTTGGGCTAGTTGACCGGTTTTGCTTGTGTTAAGTGGTTCTAAGATGACCCGAAATAATGCTAGCTTCACGATAATCCCAACAGACGAGAATCATTGAATTGCACCGTGATTACCAAAGTTGGGAAGTTGTGAGAACATTAATTGATTTGCTCTTGGAAGTTTGGAAGAGAGCTCGGTTCTTTTTTCACCTTTTGGATATAAATAGACAATACATTTGATGGAAATTCAATTGATAAACTGTCCTTGTCTTTGTATTTCTTTCCCAAATTCTAACCATGACAACCCTAAAACCTGAAGAGAAAAAGTTATCCCTGAGAGTTTTGATAGATCGTGAAAGAAACAAGGTAGTCTTCGCTGAAGCAGATAGTGATTTCGTTGATGTTTTGTTCAGCTTCATGACATTACCCCTAGGTACCATAATCAAACTCTTTGATAAGCATTTTGGTCCACAGAAAGAGGCCATGGGAAGCTTGAACACCTTGTATGATGGTCTCAAAAAACTAAGCAGTTCGTGTTTTTGGACAGAGGAGGCCAAGCTGATGCTTCTATATCCCAGGAATTCGTCAGAAACTGAATGCCAGAAGCTGAAACTGAACATAGATGATTCTGAACCCACAAAGTACTTTGTATGCGAAGATTGGGAATGTATCAAAAAGGGTTACAATTCTGTCCCTGTAAGCACATACAATGTCACAAGATGCCATTGTGGAAAGATTATGAAAAGAGAGATAGGCTTTTATACATCATTGACACAAGCAGCTTCTAGCAAGGGAGGAGTTTTTACTACTGAGAGGGCATCTTTTATTATCAGTGATGATCTTCATGTAACGTCTAATTTGGCAGGCTCGACTATTCAATTGCTTAATAGTCTTGGGATTAAAGATATGGATGCGCTTCAGGACAAGACTTGCATCCTCGGTTTAAAGGAGGTAATTACATATAAATGTATAGAGAAAGATCTTTTTAATTCTACTCATCACGTTTCTAACAGTACTTAAATTGACGCTAGTTGATTTTTTTTTTGCACATTCTCTCTATTTATCAGATTATTAATTTGCTCAAGTATTCGATAGTCTCCAAGACTCCTTTGTCAGACGTAATTATTCACAATAAGCCGCAGAAATCAGAAACATTATATTCAAATCTGTCTGATCAAACGATCCCTAACAATTCAACAGCCAACTCTAGGAAGATGGTTCTAAAAGCTATGGTACACAAATCAACCAAGAAGATATTATTTGCTCAAGCAGAAGGAGATTTCATTGATTTCCTATTCAGCTTGCTGACTATCCCGTTGGGTAGTGTGGTTTCTCTTTTATGTAGTAATACTTCTCTAGGGAGCATCGGTAATTTGTACAAGAGCATTTCATGTTTGAACACTGAGAGATGTTTGAAGTCACAAGGTGTGAGCACCATGCTACTCAACCCTAAGCTTCCTCCTCAATATCTCTGCAAAAACCAGATATTCGCTCTAAGTGAAATATCCTCGCCTCAGCTTTCATACAAAAGTTCTTTTGAGTCAGAAAAATATAGGGTCTATCTTTTCCATGGGAGACCTTATTCTACATCGTCTTCTAATGATAAAAATTTTACTGCGGGGGTCAACTTAATGGACCCAAAAGTTGACAAACAAGAGTTTGTTCGTCGCCCAGCAATGTTCATGGTTACAGATGATTTGGAGGTGACTCCAACGTCTCCCATTTCCAGCATTTCCTTCCTCGGCAAGTTAGGAATTCCTTTCTGTGATGTCGAGGAAATAGTGCTCAACATTGGAATAGAAGAGGTTAGCCATAAGTTATTTTCTTTTTTAAATTTCTTATTATAACTCTCTTTTATCATATCTCTTCTCTTCATTGGGTCATAATTGTTTTGTCACTTGTACTTTCTCAATCTTTCTCATTAAGGCCACCACTTTGAGCTCTTAATATGTTATTATTCTCTTTTTAATATTTGTTTCTCACCTTTTTTTCTTTTTCTTTTTTTGTCTCAGGCTTTAGGGATACTAAGGGCTTCTTTAAGCTCTTCTTCAGCATTGACCAATGGCCTCGCCCTGGCGTCAAAGAAACAGCCGAAGCAAGAAACCTGATCTAGTCTTACTTCTATCTATTTTCTTACTTGTGCTTATAAGGAAGATTTGTTATATATAATATATTACAATTACAGTTTCAGTGTCAATGAAGATTTGTTATATATAATATATTACAATTACAGTTTCAGTGTCAATGAAGATTTGTTATATATATATATATATCTTGTAATCCATTATTTCCGGTCACGATTATCAGCACAACATCTTTATTCTTCAGCAATTTACAGCCCGGTGCTTTCATGTTCAATAATAAGGAAGTAACCAACTTACATATGGTTTAATTAAGAAAGAAGGAAAGCTATTATATATATTCCATTCCATGTAAGGGAAAGCATTTTATACACAGAAAACCCCACAAACCGAGCTCGCAAGAGAGATCTAGAACGATATGAAGTGAAAAAAGAGATAAAACGCACATGTACGTAAGACCCATTTACAAAGAGTGAGCCTTAAAGTTGGGCCAACAAATAAGGCCTGTACGAAACTTAATTTGTTCTGATTTTCTCAGCTTGTTATATCAGTTTTTAATCAGTTAAATCTCTCTTCAACTTTAAAAAAAAAAAAAAAAGGATTTATTACTCTCTAAATTTACCGTTTCACAAATCTAAAGCAACCATACAAGGTAAAACAGAGTTAATTGAACACTCACCCTAATTACAATACAATTTTGGCTTTATTGTTTCTTTAAAAGAGTAATAAAATCTATTTTTATTAATAACCAATTTTTTCGAGTTGGATTCCAATCACATTATGGTTATGAGTAATCATGACTTGTTCACTATTCCAGCATACAATCTTTGAGTATAATGAAAGATTCCAAAGCAAGAATTACTAAGAAATTTGATAAGGTAAAAATAGTGACCAATATGCTTTTCTAAAATTTAGTGCTTGGAAATTTTCTTACAGTAGGCCTGTGAAAGGTCCTCCATGGCTTCAAAGTAATTTCACTGGCCCTCCATGGCTTCAAAGTAATTTCACTATTTCGATCACAGGTAAAAATGAAAACCAGATGGTACTAATAGATCTAATATCGATTAATTTTTGAAACTTTTTTGCCATTTTGCTTTCTGGATATGGTAAAAACATAACCACTCACAGTTACTCATTTATATTTTCTTACTGGAGTTCTTGGATTTGACACACGGGGAAAGAAAAAATAATTGCAAATAATTTAAAAGCTTTCTTTACATCTGTTCTTGTTGGATGTTAGTTGGATAAGTATTAGTTAAACTATAAAGTTTTATGTGGGGCTTTTGAAATTACAGCATCAAAATTGGAGACAAAAACTTCAATATATCCTCAAATATTTTCTCAAACTGCCTTTACCATCTGCGCATACCCAAATAAAAGTCGTAAGGTCAAACACATTTGCCTCAAGGAATCACATTAAGTCCACATCTATGGATAAAATAAAATAAAAGACATATAAAATAAGAAAAGGATAAACCAATATTAACCTAATTAAGCATTGGGGCATGTTATGAGGATCGAACGAGAACGAGAATATTATTGAATTGGAACCTGGTTACTAAAACTGAGAAGTTGTTGAATTGACCTTAGAGGACGTTTGGTTCACGGATTGATTTTTTATTTCGGGAAATAACATTCCCATGAATTTTATTCCGAAGAATGTGATTAAAACTGTTTAATATGTTAAAAATATTCTTAGAATATTTTGTCAAATTCCTAGAAATGTTATTTTGTTATGTTTGATTTAGACTTAATATTTCTAGTAATCTTGAGTAATTTTTCAACAATGCCCCTACTGAAAGAAACAAAATTTGAATATTAAAAATTAATTTTTTAATTTTAATTTTATTTGAAAATTAAAATTGATTTTTTAATTTTAAAATATATTTTAAATTTTAAAATTTAGAATTTAGAATTAAAAATTATTTTAAATAAAAATTTTAGTTTTAAATTAAAAAATTAATAATTTTTATTTTTTTCTCTTTATTTTTTATTTTATTTTTTAAAAATTATTTTGTTTACTTTAATTTTATTTATTATTATTAATTTTACTTTATTTTATCTTATTTTTATTTTTATTTATTTTATTTTTTTTTATTTTTTAATTTTAATTTAATTTTATCTTATTTTTATGTTATTTTACTTTATTTAATTTAATTTCATAATTTTAATTTATATTTTATTTTATTTTCTTATTTTAATTTATTTTATTTTTTTTTTTTTTATTTAATTTTATTTTTTACTTTATTTATTTTAATTTTTTATTTTTTATTTAATTTTATTATTTATATATTTTATCTTTTTATTTTTATTTTATTTTTTGAATTGCTTTATTTTATTTATTTTAATTTTGAATTTTTTTATTATGAGTATTTGTGTCTTTTGATTTTTTCAAAACTTTCCAACAACTTGAAAATGTGAAATTCTCACCTCCTCACATAGGGGATAGAAATTGAGTAAATCATGAAAATATTGTATTCTCAAGAATGCGATATTCCCAGGAATATTTTTTTATTGTGCAAATCAAACATGAAAATATCATATTTCATACTTTACATTCTCAGAAATCTTGTAATATTTCGCAAACCAAACACCCCTTATTGATATGCTCCCGGAACTTTCAAATTTCGATGAGATTAAAACTTGGATCCTTATTCATTATATATATATATATAGACAATCTATTTGGTCAAATTTCCATATGTTGGTGAACTCATCATGTTCTCAATCTTTACTAGAAATCTTACCATGGCAACGTAGTACTATTCGATGAAGCAGATAGTGATTTTCATTAATAAAGGAAAAACTAGAAACAGAATATAAATGAAAATGCTTATGATATGGTATGACTTTCAAAGGATCTTCTTGGCTCCCGATTATTCGTTCAGGCAAGGATAACAATAAAATGGCAAAAAGACATCTAATGTTGACCAATTTGAAAGTTTCTCGCCACTTTTCTAGGGTATCAAATTATTTACAAGCTTTGTTTAATTACAATATTATATAGTGTTGGAAGTCATTAAGATGAGTATTAACTTTTTTTTTTCTCTTATTTGGTTTTGATTAAAAATATAGAGTTCTGTGGGTGGCTTTTGAAATAACAGAAATTTCAATGAGCCTAGCATAAATATTAGAGATTAAAACTAAAATTTATCCTCAAATATTTACTAAAAGCTCATTTACCTTTTTCCGAACTCCATTGACTTAGGTTAGCCCTAAGGATATGAGATGGTTTGTTCTATAGTTTTATACTTCTTTTTGTTCTTGTCGTTAATTTACTAATCAAGGGTATGAATTATTGCATCTCCCAAAAATAAGTTAACTTGAATTAATAAATAATCACTACAAGAAAAACACTATTCAACAAAAGACAATTCCCCTCGTCAAACCCTCGCCAAGAGGGAATCATCCATCGCCAAAAGCTTCGTCGCTGAACTAGGGTCTCTTGTCGACCCCACGCAATTTGGCGAGGGGTCAATGAAAGACCATTTTGGCGACGACTGTGCAAGGGCAACAAACCCACACAAAATTTGTCCCTCATCGAGCCCTCGCTGAATGTGTCACTCGTCGAGCCCTCGCCGAAAGTGTCCCTTGCCAAGCCCTCACCGAATACATCCCTCGCCGAGCCCTCGCAAAATCCTCCCTCGCCGTGCCCTCGCAAAATCCTACCTCGTCGAGCTCTCGTCAAGTCCTCATAAAATTTAAATAATTATTTTTGTAAATATGAATTTCATATAAAAATTAAATTAATTAAAATTTGACATTAAAAATTCAATTTAAAATTAATATTACAAAATATTTTAATTACATATATAATTACAAAATAACTATCCACCAAATCTAACTGAACCCTATGCATTTGAATCTTCTCCGAAACTATTCACGATCTTTGAATCTCCATAAGCTCTTGTCATTGATGACCTTTTGATAGTCTTTCAGATTGAAGTTTCACCTCCTTTTGTTCTTCCTTTATCACTCAAAATGAAATATCATAGAGGACTATAACCATATTTAGAAATAGAACTCAAATAAATAACAAAATAAAATTATAAGATAAATGCAATACACAACAAACCATACATACAAAACCATAAGCACTAGAAATATTTACTGTCAGTGCCATATATCAGTAAGAAGAATATGAAATAAGAAACCAAAATGCTAGTTCTCAATAATATGTCTTGCCCAAATCCACACAATATAAAACATTAAACGACATAGCTCCCCTTGTCATTGATGTGTTGGTGATTTTAGGATCACTCGAAAAAAGTGAATGAAAAATAGGAAGAAGATTAAGTGAAGAGAAAAAGCTAAATTTGTAGTAATTGTTAAACTGTCCAATCCATTACATCAAAATTGAGTCAAAGTAAATGTCAAGTTCTTGTAGAAGAAGTATGTCACAACCTGCATCAAATGATTTCAAGACGTATATAATTTGTAAAATAAAATGATAAATGATACTTCCAGATGAAAGAAGCCAGGAAATAAACCTTGCATATTCTACGATATAACCAACGACCATGCACAAGAAGCAAATCACTGAGATAGCGAAATTGAGCAATTGGACACAACTTATATTCTATGACTGATTGATTAGCACCATCACGAGAACCAACAAGAAGACAAGACTTCTTAAAGATTAAAAGAAAATGAAAGGTTTACTTGGGGAAGTCCAACTTACCTCGAAAGCAAGCTTTAAAAATAATTCAATTTTTCCTCTTAAACTTACAACATAGTAAATCAAATCAAGATCCCAAGCCTTTCCCAGTTCACTAAATATAGAACTAAGCCAAGGCACCTCTAAAATGTCTATAGGATAAAATTGAAGCAATTTAGCTTTTACTTGGAGACCATATACTCCTTTAATTCCTTTTTAGTTTACCAAATACTTCAAATGAAAAGTATAATAAACATAATAAAATTTGAGTCCTATATATATCATTTTAAAGATTGATTCCCAGTTATACATATATTACCAAACTTTATCATACTCATATGTTACTATTATAAATTACTTAAGCATAGCATACACGATTACACATAACCCAACAGCATTTTATTACTTTTTCCTATTATATGTAAAGTTGACTTTTACATTCTTTATAGTTTCCTATCCTATGCTTATCTTTCTTCTTCTTCCTTCACCCAACTGGCCTGTTTTCTCCATTAATTGTTACAGCACACACGTATGTACACATACAAGCATGACCCATACATCACACTCCCATATATAACAACTTCTATATTTGTTTCATATACTCAACTTAGACACTTACACATGCGGTCAAACACCCTGCACCACCTATTGCTTCACAAGCAACACACGTACTCCACGAAACACTCACACACGGACAGGCGCCAGCCACACATACACACACACACACACACATACACTGAGCTAAATCGCAATTATACACTAATTATACACTAATTATACATGCATCATATATACACATACCCACCATATGCACAATACCCACGCATATATATAGCTAAAACAAGCCCTAAGCATCATTTCATACAAATGACTTTCACTTTCATATATTTGTAACCTCCAATCTGGTTGGTGTATATACAGATAAATATCATCAAACTAAAGGGGAATACCAAAACTACATTATATATACAGATAATAATAATAAGGCAAAAACAAATATATGTATCATACCAAAACAACATTATGCATACAAATAAGGCAGAAGCTCAACATTATGAATCTGTTAGGCTAATAATAAAAACCTAATTCAACCCTAAATCCATTTTTAGGGTTTCTGATTAGGCGAAATCAGAAACCCTTAATCAATTTGGGGTATCTGATTTTGCCTAATAAAAAACCCTAAAACATGGAGTTAGGGTTTTTAATTAGGCGAAAGGCAAAACACATAAAAGCAAAACAGAATTGAGTTAGGGTTTTTAAATATATGATTTGAGTTAAAATTAAACAAATACCATATTAGGTGGATGCGAATTGAGTCTTTGAACATAAACCATCGCACGACGATGAGGGCGAAGAGGCTGCAATGGTTGCCGATGTTGGTGGAGAGACAGCGAAGGGAGACGACGATGGTGGAGGCGGGCTGGAGAATTTTTTATTCGCTGGGGTATCAATATAGGTAAGAAAAAAGGTACAAAATGATTCAAGGGTGGTGGTATTATTTTGTAAAAAGTAAATGGGTAGTTTAGTCATTTTGTTTTTTGAAATGAAGGACCAATTTGAGGCATTTTCTCAAATATTGGGGGACCATTTTGCCTAACTCCAAATGAAAGGGACAAAATTGAAATGTTTTTTTTCACTTTTTTTATTTGTTTAATACCTTAACATTATTCTTTGCTTAATTAATTTATTTTTTCATATTGTTATCATAATTAGTATATTAATTAGCTATTACTTTGTTTTTTTTACTTTTTTTTTGTTTATTATCTTAACATTATTATTTTCTTAATTAATTTATTTTTTCATATTTTCATCATAATTAGCTATTACTTTGTTTTTTTCACTTTTTTTTGTTTATTACTTCATCATAATTAGTATATTAATTAACTTTTACATCAACGAGGGATGACCCTTTCCCTTGCTGAATGAAACGGCAAGGGACGGTCTTTTCCCTAGCCAAATTGGCGAGGGACGGCCCTTTCCCTCGCTGAATCGGAGAGGGACAACCCTTCGGCGAGGGATGGCCTTGTCCCTCGCCATTTCCGAGAGGGATGACCCTTTCCCTCGCCGAATCGGCTAGGGACGACCTTGTCCCTCACCGTTTCTGAGAGAGACGGCCTCCCTCGCCGAGCCCTCGATGAAATGCAAGGGCTGTCCGTCGCCGAAAATGATTTTTCCTGTAGTGAATTTTTGACTAATGTCCTTCATATAAAATCGTTTGCCTTTCTGAGATGATTTCTTCAATTCATTCCGATATAATTTTTCAAAAGAATATTAAATAGAAAACACAAGATGAGCTTAATTACATTTTTTTACATAGCTCATCCTATTTTTTTCTCCAAATTAATGGATGGATATACAAGTTGAAATCAAAATCAAGTTGGAGCATCGATACAAGAACTCCATTCAAAGTGCTGAGATAATTACCAAATATCTTTAGGTTTGATTAGTTTAATGTATTTGCTTATACTCAAATGTTTATTTTTCAGACATCAAACTCGCTATTCCCGCCTAGCTAATTGGGAGGGGATCAGAAAGGTTGTATGTTATCCCTGTTTCTCTATTTTATTGTGCATATGTAGGCCTGCATCATTGTTTCTATGAAAGTATCAAGGTAATATAGAAAAAGAAGTTTTGAACTAAAATATTAGAAGTTGAAGTAATTTATGCTATTGTTGCCTCAGCAGTTACTAAGTAATCTTCACTAAATAATCTATGATGATCTTAGTAAACAGGCGGTAGCATATCGACAAATGTCATTCAACAGAATAAACTACTGGATGATTAATAATATATGCAATTAGTAGTACTCCATATGTTTCACACTTTTTTCCTTAAATCACTGGAACTGAGGAGTGGGTTTTTCACCTTTTTTATTTATATGGTGCTCCTCTTGAGCTTTATAGTAATCTAATCGTTAGTTGACGAAAAAACTCAAGTCCACTCTCTTCAACAAACTTCTTAGTTCTTCCATATTGATTGATTGTTTTGAATCTTACAAACATCAACTTACTTATGTATAATAAAGAAACTTCTATCAAACTATTGAAACTTTCAGGGAAGTCATGTGCACTTTCAACAAATTACTGGGAGATTTGGAGTAATTCACCCTAAACTATGTTAGTCACCATTGGGACGAAATTGGATTATATTCTAGTCACTAGTGTCTCCTAGTAACTAAGAGTTGTATCTTAGTAATTCATATAAATAGATTACAATTTTATAATAAAAAAATGATTATTGAATAATTTTAACTTAAACTGCTTGACATTTAGTAAATAACACACAATCCTCTTGTACTTTTAGGTATATGAGAGATGAACTCATTTTGGTAAGGATCTGTTTTATATTTTTTACTCTAAGATATAAGAACCAAAATGTCAACATTATCACTACTGCAAAAATGCATGACTTATGTCAATAAAATGAAGGGAAATTAAGAAAAATGATAAGAAAGAGATAGACAATAAAAAAAAAATTATGGGGCTAGTTCAGTTCTGATAAAGAAAATTTATTTTCTAATTTATTCTTTTTTATTTTTCATTTTTTTATTGTTATCTTTTTGCAATTATGTATGAAGATGGCATTCAATTGTTAGAAAAAAAAAATGTGTTTTAGAAGTAAGAAATTAGAGAACTCTATGAAGATAAATGAGTTTCCGTCTTAAAACCAATTGGTGCCAACTGGAGTAGCCCAGGATCTTATAAGGTGGTCTTAGAGTCTATAATTTTTTGATGTAGGACAAGTGTTATATTCTAACACTCCCCCTCACGTGTGACCTGATTTGAGAAGTGTTACACATGGAAGATTGAACACGCGTGGACCTAATTTTGAGAAGGGGTCATACTTGGAATATTGAACACATGTGGTAGATAACACATGTAGAAGATTGAAAGATTGAACATGCATGCACCTAATTTTGAGAAGGGTTCACACTTGGAAGATTGAACACATGTGGTAGATAACATATGTGGAAGATTAAAGAACATGTTGACCTAATTTTTGAGATATATCACACATAAAAGATTGAAAACACGTGATAGATAACACGTGGGAGATTGAAGATGCGTAGAACATGACACACGCGAAAGATTGAACACAAGTGGACCTAATTTAAGATGGGTCGCACACGGATGAATATGACTGGACCAAGGGCCCAGCTCTGATACCATGTTAAGAATTATGAGGTTCAATCTGAAAACCAATTGGTGCCAAGTGGAGTAACCTAGGATCTTATAAGGTGGTTTTAGAGTTTCTGATTTTCTGATATGGGACAAGTGTTATATTCTAACAAATACCACTTGTTATGACAAACCCAGAGAACTATAGAACAAATGGGCCTTAACATCAATGTGTAGAACTCAACTATTGACCCAAAAGTTTAAACTATTAGGTCTTGAGCCGACATATATTTATTAATAGCTCATTATTCTCATAATCTTTCCATGTGGGATAAATTATTCTTTTTGCTCTTTAATTCACCATGTGAAACTCCTAACAAATCTCCCTATTTTCACATTCATCACTGATGAATCCATTTTCACTATTCTCACAGGCTATTTAAATCTTGTTTTGCACCTTAGCTACTACCATGTCAGCTTTAGTAGCTCTTTTCCATGCACCCTAGAGCAACTATGCACATCCCTATGCACTCCAGATCAACCATGCACCTTAGCTACTACTATGCTAGCTCCAGTAGCTCTTCACTGTGCACCTGAGATCAACCATGAGGCTCCGCAATCTTACTCTCGTACAAGCCACTTAGAATCACCTAAATCAACTAAGCCTTGCTCTATTGCGTTACTGTAACCTCATAAATTAGGTCACACATGAGGGGGAGTGTTAGAATATGCACTTATAACACATCGAAAAATCAGAAATTCTAAGACCACCTTATAAGAACCTGGGCTACTCCACTTGGTACCAATTGGTTTTAAGATGGAACCTCAGGATTCTTAACATGGTATCAAAGTTGGGCCCTTGGTCCAGTCATATTCATCCGCGTGCGACCCATCTCAAATCAGGTTTACTTGTCTTCAATCTTTTGCGTGTGCATAGTCCACGTACCTTTAATCTTCTACATGTGTGTTCAATCTTCAATGTGTGACCCATCTCAAAAAATTCGGTCCATATGTATTCAATCTTTCAAGTGTGACCATCTCAAAATAAGGTTCACGCATGTTCAATCTTCTACGTGTGAACTCTCTCAAATCAGGTCACACGTGAGGGGGAGTGTTAGAATATAACACTTGTCCCATATTGGAAAATCAAAAACTCTAAGACCACCTTATATGATCCTGGGCTACTCTACTTGGCACCAATTGATTTTAAGATAGAAACCCATGATTCTTAACATGGTATTAGATAACTGAGTTTCCATCTTAAAACCAATTGGTATCAAGTGGAGTAGCCCAGGATCTTATATGTTAGTCTAAAAGTTTATGATTTTTCTATGTGGGACAAGTATTATATTCTAACAATCCCCCTCACGTGTGACCTGATTTGAGAGAGGTCACACGTGGAAGACTAAACTTGCATGGACCTTATTTTTTAGATGGTCACACTTGGAGGATTGAATACATGTGGACTGAATTTTTTGAGATGGGTCACACATGGAAGATTGAACACACATATGGAAGATTGAAGGTGCGTAGACTATGCACACGTGAAAGATTGAAGACAAGTGGACTTGATTTGAGATGGGTTACAAGCGAATTAATATGACTGGACTAAGGGGCCAACTCTAATAGCATGTTAAAAATTATGGGTTTCCATCTTAAAACCAATTGGTTCCAAGTAGAGTAATCCAGAATCTTATAAGGTGGTTTTAGAGTTTCTGATTTTCACTCATCAATTTGTTTGGGGTTTGATCAATGTGAAGATTACCCTTCTTTTTATGTTTTCTAAAATGAATAGCATTAGGGAAAGAAAATATAACTAAATGAGATTGTAATAGACTAGGATGCTAGATCAAGATAAATTGGAGGTTTAACATGGAATATAAAAAACTAAAGTTATTCTTCTTTCGCTAGACTCAAAATCATAACACTCAATTCAATTATAGAAATTCTTCTTTTCACCTCATTATTTTAATAAGCTATATTCTAATTTTTAAAAATTAGTTGTAGAAAATTGAAAAAGTCATAGTCCTTATTTAAAATAAATGAGTATAATTCAAAAAATTTATAAAACACAATTATCTAAAGTCTTCAAAATAATTGAATACATGCTTCTCAAAATTCTTTGTACAATGGTGAAAAAATACTTTTAATTTTTTTCAATTCAATAAAAATTAACCATTTAAGTATGCTTGACTAGGAATACAAATAGCGAAGAAGAAAATGATCATAGAAAAAGACAAAACTAAAGGTGATATTGACATAGACTTAATTGGATAATCTAATTCTTTTAAAAAAAAATTCAAGGGAGTCCTAAGAAATTATACATCACTTAGGATGTTAAACATAAGAATAAATTTTGAGATTTTTCATATCTAAAATGATAATCATACCACTAGACCAAATTTCTCGATAACCTATTTCTTTAACATTGATATTTGACATTTTGTCCTTACTTTTTATTGGGGAAGAAAAGGGATTCCTATTAGAAGGATCAAGTTCTCATATTTCTCAAAGTGTCAGGGTATGTGGGTTAGAATGAAAAGTACCAATAATCGTCTTTTGTTTTTTATTAGTGTCGAGGTTGGGAATCTTGCAGTTAAGGTTGGATGGGTAATCCTGTCGAGCTGGATTTCTGGGTCGGATACCTGACCTGGATTTTCAGTTCGGCTGTTTGACCTGCACAAGGAAATGGAAGGAAAAGGCGGGGTGACGACCTAAATTTTTCTCTCGGGCGTGTGAATGATTAGTATGTCCGAGTTGGCAAAGTAGCTGAGAGCATTAATGACGAGTTACCTCTTAAATGTGTGGGGGTGGAGCTCTATTTATACTAAATTCGGATTTGACAGCATTTAATGCGGCGCAACATTATGTCCCATTAGGGCTTTATGTCCCATCAGGACAGTTAGCGCAGAGGTCGGGGTTTTCATGGGTCGGGGTGAGGTCGAATCAGCATCCAAGTTGGGCATTGGCTGAATACGCTGGCTCTGGCTCGGGTGGGCTTGCCTTAGCTCGGTGTGGGTACCTTACCTCAACTCGGGGTCCTCCTCGTCAATCCCTCCTCCCAAGATGAGATCGAGAGGGTGAGATCTAGATCTGGAAGTTGTTCCCGAGCTGGAGGTACCCGATCCCAGCGAAGTGAGGATGGCCACGTCAGCGGAGTACGCCTTTCAGATGGTTAACACGTCACCTGGCAATTATGACGAGATTTATTTCTCACTTTGTCTACAAAATTTCAAGAGCTTTAGGTTGGAAACCGGAGTGGTCAGACACTTTTAGCTCGACAATCTGTTCAGGGGTATTCAGCTCGAAATCTACTAACTCAAAGTCAATTAGGTCGGGTCATCTTCTACAGCTAGAATCGTAGGTACGTCCCAACTCCCTTTGGATATTCTTGTACATATATTTAATTTGTAAACAGGATGGGGAGGTCGGAGTCGGAAGATTCCCAAGTGATGGAGGTGAGATCCTCTGTTAGGGACGAGAGTCCGTCAAGCTCGGAGTCCACCTCGGATGGAGTTCAAGGAGACAGTAGTACCGATGTATCTCAAGGGTCTGTCCGGCGACCTGAGCCCAGAGAGAGTGATGATGATTGCCAAGTCATCGAGGTCAGACGGGTGCAGAAGGAGGCTAAGGAGGATCCTTTAGCCGACCTGGGAGAAGTAGGAGATAAAGAAGATGGGTTGCCTTTGAACCGGTTGGAGGGGGTCAAGATACCTCAGGAGTTCTTAGTTAAAGCCTCCACGGCGGAGCCGATTGAAGTAGTCCCGGTGAAGGCAGTCCGACCCCGGAGCTCAGCTACGGCCAGCAGTTCGTCGGCTTTGGGGAAGAGAATTGAGCAGTTGTTTGCCTGTTGTAAGTGCGAGTGTCATTCTACTGTGCAGATGGCCAACACCAGGCTAAGGAATTGGTCGATGGACCGACACCACAAGCTGAAGGTTACTGGTCGGCATGAATCCTCCTGTTATCCTCCACCTGACTACTTCACTATCTATGACCTCACCTTCGATGTCATCCGGCTCCCACCTCCTGATTTCATCACTGGCATTTTGAATTACTTTGAACTTAGCCCAGGCCAGATATCACCCAATGGTTGGGCTGTAGTGGTGGCGTTCTATGTATTCTGCCTCAAAAAGGAAGTAGAGCCGACCCTGCGCCGGTTTAGGCAGTTCTTTGTGTGCAAGCCCAACCCGAAGCAGCCAGGGTGGTTTCATTTCGCAGCTCGGGCCGGCAATGCCATATTCACCAAGTGGCACTCCTCCAACAAGGGTTGGCACAATGACTACTATTGGGTGGAGTCAACTGTGAACCCGGGGTACAGAGTGGAGTGGAATCCCACTTTGAAGAAGAATGTGAACGACGACCCCAAATTTTCAGATGCGGAACTCAACGAGGTCGGGGTACTAAGACCCGAGTTGGGGATGTTAATAAATATTGATAGCGTGCTCAGGTAGAACAAGATCTAGGAATCAAGGTTATTTGGGAGAGAACCCAACCTTTCAAAGAATTATCCCCACTTACTTCCTGAGCTCGAAGATGATGCGAAATCCAGTTCAGAAGAGGGTTAGTTCACACGATCAACGCCCGACCTCCCTATCATCCCGACTGTTGCTACCATTTTGGTTCTCGGCCATCTCTTACTTATTCTCTTTTCTTTTGCAGATATGTCAGAGGCTGGAAAGCTCGCTTACGCCTAGAAGAGAATGAGGGCCGAGGCCAGCGACGAGGTCTCGTCTAGGTCCAGTTTAGGTCCTACAGCTCCTCAAGAGCAGAGGCAGCGGCCCAGTGGCCAAGTCTGGGAGGTCGGCGCTGAGGTGACCTCTACAGGACCCTCAGAGTCCCTTTTGCCAAAGAGGCCGACCTCGGAAGTAATGGTCCAGGAGCGTTCGGCGTCCCGCCTTGAGAATAAGAAGAGGCCTCAATTCGAACATACCGGAAAGGGCAAAGCTGTCGAGGTGGTCCAGCATAAAAAGGATTATATGGATGCGACCTCGGTCGAGCATGACCCCAAGCTGGCAAAGGTTCCGACCGAGCAGCTTTCACTCAACCTAAGAACGGTCGTGGCCAGGGTGAGTTGAGCTCAGCTACTAATGTATGATTATACCTTCCAGCTCGGCTAATCGTATTTGTTGCCTTCTTGTGTAGGCCGAGTCCCATGCCCTCACCATCCCCAGCCTCTTCACTAAAGCCCAAGCCCACTGCGTCAAGCTCGAGCAGCGATGGGCTGACGCCCGAGCCGAGCTCAATGCCTATAGAGAGGAGGCCTCCAAGAGGTACAAGGAGGACTTGTGCGAGATCAATCGGCTAAAGGCAGAGCTCTCGGCTAAAGAGAAGAAAGTCGAGACAGAGACATCCCTACGCAAGTTGGCGGCCAAAGACGTGGAGCGCTACAAGTTGGCGGCACGCGAGGTCGAGGTGAAGTTCTATGAGTTCCTGGATTGAGTCAGGCAGCAGGGAGAGAGGGCTGTGGAATCCCTTAAGTCTAGCGAGACAGCTGTAGAATGGGTAGCTGTGGAAGGCAGGATAATGGCCAAGTACGCCGAGCTGGAGTACTACTTTCAAGGTCAAGTCACAGCTCGGGAGCGAGCGAAGACCTTCCTTCCCACCTCCAAGAATGATTACATCGAAATCTTGGAGGCTCTACCGCCGGAGTTCATCACTTCCAACCGACCTCAAGTCCCAAGCCCAGGAAGTGATGAACTTTGTCAAGAAGGGCATGGACCAGGTCAGGGAACAAGCCAACGCCGCTGCCTCTGCCCCCACTCCTAAATGATTTTTGTAATCTCGCCCGGGTCGGGCCTTTGTAACTTGTACTTTCAATTTTAATTAAATGAATGCTTTTAGTTTTATTTTCATTTTGTCCGAGTCCGTACATGTGCACTTTTCTCTTCCCAAATTTTCTCAAGTAAGTGGGGTCAGACCAACATAATGGACCTTTCAAACTTGAGTAATTGATTTAAATATAAAGAACCGAGCTGGACGCGATTAATGAACGATCATCCTAATCCGAGCTGATTAACTAGACAACCATTATTGTTGCCAACCTGGACTCGTCAGTCCGATTTGAAATGAGTCAAACTAATGTTGACAACTGTTGAGTTCAAGTTTAGACCCAAACTAACATACTGACCTGAAGCCGGTTAGTACTAAGTTGGACTTTATCCCAATCTAGTAAAGCGAACCAAATTATTATTAATTAGAACCGAGCTGGAATATGATCCGAGCTGATTTACTTCATAATTAAGCATGGCCACTGCGTTAATTAGAGTTTGTTAAAGCTGAGTAGCTAAGGTGCTTGGGCCCAGGTCGGGCTTCACACAGATACAAAATTCATTGTATTAAAGTTATGTACAGGGCGTACTTGGCTCGGGGGCCTTTACAAAATATTCCGGCTCGGGGGCCATTAGACAAAATATTTTAGCTCGGGGGCCGTTAGACAAACCCTCCCATGTCGAGGAGAGTTTATTACCCGAGCGCGGCAAAAAGATGGTCTTTCTGAGGATGAGGTCACCAACCTTAATAGGCTTAGGCTTGACCTGCTTGGCAAAGGCTATTTGCATGGAAGCTTTGCTAGCCAACATCCTGATCTGAGCTTTGGCTCAGAGCTCTTCAGTGAGGTCGAACTCCTCACGAATTAGTGCTCCGTTTATTACAGGATCATAATGTAGGGTTATACTGGTTGGAGACCCGATCTCCACTGGTAGCACTGCTTGAGTATCGAATGTCAGCTCGAAGGGCGATTCTCCTATCGCTAAGCTGGTGGTGGTTTGTTGTGCCCACAGCACCTCGGGGAGAATCAATGTCCACTAGCCTTCTGCTTCCTCCAGGTTGGTTTTTAGACCCTGTAAAATGATTTGGTTAGTCCTTTCAACTTGGCCATTACTTTGAGGGTGAGCAATAGATAAGAATCTGAGGTCGATCCTATCTCAGCACATTTGCCTCGAAAGTATGCACTGTCGAATTATTTGTCGTGGTTGGCAATAATGACCTTTGGCACCACAAATCGGTAAATGATATTCTTCCATACGAAATCTCAAGCTGCCTTTTCTATTATTCTAGCAGCACCTTCAGTCTCGGGCCACTTGGTGAAGTAGTCTACAGCTACGAACGTGTGCTTCTTCTGACCAACACTAGTTGATAATGGACCAATGATGTCTAGCCCCCATTGATAGAATGGCCACGGGCTTACCATCACAATTAGGTCTACCACTGGTTTCCTCTGTACGTTGGCGAACCTTTGGCAGGTATTGCACTTCTTCACATACTCATTGGCATCTTGTTCTAAGTTTGGCCAAAAATAGCATTGCCTTAATGCTTTCCGAGCCAGAGCCTTACCACCTAAGTGGTTTCTACATCTTCATGAATCTCTCGGAGTACATAGTTTTCCTCCTCAGGCCCAACACACTTTAAGAAAGGCCAAGTGTATGCTCTTTTATAGAGTTGCCCAACTATTATGATGAACCTTGAGACTTGTTTCATGAGTTTTCAAGCTGCCTTTTCATCCTCCCGGATCATTCCCCCTCCAAATAATCCACGATTGGTTTGGTCCAATCTGGGCTTAAATTGAGCTACGACTTGTCTTCCCAACTGAATACTTGGTTCAGAGACTTCTTCTACATGGACCAGTACAGGTCGGCTCTCGCCCAAGGCCAACCTGGACAGAGCATCAGCCTTTATATTCTCCTCCCTCGAAATTTGCTGTATTGCAAACCTCTTGAGTCCTGAGATCAAATCCTTAACTCTGTTGAGGTAGGCCAGCATTGCATTATCCTTGGCTTTGAATTCACCTGATATCTGACTGGCGACCAATTGAGAGTCTATACTTGGGTCAACTGTTTGTGCCCCGAGCTGAGCCGCAATTTTCAACCCTGCGATCACTACTTCGTACTCAGCCTCATTGTTGGACGCTGGAAATGTGAACTTGAGGGAATATTAGTGCTCATGCCGGGTCGGGTCGAGGATGACCACCCCGGCTCCGCTTCGTGACTTCCCCGATGCTCCATCCACATTTACCTTCCACACATCCTCCGGGTCATGCTCGGCTCGGCCAGTACATTCTACCACGAAGTACTCGATGACTAGGGCTTTAATGGCTGTTTTGGGTTGGTAAGTGATGTCAAATTAACTCAGCTCAACTGCCCATTTTAATAGCCTACCCGACACCTCCGGCTTGTGCATGATTGACTTAAGAGGGGCATCTGTCATGACCTTAATTGGGTGGGCATCAAAGTATGGCTTCAGCTTTCTTGCCACCGTGATGAGCGCGAGGACGAGTTTTTCCAAGGAGAAGTACCTCACCTCCGCCCCTTGCAAGGTTTTGCTGACATAATAGACCGGCTTCTGTTCCTTCCCCTCTTCGCGAACGAGTGCCGCCGCTACTGCTGTCCCCAAGCATGCCAAGTATAATACCAGTTCCTCCCCCACCTCAGGTCGGGATAGCAGGGGTAGCGAAGCTAGATACATTTTCAGCTCTTGGAAGGCGCTCTGGTATTCCGTAGTTCATTCAAAATTTTTAGGATTCCTTAATATTTTGAACAAAGGAGCACACCTATCGGCCGACCTGGACATGAATCTACTCAACGCTGCAACCTTGCCCGCGAGCACCTGGACGTCTTTCACGCAGGTCGACTGTGCCAAGTCCAGAATCGCCTGAACCTTCTCTGGGTTGGCATCTATTCCTCAAGCTGTGACCATGAATCCCAAAAACTTTCTTGCCTTGATGCCGAATGCGCACTTTTCCAGGTTTAGCTTTATCCCAAAGTGCTCCATTACGGCGAAGGCTTCAGCCAAGTCGGTCACATGGTCTTCCGCCCTCTTGCTCTTGACTAATATGTCATCTACATAGATCTCCATATTTCGACCAATCTGCCTTTTGAAGGCCTTGTTCACCATCCGAGTGTAGGTAGCTCCAGCATTTTTTAGGCCAAAAGGCATGACTTCATAGTAGTATAGACCTTTATCGGTGGTGAATGCAGTTTTTTCCTTGTCTCCGGGGCCATCTTGATCTGGTTATAGCCTTTAAAAGCATTCATGAAAGAGAGTAGCTCGAACCCGGAGGTGGCATCCACCATCTGATCAATCCAGGGTAGGGGAAAGTAGTCCTTAGGACAGGCCTTATTGAGGTCGGTGAAGTCAATACACAATCTCCACTTGCTTGAGAACTTGGCCACTAGCACCACGTTGGATAACTAGGTTGGGTATTGGATTTCCCGTATGTGGCCGACGTCCACCAGCTTATCAACCTCTTTTGCTATGATCTGTTGCTTATCATAATGAAAGTGCATGCGCTTCTGCTTTACCAGATAGTGACTTGTGTCGGCATTCAGGTGATGCTTAATCGCACTCGGGTCGATACCTGTCATGTCAGAAGCAGACCATGCAAATATGTGTTCATTTTTTAGAAAGAATTGGCTTAAACCTTTTTTGAGGTCATTAGGGAGTTCACTCCCGATCTTTGCCCTCTTTGTTTCATCAGAAAGCTCCACCTCCTGAAGGTCTTCAGCCGAATTACCTTTCTTGGCATCTCTCTTCTCCTCGGGCAAATCTGGTCCCAGCCAACCTGATATTTGGGGCGGAGAGAGTTTTCATAACACTCCCGAGCTAAGAGTTGAGTTCCTCATATGGTGGCCGTACTGCCTGGGGTCAGGAATTTCAAGGCCTGGTGGTAAGTTGAAGGAACGACCCTGAAATGATTAAGTGTTACTCACCCCAAGATCCCGTTGTAAGTAGAGTTGCAATACATTACAATGAAGTTGACCTATATCGAAACCCGTTTATCTCCGTCTTCCAACTTCAGCGGGAGGTTGATAACCCCTTCGGCTTGGTGGGCATGTCCGGTGAAACCAGCCAAGGTGCCCCTCAATGGCCTGAGCTTGTTCCTGTCCAACCCCATTTGCTCAAATGCACTCAAGAATAGGACTTATGCCGAGTTCCCGGTGTCTACCATTAGCCTCTTTACGGTGAAGTTGGCTATTTCAGCGCTGATCACCAATATGTCGTCATGAGGCAGTATCACCCCCTCCAAGTCGTCATGAGGCAGTATCACCGTCCCATACTCTCTTCCGGCCCGAATATAACCTTTCCTGCCAGCCGAGGTCTCCCCACCCGATGCCAATCCTCTTACGATAGTCTTAATCACAGCCAAATGCGTGCCCAACCTGGTGCCTGGGTAGACTCATTTCTCTCTCCCTTAATTGGTCGTGATTCCGGGTTGGCTGCTGGTCTATGTACCTCCGGAGGTGACCTCGGGCTAACAGTGCCTCAATCTTCTATTTCAAGTCTCGGCATTCCTCGGTAGTGTGGCCGTAATCCATATGGTAGCGACAATACTTGGTCTTATTGCGCTTCTCAGGTCAGCTCTTCATCCTCGATGCTGGAGGCAAGTGGTTCTGGTGCTGGATCTCCATCAAGATCTGTTCCCTCGAGGTGTTGAGAGGAGTGAACATAGTGAACCGGGGGTTCTGTTTTAGCTGCTGAGGTTGCTTGCCTCGGTCAATTTGGACCTTACTCCCAGGTTGGCCTCGGGAGATCTCTCCCTTCTTTTCGGCTTCCTTCTCCTTGTCATCATCCTTCTTCGCTTGATAGATTTCATCCGAGTGTATGTACCCTTCTACCCGTACCATCAGCTCGGCTACGGTATCCATGGGGTCCATGGCCAAGGAGGATGTAAGGGGGCCCGACCTAAACCCACTTTGATAAGCTATTAATGCCATGGAGTCCTCTAGGTTAAGGATTCTGAGGGATTCTTCATTAAATCGGGTTGCGTAAGCCCTCAGGCTTTCTCATTTATGTTGCTTCACCAACAACAATGATGAAGTGTGACGAGTTACATGTCGGTTCCCCACGAAGCGGGATAGGAAAACCTCTACTAGCTGATGAAAACTTGCAATAGAGCCGGGATGAAGTTTTTGGAACCAGTCCAAGGCATTGCCAACCAGGGTAGTCGGGAATGTCTTCATCTTCATGAGGTCGGTCATATCATGCAGAGTCATATGATGATCAAAGTTGAGTAGGTGGTTGGCGGGGTCTCTGTCCCCATTATAGACTGCTAGGTTGGGCATTTGATTACCGGTGGGCAACGGCGTGGCCAATACCTCGGGAGATAGCGGGCTTACACCGAGCTGGTTGATGACCTTGGCTATGGCAGCCGTAGTCTTAGCCTGCTCGGGGTCGGCATGTGCCACCCTTTTGCCTCTCGCCTCTGTGGGTCTTGCCACCTACTCCAGGAAGCCTTCTCCGTCTTGCGCTCGGGTTTGTCCCGAGGCTGGAATATGGAACTGTGGACACATGGGACACAACGTAGCTGCTTGCAGAGCCAGGGAATCCGCAGCTTGCCGGGCTACTTGCTCCTTAAATTCCTCGAACATCCTGAGCATCATTCTCATCTTCGATGACAGGTTGGAATTGAGGTCTCCATCTGTAGAGGGGTCGGTTTGTGAGGCTAAGTGTATACGTTTGCTTGTTCCAATGTCGGTTTGGTTTGGGTTTTGGCTAGGCACCTGCGTGATTTCGAGGTCCCCGTCCGGGTTGGGTGAGTCCTCTACCATTATGGTTTCTCAATGGGTGGTGAGAAAAGTGATAGAAAGAACTCTTCCCCACAGACGGCGCCGAACTGTCGAGGTTGGAAATCTCGCAGTTAAGGTTGGATGGCTACTCCTGTCGAGCTAGATTTCTGGGTTGAATACCTGACCTGGATTTTCAGGTCGGCTGCTTGACCTGCACAAGGAAAGGGAAGGAAAATGAGGGGTGACGACCCGGATTTTTTCCCCTCGGGCGTGCGAATTATTAGTATATCCGAGCTGGCAAAGTAGTTGAGAGCATTAATGTCAAGTTACCTCTTAAATGTGGGGGTGGTGCTCTATTTATACTAAATTCGGATTTGACAACATTTAATGCGGCGCAGCTTTATGTCCCATCAGGACAGTTGGCGCAGAGGTCGGGGTTTTCCTGGGTCGGGGTGAGGTCGGATCAGCATCCAGGTTGGGCATTGGCTGAATACGTTGGGTCTGGCTCAGGTGGGCTTGCCTCAGCTCGGTGTGAGTACCTTACCTCAACTCGGGGTCTCCCTCGTCAATTAATATTTTGTAGTTAACCATTCTACCCTTACTTTTGACGGAAAAATAAATGCATATTTCACAAAAGAAGTGAGACTCTGATATTCCAAAAATTGCAAGGTTTAAGTCTAATCTACAAAAATTCCAAGAGGTTTGAATCCAAATTACCCATACTCTACATGTAAACATATTAATGCCAGCATTTGGGGTAGTTGACGGGTTTTGGTTGTGGATTCAATGGTTCTAGGATGACGAGAAACATTAATGCTGGATTCACGAGAATCGCAACAGATGAGAAACATTGAAGTGGACCCTGGAAATCAAAGTTGGGAATTTGTGAGAACCTCAATTTATATGCCCTTGAAAGTTTCAGATTTAGAAGAGATTAAGACTTGGATCGTCGTTCACCTTTTGATATATATAGACAATCTAGTTGGTCATTATGGAAATTCTATTGTTAAATTGTCCTTGTTTTTGTTTTATTGTTTTTCTTTCCCGATATCTAACCATGACAACCCTTAATCCTGAAGAGAAAAAGTTATCCCTGAGAGTTTTGATAGACCGTGAAAGAAACAAGGTAGTATTCGCCGAAGCAGATAGTGATTTTGTTGATGTTTTGTTCAGCTTCATGACATTACCCATGGGAACTATAGTCAGACTCCTGGATAAGTATTTTGGTCCACAGAAAGAGGCCATGGGAAGCTTCAACACCTTGTATGATGGTCTCAAAAAACTAAGCAGTTTGTGTTTTTGGACAGAGGAGGCCAAGCTCATGCTTCTAAATCCCAGGAATTCGTCTGAAACTGAATGTCAGAAGCTGAAAGTGAACATAGATGATTCTGAACCCACAAAGTACTTTGTATGCGAAGATTGGGAATGTATCAAAAAGAGTTACAATTCTGTCCCTGTAAGCACATATAATGTCACAGGATGCCATTGTGGAAAGATTATGAACAGAGAGATGGGCTTGGATACATCCAATACACAAGCAGCTTCTAGCAAGGAAGGAGTTTTTACTACTGAGAGGGTATCTTTTATTATCAGTGATGATCTTAAGGTAACGACTAATTTGGCTGGCTCAAGTTTTGAATTGCTTAATAGTCTCGGGATTAAGGACATGGCTGCGCTTCAGGAGAAGACTTGCATCCTCGGTTCAAATGAGGTAATTATATATACATATATATACACACACAACATCGAAAGATTTTTAATTCTACTCATCGAGTTTCTAACAGTTTAATTTTTTGCACATTCCCTCTATTGATTAGATTATTAATTTGCTCAAGTGTTCGATAATCTCCAAGACTCCTTTATCAGACGTTATTCTTTACAATAAGCCACGGAAATCGGAAACATTTTTTTCAGTTGTGTCTCAAACGATTCCTAAAAATTCAATAGCCAACACTAGGAAGATGGTTCTGAAAGCTATGGTACACAAATCAACCAAGAAGATATTATTTGCTCAAGCAGAAGAAGATTTCATTGATTTCCTATTCAGCTTTCCGACTATCCCGTTGGGTAGTGTGGTTTCAGTTTTATATGGTAATACTTCTCTTGGGAGCATCGGTAATTTGTACAAGAGCATATCTTCTTTGAACGCGGACAGATATTTGAAGAGAGGTGTGAACACCATGCTACTCAACCCTAAGCTTTCTCCTCAATATCTCTGCAAAAACCAGATACTCCTTTTTCTTGTAACATCCTCACGTGAGCTAATATACAAAAGCTCTTTGGAGTCGGGAAAAAATAAGGCCTATCTTTTTCATAAGCCATATAACTTTATGCCATCTGGATATTATCCAAATATTACTTGGCCCATGTCCTTAAAGGACCCAAAAGGCGGCAGACAACAGGTTGTTCGGGGGCCAGCAATGTTCATGGTTACAGATGATTTGGAGGTCACTCCAATGTCCCCCATCTCCTGCATTTCCTTCCTCAACAGGTTGGGAATACCATTCTGCGATGTCGAGGAACGGGCGTTCAACATTGGGACAGAAGAGGTAGGCCATAAGAAGTTCTCTGTTATATATATACCTCTATTTCCCTCCCCCCCCTCCCTCCCCACTCCCCCACGTTCTCTTTACTGGTTATAAGTGTTCATCACTTTTGTGTCTCAGGCTTTAGGCATACTAAGGGCCTCTTTCGGCTCTTCTTCAGCATTGACCAATGGCCTCAACCTGGCGTTAAAGAAACAGCCGAAGCAAGAAACCTGATATAGTCCAACTTCTATCTGTTTGTTACATATGCTTATATGTTGGTTCAAGGTGAATATTTATTAGTGCAATCACCGTTGTATATTTATGGTGACTTATTATATCTTTTTATCATCTATATGTTTCCAGTCATGATAATTTTGTCATCGGCATAAGATTATCATGGGTCAACAACTGTAAACAGGGGTGGACCTAAGTAAAAAAGAGTCGACTTGAAAACAATATATTTTCTTTTCTTTTTTTTTTGGTTTTTTTTTTTTATAAAAAAATTTATTATATTGAACACTTTCACTATAAATGCATACTCTAACCTCTCTCACTAAATGCCTGAACTTTTGTGCCTGGGTCTGCCATTGTATGTAAACTTACTTTCTTTTTTTTTTGGGTGCGAAGGGAGGTATAAACCGTGTTGTACTCAATCATTGCAAGAGGGTAAGCCATGTCCAAGTGATCCCTCACAATCTGAGAGAATGTTACACCCCTCATAGCCTGTTACAGTAGAAGTGCCAACTCATGCGGTGTCGTTGTTAAAGATGTCTTTCCCAAAGGTTGGGTTGTCCCAAAATTCGCAAGCCAATCTGGATATTTGTTTGCCTCCTGTAAATATGTCGGATGCTAGTATCCGGGAATTGGGCCAGAAGTGCTTTGCATTCCTCAATCTCCACCCTTAGCGGACTATGTAAACATACTTTCTTACCAAGGATTGTGTGTGCAAAAAGACACCTAGAAAATTAACAAGTTAGGGAGAATGATCTAGAACACAGTTGGGTGGAATGGTGAAATAATAATCTATTATAATAAGATATTTTAAGTAAGAATGATGGCGGCCTCCATTGTGCTTATATATAAAAATAAATAAAAACCTAAAAAAAAATGGAGATCTAGAGCAAACAAGGCATATATTGTAGGACCTTAACCAAGTTTGGCTATTTTCATAGGAAAAGCGCGCCTCTTTGAGGCAAAAGGTTTTAGCCTCTCTCTACAAGTATGTTTAGTTGACATATTAAAAGAAATAACATAATTAAAAAAAAATTGATGTTACTATGCCAACAAAGTATACATGTAGAAAGTAATATTTGGATGACAAAAATAATTTGACATCTATCATTACTCCATATTAAAATGTTAGTACATGAGGGCTCATTATAGGGCCCTCAGTATATAGATTCATCAATTCTAGTGTTGTCATTTACAAGAAAAGTAACGACAACTTTGGCTTCGTTTATTTACAATAAAATATTTTCATGAAAAATATTTTCCAAATTTTTCATGGTAAAACGAAAAATTTAGTCAATCAAAAAATATTTTCTGGTTAAGAAAAAAATTTAGTTTAAAAGAGTGAAAAATATTTTATTGTCATTTTGGAAAAGAATATATTTTTCAGAATTTACCCACTTCAGCAACCACTCCCCCCCCCCCCCCCCCCCCCCCCCCCCCCCCCTTTCCCTTCCCTATTTAAGAGCTTCTTTACATAATTCTTTACATATATCATTATAGGAAGTTAATTAGTAAGATCAATATTAAGTTTCTTTCTTCTTATTTGGTATGAAATTGAAATTATAAAGTTTTATGTGGGGTTCTTTTGGAATTACAGAACACCTAGCATCTAAATTGGAGACAAGTACATCAGTAGATCCTCAAATATTTTCTGAAAGTGCCTTTACCATCTGCGCATAGCCAAAACAAAAGCCGTAAACTCAAACACTTTTACCTCAAGAAATAACATTAAGTTGACATCTATCATGGATTAACAGAAAAACGAAAAAAAGAAAAAAGAAAAGGACATATAAGATAAGAAAAGCATAACCAGTATTAACATAAGCACTGGGATATGTTACAAGGATCGAACGACGAGAAGCAGAATCTTATGTCACATATAACAGTCTGATTTAAATCCTCCAATATTGTTCCCAAAACGTAATCGGACCTGCTTTTTACATATCTCTCATCCTTTCCTCGAGTCTTAAACCCCTTTGGCCTTGTTAAGTTTTGGCACCCGACCTTGTTAGTTTATGATGTCGTTTAGCTTCGGATCGAAGACCATATAAATTAGATAGTATTCTGCGGAGATTATTCATGCACGTACATTGTGTGCGTGTGCAAGTACAATATCGAAATTTTAAAAAGGGTTTTCAACTTATAGATTTGTGTAATACATATACATCGTGAGGAGAGCTAAAACCTTCCATGCATGGAGTGGACGCTACGAAACTCAATCCCATCAAACATGCCCCTTAAATGATGGAAATTCATATGCTCTTCTCCTACTTACGAGCTGTACGTAATTTGATTTGATCAGAATGGTTAACACGTTGACACAAAGTCAAGAGAAACATCATATCCTAAGATGTCAAAAAAGCAGACATCTCAATAAGGTATCTGGACTTTATTAATATGTTACTACATTTGATCAAGTGGAAGCTAGACATTTCACCAATATGAGAAGAAAAAAAAAAAAAAAGAGTCAGATATTGAGGAGTAAATCAAAAGAATTATTATTCAAATCCGACATGCATCAATGTCTATAGCTTCTCTTCTCAGGTTGATTATTTATTTATTTATTTATTTAAGGGAGGCTTAATTAAGACATTTTATATTATTTAGAATGTTACACACGAAAATTTATCTTGAGTCCTCTCGTACTTAAAACGAAAATCATACCACTAGACTAAATGATCAATGGTTCTGAGGTTGATTTTTTAGCCTAGGGCTCTTTGTTCACTTAGTTAAATGCTATCTTTTTCTTTCTATAGAGTAATAAACGACATGGTCTTTTCTCACAATTAAAAATATGTACTAGTAGTATGTTGAATTATGAAAAACATTGGTTGGTGTTTCAATCTCAGGAGTAGCGCAAACCCTGGGTAAAGTGGTAATGGTACTTTAACATATATAATAAAAGTAGTAATTTGGAATAGTGGTAAATAATATAATAACTTCATCTGTAAGAGTTTATTAAATAATGTGGTAATTTAACATTGTACTTCCATGATAAAAATAAGAGCACTTGGCTTTGCCCACTTTCAAGGATTGATTCTATATATGTCCAAACATCACATGCCACTAGATGTGGTCACCATCATATATAGGTTCAAAACTCAAGATACCAACGGTCTTGAGTTCAAGTTTCATTACCACCAATCTAAAAATAAAAAGTAATTGTTCAAATGAAAGGTTCAAAATGAATCCTCTCTACACTTTTTTTTTTTTTTTGGTCAAATCCTCTCTAGACTTATGGGATCGTATTGAAAACAATAAATATATATAATAAATCTTTCTTTGTCAAATCCTATGCTGGATAACGAGATTGTTTGTTAGGTGCTTGAGAAAGAAAGTGTAAAAGCTATAATTTCTCAACTTTTTAAGTAGCAGGGAAAACATATAAATGATGTAACAATTATCATTAGGAAAGACAAATTGGCTGATTTGGTTTCTAGAAGATAACCAAACTTTGTCTGTTTCAGTATAGATTGACAATCCAGAAATTAAGTAAGTATTTTCTGAATACATAGATACACAAAACCCAGTCCCAGATTTCAAAAAAGCTCCAACTCTATAATATGGATTTACTTCTTATAAGAAAATGCAATCCCAAATTATGACATACAGTGAACCTAAAGAATGAAAATGGAATTAAAAACACTTAAACAAGAGTAGTAGAATAGTCGGGTATCAGACTTATTATGATAAAAAGTTTTAAATTCGAATTGCGACTTCAAACTCTATTTTGTTAAAAGAAAAAAAAATAGAAATCTAAGCCATATGAAGATTATCTCCACTGAAAGATTAATCCCCTTTTCCCACCACCGCAGGACTCGGACCCTGCCATTTTACTTGGCAGGGGAGGTAAAACAAAAATAAATAAATAAATAACATCTTCTCTTTCGTATCCCTATGACATTGATCAAATATTTCCAAGCCCAAAGAAGATATACAAAAAAGTTTCAATTTTAATGTGTATGCCAAAAAACAACTGAAAATGTCATGCTTTCAAGAAAAAAAACTAAGTGATGCTTCAGGGAAGAAAAAGAAAGCAATTAACAGTAGTCAAAAAAAGATCTTACATATAATACTGAGAAGTTCCAAATAATATTGACAGAGTTACATAAACGTTTCCTGCAACTAAAAATATATAATATATGTAATCACTTGTGTGATCTCATTGATTCGAATATTATACAATTTCTTCCTCTGCCTCTTCTTAAACATTAACAGATTAATTTCAAGAACTCAAAGCCACATTATTACATAGTACACTGTAAAACTTTATAAAAGAACAAAATAACAGCAAAAATATCATCAAGAAAATTATGGTAATGAGACCCATGAGTTATGAGCTGAATCATCTTTCTTCGTGCTCGCTTGACCTATATTCACCAATTTTCCTGAAAATCCACTCTGCTCTCTAGGGTCTCTCAGTAGAAAGATCGCAGAAAAAGGTGACTGAATTGGGATAAACATTGTGGCATGGAGACGAACCAGAAGGTGGCACGAAACCCTTTGGAAGCATGGCTGAGAAAGCCCTTGTATCGAAATTCTTGACCTTCTTTCTCTTCATTCTCTTCATTCTCATACCCTTCTTGTTCTTGATCTGTCTTTGCTTGTTCAAGAACAATGGCGTGGTTTCTTTAACGTAATACACTTGGTACTGTGACGGCACTTTTGATTCTGCATTGGCTTGCAATTCATTTGACGGTGAAGAACAACAAGCGAAGGAGATGATCAGTAAGAAAAGAAGTAACAAAGAGATGAAAATTTTCAAGTTGCGATTGTGACCCATGAAGCTTTCAAGTGTGTAGATTGTGGTGCATTTGTATATTGAGAATGATATGGTTAGATGGAAGGCTGTGAATCGAATTTCAAGAAAAAGAAAAGTGAAGAGAGTAAAAAATTGAGATTACAACTATGAAGAACTCTAGCTAGTCTGTTCTCTAGTTTTGAAATATGAGCTCTAGGGCCAAAATATATATTTGTTTGTGTACTATGTTTTAATTAAACTTTTTCCCCTCGTGGTAATGTCAACATTCTATGGAACATCCATGCGCTCAGATCCGAATTGTAAGAATTCCAGAAACCCAAGGTTTGCAGGTTGCTGCCACATTTATATAGTTGTTACGGTCTATAATAATTATATAGTTTCTCTTAAGTCTCCAAATTGTCCAAAAAATATATATATATATTTTGTATAGTAACATCTTGAAGTTTGTTACTTGGGATTCCCTCCAAAAGTTATTGTTTGACTTCACCAGAAATACATTATTTAACCACCAGCCCTTTGATGTATATAGTATGTTTCTCGTTGTGAGTGCGAGAAATTACGAGATCAATTATCGTTAGTGCTTTAGTGATATCCTTTGATGTGTATTGTACAGTTTAAACCTTTTTTAAATTTAAAAAAAAAAAATTTATTAAAAGGTTATATGTTGTGTAATACTTTACTCCCAATATTTATTTTATAATAACAGCTAACTCCCATCTCTCTGTTTATCATTAGTTATTTAACAGCTTTTTCTACATATGACATGCATGTGAATACATAAAAGTCATCTACTAATCCATTTTTTAATGTTAGAAAATTATCATTGTTTGAAAATTAAAACATATTTATTTTGCAAAGTATTACAAGCATAACAACCTTTTCATGTTGTGATTTTTATTCTTTTTCTATATATATGGCATGTATATCCACATAAACTTTAGTACTCCAAATTATTTTAATTATCAATTTTTTTGCAAATAAAATAGTTCATACACAAGTCATATGCATTACTTATATCAAATATATACTTTTTTTTTTCACATACAGTAGTTAGAATACGGGCAAATCTCACAAATAGTCTACATTATTTGCATTTAGTCCTAAACTAGTTTCTATTATTTTAAAAATCCTTATTCTTTGCATTTTATCCCATATTAGTTCCTGCCATTAACATTCCGTTAAATAAGCACATGACTAGATATTGCGGGATACAAGTGTCATTTTGCTACAATATTCATTCTTTTTATTTTTTTGCTAATATATTTTTGTTTTAATTTTTTTCCAATTCCCTTTCCACCGCTCCCTCCGGTCACCCTTACTTCATCCCAACCTCCACCCCCACCACACCCATCTGCACCGGACCCCTACCCTAACCCAACCCTAGCCCACCAAGACCCATCATCCTTGTTGTGTATGTGTGTAGGGGGGTGTGTGCTTGTGTGATGTGGTGTATGTGTTCCGTTTTGTGTGCCTCTGTGCGTGTCGTAGGTGTAGGGGGTATGTGTGTGCTTTGTGTGCCGTTTGTGTGTGTAGGATTGTGGTGGGTGTATGCTCTGTGCATGTCGTGGTGTGTAGTGGTGTGTGTCGTGGGTATAGGGTGTGTGGTGGTATGTGTTGTGAGGGGTATTGTTGTGTGTGTGGCGGCGGTGGTGTGTGTGGTAGTTGGGGTAGTGTGTATGAGTAGTGGTGGTGGGATGTATGTGATAGTGGTCAGGGGCGGAGCTACGCTAGAACGAGTGGGGGTTGCAATCCCTATTAATTCATAATTACGTTAAAAAATTTATGTATTTTTTAACAAAAAAAATTAAAATATTTATATATTTTTAATTAAAAAATTTAATTAGTCCTTACTAAAAAAAATAAAGTTATATAGTTAAAAAATTATTTATTTTAGCCTCCATTAAAAAAAAATTCTAACTCCGCCCCTGATAGTGGTGGGTGTGTTTAGTGGTGGCTGTTAGTGTTGTGGTGGTGGGTGTAGAAGGTGGAAGAAGAAGAAAAAGAAGAAGAGAAGGGGAGATAATTGAAAAAAAAAAAGTTTTATTAAATTATAAGGGAATTAAATAATTTTGCTTATTATAGATTTGGGGTAATGTGGTCATTTCACACATAGAATGTGATTTTCTGTTGAAATTTAACTGCTACTTAATGATAGACTAATTTGGGACAAAATACAAATAATAGGGACTAATTTAGGACTTTTAAAATCATGGAGATTAGTTTGGGACAAAATGCAAACAATAGAGATTGTTTGTGAGATTTGCTCTTAGAATATATTTGAAATGAATAGTTGAGATTTTAAAAGACTAACATAGTATTTAGAATCAATTTATATGTGGAATTCATTTCATTTACAAATGAATTTTCTTATTTGGAACTGAAAAATAATATTAAGTCAATTCTATTATTTGTAAATCTAAATTGTGTTTGGAACACATATGAAATTCGAATTAATAGTTATATTTTACTTAAATACCTTTCTTTTATTCAATTAAAATTAGGCTATTATATAAGTGTTATCTTCTCAATCCATTATTAATTTCTGGTACTATCATAAAAATCCAAAATAAAAAATAAAAAACAAAGAAATAATTAGCATTATCATGAAATAATGTTTCACGTGACTTCTCTCAATTTTTTCTACATTGGGTCAGAATTACTAATAACATAAATCTACATAGCAAACCTAGGAAACTACAAAAAGTTGAAATCGATTGTATGAAGAAACTGAAAAAGATTGTCTTAAACAAGAAACACATGTCCCTAAAAGAATAATCTACATGACAAACTTATGAATTACATACAGAACCTTTTAATTACATGTTATACAACAACAACAACAACATAATAGTATTATAATAATAACAAAAAGAATAATACATAATAGAAAAGATATCGCGAATAAATTTGCAAAAAAAATCAAACAAATACCTAAAAGATGAGTGAATAGAAGAAGTTGACTTATTTTTTATCTTTTTGTCGTCAATTTGGAAGAAGAGTGAAAAAGAAGTTTATTTTTTTCTTTAACTTGAAGGTAGTTTTGTTCTCAAAAGATTAGCAACAAATTAGAAAACGTGAATTTGTAAATTCTACTTCTTGGGCTCGAATTTGTGTAAGGCTTGTGCAAATCTTGAATTTGTAATTTTTTAAAAAAAGTGCAACCAAATAAAAAAAACTTAGCTTTTCAAATGAATTCTACAAAAATTTTGTAAAATTTATTTATTTTAAATAGTATGTAAATTCCATGACTCATAATGCACTATCTAGTAGATGAGAGAATAGGTAGAGGATATCCAAATCCCTGCTTTCTTTCTCTTTTCCTCGACAAATCAAATCAAATTACGCTAGACGCACATGGATATCATTTCCCTTTTACCGTGGGGCAAGAAATTTGCACAAATTATCTCTATTATTTTTTTAAAAGTTTAAATTGGTTCATATTATTCAAAATTAATCAATTTAGTCTTTATTATTTTTCAAAAAATTTAAATTTGTTCATATTGTTCAAAACTAACCAATTCCTATTATTTTTTTAAAAAAAATTCAATTTAGTCATTGCCTAAATTGGCTAAATTAAAATTCTTTAGAGTATAATAGGGATTAAACTGAACTTTTTAAATAAATAATAAGAACTAAATTGACTAATTTTAAATAATATAGACGAATTTAATTTTTTTTTAAATAATAAAAATGAAATTGAGTAATTTCAAATAATTAAAACACATTTAAAATTTTAGAAAAACAATAGGTACTGTTTATGCACTTTTCTCAGGGGCCGCAAAATTGAAAGAGCATATTGAAAGCGTTGCCGTATTCAATGAAAGATGTTCACTACGACAACGCCAAGTTTCGCCAACGATCCTTCTCCGAGGTCCCTTTAATTGAATATAAAACTGTACATCTCTGCTCTCTCTTTTTAGCTCCATGATTTCATTTTTATTTTTTTTGCACATTTGATCTTATTGCTTAGTCTTAAAATGACTTCTAAGACTTTTATTTTGATTTCCAATTGAAAATTTCAGTTGGGTGTTAATTATTGTGATTACACATAAAAGATGATGTTGGTTGATATTTTCTATTGTTTGATTTTTTATCTGTAGGGGATAAGCAGCCTTAGCCGATTGATAAAATTGTTGGGATGTGACCCAAAGATCGCGGGTTCAAGTCGTGAAAATCGCTTATTCCAAAATGGAAAGGTAAATATGTGTTACAGAAGAAAAGCATCTGTTCCCCTTTCCTCTACTGTTGGGTGTTTGTTTGGCCCTTTGTGTCTTTCTTGTCAATCTTCTTGAAGCGTTAATGAAACAAAAAGCTCAGGCCTTAATGCTGTCGAGCATGTCTGCATTGACTACCAAGCTTCGCCTAGAATTATACGAATTATACGCTACTTTCTATTAGGAATGGCAACGGGTCGGATGATGTGAGTGGGGTTGGCAGATCTTTGAAGCATTTGAAACATATAGTAAGGTTGATTTTGGAGGTTACACTTCTCCAGATGATGTGCCTCTGCTTCTTCCATAGAGAAGAGACGAGATGGAGACCTTTTCCTTGGGTGAAACACTAAAGTACAAATGTTTTAGTGGATTTTTTTGTTTAATAACACCGATAGCTTCTTCTACATCATGTTTTCAATCCTGAACACCATATGAAGGAGATCAACAGTTTTGATCTCTATAATCCACCTGATCATTTTGCAATTTCCGAGATGTTTTTACCAGTAATCAGTAAGGCAACAATTGGATGGAGCTTTCTCCTACTGTAGAAGTCAGATGTCAACCATGGAATTTACTTTTGTAGTTCTCCAATAAAATAAAGCACTTTTAGAGAAGGCCATTACTTGATCCTCGTAGCCTCAAACTATGTTAATGTACAATTGCTCTGAAGCAACAAGCTCTCTCAACATGTGTACAATTAGCCCTTCATAACTATTATGTTAAATCAAATTCTACAATTCTTCACTCGTTTGAAGAAAAAATAAATGGTCTCCGTCTCGAATAACACTGATGTCATCTATTTCTGCGTTCTCTACATTTACAAGTTTCGCAAGATTGCGGGCTCCAAACTTTTGACCTGCAGTTTTGGAATATTTTAGGTGCTGATCAAATGTAAGAATAAGGAGGAAAGCATTCTTTCATATTTTTTTACATAGTAGCTATGTACTATCAGGTTTTAACTTCTGTTCTTGGTTCATGATTTCATTTTCAATTCTACCCTTAATAATATATTTATTCTCAACCTTCAATTTCAGGTTAATTTTTCTTTCTATCTTGAGGACAAGCAATGTACCTGCTATCGTGAAAAGTACACTCAGAGAATCAGGTAGGTTTATCAGCTTGCCGAGCTGCTTTCCCGAGGAGGTATCTGGAAACTTCATGTGGATGGTGACTCTCTTCTTGGTTGATTTGATAGCTTCACTACTAGTGGGACAGTGAAAACTACTACTTGATTTGAGAGACATCTTTTTCCTATGACTAGAGTCAGAACAATGGAGGGTTCCCTTTCCTCCGCAGATAACTTGACTATCTCTAGTTCCATCTGCCATTTCTGGCTCAAGAAACACGATTTTATGCTCATGGACAGAATTCATATTCACTTGATCGCCATTGTTATCGCAAGCACTTCCTTCGTGTTTCTTCACTGTGGCTTCTGTATCAATTGTATCTGTGTAGAGATTATTTTCTTGTCCCGTTCGAGAATAGCTCTCAACATTTGCTCCTCCATCAAACCAATGAACGAAGGGCAAACCTGGATCTCTCTGTAGGTCAACAAAGCCAATGCTTCCCAGTTCTCTCAATTTCTGTAAATGCAAAGAACAGGAGGCAAAAAGTTGAGAATCTTGTCAAGAAAACAGAGGAATAGTGAAGTAAATAAAACATTCTCATCATATTTACCAGAAATAGATTATTCATTATAATTTGTTGATCTTCTATCTTGGCTTGAAGAATGTTCATCAATGTAGTCCTATTTAGCCTGAGTATTTGTGATATCTCAGTGGTTCGAACAGCGTATGGCTGGGGCCCTCCACATAAAACCCCTATTTCTCCAAAGCTTTCTCCTGTGATAGCCTTCCCCAGAACCTGTACATCCATAAGCATATGCTATTAACTTCGCGTTGTCTTTGAATATCAATATGACCAACGTAAAGATTACTTACTTGATCATGCCCGTGATTATTTGAAATTAACTCCTGCAACCAGAAAGTAATTCTGAGTTTAGCAAGCTGCTTAAAATGCTTAAATTATAGTAATCTCTAAGATAATTACAGGCCTGCATACCACTGCTCCTGAGACCAGTATGTACATATCTGTTGGAGCTTCATTCTGCAGCATCACATCTTCCCTGGGAGGGTAGTATTCAGCCTCCATCTCCGGAACCTTTTACAGAAGATTATAGCATGTTATTTCACTGAAGATTTTGTCCTTAAAGTACTTGGAAGAAAAGAAAAATTCGTCTATTTGCTCAATTTTGTTTCATTCTTCATAAGGATTGTTTGGTGTGTGAAACTCTCGTTATACACAAGGTCCAGGGAAGGGTCAGGATCGCGTGTGGGGTTTATAATGGATAGCCTTATCTTGCATTTTGTTAAAGGCTGTTCTCACGGCTCAAATCTGTGCTGCAAGCATGAGATATGAGAAAGGGAAAGGAAATGGAAGCATACCAGTTGGAAGAGGAAGTCACTTGACACACCACGGAAAAGATCAATGTTTTGAACGATAGGGAGAAACAAATAATGGGAAATGCTCGAACGGATAGCTTTTGGCAAGCCATTTATGGTCTCTTGCTGTTTCAGTCCTTCTGTTTTGAACTTCAGGCACATATGCGATAATATCTGATCCTGAATACATGGGGGTAACTGATTCCTTTTTGTGAATTCTGAAGCAGCCCTGACTGTATCCCTCTACACAGCGCGAATAATCAAGTTCAGTAAAAATTTCTACATGTAATAGTATTGGTTCACGGAACTCTCACTATGCGTGACTTTAGCAAAGGGTTAGAGCCGCTTTATACACTGCGCATAGCGGGAGTTTCATACACTAGATATCAAGCTAAATATATACATAATATGTAGGAGACAGAGAGCATACAAACTGTCTAGTGCGGCTGGTCCAATGAACTACTAAGTTTGTCATGTTTCCTATGATGTAAGAAGTCAATCCTAAGTTGAACAGCATGTAAAAAATGTCGAATAGCATCTCTCTTGAGTTCTCTGCGTGCAAGTCTCCATAGCCAGTCGTGGTTAGTGTTACAATAGACCAATACATTGAAGTTATATATCTATCCCAGACGCTCGCTTCTTTGAAATCCGGGTACACTGCACCAATCCACGTTCTCTTTGGATCAGGAAACCTGTCTGCAATCATATAGTTGAAGCACGCCGCACAATGTACCACGAACAAAGTTACCTGAATATTCAAGCAGAAAAGAAAGCAACGCACGCCTTTAATCACGAATGTTTAACACAGGATAATGATCTCCAGGATTGAATTTAAACGGTAATAGCAGTGGCTTACAGAGATGAGTTTTGTACACCGTATCCAGAAATAGTTGAACCGAATGTCCTTCTCAAGTCTGAGGGGCGGTTAAATGCCTCGGTGAGAATTTGACAGTTCATATAGAGTATCAGAAACTAGAAAGCAATTGAAAAGGATCGAATTTGTGTATAAACCTTGCAAACAGAGAGCTGACGCGTCTGAGACGCCAGAGTCTTAGCATGCTGAGCATCTTGAAGCCAACTCCACCGGAATGATCCGTGAAAAAGAGGCACAGAGTCTGGAATGGTACCGTTGAGCAGAGATCAAAAATGAACCATGTTGATATATATCTGTTACACAAAGGTTAGGTTATAGTATGAGAGGTCAACTCTTTTTAAAGCTGTTAAGATGCTAGAATTGATATGTCAAGAAAACGTAGTGTGTTTACCTTATGGCTATTTTCTTCGGATTGTCAACGAGCAGATAGGATTGGCTATCGAGATATGCCACGAAGAAAGTGAGAATTATGTCAATTGCAAAGAAGCAATTCACAATGTTGTCAGTGATGAACAATGCATCTGTTCTGTAAGCCAGAAAAGCAAACTCGAAAGGAGAGATCCAGGCCGAGTAAATAACCAGGATGACTAGAAATATCTCCCAGGCCCTGAAATGGATTACAATTGAATATATGAGATGAGTTACTCTATCTCAAACATTATACTAGAGCGAGCGCTGGGAGAAAAGGATCATCACCTGTAACGCGGATTGAAAGGCGAAATAATCCAACTTCGAAGTTTTGTTGCTTGATTGAGTCTGGCTCCAAGCGATGGAAGGAGATCACTCGAGAAGAAACCGCTTCTGGTTTCTTCATTCATATGGAACTCCTCGACACAGAACCGTTTCAAGAAGTTTTTAGCATACGAAAGCGACATTTCTGGAATCCAAGTTCTCAATAAGCTACAGAAACACAATGGAGTTTGTTAACTTTTGCGGGTAGTAAAGTCTCTATGGAGGGTTTATATAGCAAATGTTGTTGGCTGGTCACGAGCGTAAAAGGTCCTATTTCTCCTACTTTTGGTAATGTGCTTTCTGTGATATGCTTTGAACATATATGGACAGATTATACGACTAATCTGTCATTAAGGACGCGACTAGACAAAGAGGGAAAAAAGCGAAGCGATTGATTCTTCTGCTCTGCATGAACAATTAAAGAAAACATTCGAAAGAAAACAAAACTTTGCTGAAAATTTCGACATGGGACGGCTCTGGAAGTGGCAGACACGAATCTCTGTGTAATGCAGTTTGAAATGTGATGAGTTCTGAGACTTTTTGTGTAACATGACAGAGAGATGAAGCAAATGGTAATGGTGATATGCAGGCTGTTGGTGGTGATGGTGGGAGCTCCATAATCAATTTAATGTTGGGAGGCTTAATATACGACCTCTCTTTATAGGCAATACGAGGACAGATTTGAAGTGAAGAATAGATGTGGTGTTTTCATTTCAGAATCTAGAAATGGACCAGACAATCTTCGTAGGATTTGAGCAGAAGGTTTGAAGCTTTCATTAATGGATGGCACGTGAGCCAATGAGACCATTGCTTTATAGTAGGGACAGCATACAACCTAAGCTAGCCAGCTCATGTAAACAAATGTTTTTCAAAGTTCACTGGTCTTGTAAAGAGTCGAGGTTGTTTGTTTTCGTTGGAGAATTAGAACCATATATATGTGGAAGTAGATTCCTTTCCTTCCATGTATCTAACCAGCTTCCTCTCACGCGCACACACACAGTGCTCTCCGCGGAAAGGTAAACTGGCCCCGTTTGTGATAAGAATTGGCGCAATATTGTTGAAGATATTCGCCGACCTGTTTTTGATGGTCTGTTTGCCAAAGCTTGATCTATTCATAGCACACTTAATTGATTGAATGAATCACTTCTCTTCTCAACACAAAGCAATTTTTAGCTTAAGTTGCTTTTCTTTTATGTTTTTAATGACGAGAAACACCGATAAGAAGTCCTTCGATTTTATACTAGGTATGTCTTAAAACAAATGACTTGTCTAAAAGAAGCATGATTAAGAGTTCCTAAAAGGTTATAAGCTTATCTTATATTATAAAAAAGTTGAGTTAGTAGGCACAAGACCTATCGTAACTAATTCTCAAAACCCTTTCTAGACTAGTCTCAAGGAAGCTAAAGTTGCTTTTTCAAGTTGAAACCAATCATTTGTTTTTATCAAAGAAGGCCTAAGTCATAGAATATACATCAAATGATGTTACTAATGTCAATTGATCTTGCAACCTCTCATACTTACAACGAGAAACATACCACTAGATCAAAGGCCTAAAACAAATAACTTTTAGCTTAAATTTTTTTTTTTTTTTTTTTTTATAAGGCGGGAACATCCTAAGGAAAGTTGTGTACTCATATCAGGATCTAAACTCTAAAACACATAATCTCACTTAAAAGAGACATGTTTCAAATTAATCCCGCACAAGATAAACAAGGGCTAACCCCAAAAGGCATAAGTTGCTTCTTCAAGCTAAACAAAAGGGTATTACGCGAATTTGACTCATACTTGAATAGTAAAGAGATAAACGTCGTCGGCTTCTGGGTCATTCATAAAGCATTCTTCTTGTGCCTTGCTACGCCCACACGGCCACACAAAGAAATATTTTCTAGAAATCCCAATTTGTCTAATGCAAGATTCTTGTAGAAAAAAACATGAAAAAGTTCTTATTTATTTTATCTGTAAAGAAAAGACCAAGTGGACCCCATATATCTATAAAATTTTTATCCGAGTAATAATTTGTGGGACTACTAGATCTTTTTGCATTCATGTAAATCCCACCTCAATTAATAGCACATGTGTTTAGTGGCTATATGTTATGTTGAATTAACTATATATATATATATAGTGTGGGGTATGCTGCTAAGTGTTGCCAAAGTTTGAACATCTACATGCCTAATGTCTTTTATAGGCATGACACGGCATCATGGTTACTGAATCCTTTCACTAAGCAAATTATTAGCTTATTTGTTTGACGACAATGGCACATGATGAATTTTGCACTGGACTCATGGAATCAAGTTATTGTGACCGGTTCAATGTTCATAATATACAGATGTGTTGCATTCATGCATGTCATAGCTAGTTATTTGTTTAAGAAAGTACTTAATAAGGTTGTATTTTAAACTTCACGGTTTATTGGAATTTTAAAGGTCATCAGAGTTCAAATTTTAGAGATAGGATGATGAAAACGAGTAGAGTAAGAGTTTAAAAAATAAAAATAAAAATTCGTGGCTTGTGTTAATGCATGGAACTAAGAATAGTCAAAGTTCGGGTAATCCTAGCTTTATGTCACCAGGGTGAAGTATTATAGACTTGAATCTTTTCAGAATAAGGTAACATTATAAAAGAGACTCAATAATAATAAACCGTTCATACAGTTATGATATAATAATATGAATAGTTCACTACAATTAAATTTGAATAATCTAAATCCAAAATATTTTAATTTGTATGATATAATCGACATATTAAATGTAAAATATTTTTTTATATAAAAAGAATTCTTACATATAAAGAGAAACAAGCATGTCCGGAGTGATATATAATAATATCAACATAATTTATTGAATTAGCACATGAATTAATGTTCCCCGGAGTTGGGTTTTGGTTTTTGGTGGAATTAGGCAAAACCCTTTCCACTTGTTTCCTCTGGTCAATGATTTTGTTTTAATTTAAAATATAACTAAACAGTCCCCCCACCCCACCCTCCCAACCCCCTCTCTCTACGAGGAGTTAATAGTGGGGCAACTATCATGGTCAATTTGGTAGGGCCTACACATGATCCCTGTGAGACATCCTATACTTTGGGAAAGTTAATTAAAATGTTAAATGGAATTGGACAATTCAAAGTCAGCTCTTCCTTTCCCCTCCCCTACTTGTGTGTAAATATACGTGTGTATATAACCATGCCCATACATATATATCTATATATATATATACATGTATAACGTCATTTTCAACACACTCTTTATAATAATTTTTTAATTATTTTAGAGAGTCAAAACTCTGAAATCCTTTCTAACAACCTCCCTATTAGGGCTTTTGAAAATTAGAACTCTTAACTTGTGTGCGTGTCAACAAACATAAAGAGCTATAAAGTGATTTTTTATTTTTTGTTTGTATAAAAAGTATTGTTAAAGTAAAATTAAAATAAAAAATTTCAAAAATTAAAAATTCACCTGTTTAACTAGATTTTTATTATAAAGAAAAAAATAGAGAAATAATTGAAATTCGTCTAAGTACGTAGATTAATGTTTAAGCCTCTCATGTAACCACGACAAAGGATTGAGCTCCATAAGATCATGAAACGTGTGAACTGACAAGCTAGTTTAGTCGACTCCAAAGGTTATCTAAAAGCTCATCTTCATATATCTTCTGTGACTGCTCAAGAATAATCAGGAAAGTCAATTTTCTTTTCCTTTTTGGAGAATCAAGAAAGTTCGTCTTACTTATCTCTTAAAATCATAGAATAACACATGATAAAAACGTAGTAATTTACAGGAAAATAAAAGGCACAAAAGAAGGTAAAAAGTGTGATAATATTCTTATAGAAGCCAAAACAATCATTGCTTGTAGAAAAATGCTTTCAATAGCAGATTCAGATTAGCCTTTGCAATCTTCACTGATTACCCACACAAAAATATTTTTGAAAATTATTTTGATACTTTTATCTGAAAAAATCTCTTAATTTTCACAATCCTAGTTATGAGTTTTGATTTCCATAACCAATTACCCTTCTCCCGACTAATAAAAGACCATATATCCGTCCCTATATATCTTAGGGAGCCAAAATTCCAAGCAATATCTTCTGTTACCTGCCTTCATTTAATAAAGTTAGACTTGATTCGCTTTTTTTTTTTCTTTTTTTTTTTTAATTTAAAAGGGACTCATACAGATATATAGATGTAGTTAGCAAGACTTAAGTTCGCAACCTCTTGCAAATACTCCGAGTGTCATGCCACAAGACCAAAGGGTCTTTGGCGCTTGATTCCCTTCAATAGCTACATAATGGAAAGTTTTTGGTCAAATGTCCAGTAGGGTGGAAATTGGTATCTTAATAAAATGTGATCTCTACCTCATTCATGACCAAATTTTTCTTAAGAAAGGCGTCACTATATTCTTGTGATCACTAAAACCACTATTCATAACGTATGGGATGATACAACCATTGCCAATTTCAAATACATATTCTTTGCAAACTTAGACCTCAAATAATCATGGAAAAATAAAAAGCAGAAACACAAAAAGTAGGAAGAAAAACTCGTGATCAATGGACGGCCACAAAGAAATGTGGGAGGACATGGTCCTTAGGGATGGTGGTCCTCGCGCGGTTAAACTTCTCCAAATTTTCTACCTCTCATGCAATGCATGTGGTCCTTAAACCTATTGAATAACTAGCTAGAGTCAAAATTGCCTTTGGTTTGGAGGAATATTCTGATGCCTAATAGCAACTGTTAGGTTCTTTGATTCATAAAGTTTCATTATCAGGAATAAATATGAAGCTTCCGAAACTAACTTAGTTTTTGTGACTAAGGTTAATGCTAAGAAGGGTGTCATCATACTAGCAGTGCACCAAATCCTATCAAAACTTTAAAGTTAATGTTAATGTTTAGAACTTTTTGTTTATTTATTTTTGGTTTACACAGAAGCTAGATGAAGATATTTCTTTTTCTTTTTTCTTTTTGTTTCTTTGGGTCTAGCTAAATGAAGATTGAGTTCCTTAAAAATTAATAATTTTTTCAATTGTCATCACCTTTAGCGATTATTAGAAATAAAAAAGCCTCTAAGAGTAGCTTAATTTGTATGACGAAGTTCAATGCTTAGAGCTTTCAATAATTTGTGTTATCAATCATTAGAGAGAGAAGTTTGGTAGCTTCCACGACCACTAATTAGAGACAAGAAATTAATAGCAGCAGAATGAGAAGGTATTTGTTAAAAATAATAAATAAATATAATATTATTTTAACAGTTTAAGTATTTAGATAATATATTAATATGATGTTAAAACTTAAGTTATCAAACGGTCTTAAATTTAAATCTGATGAAGTGTATTAAAAATAATAAATAAAAAAAATAAAATTCTTTCTAACAATTTAAATTTTTGAATAAAGTATTAATTACCTAGTTAAGCAATATCGAAGCGGTAAGGAAATCAGGACATTGTTGTAGGGTTAAAAGGCAGGAAAAGGTTAAAAATATTACCAAAAAAAGAAAAAAAAAAGAATGAGTGCTCGAATGGAAGATGCCTTGCACCTTTTTGCATGCTATGGTCAATCGAGGAGACTAGGAAGCTAGGGGCTGACCGCAGACAACGTCAGTCACTCAGCTAACCATATAGAGCACCCTCTTGAGCCTTCCTATAGTTTCACGATCAAATGTTGTTCTTTATTTTTTAAAAATAATTAGAATATTATACAATTTCTCCCATTTTATAAAGATTATAAACTCATCATACACAAGATTTTGTTGATTTTAGGATGAAATATCATAATTGTTAATATGGTATTAGAGTTGGACATTAATCTAATCTTGTCTGTCTGCTTGTGATTTATTTATCTTGTTACTAACTTACTAATCGCAATGTCAGATCATGTATTTAAAATTGTTTTTTCAAAGTGAACTACACGTGAATGAAGTGTTGGAATATACGATCTTTCTCATATAAAAAAAAAAATCAGTTTCAAGACTATATTAAGATTCTTAAATTATTTTATTTAGTACTAATTAATTTAAGCTAGAACCTTATAATTCTAAACATAAATAACAGATAATCTATTGAAGCGCTACAGTGAGAAATAAAAGTCAAATGGAAACAAGATTGCCAGGAGACTCATCAAAGACTAGTGTGCTTTGATGGCTCGAATTTAGGCAGGCACCACTTCGCCTTTTCTTTTTCTTTTTTTGTTTTTTCTTATAGCCTGATTATCGGATTTTTCAACGGAGTCTTACCACCAAGTATTACACTTCCAGGTGTATTGATATACTTCAATATTTGCATCGATTCAGTCAAGAGTTCAATCTTGATTGATTACAGAATGAAGATCCCTGAGTGTAACAGGTTTCAAACTCGCGCTCCACATTTCTCGCTCTACTCTTGCATTGCCATCTAAGCTTATGAGTCGTGATTAAGTGATTAGAATATCAAATTAGTTTTGCAAACTAAAACCACTTAGATATTTTGAACTACTTTGTCACAACCAGCAGCCCCCGTTGTTCATCCGCCTGTGTACCTTCTCACTCGATAAATGATAATGATATAGAAGACGACGAGGCCATGCGTAGATATTTCTGTCGGCTCTTTTGATGTTGTTTCCTTTCTGTTCATTTATTTATTTTTGAAGTGCACACGATAATGCTTGGGTTGAACGTTGCTTCGGGAAGTAGGGCCTTTCGATGCTTCTCGTGACCAATTACCAACTGCAGAAGGCAGATCGCAGAGCACTTGCCTGAAAATGCACCATGTATGTCTATAGTACCAACTGTACAAATTTAGATCTTTTAATAATATTATAGCATTATCAAAGTGATTAATATAGTAGTGAACCAAACATCGGTTAGTTATATTGAGGTATTTATGACTAGCTTATTGAGAAGAAAATTGCACAAATTTCGACGACTCAATCATTGTCTAGGCACCATTTTGCATCCACTCTCTACAAAGGTTAAATTCAGATAGCGAAACGTGATTTTGTGAGTCGCCTTCAAAAACGTGCAAGTATGGTTAATTTTTCATGTTATGGATTACTCATTTCAGATTTACACCAATTATATGGTTTTATCTATTGCTTTTCTAATTAAGTGACCACCTTAATCATCTAAAAGTTTAAAATATTAAAGAGCGGTATAATTATTGTGCATAGATAAATCAAGAATTACAGGACTAATATATAAGTTATTTGACTCTCCACCTAACTCCAATTGGTTTTAGGATGAAACCCTAGGTTATTCAATATAGTATTATGTTATCCATTCACATTGGGTCTTGGTTCAATCTTTATCCATTCAAACTCAATCCATTCTCGTTTCAGGTCTTTACTCGTATGCACAACTTTTCCATTCACTACTTATTTGATCATGTTTCAATTGATTTTAGGATAAAATTTTAGGTTGTGAACTATCAAACACGTGATAAGTGATTTTGAGTTTTCTCAACCTCAAAGACTAGTTCATAAAGTGAAACTTTCCCCGACACTTATAAGGTGGCCGCCAGCCCCTTCCACAATCAATGTGGTTGTATGTATAACCCAACAACATGTTTCACATGCCTAGGGTTAAAGTGATTTTCATAAGATCTTCTGGGCAAGTATAAGATTTCACATCTTGGCACTGCTTATTTCAGTGCATGATACATTGTACAATAAAAGATAGCATCGTACATTGAATCCTTATTGTGCAGAAGGCATCAAATTAGATAGATTTTTTCGGGGACCCTTATGAAATGGGCCTGTTTTCAGTGAATTCATTTCCCTTCATGCAACTTATTCCCCGAGGACGATTGGCCTAGCAAATGATTCAGCTCAAGAAACCCCCACTTGTGGTGACTTGCCAGGTCCATTTTTCAACTTGGCGAAGTACGTTGGGGACCAAGATCAAACCAATCAAGTTCCTTCGTTGCCATCGATCAGGGGTCATACTTTCTAAAATTATTGGCCTTCGCCAGTTGCACCTACGTTTAAATTAAGAAAGTGCGTGTGTGTGTGTTTTGGGGGTCATCTCATGTGATGAGGGGTTTTCATGTCCACAATTTTTAGTGGTAGGCAATAACAACTTATCCGCTTCACTTGAGAGATGAAATTATGCTCTAAGAGCTATCTGAATCTAAGTGTTGAACGTCAAATATCACATCCAACAAAATATTAATTATCAGCACTGATATATGATGCTTACTCTTAATTAGGTTTTGAATAATTAAATATCTTCTCTTTGATCTTTGTTTCATGCAGCTTAAGGGTCACTATGTGTCATATCCAAGGCCTAAAGCCTGTTAGTAATATTAGTATTATGAATTTAAGAATCATACTTTTGAACTTAAAATTTACTAGTCCAAAATGATAATGGTGAGTGATTGAGCCTCTTGTAATGATGTCACGCTCTTAATGGTGAGTAATTGTAGTATCCCACATTAGTAAAAAAGATAAAAAGTAAGAATTGATTATAAGTAAAATTTATGGGTTTAAATAATAATTAAGGTTAACTATTTCAGATTAGTAAATTTGAACTCAGAACAATTATTCTGAAGCCTATAAAAATAGTCTAACTTGCAAGTTAAAATTTTAAACTTAAACGTGACACGATAAGCATGCATATGGCCGTACGTGACGTTGCATTCATAAGTTTAAGCATGCAAGAGAGGTGGTTCCTTGAAATTTATGATCAAATCCTTACTTTCCTTGATCAAATTGAGTCCCAATGACAACGAGGTTTCACAACTTGATCACTTACAATTCAAAATGCTCTTTTGTTTTTTAGTCATCGAGGGAAAATCTCTAAACTTAGAGAAGACAAAATTGCATATCTTACATCCACATCCAATCCTTGGCTAACGAGTAAGGGGGACTTAGGGAAGTTGAGTCGTCTTTCTCGTTCAAAATGTCAAAGATGGGCTTGTGGTCCTTCATTCAATCAGTTCAATATAATGACTATTAACTACAAATGATTGACTATTGGACCATATCTTCCATAATCCAGTACGCTATCCAGCATCAATTATATGCCTGAACTCCATGGCATCACGGAGTAAGGGTTGGTCTTGCATTTAGAATTCGATCATTCGGTCCAAAAATTAAAAAAAATGGGTCCCACAATCGAACAGTCGAATTCTAGAAAGAATTTTCATGGAGTAAATAGTTCAGGCATATGCACCACCATATGATGAATTTATTGGAAGCTTCGGAAAATGGCAATATGAATATGGCTTTAATGCTGAAGTGGCTTGAACTTTAATCTAATTATGAACTTTCTATGGAGCACACTAGGTATAAAGTGGCGGCTCTATTTAAAGAGTTGGGTAGGCGGAGGTAATAGGTTGCTATTCACTTCACAAAATGTTTTAAAATAATTTTTATTATTTTAGCATATAATTAAAACTATTTTGCTCTCATTTAATCCTTACATTTTCATTAATTTTGGTTTAAAAATTATTTAGCCTTCATAACGTATAATATCTTAGCTCGATTCATCCTTGATACCAACCATTGTATAATATAATTAAGATTTATCACAGAATATTTATTAAGATAAAGTGCTTGTCATCTCATTTTGTCAAATCCAAGTAAAGTAGAAATTTTGAATTTATATGTATCTTTTTGCAAAATGCAAGATATGTGACAGAATCAGATTGGTGGAAAACTCAACATTTCAAGGTACTTTTGTCTTTGGCTTGGCCTTAGTGCTGATTGTGCTTCTCTTGGTGCTGATTGTGCTTCTCTTGGTGAGTGGCTTTTTTTTTCTTTTTTTTTTTTCTTTTTGTCATTCTTGGTGGGTGGGTTAATATCATACTTGAGTGTTAATTTTAAGATATCTTTTTTTAAGAATGACTTTTGCTAGTATTTGCTAAAAGAAATATCGCACACCTTCTAAGTGTCACTGGTCACTTTCAGTCAATGATTTTTACTACGACTTTTAATTCAGCCAATCGTTTGGTTTGATTATTTTAGGACTAATCTTTAAAAGATTTGAGCCGATATTTTAATTGTTACATGTTAACCATAGCAGGGATGGTCGTAGTGTATTGGTTGGACGATACCATAATATACAGGACGCTTGTATGAAAGTTATGTTGAATATAAAAAATAATATAATAAATTCATTTTTAACAGTTTAAACTTTTAGATGAGGTGGTCACTTTACATGGTATCAAAGTCTAAGCTATCAAAAGGTTCTGAGTTCAAAACTCATCGTCACCTATTTAAAAATATTAAAACTGTCCAAGTCCAAGATTCAAAAACTAACTGGATTCAAAACTCAACGCTACCCATATAAAAAAAAATTTAAAAATGTTCAAACTATTCAAGTACAAAGCTAAAAAACTAACTCCGTATGTACTTTTAGGGGCATGTTAAATATAACAAATAATATAATAAACTTTTTTTTGACAATTTAACTTTTTAGATGAAATAATAATTTTACAAGTTCATCAAACTTTCTTACACTATGTGGAACGGACTATTATTAGATTGGACATTGAAATCCAAATATATAATCAAAAGGAAAAATGAAAAAAAAAAAAAAAAGGACATAAAGCACCAAGCTCTATGTAGCTCAAGCTCAGAAAAACAGGCTCTATGTTGACAGGCCTAATCTTCACTGAAAACGAAAAGGACTTTATGAAAGTAATTATATATTGTGTTAGTTTCCATAAAATTTTCACTTATATATATAAAAACGGGTAAAATGTAGCAGTAGTCCCCATTGTTTACTCAAAAGTCAATTTAGTCCCCATTGTTTCAAAATGCTCAAAAAGGTCTCCAATGTTTGTAAACATACTCATTGTGGTCCCTACCGTTAAAAATCTAACAGAAAATTTATAAAATAACTAAATTACCCTTACTTAAAAATAAAATACCCAAAATATCCCTATCTTCTTCTTCCTCTTCCAAACCCTCAACCCACCACCACCAAGCACCACCAAGCACCACCACCACCCCACCACCCACTCCCCTGCGGCACAGCGCCTCCCCCCACCCCCCCCCTGCGCGCGACAGCGCCCCCCCCACCCCCCCCCCCCCCCGCGCGCGACAACGCCCCCCCCACCCCCCCCCCTGCGCGCAACAGCGCCTCCCACCCCCCCTGCCGCGACAGCGCCTCCCCCCACCCCCCCTGCGCGCGACAGCGCCCCCCCCACCCCCCCCTGCGCGCGACAGCGCCGCCCCCCCCCCCCCCCCAGCGCGCGAACAGCGCCCCCCCACCCCCCTGCGCGAACAGCGCCACCCACCCCCCCCCCCTGCTGCGCGAACAGCCCCACCCCCCTCCTTGTGTATTAGTGTGTGTTTTGGTGTTAGTGTGTGTTTATGAGTGTGTATTAGTGTATGTTTTTTGATGTTAGTGTGTGTTTATGGGTGTGTTAATGTGTGTTTTTTGGTGTTTTTGTGAGTGTGTGTGTTTGTGGGTGTGTTAGTGTGTGTTTTTTGGTGAGTGCGTGTGTTTGTAGGTGTGTTAGTGTGTGTTTTTTGGTATTTTTGTGTGAAATTTTGTGTTTTTTGTGATTTTTCAAATTTACCCTTGAAATACTATTCACATCTGTTAAAACTAACCAAAATTTTAACGGTAGGGACCACAATGAGCATGTTTATAAACATTGGGGACCTTTTTGAGCATTTTGAAACAATGGGGATTAAATTGACTTTTGAGTAAACAATAGGAACTACTGCTGCATTTTACCCTATAAAAACATTGTCACATTTTAGACAATGTTTTCTTGATAAATTCTTTGTAATTGTGAGAAATTTTTGAATTATCGGGTAGAAATAGCAAGAGTGGGATAATAGTACTGGCAATAAAAATGGAGGATGGCAAATTGACTTTCACTTGGCTCTCTTTTTTTTTCCCCTCCATCCATATACCACCTTTGGCAAGACAAAACCAAGAGACCTCACAAAATGGTGCTTCAGAAAATTAAATGACCAAATCTCACAACTAATTATCAGAGATGAAATTGGGATTAAGCTCAATTACCCTTGATGGGAAGTATAAGAACAATCCACTAAATAGACCCATCTACACATAATGGAATTTGGATCAAGCCATTCTTTTGTAAATGGCTCTTGTATAGTTGTTTTTTAGCTTGAACATTGTTTTGATTTAGAGATAATATAGAATCACTTGTTTACCGAGCTGCAAAAAGGAAAACAAAAATCAACATTTGAACTAAACAACTTAATTTGAGCAGATAAGAAAGAGTTAAGTGGCTATGAAGCCAAGTGTGAAAATGAACACCAACGTACCTTCCCCAATTACGTGGATCAAACATTTTAGGATATAGTATAGAATAATCTAGATGCCAATTATCCTTTCATTTCTTCTACGACTTTTTGACATGCTTTTGTGGGAGAGCTTTTATAAAGTTAATTGTTTGTGCAACTAGTGGTAACTAGTATCGATTTCATTCAAATGGTAATTATACGCTTCCACATTTAATTGCTTCATCAAAAATAGGAAATATAGTATATTAGAGAATTTAGTTTGAACCATAAAAAATGGTAATTAGTTTTGATGTTTAACAACTATTGAACCTCATGTCGGCCTTAAACAATTGGATGCCAATCCATTCACTGCAAATGTTAGATAATTTTTTTTTGGATGACGAGGAACTTATTTTGGATAGAATCATATTAGATTTATCTCAAAGATATAAACTTTGTGATGTAACGATGCGTCTCAAATCATATTCCAAATCAATTAAGACCAAACAATATTTATGATCAAAGGGCAAAAATTTGAAGTATTCAAGGGACTATGGAAAAAGAAATTGCAATTACTTATGAAAGTTGGGATCAAAATTCCAACCCTAGCGAGTCAATTTGATTAATCTCCCCCTCTATTTCATTCCTTTATCTTTTCGTTACATTCTTTTGTCTTTTAGTACGTAGTCGATGTCCTGCAGCCATTAGTATGAGCACACATTCGACAAGCAACAATAACGCTTTATTTCAGTGGTTGGCATCTCATGAAACAAATGCTTCCAGTGAATCTACTTCCAGTCCAAAAATCCGTTGGCTAGACGCAAATTTGTGAAATGTGTTTCCATATGTCCAAGAATACGCTTATGTTAAAGTACGTAATTGAGTTCTCTCGTAATATTATGATGTTATATTAGGATTTGGTTAGATTTATCAAGATGATTGATTATTTAGCTCAATGGTAAGAAAGTAATAATTTTTTTATATAAAGCAATAGTAATTTTTTTTTTTGTTAAAACATAGTTACTTTATCACAATTAGATTAAATGTACAATTAATACTCTAAATCTATTTAATTCTCTCATAATATTATAACCTTACAAAAGGATTCTTACCCGTCAAGCAACTAGATGTGGACCGCCGAAGGAGTAACAAATAGAAAAGTGAAAATCTCACTCTGCCCCCTATAATATGCGAAAGTATCACGCTATCCCCTTATATTTACAAAACTATCAAAAAAACCCCTTAATTTCTAAAATCCGCCACACCGCCCCTTTCATCTGTTTTACCATGAAAAGTGCATGTCATCCGCGGGAATAGCAACTAGAATTGTGTTTTCTCTTTATATGGGTCATAATATTGTCTAAAATGCCCTTACACCTATCTTTACCCTAAAAAAATAAAATAAAGAAAAATTAAAAACAGCATGTAAACCATTGTAGACGTCAAAATCTACAATCACAAATTTTGGGCCACTAACAACCTACAAGGATAAAAGGCGATAGAACGACGTGAGTCTTGGGACACCGGTGTAGTGTCTCCCGAAGACTCTCCGACGCTCAATGCGTGAAAAATATAGAGGAAGAAGATGAGACTACCGTGGTAGTGGCGTCGATATAGAGAGTGTAGGCCGGGAGTATATAGAGGGGAGAGGGAAAGTATTGCTAGATATGGCTAGTACTATATATCCTCTCCGTGTGTAAGCGTGGCCTACTTATAGGTATGGGTAGGCCAAGAGTCACGGATTCTTGGGTCTTGTATTCCTAATAGACTACGTGATCATTTATCGCGTAGGATAGAGGTAGTCTTTATCCCAAGTCCTTCGGTGGTCGTCCGCTTCTTATAGGCTGGACAATTGTGATAAGTCTAGGGTCGTTTATCCCTTGGGAATTGTATCTCGAGTAGACTACTTCAAGCGAGTAATATCTTATCCTGTATGATAAGCTTGATCTTTATCTCGAGTTTGTCGATAGTCGTCCGCTACTAGTAGTCTAGTCAATTGGAACGTCTCCTTGATCGTCTATCCGGAGATATCCAATAGAGTTCGAGTTGGATTCAAGTTCATCCCTGGTTGTTCGTGTAGGGCGGTACCGCCATGCGGGCTTAGCCAAGAGCCTTGGGCTTTATCGGACTTAACTTGAGAGTAGGCCGCGACTTATAGTATCATATATGGGCCTTGGCCCAGGAATTGTGCGACAATTGGGGCCAAATGACCCGTCGCAGTTGGACCATTGGTCCAAGTCCAATTTTGGCGTTAACAGTTTATCCCCCACTCCCTAAGTCGAAGAGTCTTCGAGTTAGGGAGTAGTTGATCATTGGCGAAACAATTCCGGCTCGAACCTTTTATAGAGAGGCATTTTGTGCCGGCAACGCTCAAGGGCAAACTTTATTTACCTACTGTTTGCCCACAATCGAGAGTGGGATACATTTCGTGTTGCTGTAGTGGGCGGACCACGAGGTCAAGAGCTTTGATGGAATGGCCTTCGGATCTTTGCCCGCAAGTTCATGCAGATTATAATTCCTTATGTAAGCAGTTAAAGAGACTACATGGAGTCGATGTGCTTGAATTGGAGGGGCCTACATGGCCAACATGTCCTCGAGCGTGGCCTACATAGTCACGATATGTTTGGGCGTAGCCTATAATGTTATGTTTCGCTTGGTAAGAGCCTACATCACCAAGAGTACTTGGGCGCAGCCTACATTCTTCAAGTGCGTCCTTATGTGGAGTTCAAGACTTGCAACCTACACTTGTTTTACAATTCGCAGCCTACATTCTTTGGTCTTGCAATTCACAGCCTACAAATGTCTTTCATAATTTATAAGCCTACAATGGTTAGTATGCAAGCAATTTTGCAGCCTACAAGGCTAGGTCAGGTTTAGGCATAGCCTACAACTCTATGTCTTGCTTGGGAGGAGCCTACATGTTCCAAGTGCAGTTTCAAGTAGACTTCAAGGTTCGCATCCTACATTCTTTTTATAACTCACAACCTACCAATTTGCCTTGCAATTTTGCAACCTACCAACTTGTCTCGCAAATTCGCATCCTATACACTCTTGGTTCTTGCAAGATGTATCCTACCGTCATACAATCCGCAAAGTATCTTGTTCTCTTTAACCATGATCGTAGGTCACTTGTAATTCACAACCTACATGTTACTTGTAATTTGCAACCTACATGTAGCTCGTAATTCGCAACCTACATTTTGCCACGTAGGTTGCCCTTTTGAGTTTCTTTTTATAAGAGTTCTTTATGTAAGTTGCTCTTTAGATGCCCTTACATGTAGGCTAGACTTTGGAGCTCGCTTAAGCTAGTCGCATGGACCTGACGTAGGTTGCGATTTTGAACCTTGTTGGTAGGCGGGACTTGTAGCGTCCTTGCATAGGCTACTATTTTCAAACCTTGATTATAGGTGGCAACTTAGCATCCCTGGACCCGAACGGACTCTCCCAGGCCCTGTGTGGTCGCGATCTAGCTGCTAGTTTGTAACTTAGCCCTTTGCCTTCTACAGGTAGGCTATTCTTTAGGACCTCGATGGTAGGTGACCACTTAGAGACTTGACGTAGGCTACGATTTTTTAACCTTGTTGGTAAGTGACTTTTTAGTGCCCCTAGACCCAAACCGACTCAACTAGGCGCCCTGAAGTCGCGAAGCAGCGACTAGTCGGTGACTTAGCACATTCTCTCTTTTACGTAGGCTGCTTTTTAGGACCTCCTTCTTATTGCGGAGGTAGAGCTGACACACCATAGTGCCTTCGGATAGTAGTCTAGTAGCTGCTGATCAGTGTCCTCCTTTGCTATGTACCTTCGTTGATGTATTGAGGTATTCTTCAAGTGTTAGATCGACTCAAACGAGCTGACTAGCCCGACGTCTGTGGTGAGCTCGCTAAGAATCCATCTTTTTGGTTTGTATGTCTTCTTTTTTTCATGACCTGTAATGCATGAGCCACTTAGCTATGAGGTAGCATGCCCCTAGTGCTCCTTGATATATGGTAAATACTGGTCATTCTTGACTTTGACCTCTCGAACGCATTTATGGTGCACATTGCACATTTGTTTTTTGGCTGCACTGTAAGTATGCAGTTAAATACTACTTTAGGGCCTCGACTATGTTGAACGCGCATGTGTTGTTTGTCTTCACTTATGGTTTGTATAAGTCTTGTTACTTTATGAACTATTTATCCTTTGTCTCGTCGTAGTCTTTCTCGAGGTAATCAGCTACGCGTTTGGCCACATGGTGACCTACTATTAGTCGAGCTCGATCTAAGCTAGCTACCATTAGGTAAGTTTAATTTGAAGGGACTACTAGCCTTGTCGGCGGCTCCATCTTAGCGGACTACTATGCTAGCAGGCTGGTCCACTTAAGGCGCGGATAGGGGAGCTTGGCTGTCGTGGGCTACAACACCTGTGGGCTACAACGCCTGTAGGCTGGTCTTTATAGAACTTTCGCATGGTCGCATAAGATCATATTTTGTAGATTGGTGCTCAATGGACTTTATATAGTCTTGTAGGACTGTAGATTGGTCCGTATACGACTTTATATGTTACATGTCCCGTAGGATCGTAGGTTAATCCACATAAGACTTTATATGGTCGCATTGGACCGTATGTGTAGGTTGGTCCATGTAGGGCCTTTGTATGGTCGCAATGGATAGTAAGATAGTCCACATAGGACCTTACATGGCCGCATAGAACTGTAAGTTGGTACACGTAGGACTCTAAGTGGTCACATGCGATCGTAGGCTAACCCGCGTTAGACTTAATATGGTCACGTGAAACCGTAGATTGGTCCGTATAAGTCTCAATAAGGCCACGTAGGACCGTAGGCTGGTCTATATAAGGCTTTAAGTGATCACGTGGGACCGTAAGTTAGTCTAAATAGGTAGTTTGGTCGCTACGGACTCCTACCCTAATCATTTGGTCCCTCAGAATTCCGAATTAGTAGTTCAGTCGTTATGGGCCTCTACCATAGTAGTTTGTCCATAAGGACTTTGAATTGGTAGTTTGACCGCTGTGGGCTTCTTCTATAGTAGTCTTCATCCATAAGGACTTTGAATTGGTAGTTTAGCCGTTATAGGCTTCTACCGTAGTAATCTATCCATGATCAAGACTTTTGTATGGTCGCAAAGGACAGTAGTTTGGTCCGCATAAGACTTTATATAGCCGCAAGGGACCGTAGGTTAGTCCTCATAGGAATGTATGTGGTCGCGTGAGACCGTAGGTTTTAGGTTAATCCACATGGGATTTTGAGTGGTCGCGTGGGACTATAGGTTAGTCCATGTAGGATTATACGTTAGTCCACGTGGGACTTTAAGTGGTTGCGGGACTGTAAGTAGTTCTATGTGGGACTCTAAATGGTCATGTGGGACCGTATTTATAGGTTCATCCTCATAAGACTTTATGTGGTCACAAGGGACAATAGGTTATTCCATGTGGGACTTTAGATGGTCGCATAGGACCGTAGATTGGTCCACGTGAGACTTTAAGTGGTCGCGTGGGACCATAAGTTGGTCCACATGGGGCTTTAAGTGGTAGCGTGGGACCATAAGTTGGTCCACATAGGACTTTAAGTGGTCACGTGGGACCGTAAGTTGGTCCACTTGGGACTTTAAGTGGTCGTGTACGATCATAAATTGGTCTACATAGGACCTTATATGGTCGCGTACGACCATAGATTGGTTCTCAAAGGACTTCATGTGGTCACATACGACTGTTGGTTGGTCCACATAGGATGTTATATAGGTTAGTCCACTTAGGACTCTTACGTAGTCACAATAGACTACTTCCTTGTCAGTTTGTCCACTTAGGACTTTGTATAGTCTTAAAGGACTGTAAGTTGGTCCGCTTAGGACTTTGTTTAGCCGCAATAGTCCATGTTTTGTGGGTCAGTCCTCAGGGGACATTATTGTAGTCGCAGTAGACCGTATTTTGTAGTTTGGTCCCTTTAGGACCTTTAGTAGTTTCTCATTTCCCCAATACCTAGATAGTGGATCAAGAACTCTGCGAGTCACTTTTAATACGATAAGTTTAGAGAACTGTTTGATTCTGCTTCCAAACGATGGGTGTGCTCGCTCGTGTTTCGCTTGTTTGTTTCAAACATGCCTTCAGACCTCGACATCTTAACTAGACAGATTATACATTGAGTGGGCTGAAACATGTTGCCTTTTTATTTTGATAAACTGATTACAGTGATAGGTTCCTAGGCGTGTCACCGACTACTTTGATTGTTATGAAAGACCCCCACGAAAGGGGTAGCTAACTAGAGACTAACGACCCCATAGGGAGAGCTAACTAAAAGTCGCGAATACAAATTGTAGTGTTTGTTGAGGTAGATGGTATTTCAACTACTGTGACCAAAATGTGCTTATGGTATGTTGCTTGAATTGAGCTTGCACGGTAGTTTGCTCCAGTTGGTATACGACATCGTAGCCCGATTGTCTTTGCTAGGTTCTCCGTTGCGCTCTTATTTCATTGATCCCTCATTTGGTGGTAGGAGGACGGAACAGTTTTCATATCATGGATCCACGGTCTCCCCAAAATGATGTTGTAGGGAAATGGACAATCTATCACCGAGAACTAAGTGAAGAGGTTCATGCCTTGTGCATCAATAGGAAGGATGATCTCTCTGATGGTGCTCTTGCACTCGTCGCTAAACCCTACTAGTATGGTTGTAGAGCTCATGATGCGGGATTCATCGATTCTCATTTTTCTCAATGTATGTATCATGAGTATATTGGTAGTACTACCAATGTCGACGAGTATTTGCCTGACCAACCGGTTGGCTACCATCAACTCGATAACCAGGGCATCATGATGTAGACCATCAAAGTAGGTCTTTCCATGGATAGGGAATGCGATGACTTGATCTTGTTCGGACTCCCTGAGTCGTTGGGGCCTAAAGTCATACTTGAACATGCGACCGGTACGTACCGTTGTTATTGAGTGTGCAGTCCCACTAACCCGTGATCTGTCAATAATAGTGTTGACAGTGTGCTCGTATTGTGGTAACCCTAGTTGAGTGGTATATTGAGTTGCATGCTTTCCTTCTCCTTGGGCCATCGTCCCTCATTTGTGGGTTTGTTCTAGTTCGAGTGGTTGTCCATCGTCTCATGAATAATGATTCTTCTACTCATCTGTAGGGTAGAACTCATGTCTTCTATGATATCGATCAAGTGTCATAATTCGTCTGTGGTCTCTCTTGTTGTAGCGCGGCGAGGGGGGATGATAGTTGGCGCTATCTTTTTCCCACTTGATCTGGGCCCACGCCTTAGCAAAGACATCTTCTATGGTCTTGCATGGGTACTTGGTTAACTCTTTATACAAGTCCGACTCGAGAAACAGACCTTTGCGGAAAGCAGAAATAGTTGTAGCCATGTTACAATGTGGGATTAACACCCTTTCCTTGTTGAATCTGCCGATGTAGTCCCGTAGGGGTTCTCCCCTCCTTTGCACGATCAGGTAGAGGTTGTCTGATTGTTTCTCTAGCTTCTTGCTACTAGCGAACGGCTTTACAAACATGTATGTTAGCTAGGCGAAAGACGCGATGTAGTTATTAGGTAGGTTAGTGTACCACTGTAAGGTTGGCCCTACCAGGCTGGTGCCGAAGCCTTTGTACATGCATGCTTCTCTTGAATCTCGCGAGATGACTACTGTGGACATTCTCTGCTTATACTGCATTATGTGGTCGTCGGGATCGGTAGTCCCATCATAGGGCCTCATGTTTGGAAAGTTGAACTTAGCCGACATATCCACCATGGCGATGGTGTCAACAAACGGGGAGTCTGGAAAATTGTTTGTCGTACTTTTCTTGATGAGGACAGGTACCCTAAGGATCCTTTGGATGATGGACTCAATCTCTTGGAATCGGCGAAAGATGTCTTGGTTCGGTGCTCCCTCGTCTGTTGATTGAGTCAATAGTCGTTCAGTGGCGATGGTAGTTTGGAGGTAGACTCCGCTCCTGGGTGTCTGTTGGGGTGTAGATCCAAGGGACTGCATGGGCACTACTATCTGACCATGGGCGATTGACTTTTCACGATTGGACAGGGTTACGGTCGCTGTGAGGGTCTTGACCCTTTCTTTTAATACTCGACAACATACCTGGCTAACGGCGGTGTTTTCCGCCTCGAGTTCTTTCAGCTTGTTTTCATAAGTAGTCATTTTGGCCATTAAGGCCTCCATCTGCGCCTAGAGGTTGTTTTGGGTATCGGATTCAGCCATGGTTTTTGTCGTAAACGAGTAATCGAGGGTTTGTAGCCTTCTAATGAAGTAACTCAGTTGCTAGGGCCCCACAGTAGGCACCAAATTATAGACGTCAAAATCTACAATCAAGAATTTCAAGCCACCACTAACCTACAAGGATAGAAGGCGATATAACGACGTGAGTCTTAGGACACCGGTGTAGTGTCGGTCGAAAACACTCCGATGCTCAAGTTAGTAGTTTGTCAAAAAAGATAAGAATGCGTGAAAAATATAGAGGGAAAAGATGAGACTACTGGGTCTTGTATTCTTAGTAGACTACGTGATCCTTTATCGTGTACGATAAAGGTAGTCTTCATCCCAAGTCCTTCTGTGGTCGTCCACTTCTCGTAGGCTGGACAATTGTGATAAGTCTAGGGTTGTTTATCCCTTGGGACTTGTATCTTGAGTGGACTACTTCAAGCAAGTAATATCTTATCTCGTAGGATAGGGTTGATATTTATCTCGAGTTTGTTGATAGTCGTATGCTACTAGTAGTCTAGTCAATTGGAATGTATCTTTGATCGTCTATCCAGAGATATCTGATAGAGTTTGAGTTGGATTCGAGTTCATCCCTAGTTGTTCGTGTAGGACGATGCAGCCATGCAGGCTTAGTCAAGAGCCTTGGGCTTTATCAGACCTAACTTGGGAGTAGGCCGCGACTTATAGTATCATATATGGGCCTTGGCCTCAGAATTGCACATCGATTAGGGCCAAATGAGCCGTCGCAGTTGGATTATTGGTCCAAGCCCAATTTTGGCGTTAACAACCATCTACCCTACCCCTGCCCTCCAACCCCACCCCCACCCCCACCTCTTGTCACCCCCGTATTTCTTTTCTTTTAGTCTTATCATATACATATAATGTGTGTATATATATATATATATATCTTATAGAGATTTCTATAAACATATGCATATGTCTAATGTATGTAAATGAGGAACAAAGCAACTGTCAATAGTGGTGGACCCAGGCACTCGGGGTCAGGGGGTGCCTGTAATGTACACCCAGGTCAAGAGTTAATAATTGAGGGTTGGAGAAATCATCTATGCATATACTATTTAAGCAACATTATATCAATGATGAGAAAATACGCACTAACACACATAACAATTATGAAAATATAAGCACTAAAACATATATAAAGTCTTTGTAAATAGAAAAAGTACCTCTTATAATTGTCCTCGACGTGATTTCATATTTTGAAATCGTTAAGTAATCAACTCATTCTCAATACTATTAAATACATTTTCCTCTATATAAGTTACCAATCACAAAGGAAAAGCGAGTTACTACCTTTATTGTCAATTTTATTGTTACTTTGCATTTCTTTGCTTGTAGAAACACAAAGGAAAAACTAGTAAGGAAAATATTGTAGCTTCCTACTTATCAATAAGATTTTATTGTCAATAACTAGGAAGCAAAATATTGTAGCTTCCTACTTTCAGTTACTACCTTTTGATCTTTCATCATAATCCACATATTCAATTTTATTGTCACTTTGCATTTCTTTTCTTTAGTACTCTTTCATGGCTTATCTGTCCGAGTATCAAGATTTAAGTATGTATTTTACATTTTGTTCATTAAGCCGAGTAAATTGAATTGAAATTCTTTCTAAAATTTGTACCAAACATTCTTAAAATTTTAAATATGTATTTCACTAAACAATTATTAATAATCATTTCACTCTTTTAGCTCAACAAAAAAAAAATTAAAATATACCTTTAGCTTGGCAGGACTGGAGAAACACAATGAAGAACATGATAGAAGTTTTGGATTTTGCTTTTCGGGTTTTGTATGAAAAGTTTTTTTTGGTAAAGTTAACATTTTTTATGTCGTTGGGCTTTGGTACAGCTAGGCAGGCAGCAACAAAATACCAATTTTTTTATAATAGCAAATTACAAATTTACCCCTCACTAAGTAAGGGGTAAACTAGAGGGTGCCTGTGCACCACCTAGTACACAGGTGGGTCCGCCCCTAACTGTCAACTAGGGATTGAAAAGTAGAAGAATTTAGTACAAGTATTGATGTAGAATCTCGATCATATTCGTGGGGGGTAGGGGTGGGGGTGGGGGTGGGGGTTGACGGGGGTGGAGGTTGGGGAAAGTTGGGGGGCTGATGAGGATGGGGGGAGGGGTGAGGAAGATGACAATATTTTTAATTTTTTTAATTTTTTTTTTTTTGGTGATAAGAATTGGTGGAGACAGAAAAAAGAAAATGAAAAAAATATGTATAATATAAGGGTAGAGATGACATTTAACTCATTTTTTTTAATAGCGTTAGTTTAAAACAGACGGAGAGGGATGGTGTGGCGGATTTAAAAAAATATAGGGAGATTTTTGATAATTTTGTAAATATAAGAGAATAGCATGATACTTTCATATATAATAGGAGAGAAGAGTAAAATTTTCTCAATAGAAAAATATATGGTTTATCGAATTATATAAATTGTTCAAACTCAGGAGGCTTGTAGACTAGTGGAATCTGCATATATATTCACCAAATTTTCGAAGAATGCATGATCTTGTGAAGCATGCATTTAGATGGTGGAACCGTACGCTACGTATTTTCAGAAGCCACATTATCATCTTGTGGTGCCCAAGTTCAAAGACAATGTGAAATGTCTGTACTAGAAACTTATCATTTTGCAAAGATTTTTCCATCAGAAGATGCGCCTACAGTTAAATGGAATGTCGGCAAAATTTCAAAGAGCAATGATGATAACGATATGGCACAATTTTTGGTCGATGAACCACGGGAACATTACGGAAGATTGCTACTACGTAACCGGTGCCTACCTCGTTCGATTTTCTTGTTTATATGTTTTTAATAGATGAAAAATGTTCTATCACTTCGTTTTATCACTCGATTATTACTTTTAATATTGTTAAGGTCAAAATATAATCTTTATATATATGTGAATAAAGTTACAATATTTATTACAAGTCACTAGCATTCATCCCCTTTTCTTAAAATGGAATAGACTATTTATACTGTTCATGAAAGGTCTCATTCCTGATTTGGTGGAATCTTGTCTCTTGCCAACTGTTTTTAATATAATTGGGTTCTCCAATATCGGGCGAACTTCTCCACCGGGCCCTGTAGTCTCGGGTGAATTCCTTGACCCCGGGTCTGACCTCGGATTGACCCCCTATCAGGTCGGGTGTGGTCCTTGATTGCACCCACATCAAATATGAATACTTAATTGACATATTAAAATATGATAAATAAATAAAACATATTTGTTATTTTAACATGTCAACTAAGTATCTATATAGAAGTGATAAATAAGTAATAAAGCTAACAACACTCTTAGTGGATATATTCCAAAGTATTAGTCTCATTAAAATTATGTCAAATGTGACCTTTCGATTTTTGAAGCTGTAATCTATCGACCATGGCATAGCTTTGGGGACAACTTGAATAGTGTCTTCGAGTAGAACACGTACGTGTACATCTTAAATGGACATCATTACACCAACATTAAAACACATGCATTCATTAGCTAATGGCGTACGTTAATTCTCCCATATGTATCAAATCAGCTACTTGTAGAATAACAAGTGTAACATGGTATACAAATTTGTTTCGAACAATTAGGAGAGGCAAGCCAGCGATTGCAGTCTTAACCTTTTTAATGTATATTAGAAAGTCACACAATCTTAGGCTATATTTAGCCTAACTGTAAAATTTTAAATTTTAAATTATAGAATTTTTAACAGTAGAATTTCAGTTAAAAGTGTTGTTGAATAAAAGTCATTTACTGTTTGGTGTATGTTGGGTAATGTTAGACATAAATTCTGATGGCAATATTAGACTTTTAAAAATATAAATGAGGTATATTTGAGAAAGAAAAAGAAAACTAACTTTCCACATTATATAAAAATAGATTCCCGCCTTATATAATTTTTTAGTTTTTTTTTAACTTTAAATTTTACATAAAAACTCTTTAAAAAACAGGTCGAATAAATTTGTTTTAATTTCTAAATTAATATGAAGTACTTTTAAGTGTCTGAAAATTAGACTAAATAGATCCTTAGTTTCTTTAGGAGAAAGAGGAGCTAGAAAATATATGAACAAGTGAGCTACAATGTAATTGCACACGATTTTGAATATCATTTTCTTTTATGTATATGTATAAGGGTTAAATTCCCTCATAATATAATTATATTGTAAGAGAGATCTAATAAAAGTAGGAGCATGACACATCAAAACATACACGATTATTGGTTCTGATGCAGCTAAACTTTCGTTTGTAATTACACTACAAAAAAGGAGGTAAAGAGTGGCACTTTTTTCTCGTATAAGCGGCGTTTTAAAAACTGCTTCTTATAAATAGGCAGGGTTTTAGGAAGTGCTACAACAGGTGTCGTTGTTGCGAGTGTCGGGAAACTTTAACGGCATTTAATCTAAACATCACCTATTATATCAAAATCAACCATACATCTCGTGGTTTGGATATAGACTTTGAAATCAGAATATTTAACTTTTAATTTTTGGAGCTTTAGAAATATTACATACAAAATATTTAAAATAAGTGTGAGCCTTGCACTAGATGTGCAGCGATTGTCACTTGCCTTGTGTATTTTTTTTTTTTTTTTTTGGTCTTAGAGTTTGACAAAAATAATCTCGAATATTCGCATCCATTAACAAACCACATTTCCAGATGTCGACTGCGCTTTGATCGACATGACCATGGAGATTGACTTGTTATCCATTTTTTTTGTTTTGAGCCAGGTATGTTGTCGAGTATGCATTCATATTCTTCAAACCACATCTTTCTAATGTCATGAGATATACGACATGTGAGCTAAACCATTAATTCTTGTCCACCATTCAAGCAAAAGTGACAATCGGTAACACAAAATAAATGTGAGCTTCAATTCTGGGCTGAAACAGATTTAGATTTTCTCATATTATATAACGTTATAAAAAAAAACTAATTAGAACTAATGATAATGATATATTCATGTAATTCTGATAAAATGATTTGAAAAATTAAACACCATTGAATCTCTCACATAACGTTATAATGATATGACAATATCCAAATCCGAGTGAAAACTGCATAATGTGAAGCATCCCTTCAAGATTCAAGAGGTTATTAATTTAATAGCTATTGCTGCTTTTATTACTCTTCTTTTTTTCGTTCTTCCCAAAAGTCAAAAGATATCAAATACTCGATGAGTAATTGAAACCACTAGCCAGAAAAGAGATAAGTATGTGTGATGGTGTTCTAGCTAGTACAAATCGAACAAATCTGCTGCTAGATAGACATATACTCAACATGTGCCTATGTGTGTGTGCGCTTTGTGTTAAGCAACATATTGTTAAGCAAATGATAGCAGCTGACCATTAAATTAGATATTAAAGGCTAGCTTTTGCTCTAGATTATTAAGTGGAAATTTGTGACTTCATCTGAATATACTCCATCAAGAGTCAAGTTTCTAATTGATTAATATCTAATATGCAACATGTCAGGTATTTAATCAATCAGAGACGATGTTGTCAAAAGAATAGGAAAAGGAAAGGAATGCGGAGGGTTGACGATTCTTTCTCGCGACGATCCTTGACTGTGCATTTAACTTAGATTCGATTTATACTATGGTATATTAAGACCAACCCATTTAAGATTAAGTAATAAAGAAAGTTATAAACTACTAAAAAGAAACAAAAACTGTCACTGACCATTTGATCTAGTGATATAAATTTTACTTTAAGTATAAGAGGTCTCGAGATCTATTCTCTGTTATAACATCTTTTGTGATGTAAAATACTTTACGACTCCCTTAAATAAACAAAAATAAAAATGAAACAAAAACTATTACACTTCGGAAGGCGTATATTAAAGGTTACTTATTTTGCTCTTTAATATCATTTAACTCTCATTGATAAAACACCTTCCGTTCATCCTTTTTTATTATGTATTAAAATTCCACGAGTTTGACCATACATATCTATCATGAACAAAATGGTCAGCAATAGTCCACGTTCAACATGTCATTAACCATTCTTACTTACGTTCATCCTTTTTTATTATGTATTAAAATTCCACGAGTTTGACCATACATATCTATCATGAACAAAATGGTCAGCAATAGTCCACGTTCAACATGTCATTAACCGTTCTTACTTGATTTTTTACCGGTCGCTTTTCAGACCTATATTTCAAATATAATAGTCAGAAAACATCTATATGTGGTGCCTCGTGGAAAAAATGGCTAACACAATCTTTGATAATGTGTTAGGTCATAATTTATCTGTTGGGTTATTAGCTTGAGTCCAAATCTAATTAGGAATTAAAGACAAGCAAGAGTCCAATAAGAGAAGAAATAGATTTCAAATCCTAGTAGGGTTAGGATTAGTTGCCTATAAATAGGACTTTTTAACTTGTAATTATTTTCTACAAGAGTCACACCCCATGGGGGGTGTAGAAAGGGATAAGCTGAGTGTTGAGAGTGTTTTTCGTGCTTTTGCCAGAAAGAAACCAATATGGGGAAGGTTTAGACTTTAATCATAGATAAAGTCATTTAGCGAGGTTTAGACTTTTCCGTTTATAAAGTCAATGGGTGTAAGGGTTTTATAGTTTTTCCTAAAAACTATGCGCATTTGAGTGAGGTGAGGGTTTTGATCTTTTTCCATTAAAAAAATCCTCTACGTTGTAATGGTTTATTTATGATTAGTGGATTTCCCAATTACTTCGGTCGTGGACGTAGGTAGAAGGTCGAACCACATTAAACTCCTTGTGTTGATTTTCGTTGTGCGTTATGTGCTTTGTGTGTGTGTTCTTTATTTTTTTTCCAACAAAGTGGTATTAGAGCCCAGGCATAAGGACTGGGCATGACGATACAAAGAGGACACGTCTGTGAGTTGAGGGGCACAAGAGAGAGAAAATTTGAGAGAGAGAATGTGAAAAATAGTGAGAAAATGAGAACAAAAATATTGTTGCGCAATTTTGATCTAGCGGACAATCGGAGGGTCATTTGTGGTCCAATCGAACTGAAATATTTTGAACACGTTTACGACTCGTGGGTCTTCAATCAGATTTAGAGCTCTCTAAGGTGGGTTTTTCTGGCATGAACAGTAGATGCGTTTTTGGGTATTCTTGGAGTTTTTCAGCGTCCTGAATTCAATTTTGGTTTGTTTCCCAAATTCTTGATGTATCGTGCTGAGCCAAGAATCTTGGGTGTTAGGAGGTACGTTTTGTGGAGGTTTTAGCTTTGAGGAGTGCTAAAACTATGGGAAAAGATCACATCTCTGACGTTTAATGTCGAGAGGACATGAAGAGGTTTAGATAGTGGATACCGATGATATGTGAGAGACGTTGGTAATGATTGTGAGAACCGAGAATGATGAAGATGTGTTGGTAGCAGTGAAGGGAGGCTTTGGCACATTAGAGAGGTTCTCAAGGGTGTTGTTCTGATTTTTATTGAGTACGAACTCTAGCATGAAGATGAAGATGGAGATGAAGATTGAGAAGAGGTCTTAGTTGCAGTGAGGGAGCTTGGACTTTTAGCCAAGGGGAGGATTTGTTGGGTTATTTGCTTGAGTCCAAGTCCAATTAGGAGTTGAAGACAAGCAGGAGTCTATTAGAGGAAGAAATAGGTTTCAAATCCTAGTAGGGTTAGGATTAATTGCCTATAAATAGGATTTTTTAGTTTGTAATTATTTGGCACAAGAGCCACACACCATGGGGGTGTAAAAGGAGGTGAGTCGAGTGTTGAGAGTGTTTTTCGTGCTTTTACTAGAAAAAAGTCGATATGGGGAGGGTTTATACTTTAGCCATAGATAAAGTTATTTAGCGAAGGTCTAGACTTTTCCATTCATAAAGTCAATGGGTGTGAAGGTTTTATAATTTTTCCTAAAAACTATGCATGTTTGAGTGAGATGAGAGTTTGGATCTTTTTCCATCAAAAAGATCCTACGCGTTATTATGGTTTATTTATGATTAGTGAATTTTCTAATTATTTGGATCGTGAACGTATATAGAAGGACGAACCACATTAAACTACTTGTGTTGATTTCCATTGTGCGTTATGTGCTTTGTGTGCGTGTCCTTTATTCCCATCATTATCTATACATTTCTGTTGTTGTCACCAATTAAATCTTTCAGCTAATTTTCTATATATTCTAATCACTTGTCTTGATATAAACAATTACCTGTCATTCAAGATGAAGAATAGCCCGTCAAACTATCTTCCTATAACACAGTCTAAGATCACATTAGATCTACCGAAGAATTAATAGCCCGTCAAAATATCTTCCTACAACCCAATCTAAGATCATATTAGATTTTTAAGGGTTATAAATTATGTAATGCAGTAGTACACCTTGAACCATACTCTAAATCAGTTAAATGCTAGGTCATTATAACTAAGTTCGAACCTAAAATCTCTAGTCATAACAAATTATTACTCGACTACTCCACTAGTCTTTTTGGGGGAAAACACAAATTAATTTTGCTGTGTAATGTTCTTCCTTTTCTCTTTCACGACTTAATTACATAATGGATCTTACAATATTAAACAAAATGATGCTCTCAACCCATCCAGAAGATACTCTTCAGCCGACAAATCATTTTGCTCGATTGGACACGAAAGTTTATTTATATACAATGAAGAAAGCATCTATAAAAATTCATAGACGACCAGTGGAGTTTGGTTGGTAGTGACTACTCCCTTATATGGAATCTAAATATGAATCGGTCTTTTTCTTGTTTTTGAGAAGTTCTATATTCCAAGTATTCATTAATTATGTATCAACGTCGTTCTAACAAAAATATTTATATGCATTAAAAACCTTAAATTTGGTGGGTTAAATCATGAATTAGTAATTGTACTCAGGTTCGATTCGCTTCTAATTTACACAAACATTAAGATTTGGTATTGAGATTGTTTTCTCCACTATATTGATCATTTTATAGCATGTATTTCTATGGATATAACGTCCAATAATATATATTTCATATTAAACTGTTAAATAGAATCTCATTGGAAGTTGATATATTTTATAGAATTCAAAATTCAGACGTTTAATCAGTTTTAGTCATGCTACCATAAAAAAGGCAGATAATAAAAGACTAGGAAAGGATTTGCTTAATTCTATTTATATACGACTACACTCCAATAACATAGTCTATTTCTTGACATAGAAGACTTCTTAATTGGTTTAGGCGAATTTAATTATTTTATCGTCCCTTTCTTAAAGAAAGATAAAAATAATGCATTTTTACAATTTTGGTGGATGCAAGGATATAATTTTATCTTTCATAATGTTATGTTTTGCTTAATTTGTAATTAACTACTACAAATCTCTATCATCAAGAACCCAAAAAGAAAAACCAATGTCTATAAAATGTGGTATGAATTAGAATAAATTGGGCTAATCACGGATCTTACAAATTTCCTTTGGTTACTGTAGCCCAAGCCCAAGTCATATATCTCTAGTAACTTTCCGAAAACCAATTCATCAATGTAAGAGTGCGCATTCCATCCTGCATTTGATTCTGTAAGAGATATGTGCTCAATGTATAATAACTTTACAACTACGATCAAATACATATGTAAGCATTTTGGACCAGTTAATTATACTCAATGTATTTGTAGGCTAGTAGTTGGATTTTAATTGTTACAGATAGTATCATAACCAGGTTATCAAGAGAAAGTGTGGGCTCTCCACATTATCTGATGGTCCTAGACTATAATATCGTTTTGTTTGGGCCAAAGAGAACGTTGCATATTTAAGAGAGGGGTTTGTCGCATATTTAAGATATGGAGTTTGTGAAATCCAATCCCACATTCGTTCTATAAGAATATGTATTCATTTTATAATAATTTGAATACATTTTGAGCTGTTTCATTTTGTTCACTTAAGGTCTCAATATTTTTATGTTGGGCCTGTAAATTCCAAATATATATTGAACTATTTTGTGGATCCCCTTACTCGATTCTTGTTCTTATTTTCTTCTGACCATAAAAAAATAAAAAATTATTCTTATTTTCCATTTATATTAAAAATGATAAGATGTTATCTAGCTTTCTAACCATGCATTGATCTCTATGGACCAGATACCATATTACACGGTTGTACAAAAGCTAGCTAAATACATCTCTGCCTCATTCAAAATATTCCATGCTTGATAAGTAAGTTACAACTCTCCAATGGCGTATCCTGTTTTGGATAACTAGCTTGATTATAACCTTATTTCTTCCATTTGAATATGCCAAATTTGTGTCAATAATAAGTCCTTAAAAGTCAATGTATTCTTCATCTCCTTTCTGCTGAGATCAACCTTTTATTGTATTGTCCTAATCGTGGGGAAGATATTACATATTTGGATCTAGATTTTTTCTTTTTTGATCGATAAAACATTAGTTCATATCATTTAGATAACAAGTAATTAACGCACTCGGTGGATTCCAATACTAAGCGTAGGATATTAAATAACTCAATTGGAGGATCAGCTATCCAACTTGGAAAAAGAGTAAATAATCTTACATCGCTTGCGAGTCAATTCGTCAATTCGTTTGCTTGCCTGCAAATGTGAGTAATACTAAAATTCCTAACTCGTGAGAGAAGAGATTTAGCATCATTCACAAGATAATCTGTTAGAACAAAAACAAGATCAAACAAGTAAAGTAGAAAATATAAAAGAATGATTACACAAATTGAATACCAGGATTTACGTGGAAAACCCAAGACGGGAAAAAACCACGGACAAATGAGAGAGTTTCACTAATAATGGATGAAGTACAAAATTTGGAGAATAAGTGCTCTAATACTAAAATTCTCCTCTTACAAATTTTGGATGCTCTAAACAAAAGACTTCACCTCTATTATAGGTTTACAAAACTTGGTCCCCAAAACAACTTGATTCCCAACACTTCTTGCTTGACTAAGAAACTTCTCAAGACTTGTCATCCTAGAAATCTGCCTTAATTACAAAACTTGTTGTCCAAGATTACTTGTCTTCCAAGCAAGAGCAAATAATTCGAGACATAACATAACATAATCAATAGTCCAAAATAGTGAAGATTGAGATAAAAGTTCTTTTTCATATATATTCTTTTTCAGCACAAAGTTTTTTTTTTTTTTTGCTAAATAAGTAAGTGATTCTATTCATTCAAAAAAAAACCATATACAAGAGGAGCAAGACTCAGACTAACCGAGGATCCCTAAGTCGAGATCTCATGCAATACAAATGTTTCTATTAAAATTACAAAAATGAAATTTGTGCTTTCTATTTTTTACACTAAGCAGAACATAAGATTTGATTGAAGCAAAAATTTGCTTCTCTGTCTGAGTCGATCCTTCGAATAAGCGATGATTCTTTTCAGTCCAAATATTATAAGTAGTAGCACCCAACATAGAATGAAATAGATAGGATTGAAGAGTTCTAAACTGGACCCAATTCTTAGACCAAAGACAAATATAATCCTAAGTGATAAGATCTGTTCCAATGCTAGTAGCTCTAAAACATCTTCGTCAGATTCGTTTAACAAAGTTACATTCAAAACTTTTCTGGAATGAGAAGTTCTCAAATGCAATCTTGCTACTTATCGAAAAAACTATGATCTAAGAACCTCCTTATCTTTCAATATGTTCCTCTTTCTCTAGAATTCTTCAATTCTAAATGCATATTTAACATAGATACCAAAGTTCAATTCAAAGCAAAGGCATATGCTTCTAGTATGTGACAGATCACAACCAAGTTTTCTGTGAACCAGATTTTTTGCGTGCTGAATCTCTCATCCAGAAGGCATAGTTGGCTTAAGAAAGGAAAGAAATGTATGTAATGGGCTTGTGCAAGTTGCTGATAATGAAACATATGTTAATCAGCATCTTAATCTGTTGAAAGTTTCTTTTTTATAATCTTCGTATCATCACAAATAGGCACCAATATGGAATGATTTCCAAGAGTGGCAAGATACTACAAAGAACAACCATTCGCTCTACTCAAATAAATAAATTATAAACCATCAACTACATCACAGGGATGATGAGTTCCGGTACAATAAAAATTCTTACCATATCAAGAAACGGTGAAATATAACCTAAATGATACAAAGCATTACCCCCTCCCTAATTCTTGACGCCTTAATGAACAAAACTTAGTTGAATCTTTATGTGCATCCAAAAATTGTACTATATAATAGACAAAAACATACTCTCAGTCTTTCTTTCGCAGGTATGTTTATGTGTGCTTTTGTGTACATATATTATTTTTATATATTTATTTTTCTCAATTAAGGTAAAAGGATTATGGATTTCAAATGTGTAAACATGAGAAGAAAAGGAGTTAGGAGGCAAGAGTAGGAGGAAGAGAAAATAACTTTATTGACTTCTTTTGTTTTTTTTTTTTGGTCAATACCTTTTTCTAGAATGGACACTTTTACGAGTCAATACTAGAGTACAATGGATCGGGCCCGGGTCCTATAAACGATTGAGCCTTGAAACCTCTAACTTTCTCAATTGGGCATACTGAACTTGGGCAAGACTTGGGAACAAATAGCCCTAATTTTTACAACACAACTAGGAGCCCGTTTATTCTCCATATTTTTTTATTTTTATTCTCCATATTATTGAATGCATACGAGCAGTTAGTCAAGCTAGACTCGATATTGTCCCCCACCCCCCACCCCCCACCCCTAGCATTTTCTTCAACATGATTAATCTATCTCTCTATCCACCCTCTTTTGAACCTTCAATCACTTGCTCGTTAAAGTAACATTAATGAAAACTCTTTTCATATTTGACAGAGAAAAAATCAATCATGTACTTAACAGTTTAGTGAAATAATCAAGTAACAATTTATTGTACTTATAGGTTTTGAGTTTGAATCTCGACTTCACCCTCCATTGCACCAAAAATAATAATAAAATTAATCCTCTATCTCAATTTTTCTCATATTCTTTTTCATTTGATTTGTCATTCGAGTGGCATTTAGGGAAATGCTTAGTTGCACCTCAGATTATTATCCAAGGAATCATTGGAAGTATCTAGCTATTTTGTGGGCTTGGAGGTCCAATTCCACAAGTATTACAACATAAAACTACTACACACCAGATGGAGATGGGCCTTATAACAACAGAGCAAGAGCATAGACATAGTAGAATTCTTCGTCTAAATCAAAAGGACAGATAAATTTGCACAAGCATTTGTATATAGTTGGACAAAGACTAGAAGCCTCATAGCACCACATCGATGATTTTAGATTGGAGGATTACTAATTAATAGGACCGATGGCGTTGTCCCCATGAGAGTAGTGAGACTCATAGCACCACATGCTATATACACAACGAAGGATGCAATAAGGAGCATTTAGAATGTCACACCACGGGGTTTATAATATTAGATTGGACCCAATATAAGAAGTTAAAGTGAATTCTTTAGCATGTGGGAGGCTAAAGCATTTGTTTTGCAATATTCGTCTAAAACATTAATGAAATATAGAGCTTGCCACTAGGTATTGATTCTCACTTTAAGTGCGATAAGTCCTGAAATCGATAATCAGAGTTATAACATCTTAAGTAATGCAATATTGATCTGTAATCCTATAAGTCTCCCTTAAATAAAAATAAAAATAAAAAAGTAAAGTATAAAGCTCAATAAAATGTCAAGGAGATAGGATATAGAAGGAGCGGATAAATAGGGCTACCCCACCCCCACGACTAATTACTAGCCTATCAATATATTGCTAATTTGTTTTACTTAGGCTCAAATACTAACTCTTGTCAACACCTTGAGTCTAACCAACTGGTTCAAAAAGTTTATGCCCATATTAATAGTAGTCGTGAACCCATATTATTATAAACTAAATATATATCTCTTATAATATCAATGTAAAACAGAATGTCTCAGTTAACTAGAAACATAGGATAAGATAAGTTAAGTGTGAATTTAATTAGAACTTATCATGTACTCTTGAATGTGTATAAAATATGGTACCTCAGAATATGAACATTCAAACTTACAAATTTTCCAAAATGGTTCAAACGCAAACTAACCTTGACACCTTGTTATGTATCTTTATAAGGGAAAATGGCACAAAGAGTTTTTATTATTTTCCTAAAATTTTAAATTCGTTTATATTATTCAAAATTAGTAAATTTAGTTTTTATTTAAAAAAAAAATTAAATTCGTCTCTATTATTTCAAAATTAGCCAATTTAGTATTGTTTCTCACAAAAATTCAATTTAATCCCTACTGTTTCTTAAAATATTTTAATTTAGCCAATTTATGCAGGGACTAAATTTTTTTTAAAAAAATACTAAATATTAAATTGACTAATTTTGAATAATAGAGACGAATTTAAAATTTTTGAAGAATAATAAGAACTAAATTGATTAATTTTATATGATAGATATGAATTTAAAATTTTAAAAAATAATAGAGACCATTGCACAACTTTTCCATTTTTATAACATAGATAGTATATAAATAACATGTATGGATTTAAAAAAGAAAAAAAAAAAGACGTCTGCTTGGATAATTGAATTTCTTTTACGATATCTTGTAGCTCTAATTAATAACGAATTATAACGATCCAAACTTATCATAATTTTGGTCAAACTTTTTTTTTTTATTTGCTAAACAAGTAAGTAATTTAGTAATTCAAAATAATCATCATGTGAGAAGGGCACGTCTTCATATGCATGTAGGGCTCGTAACCTTGCACTCACACGGGACCCCAAATGTTCATCATTTTTAGTAATTTTCTTGTAGATAAAAATAAGGATAGAGATGATATTGTGGAGTAAAGAAAAATTCTTTCATAAGATATGTTATAAATTTATCATAGTCAATATTAAGTTGTTATTTTATGAGATTAATTTACGTTAGTCTATATCGTGCAGACATATTATGTTAGAATGTCAGAAATTTCTTTTTTTATTAATTTGGCCTTACAGAGTTTTAAATAAATTACTATGATACTCCCACTTATACCAATTAATTGACATTTGTCAATAAATTAAAATATTTTTTATCTATATAATTGTAATAAATTTATCATATACCTCATAAAAAAAAAAAGCCCGTGGAGTAAATGGTAGAATTTTGAGAACCCCTCCAATCTGCCCTACTTTGTATGTGCTCACGCCTACTAATTGCAATTCAAGCTAATAGGACAATACATCTTCACCTTTGTGTCTCCCATCATTGACTAATTTCATCAATTCAGATTCGAGAGTCGGAAAATTTCAAATGAGTAGTTATGAATGTCAAAAAGTACTGGACGATGAGATTGAGTTTGATATACAAAAAAGAGAATCTTTAATACTATTTCTAACTTGTTCTTGGCAAAGTTTATAAGAATTTTTTTATAATATTATAATATAATGAACGAAATTTAATAATTACAAATTATTAACAAAATTTTATTATAATTATATATTAATAATTTATAATTATTAAATTTTATTTATAATATTATAATATTATGAACATATATTATCTCGCAAACTCTTTGTGAGCGCTCGAGTGATTGTTGTAAGCAAAACGCTCTCTTGGGATGGTGATATTTTTCAGCAGAAAGCAGCGTCTGCACCCCGCCTAATAACATCCAGTTTAGCATTATGCAACACTACTTTACAGTTGTCGTCTTTAGTGAATCAAAATCTTGTCAGAAGAAAATAACCATGATTGTTTGACTATTGCCCACAATGCAAACTTCACTAGTAAAAGTTCTTTCTTGAAGAGAGAGATTTTCTTTACCAAAAAAAAAAAAAAAAAAACGAGGGATTTTAAATCAATCAATCATATCACCCAATTTTACCTCATGACAAACTTCATTCATTTCGACAAAAAAAAAAAAACTTCATTCATAATCCTCCCAGTGTAAACCTCTACCAAATTGGACGATCATTATTAAAATTGTAGTCTCCACGACGACAAATACCTGTTCGTTTAACTTGTGCAGTGAAAATTCTCCCATCTAGCTAACCAAACTATCAGAATGGAAGAAATCCTATTATACAAGAGATAAGAGTTAAGTAATTTGTTGTAATTAAAGATTACGTATTCTATTCATAACTTCAACCTTTATTATGTCAAAAAAAAAATACTATTAAGATGATCTGATTAGTCAAATCTGTCAGTGTATGTCATCAAAGAAAATTAATTCAGACAAATAAACCAAGTAAAATTCAATTTTTAAAATCAAGCATGCACTGTAGACATCGGCTAAAAATGAAACCAAATCAAATTAATGGAATTCTTCTTCTTTATTTGAATAGATTGGATATGCTTTGGGATTGAAGGATTCAAACCTCTGAATAGCGGGACCAAAATCTGTTGTCTTACTACTTGGTCACACCCTATTTAATTTCTATTCGACACTAATAAAGAATATTATTAATATTGATTGGTTGTCAACTTTAATTATTTTATATAAAAATGAAGGTGCTCTTAATTAGATTCAGTCGCTATAGCTGTTCAAATATAAATCCGACAGGTATAATTACATTTCGTGTTCCAAATTTTTTAAGGACTACAAAATTTATGTATCACTATATGGACGGCATATGGTGTTGATTTGATTTGAGCCACGGGCCTGCACCAAAACAAACAATTATGTTACATCAATAAATATTATCAAGTCAATCTCTGATGATGTTATGACCAGGAAAAAAAAAAAAAAATTCTCTATTGATGCTCACTACAAACTGATGTCAAGTGGCAAGTCCAAGAACAATAGAAATTAATAGAGAATAAATATTATTGATTAGTTTCAGGAGATTTTTTTGTTCATTGATTCACATGTAAATGACATTACCATGTAGTTTTTTTTATAGTGAAATCAGGAAAAAAAAACTCTTGCTAACTCAGTAAAATAAATAAATAAATATATGTGTCTTTTCTTTACTGTACACATATTTTGGTAGCATTAACATAAGCTGGTATAATTATGTTTGGAAAATTCTACAAAACGTTAAACGTTCCAAACTAAAGTTGTGAGATTCACATTGACTCATGTTTTCACACATCAGAATAAGAATATGAACCCCACGAACGTTTTATAAAACAATCCATCATATGTTGATAGAATGCACAGAAACAGGTTCAATCCAATCAACCAAATGAACAGCAAGCACCAACTGGTAACTATAATCGCAGTGATCCAAAGGAACATCAGTAGTACCCTCCAGAATTTTTTTTTTTCTTTCTGTAAGCTTCAAAATTGATTGTGATGTGTCCGATTGTAGGGATACGGATCAAGCTAGAATTGCTGCAATTTGTAGACATCACTATCATTCATGGCAGTGCTTGTAAGCGTTTTTGTGATTTGGCTACTCAATTAGATTAGAAAATCTCTCAAACTTCATCATTGAATCAGATTGTCTTGAACTTGTCAAAAGCTTCGATTCACAGTCTTATGTTGGATTATCGATCGCTTGTAACTGATGCAAAAACTATTCTAGGGTCCATGGTTCAAGCGTTGTCCACGTATTTAGAGGTGCAAATAAGGTGGCAGATTAATTGATAAGAAATGTTATACTAAATTTACTTTCTCCAAGTTAGAAAACTTTTTAATGTACTTAATGTTGTCTTTGATGCTACGGCTGTGGGATAGAGTTATTCGTGTATGAATAAAATTACTTGTGTCTTTGTCCAAGAAAAGAAGAAAAAAAAATCAACTAAATAACTATGAATTGAGGTGGGTCTTACATACATATAGAGTTCATCATCGTATATTTCATATCTATTTAACCAGACAAAAGAGCAACCCTAAAACTCTGAGTTCATCCTCGTATATAAGAGTCGTATCTATTTAACCGAATAGAAAAACAATATCAAAATTTAATATTCACATAACAGGGTTTTATTAAAAAATAATAGTCAAATATGTCCGATTATTACACACATAAATCCCACATACTGATAAGACCTATATTTACTCTCTCATACACGTCAATTATTTCCAAATTATCGATATGTTTTGAATCATTTTCCTATGCAACAAAGTTCAAACAGCAAATTGACATAATTTTGCTTCGGCCCTCGAAGATGGTGAAATTCCAATCCATGGATCAAAAGTCCAAAAAGTTAGACTAATGAACTAAAAAAGAAATTGTTACTAGTATTTGCATCCGTGTAAAGTCACGAGTGCTTTGATGCTTTTATTAATATAAACGTTACAGCGATGGACCATGCTCCCTAGAAGAGCCCACCACGACTTAAAACACGGAAAATAATTTATGGACTATGAATTGTTAACTGTGCCGTGGGAACATAGCCAAGAATTTCTTTAATTTATTTTTTGTCAACAAGAATTTCTTAGCCCTCTTTTCTCTCGATTCTTTATAAATATAATCCGTCAAAAAAAATATTGATTGTTTATTATAATCGAAGTATTTTTTTTGTGTCATGATAGCCAAAGGATCAAACGGAGAACAAAAAAAAAATATATATATATTTTTTATTTATTCAAAAGAGAATAAAGTATTCTCGGATCAAAGAAAAAAATGCTTTAATCACTATCCCAGAGATGGAATAGAGTGTTCGATTAACGATTTTTTGGGTTAAAAAAATTTATCTAGTGTTTGAAATTTACTTTTTAAAGGAAATGAAAGGAAATAGAGTGACTAAAGAATTCCTCTCTTTGTTTGAATTCATTTTTGGAATGGAAGAAGATTTATGAAGACATTGCAAAATCTTTTAATAAGAGGATTTTATAATCCACTCAATTTCAGATTTTGAAAAAAAAGTTAGTGAGGATAATGTTTTAATTGTCTCTACTACTTTATATAAATTCAATTATATTTTTAACATAATAAATGAATATAAAAAACCAATTAAAGCACATTTTATTTAAAATTATCTTCTTTTTTTTTCAATTCAAACAAATAATTATAAAGTCATTTTATTTCCTTTTTCTTATATATATATATATATCGCAATCCTAGGATGGGACTTAATTACTTTATGATTTTTCCATTGCCTTACTTTCCTTTCTTTTCCCTTGTGCAATCCAATCATAGGGTTATGTTTTAAATTTGAACGTATATGTTCCTTTCACATATATTATTGAGCCTTTCATTGATTCTGAGCATAAGGAAGGAGTGTTGTCTGCTATAACTGAGCTTTGAAATGAATTTAATACAATTATGTCAAAAATAAATATCTCGTCAAAAGAGAAAAAAGAAGAAGACATTAATCACTTAATAATTTGACAAAAAAAAAAGAAGAAAAAGTAAGATGATCAAAGAGCTCGAACAGAACACCAAAAAAAAAGAAAATAAAAAAAGGAACAAAGTGCAGGAATCTTGGGATAAAGGACATTTGCCCTGCCATTATATAGCTCACTCTTTCTCACTGTATTTTTCGTGCACTCTTATAGTTCAGTTCCTCTTTGTCCTCTGCCACACACACTCACACACACAGAGCACAGAAACACTCAAACAGACAGACAGACACACACACACACACACACACACACACACACGCAGATAGAGAGGTGGGTAGGGTTGGCAATGGAGATGGTTTGGAGCTCAACCAGTTGCAAATGGGTGCCTATATGTGTGATTCTGTTGGCTCAGTTAGCTGCTGCAGCAGTGGAAGATGGTTTGTTTTCTCTCCTACTGTTGTTCTTAGCTTTCTTGCTCTTTGTGATGTGTGAGATCTGGTAATTTTAACTTCTGCCATTGTTTCTGCTTCAATTTGGTCGTGGCCTACCTATTCACAAAATTTTACAATTCATTTACAAATAAAATAGCACCATTGATGTAATATTCCCATCGGTGGAAGATTGTGAATAGTATAGTTTATAAATAGATATTGTGCTTATAAAAAATAACTTAAGCTTTGTTTGTTTGTCGTAAAATAATTTACTTGTGAAAAATATTTTATGTAAAAAATGTTTTTTTGAAAAATAAAATATTTTACAAGACTTTGTTTGTTTATCGTAAATTAATTTGTTAGGAAAAAATATTTTTTTGAAAAATAAAATACTAAAAAATATTTTTTGTTGGTTGGATGTACCGTGAGTTTTGTAAAATATTTTATTTTTCCTAAAGTAAATGATAATATTTTTTAAAATTTTGTACTAACTGTAATTGTTGATTAGAAAATATTTTACAGTTAATCAATTTTTTAGTATTATCAAACATCGTAAAATTAAACAAAAGTAGTTGTAACTTTTGATTGAAAAATATTTTACAGTTGATCAATTTCTTAGTATTACCAAATATCATAAAATTATAAAAAGTATTTTATAACAAACAAATGAACTTTAGGTTAATTATTTTAAATTAGTGAAAAAAAGAACCCGAATATGGTTATTTCTGTTACTTAAAACAGTAATTTCGCTGGTCCAAAATTTTAGACTCGAGGGGTGCAATTGAAATGGTGAATCAGTTCATTAAGTGGTGCATTTAATCAATAAATGACTATTAGGCCTTTTTTGTCAATTTATTAGATATAGACCTTGTTTTTACTTAGTCTGATAGTGCTATTTGCTTTAACTTGCATTGATTATGATCTTCACGCATTCAACATTATGGTCCATGGCCCAACTTTACTTGAGCATTAATTTGGAGGCTCAAAACGATCTGTATTTAATCATTAACCAATTCATGTGATAATTGTATCCGGTTGCTTATATAGTTAGGTCTAATGTATACGTGGAGTATGTTTCTCTTTTTTAAGTTGGATATTTAATTTATAAAAATTATGCAACTCAATTTTTCGGTACTTAAATAGGTCTCACATATATTTAGAGTTCATTCTTTCTTCGTTAAGTTTGATGTCTAACTTGCTAGACGTAAATCTTTTCTTGTCGACTAATGTTAGTGTCAAGACATTTTTATGGTCTCTTGTTGAATTTCACTTCTTTTTTTCAGGTTGGGTTGGGGGAGTGGGTATTGGTGGAAATGTAAAATCATTTCTGGTTTTACAATGTCTTTATTTGGATTAATTGATATTATTTAGTACTAACTATTGCTTTTAATTTCAGTTGGATAGTTTTTTTTATCTCTAGGCCAGGCCTATTTTTTGGTTTTTCAGTTCTCTTCCCATTATTTTGACAAAAAATAAAAAAAAAATCTCTCTACATTATGCCAAAAAAAAGTCTTCCATATCATTATTGGCACACCTCCCAATCGTAACATGTTTGATTCTTAGACAGATCCTTTTTGAATATTTATAGTTATGTAGATTTAGTGAATGAATTAGAAGTCATGATTAGGTTTTTTCTCAAATGCAAATAATTAATAGGAAAAAAAAAAGAGAAAACAAAGGTAAATGAAACTTATGAAATAAAATGGAGCACCTTTTTAATGATTACTGATCAGCAATCCTTTCAATTTACTACTCGAATCTAATAAGCCTTTGGGCCCTTACTTTGCGGGATTTGACACATTGCGCTTACTTTTTGAGCTGGTAGTATTTTTAGTCTGAAAAATTATTTTATATTAAATTTATATATTTATTTTGATCTATAAAAATGTAATTCTAATGATAAGATATTTTAAATTCGTTTATAGTGAGAGCTATTTGGTACATATTCGGTTCTCATAAAAAGTTAAATAAATGCTGACCAAATAGAGTAATTAAATAAATGAATAAGCATTTAGTTTTAATTTTTAACTGTCATGCAATATTTGGATAAAATTGTAAGCAACTTTATTCAGATAGTGGATAAAAGAGTACGAAAAGTCACTGCATGTAAGCAATAATATCTTTTGGTTGTTGCGATGATCGGCGCGAGAAAGTGACACCATAGCCCATAGGGCAACCACTCGGGTCCCCTTCATGCTCTAACGCGGCTCCTTGAACTTTGCTAAAGTTCAATGACAAAATAAAAAGAACTTTGCTAAAGTTAACGTGGGACGGCGTCTTGGGTGTTGGGTCTTGTCCTATGGCCCATCTTTCTTTGTTTGGGCCCATATTTATAATTTATCTATTACTAAGCTAGTTCAAATTAAATTAAGCCCTTTTTCATTAAGTGAGGTCATTTATATGATTTTTTTGGCTTCACTCATTTACTCATTTATATAGACATTTGTCTTTTCCGTAAGTTTCATAAAAGTTAGTTCTCGCTTAAGTGTCTTTTCAACTCATTTATGTTTTTTTCTACCCATCCTACAGGGTACTATATTTGTATGCTCACACGTTCTAATGGGTACTTTTAGAAGGTTGTTTCCTACCATGTCTATCGTCTAAGATGATTCTTTTTTATTTTATCGTCAATCGGGACCACCACCACCACTTTTTCTCATATCACATTGTTTTTAATCTTGTGATTTTACCTTTTCCATTGTAATTTCTCTTTTTTATTAATATAAATTTCTCTTTTTTAAAAAAATAAAAAAAATCTGCCCTTCATTCATTTTTATCTTCCCACCTAAATAGAAAATGGCAGTTTGATGCGGATTTTTCATTATTATTTGCATTTTCGAACGACAAAAAATGCATATAGATTGGAAATGTTGGTTGAGTTTTTTATGTGAGTTACCTTAGGTTATAACTCTTCAATTATTATTATTTTTAAATTTTTTAAAGATTACTTGAGGTCAAATCCCTTTTCGATGTCATTGGGATGCTAAAAATGCAATGTTCACATCCCAGAGGCTTTTTATCCTCTTGTAAATTTCTACTAGTCCTTTTTACCAGTAGAAGCATTGGGGCTCCAGCAAATCTGGGACTTTGTCTATGGAGTGGGGCAGTGGATTGACAACACACTTGACCTTGTCTCCTTTCTTTTGACTCGTGCATAGTGCTTCTATTGACCATTTCGTCATGAAGTGGAGGGAAAAATAAAATACAAACAAACATAAGATCATTAATATGAAGGGCAAGTGGGTAGTCACAAAGAAAAATGTTGAAATCGGCAACCGTTTTGAACGTCTGTCTTATAAGCGCAAATGATCAATAAGAGAAAAGAGCAGTGTTTGATAGAAAAACAAGAATGGTGGTATTTTTAACTTAAAGCATAAAAAGTGATTATCGATCAAGAAAGAGGAGAGTAGTGTATGACAGAAAAATAATGAAGATGGTACGATAGTGACATATTATAATAGGGAGCTGCATATTATAATTTGAAGTTTTGAATTTGAATTACGATTTTGATTTTTATTGTACTGAGAATAAAAAAAGAAATAGGAATAATAGTATTATTTACCTTTTTATATAAAAAGTGATTATTGTTTAAAAATGTTCTAGGACATAAAAACCTAATCACTTTTTTTTAATTATTTTTGCAGGTCCTCTAGTCAACGGTGATTTCGAGACACCACCATCGGGAGGCTTTTCTTCAGACATTGGAATCTCAGATGGGCCAGCCAACATTCCCAGCTGGAAAACAAAGGGCACAGTCGAGCCAGTAGAGTCTGGGCAAAAACAAGGTGGGATGATCCTCATCGTACCACAAGGTACACACGCAGTGAGGCTAGGCAACGATGCTGAGATTAGCCAAGAAATCAAAGTCGAAAAGGGCTCGATTTATTCAGTCACGTTCAGCGCGGCTCGCACTTGCGCTCAGCTAGAGTCACTCAACGTGTCTGTTCCGCCTGCGTCACAGACCATTGACTTACAGACCTTGTACAGCGTACAGGGCTGGGATTCTTACGCGTGGGCCTTTCAGGCTGATGACGAAGATGTGCGCGTGGTGTTTAAGAATCCTGGGATGGAGGATGACCCCACTTGTGGACCTATTATTGATGATGTTGCTATTAAGAAGCTTTTCGTGCCAGATAAACCCAAAGGTTAGTTTAGTCAATTTGATAAAATCTTTTGACCAAAAAAAAAAAATTTTGATAAAATATTGAAAGTGGAAAAGCTCTGTGTTCTTTTACTAGGCAATGAAATTAGGACAGCTCTTTAGGAAGAGAAATGAAAAATTACTGTACCAATTAACTTGAAGTAGAAAGCAACTTAAAGGAGAATGTAATTACCCACATGTTAAATTAATTTAGGTGGAATAATACATGATTTTATATATTAATCGGGTCAGAAGTCAAAGTCTTGTGCGTAGGTGAGTAATATTGGATAAAGACTTAACTCTGATACTATTTGAAGTACTTTAAAGTTCTATTTTAAAATCAATTGGTGTTAAATGATTTACCTAAAATTCTTACATATTGATCTTGTATGTCTTGATTTATATATGTGAAACAAATAAATTCTCGAAAACCACACTGGTGAAATATTGGTAAAAGACCTGATATGAGTGCCTGCTATAAAATTGTGTGTCATGGTTTTAAATAATAATTTGGGTTAACTATTTGGACTTTGTTCTTAAGGCTGTTATTCTTCGGCTCGCAACACAAGTTTTGCTCCTGGCATTCTGAACCTGAGCGTTTCAGAGAAATCCCAAGAAAACCAATAAAATCGTTAATTAGATATGGTTTCCCCCTTTTTTTTATTCATATAATAAAATGAGTTCAACTCTGAATTGCTCAGCTTGAATTGCTGTAAAATAAATTGGTGTCTACTAGTGGATGAGTACTAATGAGATACATTACTTAAAATTTTACTTTTGATTGCAAATTGTTAAGCAGCTACTATTTTGATGTACCAATCCAGGTAATGCAGTTGTCAATGGTGATTTTGAAGAAGGTCCATTTATGTTCAGAAACGAATCACTAGGTGTCTTGCTACCCACCAACCTTGATGAAGAAACATCCTCATTGCCTGGTTGGATAGTTGAATCAAACCGAGCCGTTCGATACATAGATTCTTACCATTATACTGTTCCAGGAGGCAAACGAGCTATTGAATTGCTTTCTGGAAAAGAAGGCATTATATCTCAGATGGTCGGAACCAAGCCTAACAAGCCATACAGATTGACATTTTCGTTAGGCCATGCTCAAGATGAATGCAAGCAACCATTAGCAGTAATGGCATTTGCTGGTGATCAAGCCCAGAGCGTACATTACACTCCAAATGCTAACTCTACTTTCCAGGCTGCTAATTTGAACTTCACAGCCAAGGCGGACCGGACACGTGTCGCTTTCTACAGTGTGTATTACAATACAAGAAAAGATGATATGAGCTCTCTGTGTGGTCCTGTGGTGGATGATGTGAGGGTAGAAGAATCATGGTCTAGCAGGGTTAGGCTTGGGTGGTTGGGGTTAATGTTAGGATTTGGTTTTGAAGTGTTTGTTTTTGTTTTGCTTTAGGCTAAAATGGTTTCCTATAAGCTAAGTTTATATGTCTTAAATGTGTATGGTTGGGCAGGGAGATAAACGTAAACCATCTTCCCATGCCTATGTTGTGGTTTGAATTTTGCTATGCGGAATTAGAAATATTAGTCCATTTGTGTTGGAAGCAACTTATCTTTTTCTCTTTTTTTTTTTTGGATTCAAGGGATTTCTGAATTATATAATAAATATCAAAAAATGTCATTAATGAAAATTAATATCGTAATTTTTCACATTTACAATGAGAGACATACCTCTAGACAGATCAAAGGTTGTTGGTATATTTTTCTTTTGATTATGAGGAACTTACTTTAAATATGACCAAAATAAATCTATTGAAGAGTACAAATTTTATGGTATAAAAGTGCATCTCATTAGATGCTATAAGTTAATTAAAGACTAAATAATATTTGTGATGAAAAGCAACCTTCTCACGCCAGCATTTTTGGTTCAATAGCATTCTCTCTTGCCACCCGTGTTATTAATCCCCTAGAAAGTAGATCTCCAAATTTTATAGCCTTAAAACTTTACATTCCAAATGTATAAGCATTAGTGAGTTTTATGATCTTTTTCAGTGGGGTTGTTTCACATGATGTAACAGTCAAATGAATAATTTTTTTTTAATAAAATTTAACAAGTTTTAAAATTAAAAATATCTTAAAATATACACTTATATTTTAAAAAATATATAAACTCAATAGAAATTGCAACTTCTACTCTATATGTACATTGATATAAGCACGAGCTAAATGCCACATATTGTTGGTTAGTGTATAATTAAGGTTAACTTTATTTTTGAACTATAGACTTTTTGTACTAACTAATAATGTTGCTTCAGAAGAACATTATCTTAATATCTTAATGCTTGTGAGCACTTTAGGTGCCCTCTGGAAATACTCTACACTTGTCTTCCAAACAATTAAGTCCATGGAAATTCATATATAATCACTCAACTTTTTCGATTTGTAAATTATAAAACGTATATACGGTTTCTTCTAGGTCTCTTTTTTTTATCCCCTTTCATGTACATGAAAATGATAGTCTATTAGATAATAGTAGGAAAGTAGTGAAAATTGGAATAGTTGGTTACATAGGGTTCTTACATGTTATAAGCAGTATAACGATTATTCAAAATAAGATTTTCGCCCGAATAGCCTCTTATTGATATTAAATTATTAGATTTTTTGGTTAATGCTTGAGCAGTTATGAATTATTTATATTATTTTATCATAAATATTTTAACAATTTATAATCATTAAATTTTTATAACATCATAATATTATGAACAAATTCATCTTCATCTAATGATCCCCAGTTGAATGAATGATAACAAGATAAAGTTATTATAAAAGTGTCCCCTACCCCCTAAATTAAAAAATATATATTATTATTCAATATACTAATTAAACATACATAAATAATAAATAAGTGAAATAAATAAAGTGAAATCTAACAATACTAATAAAATAATGATCCTCTCTTAATTTTTCTAAATATGAGAAATCGAGATCGTTATGATCTAGATACAGTAAAATGATATAAACATTTAAAATTATTTTTAGTACATCTCCATTCTATTTTTAAATTTTTTTTTTTTGGTTAATACCTCCATTCTATCACCATCAAACTTTTTCGTAACTTTATATACTTTGCAGGACTAAAGGTGACGTGGCAAATTGTGTGCGTTCATTTGTCCTTTGTGGTGGATTCATGACACATTACTTTTGAAAACAAAAATTTCCACTCCTAAACACGCCCTAAACAAAAAATTGTCATTTTTCTCCTCATCTTCAAGCTGTAGCCCACTGTCGTCAACTGATACTACGCCGTTTCACTGCTCACTAACCAGAAAAAAAAAAAAAAAAATGGCGGCCGCCGTCTTCACTTCAGTTTCCTCCGTCCAATCTCCGGACGCCGTTTCTCTCTCTTCATCCTCTTCTCTCGCCCGCTCCTCCCAAACCCTCCGTCAGCCATTGCGCTTTTCCGTTACTTCTCCGTCAATCCGTCGACGCATCGCTTGCCAAACCACCTCCTTTCAGACCTCACCGCCTTCATCCTCTGTCAGTGAAAAAGGTCACTCACTATTATCTATGTATATATATATATGTGTGTGTACATATGTATCTGAATTTCTTCCATATTGGTGACACGGGTTAGGTATTTTGATTACATTAGAGTTGTTGAAGATAATACAACAAACCCTTCTTTAACAATTTAAGTTTTTAAATGACGTGGTCATTTAACATGGTATAAAAGCCCTACGTACTAAAAGATCTTGATTCAAAATTCACCGTCACTGGTTTAAAATATTAAAACTGTCTAAGTGAAGGGTAAGTGTAAGTTTCAAAAATTAACACGCAGATAAGGTAGTCATTTAACAGGAATTTATGCAAATTCTTGAAAATTCAAGAAATGTATGACTGCATACAATAGAAGCAAAGTGAGTCCGACCTTTCCAGACCCGCGCATTGCAGGAGCTAGGTGTAGCGGGCTACTTTTGCTTGAGTGCCCCCATTAATGTTCGTTAATTTTAGTTCAAAAGCTTGTGATAGTTGCATGTAAAAGGGTTTAGGGTTTTAATTCTACATTTTATTGTTTTTCAACGGATGATTATAGCTGGTTGCCATGAATAATTAATTTATTTAAGCTAATTCAATTTCTTATGTAACTTAAGTTTAATTATAAATTTAGTATCAAGCAGGTAATTTATACAAAGATGTTTGAAATGCTGCTCCAAGATCAATACGGGATATAGTCCCTTGAACTAGAAAAATGCTCCATTCGTTGAATTTCTTACAGTTTACCCTTCCAGAGATGCTCCATAATAAGCAAAGGGCGCCATGTTCGGGTTTTTGCTTTTTGTTCATTTCTTGTTTCTTGGAATAATGCTAATTGATGGTTTGGTAGCATAAAAGATGTTTCAATTGATCGTTTTTGTTTCTGAATTGAATGATGCAGTATTGGTTTTAGAGGTCTTGTATTTGAAATCAATGAGCACCTTTTGTATGCATTTGTTTGCACCTATAGTAGCCCCCTTTGTTAGTAAAGTAATGTATATGTTGTTGTATTTGAAGAGCATGCTTGTACTTCTCCGAAGATATACTTGTGTCAAAGATCATATTCTAGCCTCAATAAAGAGAATTCTTCTCTGAAGTTTGTGATTCTGGTGTTAACAACATTGGTAAAATTTTCCAGTTATATGTGTTGATTATTTCATGTTTCATTTCAGCCAAAGCAGGTCTTAAGCACTTTCTACACATTAGTGACTTTGATAAAGCCACTATTTTGAAGATATTGGACAGAGCTAAAGAAGTCAAGGCACTGATTAAATCAGGAGAAAGGACCTATCTCCCGTTTAAAGGGAAAACAATGGCAATGATTTTTGCAAAGCCATCCATGAGAACACGAGTTTCATTTGAAACTGGGTTTTACTTGCTTGGAGGCCATGCTATTTACCTGGGTCCAGATGATATCCAGATGGGTAAGCGAGAGGAAACTCGTGATGTTGCTAGGGTGCTGTCTCGTTACAATGATATCCTCATGGCTCGTGTTTTTGCCCATCAGGTATGTATTGAATTATCTGTCAACACTTATTTCTGGTGAACGAGTATTTTAAAGAAAATTTTCGCTCTTCTTTTCTTCCCTGAAATTTAAATTATTTGTTGTAAGAATGAAAGAGAAGGAAATATATGTTATCTTGGCTTGCATTTATTTCACCGGTTCTTTGAACTATTTACTTTGTGGTGGAACTTTATCTGATACGTTTCGGCTTACTGTCTTTTTCGGGAAAGCTTCTCTGTTAAGTTTCAAAATGTGTTATTATTTTGATTCATTATAGTCTGGTTCTTTCATGGGAATGGTATAACTTGTGGTCCGTTTGGGCCCTGAACTTCAGCTATAATGGAGTTGTTAATGAATTACACACATCATTCTTTCCAGTTAGTAGCGACATGGCCTTATCATAATTCCTTTTCTCTTGATAACATCATATTTGGTTCCACGCTTGAGGCGAACACAAACCGGTGGAGAATAAACTAGTCATCAAACCAATGGTTTGAGAAACAAATTATGGTGCATGCAGAGGTTGTTTTTGCTAGCTACTCTAGGTTCAATGGAGCCTTATGCGTTATCTCCAAACAGAAGATCTGACTGAGTTTAAGAAATAAAAAGAATTCAATTATGCATGTATTTTATTTTCTGTTGTAGGATATTCTGGATTTGGCTAGATATGCAACTGTCCCAGTGATTAATGGCCTGACAGACTACAACCATCCTTGTCAAATAATGGCTGATGCACTCACAATGATTGAACATATCGGTCAGCTGGAAGGAACCAAGGTTAGCGTATATTTATGTTACCTTTTTTAAGATGATCATTGGTCTGATACTAAATGTAAAATTTCAGGTTGTATATGTTGGAGACGGGAACAACATTGTGCACTCTTGGCTATTACTGGCATCTGTTATTCCTTTCCATTTTGTGTGTGCCTGCCCTAAAGGTTTTGAACCTGATATGGCGACAATCGAGAAAGCACGACAGACTGGAGTGAGCAAAATCGAGATCACTAATGACCCAAAGGAAGCTGTTATAGGAGCTGATGTTGTGTATTCAGATGTTTGGGCTAGCATGGGGCAGAAAGAAGAAGCTGCTTACCGCCGTCAAGTGTTTCAAGGATTCCAGGTACGCCTTCATCTAATAATTCATGTGATTGATGCAGCTTATGTATCTCTGAGACAGTTCTGAAGACATTTTGCTACTTATTCCTCAAATTGATTTAAGTGCTGCAACCATGAGATGCTGCATGAGATTTATGTCTTACATCCGAAATTTTTGCCTGAAATTTTTCTGTGACTGATTTGTGATATACATAAACACATTTCTTTGCAAATATTGGACATTAGGGAGTTATCATATCTCTGGCCTAAATAATTCACTTATAGTTCTCTCGTTGTAAGAATGGGCTAAGATCTTGGAGTTGATCCATACTAAGAATTGGTAAAAATATTTTAATCTTGAATTTTGTGCTTTCAAAATGAGGGAAGGCAGTTATTTTCTGTTTATTTTTTGCAATGAAGTGGTTTTACCTCTTCTTGAAACAATGTTCGTTGCCTTGCATCCTGTCCCTTCTTCGCTTCACCCGGGGGATGAGAACTCTGAAGGGACATCTATGAATGTATTCACTCAACAGGTCCAACATTTTGTTAGTGCCAAACTAACATATGACCCTTTGGGCAGAATAACATTGTGCAGCAATTTGAGCTGTCCTTCATAGATAAAAAGAAAACACTACAATAGCATGGTGTGGAATGCTGTTAGCAAATAATTCCTGTATCTAATTTATTGACCTCAGAACTTGCACTAATTTCCTGTTTGTGGTTATCAGGTGTTATGAGATATGAAGGAAGCGATTAGAAAACAATTGATGTTTTCTGCTCATCTTGTACATATATTGACATACTTTGTGTGGTACTATTTGCAGGTGGATGAAAATCTAATGAAATTAGCAGGCAAGAAAGCCTATTTTATGCATTGTTTACCGGCAGAAAGAGGTGTGGAGGTTACTGATGGTGTTATTGAAGCCCCAAACTCTATCGTCTTCCCCCAAGCTGAGAACCGCATGCATGCACAAAATGCAATCATGCTTCATGCGCTTGGTTTATAGTTGCACTCTTCGAGTTGATTCACTTATTGGCTATGATTTAAAACTAGTTATGTCATTGGGTTCTTTGGTTTGTTCCTCCCTCAATACTGTGTGAAGCAATTTTCGAAGTTAGTTGTGTAGGGAGCCAGCATGATGTATCTAGCATTCTTATATCTTAAAAGAGAGGAAATGGTATGGTGTATCAACTATTTTTCTTTTCATCTTTTGAAGAGAGTGGAAGTTTGACAATGTGGAACCATTAGGAAGTTTTGTTATCCTTATTGCTTTAGCTGAACATGGTGCTACTATCTTCTCTTTTTGGTATAATGATGCCGAGGTCGTGGTTTTGAACTTGGACCCTCTAATTATAACATGTTACTACCTGATCATTTCACCAAACTCTAGGTAGTGCTACCATCTTTTTGTGGTATCTTTTAGTTTTTAATGAATGTTTCTTATTTCGAGCCAAAAAAATTTGGTGAAGATTACAGAATGGAATTTCAGTTGTTTCTTTTTTCTCTCTGTATTTGTGTGAAAAAAGTTCTCTCCAATCCTTTGTGCACTACAACCATGTCTCTAATTCTCTTTACTGCACAAAGGACAATGATTAAGGAGGTCATACTAACCAAAAGCTCTTATTGACAAATCTATTTGGTAGAACTTTTGGTAAAAACTTTATTTTTATACTCTTAATCCTTACATATTTGCTAATACCTTTAATAATACATGTAAAGGTTTAGAAAAATGAAATCAGATAAATATTTTATTAGATTTGGATAGGGAAAGTATGATAACTCAAAAGAATTCTATAATTATTCTCTTAATTAAAATATTACATGCCAATATTTAGCCTTTGCCATCATTTGACATGAATACCCTCTGGTCATTGTTCATCACAGTGAATTTAAGAGATTTTTGTCAGTAGTTTTCATGTGCTTCAAGATAATTTTAGAATATAAAATTAAGAGTAATATCTGAAAGAGTTATGGTGTAAAAAAATAGAGAACATATCAATATTTAAGAGTAAAATTGTGATTACTACTGAAATGGATATCAATAAGAAAAGAAAAGGTTTTATGGTAATTAATGTGCATCTCATATGTAGTGGTTTAGATCGAAACTTTTTTTAGGTGCTTTAAACTCAATTATTGTAATATTATTTTTACTATCTAGTTGGAACATACAATTTAATATGTAATTCATATTTAAACTTTTTTTATCACCTATATTTAGATTCATCATTCATTATAATTTTAATTTATCTGTTAAAGTTGTATGCTTCAAATTAAATTTAATATTGTACGGTTCAAAAAAATAAAAAATTTGTATGCAATCCCCATTTTCCAAAGGAATTGGGAACAAGATCGATGTAGGGGCATAGGATGGAGGTGAAGGACATGAGGACATGGTAGGTTTTATGGTAACCTTTTAGGTAATAGTGTATAATATGGAAATAGGTCTTTGCCTCCAAACTCGTTTTATTGTTATCTCTAGTTTGATAGTTTTTTATTTTTTTAAATCAAGATCTAGTTTGAAAGTTAAATTAGACATAAGTACACACAACTTGCCTCAATAAAGATGCAATTTAGTACTAATTACTGATATTTTTCTTTTTCTTTTGCATGAAAGTCGGACAAGCTATTGATTGACTAGAACGTTTTATTAGTCATAGTTATACATATATATATATTTTTTTCTAAGGAAGGCCCCCCTGTATAAATATTTCACACAAAAATTAATTTTGAGATTTTTAGTACTTAAAATGAGAATTATAAAACTAGACCAAATGGTGGATAATTACGTGTAAATTTGCCACGGTAAATATGTTATTGGTATTCGTTATTAGGGTATATCCAATGAGATTTATTATTCATAAAAATTTACTATTTTTAGTCATTTTTAGAGGGCCAAAATTTTATTTTAACTCAAATTTTTAATGGGGATCTATCACTTTTCAAAAACTTAAGTTAAAATAGAGACCCAATTTAATTTTTTGACAATAAATTTAAAAATTTAAAAATTAATTGGATCTCTATTTTAATATAAATATTTAAAAAATAGTAAATTTTATTTAAAAATTTAAATTAAAATAAAAATTTAAATCCCAAAAAATTATAAAAAATAATAAATTTTTGTAAATAGTAAACACAGTAACTAAAACGGAAGGACCAGAGTCTGCTACACTCCACTCCAGGGTTAAGCAGCGGGTACTATAAAGTTGACCAACACACTGAAAAAACACCGCTTCCAGAGACCAGGAGAGAAAGAAACAAAGCACGAAGAAATAGGAGGAGAGGAGCCTGAAGGTTTTCCTTTTTCCCTTCATTTCCCTCCTCTTTCACTATCTCCCCCAACCAATGGAAACTGGAGCAAGCCTGCCACTCTCCTCTTCATCTCCACCGCACGATCATGATGAATCTGATCATCATCCTGACTTCTCACCCGTCGGATCCCCCGACCTCACCGACTCCCACTTCCCTCACCCGTCCGATCATCCTCCCTCCGATGATCTCCGCCGCAAGATCATCAAACAGGCAACTTTTTCCCTCTCTCTACACATCTGTATATACATATACATGTGTATTTCAGTAAAGTTAAACTTTCTTACTTTTTCACTTTGTTATTTTTATAGTTTAAAATGAACTGTTTTTTTTTTTTTTTGGTTACTTTCTTGTTAGTTCTTTTCATTTTGATGAATTATTCGGTGCTTTTTATCTTAATTTTGTTTAATTAAAGATTTTCTTGAGAGAAACTAGTTAGTTAGATTTTTTATTTTTATTTTTTATTTTTTAAAAAACTTAGGTTTGAAAGAAATTAAATTGGTTAAAAGTAATGTAACTTAAGAACTTCACTGAGTGTTCAAGTTAAAGTTATGGGGTGTTCTGCGATTCAGATTGTTTATTTGCATTTCATTTCTGAAATATGGGGTTTTCAGCGTAACGATTTGTTGCTGAAATATTACATACATAATATTGTAGACTTATAGCGTAATATAGGTATAATTTATTCTATATATTATGTATATATAGATTTTTATGTGAGAAACAGTGAGACACGGTGTTATGCGCTTGAGGTTTTGTGGAACTCAGCGACTCATTTCTGAGTCTATAGTTAATTAAGAATGTAAACTAGAATTTTTAGTGATAGTGGTGGTGGTGTTTGAAGTAAAATTGGGTTTTTATTGCATTTCATTTATTGGAAGAGGTGTTGTCATATTGAATTCAAGGGGGCTTTTGTATTTCATGAGTTAATTTCCATAGGTTGTAACTTTTTCGGCATCAACGTCTCATTTTATGGTAATGTATTTTTTTAATTCTATATGTATCATAACAGTTTTTTTTGAAGCATAAACTTTTGTTATGTTGTCGGGTTGGAATTGTAAGGGATAGTTGGGTGCTAAAAGCAGGTTCACTTTTTGTCTGCTTATATAATTCATGAAAGGCCCATTGACTGTTGCAGGTTGAGTATTATTTCAGCGATGAGAACCTGTCAACTGACAACTTTTTGATGAAATATATTACGAAGGATGAAGAAGGGTTTGGTAAGTCATATGCTTGGATTTCCACAGATGTTACTATTTAAGAATGTTGCCCTAATTGTCACAGCTATTCATACCCTGATATTTGAGTCTGTGGGATTACTTGAGTTGTTGCAGTATATACAATCATTGATTTAATGGTGTATTCTTAAATTATGCCATGTTGAATGCTTTTAAAGTAGATTACTTTAAAGAAAAGAAAGGAGAAAGATCCATAAAGATCTCGCTGAGAATCAAAATATTCCTTCTTGGGTTAATGACTGTATAAATCAAGGAAATCTTTCTCTCTTTATGTTTGCCTGAGTTAGGTTATTGATTTCATACCCTTAATTGAACAGGAGCCGAGTGTGAAACTGAAAATCCACGTTTTCTGATAGTAGTGTTGTTTGTCCTTCAGATTTAAGGTTGGATGCAGAATTCCTTCTTAATGTTTTCAATTGTTAAGATAGTGTTGTACCTCAAAACATCCTCCAAGTTACTTTATTGACTTTGAGAGGCTACTTATTGAGCAATTGGGAAGCAGAGGTATTGAACATTAATGTCATGGATAACTTATTTCTTTCTACATACTTCTGATGTACAAAAGTTGGTTTCTGTGCTTGAACCCTGTTTTGTCTGCAATAGCTGAAGTATGTGACTTGTGGTTTAATGTCTTTTTGAGGATTGAATTCTTGAACTTCTTCATCCTCTTCTTTTTCTCGAGTTCAAAGTAATGATATGCTTGCGTGGCGAATAATCTGGATACTCTCTGTTGTTTGTATATCCTCTTCAAAATTAGGTCGATCTTTATATCAGATACAATTCAATCCCCACCATTCCTTTTATAATTACTCCTTTGAGAGATCTTAAATTGTTGTCACTTTTCTGAAATAAAAGAACACATTTTAGTCCACTTCTGAATATTATCTTCAAAATAAACTGAAAAAGCTCTGACCACAACTTTTATATGAGAACAATCTTAAAGGACTAGTTTACTACTCGTTGATGAAGTAGGTTTACTGAAACTCCATACCTATTTCAAAGGACAATATTAATAGTTTAGAGGTTTCTTTGGTATTTGGTTGTCTCTGTCAAGAGACTAATCATCTAATTATCCCACCCTTTTGTCTTCCCTTAGTTGTAACAACAATTTATAATTGCATCCTTCGATTCTTAACACAATTAGCAAGTCAAGAATAGAGATCTTGAATGTGATGAACTGTAGCAGGTACTTCTGACACGTCACTAACCTGGATATCTCCTGGTATGGCCAATTTAGCTGTGCCGAGCATCTGGGTTTGGACTGAGTGATCGTCAACAACTGCTGGCTGATTTCATACTCTATTCACTTCATGCTGACTTGCAAATTGTACTATAGTTATATTTGTACTCGCTCTTCAGGCACATCTTTTTCCTGAATGTCGGATAAGACCCCAATATTTAGGTGTTATTTGATTGGGCTGGAGAGGGTTTTCTCTTTCAGTGCTATTCTTTTGTCCTTTTGGTGGGATCTCAGGAGATTAAGGATATCCCATGGTCCAGAGGTTCTTTTGAGTTCAAAGATCATAAGTCCTAGTATGATCTATTATATCCGAAGGAGAGCATCATGAATAGGTCTGACAAAGCAAAGGCAAGGAATAACAACTGGAGTTCCGTTGCTGGAACCTTAAGGCTTTACAGGGTGTGTCCAATCCTCCTCTCTCCATGGGACCTCTGCCAAGAGAAAAACAGCAAAAAGGAAAGAAAGAATAATGAGGAGAAAGATATAAATACAAAAAAGGGTAGAAAAAGAAGAACCAGCTTCCGTATTATTTAGTTTTTCTATTTTCTTCCATCTTCTTAGCTCCTACACTTGATTATTGTGAATATCTTATTGGTGGAGTACCATCACATTCGCTCTTTGAGGTAATCTACTTTCGAGTAGAAGGCATTAGTAGTCTCATCTTCACTCAGTATCCATACCTCTTATCTTGGATTTGTTAGGTTTCTATAGATTGTTGGCCTGGCCAAATTAATAGTCCAATGTGTAGCTTGTTCTAGACTTATGAGATGGAACATATGATCGGTTTTGACAACTTAAATATTTTTGTTCTACAGTAGTTTGATTGGGACTTGCTGGACAAATATAATTCCTATGTGGGGTCTTCTCGAGAAAATAATCGAGTCATCTCATCTGGCATAGTTACTGAATACCTCTGCAACATATTCAGCTTCTTGGACATTCTTCGGACATTAAGTGTACTTGGCAACTTCCTCTCATCACTAAGGATGACTTCGACATGGATATGTTGTGTATGTAGAAATATCTGAAAGTGTGGGAAGTGAGAAGCACGGTGGCTGTGTAGAAAGATTCCTGTTATCACTAGTGGGTCTCAAAGGACATCTAAATTAAACTGCAGTATCCAGTAATGCAATTTATGTTTAGGGTGGATAACTTATTTGTTGTATGATCTTTGCTTTTAGCTACTATGTGATTTTTTCTTTTCATTCTTTGAGTTATTTGTAACCATGCTTGAGGTCAACTTTTAATTGTGAAGAAGCTGAGGCATGAATAGAGCATTATATTTCCTGTCTCTGTCCTCTTACTATCTTTTTGCTTCATGTTTCCCCTCCATATCCTTTCCGTAATATCTAATATTGGCAAATTTTGCAGTACCAATTGGAGTTATTGCGTCATTTAGAAAAATGAAGAAACTTACAAAAGATGTGTCATTGATAGTGGCAGCAGTCAGAGAATCGTCTCTCCTTGTAAGATTTTTCCTCCTGTTAGAAAATTGTATTCTCTATAAGTTTTCCTGCTTGTATACGCTCAAACGTATATTCAAGTAACCTTTTAACACAAGTTAATACATTCTTATCTCTTATCAGGTTTAAACATTGTGTTTCTACATCTTATTCTATTCTTTGGTCCAAGACTCATACCTGCACACTTGGTTTGACTTGTATATGTATATGTTGTTGTTTACTGTAGGTTGTAAGTTCTAATGGGAAGAAGGTAAAGAGATTTCATCCTCTTCCCTTCACAGAGGTCAGGGATCCACAGGTATCACCTAGTAATGAGATGGAACTTGTTGATATTGTCTTTCATGCCATTTTGATAGATTCATCTGCAATTATTTCTTTTTTCTTCTAGCTATGCACCATTTTAGTGGAAAATCTACCAGAGGATCATTCAGTGGAGAACCTCCGGCGAATATTTGGCGAAGCTGGAAAGTATGCTCCTTGAGTTTTTCAACTTGTCTGGTATTCTTTATTTTCCTTCAATATTGATTACTTAAGAGATGCACAATTTTTTTTTTTTTTTAAATTTTTAAGCGTGAAGCATATAACCATCCGCGATCCACATTCAGTAAAGGAGTCCAAAAAATGCACCATTGCGGAGAAGCTTCTAAGTGGCAAGGTATGGAACAGAAGTTCTTTCAGTGAACTTAAACATAATGTTCTTGCTGTAAAGCATATCAGTTGTGCATATAATATGTTTTATTGACCATGAATATTAATGATTCTTTCATCTAATATTATAGGAATCAGGCATATGGTCTTATGAGGGGTTTTGGATTTCCCAAATAATTAAGTAATTACTTACCGAGAAATTTTGACAATTAAAGTAGGTCGTTTGTATTTTGTGGGCACATGTGAATAGTTAGTTCTTCACATATTGTATCACTCATATCGGGCTTCTGTATTTCATTAATTACAAATTCTGATGAGGTCTCATGAGTGTGGTTATTGAGCTTGTTTGGTATTGAGGTTAGTTTAGAAATCTTTAGAGAAAAGTATCAATTCTGGTATTCCTCATAGAAAGTAATGCAAGATAAGATGATTGTCATTGACTGAATGGTAGTTGCAATGTTTGGAGCTAGGGGCCAATCTGCCATTTCCACATGGTTAGTTGAAGACTTGGAAGTCTGGTGAGGATCAAATAACTCAATGTCATAAGATACTGTCAAGAAGTGGGAAGCCACCAATAGGCCTTATTTATTCGGGTGTCAGGAGACCGTACTAGGTCTCATGCAGCCCAAGGAATTCATAAAAGTAGTTACGTGTGTTTGTGTACCATAGAGTCTTCTTTGTTCCTTTTGCTGGTGTTTGCTGAAGTTCCCAGCACACTTCATTAATTCTTGTGTGTATCTTTTGTTCCTCTCTTTTATATCAGAATATTTGAGGTCACTTACCAAAAGAAGAAGAAACCCAACCATATTGTCTCAGAAGATCTTTTTCATCTATTGGCTATTGGAAAGAAGTAAAAACTTTATTGTACTCATTCGAAAACTTCGTCATGTCTCATTCTCATTTGGACTTAGGTAACTTTGCTGACCCTAACTTGTATGTTGTATTGCTGTTTAATGTTGTTGGAGTAGTGTAGTTGTTATTCAAACCCTGGTAATTTGCTGCTGGAGTAGCCCTAGTTCTAGTCATCACCTTGTTTCATTTGCCATTTGATGAATAAAGCGTTGGTTGTGCGGAAATATCATTTTAACCTTTCTGAAGTGATATTTGTTTAAGTCACCCCTCGTAACTCTTACCTGATATCTAACTAATACTAAGTTTAAGTGAGAGTTATGGTACTATAAACAACTTCTCAACATGCACATAGTTTAAGTGTGCAAAGATTCGCAGTTTCCTACTTTTCTAAATTCAATTTTGTATTGATTGTTGTGAACACTAATTAATTGCCATCACTCTGCATAATTCGTGCTGAGGACAAGTCAAGCCTCAATTCCCATCCCTTTAGCAACCTAGGGTGACAAACTTTCGGCAGCACTGATCTGATTTACTATGCAAAAATTGAAGATTGCCATGAGAATGAACAAAGAAATAGATATAGCTGAGAGATTTAAGAGCTTCATTTAATAACATATGTAATGCATTATGTTTTTTTTTTTTTTTTTGGCCTATGTAGTTACTAGTTAACATCTTATTTTGGATTGTTTATCCAGCTCCATGCTCTTGTGGAGTACGACACTGTGGAGGCTGCTGAAAAAGCTGTGAGTGTGATGTAGTATCTCCATTTCTAGTTATGTCCCATCAATTTCTGTTATGCAAATGCTGGTCATAGCACTTCGCTGATGGTAGCTTGGTTCAGGTGGACACACTAAATAATGAACACGATTGGAGGTTCGGCTTGCGGGTCAAGCTTCTCAAGAAAATGGTAATTGGCCACTTACCTGCTCTCTCCTCTTGTCAATAATGAGAGAATGACAAATATTAATGCGAGTACATCCTTCACCACTTTAGAGCAAGCCAGGACAGAGGAAAAAAGTGTGGAGGGAATCAGATCCTGAGAAGAATAGCAGTGCCCAGTCATCTGACTCAGCAGCACATAATGAGAACCACCATTTGAGTGATCACCAGGATGATTCACATGATGAAGAGGTTAGTTGAACTATGGGGATTTCAATATAATACATTTATCCTATTGGGGAGTGGAAAAGCCAAAGATAAAAAATTGGTTAGGACTCAAAAGAAGATGAGTCATTAACCTTTCATGTGCTCAATTGGATGACACTGTAAATCAGCAGGTGCATGCTTACAGTTGACATTGCAACATGCTCACATTACAAGAAGCTCTTTTTTGGCCAATTTTACAGATGATTGGGCTTAACAGCATTTATAAACCATTGCATTTTTGTGAAACAGGAATGAGAAGAACTAATTAAAACACCTGCCAAATAAATTTCTCTGACAGGATCATGAAACCTGTTTAGCTAAAATTTAATCTGTCGACTTTTTGGACACTGTAGACAGAGAGAGCCTTAGGCTCTTTGATTGCTAAATCACTGAATATAAATGGAACATGTTGTGAATTGTATTCTTTCCTTCAGTTAGCAAAAGGGTAAATCACTTTTATCACCATATCGAATACCTTAATTGTTCTTCCAACAACTTATGATTGTATCTTCTTATTATTCTTATCTTAACAAAATTGTCAATTGGGTTCTGATGGAATTGTATATCTGAAAACTGCTGTTCTATTGCCAGTAGCCATCTGTATAAGCAGATGTATCTTTTGGATCCTGGTTCTTGGTTCCTTGGAGCAGGTACAATTCGTAGCATGTTGAGGATCCAAATACTTAAAAGGCATTTTGTTCTTCTCTTGCATTAGGATGGGGAGCAGTTTTCAAAGGAGAAAAATGGTGAGAATCCACCTAAGGAGAAAAATGGGCATAGGGCTCGAAACCGAGGGCGTGGAAGGAGACAGAAAAATCGTGGCGCAAATGGTGGATATGGTATGGTTGAAACTTCCTGTGGTTGGTCTTGTTGTTTTCCTTTGTTTGGCATCTTCTTGTTGCACTCACTAGTCATATCTATTATGTATCTTTGAAGGCCATGGGAGTCACAGTTCCAGTCACAGCTATGAACCCTCAAAGCCACCTCCTGGCCCGAGAATGCCTGATGGTACCAAAGGATTTACAATGGGGCGAGGCCGACCTGTGGTGGCGAACCAGAGTTAGTGATTTCCTTTCAGTCTCTGCTTGATGGCTATCCTCCTGTCCAAGTACAAAAATATGCCTTGATCCTTAATAGTAAGAGTTTACGCGCTTCATGTGCCGAAGTTATCCCAAAGTGTATGAATTCGACTTAGTTTGGTTTATGCTGTAAGTCATATATGATTGTGTCTCATCAAAAGTAACATCCGGCGTTGCAGAAAATTGTATGTTGATATGTAACGAGTCTTGGGGCTAATGTTCCATCATGGCAGCCTATTGATGGTTGAAACATCACATTATATCAGATTGAATATTGAGTACATATGAAATTAATCATCTGCTGGGTATTTTTGAGTGCCTCACTAACGAAGGTGTACTATAACGGAGAGTATTCCGAATGGCAGATACAAGACGTTGTCGTTTTGGAGAAAAATGTTTGGAAAAAAATGTGTTTACACTAATAGTCCACTTGGGAGCTGGGTACTTAAGTTTCAGACTTTCGTGGAATTTTGTGGCTTTATTTATAATCCACCGTGGCTTTCCTTCCTCCAACTTTCTATTTTAAGATTGTTCTCTTTAATTGTAATCAAAGATTTTTTTATTTTTATTTTTATTTTTTTTCTTGTCTAGGAAGGCCAATGGAGGAACTCGTGCCAAGCAAGAGAAGATTTCATTGTATTGCGATTGTCTCAGTGTCTTACATATCACAAGGAATCTAGTATTTCATTCTTGGACAAAATAGGTGTTCAATATCTCTTTGTTGAGAACTAGTGGAGGAAAGAAGTGTGAATAGACCAAAGATGCACACCAATAACAACCTAACAGATATTATAATATAACAAAAAAAAAAAAAAATAAGATATTATAATAAAAAGGGTTAAATTCACTTTGTACCTTTAATTTTTATATGTTCTGACATTTATTATGCTTGGTCTTTAAAATTTTTTTTTACTAACCCTACAGTTCACTTATCGTTAACAGAAATTATAACTCTTCCAAATGTTGGGATAAAAATGCCCCTACCATTAAACTTGCTCCAAATCATCATCAAAACACACACTAAAACACATACATCTGACACATACACACAATAAAACACATAGAGACACACCAAATACATAGAAAGACATGAAACACACGCTAAACACCACGAGCAGACATACACACATGCAATCAACATACACACCCCACACCCAATGCGCGTACACACACGAACACTGTAAAAAAATGGTGGTGGTCAGCGACGGGGTGGGGTGCTTGGTTGGTGGTCTTAGCAGTGGTGGGAGTTAGGTAGTGACAACGCCGGGTGAGGGTAGGGGCTTAGGGTGGGGTGGGGTGGGGTGGGGATTGTGGTCTGCCGTGGGGTAGGGTAGGGTAGGGTGGGGTGTTTGTCGGGGATGGGTGAGGGTTTGGTTTTGTATGATTTTTTGGGAAGTTGATTTTTTTTAAGGATAATTTTGTCTTAAAAATTATTTGTAAGGGAAATTTAGCAAATGATAATTTTTGTTTTAACAGAACTTTATTTCTGTTAAAATTGATCCACGTCAGGGTGAGTAAAAGGAATTTTTAAAAATCAGGGTTAATAAATGTCAGAACATGTAAAGATTAAGGTTACAAAGTGGATTTAACCATAATAAAAGCCAATAAATGCCGACAAGTTATATGGAATATATCGTACTATAGACTAGCGAAATTGTAAATGGCATAGAACTAGCAAGCCTAGTTATAATTGAAGGATCACGGGAAGTGACTTTAAGGAGAAGAAGAATGTATAATGTAAACTCACTTTTGAAAAGTCAAAAAATGGTGCAAGAGAAAAAAAAGATTAGGGCTCATACGAAGAAGAAAAACAACAAACATATGAAGAAGAATATCTACTTTTAGGGCTATGATTTTTACCTCAATTTGTTTGACCATTTCTATTACATAAATATTATGTATCAATTGTTTATTTTTTTCAGTCTTATTTTATCCAGCCAACGTTGTTTAATACTTGCTAGCAAATGGTCCCATCTTGTGCATTACTGTCAGGGTCATCTTGTTGGCTAAGGCTTTTGTGTGTTAACTTATATACTTGTTCACTTCTTTCTTGACTGTAAGAAAATAATTCTATTGTAAGTTCTAATGTATGTCATGGAAATAATCGAGATCGATTACGTGATAATGCGGATTTTGGTCTGCTTGTGAGATCGGGTCTTATTTTGTTATATGTGATTCAGTCTACACTCTTGAATAGGAGAGTTGAAGGAAAGTAATACTTGCAAAACAAACGATCATGAGATGGCTCGGAAATTTTAGGGTTCACTCTAATATTTAAGTCGATTAGCTATTTTTAGAGGCCCCAAAAGGAGGAGAATAAAAATTACAGATACTGCTCCAAAAGGATGGTAAAAAGGCGAGGTGTACAAGTGTGGGTGATCATACAAAATTCGCGCATGGTTGGATACATTATCAATAGGGTCAAATAGACTATATCCTGACTTTCCCTGAAGGGGATTCTGAATAGTAGATATAGGACCTTTACCTAAGACATTTGAAGGAAATAGTAGAAATCTTGAACATGATACAACCCGCTCTTGAACTTAAGACTATGCGTATCGCGTGTTCAATCTAGTAATCACTTTTGATAATCGGTGGTTAATAATGATCGGTATTAACCACCGATTGCTTAAGAATTTTTGACTTTTACATGGATAAGGAAGGTCACATTTTGATTAGGACAGGTGGCCCTCTAACATGTAGGATCATTTTCTCGTCACAAAATTCGCAGTTCGTTTTATTTGATTTTAAACATTCTCTGCTTAGATCATACAAAAGCATCCGCTAACTAATCAAGTGAAGTTAAAGTCAATGCGAGGTGGACACTTAAATTTAGGATAACAAAAAGAATACGGGTGAAGTGCATCAGACTTTTTTGTACTTTAGCTAAAGTGTACAACACCCCCCTATAGTTTAAAAATCCCTTGAGTTAGTCCTTGTAGTTTTTCAAAAGTGCACAACACCCCCTTACCGTTAAAAAATCCGTTAAATTTAACGGAGAATGTACTTTACACACGTTAAGTGAGATTTTTTTTTTATTTTTAACGAATTTATTCATTAAATAATTATATGAATTGACCAAATTACTATTTTTTTTTTGCCTAAACAAAAGAGGAAATGGCAAAAGAGAGAAATGAAAAAAAAAATGAGGGTATTTACGTCTTTTTTACAAAATCTGTTAAATATGACGGATTTTATAACTGTAGAGAGGTGTTGTGCACTTTTAAAAAACATAAGGACTAGTTCAGGGAGTTTTTGAACTATAGGGGGTGTTGTGCACTTTCGCTAAAGTATAAGGAGGTCTGGTGCACTTGACCCAAAGAATACTTTGGTTGAAGGCCAATTATTATTTTCACGTCAAAGAGTTGGATTGACAACAACTCAATCCTAAACTAAAAGCAAGTCAATGCCAAGCTTCTTGATTTCAGAACGCAGGTATATCAATAACAGAATATACGTGCTCTTACCTACCCAGAAAAAAACATTTGAGAGAAGAAAAGAGAATTATCCTGTCCAGGAAATGTAAAGGATGCATGGTGTTTCACAGGAAAGGGGAGTTTTGCCGTAACCGTAAAATTATTTTCATTTAACTAGAAAATTACATATTCGAGTTTTTTCTGTAAAATGCAAAGTAATGTTGTATATAATATGTTTTAAAATTGGGTCAAAATGTGAACCTTACGTATATAACAGGAATTTTATATACCGAATTATTTCTTTTTAAAATTTATAGGGAAGAGATAGAGGACCAAGAGAGTGGAAAAAGGGGGTAGAGGTTTTTTTTTGTTTTTCTTTATTTTTACCGAGACGATGCACAGCAGGCACCTCAAATTTTTCTCTCTAGCCACACGGCCTCAACCTCTCTTCTTCTCTAACCTCTCCTCTCATCGCACAAATTCTCCATGGCTTGGGTCTCTCGCCGCTGTCAAGTCGGCCAACTCTTAGAAAAAACCCTCCTGTGAGGGTTTTCTTCCTCACCTTTCCCCTCTCATTGAAGGTTCTTTTGATGTTGGTTTCGTTTGTTTTTCTTGCGACTTTTTTTTTTATGTATATATGCTTGGTTTGGTACTGACTCCTTTTGTTAGTTGTACGATATTTGTTTTCCTTTGTGGATTTTCTATTGGGTCATGGTTATTTTAGTTTGTTGATAGGTGTTGCATGGTCCAATTCTCTATAGTGTTTCTTTCGTTAGTTTGTGGTGTATAGGCTAACTTCTTATACTTTTGCTTCTGATGCACAATTAATTTTGAATGCTACTCGGGATTATTTGAATTGTGACATGAACGTTTTCTCTATTATTTATAATTTACAGCTCTACTTATCTTCCTCACCTAGTTACTCTCGGCTCCTTCTTGGCCTCCCATGTGCAATTAGAGTAGCTTTTGCTGATTTTGACCACATATCCTTAAATAGTTTTCACGTCATTTTCTTCACCTCATTCAGATTTTCCAGATTCGTTTTCGGTTATTTTAGATGTATTGTAGGGCATCTAGCTTTGGTGGTGGCACTTAAAATAAAGATAGTAGGAGGAAAAGAAATGAAAGGCAAAAATGACAACTAAAAATTTATAGTTGTGGGGAGATCTAGAGATAAATGTTAGCATTACATACAAGTCTCAACCACCAATCTGTGATAAGATATGCTCGTGTTGCAACAATTAAACAAATACTGAAAATATTAATAACAATATGATAAATAACCAATAATACGGATACAATAATGATATTGATAAAGTATTACTGTTAGTATTATTGTGCCAATCATTTTATCATAATTATTACAATGATGATTGCATTTTGGTCTATATTTTATTTTATTTTTTAGAGTAAATAGCACCACAACCCCCTATGCTTTAGCAAAAGTGCACACTACCCCCCTGTGGTTTAAAAAGTGCACCGGAACCCCCTATGGTTTCAAAAGTGTAGCACCACAGCCCCCTCCGTTAAAAAAACCATTACTTTTAACGGAGAGTGCGTTACACGCGCGTTTGGTGCGATTTTTCATGTTTTTAGGCTTAAATTATTATTTAATTGGACAAAAATGCCCTTATAATTGAAATAAAAAATAAAAAATTGAAGGGCATTTTAGTCTTTTTATACAATTCAGTTAAATTTGTTGACGGAAAATTAGTAAGGGGGTGCGTGTGCACTGTTTGAAAACCATAGGGGGTTCTGGTGCACTTTTTAAACCACAGGGGGGTAATGTGCATTTTTGCTAAACCATAAGGGGTTGTGGTGCTATTTATATTTCTGTAATGAGGAGTTCACTTTAGGTAGGATCACATTAAATTCATCTCAAGGTTATAAATCTTGTACTTCTGCAGCACGTCCCAAGACATGCTCTAAATCAGTCAAGGGCTAAATAATATTTGTAATGGGAGGATATAAGTTTAAACTATAAAATTTTGATCACAATAAATTACTACCCGATCATTCTATCAATACTTGGGACTCATTGGAGGATGATAAGCTATCAAAAATGATGCAATTGATGATGAGGATGATAATACTGATAACACCCTTGCTATCTTCATTATGACTAGGGGTTGGCCCCCCAATTTTTAAATCTTTTTATATAGTATCATTAAAAAAATATTTTGACTCTCCCAATATTAAATTTATAGATCCGCCCCTGATTATGACAATCTTATTTTTGGGTGAAGCAGCTCAATGTTTGAATATAAAACTTTTTACGTATGATGATCTTTTGATCTGATCCCTGCATCACATCACTTGATAGGGAGGATCATGATAGAACAGATACAAATAGCTTCACTAATGCGTACAACCAAAAACACAGAGATCATTGCTAAACCCACAAGACAAGGTTTTTAATATCTGCAAAAAAACTTTTAGTTTATACAACGGTTTAAAATTATTGGAATAAAATACCTATTGCAAAAGATATAAAATGTTATAGTGAATACTAAATGATTTTTAATTAAAATTTAAACATTTCTTTCACTTTTTTTGAATTTGATGAAGGAAAATTTGCGCAAATGGTCTCTATTATTTTTTTAAAATTTCTAATTCCTCCCTATTGTTCAAAATTAACTAATTTAGTCTCTATTATTTTTAAAAAAATTTCAAATAGTCCTTGACTAAATTGGCTAAATTATTATTTTTTTTTTGCAACAAGAGGGATTAAATTGAATTTATTAAAAAATATTAGATATTAAATTGACTAATTTTGAACAATAGGGACAAATTTAAAAGTTTTTAAAAAATAATAGGGACTAAATTGATTAATTTTGAATAATAAAGAAGAATTTAAAATTTGGAAAAAACAATAAGGACTGTTTGTACCATTTTTCCTTTGATGAATTTAAACTAAAAAATGTTCTACCTAGTGTTTTGGTGAGTCTAAACAGTTGGATAAATTATTTTATTGAATTGACTGATTTGAACTTTTTTTTTGTAATATCTATAGATTTAGAATCGCAAAATTGATACTCTCTCCGACCATAATTTGTCTCAATATGAATATTTATTTTTGGTCAAACAATATAGTTTAGAGTTTGTAATAAATAATAATCTTTATGTAACTTTAAATGATAAAATTAAAATGATACACAGCCGTACAAGAACAACTCTAAACGAATTTAAAGAGCCATTGATCAAGCAGCAAAGGCAAAGAGAGGCAAAGAGGCAACATGTGAACTATGACAGATGTGTAATATCATCTTTGATGTTATTAGGACAGTGACATTTATATTTTTTTTATTACTCATTTTACACTCATTGCCTTTATTGTTGCTGCTTTTTCTATGTTTTTTTGTTCATGGTTGTCTCCTTTCGTCTTTTGCTTCCAAATCTCATATATTTCTCTGGCTTCATCTCTTTGTTGTTTACACAAATATGCAGATAATATAGAATCAATCCGCACCACCTAATTCTCCTCAAATTTCATGCATATTCTATGATAATAATTGGGTTTCTTCATCTATTATTGATTTGATAGTGTTTCTAATCGATGTGCAAATATCAAAAAAATTCAACAGGGGAGGTGATTCTATCTGGATTGGCTCTAAAAAAATTAATCTCCTAACAAATTTAAACGTGAACGTGGACAAATTTTCGTACATTCCATCATTAAGTTAATCCGTTTGAAATTGTTTTTAATATTTAAAAACTCTTATAGCACATATTACATGTTCCTAACCAAGTGAAGTTTTTAAAAGAAATGGATATAATACTACACCGGTAACTAAACCAGCATTGTTGCAATTGTCGTTAGACACAAGAACAAAGGAATTCGACCAAAAAAAAAAAAAAGAAGAACAAATTAAAGGAAGAAAATCCTCAAGTACTTTGTCTTGTGCGAAAATGCATAAATCCTCCACATCGTTTCTTTACACTGCCCAGCTGGATTTTCATTTCCACCACTCAGCCACCCCCAATTTAGGACAACTATAAACTATCCACCCTTCTTCTCCCTTTTGTGTTTCCCCCTCCCAACTTCCACCCCCCTCCTCTTCACATTGCAAACCAATACAACCCCCCACCCCCACTCTACACTCCCCACCAAACCACACACACCCCCGGCCTGGACTCTCGCATGTCCGGGGTCCGATCAGATCAACTAGCGACCGGGTTATAACCCCCAAACACCAAAAGAAAAGAAAAAAAACATATTCCACATGCCCAATAAACATTTTGAGTCATCCTAGCCTGTGCCTGTGCATTCAGACCCTGAAGAGTTGCTACTTTTTGAACAAAAACTCAATCTGGAAAAAAATTCAGATTTGGTCTCCTCAATCCTCTCTTTCTCGGTTCTTACACCTATACACTTTCCCTCAGGTGGGCTTTATTGACCTTATACACCATTTTTGACCATTCTCTACTGTTATATCAATCTGCCTCTCTCTCTTTTTCCCTCAAAAATCCATCACACATCATCTATCAGAAACCATATATAAACCTGAAACCTGACCATAACAGGAAAAAACTAAGAGCATCACACACACACACACACACACACCCCTGTTTGATACACAAAAATGGAGTCTTTTTGGTCCTTTTTCTCTCCATACATTCCATACATCATTTCTTTCATAGCTTTCATTCTCCTGTTTGAACAGATTGCCTACCTGAAGAAAAAACGCTTCCTTCCAGGTCCAAATTTTGTTCTCCCCTTCATAGGCAATGCTATCACCATGGTGATCAACCCCACAAAATTCTGGGACCTTCAATCATCCATGGCTAAGTCAACCCCTCTTGGCATCTCAGCCAACTACATCATCGGCCGATTCATTCTCTACATTTACTCTACTGAACTTTCACATAAGATCTTCGCGAATGTCCGCCCTGATGCTTTCCATCTTGTTGGCCACCCTTTTGGGAAAAAACTCTTTGGAGAACACAACTTAATCTACATGTTTGGCCAAGACCATAAGGATCTTCGTCGACGTATCGCTCCAAATTTCACTCCTAAGGCTCTTGCCATTTATACTAGTATTCAACAAGGCATCATTTTGAGACACCTCAAGTCTTGGCTACAAAGATCGTCTGAAAAACCATCAGAATCAATCCAGCTTCGCATCCTTTGCCGAGATATGAATTTGGAAACATCACAAACTGTTTTTGCTGGTCCATACTTGCGCCACGAGGCACGCGAAAGATTCAACAAAGATTACAATTTCTTCAACGTTGGATTGATGAAACTCCCCATTGACTTTCCTGGTTTTGCATTCAGAAATGCTAGGTTGGCTGTTCGAAGGCTAATCGAAGCGCTTTCGGGTTGTGCACAAGAAAGTGAGAAAAACATGGAGAATGGAGACGAACCAACATGTTTGATCGATTTCTGGATGCAAGAAACGCTTAGAGAAGTCAATGAAGCTAAAGAGAAAGGCGTTCAAGAGCCATTTAGGTCTAGCCATAATGAGATAGGTGGCTATTTATTTGATTTTCTTTTTGCAGCACAAGATGCTTCTACATCATCCTTGTTGTGGGCTATAACTTTATTGGATGCACATCCACAAGTCCTCGACAGGATACGTAAAGAAGTGGCAAGTATTTGGTCTCCAGAGTCAAACATGCCGATAACGGCCCAGCAATTAAGTCAAATGAAATACGTCGCTGCGGTGGCGCGTGAGGTTGTACGATACCGTGCTCCGGCAACTATGGTGCCTCACATTGCCGGGGTTGACTTTCCTTTGACGGAGAATTATGTCATTCCTAAGGGGACTATTGTTTTCCCATCTGTTTTCGACTCATCATTTCAGGGGTTCACTGAAGCGGACCGGTTTGACCCGGACCGATTCATGGACGGAAGGCAAGAGGACCAGCTTTATAAAAGAAACTTTTTGGCATTTGGTGCTGGGGCCCACCAGTGTGTAGGGCAGAGGTATGCTATTAACCATCTGATGCTTTTCATAGCCATGTTTGCGGCCTTGATTGACTTCAAGAGGGAGAGATCTGACGGTTGTGATGACATTGCTTATGTCCCCACCATTGTTCCCAAGGATGATTGCAAAGTATTTCTTTCTCAAAGGTGCACCAAATTTCCATCATTTTCATGATAAAAAGATGGCTTTTTCACTTGAATTCTTTTTAAGGTGTTTTATTTTCCTTTTCCTTTTTCTTTTTTTTTTCTTTTTTTTTTTTTTGGGTTCTTACTTTGTGGGGGTTGTTAGTTGTCAAATTAGTCATGGGTGTGTAATGTAAGCATGGTGGCAAATGGGGTCAAAGTGGTTTGATTATTTGTAATTTATTGAATTGGTGTGAATAGATGATGGTCAAGATTCTTTGGTGAAGTTTGTATGACATTTGATGCAAAGCCAAATTATTGAATTTGCGTGGGCAATTAATAAAATCGAATGCAATTAATCTAGACACCTTTGTTTCATTATCTCGTGCATGTTTATATATATATGTGTGTGTGTGTGTGTGTGTGATTATTATCCGATTGGATTAAAAAATTTCGTGTTGGTTTAATTTATTATTTGTCTTATATAATTTATGGGCGTCCAAGCAAATATGCAAGTTGGCATGGGTTGGAAAATTGTCTAGATGGTTCTATTGTGAGCTTTGGACTTTGGACTAATAAGACATAGAATTGTCTATTGGTGTACTTGATCCAGGTCAAACACACTGTCATCCATGACAAATGCAAACACAGAATTGTTTTAGGATTAATTTCTCCCAACTCCAAAAAAAAAGAGTATAATTTGTCACTATCGTATTATGTGTCACGCATGTGCAATTGTTTTTTGCACTACAATTATGGATAAGTCTTTATTTTAAGTCAATGGTTCGAGGACTCTAAAATTAAGGTATGTACTTACATAATGAGGGTCAAAATATGCCCTAATATATATAGAGAGTTTAATATAATAATTTTTTTTAAACAAAAACAAAAACAAAAGGTTTTTTTTTTTTTTTGCTAACTAATGCACACCTTCTTTAAAAGATGTTTGTCCACTGGCGGATTTTTTTATTTTTAAAAAAAAATTATTATATTAAATATTTTTGTTGTATGATATTATATCTTAATATTTCTTACAATACTTAATATACCCCTAATATTAAGTGTTTGGATTCGTCACTGCATCCGTCCATAGCTTTCAAGGTAACGTAGGACAAAGTTTCATAATCATTGTTACTAGTAAAGGGTGTTATTATTATGCAGAAGACGAGATGTCGACAGGTTATATAGTATGAGATCTTGTAGACAATGGTAGTAACCGGACGTGACAACTTCATTGAGATTTTCCACATGATTTTTTTTCTCTAAACTTTTTTCTTCTCCTTTTTCTACTTTTCTTCTGTTCATTTTTGTTCCGGCATGATCTTTACATCTACTTTATTTCATATTTAATGTGGAACAATAGTTGAAAACAATGATGTATATGCTTTCTTAGCCTTTCTCATTATTGCTTCACTTCTTAGTTTCTTTCATTCAATTATGGGTTATTTTATATCGATTACCCGTGGCGAAGCATTGCCCGGGTAGGTAGATAGACGTTCTGGTAGCTTACTTTAGGAGGCACATGCTAGCAATTAGATATAACCAATCGATCACCATTTAACATACGTGTGAATCACGTGTTAAAACTATTAAAAAATTAACAGTTTAAATCAATTAGATTAATGACATCACACTTAAAATATATTAAAAATTCAAATGATCATTTTGAAAATTTTGAGATCAAAATATCAAAATCTCCAAAAATATAAGACCACCAATGACATTTTCTCTTAATATATTAATTTTGCAGAAACATAATAAATTATATATATAATTGAAGATATATCACATATATAAGTTATAATTGTTTACCGTATTAGAGATAACTAAAGTTAGATTCAAAAAATTTAAAAATAACGAAGTACAATATTATGAGTGGTTTCAACTTCTATAATTTGAATTTTCTCATAGAAAATCTTCATACAGTTAAAATATCTTATTTTAATTTAAAAACAACATGAGGCTCCCAAAATAACACCAAAGACAGGGCAAACCTATCTTTAAGTAGCCTTCATTAACTTAGAAAAATATTTAAAAAATCTATATATAATTTCTTTTTAAAAAATTTAAATATCTTTATATTTTTACTTAAAGACTAATTAGTCTCTACTGAAAAAAAAAAAGTATTTCATTTTAGCCACTGAGAAGAAATCTTGGATTTGCCCTTTACCAAAGGTAATGGACATTGAACATGAATTGCATCTTATAAAAAACCATGCACAATGAATTCAAGAAATGGAGAATAATTATTTTTTGTTTTTGAAAAAAAGATCTAGTTTACTTCAGTAGTATAGTAAATATATAAGAATAAGAGTTCTTCTTTGAAAATACATATTTGGAACGTAGGAATAATTGTTAATAAATAAAAGAAAATATAATGAACTTAATCAACATGAGAAAATTTGGATAATTTTAAAAGTTTGTGAAGCTCTTTGGGATTTACCCGTTAACTAATGTTGCTTGTTTTTTTTTTTTTTGGCTTTTACCCTTTGTGAAAATTACTGGATTTGCAAAACTTCTCTCAAATCCATTAGTTACCTATGTTGATTAATTTACTTACTCGAAAGAAGGGAAAAGAAAAAAGAAGAGATTTCATTATATTATTAGGAGCTGAATTCAAATGATAATTGATTTTATAGTTTACGGTTATTGAATTTTTTTTATAATATTTAATTTATATTGTTATAATATTATATTATTCTGAAAGAATTCAAATTCAAATCTGATTTTTAAGAACAAAACTCTAACCAGAGAAATGAGAGATAAAGGAATTTCTCCCAAGGCCTCTTGAGATTGTCCTACGCAGATAAAAATGACGTAACGATTACTAAATGATAGTGGTTGCGCAATTAAGAAGTGAGAAAAACGAGCAAAGTGCATGTTTGCCACATGCAAAATTCCGCATCAATGACCGAAACCTTTCTTTGACCGCCAAAAAAAAAAAAAAAAAAAAAAAAAACCTTTCGTGCGCACTCTCCAAGAAGTAACAACTCAACCTCATCTCATTGACGTTACACAGATTTGATTGTTTGGAACTACTCAACGTATTTGGTCCAAGAGATACAGAGCTAGCTAATCTTGTCTTCCCCATGTTGCTTCAGCTGGTCTGGTTTGCTGCAATATTATGCAGTCTCTGAAAAATCTATGGCCCATATACTTGAAACTTTTCATAATTTTTAACGTCCTTCTCATACAGTGTGAACCTCATCATCACATGATGCACCTGTTATAAATAATTGTGAGTTTTTTTTTTTTTGGTTGAATGAAGATTGCATAAAACAAACAAAATAATACAGTAGGATGGAAGTTAGAATACAACAGCTTTTGAAGAGGATGGAAAATATTGGCCACCCAATCAATATTCAAACTATAGTTTGCACAGTTTTTAACTATCCAAACTGTAACACGATTAACGATTCTCTTAAAACACTAAAAAACAATAGCATTGAATTCAATTGCAATTTTCCTAATATCTTCAACAATTGTGAGGTTCACTGGCACGTTTTTTAAGAGCAACACGGAAAACAAATTGTTCCAAGTGGATTCTGTTCACGTTCAGTTTTCTAGAAAGATGTTTACGGTCATCAACTGACGCATCTTTGCATCTAAATTATGGGCTAGCTCGCCTTCACTTGGAATGGGTATAAAAGATTATAAGCAGAATTTAATAATTTAAATTTTCACATTAATTCAAACTAATTATATAAATAATTCATAATTATTAAATTTTACTTATAATATCATAATATAAAGAGGATATTCATTCTTCTCCATGTAACATTTATCAATTTCGCGATAAACATGTGTCATGAGAAAACTTGCATGGTTGTACATAGAGGCGGAGACACCTTGCTCTCAAGGGGTGCATATGCACCCTTTGACTTACCGCTCACAAGTGAGGGGTATATTAATAAATATACATTGACTTAAAAATAAATATTACATAGCTAATACATATCGGATAAAACACTTAAATTCACTAGGACCACTTCTTTACTTTTCTTTCTACTTTCTATTTCTCTCTCTCACCACAAAACAAACCCATCTTTTCTATTTTCTCATTTTCAAATCTCAAAGCTCTACATAGCACACACACAGATTAATCGGATTGGAGGTCTTTTTTTTTTTTTAGATAAATATTTTTTAATGCCTTATGCCATGGTCTTATATCTTCTCAAAGTAAGAATAAATTAGTTACTTTAATGTTTTGAATTATTTTGTTAGGGTTGAGATAAATATTTGTGTTGTTGTATGATTATATTAGTCCACTCATATATATGGTTTTCATAATCTTTTGAATTGTTCTATTAGAAAAAAGAATAGTTAAAGCACCAATAAATTATTCCACCTTGCTTACATTTTTATAATTGTTATAATGTGCATTAAATGGGGGAGAGTTACTAGAAGATCTCCTTTATGCTATAATATGCTTAAATTAAGTATTATTTTATACATAGATGAACGCTCTAGAATTCCTATTATTGATTTGTCGTTGTAGTGTATTTCTTGATCCCGAGTGTCAGGCTCCACCACTAATTGTACAAACTTAGTTGTTTTTTTTTTTTTTTTTTTTTGTGTCAAACTTCAAACTTAGTTGATTAGATGCTTTGACGCATAATGAGTCAATTTTTAACTCCTGCACGACATCTCATAATTTGATTTCAATAAGATTATGGTACAATTAATGAGAACCCAAGAAATTTCTCCTCAATAATAATAATAAAATTGTATGGCTAAGCACAGAATGTGGAGATTCTCAAGAGCCATGATTACGTACAAGGATCTTTAACCTTGACTTTAATATTAAAAGCAGGCTTTATAGACTACGCAAGCTGAAATTATTGTTGACCAGCTCAATTATAAGTTCTAGAAGATGTAATTAATATAAGGTTGCTACATATGGATATAAAAATCGTAGGAGAATACATCACGTAACCGAAATTTTTTCTAATTTTGAGTTGACAAGATTAAAAATACACCACATGACACCATTGAATGTAGTTTGGAGAAAATGATATAGGACCCACATAACGTCGGCTTTCAATTAATCCTATTTTTTCTCTAATTTTAATTTTTAAAACTATTTAATTCGCACTAGATAACAATATTTCGAATTCGCCTCGGGTTCTACTACCAATAAAACTGAAATTAAACCGGTTATCTTCAAAGACACATTATAAGCATTGTCGATGATTATTCAATGACAGATAAGCTAACTGGTATGCTATCGACATCATATCGCAAGCTTAGATAATATGATAATGCTATATCTAAATGGTTTTTTATATCTTTTGTATCGTTACATAATAGCACATGCTTATGCTTGATGCTCTTGATCTTAGCCAAAAGACACAAGAAAGGTATATATTAAACGAGAAAGAAAAAGTGTACTTTGACTTAGGCACGAGCCATTTTGATCTAGTGATATAATTCTCGTTTTATACTTCCCTTAAACAAAAAAAAAAGGCAAAAAAAATTAAAAGTCAATGGTAAAGACGTAAACTACAAAAAAACAGATAAATAAAGACGTAGAGAATTATATCTTGCCAATTGTTTGCTTCTTCTAGATAAGATAAGCAGGTTTTTTTTTTTTTTTTTTTTTTGGGGGGGGGGGGGGGGGGGGGGGGGGGGGGGGTGGGTTCAAAATGATAAGCAGGTTCTAGAAGAAGAGATGTTGTGAGCAAAGCGTTAAAGTCAAATACAGGATATGAACGTAATATAAACAAACCGCTATGGTGTAGAAGTTAGGGAACACAATTTCAGGCGTTATTTAATAAGAAAAATGTTCTCTTTCAAACATCACAAACTTAGTTTGAATTGTTAGGGTTGAGATAAATATTTGTGTTGTTGTATGATTATATTAGTCCACTCATATATATGGTTTTCATAATCTTTTGAATTGTTCTATTAGAAAAAAGAATAGTTAAAGCACCAATAAATTATTCCACCTTGCTTATATTTTTATAATTGTTATAATGTGCCTCATTTATACTATAATATGTTTAAATTAAGTATTATTTTATACATAGATAAACGTCTCTGAATCTTTATTATTGACTTGACGTCATAGTGTATCCTTTACTCCGGATGCCTGGTTCCACCACTGGTTGTACAATCAATCAACGGCGTAAGGGGCAGTTAGCAGACGTATTTCCATTCAGCCAGGTGAAAAGATGAGAAAACAAACAGGAAAAAGGCAAGTCTGAACTGAAAAAGAATAAAGAATTTTCAGGGTGTAATTGTTGATCCTTCTGGTCAAAATAAACTTCAATAGAGAATTTCTTAAGGACGGACTTGAATATCTTCAAACTTAGTCTTTTTTTTTTTTCTTCTTTTTTTGTCAAACTTCAAACTTAGTTGATTAGATGCTTTGACGCATAATGAGTCAATTTTTAACTCCTGCCACGACATCTCATAATTTGATTTCAATAAGATAATGAGAGTTTGTTGTCAAATAAAAACTTAATTCATTAATATGTGAGGACAAAAAGGAAGTCTCATTACAATAATGTGCTAAATAGAAATTGAATAAAAATGTTAACGTCAAAGAAATGTCATCCTTTAAAGTTTGAATGTCATAAATATTATCAGTTTTCATACTTGTATGATATAGTTCTAAAATAGTTTCAGCAACAAAAGTTTTTAATTTAAGACCCATAATTGCAACGAGGGAATGCATCGTACCCACACTTTGAAAATTGCAACGGAAGAAGAAACACAATTTTATTTTACATGTTTTAGTAATTTGTGGGCCCAATTTGGACTAGGCTCGAGTTGGGTCTAAATTGGACTAGATTAGATCGGGCTCACAGGCTTACTTAGGTTAGGCTCATGTACTAGTTTAACGACAAAATGAGTTTGGACTCAACTAGACTAGACTTTAAATTTCATGACCCAATTCAACTCCTATATGTAGTGGATTGAGTTGAGTCAAGCCCGATATCATCCAAACTAAGCTAGTTCGGGCTTCTCTTGGCTCGGCTAGGCTAAGCCTATACCAACCCAACCCAAATGCCAACTCGACTATATAATAACAGTATATATAGTATTTTCTCTTTTGGAAGTTGAATTCTCTTTTTCTCTTTTATCCCTACCCCCACTCCAGGGATTTGAACCTTGACCACCCACAGGTCAGGGAAGGCAATCCACCAACTTGGCTACCCCAGACTCCGTAACATACCTGTAGTATTATTCAAGCAATGAAGTCGTGTAATACAGATGACAGGAAATTTGATTTTCAACTTTCTAGGTCATTTGGGAGTAAAGAAGTTTAGAACAAACGCTAAGATCGTGCGCTGTATTTGCTTCAAATAGACAAAAATCAAGAAATTTGTTGTGGAAGAAGCTTTACATATATATGTAGCCTCAAAAGCTAGTTAAAACGGTCCAGGATAACTCTTCGGCTACTGATCGTATACACAAGAAAGAATGGTTAGGTGTTTCCAGGATACCAAGTATATGATAGTTGGTAAAACTAGGCTAAGTATCAAATTTTACACACAAAATAAGTCATACATATTCAGAAGTCATTTCAGAACCTGCCAAGGATATATTTCGCGACACCTAATTTTACTCCATTGGGATGTCCTCCGCTTCCCTACTAGTTAACAAAAAGGAGGATTAACGCTATTCATTCCGTTTTCAGACCAAAGGAACTCGGTGTTAGCTGCAAAATGTTGACCAGAATCAATAGCTATATCAATGCCGTGAACAGGAAGATAATATGCCGACATAAGTGGTAAATATAATTTTCCCCACTAGAGCAGGTTTGGTACCTGCACACCCAACATGAAAACAATGTAAATGGCAAGATTATTGTTGGCAGAAAGAAGAAGATGTGGATGGTCTTTCCAATTCTTTCCTCTATTATATGTTAAAGTTTAACCAATCCGATTTCAATTAAAAGTTTGACTAAGACAACCAAGCCTGCAGCATTCTAGAGCTTGTTCATATTTGAGTGTTTTACCTGATGAAGGGGCTAAGCAAATGGAGGCAAACATGTGACAGGTTATGACACCAAAAGGAAAAGTAAGGAAGATTTATGAAAAATTAAAAACCAATGATGCGAGACACAAAGGAAACAGTCATATAAAAGTGTACAGAGACTACATCAATTTACACACAGCAATTCTTTTGACAATTACATAGTCACTTAATAAGGTAAATCACACCCATTTTGCATCACAGCATGTTTATTCCTTGATCACATACCAAACCAATCAAGCATTAGTAGGATGAAGAAATGATGATTTTCCAAAACCAAGAATAGTGTTGTAAATTGAAGAACAATGATGCAAACAGATAAGTGTGATTTTGGTCCCCAGATCAATCGGACCTGACCCAGATCCGGAATTCTGGAATGATGAATTGAATAGCGTATGAGTGGCTGAATCATGTGATTTGACGCGATTCAATTATGATTTGTGCATAGGTTTCAATTCATATAACACATTCAAATCGTTCTCCCCCTAAATTGAACTGAATTGTATGACTGGGATTGCGAATCAATTTCGATTACTGAGGAAAGTATAAATCTTTGCTGGATTTGAAAATACAGTAAAAAAAATTTCCGCTTAAATAGTGTAAATAAGAGTATACGGCTAAGGCCTAGCTTGAGAGATACTACCTTACTAGTGTAGTGACTTACACAATTCACATGCTGATTCTGGGATAGTTGAAAAATAACAATTCAGAAATTTGGTTGAAGTGTAACAACAGTGCATCACAATTCTTTTTCTACATGAGTATCTGCACAGAATTTTTTAGTCTCTTATATATAACACGGGTACACAAATCCTTTCTAATTTCCAGGCCTTCTATTTTTAGCTGCTACTTTAGGCATATGTCGATAAATAAAGTTGATTTATTAATGTAACCACAAGGAATCCAAATATTAATGCAGACAGGTATTCATTTGTTGCAACCAAAACAACCATCATCAAGTTTCCCAAAGAAAGACCAGACGCTTATTACCTGGAATCAGAGCAAAAAGTTGTGTCTTAAAGGATCAAGAGTTGAGCAGACCTTGAAGTTCAAGCCCATGCTGCATAGTCCAAACGAGAATGATAAGAAATTGATAATGATATGATAACCATGAGAGCTGCAACATATTAAATAATACACGGGTGTAAATGCACATTCATATGTTGTACTCAAACTAATGTTCAGAATGACATGTGACATGAGACAATATATATTTGCTTGACAAACTTCATAAATGGAATAATAAGTAATACTAGTGAAGGCAAACTAAGCAAACTAAACAAAGGAGAGGAAAATATGATGGATGTGCAACAAGGAGTCAAACCCGAGCAAGGTTCAATCTCTCTCTTTTCCCCACAGTATTAATGTATGTCGAGTGTCATTCAGCAACAGGATAACAATGTGTTGAATATGTAAATTTGATCAAAATGCTAGACAGCCAGCCAGTATATTCCTTGAGCAACTCAAAGGGCAATCTGGTTCTGGGAAGAATTTAAAATGGAGGTTATAAATTACTGCAATTATCAACCGGCATCATTCAACTATGAAACTGAACGAGAGAAGCAATAGAAAATTTAATACGAATTATCAAACAGTTGAATGCATCACATCTGTACGGGTGGGCATGGGCTGTTTACCATTTAATACATGCATCTAATAACAATAATATGCAAAGTCAATGATTTCCTATGCAACACCACTTACACTTGTTCAGAAATTGACTTTCCATGTGAAGATGAATGCAAAAGTATATCCACTAGCAATGTTAAAAGAAATACCTATTCATCGGAGTTTGCAAGACGATTCAGAGTAGAGCACATACAAATGACTAGCCAGGCACATATGCAAGATCCATTTTCTTTTAGTAAGCACAAATAACTTTTGCATGTTCTACTTCTCTCTCTGAGTTTCTTCTTCTATCTCTATACTAGTTCAGCAGTACAACAAGAGAAAGGTTAAGTATTCATTTACAGTGAGTGCTGAGTAGCACATACAAATCTAGTCTAGTGTCCATATTTGCTAATTTAACTTCCACAATTTGAACACTAAAACGAGCAGATATTTCCAAGATAGATCCACATACACCACTGACCACTCAAAGCAAGAGACTGAATAAAAGGAACAGCGCAGATCTTGTAAAACAAAAACAAATGTCCTAACAGTCTGGCATCTAAATCTATTTCTTGAAATCATTTAATTTGTGTCTTCAATTATATGATCCTCGTTTATAAGAATTGAAGAGATACACATGCATACAGCCTCCACTCTGCTAATTGATTTCTCAACATAAGGGAACATCAGCAAAATCTAATCCACATATGATCAAATTTTATTTTCACAGTTTATTAACTGCTTCCGCATAAGTAACTTGATGTGTCCTGCACGGAAAGGGCTTAAGTGTAGCACTAATAGTTAGTTCAGGTATGTTTATCTTCAAGCCCCAGCCGTACTGGAGGAACTACCACTGGACTTTGTGTCTTCCTTTGAAATTAAAGATTGATATTTTCTGCAATAAGCAATCAACTTATATAAAATTTACTATTTGACAAGTACTCAATGAAGAGTGGGATAACTCACGCGACAAAACGAACAGAAGGGGGCAACTAGCTAAAATTAGGAAAACTAAGACACATTTTGACCAAATAAGCAATCAATGAGAGTATAAATTACGATTTATGTAACTGGGGCAAAATCGTAGTGAGCACCTTTGCAGCCTTTGCCGACCAGCTTCTGCCCTATGATAAGCATCCTCAATCCATGTCACCCCTCTCTTAATCTGTACTAGGCTTTCCATGTAATTAAAAACTTCAAAGCAACCCGCTTTAGCATTCTCAGCACAGAAACACTTCAATTGTTTAGTTTCAATCTCATATAGGAGCAGCAATCCATCACACTCCACCACAATATCACCGTTCCTAGAACACCCAACAACTCTTTCTACAAGCATTGGCCCCACACAGAATTTCTTACTCCAACCATTCTCCTCATCCAACTCCCACACATCAACATTCCCTTTTGCCATTTCCTTCCACACTAGCATACCAAGAGAATCCTTCAAATCCACGATACACTCACGAGCCCCTCTATCAACCACAGGCATTGGCAACTGACGAAACACCTCTTTCTTAACATCAAAACACGCCAAAACCTCCCGAGGCCCTAGCACATCCTCCACGACTGCCTTCCAGTACGGTGATCCCTTAACCACCACACTACATTTAGTCCCTGAAACCCGAAACGCGGGCTCAATTTTCAACTTCTTCCAACACTTATCATTAGCAGAGTAAACCTCAACCCTGTCTAAGTTTTCTGATTCGGGCCTAAAACACAAGATACTCACAACTTTACAATCATTCCTATCCGTGTCAAAACCAAGCCCCAACGACACTCTAGTGTTGAATCCCGTAAGCGGTTTTGTACCCGAAAGCTTAACATTAGCCCACTGCTTTGTAGCAGGGTTCCAGAGGAAAATGCACTCCCCCCAGGGCGGGTGGCAGAAGCAAACGACACCGAAAGCAGACCCAACGACATCCATTTCGGCATAGTAGGCCGGAAACGGGTGGTCAAGAGGGACCATGACAGGGTCCGAATGGGAGGAAAATTTGAGCAAGGAAATGGCGTGGTCGGAAAATGGGTGATGAATGCTGTGAATGAGAAGTGAGGAAGCGGCGGTGGTGGTGGTGGTGGTGGATTGGTTCAAATGGGTGGAGATGAACTTGGGGTTGGAGATTAAGGATCGCCATGGCTTGCAAACGCACCTGAATCGGATGAGGGATTTGACGGGGAGAAAGGAGAGGATGAGGGAAATGATTTCCCTCGGGAAAATGCATTCGGATAAGGCGCTGGGGGTTTTTGATTTTCCTTTGCATTTTGCTTTTCCTTTACCTTTCCCTTTCCCTTTGTTAGCCATGCCTGTTTCCTTCCTGGTTTGGAGCTCAGAGTGGGAGGGAGGCTGTGAGGGAGGGGTTTTTGAGTGTGAAATAAAAAAGACCATGGGTTTAAGGAGTTTTTTGGGATTTTCTTAAGAAGGTTTATGCGTGGATTACCATTAAATTTTATGAAAATGATAAATTTGCTCGTAAAATCATAATTTGGTCTCCTATTTGGTTTCTCAAGTTGTAAAAACAGGATATTGTTAGCTTCGAATCCCATTTTCATCCGAAATCTAATAGTTTGGTCACGCGTTGTATGTATGTAAATAAATTTTATGATGAGAATTTATGATATTTTTGTCTGGACTATTCATTTTTATCTTCTGAATTAATTAGACAACGTGTTTTTTTTTTCTTTTTTTCTGGATTTGTTAGCTCAATGGTTTAAGGAGTTTTTGGGGATTATTTTTAACAGGCTAATATATGGGTTACCTTACATTTTACGAAAATGATGAATTTTGTTCTCCCTTTTTTGTTTCTTTAAGTTTTATATGTTTTGTTCCTACATTGTACATATGTAAGTGAGTTTTATGAATTACGAGGGGCTAAAAAAAAAACTGAACCTACATTGAGGAAAATAAAGTATCCAATTTCAAAATTTTCTCAAATTTACTCTTTTATTCTTCTCATTTACTTTGATTTCTATTAAATTTTATAGTAGAATACATGCTTTGAGATTTTGAGAAAATTAGTTGCAATTATAACCCAATTGAGAAGCAATATCAAACATATAGAGAATCCTAACAATTTAGAAAGTCGATATACTAAAAGATTTTATATTGAAAAGGCTTCGAAGAGACGAGTTGCAGCAGGATAGTTCATGCATTGGCATAAATAAGGTCACAAGACTGATATCTAATCTCCAAAATAAGGATCGAGTATGTTGAAGTGATGAAATTGAAAAATGCTATCAGTGAGATAATAGAGAATAAAATAGCTGAAGTAGCTAAAAATGCGGCTTATGAAGGTAAGCATCACCTTTAAATTTTGAAAACATTTTTCTGTTTGAGCTTGGAAATGATTTCCCCCCATTTTGTATGCAGCAAAATGGCACTTGAATCATTGAAGAAGGTGTAGAATTGAGAAAGAAAAAAAAAATAGAGGTCACGACCATGAGAAACGTGAGTACTAAGGGCATCTTCAATAGAGTTTTTAAAGAGTTTCTAAATAGCAATGATTGCTATTTTAGAGATTCTATTGATCAAAATTTATCACCAATAAGGGTCTCTAAAATACTATTTGATAGTTTTTGGCAAAATCATGACATCACTCAAGCTTTGAGTCTCCAAAATAGCACCTAGTCTCCATTTTCTTTAACAAATTTGTTGAAGAAAATAGATACTATACAAGAAGACAAAAACAAGTCTCAGAAAAAAACACTGTCAGATCTGACGATGTCAGATTGTCTGACATCGTCAGATTTGAACCAAAAAAAAAGTACAAAAAAAGAGCACAAACAGTAAAAGAGCACGACAGGGAAGGTGGGGGGTGGGGTGCGGCGGGGAAGGGAAAGGGAAAGAGTTGGGGGGGGGGGGGGGTGGTGTAGCGGTGTGCAACGGAGGGAAAGGGAAAAGGAAAAGGAAAAGGAAAGGGAAAGGGAAAGGGAAAGAGGAGGAGGAGGCGGGGCGGGGGGAGGGGGGTGGTGTGCAGCGGGAAAAGGGAAAGGTGGGGGTGGGGTGCATCAGTTTTGTATTGCTTGTCTTTTTGTTGTCCAATTAAACAAACAGATGTTTTCAAGGTGATAATAATTATAATTACCTCATTTGAAGTTTAAAGTATTTAGTATAGACATAATTCATTTTTAATTTTAATTGTTCTCCTGTTGTCTTTTTTTTTTTTACTCTCATCCTCTAAGATTTCAAACCCCCCTTTCTCTCTCTGTTAAATTTGAATGAAAAATCACCACAATTACGTTTACACGCGTGAAATCACCTTTCAAAATTTCAACTTGACTTCTCTAATATTTATTATGTTTGAAAGTTAACGATAGTATTATTTTGAACACTTGAAACTTATAATACGAGTTTTGAATTAATTATAACTAATTAAAAGATTAGAATAAATAATTAGTTTTTTTAATTAAGGTAGTGTATTTATGGTTTTTTAATTAGACTTTTTTTTAATTATGGTTTTGTATTTTATTTTTGTTTTTTATTTTTTTAGTTTAGTTTTTTTTGTTTGGTAAACTTTTTTAGTTTTTATAATTTTTTTATTTTATGTTTTTTGTTTATGTTTTTTTAGTTTATGTAATTTTTAAATGTTATCTTTGTCCCAATTTATTTATTTTTTGGTTAAAATATTCGTTTTAAAAATTAAAATAATTTAAATAACAATTAATTAAAAAAAAGTAACACACGACAAAAAATAACACATAATCAAATTATTATGTAAAATTAAAATTAACACAATATAGAGACCGTCACGGAGGATATTTTTTTTAATCTTGGTCTCTAAATGGGTCTCTAAAACAGTTTTTTTTTGTCTTAGTCTCTAAGTGAGTCTCTAAAATTGATCTTGGTCTTTATATAGGTCTCTAAAATGATAGATAAATACCCATTATAGAGACTCCATCGAGGATAGCCTAACTAAGATAAATTGGGAAAATGCACTGTTTTGACTAAGCTCCATACACCAAGAGAAGAGTGATGCAAAAATCAAAGAGAAAAGGGAGAAAAAAAAGGGAAAATGTAATTGAATTTTGAATTTTCCTTTTCTGTAATCTTAGAAAATATTTCCACTTAACTAACACATGAGACATAGACTGGATTAATTCCACCAACAGCAACGGTCCGACCTAAAATATTTACCAGTTAAATCAAAGTATAATTCTCAAATTACAATATCCTATAGCCCTCTCACAAGTATGAATTTCAAACCCAAGACCTCTTGTGAAGTGAAGAGGATGTTAACCACCTGAGACGATCCTTGAGGTCTTGAATTTTACTTTTCGTTTGTAAGACTTCTGACTTTTTGAGTGCATTTGGGGACCCTCTTAATGGCACTGTTAAATTCTGGATATAAATAGGCTAAAGGACCAAAAACGTTTGATTTTTAAAATTTAAAAAATTGAAAGACCCATTTTGAAAGATAACGGACCAATTCTTCTTATAAGACACATGCATTATAAGAAGTTATTGCAAAAGAATTACCATGAGATGCTGGCCCAACGCATGCCCAATCGCCCATGCGTACAATTGATTTAAGAACCCCACAAAGAATTAGAAGAAAAATGAAAAACAACAATGAATAATAAAAAAGAGGGGAATGAAAATACATTTGTAAATTCCAAAAAGAAGTTAAACGAGTCAAAAGGAAAAGAAATTTGGAGCTCTTTTCAAATAGAGATATTTTATTTCCAGAAGGACCAGGAATAATAGAAATGTTATTGAAATGATAAAGTTTAAAAGAACCCAACGAAAAGAGAAAGAGAGAAAGAAGAATTTTTAATTATCGACTATAATTAACTTGTTTACTTTAATTTGATTATTAAATACCACATATAGTTATTGTTGCGATATTCAATGTGGCTAACGCTTAATTGGCCATGTTTTGTAAAAAACATGTGATTTTACCATATTTGTGTTGTTTACTTTTTAAAGGTGCAGGAAAACTTGAATGGTAACTTACCATAAAAAGAAGAGTCCTGTGATTACATTAATTGTCTGTTTTGCTAAAGACAAGTAGGGTTTTATGAGAAGGATCGTTTCTTGATATCCAAGGCATGACAAGTATATATATGAAGCACATGCCATGAAACTAAGGATGTGTAGAGAAGAAAAGAAAAGAGAGCACGGACAAGCATCAAGAGTTTGCATAGGATTTCTTTGTTCCGTGTCATGTTGCAACACTAACTATTTTTTAGTCTTTGATTGTTTTAAGTGTTGCAATCTGGTTGTTTTTGACATTAAGTCATGAACATTCAATTTGAATATTTGAGTGTTTAGATTCTTGGTTCGTGTATTCATTCTTTGGGAGAAGAAGGTAGTATTCTCGGAAGAGAACAAGTCAAGTCGAAGGGAGCTCGTTAAACCGGAGTTCGTTAACGAGTTCATCATTGAGGCGTCAGAGGTCAAGAGGGAGTCTTGTCTTGTGTAAGTCCATTAGTGTTGTAACTTATCATATTACTTAATAAATAGGTTTGTTGGACCAGGAGAGGTCCCGTGGTCGTAGACCGCACGGTCGAACCATGTTAAAACTTAGTGTCCTTATTTCTTTTACAAGTTTTATCTTTCTGCTGCTGTTTATAGTTATAACGTATATTGGAACATTAAGTGAAATAAACTGACTAATCAAGAAACTGATTGCTAATGGTCTAAGATAGGACTAATGGTTTAGTTAATGTTGCAACATCGTCTATAACAGAATTGTAACAGAATCACTTTACACCTAGTTTTTGCATTTGTTTTTAGTTTTTATCACAGAGCTTCATTGATTGAGCAGATTAAACATCTTACTGTGAAATTAATCCATACTTATACTGCACGAATTCTGATAGTTATTGTCATAATAATTTTATTTCGAATAAATTAGAAAATATACTATTTTAACAAAAAAAAGAAGTTAAAATGGACGTTCACTTTGGAGAACAAGAATACAAACCTAATAAACATTCACAATCAATTCAAAGTTCATGTAAAGGAATATTTGCAATATGGTAGTCTAATGCATCTCTTATGCACAATATTTGGTAGATCTAGGGAAAATCTCCCCTCTACAATTCCTCTACCCCACTTCATCCTCCTTGGTATGCAATGCATTTTTTTCAACCTTCCATCCTAAAAAGAAAAAAGAAAAAAAACCCACACTCCAAAAAAAAAAAAAAAAAAAAAAATTGATGGAAACAAAAAAAATATATAAAAAGAAAGGAGGATGAAAAGATAGTTGTAAACTCCAAAAAGAAGTTAAACATAGTCGAGGGGAAAACTAGTGGCTTCAATCTTACTTATTCATGTTTCAATTTTGTGCAACCATTGACAAAAGAATAAAATTAAGTGCAACTACTTATTTCATCTTGCAAGAAAGGAATAATAGGATTTTTAACATACAGTTCTCACAGAAAAGCAAGTTTTTGACAAAATTCAAAATGCTATCCGCCTCAAAGTCTATGGTGTGCAAAGATTTAGGAAATATCACTCTTCATAGACTTATTCATAATACTTGGTAGGTAGATAGTTGTATACTTAGCTACCTAGTCAATTATTTTCTCCTATTTGGATGGGCTTCTAATTCCCCTAGTGTACCACTATAATTTGAATAGGTTATTATTATTTTATTTAGCATTGGTCACGTGAGACCCATCAACTACTCACGCACACTTTGAGCGACTATTCGAGTTTCACAATGAGTTATATTTATCAAAAAATGAACTAGTGTGTTGATTTTATGACGAACTTTGGTTTCCTCTTACACCATAGGATGCCACACGGTTGCACATGTGCCAGCGATATTTGAGTTTTTGTTAGTTAAGAAAAAACGGTGCGTCACATCCCAAGACAAATAGTTATATTAACCTTGAATTTGTGCTACTATATAATTAAAAATAATAATAAAATAGAACAAGCCAAAAGGAAAAGAAATCTGGAGCTCAAAAAAGAGTGATTTTATTCCCAAAAGGACCACGAATAACTGAAAAGCTGTTGACACGATATGGTCTAAAAGAACCCCACAAAAGAAAAGATGAAAAGAGAGATGGAATCGTTAATTTCCTGCTGTAATTAGCCAGTTGACTACAAAAAGTAGCACCCAAAAGCACAAAAATGGGACGTAAAGGTAAGCTCCGTAGCCAATCAAAGCATTGGACCCCACCAAACCCATAAGGCCACACAACCTTAAACCCTTTCAAAGTACATAGTGAACTCAACACAACAAAAAGCACTCCTTCATAGAATTCAGCAACAGGTAATTGTTGGTCCTTTGCTGCTTCATGTTTTACCAAGTGGAATTACTCTTATCAACAGTCAAAGGCCTGGCTTAGCCACAAAAAAAAAAACAGTCAAAGGCCTGAAATTTTCATTAATCTTCCTTTGATCATCTTTAAATATGCCACACATATATTCATATATTTGAAGACCATGTTGTTATCTAAATATACATTTGAATTTAATTTCTGGGTATAGAGGGAAGAAAAGGAAAAATGTTGTAAATATTGAAACTTGGCTAGAAATTCAAGTGCTTATGTGTGTTCATACGTGTATGTGTGGTTCTAGGCTTGTTGGGTTATTTGTTTGCAGCTAAATAAAATATTGGACCTTTTTATAATTGCTGTTTTGTTTAGTGCAAATTGAGCTGATTAGCGAATGTTTGATCATAAATGTTTGTGAAAGTTAACACTTTTGTTTCGGTTAATTAAGTAATTACAATTCCAGATGAGAACTTTCATGTGTTAAAGAAAAGACTGATCATGGCTGGCTTTTTTATACTACATGTATGATCATTTCGAATTAGAGTCCGTGTGGCTCATTGTGTTGTTATTGAAGAATGGTATCTACTTTGATATTCGAATGCCTATACTGAGACTGGTTTATTTATTTACTGTTCGTTGTGAGAATCTTACTAGGATGTTGACATAATTTACGACCTGTTTTACCCATAAATATGTGAAAAAGTTTCTATAGGTTTCTATCAAGGCAAAAGCTTTACTTGTGTGATTTTACAATATATGTCGTTCAGGTTCGTGTTCTACATGTCCTCCTGTTGGACCAAAAGTGCCATTTATTCTGATGCTTTCTGCTTGTAGATAACTTACGTTTAGTGAAGCGAACTGATAAGGGAGGAACTTATACTTTTACAAGAATTTGAAAGTAGCCTACTTCACAGATTTTAGTACCGAGTAAATTAAGCTCTTAAGTTTTTGCTTAAGTTGTCTGATTTATTCTGTAGCTACTTGGATTGTTTATTTCAATGTATGTGGATAATTGGGAGTTTATTAGTCTTTAGTTAATTCCTTTTTTGTGTTACTGAATAATGTGATTCCATTGTAAAATCTTCTTATAAAGTAAGAAACATTTTGGCTGATTCTAATATGAATTTCTGCAGGCTGTGCAATGACTCAAGAAGATCCAGCTACATTTTCTATCGGAGTTGTTTTGATCTCTTTGTTAAGGAACATATTGTAGATACACAATGGATTCTCAAAGCAAAGGTAAAACGTGGGCTGGAAGTATATACCATAAGTTTGAGGCTATATGCTTGGAGGTCGATGATTTTGTAAGCAAGGTATTGATTTCTTTTACAGTTTCACTTATCAAAATGCTTGCTGGACTAATAGTTAAGCCTTGTTGTACTGCTCTAAATTATAATAATGATATGGATCATTAAAATAAGTATTATCTCTACTTCAAGTTTACAATTTGTATTCTAGAGGTGCGGTCTTAATGGCTCTCCTTTGCAGGACACTGTTAAATTTGTTGGGAATCAAGTGCAAACTGTTGGTGTCGGTGTCAAAAAGTTTTGTTCTGATGTGGTGCAAGATTTGCTTCCGCCGGTGGATCCTGTAAAATGCAATTCCCATTTGATGACCAAGAAAAAAAATGACAAGATTGGAACCTATATTAGGTCAATAACAGGCATCAAGCAGAAGTCTTTATTTGCCACTGATGAAGAATCAGCTAGGGAGCAAAATGTAGATTATCTTTCAGAAAACTGTCTATCATCAATGTCATGTGAAGCGGACCAGGAAAGGCAGTTCCTCCTTACAATGGGTGCGAATCCTTCTGAAGAAGCAGAAACTGACATAGCTTTGCAATGCAATGAAAATTCAGAAATTGGCATTGGGAAGAATGTTGCATGGGAGGAACAACCAGTTGCTCAGACTATAAGTTCTTCGGAAGATAGAAGTTTTTCTGAGTCATCACTAAATTCAACTAACTATTCTCATATAGATTCCATTCCGCTTGAGGTTTCATTAACAACTTCAGTTCATGATTCACGGTTCAGTTCCCCTCAAGAAGATAGGACAATACGTAGTAGCTCATCAGATGAAACTGAGTCATCTGGACTTCTCTTCTTAAACATCTCTTGTGAAAATGAAGCAACAGGGTCAAATATTACTTCATCCGGTGATACCATATTCACAGAACCTACTAATCTGTCAGAATCTTCCCATGCAAATTTGTCGCAAAATGCAGAGAATATCTGCTGCAATTACGCTGAGACTGTTGCGCGTGATTCCAATATTTCCAGTTTCTCATACTCTGGATCTCTACCTACTTTAGCCAGTGAGAACGAAGATGACATGCTTTCTACTATGTCCAGCAGTTTATTTTCATCAGTATCAAATGGTAGGTTCTCATGCTTCCTGGCTTCTCCTGATTGCTGACAATTAACCTTTTCCTTTTGCTCCTCCCTCCCCAACCTCCCCTCTCTTCATTCCTTCTCCTTTGTGGTTCTAAGTAACCTCTACTTTATCTGATGTTGATGCCCAAAGAAATCATGGGTCATTGTTTGTAGTTGGATCAAATGAATCTATGTACAAAAAATGCAGTGAGAGTACACAGTTGAAGACTGTGATATCTTCTTCAGAAATTGGTATGTCATGCAAATTCTGCTTATTCTTTTGCTTTTTGGACTGTGTTCAAGAATTCTATGACTTCTGCAGCAGTTAGGTGATGCTCATGATGAGTTCATATTTATCATCTTTGCTTATAAATATTTTGTTGTTATTGTATTCCCACAATCTTTTTTTGGGTAATTTAGAGATAATGAAACATAATCTTTTCTTATACGTATAACCAAACCGAACCAAACCAAACCAAACCAAACCAAACATTATTCTAGTAGGTGGGGTCGGTTATAGATATGATGACGCCACTCATTCCTGTGAGATTCATCTTCTCTTTTAGCTCCATACATGCAAGATCTCATTTGAATTTCTCCATCCAACTCATCTTAAGTCTTCCTCTGCGCCTTTTACAATGTACAACCTTCATACATTCGCATCTTTTAATAGGTGCCTCCACAGGTTGTAACATGTATGTTGATTGAAATTTCTCTAGTGGTCATTCATTGTAGTACTTAGTTTTACACTTCTATTGTCAGCCTCCTAGTCTTGATTTTCATTTTAGATGGTTTGCTGTGTTGTTGGAATAAAAGTTTTCAAAATTAGTGCTAGTTCTTCAATTGTTAATGTTCAGAAGTTTTACTCCTTTATTCTCCAAAAGCAAAAGATAAAATAGTTCCATGGGTTACATCTTTAAAATCTCTTTAATGATTTAGTTTCTAATTAACCTTTTCTCCATTGATCATATGGTCAATTGCCGAGTAATTTAGAAGAAGGTTTAGCATTCATGTTATATGATGAATGAAAGGAATTTTAGCTTTTGATAAATAGATGTGCAACATTGTAATAATTCTCCTTGTTTAGATAGGTATCATAATAAAAATAGAGAACTATGTTTACCTATTTGTCTGTGGTTTTGTGCATATATGCATATTTACAAAGAAGATGTTTACGATAACTTTGGGATCTATCTATTTATCAAAAAAGAACTTTGGGATCTATCTTGCTTCTGTAATCAACCTACTTGATAACAATTTTATGTTGGCATGAGTTTGATACTCTAGTTATTGATCTTACTATAATAATGATAATCACGTCTCACACAACAACAATTTTACTGAATATTTGGCATCAAATTAATGTACTCATTATGCTCTTGCTATAGCCCTGGTAATCAGATCTCATGCAATTATAAGTGCCTCGAAGAACTTTCCGGGGACAATGTTTTTAACAACTTTAGTTTCTACCAGCACTGTTTTCTTGTCTTTAGGTTCAGCTGCAAATTTTAATCTTTCGAATGCCTGGTGGTAAAATTGCCAAAATGCCTTTTACCATTATTTAGAAGAGCAAAAGTCAGTTCTGCTCATTTTACTTGTTTTCTACTGATCACTGAATGCTTTCAGGAAGAATGGATGAATCCAATGAAAATTTGCCTGACCCCAGCATGGAAACAATTGATCTATCTGAGACAAAGCTTAATGAAAGTTGTGACGTTGTGGATAATAGATTACTCTTTGCTCTCTCCAGTAGAGCGAAAAGATTCAAGTCATACAAGGTACTGTTTCTTTCTTGTCCTTTAATACTCTCTGCAACCCAACCCCCTGGCCTGCCCCCTTTCAATGTTTGTTCGTTCCCCCTATCTCTTTGCTTGGAAAAGTATTAAATATAAGACGGAAAATTTCATGCTATTCAAGTATGAAGAGTAGAATGTTCTTTTGTTTTGTAGATTGTTGGGACAATAAAACTCCTAGTTATTTCCACATAGTATGACTTGTGTACTTGTGCTATTGTTGGTATGCATCTCAAATTTTCTTCAAAATCTACTTTTGGTTTTAGCCTTTTGTAATTAGCAAATTTCTCAGTATGGGGTCACCATGTGGCTTCTTAAACAATAATATTCCAAGATTGAGATTCGCTGAGTTTATATCTTCTCGTCCTTTGAACACCGCGGTAGAAAATATTGGAGGAAGCTTTTGCTTCAAGAAAAAGATTAATCAAGGAGTATGAGCAGTTGGCAATTTGGTACGGAGATATTGACGCAGAAGCCAGCCAGCATTTCGAAAGTCCTTCCTCTCCTCCTGCCACATCCATTCATCTGCTGAAACCACCAAAACACGAGACATGGGAATCCGATTGGGAGTTTTTGTAGATATTAATGCTTTCCATTGGTGATTGTTAGCCTCCTCCTGTGCAAATGAGTGGTAGAGAAGGTGAAAGGCTGTTATATGTCGTTAAATCAGGTAAAAAGTCCATATATGAATAAATAGAATTGTGATAAGTCAAAGTTATAGCTAAGGTGAATTTTTTTTTTTTGCTCGGTTAAGGTGATTTTTTTTTTTTTATGAGATGAAGTGATATGTTTCATGCATAAAGTCAAAAAGGACATGTTTAGCAAGAGTCTGTCTGGGTTATTCCGTTTTTCTTGTACTGGATATAGCAGAGAAATTCATGAGCTATTTCCACCAAAGATTATATCTACTTGCTTCTTTTCTCTTGGCCAGAACAATTCTTCTAATTGCAATGAGGTATGGGATTGGTCTTACGAACAATCATTTCATTAGAGCTACCATGCCCCTCTCACATAGAGTCTTGGTTGTCCGGACGAACGAGACGTTTTTAAGTTTTTTCCAATGTATGAGGTCAGGAAAAATTATATGGCCTTGTCAGGTGGAGTGCGTTGCCCTTGACCCAAGTCTAATGGCAATGGGATCCCGGGAAAGAACAGAAAATGGAGGCAGGAGAAATTTTGAAAGATAAGAGAAGTAATTAGAGATAATATGAAGAAAGTTTGAAAATGAGTGTGATTTATTAATGAGGAAAGAAACTTATCAAGATTCTGTCACAACTCGCAATCCAAGCTGACCAAATTAATGGTGCATTGATGCATAATGACAGTGACTATCCAATTTGCATGAATGAAACCCAACCTTTGCACCATCTTGTCACGCTTTTCTTTTACTAAGTTTCTTTCTCCATATAATCAAGATTAAACTATGTGATTGCACAATGGGAAGAACACAACATGGTGTTGGAAGCGTGACTTTTTATTTTTATTTTTATACGTGACATAGTTATGAAAAAATTATTCCACACAGGCCCACCCTCACAGCCACAAGGTTGTTGAACAGTGACAGCATCAGGATGTATTGAATAATTTCTTGTCACGAAGAAGACATTTTCCTCGTCAAGATTGTCGTTAGATTCTGTCAAATTTTACATATGCAGTAGTCATATTAAGTTCTTCAATGTTGTATGATCAAGGATCAAAGTATATTTATATTAAATTCTTGAATGTAGTTAATTCATATATTCAAAGGGTCAAGGTCAAAGTTTATGCTTATTAAATTCTTGAATGCTGTGAGATCACATCTTCAAAGGGTCATAAAGTATATCATTAGACCAAGTCTTGAAGAGAAGTTGTCAACTAGACAAATTGAGCAGGTCTTGGACAAATTCTCTACATTTAGAGATTTTTTTATTTGAGTTTCACTCTAACAATTTTCTTACATTTAATCAATCTCTTATTCTAAAGAATTCTTATTTCAGTTTTACTCCAACAGTTTTCCTACATTTAATTAATCTTTTTTATTTTTATTTTTTTATGTTAGATGAGTTTAGAGAATGAGTAAAGAATTATTTCAGTATCTCTACATGTAGGGATTTCATACCAAGTAGAGAATCTGTAGGAAAACTGTTGGAGATCAAAATCTCTAATAGCTTCCCTACATGTAGAGGTTTTGTCTTTTTAGGATACTTGTTGGAGCCAACCTAACAACGTACAAGTTAGAAGACAAATAGAGCAATGTGAATTTACACAAGTCTAGTACTGACCAAAATGCTTAGACGCTTGGTGATTTAAAGAGGCTAATATAAGTAAAAAGTAAGACAATATGAAGAGTAAAAGTTAAATCTTCAAATTAATTAGACTTTTGGTAAGGTCATCAGATATCGGAGTTTTGTGTATGGTAAATGTTGAATACCTTGGATAAAATTCATAACAAGCATTTTATTGTGATCTCATGATCATGAAAAATGAGCCTCAACAAATTTTCTGAAAAAATTTGTTAGCGGATATTAGAAAATTGTTATACCATCTTGATGAAAATGATTTGAGTCGAATCACATAAGTCCAGTCTGCTTGACAGGTGCAGACCAACGTCGTTGTGTTGATTATTGAAGGTCCAGTTTGAATCTATTAATGTCACAGATTACTTATTTTGGGAGTTGTATGGCCCGTGCCATGATAGTATGAGCCATATTAACACTTAGGAGATTAGGATCAATTGGCTTGAATCGAATCTGCATTTTGGCCATTGCAGAGGCGCCAAGATTTCCCACCCATTCCTTTTATGTTTATGCATATAGAAATATTAAAGTGACAGGTTATAGAATTAATTAAGGTCAACGTGATAGTTTACAAACTATCTATTATCAATTTGCTTTTCACATCGCATGTGAGTTTAGATTTAGAGCAACTCTAAAAGGTTTTATTTTTTATTTTTAATTTTTACTCCTTTCAAATAGGGAGTCACTTCGCTATTTCCAACAAGCTCTTTATCTCACCCCTTATTTTAGCTAGCTTCCAATTCTTTTATTCTCACTCCTTACATTTGAAAAGAAAAAATAGCTCCCAATCCCACTCCTTATTGTTTCTTTTTCACCATTTTGCCTCTTTTTATATCATAGTTTTTATGTTTTAGTTTTACAAAATCCAAAATTATGATTTTATTCAAATTTATTGCTATGTTTACTTTATGTACTAGGTTTTGAATAAAATGTGATTTTTATATAGACATCAATAACATATGATTAATTCTATAATATTATTTTTTAGTTTATGTTTTAAATTGCAATAAAGGCACAATATGATAATTATGATTTTATTCAAATTATTTCTATTTTAACTTTATGCACTAGGATTTTATAAAAAGCTATTTTTTATGTAAAAATGTTACTAACAAGTGAACGAAACTATAATATCATTTTTGTATTCTGATATTTTTCTTCGCTTCAAAATGGATTAGCAAGACGACAGAAAGAAATTGATCCCTTAGGTAGCGATTGGTACATTGGAATGGATTTGAGCAGGAATGGAATGACCCAAGGAATGAAATGAAATTGTGAATGAAATGAACTTGGGAATGAGAATGACATGTTTGGTATGCTCTAGGAATTAAGAGTTGTAATGCGAATGACTTATATAATATGACATAATTGCCCTTTTATTATTATAGTATTAAAAATAAGAATAAATATAAACATAAATAATAATAATAATAATAATAATAATAATAATAATAACAACAACAATAAATAACAATAATAATAATAACAAAATAAAAATAAAAATAATAAATAATAATAATAATAACAACAACAATAAATAATAATAATAATAATAAATAAATAAATAAAATAATAAAAATAAAAAATAATAATAATAGTGATTAAATAATAATAATAATAATAATTAAAATATTATTATATTTTAATTATTATTATTATTATTATTTAATCACTATTATTATTATTTTTTATTTTTATTATTTTATTTATTTATTTATTATTATTATTATCATTTTTTTGTTATAATAATATTTATTATTTTTTTTTTCATAATTATATTTTTTTATTTTTAATTATTTTTTTTATTATTTTTATTATTTTTGTTTTTATTATTTTTTTATTATTTTATTTATTTATTATTATTATTATCATTTTTATTATTATTATTATTTTTATTATTATAATAATAAATTTTATTATTATTTTCATAATAATAATATTATATTTTTAATTATTATTATTATTATTATTATTATTATTTAATCACTATTATTATTTTTTATTTTTATTATTATTATTATTTTCATAATAATAATAATTAAACAAATTATTTATAAAGGGTATGGTAGTCAAGTTGATTCCCAAATACATGGGAATGGGCCATTCCCATGTATTTGGTCTGGAATGGCTATTCCCATGTATATGGGAATGGGATTCCCTTGGGAATGACATTCCCAAGTTCATTCCCTCATACCAAACATGGGAATTAAAATAGAATTGGGAATGTCATTCTATTCCCAACTCATTCCCACATACCAATCACTGCCTTAGAATATAACTATTAGAATGGATATGTATAGACGACAGAAGGAAAAATACTAGTTTCACTCCCTATGATAGTTTAGAGGGTAAATTATGCATATAGTCTCTATTGTTTACATATTTTTTTAAGTTAGTCCTTAATGTTTCAAAAAAATCATACTAGTCCCTAATATTTATAAAAGTGATTCAAAATGATCCCTATTGTTCAAAACTAATCAATTTAGTCCATATTATTTTCAAACATTTCAAAGTAGTCCCTAAACATGGGTCACATGTAAGGACTAAATTTATTTTTTTAAGAAACAATAGGGACTAAATTGATTTTTTTTAAAAATAATAAGGACCAAATTGGCTAATATTGAACAATAGAGACTATTTTGAATCACTTTTACAAACATTAAGGACTTCTATGAATCTTTTAAAATATTAGGGATGACATTGAAAAAATATATAAATAATAGGGACTAAATGTGAAATTTACCCATAGTTAATAAATAGGGAGTGCTAGTGGATTTGACCATATAGTTGGTAAGCAAAGAATGCTTTATTACTACTTTGGTGGTTGTTGTTGGGTAAGCTTTTTACTTATTCTGCATTTGCATTTATGTTCGATCTAGTACCTTATCCATGCAGCTGTTTGACTTGTCGTTGGATTGCTTATAAAGCTTCTAGAGTCAATAGTTCCTTAACGTGTTATGCATTATGTATAGTTGTAAATTTCGCTTATTTCTCGGAACAAAAGATGTATGTAGTAGCCATGTCAAAATAATTGAGAAGGCTTTATTGAGTTGAGTTGGTAAAACTATACATGAAGTGGCGGATAAGATGAAAAACATTGATGGTGGCAGACGATGATTAGCGGGGGTTGTGTGAAGTGGCGGTTGTGTTATCCCGTGTTTGGATTGCACAAGGGAAATGAAAGTAAGTAAAGTAGAGGAAGAAAAATAAAGGAAGAAAAGGAAATGAAAGAAATTTTCTTATTTGGGTTGCAAAAATAAAAAAAATAATAATAAAGAAATGAAAATGAAATGATTTTATAATTTTTTGTTTGAAATAGAGAAGAAAATGAAAGGAAAGAAAAGGTTAATGTTAATTGAACAACTATTTAAATATCTGTAGATGTCAAAAATAGTCTTAACCCAAAACAGTCCAAATGAGGAAAAACCCATGGATAATTAGAAAAGAAGTTAAGGCTAAAGCCAAAAGAGATCAGCCCACTGTGTTTTCCCTCCAAAAGGGAAAAAGTGGGAAGCGTGACGTGTCAAAGGAAAGCTGATGTTAGTACCTCGGGACCTTACACCTTGCAAAGGCGACGACATCAACAACGTTAACATGTAGAGATGACATCTCGGGCACAGGGATCAAAACAGATTCATCATAGTAGTGGCACTTGCAAGCTGTCAACCTTTCCCACCAAGAAAAGACTCAACAAACGTGAGTGGGTCTAAGGGAATCGAAGGCATCAAGCGAATGAGTACAGTGGGACCCAAAGGCAACTATAGCTAATAGCTAATACTCTGACGTGAGTGCTATTAGGAGAAACACATAAGGAAATGTAAGATTAGTAGCTAAGCGCTACTTTCAGCCAATGAGGGAGAAGAACGCAACATCCACTTGTTGACTAAGACATCAAGCTTCCAAAGTTCTACCAATCAGAAGAGTGCAGTAGCGTCCACGTGGCGCGATGCGACTCAGAGGCCATAAGGATTTCTAATGGTTTAGGCCATGAGGCCCAGCGTGCAACGTTTATAACACACAGACAAAGGCAATTACACAGTGAGATAGATAGAGAGTTAAACACTAGGTTCATCGAAAAAACACACAGACAAAGGATACACACCAACCTTAATTAGGAGGATTCCTCAGGCTAGGCATTCTCATTGTAAGCCTATTAGTTAAGGACTTTGAATCAGCAAGATGCCAAACATCCTATCCCAGTGAGAGATCAGTAGCCCAATAACATAAATGCGCTAGGGCCTTGCTTATAGAAAATCTGAAAAAGATTCAGGGCGACAGTGGGTCTTTCTCGGAGGGTCTGACCTAATCGTGATTGTAGATTCATGGGGAATCTATAGTATCCTTTTAATATCCATAGCTATAGAGATAAGAAAAGAAAATTAGGGGCATAAAAGACTTTTTGCAACATAACCTTTCATTCCCCTCCATACACCAAATTGGGAGGATTAAAGATCCCTCCATAACCCTTCCTTCCTTCTAAAATACAATCTAAACAAGGGGAGGGATTTCATAATTCCTTCTCCTTCCTTTCCTTTTCTTTAAAATATAGAATCCAAACAAGATATTAAGGTCGAAGAACGGGGAAAGGAGGGGATAAGTGCCAATGACATTGCTGGCTAGGAACCCTAGTGGTAGCTTTGATTTTGTATATAATAGTTATGTATGTTTTTAAAATCATTTAACAGGTCTGATTCAGGGGTGGAACCGGAAATTCTTATTAGTGGGGGTTAAAATTTATAATTTTTTAACTATATGAGTATTTTTTTTTCCAGTGGAAGTTAATTAATTTATTTTAACTAAAAATATATAGATATATATTTTTTTTTCAAAAAATACATAAAATTTTTAACATTTTTATAGATTAGTGGGGGCTGCGTCCCTTAAGTGGCTCCGCCTCTGGATCTGAATCTGCACTACATGTAAAACAAATGAGTTTGAAGTCAAGCTTGAGGAAATATATTAAAATAAAGTTAGTCTTTTAAATTATCTGATAGTATGCATGAGCGGATCTAGGAATTTAATATTGGGGGAGCCAAAATATTTTTTTAATGATACTATATAGAATTTTTTAAAAATTGGGGGGATCGATAATTTTTTTTAATAATACTACATAGATATTTTTTAAAAAATTTAAAACGACGCCCCCCCGCTACATAGATCCGCCCATGTGACAGCACGAGCTGCATTAACATCCATCGCCTAACATTAGTTTCCGCACACCATGCTGGAAAAATATCTCCCTGCATGGTAGATGTTCATATTCATTTCGTGGAATTGACTTAGCGGAGACCTTATCTTATGAGCAACTTGAATGCAAATACAACAAAGCAACATAAATGATTCACGTCACCTCTGAAGTGTAATATATATCCCATGCCACCCTTCAATTTCTTTACATCGAGAAACAGACTTATCAAGCAATTAAATAACCACCGTCCCATTTGAAAATCTAAGTCGTTGTAAAAGAGTTTATTATATTTATTATTATCTTCGATGGCCGTGAAATACATTTTCCAGCTAATCTGGTTTCTGTGGCTGATAGAGCCATTATCTGCAGCTTTAACTTTTGCAAAGCCAGGTTGCAGAGTTACTTGTGGGGAAGTTACCATACCCTACCCATTTGGGATTGGTGCCGGTTGTTTCTTCGATGAATGGTTCGAAATACTTTGCCATCATGACCGGCCGTATCTAAGCAAATATTACGGACAAGAACTCGGAGGCGAGGTGCTGGATGTGTCACTAGATGGTTCTACTGTAACAACAAATGCCAATAATTCACAGATTCGAGTATGCGAGGACAAAGCTATACTACGGCTAGCTAGTAATCTATCTGGGAGCCCTTTCTTTTACGATTCGTTCAACAAAGTCATCGTTGCTGGCTGTGGTAATGTTATGCTCTACGGGGATCAAACTATCATTGGTGGTTGCGCATCAGCTTGTGATCATGATCAGTACCGAAGAATTAATGGCTGCTATGGCATCAATTGTTGCGTAATCAACCCTCGATCTACTGCGCAGAATTACTATTTGAATTTCACGAATTTAGTGAAAAGAAGCAATTATTGCGCATCTGTTACATTGGATGGAAGAGACTCAACCTCTTTTTCAGATATGTCTGAAAATCTATTTGGGGTTCCGACACCCGTTGTATTGCGATGGTTGATTCCAGGGTCAAAACTTCCGCAGCTGCAAAACAGCGAAAACTGCATCAGGGAACTTGATTATGACAATGTGACCCGTTATTATCGTTGTAATTGCCGAGGTTGCACAGAAGGGAATCCATATATCCCAAATGGATGCCAAGGTATGCTTCTAATTCTCAAAGAGAGAGTGGTGGTATGCTTCTAATTCTCAAAGAGAGAGTGAGTGTACCACCGCCCACCGGGCTTTTGGTCTAGTGGTATGCTCCTCGCTGTCAGTTGAAAGATTTTCAGATTAATTCTGGTAAATGATATCCTTTGATATATGTTTGTCCCGTGAATAAAAAAAAAGAAAAAGAAAGAGTGAGTGTGTGTCTATTCTTTTATCTAATACTCTAATTGTAATTAACAGATAGCTCCAATTGCGTATCAAGCTCTTCTAATTCAAGAAAACCCTTAATTCTTCGTGTCGGTAAGTTGATTCTTCACCTTCTCAACATTTTTTGTCCAATTACTTTTACTCTATTTACATGCTTCTGCTTCCACTGGCTTAAAAGTTGCACGCCTAGATTTCTTCCATGTGCTCTACAACACTTGATATAACGTGGAATTAATTCTGAGAATCCATGAAATATGATTTCACCTTAATTAATTTATTTGGAAAAACTCGATTAGAGTTTAACTAAATGACTTCCTATTGCAAAAATTATATTTTTAATTACCAACTTGGCTGAGGTTGTGATCTCATGCATGTTTCAATCCGTTAAAATTCGTTTGAGATTGATTGGATAAAATAAATACACTTTTTTAAAAATGAATTTGAAGTTTGTTAAAAAGATTAAACCAAATTTGACAATATTGGTGCTCAGCGATTTGGGTAAACAAAATTTTCAGCCATGTAATTTATCTTATTATGAGTTCGTTAGATTTAGTACCTACATGATCTATTTGATTTTTTTTTTTCTTTCTCTCAATCAAATAGTTCTCGAAAACAGGGAATTACTTATGACAACGAAAAGAAAAAACCAGAATTGTCTAGAACTATTTGTTAGTATCCATGTGATGGAAATTAGAAGGTTAACACATTGGAGAGGAGATGGATCCTATCCTATTTTTCTTTGCCAAAACATAGAAAATAATCAACCAATGTGTTATTGAATACTTTAGTCTAAAAGGACTCTCCAAATAGATATCATTTTTCATACTGAAACTTATAAACTCGTCTTATTGAACATCCAAGAAAATAACCGATATAACATTCTGGTTTTCTAATGCAGTTGGTGGGACAAGCTTGGGGATTTTATTTCTTGTAATAGCTTGCCTTTTGTTGTACAAGACAATCATCAAAAGAAGGGAGAAAAAGACTAAAGAAAAATACTTCAAACGAAATGGTGGTTTATTGTTACAACAACAACTATTGGTTGACAAAAATAGTGTTGATAAGGTAAGGCTTTTTACTGCTACTGAGTTAGAAAAAGCTACTGACTACTTCAATGAAAATAGAGTACTAGGTCATGGGGGCCAAGGTACAGTTTACAAAGGCATGTTAATTGATGGAAAAATTGTGGCAGTTAAAAAGTCAAAATTAACTGACAAAAATCAAGTGAAGCAGTTTATTAATGAAGTTGTTATTATTTCACAAATAAACCACAGGAATGTGGTTAAATTGCTAGGGTGTTGTTTAGAGACAGATGTTCCTTTGCTAATCTATGAATTTATACCAAATGGAACCTTGTACAACCTTATCCATAACAAGAATGATGAATTTCTCATGTCTTGGGATATGCGTTTAAGAATTGCAACAGAGGTAGCAGGAGCATTGGCCTATTTGCACTCGGCAACTTTAATTCCGATATACCATAGAGATATCAAATCGAGCAATGTACTTTTGGATGAAAAGTACAAAGCGAAAGTATCAGACTTTGGAACTTCAAAACACATGACAATTGATCAGTCACATTTAACCACCATGGTGAAAGGGACGTTTGGTTATCTTGATCCAGAGTATTTCCAGTCAAATAAATTTACTGAAAAAAGCGATGTTTATAGCTTCGGTGTTGTACTTGTTGAACTCTTAACTGGACAAAAGCCAATATCCTCAGCCCCTGTTGAAGAAGAAAGTATTTTAGGATTAGCATCACGGTTTTTTATACACATGGAAGAAGATCGTCTCGACAAGATTCTTGATTCTCAAGTTCTAGATACTGCTAGCACCCAACAAGTCACAACAGTTGCTAGACTTGCACAACGTTGCTTGAGCTTGAATGGAAAAAAAAGGCCCACTATGAAAGAAGTAGCCATAGAGCTCGAGAGTATCAAAATGTCTCACATGCCTTCCACCTTTCAAACAAAATTTCATGAAGAAAATAGTACTGGAGTAGAACATTCAGTTATAACCTCAAATGGTATTTTCTCATGGACATCTGCGAATGATATAGTTACACCCTCATCAGGTGCCTACCCCATAGTGCCTGTAACCTTTTGACATCAAAATTAGTCCCATGGTTTATCACCTAATTAATTCTGTATTTCCCTAGTTTCTTTTTCTAGTTGGAAGTTTATGTGTATATGATTTGAAAGTATTGATACTTCTAATATTGTTCTTGGATTTGTTTTGCTTTACGCTGGCATGAAAATAAAATAGCTGCCACTAGGGCTTTGATCCAATGGTAATATTACTCGCTGTTATGCGAGAGGTTGCGAGACTCGAGTCTCGCTAGTTATATTGTATGGTTTTTAACTCTTTTAAATTAAAAAAAATAAAAATAAAATAGCTTTTATTGCTTCTGATAACTAATTAAAAAACGTTGAATGATTACTTAATTAGTAGTTAGTTAGAGCACTACTATAACACTTGTAAGTAAGATAAATCTATGTGGCAAGTATCTAAAACTTTGAGTTTGTTAATCAAATCAGTTCTTGGCGATAGTTGCTATGCCAATCAATTTTTTTTCTTTTATAATTCCACTTTGCAAGTTCTTTGTGACAGTTGCATATCAAATAGAAAGATTAGTAAAACAATAAGAAACACTGTCTAAAATACTGAGTGTTTCTTTTTTTCTCTTTACCCCATCCCAACTTGTCCCCGCTCTCATTAAATTTGAACGTTGGTCTCACAATTGGCAAGGAAATAGCCCACCACCAGATGAGGTGAGCAATTAATGATGGCCTGATAAATATGTTTGTGGATGTAAAGAAATCAGCAAATTAGTAATGCATTATCTAGCTACGTATATATTCATATTGGTGAAATACAAAAAGTACCCTCTATTTTTTGAAGTATACGTTAAATATTTGGAGTATCTGACTTTGTCACCTATCATATTTTTTGTCTATTGCAATATTTAAATAATATTTAAAATTATTATAAAAATGTTAAAAATTATTACAAATAACTTTAACTATTGCATGTGGTACTTTTATATATAGTTTCGTTGTAAATTCTCTATTACAACGGTTTTATATAAATAATAAGCAACATTTGAATAGCGTTGCCAAAAAGTAATTTCAAAAGTAATTAATTTTTTTTAAACTATTGCAAAAATGTTTTAGCTTATACAACGGGTGAAATACCATTGCAATAAGACACATATTGTAACTTTTTTTTTATTTATTTACGCAACAATTTATTAGCTTCCATCCCGAACTATCTGTGGATGCTTCACACAAAGGAAAAAGTCAATGTGGGTTGGGGTGTATGCTAATCACTTGAGGAATAGCAACCTATGGGATGTCGATATTCATAGTGACGCTGCTTGGTTTTGGAAAAAGTTGTTGAATGTCAGCAATTTCTTCAATATTCAATTGTTCACAAAATTGGTGATGGGAATATTACTCTCTTTTGGAAGGATCCTTGGCACCCCCATGGGATTCTTGAAGTCTTTGGTGCCTCTACCATTCGTCATTACAAGTGCGACGCAAAGGTGAAAGATTTCAACTCAGCAATTTTCACAGAACTTCAATCTTGGAAAATATTATGGTTTAATAAGCCACGTGGTAACGACATGCTCAGCAATTTTTGCGTTAAGTATTGGAATCACCAATGACTAACAAGTTCTTTCTTTGACCTTCGTAAGAGCTTTCATTTCATTTTTCAACAGGCACGCAATCAAATTTTTTTGCCTGTTGACATTTTAGCCTTCCCTTCTTTTCCTTTCAGGACCTATCCGATACACTTTGCAGATAATATGAGATGCGGGTGAGAAGTACCAGCAAAATTAAAGAACAAGTAAAATTTCTTTATCCATACAAGTCATCCTTTGTGATAAGTCTTCTTTTCCGGTAATCCATTGTGATATTTATAGCTATGTCCTACTGTACTGTTTGCAGGCACGTCAGCTTAGCTACAAAGTCTCCGCCAAGTCAATTCCAAGAATTAAATGTGAACACCTACCATGCAGAGTTATATTTTTACATCATGCTGTATGAAAACTAATTTGGGGTAATGGATTTTAATACGGGGCTTGAATTCGGTCATATGCATATCTCTCCTCATGGTAGATGTACACATTCAATTATTATTATCATTTTTAATTTAAGGAAAGTATAAATCGTACAACACATATTAAATAATATCATCAACGACAATTTAATTTCACAATTTTTTGCACTCATGGCTAGGAGTAGAGTTGGAATCTGGACTTAGCGGATTCCTTACGTTGCGCAAACTTGACTGCAGATACTATAAAACATGACCAGATCTATGTATCATTTCCCTCAAAGTCAAAAGTGTAGTATATATCCCACTGCCACACTTCAATTTCTTTACAGCAATAAATAGCCTTATCAAGCAATGACCCTCAAGCACTTTTTTCTTCTAATCTGTTTTCTATGGCTTGTCGAGCCATTAGCAGCAACTTCAACTCTTGCAAAGCCAGGTTGCAAGGATACTTGTGGAATCGTTACCATACCGTACCCATTTGGAATTGGTCCTGGTTGTTTCCTCAACGAATGGTACGAAGTACTTTGTCATGATGATCGACCTTACTTACACAAATATAATGGACATGATTTCCGAGGTGAGGTGCTGGATGTGTCGCTAGATAATTCGACTATAACCATAAACGGCTACGATTCAGCGATTAATGTATGCGAGGACGAAGGTATCTGGCTCGGAGGTAATATGTCCGGGAGCCCTTTATTCTACCGCAATAACAACAAAGTCATTGTTGTTGGCTGCGGTAATGTGATGCTCTTCGCGGATCAAACTACTATTGGTGGATGCACAACCACTTGTGATCAGTACCGAAAAGTTAATGACTGCAATGGTATCAATTGTTGCGAAATCTTTCTCCCATTTACTAACCAGAATTACTATCTGAATTTTTCGAATTCAGTGACCAGAAGCAATTCTTGCGCATCTGTTATCTTGGCGGAGCAATCATGGTACCCAACAAACTCAACATCTTTTTCAGATCCTTCTGAAATTCTAGTTGGGGTTTCAATCCCGGTTGTATTGGAGTGGATGATACCAAAAATGGCGCTCCCGGAGTTGCAAAGTAACACAAATTGCTACCCTGGAGAAAAGTATGTTTTCTTTTGTAAATGCCCAGAATGCACAGAAGGGAATCCATATATTCCTAATGGATGTCAAGGTATGCTTCTAATATTCTGAGTGAGTGACTGAGTGTGTGTAAGGATTCGTGTCTAACTATTAGTTGATTAATACATTGGACCTAATTAACTAATTTAAAATATTTAAATTTATGTTGACAGTAATAATAAACCCAAGTTATTATTAACTGAACACAAATCTCATACAGAAACGATGTAGATGGGGATATGTCATAGTGTGTGTCTGTGATTTTATCTAACACTCTAATTGAAATTTGCAGGCCGCTCGAAAAAGCCCGAATGTGTGTCGACTGCTAATTCAAGAAAAAGCTTAATTCTATTTGTCAGTAAGTTGATTCTTTTCGACCGCTACATTTTTTTTGCCATTAGTTTAAACTACCAACACAGTTGATTCTGGAAAATGCTTTAGAAAACGATCATGTCACTGTTCTTGCACGTGGGCACCTGTGAAGTCCACACGCATGTTTGTTGGAGAATGCAAACCAAACCCAAGATTACTCTTGAAATCTTGAAAAATGAAGAGATAAGGCTCAAAGCATTTGATAATCATTAATTGGATTAATTGAAGATACAATATTGAATCTAGTCATGTACTTAATTTGTGTCTTTTGGTATTCCTAGATTAAATAAGCTCTCTTAGTTTTCTTATCTACTAGTATAAATAGACTTTAGTGGCTTTGTATCATGCACGTCCCAAGTACCCCAAAGCAATTCAAGTTATGTAGTCGTAAAAAAATTATTGAGTGTCCGTGAATATAGGCTAAGCATGCACTACGTTAAAAGCTTCGTGTTTCCTTAGCATTTGTGTGCTAAATCTAATTTCCAATAAGCACTTTCCAGATTGACCTGTTGATTCTTGAGATTACCAACTACCAAGATTGAATAGCAACCATTACCAACTATTAGCAACCTTCTCTGATGCATCCACTTACACATCATTTTAAGGCTTCCTCTCATATATAATATATTGAAGCTTGTTAAAGAAATTATCAATGTTTCAACAGGCGACGTCTAATTGATAGTAATTAATTTCCTTGGGATGGAAAATAGATTTATTGTATACTAGAGGAGAGATATCAAAGTTTTGTTTGCCCAAACAAAGATAAGCAACAACATTAAATATTTTATGCATATTTTCTATTTTCTAATTGCAGTTTGCGGAACAAGCTTCGGGATTTTATTTCTTGTGACAATTGGCTTTTTGTTGTACAAGTCCATCAATAAAAGAAGGGAAAGAAAACTTAGAGAGAAATACTTCAAACAAAATGGTGGTTTACTGTTACAGCAACAACTATCAGTTGATGAAAATATTTATGACAAGGTAAGGTTTTTTACTTCGAGAGAGTTGGACAAAGCTACTGACTACTTCAGTGAAAATAGAGTACTAGGTCATGGAGGCCAAGGTACAGTCTACAAAGGCATGTTGGTTGATGGGAAAATAGTAGCAGTTAAAAAGTCAAAATTAGCTGACAAAAACCAAGTGAAGCATTTTATTAATGAAGTAGTGGTTCTTTCACAAATCAATCATAGGAATGTGGTTAAGTTGTTAGGTTGTTGTTTAGAAACAAATATTCCTTTGCTAGTTTATGAGTTCATACCAAATGGAAACTTGTTCGACCTCATTCATAACGAGAAGGATGAATTTCTCATGTCTTGGGACATGCGTGTAAGAATTGCAATAGAGGTAGCAGGAGCACTGGCCTATATGCACTCGGCAACTTCAATTTCAATCTATCATAGAGATATCAAATCAAAAAATATACTTTTGGATGAAAAGTATGTAGCAAAAGTGTCGGATTTTGGAATTTCAAGACACATTACAATTGACCAGACTCATCTAACCACCTTAGTGAAAGGGACATTTGGTTATTTAGACCCAGAGTATTTTCGATCAAATAAATTTACTGAAAAAAGTGATGTTTATAGCTTTGGTGTTGTGCTTGCGGAACTCTTGACAAGACAAAAACCACTTTCTTCAATCCATACTGTAGAAGAAAATTTCTTAAGCTTAGCAGCACGGTTTCTTATATCAATGGAAGAAGATCATCTAGACATGATTCTTGATACACAAATATTGGAGACAACCAGCAACGAACAGGTCACAGCAGTTGCTATACTTGCACAACGTTGCTTGAACTTGGATGGAAAGAAAAGGCCCACTATGAAAGAAGTAGCTATGGAACTCGAGAGTATCAAAATGTCTCACATGCCTTCAACATCTCAGACAAATTTTGAAGGAGAAAGTAGTAGTGGAGTAGGACTGGTTAGCTTCTCAGGTTGTAATTTATCCTCGTCAACTGCAAGTGATTTAGCTCGATAATTTATACATTATATTTTGAAAATTGTATTCGAAAAAACTAAGTTGTCTAAGCTTAGCTCGTGTTCCAATTATAGCTCATTTGAGATTGATACATTAAGTGAAAGGTTAATTCAGTTTGTATCTCTAAGATTTGATGGGGGTGACACTTGCACCCTCTGTGGTTCCATATTTCATTTTAGTTACTTATATATCCTTTGACAGAAACTTCTTTGAAATATAATTGCAATTTATTCCCTTTTATTTATTTTTTCTATTGCTCTTTCCTCTTTGTTTTCCTTTACTTTTTATTTTTTTCTTCCCCCCTCCTTCCCCAACACACACACACATACACACCCTTTTCTCTAGCTTCCACCATCCAGTATCTTCCCACTCTCCCATTCTCTTTTTCTCCATTGTCTAACACCTCCTCTTAATGTCCTTCGGCCCTGTATTTGACTGTGAATATAAATACGTAGCAGAACATACACCTATATAAGCGTGGAGTACTGAAGTAGTTGTGTAGAGTTTTACAAGTTTGATATTATTCCAAACTCAAGGGAATAAACAACAAATATAATTAGGGATGACAACGGGTAGAGTTTAAATCCAAATTCGATATACTATGTTATTCCACATAATCTAGAAGCATAAACTCTGAGAGAGAAATTATTATATTATTTACTGATTTTTTCTTCAGCATTGTGGTTTTCTTTAACCATCCAATTGTAATTAGCTAATAGCTCCAATAAGAATTACATGTCAACAAGAAAACGATTAATCATGGTTTTTTGCCTTTTGTTTTTCCACCGCTTAACTTTTTCACAATTGCATCTATACTTATCGACATAGTTATGTATCCACTGGCTCAAAAGCTGTGCGTCAAGATTTTCTCTCCATGTTCTCTACAATAAATAGGATAATACTGTTAGAATAGGCACTTGTTATATAAAAAAAAAATCAGAAACTCCTAAACCACATTATAAGATCCTATGTACTCTACTTGACATCAATTAGTTTTAGGATGAAATTCAGTAATTCATTACATGATATAATAGCAAAGCTCATTGTCTAGTCTTGTTCATTTTTCGTATGTGTTATCTTTCACGCATGTTCATCCACATGTGATTTTCCCAAATCATATTACACGTGTGTTCAATCTTCTTCCGCATGTGGCATCTTCCACACGTGTCCATGTACAGCGCATGCATTTCAAAATCAAGTTGCACTTGTATTCAATTTTCCACATGTATTCCATGTGTGATCAACCTTCCATGTATGTTCATCCAACACATATTTTCAATCTTCCATGTGTGACTCATTTCAAATTAAGTCACACGTGAGGGGAAGTGTTAGAATATACACTTCTCCCACATTGAAAAATTAGAAACTCGTAAATCACCTTATATAGTTTTAGGATGGAACTCAGTAATTTTTAACAAACATGCAATTGATTCCGCGCATGCAAGAAATTCCAGGTTATCTAATGCATAAACTATTGATGCAGTAAGCGTCGGCCGGAAAAGCCCAACCTCCAAAGCCCACCAAACTAGTAAATGAGAGATTGTAGGGGTATAAAATCTACCAAACTATACTTATTGACTCATAATAACTTGAAGCACTCATTTGAGATTAGCTCGATAATTTATTACATAAAAAACTGCACTTGAAATAATTAAGTTGTCTAAAGTCGAATCATGTTCCAATTACAACTCATTTGAGATTGACACACTAACATAAATAGATTTTTAGACTTCATCTATAAAATACTGTCTAAAGTGCTTGTTCTTAGACTTAAACCTTTTATGGATAGTATCATCTCCCCGAATTAAAATGCTTTCATTCAAGGGAGAGTCATCCAAGACAACCTTATAATTGCCCAAGAAATTTCTCATCACCTTCGCACACATAAAAGTCCAAAAAAAAAAAAAAGGCAAGTTTGACGTTATTCCAAACTTGGACTAAACAACAAAGCTTATATATATGTTGCGTATAAATTCTCATCAATGATCTCATCCGTAATTTCATAGATAGCATTTAGTTGACTGATGATCTGCTTAATCTGTTTGAACAATAAACAAGAAATGGCATGAAAAGGAACTATCATTAGTTAACTAACATGATAAGATACACATAATAATCAATCAGTAATTGTATTAGAGTCATGGATTAAGTAGCGATATGTGTTTGGAGAGAATGGAAATGTGAGAGGGACTAGAGGCAGAGTCAATTGGGTGACTTAAGAGTTAGACCACGTCGTACATTAAGAAAGGCTGGAATTATATTAATCTGGAGTTGACTTTAGCCGGCAGCGGAGACTCAATTGCTGTGCAGAGACTTGTGTGCAAATATAATAGCACATACCAAGATGTTTCGTTTCTCACAACTCCGTACACTTCAATTGCTTCACAGACAAAAAAATAGATTTATCAAGCCATGACCCTCAAGCACTTGTTTCAGCTAATCTGTTTTCTATGGCTGATAGAGCCATTAGCAGCAGCAATTCCAATTCGTCTTGCAAAGCCAGGTTGCAAGGATACTTGTGGGAACGTTACCATACCCTATCCATTTGGTATTGGCTCACCTGATTGTTTCCTCAATGAATGGTACGAAGTAGTTTGTCATGATTACCGACCGTACCTAAGCAAATATTATGGACAAGAATTTGGAGGTGAGGTGCTTAATGTGTCACAAGATGATCAAACTGTAACAATAAATTACAGTACTTCAAATATTAGTCTCTGCGAGGATAAAGGTATCTGGCTCGCCGGTAATTTGTCGGGAAGCCCTTTTTACTACGATGATTACAGTGCCACTGTTTTTGGCTGTGGGAATGTGATGCTCTTGGCGAATCAAACTATTGTTGGCGGATGCACATCCACTTGTGATGAGAAGAGAAAAATTAATGGCTGCTATGGCATCAATTGTTGCGAATTCAATGTCCCATCATTGCTTCAGGATATCTCTTTGAATTTCTCGAGCTCAGTGAACAGAAGCAATTCTTGCGCAACTGTTATCTTCAAGAATTATCGAAGTAGATCAACCTCTTCTTCAGATACCCCTGAAATTCTCTCTCTGGTTGTATTGCGATGGTGGATTCTAGAGTCTCAACTCCCGCAGTTGCAAAATGATCACCAATTTTGCTACTCATCTTATGACAATATTCGTTATCGGTGTTGTTGCAAAAGCTGCAGCGAAGGAAACCCATATATTCGGAATGGATGCCAAGGTATGCATGCTTCTAACTTCACAAAGAGATCCGAGTCTGTGTGTTAATTTTGTGATTTTATATATCTGACACTCTAATTGTGATTTGCAGTTATATCCGATAAGCCCTATTGCTCAACCTCTAATTCAAGAAAAAAATTAATTGTGCTTGTTGGTAAGTTGATATAATATTCTTTCTCTCCAAGCTCTTCATTTTTCTTTTTCACGATTGATTTTAAACAACCTACATATTTTTACATACATCATGCAATTGATTCTAGGGACACATAGTAATTCTCATGTTTACGATTGTATAAGCTCTAGATCCCACTAATCTAGCAAGGGGAATATTTGAGTTTAAAATTTACCAAATATATATATATATATACTTGGAATTTGGCTTGTAATCAACTCGTTACAAACTTGCTTGAGATAATTCCATGAAATTATTAATTTGAAATGGTAAACTAGAGTGTAACTCAATCACTTGCTATGTCCAAAAATATACTAAAAATAACTAGGTTGTTAAGAGCTCATCTCATGTTTCGGTCTCATTTGAGATCCCAACCTTTAATAGTTTTTGAACATTTGAAATATAACTGAATAGCAACCATTACCAAAGCTTGATAAAGAAATGAATTGAATATTTAAACGAGCCATGTCAAATAGATAGTTTGCTATCGCGCTGGATTGTGTAATTCCGACTTCAGCCTCCATTAGAAGGAAAAAAATGATAGTTTCCTTTTGGGGAAAAATATAACGATTATATATATAGTGAAGAGGATCGGAGAGATATCGAGTTTTCTTTCCCAAAGCGACGAGAATTAACAACCAATGTTTGACTAAATATTTTATCTTAGATACAAATGCATAATATTTTTGTTTTTTAATGCAGTTGGCGGGACAAGCTTTGGTATATTAATTCTAGGGACGGTTGGTTTCTTCTCGTACAATAATCACCAAAAGAAGGGAAAGAAAACTTAGAGAGAAATTCTTCAAAAAAAATGGTGGTCTATTGTTACAGTAACAATTGTCAGTTGATGAAAACATGGTTGACAAGGTAAAGTTTTTTACTTCGAATGAGTTGGACAAAGCTACTGACAACTTCAATCAAAATAGAGTACTAGGTCATGGAGGACAAGGTACCGTTTACAAAGGCATGTTAGTTGATGGAAAAATAGTAGCCATTAAAAAGTCAAAATTAGCTGATGAAAATCAAGTGGAGCAGTTTATTAATGAAGTAGTTGTTCTTTCACAGATCAATCACAGAAATGTGGTTAAACTACTAGGTTGTTGTTTAGAGACAGAAGTTCCTTTGCTAGTTTATGAGTTCATACCAAATGGAACCCTGTATGACCTTATTCATAACGAGAACGATGAAGTTCTAATGTCTTGGGACATGCGTTTAAGAATTTCAACAGAGGTATCAGGAGCATTGGCCTATTTGCACTCGTCAACTTCTGTTCCTATCTATCACAGAGATATCAAATCGAGCAATATCCTTTTGGATGAAAAGCACAAAGCAAAAGTGTCCAACTTTAGAATCTCAAGGCATGTTACAATTGAGCAGACTCATTTAACCACGATGGTGAAAGGGACTTTTGGTTATTTGGATCCAGAGTATTTTCAATCAAACCAATTTACTGAAAAAAGCGATGTATATAGCTTCGGTGTCGTACTCGTTGAACTCTTAACTAGACAGAAGCCAATATCTTCAAGTCGTAGCACAGTAGAAAGTGGCTTAAGCTTATCAACAAGGTTTCTTATATCCATGGAGGAAAATCGTCTCAACATGATTCTTGATACTCAAATTCTGGATAAAACTAATGACAAACAAGTCATAGCAGTTGCAATACTTGCTCATCGTTGCTTGAGCTTGGATGGAAGGAAAAGGCCCACCATGAAAGAAGTAGCCTTGGAACTTGAGAGTATCAAGATGTCTTACCCGCCTACAATAGTTCAAAAAAATCTTCAAGGAAATAAAGACACCGAAAATGAATTGGTACTCTTTTCAGATGGTATTTCCTCATCGACAACTGCAAATGATACAATTGCATACTCTTCAGATGTCTATCCCTTATTGTCTGACACTTTTTGATATCAAAATTAGTACAATGTTCTAGTACATGCATTTTAATATTTTCTTTGTTCCATACTAAATTTGAAAATGTTGATAATCCCATTATTGTTAATGTACTTGCATTACTCTATAAAGGATGAAATATTATGTTCTATATTTTGTCGCAACTGATAACTAATTTGAATAATTGCATGATTACTTACTTAATTAGTAGTTTTGTGATTGTTGAAATAGGATAATTTATGTCGCAAGCATATAAAGATTGGCCATTAGTATCAAACAACAACTTTGATTAAGTTATTATGTCAATCAAATGATTTTTCAAAAAAAAAAATAATAATTCCAACAAACCTACCTCTCATTAGAAAATATTTACCCGTGAAAGAATTAGATCCTTTATAAGATTCAGTTACATATTTCAGAAGATGTGTAAGTAGATTATTTTTATGATGCCTATGAAGGCCAAAGTTGAGGTGCATTCAATGTGTTCAAACTTCCCTCTGAATTGGATATGCAATTATCGAGTTTGATTCTGGGACAAATTAAGTGTTGATTTTCAATTTTACATGACCAATTATTTTAAGCATCCAGGGATTGAATGACTGTGGGATAAAAGTCGATGAAAAACTTATTAATGGACAACAATGTGAAAAGCGTGTGCGCACTCTACTGTATCCTTGCCAAAGGAGAAAAAGAAGAGTAAGTTTAAGGGGCAGCACAGACGGGAAAAAGAAAGAATTGTACAATTATGTTGTCGATCTGTGAGTTGGATTCTTTTTGCCTAACCCACTTTTGCGTCCATTTCATCAATGTACTGTTTCCTTTTTGTTTCCTCACTCAATAGAGAATAAAAAGTTGTCACATAACTTAACATTTCATTTAAAAATTTAAACAGTTAAAAATGAGTTTATTATATTATTTTAAAAAGTAGTCAGAGAGTTTAACACTTCAGAGAGGAGTTTATTATATTATTTTATTATCTTGTGTAGACGGAGTTATTCGTTTTTTTTTTTTTAGTCTATATTTGCACAGTTTTAATATTTTTAAATGGAAGACGATTAATTTTAAATCTTAGACTTTTTGGTCTCAAGACTCTAATACTATATTAGAGATAAATTTATTATATTATTTTATTATCTTTAATACTTGTAACCTAGCTACATCTTTAATCTAATTTGGCTCACCTTTAATCTGGGACCACACAACAATAAACTAATATCTTTATATGGACTGAAACTTCCAAGAAAATGTTAGTTATTTGCTTTTCTTTTGGTTTACAAGTAGAAACATTTTATTTTGCCAGTTGAAACACGCGTGTCCACTGCATTCTAACCAGAATAACGTAGTTGAAAATTCTTGAAAAATGAAATGATCGCTTAGTGTATGTCCACACGCACATAATGCTAGAGAGGATTAACCTGAACCATAGGTAGTGTATAACTTTTACAATCAATTAATAAATGATCTATATCATAAAGCATTAGCCACTTTTGTACCAACTAATGCGACAAATGTTCAATTTTAAATTCATTTTATCCTAATTTTAATTCGATTGCAAATTAAAGAGAGGAATTGATCATTGATCACAGTAAATGGAGTTTGGAATTGTCTTAGCAAGCACATATCATTTTGCTGTTCAGACTTTGACTGCAAATACTACAAGACACACCTTCGCGTATCAATTTGATCTCCTGTTAAGTGTCGTGTATCAATTGTCCTATTACGTGTCAATGTTGTTAGTACATATCCCATTGCCACACAAATTACTTCACAACCAGAAATAGATTTATCAAGCCATGACCCGGAACAACTTTTTCCAGCTAATCTGGTTTTTATGGCTGATTAAGCCATTAACAGCAACTTCAACTCTTGCAAAGCAAGGTTGCAAGCATACTTGTGGGAACGTTACCATACCCTACCTATTTGGGATTGGTGCCGGTTGTTTCCTCGATGAGCCATACGAAATAGATTGCCGTGATGACCGACCATATCTAAAGCAACGCGGTCGTGAGGTGCTGAACGTGTCACTAGATAATTCGACTATAACGATAAATGCCAATAATTCATTGATTCGTCTATGCGAGAACTATGCTGCCGTACTTGCCTTTAATCTCTCGGCAAGCCCATTTTTTTCCTGATTTCTACAACAAATTCATTGCTATTGGCTGTGGTAATGTAATGGTATTTGGGGATAATGAGATTCTTGGTGGATGCACATCGACTTGTGATCAGCACAGAAATATTAGTGGCTGCTATGGCATCAATTGTTGCGAAATTATTAGGGCAAATTTCACAAATAGTTCTTATTGTTACCCTTTTATCTTAGTTTAGTCCATATTGTTCAATTTGTCTCAATTTAGTCCCTATTGTTTACAAAAAAATCTCAATTTGGTCCATTCTGTCAAATAAGGGTTAAATCTAACAGAAAGTTGGTCACCTGCACCGCACGTGACCACGGTCTCAGGGGCAATTTTGAAATATAACAATAAAAGTTCAATATAGTCCTCAATGTTTTGAAAAAAATTCATTTGAGTCCTCAATGTTTTAAAAAATTTCAAATAAGTCCTCAATGTTTTAAAAATATTTCAAATAAGTCATCAATGTTTTAAAAATATTTCAAATAGGTACTCAATGTTTTAAAAATGTTTCAAATAAGTCCTCAATGTTTTGAAAAGATTTCAATTAAATCCTTTCTGTTCTATAAAGTTGGAAATAAACCCTTAAGGTCCCCCATCTCTTAAACACACAAGCTTTGGGTGGTTAACAAGGAGGAAATAGACTTGTCTTAATGGATGTAGCTCAAAAAATTTAGTCGAGTTAGCTTGTAACTAATAAGTAATAGATAACTAAGATAGCGTCCGCGAAACCAAATTCGAATTTGTCAAAACCAAAATTAGGGAAGTCACAATACGTAAACAAAGAGGCAGAATAAGGACACAATATACGTTACCAATTACAGACCTTTAGCATTTTTCATTTGAATACCTGTTATGAAAACAATCATAAACACCTCAACATTAGAAAAAAATGATGTTTCTTCATCCTTAATCCGAAAAAAACATAACAATAATATCATCAAAATATAAGTCATAAAAGCCTGTCATAATCCCATAACCTGTCATAAAAAAAAGTCATTTAAATATGGTTAAAGTCATTACATTTAGCTATCATAGTCCCATCCATATACAAAAATCATATTTACATATCCTGTCATAATCCCATCCATTTACAAAAATATCCATTAGTCATGTCATAACCTATTTGTAACCCATCCACAAAAACCATTGGGTTGACTAACTTTGTTCATAGCATGTTCATTCATCAATATGAACAAAGTTACAAAAAATATCAATCAGTCCTGTCATAACCTATTTGTAACCCATCCACAAAAACCACTAGGTTGACTAACTTTGTTCATACCATGTTCATTCATCAATATGAACAAAGTAAGGACTTAATTGAAATCTCAAAACATTGAGGACTTATTTAAAATATTTTTAAAATATTGAGGACTTATTTGAAATATTTTTAAAACATTGATGACCTATTTGAAACATTTTTAAAACATTGAGGACTTATTTGAAATATTTTTAAAATATTGAGGACTTATTTGAATTTTTTTTAAAACATTGAGGACTCAAATGAAACTTTTTCAAAACATTGAGGACTAAATTGAACTTTTATTGTTATATTCCAAAATTGCCCCTGAGACCGTGGTCACGTGCGGTGCACGTGACCAACTTTCTGTTAGATTTAACCTTTATTTGACGGAAAGGACTAAATTGAGATTTTTTTGCAAACAATAGGGACTAAATTGAGACAAATGGAACAATAGGGACTAAACTGAGACAAAAGGGTAACAATAGGGACTATTTGTGAAATTTGCCCAAATTATTATCCCACCTGATATCCAACATATCTATTTTAATTTCACGAATTTAGAGACGAAAGCAAATTTTTGCGCATCTGTTCTCTTGGTTGAGCAATCATGGTACCCGAGAAACTTAATTTCTACTTCAGATCCCTCCGAAAATCTAATTGGGGTGCCGATCCCTTTCGTATTGCGGTGGGCACTTCCGAAGCTGATGCACCCGGAATTGCAAAAGGGATCAAGGTGTTATTTTAAATCTTCTCGGCATGGATGGGACTTTTGGGACTGTAAATGCCCGGAGTGCACAGAAGGGAACCCATATATTCCGAATGGATGCCAAGGTATGCTTCTAATTTCTCAGAAAGAGAGTGTGTGTGTGTGTGTGTGTGTTACTATGATTTTATCTGACACAGTAATTATGATTGGCAGATCTCTCTAATAAGATCACTTGCACGTCAGTATACAACTCAAGAAGAAGACTAATCATGGTTGTCGGTAAGTTGATTCTTCTTCGCCGCTTCATTTTCCCTCGATCACTTTAAACTACTTACAAAGGTATGCCTACAAATGTGATAAGCGGAAGAATAACAATGTTAGATGTCACTCTATTTTTATCACTCACATATGATCTCTTATGCCTAGTTGGCATCTTAAAATAAGAGAGAATTAAAAAAGTTCAGCATACACGTAATAGGTGATATTTATGTAATAAAAATAAGGTGACATCTAACATTGCTCTAAACGAAATATAGCAGGGTACACCGCTTGTGTAAAAATTCCCTTTTTAAAAAGTTTGAGTTCTTTCATCAAAGGTTTTTTAAGTTTAGACCTTAAAATTACCCTTTTCTGAAAAAACAAAAGAATGTTTACATTTTTCATCTCATATTGAAACAAGACATGTTCATCAAATCAATTCTAAAAACATTTTCATCCCCCAACTGCAATATGAGACATTCTCTCCCTTCTTAATAAAGTTGATTCTTCATTTCTATATCCTGTAACTTCTTGAAACAGAGGAACTATATATGAGAACAGGAAAGAAAAAAGAGTATATATATAGAGCTACCAGTTGAAATTGGATAGCAACCTTTACCACCTAGCAGCAACTGTCTCCTTCCACTTCAACCTCTACGAGCATATAATTTCAAGGCACTTTCATCATCACATACATTTAAATCTTGATTGAGAAATAGAAAGATATATAATATATTGGGGAGGAGAGGGACCAAACTTTCTTTGCGACAGCAAATTAATTAAATCAAAAGCAAAGATTCATTAAATATTTCAGATCAGATAATCAGCATTGCCTTTGGTTTTCTGATGCAGTTGGGGTGACAAGCTTGGGGATCTTATTTCTTGTAACATTTAGCTTTTTGTTGTACAAGACGATCAGCAAAATAAGGAAAAGGAAGCTTAAAGAATAATTCTTCAAACAAAATGGTGGTCTATTGTTACAACAACAACTGTCACTTGATGAAAATATCATTGACAAGGTAAGACTTTTTACTGCTACTGAGTTGAACAAAGCTACTGACTCTTTCAATGAAAATAGAGAACTAGGTCATGGGGGTCAAGGTACAGTTTACAAAGGTATGTTAAGCGATGGAAAAATAGTAGCAATTAAGAAGTCAAAATTGGCTGGTGAAAAGAAAATGGTGGAGTTTATTAATGAAATAGTTGTTCTTTCACAAGTTAATCATAGGAATGTGGTTAAGCTGCTCGGTTGTTGCTTAGAGACAGATGTTCCTTTGCTTGTCTATGAATTTATACCAAATGGAACCCTCTATAACCTTATTCATAACGTGAACGATGAATTTCTCATGTCTTGGGACATGCGTTTAAGAATTGCAACAGAGGTAGCAGGAGCCTTGACATATTTGCACTCAGCATCTTCAGTTCCTATCTATCATCGAGATATTAAATCGAGGAATATACTTTTGGATGATAAGTATAGAGCAAAAGTGTCGGACTTTGGAACTTCAAGGCACATTACAATTGATCAGACTCATCTAACCACTATAGTGAAAGGGAAATTTGGTTATTTGGATCCAGAGTACTTCCAAACAAGTCGATTTACTGAAAAAAGTGATGTTTACAGTTTTGGAGTTGTACTTGTTGAACTATTAACTAGACAAAAGCCAATACCTTCCAGCCCGACAATAGAAGAAAGCTGCTTAAGCTTAGCAACACGATTTCTTATATCAATGGAAGAAGATCGTTTGAACATGATTCTCGATAAACAAGTCCTAGAGACAGCAAGCTATGAACGAGTTGCAAGAGTTGCTAAACTAGCACAATGCTGCCTAAGCTTGGATGGAAAGAAAAGGCCCACTATGAGAGAAGTAGCCATGGAACTCGAGAGCACCAGAATGCCTATCATGGCGCCTTCAACAGTTCAAACAAATTTTCAAGAAGAAGTTAGCACTGGAGTAGAAACACTTGTCTTTTTGGAGGGTACTTCTTCAAGAACAACTGTGAATGATTCAATTACATCCCCATCATTTGCCTACCCCTTATTGTCTAATACTTTTTGACATCGAAATTGCTCATATGTTCTATTAGATGCAATTTTGTACTTTTCTTCTTACTTTTTAGGTTGGAATTTTATGGTTATGATTTGAAAATATTGTTGATACATAACGTTGTACCTTAACTTGTCTTGCTTTTAACTCATATGAAAATAGAACAGTTGTATTGCTTGTCATGACTAATTAGAATAATGGCTTGATTAGTTAATTAGTAATGAGAATCGCCCAAATAGAAACAGACAATCAAACCCTATCTGAAAATAAACCCAGATCACGGAATTATCTATGCCAAGCCCCTCGAGAAACTGCAGAACTGAATGCTTATCGATCAAGAAATAGACTTGGAAAGTAAACTTGAATTTGAGCTTAGCATTGGTGATCAAGAATTTGGGTTAAATACTAATGAGCAAACATTTGGGCTAGCTAAAAAACTTATTTATTTGGTCCAAAAGAATGGAATGTTGCAAGTCCAAATCCAAACTCTAGAGAAGCCTTGATTTAAGATATTTTCTAAGAAGTATCTCAAGGCAAATAAAATATTTGAGTAGTTAGAATAATCTAGAAATATTCTCTAACATATTCCACTTACTTTTAAAAATATATTTTATATAGAATGTTCCAAGAGTACCTATAAATAATAGCAACTTCAATACAAGTTCTCTAATTCTTCAAAATTCACCTATTTCACTTTTAAATATTTCTAAGATTTTCAAACTAGTATAGGCCCACCACAACAACATATGCATTTTTTTTAAAATTTTTTTTGAGCGGATATTGATCATGAAGAGAATTTTTTCATTGCGTTGGAAGACATTTATAGGAGATTGTTGCGATATTCTTTAGTGCATAAGGAGAGCCATGGTGCAACTCACTCTTTTTGTTAAGCTACATTTGGAGAGCTCTTCTTTACCCTGTGCTTTGCGGAGCAAGGACACTAGAAACTCTTGTTCTTATAGAGGCTAGTTTTGAGGAACACTATCAACTATAAGCAATTGGTGGGAAGAGGGGTGGGCCAGAAATCCTCTTCCCTTCCCTTTTCTAAAATGCCTAGTTGGTCTAAAATCAGTTACTAATGCTTTGTTGTTGCTCAAATTCCCAAAGCAAATCGAACTCCTTCAATTAGTAAGATAAGCATCAGTTGTGATCGATATCTATGTTACAATATATGCAATCCCTGTTATATAAGAATATCATAATTAAACTCTAGCACTACCTTCTAAGTTCATGAACTAATTCACCTAATACTTATTGATTTAGGATGAAACTCTTGACTCTTAACTTGTGTAACCCATTTCTTTTTTAGTCATGTAATTCACTATAGCCACATCTTTAATCTTAGTTTATGGTCAATATTTAATCATCCCATATGAAAAAGTATCACACGTGGGTTGGGTGGAGGGTGTTAAAAGATATAGTTGTTCCACATTGAACTTGAATACCACCATATAATTCAAATTTTAAGTTACTTCTTTTAACACTAATTGGTTATAAGATGTAACCATATGTTAAAGTTAGGGAAATCTTTATTACTGTAACCCAATTGTATGCACGCATAGGGGGCTGAGCCAGGGGGACCAGGCCTCCCACTTTTTTTTTTTGAAAATTTATGTATTATTTTTAAGAAAAACAAAAAAAACAGAACAAAAGAAGCCCATGGAGAAGGACATGGCCCACAATAAGCTGCAATGGACTATCAAAAAAAGGGCTTTTTCACTTTTTCGCTTAGCACTTCCACCGACAAGTCCCCCTATGTTGTTTTCCTGTCAATAGCCCACTCTAATTGAATCTTGATCTCTCGAATATTAAATTTTTAGTTCCGTTCTTGGGTACGTGACTGATCAAAAGGTAAAAGTAACAAGCTTTCATGGTTTTGTGTATATTTTCTTCGTGATTTTTTTAAAAATGATAAACGTTCAAAAACATCCACCTAATAAAAGATGGACTTTACTTAGAACCCACTAATGCGTGGAACTCACAGACCAGAAGTAGAGATGGGGCCATCAACCCTTTTCTTTGTTGTCTTCTGGTTCTCAAAAATATTTGAAGTAAGAAGTAACACTGCATTTGGATTGAGGGAAATAAGGGGATTGATGGGAAGGGAAACTAAGCAGATAAGGTTTCACTCCTCTTGCTAGGATTCAACTTTTTTAATAGGAGGGAAGCCAACAGATGCTTATTATCCTCCCATTCCTTCCTTTCTATTTTTCCAAATTGGAGAAAATGGAGGGATGAGGAACTAAACCATAACATGTTCAAAATATGCTATTCTTTTCAACAAAATATATTTTGCTGCCAAATATATAAACACATTTTGCCAAGTTGTCCTTACCCTAAAAACAAGGTGCATGTGTAAATTAGTTCACAAAATTCTTCTTTTTTTACTTTCTTTCCTTCTCATATCCAAACTAAAACACTATTTTCATTAATTTCTTTCCTTCTTATCCAAACAAAGTAGACGTCTTTTTTAGGATTTAAGCTCTATTTGGCCTAAATATGAAATTTTATTTTTTAAGTTATAGAGCTTTTAGTAATACTAAAATATTGGTTAGAAGTGTTGTTGACTAAAAGTTGTTGACTATTTGGCCTACGTTGGGCAATGTTGAGCTTTTACAAAATTTAAGAGTAATATTAGGCTTTAAGAAATATGAAGCTATATATTTGAGAAAGAAAAAAAAAAAAAAACAGATTCTCATATTTTTTTTTTTTTCAAAACAAAGATTTTCATTAAAATGAAATCTTAAATATACGAGTGTTTAACCAACCCCAGTAGGGTCATGGTCTTGAACAAAAATATTATTTAAAATGGGAATGGTATTAAACACCCAGTCAAAAGCTAACTTATCAGCTAACATCAGTTATGTAAAAACAATTTCGCAAAAATATATTTTGAAAAGCTCTAATTTGGTGCTTCTTGTTTTTCAACTTTTTTTAGCTTCAGTTTTACCTAAAAGCCCTTTGAAAATGGGCCAAATAGAATAACGTTAGTTTTTAAATTCACAAAAAACACTTATAAATGTCAAAAAATTAAGCCAAACAGAACCTTAACCTCTCTGTTGCTTGTTTTTATCTTTCCAGCTGGCATTGTAGCCCACCATTGTACCGTTAACTACTTTTCATTCAATGAATTTCCCACTTGCTGATTTAGGAGAAAAAGAAAAAGAAAAAGAAAAGAAGAAGACTTGAGTTTTCTTCTATTCTTGTGATTTTTCGTATCATTTTTTTTCATTTTCCTCAATTACAAAGTGCTGACTATTCCTGTTCGGGTTGTGGAATCTCTCTGATTTCACACACACTGACAATGAGGGTAGGGATGGACTCGAGGAAAAAAAGTAGAAGGCCCAATTTGAAAAGTTGCCAAGCGGTGAGAAAGCTATATCACCGGATGACTACGACCCTAGGCCAAGGAATTATGACACAGTTTCGTACGTAAAGCGACAAGCATGATGCTATCAGAAATTGATTCGAATATCTTGGTAGGAATTGACTTAGCAGAGACTTTATTGCTGAGCAGACTTGACTGCAACTCAATAATACATACCAAATTAAAGATGTATCAATTCTCCTCTAAGCGTCAGTATATATTCCATTGCCGCATTTCAATTTCTTTACAATGAAAAATAGACTTATCAAGCCATGACCTTGAAGTACTTTTTTCAGTTAATTAATTAATCTGATTTCTATAGCTAATAGAGCCATTAGCAAAGACTCTAAGTCTTGTAAAGCCAGGTTGCAAGTATGCTTGTGGGCAAGTTAACATACCTAATTGTATTACTTAATAAAGGATGAAAATAAAATGCTTTTTATCACTACTGAGAATTAGTTAGAAGTATTGCAAACAAACCTAATTATATCTATATAGAGTTTTGTGACTGTTTTAACCAGGATAATTCTATGTCGCAAGTATATAAAGGTTGACCTTTTCCTATCAAATTAACAACTTCCTCGATTGAGGTCTTATGTCAATCAAATACTTTTGCTAAAAAAGAAAATTATTGTTCAAGTTATTTGTGATAATTGAATATCACTTAGTAAAAAGTAATGCTTAAAAAGAAATATTATTAAATTATGCGGCTTAGGTTATTTCTATTGAAGTTTCTGCAACCATTTCTTACATTTAGAATGTGCGTAAATGTTCTCAACTGAAATTAGCAATCTACCTCTGATATAGATATTACATAGTAACATTTTGACCACAAATCATTTGGGAAATGTGAAAATCCATCAATGCACTTGAAAATAATTCCATAAATTTTCAATTGTTTAAGCTTCAAGAAGTTGAGTGTTGTGCAAAATCAAATGCAAGTATACATATCGTCAACAAGTAATAAAGTGATGAGTAGAGGTCATTCATTCGAGGACCGTGACTACCTAATTTTATTTGAATCAATGAATGAGAAATTGCATACAGAAATTAATAACTAAAGTACTCTCGAAATTAATAAAAGAAGATTAATCAATAATTAAAAACTCTAGGGTTTCCGATTTCATCAAGATTAGTCCCACTTGAATCTCCTAATTTAATTAATTAATGTCTATTCTCTATGTTGCCAACAAATTTCTCTAAATCGATTTTCAATTTTTCTCAAGCATCAATAACATATTCCAATAAGCAAGTTAACTACATCCATATGATAACTTTGAACTTATGAAATTCATTAAACCCAAAAAAATATCTCTATCTTATGATGATCAAGTGGTATTTCAAATATGGTCTAATTCAATTATCATTTTTCAGTCTCAAATCAAATCAGAAATCATGAAATTGTTGGCCAGGCAATCACAAGCATTAAATTAGAATGAAATAATCAACATAGAATAGGAATAGTTCATCAATCAATTAAAACAAAAAAAATTCAAGCATTCTTAATCCGGTTACATCATAGCCCTAGAATAAAAACTTAGAACTTCATAATGGAATTAAACAAAATCCAAAATATGGCATAAATCATGATAAGAGAAAGAAGAAAAACTAGAAATTAAAGAAGAATTTTGGTAGAAGTTCGTTTCCGGATTAATTCTCCTTCTTCAACTCTCGATTCCTTAGGTTTTTTTCTCTCCAATGTCTCTCTGAAAAAGTCGGCCCCCTTTTTATGCTGCGCAAGAGTCCCCTTTTATCGTTAGTTTTTTCCCTTTTTTAGACACCTACCAAAAATAGGCTTCCTAACGCAAAATGAAAGACTTTAACAACAAGTTCTTCGATGCGGCGCAAAAGCGCTATGGCTGGCGCAAAGGCGCTACGACTGATAAAACATCAATTAGCACAGCTCCTTCAGCGCCTCTTGTTCACCAACGCTTTAAAATATGTTCGAGCTTTGATACTCCTCTCCAATTCTGCTCACATGTCATTTATGCTCATCAACATAGACCTATGTCCCAAAACAATCATAAACCACACATAATTACTCATAAAAGCTCTCGAGAACCAACAAATATTAAATAAAAGGACATCAGAATAATGTATGTAAAATCCTCTCAACATTGAGCTTCATACTAGTGCCACAAGTATGATTACCAGTTCCAATTTGATTTTAAGCACATTCATGCTAATAATTTTCACAAGATTGATTTCCCATTTTGTAAATAGAAAATCAACTACGTAATTCTTAATTAATTTCAAATAGAAAAGTCCTATGAAGTATGATTGAAAAGCAAATGCATAAAGATAATAAAGTAGTATAGCTTGATGAGGTAAAAATCAAAATAATTGGACATTTTTTACTTACTAGTCCTCAAACATAACTATTGAATCTCTCTCACAACTACTGATTATTTACAGCTATTGAATTTCAATCATAATGTTGAATACTATGAAAAATATCCAAACTCCGAACATAAAGTCTCCAAGTCAAGTCTTCAACCCCAAGGAACATGTGTGGATGAACGTTTATAACTCTATTAAATATGGAATATGCTCGGGTAGGAAATTTTTGAGGACTGACGTTAATGTTGATATTAGTCGTAGATGGCAACTTGGTGATTTTTGTTTCACCAGTTGATTGTTTTTGCATGATTGTGGAAGCTTTGTAAATTTGTTGAGTTTGATTTTAATGATTACTACTTTTGCTTTCTTAGCCAAAAAAAGTCTCCAAGTCAAAGGAGCCATCGGCTTTAACTCCCTTTTAAGCTTCTGGTTCATCCGACCAAGGAATAATAGATAAAGCCAGAAAACTCTTCTAAATATTTCCTTTCCGTTCTCATGTATATCAATATATTCTCTTGTCCCAATTTATCAGTATTTATTATCTTTCGTATTTTCTATTTCAATTGTACTTTCTTTATCAATGCTAGTGCAGCAGCAAAACATGTATATTTTCATCCATCATTTTAACATAACACATACTCCAAAAGAAAAGGTTTTTAGAAAAAGAATTAGAAATTAACCCTTGAAAAAATTAAATCTTTTATACCCAACGACGTTTTTCAGCTATGTGTGCAATACATTCAGTAAGAGTTTATTTTGCAAAATATAAAAGAATTGCACTTTTCCCATTCATATGCTAGCCAGATAAAGCAGTATTAATTTTCTCTAGTTTATCCATTCTGTTCCTTTTTGAGAGGAGAGAGAAATTTATATATTAAATTTTTGATCAGAGAGAGAGAAAAAGCTCTCTCCATGGTAGATACTCACATTTAGTTATGGAATAGACTTCTTGTTTTTTAGCTCAATAATTATTGGAATTGACTTGGCGGAGACTTTATCCCTGATCAGACTTGACTGCAGCTACCATAATTAATACATACCGAGATGGATGAATTCTCATGTAATTAAGTTTCAGTATATATCCCAATATTGGCACACTTCAATTGCTTAACAACCCGAGAAATAGAATTATCAAGCCATGTCCCTGAAGTACTTTCTTCAGCTAATCATGGAGGCCAAGGTACAGTCTACAAAGACATGTTGGTTGATGGGAAAATAATAGCACTAAAAAAGTCAAAATTAGAAAGACCAAGTGAAGCATTTTATTAATGAAGTAGTGATTCTTTTACAAATCAATGAGTGAATTGCTTGCTGCCCCCCTGTGTTTTGCCCGAAATACTCATTCACCCCCTGTGTTTTTAAAATAGGCTCATTACCCCCCTGTGTTTTTATCGATTAAGCTGACGCACCCAAAATCGCTTATTCCGTTAGCAAACGTTACAAAATTAGTTAATTGATCGTTATACCCTTACATAAAGTTAAAATCGAAAAAATACAGGGGGGTAATGAGCCTATTTTAAAAACACAGGGGGTGAATGAGTATTTCAGGAAAAACACAGGGGGGCGGCAAGCAATTTACTAAAAGGGTATTTTTGTCCAACAAAGAATTTATTTTAACCAAAACCATAAAAAAATCGCATTTTAAGTGCGTGTGTTACAATTGCCGTTAAATTAAACGGTTTTTCTAACGGAGGGGGGCAGTCAGCTACATTCCGAAAATCACAGGGGGGTAAGAAGCCTATTTTAAAAACACAGGGGGTGAATGAGTATTTCGACCAAAACACAGGGGGGCGGCAAGCAATTCACTCACAAATCAATCATAGGAATATGGTTAAGATGTTAGGCTGTTGTTTAGAAACAAACGTTCCTATGCTAGTTTATGAGTTCATACCAAATGGAAACTTGCAAAACCTTATTCATAACAAGAAGGATGAATTTCTCATGTCTTGGGACATGCGTGTAAGAATTGCAATAGAGGTAGCAGGAGCACTGGCCTATATGCACTCGGCAACTTCAATTCCTATCTATCATAGAGATATCAAATCAAAAAATATACTTTTGGATGAAAATATCTAGTAAAAGTGTCAGATTTGAGAATTTCAAGACACATTACAGTTGACCAGACTCATCTAACCACCTTAGTGAAAGGGACATTTGGTTATTTAGACTCAGAGTATTTTCGATCAAGTGAATTTACTGAAGAAAGGGACATTTATAGCTTTGGTATTGTGCTTGCTGAACTCTTGACAAGACAAAAACCACTATCTTCAATTCATACTGTAGAAGAGAATTGCTTAAGCTTAGCAGCACGGTTTCTTCTATCAATGGAAGAAAATCATCTAGACATGATTCTTGATACACAAATATTGGAGACAACTAGCAACGGACAAGTCACAGCAGTTGCTATACTTGCACAACGTTGCTTGAACTTGGATGGAAAGAAAAGGCCCACTATGAAAGAAGTAGTTACGAAAGAAGTTTGATATTATTCCAAAATTAAAGGACTAAACAATAAACAAGAAATGGCATGGAAAGAACTATCATTAGTTAACTAACATGATAAGATACACATCATAATCAATCAATAATTAGTTGAATAAAATGATAAGATACACATCATAATCAATCAAAAATTCTATTAGAGTCATGGATTAAGTGGCAATTTGTGTTTGGAGGGAATGGAGATGTGAGGGGGACTAGAGGCCGAGTCAATGGGTTGACTTTAGAGTTAGACGACGTCGTACATTAAGAAAGACCAGAATTATGGGTATCTGGAATTTTTTTTTTTTTTTTTTTTGGTAAATAGAAACTTTCATTAATAAGAAAAGATACAATTATCCAACCCCTTGAGGTTGAAAGTCAGAGTACAAAAGATTTTGTAGGGGGGGGTGGGATATTGGAAGACCAATCCAAACAAAGATTTTTACTTGCACAACACTTAGTGACCCAATCTGCGACTCGATTTGCATTCCTCTTTTTACACTGGAAACAAATATCATTGAAACCAGCTGCAATCGTTTTAATATCCTCTACAACATATTTAATCTTCCAGTTAGTTTGTCCAGACGATGAGATTGCTTGAGAGACCATTAACGCATCATTCTCAAAGATGATGTTGTCAAGGCCAAGGACTTTAGCAAAATGGCAAGCATGCCATAATGCTAAAGTTTCAGCTTCAAGTGCAGAATTGCACTGAATTGGAGCGGTTTTTCCAAGAATAAGGAAACCCGAACTATTTCTGCAGATGATGGGTATCTGGAATTGACTTTAGCCGGCGGAGACTAAATTGCTATGCAGACTTGCCTGCAAATATAATAGCACATACCAAGATGTCTTGTTTCTCTCATCTCCCTACACTTCAATTGCTTCACAGACAAAGATAGACTTATCAAGCCATGAGCCTGAAGTACTTTTTTCAAACATCCGTGTATGCGAGGATGAAGGTATCTCGATTGCCGGTAATTTGTTGGGGAGTCCTTTTACATATGATGATAGCAACCAACTCACCTTTGTTGGCTGTGGTAATGTCATGCTTCTCGAGAATCAAACTAGTATTCTGGGAGGATGCACATCAATTTGTGATCAGAGCAGAAAATTTGATGGCTGCTATGGCATCAATTGTTGCGTACTCCCATTTGGCTATGTCCAGGATATCCATTTGAATTTCAATTTAGTGACTAGAAACGGTCCTTGCGGATATGTTCTTTTCGGGAGCTTTCCGAGAAACTCAACCTCTTTTTCAGATCCTGAAGATCTACTTGGGGTTTCAGCCCCCGTTATATTGTAGTGGGCGATTCCAGAGTGGATGCAACCGGATATAAAAGATAATCCAAATTGCTACATGTATAGTTCTTACAATAGCGAGTATCGTTGTTCTTGCTCATCATATTGCGAAGAAGGGAACCAGTATATCCCAAATGGATGCGAAGGTATGCTTCTAATTTTTCAAAAAGACGGAGACAACATGTGTGTTGCTTGTAGTTTTATCTAAGGCTATCCTCAATGGAGTCTCTAAAATGCAAAACTTTCTTAATTTGGGTATTTTTAGAGACTCCAGTCTCTAAAAACAACACTATTCATGACAAAAGTACGTGGGATCCACTACTTTTGACTTAAAAGATGCCAATATAGAGACCCAGTCTCTATTTTTTTCAACAAATTTGTGGAAGAAAATGGAGACTGGGTCTCTATTTTGGCATCTTTTAAGCCAAAAGTGGTGGACCCCAAGTACTTTTGCTATGAATAGTGTTGTTTTTAGAGACTAGAGTCTCTAAAAACACCTAAATTAGGAAAGTTTTGTATTTAAGGACTCCATTGAGGATGCCCTAATACTCTGTCATTGGCAGTTCGCTCCGATAAGCCCTACTGTGTATCAAATTCTCTCGTTCAAGAAAAAGATTAATTATGCTTGGTAAGTCGATTCATCTCCTCTTCGATGTCTTTTTTTGCTTTTTAACCATTACTTTAAACAACCTGCACATTTATTCATATACATGTTTAAAAGTGATATATCTAGATATTACCTATATCTGCTTTGCAACATACAATACATCATGCAATTGATTCTGGGGAGCTAGTATAGTAATTCACAGGTTTATAATTGTATAAACTCTAGGTCCAACTCTACCAAATATACTTGGAGTTTGGCTCGTAATCAATTCATTACATCAAAAGTGATGTAATATTTGGTTTATAAACCTCTCTTGAAGAAAAAAAAAAAAAAAAAACTCATTACAAACTTACTTGAGATAATTCCATGAAATTATCACATTGAGTTTAAATACGATTTCATGTTAATTAATGTGAACTACTAAATTACCGTAAAACTCAATCACTTACTATGTCCAAAAAAAAAAAAAAAAAAACTATGTCCAAAAATATACTAAAAATAACTAGGTTGTTAGAGCTCATCTCATGTTTCGGTCTCATTTGAGATCCAAACCTTTACCTGAATAAACTTAGTTTTTGAACATGAACATAAAGCTTGTCAAAACATCAGACCAAATTTGAACATTTTGGTGCCACTTGGCTCATTTACATTGGATAAACAAAATTTTCAGCCATTAATCTATCTACCATTTGATTTTTGTTTCTCTCTATATCCAAAATAGGGAATTAAGTACAAGTGTTAAAAGGAAATAAGGAGAATATCCAGAACTACCATCCGAAATATAATTGAATGGCAACCATTAACGTACTAAAGCTTGTTAAAGAAATGAATTGAATATTTAAACGGGCCATGTCAAATTGATAGTTTGCTATCCCGATAGATTGTGTAATTTTGCCTTCGACCTCCATTAAAAGGATAAGAAAAATGAAGTTTCCTTTCGAGGTAAAATATAATGATTATATATATTGTCAAAAGGAAAGATATATATCCAAGTTTTCTTTCCCAAAGCAACGAGAATTAACAACCAATGTTTGACTAAATATTTTTGCTTAGATACAAATGCATCATATTTTTGTTTTTTAATGCAGTTGGCAGGACAAGCTTTGGTATATTACGTATTGGGATGGATGGTTTTTTCTCGTACAAGATACTCAACAAAAGAAGGGAAAGAAAACCTAGAAAAAATTCTTCAAAAAAATGGGTGGTCTATTGTTACAGCAACAATTGTTAGTTGATGAAAATATGGTTGACAAGGTAAAGTTTTTTACTTCCAATGAGCTGGACAAAGCTATTGACAACTTCAATCAAAATAGAGTACTAGGTCATGGAGAACAAGGTACTGTTTATAAAGGCATGTTAGTTGATGGAAAAATAGTAGCCATTAAAAAGTCAAAATTAGCTAATGAAAATCAAGTGGAGCAGTTTATTAATGAAGTAGTTGTTCTTTCACAAATCAATCACAGAAATGTGGTTAAACTACTAGGTTGTTGTTTAGAGACAAAAGTTCATTTGCTAGTTTATGAGTTCATACCAAATGGAACCTTGTATGAACTTATTCATAACGAGAATGATGAAGTTCTCATGTCGTGGGACATGCGTTTAAGAATTGCAACATAGGTATCAGGAGCATTGGCCTATTTGCACTCGGCATCTTCTGTTCCTATCTATAACAGAGATATCAAATCGAGCAATATCATTTTGGATGAAAAGCACAAAGCAAAAGTGTTAGACTTTGAAATCTCAAGGCATGTTACAATTGAGCAGACTCATTTAACCACGATGGTGAAAGGGACTTTTGGTTATCTTGATCCAGAGTATTTTCAGTCAAACCAATTTACTGAAAAAAGCGATGTATATAGCTTCGATATCGTAGTCGTTGAACTCTTAACTAGGCAAAAGCCTATATCTTCAACCCATGGGACAGTAAAAAGTGGCTTAAGCTTAGCAACAAGGTTTCTTATATCCATGGAGGAAAATCGTCTCAACACGATTCTTGATGCTCAAATTCTAGATACAACTAATGACAAACAAGTCACAGCAGTTGCAATACTTGCCCATCATTGCTTGAGCTTGGACGGAAGGAAAAGGCCCACCATGAAAGAAGTAGCCTTGGAACTTGAGAGTATCAAGATGTCTCACCCGCCTTCAATAGTTCAAAAAAATCTTCAAGGAAATAAAGACACCGAAAATGAATTGGCACTCATTTCAGATGGTATTTCCTCATCGACAACTGCAAATGATACAATTGCATCCTCTTCAGATGTCTATCCCTTATTGTCTGACACTTTTTGATATAATAATTGTTACAATACCAAAGAGAAACAGGACATTAAACAATACTTTTATTACTTGCTACTGCACACAAAGCTTACAACCTGATGCTCTTTATATAGAGCTAATCTCCAATGGTTAATAACATAAAATAAGGAAAATGCATCCACTAAATCCTAGAAAAAACAATGTGCAGAAACAAACCTTAACAAACCTCCTATTGACTAGGTAAACACAAAGCCATGTTCTATACCACTAATAACAAACTCCTATATTCTAGGACACTAAATAGCTGACCCTATAAAGTAAATAAATAAGACTCACGTGACTCAACATTCCCTCCCTTAAACTGAAAGGTTGCCAACATTCAGTTTAATCCAACTTGCCAATGCCAAGCAGCTTTCTCAGCTTCTGAAATGCAGCCAACTTGAGGGACTTGGTAAAAATATCAGCAATTTGATCTTCACTTCTGCAATGGATGAGATCAATGACTCCTTTCTTTGTGAGATCCCTTAAGAAGTGAAACTTCACATCTATATGTTTGCTTCTTCCATGTAGAACCGGATTTTTGGAGAGCTTTATTACTGAACTGTTGTCACAATAAATTGTAGTGGCTCCTTCTTGCTTGAAATGGAGCTCTTCAAGAATTTTCCTCAACCAAATAGCATGACAAGCATAGGCTGTTGCAGCAACGAACTCTGCTTCAGTTGTTGATAAAGTAACAATTGCTTGCTTCTTTGAAGACCACGAAACAGCTCCTGACCCTATCATAAAAGCATATCCAGATGTGCTTCTTCTATCATCTAGATCTCCAGCATAGTCACTATCACTAAAGCCAACTAAATCTGCATTTTTCCCCTTCTGGTAGAACAACCCAAAATCTGTTGTACCTTGCAAGTACCGAAAAATTCTCTTTGCAGCAAGAAGATGTATCTCCCTTGGACATTCCATATACCTGCTAATGAGACTTACAGCATGCATTATATCAGGCCTTGTTGCGGTCAAATACATTAAGCTTCCCACAATTTGCTTGTATAAAGTGCTGTCTACCTTTCTTCCTTCAACATCTTTCATCAGCTTCAAACCAAACTCAATTGGTGTGCTAACTGAATTGCAATTCTTCATATGAAACTTGTCTAAAATCTCTTGAACATATTTCTTTTGACAAATAAAAATACCAGCAGGAGTTTGCACCACTTCTATGCCAAGAAAATAGTGCATCATTCCAAGATCAGACATATCAAATTCAAGCATCATGGAGTGCTTAAAATTTTCAAACATGGCACTATCATTTCCAGTATAAATCAGATCATCCACATATAAGCAAACAATGACCATTTTCCCTTCATCTCCAATTTTAATAAAAATGTATGCTCATATGGACATTTCTGAAAACCTTCCTTCAAAAAATAAGCTTCAATACGACTATACCAAGCCTGTAGAGCTTGTTTTAGTCCATAAAGAGCCTTTTTCAGTTTATACACTTTATGCTCATTTCTAATCTTAATATAACTAGGAGGTTGATCAATGAATACTTGTTCTTCCAAGTCTCCATGCAAGAATGCCAATTTCACGTCCAACTGGAAGATAGGCCATGAATTTTGCGCAGCCAAGGCAATCACCAATCTGATTGTATCATGCCTCGCAACTGGAGCAAAAACTTCTTTATAGTGGACACCAAATTCTTGTTTGTAGCCTTTTGCTACCAAACGCGCATTGAACTTGTCAACTTTACCATTCTCTTTCAGCTTCGTCTTGTATACCCATTTCATACCAATGGTCTTTTGCCCTTTTGGAAGCTCTGTCAGCTCCCAGTACTATTTCTTTCAATGGCTGCGATTTCAGCATCCATCGCCTTCCGCCACTTTGGTTCTTTAACTGCATCTTCGAAAGCTACTGGGTCACAATATGAAAATAGAGCAAAATGAGTAAGGGGGTCTTCAGTTTGGTCAATCCCGGTTACCTCATAATCAGTCATCCAAATTGGTTTTCTTCTATCTCGTCGAGGTCGTTGTTCATCTACTGTTTCAGAGGCTGAAATGCGTTGATTGACTGCTGGTTGTTGCTCATTTTCAACAGGTTGTGCATTCTCTAAAGGCTGCTGCATTTCTTTTCCATTTTCTCCATCAAAATCAGCTTGTATTTTTGTTTAGTATTGTTTTCATTCCAAATCCAGAACCGTTCTTCATCAAAAATCATATCACGACTAATGATAATTTTCTTGGTGATAGGATTGTACAATTTGTATGCCTTTGACTGCTCACTAACACCAAGAAAAATGCATTTTTCTCCTTTGTCATCAAGCTTTCTTCTTTTCTGATCTGGAATGTGGGCATATGCAATGCAACCAAATATTCTAAAGTGATCGACACTTGGTCTTCGTCCATTCCAAGCTTCTTCAGGCGTCACGTTCTGAACAACAAGCGTAGGACTTCTGTTCAGCACATGAATGCTCCAATTGACAACTTCGGGCCAAAATTTTATTGGGATACCGCTTCTTGCTAAAATAGTCCACACCATGTTCAAGATTGTATGGTTATTTCTCTTTGCAACGCCATTTTGTTGTGGGGTATAAGCTGTAGTAAGCTGCTTCTGAATCCCATGCTTCTCACAAAAAATTATAAATTCTTGTGAGTTATATTCTCCACCACGATCGCTACGGAGAGTCTTTATAGGCATGCCTGCTTCTTTTTCGACTAGTGCCTTAAAGTTTTTGAAAGCTGAAAAGGCTTCAGACTTCTCTTGCAAAAAATAAACCCAAGTTTTCCGACTATAATCATCAATGAACGTTATAAAAGAACGTTTACTACCATTTGATGTTGGATTAATGGGCCCGCATATATCGGAGTGAACCAACTCCAGCATCTTCTTTGCTCTCAATGAATTTCCTTTAGGAAAATGGTCTCGATGTTGTTTGCCAACAACACATTCTTCACATACTTGAGAAGGGCTTTGAATTTGCGGAAGACCCGTTACCATGTTTTTCTGTTGCAGCGCTTTTAGACCACCAAAATTTAGATGTCCATAGCGAAAATGCCATAACCAGGCTTCATCCTTCAATCTCACAAAGAAACATGATTGAGTGGTGTTGTCAAGATACAGCGGAAACATCCGGTTTGTTGTCATGTTGACTTGAGCAATTAAGCCCAATTTTTCATCTTGAATGCGGCAAACTCCATCTTTGATAGAAATCTCATATCCCTTCTCTTGAAGCTGCCCAACACTTAGCAAGTTGGTTTTCAGATCTGGAACAAAGAAAACATTAGAAATAATCTGATTGGAGTTTTCTTTGGTGTGGATTTTCACACTGCTTTTACCGATGACAGAAACTTTAGAGTTGTCACCAAAGGTTACGGTGTTGCGGAATGATTCATCCAAATCTGAAAACATTGACTTGTCTCCACATATATGGTTGCTGCAGCCGGTATCTAAATACCACAAGTTTTGGTGGACTTCTTCCTTCGCATGGCAAGCCATCAAGAGAGAAACTTCTTCTTCTTTCTCTGCAAAATTTGATTTCACACCACGATTTCTGTTGAGATTAGTTCTACATTCAAACTTGTAATGGCCATACCTATGACATCTATAACATGTGAGTTAGTTAAAGATCACTTTGAGCATTTGGTCAAAAGAAAACAAAAGGCAATGGGAAAGGAAGATTTATGCATCAAAGTTTGGTGCAAAATTAGGCACATAAAAATCCTTTCCACACTACTATTTTGCTTTGATTTTGGGTATGGAATGAGCCTATAAATAGAAGCTCATTCCTTACCATTTAGTATCATCCAAGCATAGCAAATTAGAGAGAAAACATAAGCTTTCTCTTGAGTAGTTTTCTTCCTCTTTTGTTGTTCTATATTTGTGAGTGAGAGTTAGTTTCTCCTATTATTTGAGAGAGTGATATTGTTCTCTCCTTATATTAGAGAGAAGATTATTGTAAAATACTCCACATCATAGTGAAATCCTCCATTACTTGCCCGTGGTTTTTCCCTCGATTTGTTTGAGGATTTTCCACGTAAATCTTGTGTCTCTACTTTCTCTGTTCTCATTCATATTTTAGTTGCGTGATACTGCTTGTCCCCGACCATTCCGCTGCGCCGATACCCAACAGTGGTATCAGAGCCATTGGTTACGGGTCACTGGTATACATACGGGGTTACTATTCACGGTTACTATTCATACATACGGTATAGTACTATTCACCTATACGGTATTGATACTATTTTCGTATACGGTTTTGGTACTATTCACGTATACGGTACTATTCATATAAATAGTACTATTCACAGTGAAATAGTGGGAGCCGGTTCAAGTTACAAAGCAGATCGTCGTTAATACTATGGCAGCAAAATTTGAAATCGAGAAGTTCAACGGGAGAAATTTTTCCCTATGGAAATTGAAGATGAAGGCAATCTTGAGAAATGAGAATTGCTTGGCAGCAATTGGAGACAGACCAGCGGAGGTGATGGACGACAAGTGGAAAGAGATGGATGACAACGCTATGGCTAATCTGCACCTGGCATTGGCAGATTCGGTATTGTCAAGCGTTGAGGAAAAGAAGTCAGCAAAAGAAATTTGGGATGCGCTGACCAAACTGTATGAGGTTAAGTCACTTCACAACAAGATTTTCTTGAAGAGGAGACTTTACACCCTTCGGATGAGTGAGTCCACATCGGTGACAGATCACATCAATACCTTAAATACGCTATTCTCTCAATTGACTGCAATTGGGCATAAAATAGCGGAGCTTGAACGTGCAGAAATTCTACTTCAAAGTATACCTGATTCGTATGATCAACTCATCATTAGTTACACTAACAATGTTCTTTCAGATTTTGTTATTTTTGATGATGTTGCAGCCGCTGTTCTGGAAGAGGAATCTAGGCGCAAAAGTAAGGAAGACAGAATCGAAAGTTCACAACAAGCAGAGGCATTATCAATGGTGAGAGGTAGATTAACGGAACGTGGCTCTAGTGGGAGCAACAACCAAGGTAGATCAAAATCAAAGAGTAGAAAGAATATCAAATGCTACAACTGTGGCAAGAAAGGGCACTTCAAGAAGGATTGTTGGAGCAACAAAAAGAATCCCGAGATGACAAATTCTCAGGGATGTGTGGCGACTGCACCAGATGATGGAGATATTTTATACAGCGAAGCAGCAACTGTATCAAAAGGCAGAAAAGAGCTCATTGATGCTTGGATAATGGATTCGGGAGCAACATGGCATATGACCTCTCGTAGAGAATGGTTCCACAACTATGAACCTGTCTCTGGAGGATCTGTGTACATGGGTAATGATCATGCCTTGGAGATTGCTGGTATCGGTACCGTCAAAATTAAAATGTATGATGGTACCATTCGCACTATTCAAGGGGTACGACACGTGAAGGGCTTGAAGAAGAACCTATTGTCCATTGGACAATTGGATGACCTTGGCTGCAAGACCCATATCGAGGATGGGATCATGAAGGTTGTCAAAGGAGCGCTTGTGGTGATCAAGGCAGAAAAGATCGGGGTAAATCTATACATGCTTTTGGGAGATACGTTACAGGAGGCAGATGTATCAGTTGCATCAGCCGGCCAAGAAGAATCAACTATAATGTGGCATCGCAGATTGGGCCACATGACAGAACGAGGCTTGAAGATTCTTGCTGAACGTAATCTCCTACCCGGGCTCAAGACGGTAAACTTACCTTTTTGTGAGCACTGTGTTACCAGTAAGCAGCATAGATTGAAATTTGGGAGATCTACTGCCAGAAGAAAACACATTCTAGACTTGATCCATTCAGACGTTTGGGAATCACCGGTTTTGTCCCTAGGAGGAGCCAAATACTTTGTATCATTTATTGATGATTACTCCAGGAGACTGTGGGTGTATCCAATCAAGAACAAGTCAGATGTGTTTCTAATATTTAAAACATTCAAAGCGCTGGTGGAACTTGAATCCGGGAAAAGGATCAAGTGTTTAAGGACGGACAACGGAGGAGAATACACTGACGGGAGCTTCTTGGCATTTTGCAAGCAAGAGGGTATTCAGAGGCAATTTACTGTTGCACATACACCTCAACAAAATGGTGTAGCAGAGCGGATGAACAGAACTCTTCTTGAAAGAATGAGAGCTATGTTGGAAACTGCAGGTCTTGCCAAATCATTTTGGGCAGAAGCAGCTAGAACTGCCTGTTACGTGATAAACCGGTCACCGTCAACTGCAATTGGGTTGAAGACACCAATGGAAATGTGGACCGGAAAACCCGCAGATTATTCTACCTTGCACATATTTGGGTGTCCGGCATATGTGATGTATGGTTCCCAAGAAAGAACAAAGCTGGATCCAAAATCCAGGAAATGTGTATTCTTAGGAAATGCTGATGGTGTTAAGGGGTATCGCCTGTGGGATTCCACTGCCCACAAGGTTGTCATCAGTAGAGATGTCATATTTGCAGAAGATAAACTACAAAGTGAAGACGATAGCAACACTTCAAAGGAGACTACTATAATACAAATTGAAGATAAGTAAGAACAAGGAGATGCTTCTTCTGAAGCTGCACCGGAGCACGAGGAACAAGAACCAGATGATGCTGAGGTTATAGAAGTCCGACGTTCATTGCGTCAGACAACAAGACCAACTTGGCATTCAGATTTTGTCATGGCGAGCAATGCTGCATACTGTCTTCTAACGGAGGATGGAGAGCCATCTACCTTTCACGAGACTATAAAAAGCCTCGATGTTGCCCTGTGGATGACAGCAATGCAAGAAGAAATTGAAGCTCTACATAGAAACAAGACGTGGGAGCTTGTTCCATTACCACCTGGACGGAAAGCCATTGGTAATAAATGGGTCTACAAGATCAAGCGAGATGGTAATGACCAAGTGGAGCGATATCGTGCAAGACTGGTGGTGAAAGGATATGCTCAGAAAGAAGGAATTGACTTCAACGAGATATTTTCTCCTGTGGTAAGACTTACAACTATCAGAGTAGTCTTGGCCATGTGTGCTGTGTTAGACTTACATCTAGAACAATTAGATGTAAAGACGGCTTTTCTTCATGGTGAGCTTGAAGAAGAGATTTACATGCTTCAACCAGAAGGTTTTGTTGAGAAAGAAAAAGAAAACTTGATTTGCAGGTTGACCAAATCTCTATATGGTTTAAAGCAGGCGCCAAGGTGTTGGTACAAGAGATTTGATTCCTTCGTGATTAGCCTTGGGTACAACAGACTCAATTCAGACCATTGTACGTACTACAAGAGGTTTGGCGATAATGATTTTATCATTCTGCTGTTGTACGTGGACGACATGCTGGTAGCAGGTCCCAGTAAAGATCGGGTCCAAGAACTGAAGGCACAGTTGGCTGGGGAGTTTGATATGAAGGATTTGGGACCAGCAAACAAGATTTTAGGGATGCAAATTCACCGAGACAGAAAAGGTAGGAAGGTATGGATTTCCCAGAAGAATTACTTGAAGAAAATCTTGCGGCGCTTCAATATGCAAGATTGTAAGGAAATCTCGACCCCGCTTCCTGTCAATTACAAATTATCCTCAAGTATGTGCCCTAGCAATGAAGCGGAGAGGATAGAAATGTCTCGAGTACCGTATGCATCAGCAGTGGGAAGTCTCATGTTCGCTATGATATGTACGAGACCAGATATTGCTCAAGCAGTTGGTGTGGTCAGTCGGTTCATGGCGAATCCTGGTAGAGAGCATTGGAATGCTGTTAAGAGGATCCTAAGATACATCAAAGGGACCTCGAATGTTGCATTATGTTTTGAAGGATCAGAATTTACTGTCAAGGGTTTTGTTGATTCAGATTTTGCAGGTGATACCGATAAACGGAAGTCCACTACAGGCTATGTGTTTACAGTTGCAGGCGGCGTGGTAAGCTGGATATCTAAATTACAGACTGTTGTGGCCCTATCTACAACAGAGGCTGAATACATGGCAGCTACACAAGCTTGTAAAGAAGCAATCTGGATTAAACGGTTAATGGAGGAGCTCGGGCACAAACAAGAGAAAATTCCCTTGTTTTGTGACAGTCAGAGTGCCTTGCACATTGCAAGGAATCCAGCATTTCATTCCAGGACGAAACACATAGGTGTTCAATATCACTTTGTTCGAGAAGTAGTGGAGGAAGGGAGTGTGGATATGCAGAAGATTCACACCAACGAGAACCTAGCAGATGTCATGACAAAGCCAATCAACGTTGACAAGTTTGTTTGGAGTAGATCCTCATTTGGCCTAGCAAATACGTAAGCAACATGGAATTGACAACTATGGAGAGATTTGAAGATCATCCAAAGTGAGCTTTAAGTGGGAGAATGTGAGTTAGTTAAAGATCACTTTGAGCATTTGGTCAAAAGAAAACAAAAGGCAATGGGAAAGGAAGATTTATGCATCAAAGTTTGGTGCAAAATTAGGCACATAAAAATTCTTTTCACACTACTATTTTGCTTTGATTTTGGGTATGGAATGAGCCTATAAATAGAAGCTCATTCCTTACCATTTAGTATCATCCAAGCATAGCAAATTAGAGAGAAAACATAAGCTTTCTCTTGAGTAGTTTTCTTCCTCTTTTGTTGTTCTATATTTGTGAGTGAGAGTTAGTTTCTCCTATTATTTGAGAGAGTGATATTGTTCTCTCCTTATATTAGAGAGAAGATTATTGTAAAATACTCCACATCATAGTGAAATCCTCCATTACTTGCCCGGGGTTTTTGCCTCGATGTGTTTGAGGATTTTCCACGTAAATCTTGTGTCTCTACTTTCTCTGTTCTCATTCATATTTTAGTTGCGTGATACTGCTTGTCCCCGACCATTCCGCTGCGCCGATACCCAACATAACATTCGACATTTGACTTGTCTACAGACTTGGTTTGTAATCATTTGGATGGTTTTTGTCACGACCTTTTTCTTTCCATTTGGAATCATTAGCATGATTCTCGTTTGAGTTTTGGTGTGTTTATTTGTCCTTCCATTTCTCTTTCCCACGACCAGGACCTTTTGGATTGGCTGTTGCCTTCAATGTTTGTTCCTCTTTATCTTGCTGGACAATTTTTTGCTCATGAACCAGCAAAGAACTCTGCAACTCATCAATTGAAAGTGCATCAATATCTTTCGATTCTTCTATAGAACAAACAACAAAATTGAATTTTGGTGTCATCGACCGAAGAATTTTCTCAATGATGGTGACGTCTTCCATCTTCTCGCCATGGATCCGCATCTTGTTAGCAATTGTCATTGTTCTTGATAAATAATCGGAAACTGACTCCCCTGACTTCTGCGCAAATTCTCAAACTCGGTTCGAAGTCCTTGAAGCTGTACACGCTTTGCCTTTGCATTCCATTGATACTTCTTCTTCATCGCATCCCAAATGTGCTTGGAGGTGTCTTTGCAAAGAATCGTCTCCAAGGTTGATCGATCAATAGCTTGAAAGAGATAGTTCTTGGCCTTGAGATCCTTAAGCTTCAACGCGTCCAAATTTTCCCTTTGCACGTCTGTCAACACAACTTCAGCCGCTGGTTCTGCTACTCCAGATTCAACGACATGCTAGTACTCCTTGGACCTCAAGAAATTCTCCATCAGCATGCTCCAATGATCATAGTGACCATCAAAGCGAGGAATGGCAGACTGTACAAAATTTTCAGAGGCCATTGTTCTTCACTGCTGCTGCCGCAAAAGAAAAAATCCAGTGAAATAGAAAAAGAGCTACATCTACCAACTCTATATCACTCTCACTCACCAAGTATGGCTCTGATGCCACTGTTACAATACCAAAGAGAAACAAGACATTAAACAGTACTTTTATTGCTTGCTACTGCACACAAAGCTTACAACCTGATGCTCTTTATATAGAGCTAATCTCCAACGGTTAAGGAAAATGCATCCACTAAATCCTAGAAAAAACAATGTGTAGAAACAAACCTCAACAAACCTCCTACTGACTAGGTAAACACAAAGCCATGTTCTATACCACTAATAACAAACTCCTATATTCTAGGACACTAAACTGACCCTATAAAGTAAATAAATAAGACTCACGTGACTCAACAATAATTTGTACAATGTCCTAGTACATGGATTTTAAATTTTCATTTTTCCATAATAAATTTAAAAATGTTGATAATTCCACTATTGTTAATGTACTTGCGTTACTTTATAAAGGATGAAATAAAATGTTTTTTATTTTGTTGAAATTGATAACTAATTTGAATAATTGCATGGTTACTTACTTAATTAGTAGTTTTGTGACTGTTGAAATAGGATAATTTATGTCACAAGCATGTAAAGATTGACCATTAGTATCAAATAACAACTTTGATAAACTTTTAAGAGAGCGGAGCTTCATACTAGTAGTTCGAAAAGTGTGATTTCCCGTTCCAATAAACCAACCTCACATTAGAAAATCACCGGCGAAAAAATTAGATCCTTTATAAGATTCAGTTACGTATTTCAGAAGATGTGTTAGTAGATTATATTTATGATGCCTATGAGGGCCAAAGTTGAGATGCATTCATTGTGTTCGAACTTCCCGCTGAATTGGATATGCAATTACCGAGTTTAATTCTTGGACAAATTGAGTGTTGATTTTCAATTTTACATGACCAATTATCTTAAGGATCCAGGGATTGAATGACTCTGGGATAAAAGTTGTGGAAGGAAGAGTCGGTGGGTCCACTCCCACTTGCCTTTCCTCCTAGCAGATGGAAAACTTATTACTGGACAGCAATAACGTGAAAAGCATGCGCGCACTCTACTCTATCCTTGCCAAAGGAGAAAAATGAAGTTTAAGGAGCGGCACAGACGGGAAAAAGAGAGAATTATACAATTGTATAGTTGATTGCTGGTATTATGTTGTCGATCTGTAAGTTGGATTCTTTCTGCCTAACCCACTTTTGCGTCCATTTCATCATTGTTCTGTTTCCATTCGTTTCCTTGCTCGTTAGAATAAACAACAGCCATAGAGTTTTGTTGGACAAATTAAAATGAGAGAAGTGTTGTAAATATAAATACAAGATGTGCAATAAAGATTAAAATAACAGAATATAAAATTAACAATATTAAAATTTAAGGAAGTAGAAATAAACCAAATATAGATGATATCGAGGCTCGAGTTAGACTCGATGTCCTTAAGACTTTAACGTCCCGCTACGGTGCTTTCGGTTGATTAACGTAAGTCTCCCAGGATACAACGATATTTTCTTCGTAGTAGGAGCACACCAAACTACGAAACTATTGAACTGAATATGACAAACTCTCTCTATTGGACACAATGATAAAATGAAATTAATTTTCGTTCTTGTTCTCTCTGTTCTTTCTCATTCACAATACCAGCAAAACACACACAAATATATAGGCAAACATTATAGTGGGAGTCATCATTACCCACCAATATATATATAAATAAAAGCACAATCATCATTACCCACCAATATATATATAAATAAAAGCACAATAATTCTAGCAAGCATGCAACACAAAGTTGTTCCACTAATCTTTAATTAATAATTTCCATTCACAAAGCACTAAAAATGCACTAAAAATTCTTACAATCCCCCACATGAATGGAAATTAACAATACATAGACACTAGAGAGAGTTTGAAAGATTGATACTGCTTCCGATTAGGTTGCTTTTGTCCTTGAACCTTCCGTAGTGAGAACTATCGGATTTACTTGCTAACCAGTGAACGCGATGTCTTGAACTGTTCAGCTTTTGTGTAAACCAAGACAATAGAACTCACACAACATCCTCTTAACCATACTTCAGTTCTCACGGTTGTGTTCATTTTGGCCCTGAACAACTCCCAGTTTCATGAGTACTCTAGAGAATTCAGCCTTAGAGATTCTCGTAGGAGCGGCCCACTCCCTACTCACATAGGTGATCACTTATTAAGAATAATCCTGTAATACCCCACTTGGATTTTCCAAGATATAAGTATCATTAAAAGCATAGCTTATCCTAAACCACATGCAGGCAGCACTGTCTGCTCATCATAGGAATAGGTGGGAATATTACCCCCACAGTGCTCTCGATGAATCATTCATAGCTCAGGTTTTCCCTTTGAACCTACTTCCAGGGATCTCCTGTCACGTAGGTAGGGTTTTCCACTATGATGACTCTTTAGTCATAGGCTTTAGACCCATTCCCCTCGACAATTTGTAAACTTGCTCTCTGTTCAAATCTTTAGTAAGCGGATCCGCAATGTTATCTTTTGACTTTATGTAGTCAATTGAGATAACCCCATTAGAGAGCAATTGTTTGACGGTATTATGTCTACGACGTATATGTCTAGACTTACCGTTGTACATGCTACTCTGTGCCCTTCCAATAGCAGATTGACTATCGCAGTGTATGCAGATAGCTGACACAGGTTTGGGCCAGTTTGGAATATCCTCTAAGAACTGTCGAAGCCATTCGGCTTCCTCTGCAGCTTTATCCAAAGCTATAAACTCAGATTCCATCGTGGATCTGGCTATACATGTTTGCTTAGTGGATTTCCAAGAGACGGCTGCTCCTCCTAAAGTAAAAATGTATCCACTCGTGGATTTGGAGTCATTAGTATCCGATATCCAGTTGGCATCACTGTATCCCTCTAGTACAGCTGGATATCGGGTATAGTGCAGCCCAAAGTTCAATGTATATCTCAGATACCTTAGAACTCTTATTATAGCTACCCATTGGTCTTTTCCTGGATTGCTCGTATACCTGCTCAATTTGCTCACAGTTAATGCTATATCGCGCCTTGTGCAATTCATAATGTACATCAAACTACCAATAATCCTTGAATACTCTAATTGAGATATTCCTTCACCAGTATTTTTGGTAAGATGTACATTTGCATCTATAGGTGTCTTCACGAGACTAGCATCATTTTTATTAAACTTGTCCAGTACTTTCTCTATATAATGGGACTGAGACAAGATTAGTCCGTCAGATGTTCTAGTAATTTTAATACCCAGAATCACATCTGCCATACCCATATCCTTCATATCAAAGTTACTGGATAACATCTTCTTGGTAGACTTAATGACACTATCATTGTTCCCGATAATAAGCATATCGTCTACATAGAGACAAACAATGACATATTCTTGACCCGTGCCTTTTACATAGACACACTTGTCACATTCATTAATCCTAAAGCCATTTGACAACATGACTTTATCAAATTTCTCATGCCATTGTTTAGGCGCCTGTTTTAGTCCATAAAGGGATTTTACAAGCTTACAAACCTTTTTCCCTTTCTCAGGAACTACAAACCCTTCAGGTTGTTCCATGTAGATCTCTTCATCTAGATCTCCATTTAAGAACGCTGTTTTTACATCCATTTGATATATCTCAAGATTATTGATAGCTGCGATAGCTATCAACATCCGTATGGATGTAATTCTCGTGACTGGTGAATATGTATCAAAATAATCAAGACCTTCTTTTTGTCTATATCCCTTAATGACAAGTCTGGCCTTGTATTTTTCTATTGATCCATCAGCCTTCAACTTCCTCTTAAAAATTCATTTAGACCCTAAACGTTTATTTCCAGGAGGAAGATCTACCAGTTCCCATGTATGATTTTGCATGATGGATTCAATTTCACTGTTTACTGCCTCTCTCCATAAAGGAGCTTCAGGAGTAGACATTGCCTCATTAAAAGTGTAAGGCTCATTTTCTAACAAATATGTTAGAAAATCTGGACCGAAAGACTTAGATGTTCTAGCCCTCTTGCTACGTCTTGGTTTATCTTCAATATCTTTAGATATAGCCTCATCATCTATATCTAATTTTTGACTCTCATCATATGTTCTTTTCGTAGAACTTAATTCTTGCGTATTTTTACAAGGAAATTTTTCTTCGAAAAATTCTGCATTCCTTGATTCAATAACTGTATTCACATGTATATCAGTTATTTCTGACTTATACACAAGAAACCTGTATGCAGCACTGTTGTGTGCATATCCAATGAAGATACAATCCACAGTCTTTGGTCCTATTTTGACCATTTTAGGAGCTGGAACTCCTACCTTAGCTAGACACCCCCACACTCTTAAGTAATTGTAGGAAGGTGGTCGAACTTTCCACAACTCATAAGGTGTCTTGCTTAATTTCTTGTGGGGTACCTTATTAAGAATATGGTTCGCAGTTAACACTGCCTCCCCCCACAAGTTCTGAGGTAAACCCGAATTAATCAACAAAGCATTCATCATCTCTTTAAGAGTTCGGTTTTTGCGTTCAGCAATACCATTCTGTTGAGGAGAGTAAGGAGCCGTCGTTTGATGAACAATTCCATGTTCAGCACAGTATTCCTCAAAGGGATATACATATTCTCCTCCTCTATCGCTTCTCAACATCTTAATCTTTTTGGCGAGTTGATTTTCTACCTCATTTTTGTATAGTTTAAATACTTCCAGAGCCTCATCTTTGCCTCTGAGTAGATAAACATAACAATATCTTGTGCAATCATCAATAAAAGTAATAAAATACTTTTTTTCACCTCTAGTTTGTACAAATTTTAAATCACAAATATCACTGTGAATTAAATCCAGAGGTTCTGAACTCCTTTCTACTGATTTAAAGGAAGTTCTCGTTAATTTTGATTCTACGCATACTTCACATTTTTTATTTATGTTCCAATCAGCTTTAGGTATTAGACCTAAATTGATTAATTTTCGCACAGAATCAAAATTCACATGTCCTAATCTATCATGCCATAAATTAGGAAAATCCAAGACATAAGCAACAGACTTATTCTTATTCATACCAAATTTAGTAGGCTCATTAGCCTTTACAACAGTTGGGGCAATAGTCATTACATTGAGCTTAAATAAGCCATCACACTCATAGCCTTTGCCTATAAACATTCCAAATTTGGTTAACACAAATTGACCAGACTCAAACACCAATTTGAATCCGTTCTTACTCAACAAGAATCCAGAAACCAATTTTTTCCGGATGTCTGGGACATGCAGCACATTGTTGAGTGTCAGCTCATTTCCAGAGGTAAATTTCAAGATTACCTTTCCAGTTCCTTCCACCTTCGAAGTGGCAGAGTTACCCATGTAAAGGGTTTCAGAAACATTTTGATAGGTAGTGAACATTCTCCTATCAGAGCAAACATGCTTAGTGGCCCCAGTGTCCACCCACCATTGCTTTGGATTCCCTACCAGATTGACTTCTGACACGACAGCTGACAGATTAATGTCAGAGAGATCATTGCCCAGGTCTTCCACAGCATTTGCCTGAGCTTTCCTCTTCTTCAGATTGCCCTGGTTCTTGCAGTGCCTACAGTCTCTTGCCTTGTGTCCCGGCTTATCCCAGATAAAGCAATTCCCACCGAACTGCTGCTTCTTATGTTCTTCTCCTTTTTGACTTTGGTTGGAGAATTTTCTCTTTTTGTTGCTCGGACCATGCTCAACCACATTAACCTTTGATTCCAAAGGCGGAAAACCAACTCTTTTTTCAGATTTGCGGTTGTCTGCTTCAATCCTCAATCTCAGAACTAGATCTTCAAGAGTCATCTCCTTTCGCTTATGCCTTAAATAACTCTTGAAGTCTTTCCAGTTAGGAGGCAACTTCTCAATAAGTGCACCAGATTCAAAACGTTCTCCCATATTTATACCTTCTGCATGACACTCATGAATGAGTACCTGATACTCATCTACTTGCGGCATCAGAGGCTTGGAATCTACCATTTTGAAGTCAAGGAATCTGGCCACAACGAATTTCTTTGTGCCCACATCCTCCGTTTTATATTTCTTCTCTAAAGATTCCCACAGTGCCTTAGTAGTTGTCATTGGACTATAGACGTTATACAACGCATTGTCCAACCCGTTGAGGATATAGTTTTTGCAAAGGAAGTCTGCATGCTTCCAAGCATCAACAGCAGCAACAGTCTGCATATCAGGATCGTCACCCAACTGTGGTGCATCCTCTTTCAAAAATCGAACAAGATTCAAGGTGGTCAAGTAGAACAACATTTTCTGTTGCCACCTCTTAAAATCCCTCCCGTTGAATTTTTCTGGCCTCTCGCCATGTCCAACAGGAGTTGACGCCACAAATGGCACAGCCGAAGCAACAGTCACCGATGGCCTAGCCAAAGGTACATTCTCATGTCCTGTAGATCCACCAGTTGATCCACTTCCAGTCAAGGGCACGTTTGGGTTGTTAGGTCCAAATGATTGTCCATAATTCAAATTTCCAGTTTCAGTATTCATGATTAATATTATTTGTTTTAAGTCCAAATACTTGTTTATACACGCTGCACTACACAAAAATCAAGTTAGTCGCAAAATAACTTAATACTAAACATTAATTTTAAATCAACAATTAAGGAAATAATACTTCTAATACAAAAATAAAAGAAATATTAAAATCACACAGTCTACTATATGTATATATATATTTATATTAGACAGTCAAGTAAATAATCCAAACAAAATAAGTAAAACAGTTACTCAAATTAGCTTTTCTCGAATCAATTAGAGAACAGTGTACTAATAAATTATTTTGTCACTTAAGAACCAAGAAGTAACATTTGGTTCGGTGGTAGACTCTTCTCATTAGTAACCTTGAGGTCCTGGGATCAAACCTTATGTAGCAGCAAGAACAATTAAAATTTTGCTACTCAAATGACCAATATATTATAATACTACTGCATCAAAAGCTACAATGACTAATATAATATATCACTAAAATAATATAATGCTACTGCATCAAAAGCTATATATATATTATAATGCAAAGTTGTCTTTCAGCAATAACTTAATATAATATACAATTAATATAATAATATATATTAGTTAATATACAAATAGTATATATTATAATATATAAAGTCACTGCATGTTAATATAATATATATATATATTATAATGCAAGATTCTTCTTTCAGCAAAGCGTATGCGAATGCAGTAATAGCAAGAAAACGATAACAAAGAAACGTGCAATTGGTATTGAACAGTTCAAGATTAGGTCCTTAAAAAATTCATCTCTTTCTCATTTTAAGTCCAAATTTGATGAAAATTCCACCATTAACATCAGAAAATTAAGAGGTATATGGAAATATAATTTATTTTCCAGTTTGTTATACTTCATAGAATCATATTAAAGGAATTATACCAAATTAAAGTCTTAAGATTGTTGGACAAATTAAAATGAGAGAAGTGCTGTAAATATAAATACAAGATGTGCAATAAAGATTAAAATAACAGAATATAAAATTAACAATATTAAAATTTAAGGAAGTAGAAATAAACCAAATATAGATGATATCGAGGCTCGAGTTAGACTCGATGTCCTTAAGACTTTAACGTCCCGCTACGGTGCTTTCGGTTGATTGACGTAAGTCTCCCAGGATACAACGATATTTTCTTCGTAGTAGGAGCACACCAAACTATGAAACTATTGAACTGAATATGACAAACTCTCTCTATTGGACACAATGATAAAATGAAATTAATTTTCGTTCTTGTTCTCTCTGTTCTTTCTCATTCACAATACCAGCAAAACACACACAAATATATAGGCAAACATTATAGTGGGAGTCATCATTACCCACCAATATATATATAAATAAAAGCACAATCATCATTACCCACCAATATATATATAAATAAAAGCACAATAATTCTAGCAAGCATGCAACACAAAGTTGTTCCACTAATCTTTAATTAATAATTTCCATTCACAAAGCACTAAAAATGCACTAAAAATTCTTACAAGTTTAACATCTAGTAAAAACTTATGCTGAGCTTAATACCTCATTTAAAAGTTGAAGGTTTATTATATTATTTATTATCTTGTACAAGCAGAATTAGTTTTCTTTATATTTTTATACTCTTGCAATTGAACAGTTATAATATTTTTAAATTGGAGCGATGAGTTTTAAACTGAGGACTTTTGATATCAAAACTCTAATATTATGTTAGATAAAGGATTTATTATATTATTTTCTTATCTTCAACACTTGGAGCCTAGATCTTTAATCTCATTTGGCTCATCTTTAATCTGGGACTACACGGCAATAAACTAATATCTCTATATGCACTAATGGAGTTTGGAATTGTCTTAGCAGGCACATAACCTTTTGTTGTTCAGACATGACTGAAAATACTACAAGACACACACCTTCGTGTATCAATTCTCATTGCCACACAAATTGTTTTATCGCCAGAAATAGACTTACCAAGCCATGACCCTGAACAACGTTTTTCAGCTAATCTGGTTTCTACAACAAATTCACTGCTGTTGGCTGTGGTAATGTAATGGTATTTGGTGATAATGAGATTCTTGGTGGATGCACGTCGACTTGTGATCAGCACAAAAATATTGGTGGCTGCTATTGTATCAATTGTTGCGAAATCATTATCCCACCTGATATCCAGCATATCTATTTTAATTTCTCGAGCTTAGAGACGAAAACAAATTCTTGCGCATCTGGTCTGTTGGTTGAGCAATCATGGTACCCGAGAAACTTAATCTAATCTCTACTTCAGATCCCTCTGAAAATCTAATTGGGGTTCCCATCCCTTTCGTATTGCGGTGGGCACTTCCGAAGCTGATGCACCCGGAATTGCAAATGGATGCCAAGGTATGCTTCTAATTTCTCAGAGAGCGAGCGAGAGTGTGAGTGTGTTACTATGATTTTATCTAACACAGTAATTGTGATTAGCAGATCTCTCCAATAAGATCACTTGCCCTTCAGTATATAATTCAGGAAGAAGATTAATCATGGTTGCCGGCAAGTTGATTCTTCCTCCCCGCTTCATTTTCCCTTGATCACTTTAAACTACTTACAAAGGTATGCCTACAAAAGTGATAAACGGAAGAGCAATAATGTTAGAAGTCACTCTATTTTTATCACTCACATATGATCTCTTATGCCTAGTTGGTGTCTTAAAAGAAGAGAGAATTAAAAAAGTTTAAGTTAACATGCAAATTAGGCATACACGTAAGATGTGATATTTATGTAATAAAAATAAGGTGACATCTAAAATTGATCTAAATGACATATAGCGGGTACACCGCCTGTGTAAAATTTTCCTTTTTAAAAAGTTTGAGTTATTTTATCAAAGGTTTTTTAAGTTTAGACCTTAAAATTACCCTTTTCCAAAAAAATAAAAGAATGTTTACATTTTTCATCTCATGAAACAAGACATGTTTATCAAATCAATTCTAAAAACATTTTCATCTCCCAACTGCAATATGTAACATTCTCTCCCTTCTTAATAAATTGGATAGCAACCTTTACCACCTAGCAGCAACTGTCTCCTTCCACTTCAACCGCTATGAGCACATAATTTCAAGGCACTTTGATCATCACAGACACATACATTTAAATCTTGATTGAGAAATAGAAAGATATATAATATATTGGGGAGGAGAGGGACCAAACTTTCTTTGTGACAGCAAATTAGTTAAATCAAAAGCAAAGATATTTCAGATCAGATAATCAGCATTGCCTTTGGTTTTCTGATGCAGTTGGAGTGACAAGCTTGGGATCTTATTTCTTGTAACATTTAGCTTTTTGTTGTACAAGACAATCAGCAAGAGAACGAAAAGGAAGTTTAAAAAAAAATTATTCGAACGAAATGGTGGTCTATTGTTACAACAACAAATGTCACTTGATGAAAATATCATTGACAAGGTAAGACTTTTTACTTCTACTGAATTGGGCAAAGCTAGTGACTCTTTCAATGAAAATAGAGAAGGGTTAAAACCATTTTAGTCCTTGAGGTTTGTCCTAAAGACTAAATTGGTCCCTGAGGTGTGCAAAAAGTCCAATTTAGTCCCTGCCGTTAGTTCTTTGTTAACGGTCAACCTATTGACCGTGTGAAATGACGCTCATGCCTCTACCTTTTAAATCCTTGCTTATGTGTTAAACAAAAAAAAAATGCATAATAGCCGTTGGAAACCTGCCACACCACAAATCCCACGAACTCTATATAAGATGCCACCTGCCACACCTTTTGGTCTGCCATGCATGGCCAACCCCCCCAAAAAAAAAAAATCCCACAGACTCTATATAAGATGCCTCCCAAACCTTTGTTTCTTTCAATCTCACATCTGGTACCTATTATGCATGCCAAAAAAAAAAAAAACAAAATCCCATCCCACGGCAATACCCCCTCCCCCCCCTCTCTCTATCTCTCTCTTTTTCTCTCTCCTTTCATTCTTAGCTAACATATGCCAAAATCCCCCCCCCCCCCCCCCAAAAAAAAAAAAAAAAAACCACAACAACTACAAAATTTTTCTATTTAGCTACACCAAATCATGTCGTCTTCATCATCATCATCAAGAACTGTCCGGGAAGACATAAACGGAAATTTAATCAAATTCAAAAATAGGAGATGCTACTATGTAAACAAAGCAAGCATTCGTATATCTGAATCAAACGAAAATTCATTCAAATTATATTTCTATTGCTCAAGATCAAAATGTTGATTTTACACATTTTAGGAACCCGACAAAGAAGAGATATTATTTGAAAGATATCCTAGATTGACAAGAGATATCATATGATAATGTAATGTACTAGCCTAAAATATTTCAATTCATATGTAGTATTGTTTCATTTACAAAATGTGCATCTATTTCAACTTAATAGTCTACTACCATCATTGCATACATGCAAAATGCAAAAAGAGAATTAAACTCTAACTATATTACATCCCATACACATAGTTAGTAGTTTAATTCCCCAAAAATGAGCTTCAAAAACTGTTATGATAAAATGCCATTTTTACCAAAAATATAATGGCATCGGAATGTAACATTTTGGGCCATAAAGCTAACAGTCACCCCTGCAATATATCCAAATAGAAATATGTATTAGTCTCATAAAAAGCTTTAATATATTCATAGTAGTATTATTCATGCATACTATACCACTGTGCACGAGGGTCGCTACAGAAACCAGTGGAAGCATTTTCTTGAGAGGTCGAAGGTAATGGCTGACTACCTCCTTGAGTGCTGCATAGTGTGGAATGAGAATCTTCAACATTGGAAACATTTTGGGCGACCTAGTGATACATAAAACATAAATATTATTTCACTTTTATATGAATGTGGTAGAAATATTAAGAAGGCCGAAATTAAGAATATGCAATAACCTCGTCATGTGATTCACGACTTGAGTTGTTTCTTCTTTTTGCGCGTCTTGCATGCGAGCAAGATGTCTTATTGTGTCCAAGCGAATGACACAAAGAACACCTGACATGTACTAACCTTGGTGCCCTAGATGGCTATGTTTACCCTTCTTCCATCCTCCTTGTAGTCTTTGGTCTCCCTCTTTTCCTAAGCTTCTCCGGAGGTTGCCATGGAGCACAATCAACATGTGGCCACATTGATTTATCTGGGATTGGGTGAATCATGCCTTGGTATGACCTTTTGTAAGCATCAACTGTTAAATATGGATGTACATAATCTTCAAGTGCATATCTCATATATGTTATGCAAATCATAGCATGTTTGCAAGGAATGCCATTAACTTGCCATTCCCTACATTGGCAAGTTTTCTCAGTCAAGTCAACCACATAAGATCTACCATCAGTGACTTGAAATATTGTTTCTGATGCAGGTATGGGGTACAAATGTCTACCATTTTGGAAATTCTTATCCATTCTTGCCATAACCCTCGGTGGAAGAAGTTTATCCCATGTCAATGATTTTTGATACCTCGTGTGAAATCTTTTCATTACCTTGCACCTAATTCACTCTAGCATCGTTAGACTAGGCATGGCTCTTCGACCACCAAGTACACTGTTAAATGATTCAGACATATTGTTTGTAACATGATCATTTTTACTGGCTTCATCAAACCCATGCCTTGCCCACCTATTCACATCCTCGTGACAATCTACCATCAACCATTTATGAGCCTTTGGGTCGACATTGAAGATTTCCCCCCATAAATTCATTGAAAGCAATTATGTCATATGCTTTTGCTGCTTGCCAGAATAGTCTCCTATGCATCAATCCAGGAAACTTCTTTCGAAAGTTGGCATATAAATGTCTTGCATAGTATCTATGCCTGTCATGCACACATACATCATGGATAGCATTTTTTAACCCTTTTTGTCTATCACTCATGAAGGTGATAAAGAAATCGTTACCAATGTAACCTTGTAAGCACTCAAGAAAATAGCCCCACATTTCTTGACATTCTTGCTTGCATACCATGACTGCTAGTGGAAAAATAGATGAATTTCCATCTAGACAAACTGCAGAAAGAAGTTGACTACCATATGGTCCTTTTAAGAAGCAACCATCTAGGCATTTGTCATTCAACATATCAATATAACAATATCCATTGGAATCCAAGTTTCGAACAATACTTGTTTGCTCGAGATAATGAATATTGATATCGAATAACATTTTCCGGTCACTATCAAATAAAATTTCATACTTGTCAATAAATTACTCAATCATAATCATACATAATAAAACACATAAAATCATTATAAGAAGTAATCATAGTTCCAAAATAAATGAGGAAAATAATAACGAGTGGAAATTAAATCATTATAAGAAGTAATCACAGTTCCAAAATAAATGAGGAAAAGAATAACGAGTGGAAATTTGTGATTCTGGATTTGGAAAAGTGTGTTGTGGAACACTTGTAACACATGCAAATGCAAAACACCTACTCCCAAGAGCTCTCCACACATCACAAAATATGTTCACTGAATGCCAAGAGCTCAATGCAAACAAATTAACATAGAGGTAGGCACTATAATGCAATTGATACCATGATAATGAACATGAAATTGCACTATATATAGATGGGACAACCTCAAAAACTATTTCTTTACTTCATACCATGATAATGTACATGAACCATGATTAGAAAATATTAGGTATGATTCTTGTTTTAAATACGAAAGATCTAGAGATTGAATTTCGGAGTTAACATTTTAAATGATGTAATATTGACTTACAACCCTTTCTTGAATTAAAAAAATAAAATATTAGGAAAGAAATGAAAGAGATGATTAACTTTGGAGATTCTTAATGTTATTAAAGTGTACAAGAAATTTGAATAAAATTTTAAAATTTTGTTATAAAAAAAATTTGGTGATACTATTTGAGTATCCATATATTCTAAATTGAGGGTATGTGCTTCCAAATAATACTAATTGAGTATCCATATATTCTCCTTTCATATTTCCAAACAGAAACATCAAATATTTTTGTCTAGAAAAGAAATTTTTGTAGCATAAGATCACTGTCCAGATACAAAAATATGTGTAGCATATTATACTAGGATCTGGACCGGGAGAATAAAAATCTATTATATTGTGGGAGATGAGTATTGAGATGATACATTTGTTGAACAAAAATTTTGTATCCACCCCTACGAGCCGAACATAAATAACAATAAAAATCTAAAAATATCAGCAAAAATTACCAAATGCGTGTTATACTGACTCACTCATTCATCACTACCACACCTCTCTCTCATTCATCAAAAAAAATTATTAATCTTGATCAGTAACATTGGAAGTTCTTAACAATATTAATATCTTTCACTTCATAAACATATTCACTATAATAAAACATACTTTGACCAATGAATCTTTGCTTTCATTTCTCTATGTCTTGATTTATTTTTTAAGCTGATAGCTTTTTCCCTTCAACTATAAAAAGCTAACACTAACATATCGAGGCTTGCTCATTGTATTTATAAAGTTAGTCTATAGTCATGTTTGTTACAATTGATATGTATGAATAACAACAGACTATCTACAAGAATTCAAATGCAAGACTTTCAGCTATCATAGGAGTCTTCAAGTAGACGTGTGAGAGGATAATGAATGAGTTTGGCTTATCAAAAATATCATATATGTGAAGCTATAAACAACATAATCAAACATAATATGTCTAAAATAAACTATAAACCATAACATAATATACTACATTATTATTAAAATTGTTTGAGAAAAAACTAAAGAAAAAACCCTACTAACCTTTTAATTTTTTAAGCAATTTTGGAGGCCAAAAAACCAATTACTATGATCTAAATGCGAAGAAGTACTCACGTCTGCCTAGAATATTATATATATATATATATATATATATATATATATATATATATATATATTATGTCTGATCATCCATTGCCTTCTGTATGTGTGTGTGTGTGTGTGTCGAAAGAGAGAGAAGAAGAATGGGGGTGGTGGGTGTTTGAATAAGGACCAAAAAAAAAAACAAAGCAAAACAAGTCAAATCCCACCCCCTTTTCCCAGTAAAAAAGGGAGTGCCGACGTGGCATTTCCCTATCTATTCCATGGGTAATCATTTCAGCTTTTTTTTTTAAAATGCAAAATGACATTATTACCCTTTAAATGGTTAATTCTAACAGCAGACAGCTAACGGCAGGGACTAAGTTGGGCTTTTTGCATACCTCAGGGACTAATTTGATCTTTAGGACAAACCTCAGGGACTAAAATGGTTTTAACCCAAATAGAGAACTAGGTCAACGGGGTGAAGGTACGGTTTACAAAGGTATGTTAGGTGATGGAAAAATAGTAGCAGTTAAGAAGTCAAAAATTGGCTGGTGAAAAGAAAGTGGAGGAGTTTATTAATGAAATAGTTTGTTAGAGTTATTGTAGTATAAGTATGAATAATATGATTAATTAGTAGAGGTTTGTGGTTTAAAAGAAAAACTATTACATGTGATGTTGTAACATTAACTGAAACACTCAATCTATCTCAGTAGCTTAAACGCTTGTTTCACTTAATGTTGCAATATAAGTAGAGAAAGCATAAAACAACGGAATAAAGTAAAACTGTAATAGGATTAAGAACACCAAGATTTAACGTGGTTCAACTGTGCGGTCTACGTCCACGGGACTAACCCTCAACAAACCAATTCACTAAGAAATATCAAGTTACATCACCAATAGACTTATACAAGTAAATACTCCCTCTTGACCTTTGACACCTTGATGAAGAACACCTTAGCGAACTTTAGTTTGGCGAGCTCCCCTCGACTTGTAGCATTCTCTCCTGAGAACTACAACTTCTTCTCCTGAAGAATGATCAAAGGATATAGTAATCTAATCACTCAAAGGCTTATACAAGTTATCCATGATGCACTGTCAAAAATAAACAAAGTTGCAACACTGATAAAATCAAGAACTCAGATACAAATCGTGTTGTAACATGACATGTAACAATGGATAGAAATCCTTTATGTTTTCTTATCGCTCCCCCTTTTTTGCCTCTGTGACCTATTCCACATATATATACTTGATTGCTGCAGGTCATCATTGTTTGGGTTTCAAGAAAGGCCTTTTTTCATAAAACCCTATTCTTCATTTCTTTATGAATAAACAATCAATGCAATTCCTTATTCATCACAAAGCTCCCTCGTTTATGGTAAGTTACCATAATACTTTTCCTACACAACACAAATGGTAATAACAAAAGTTTTGCAAAAACATAGCCAATTAATTTCTAACTTTATTGCCTTAACATAGTTGTTCTTTCACAAGTTAACCATAGGATTATGGTTAAGCTACTTGGTTGTTGTGACAGATATTCCTTTGTTTGTCTATGAATTTATACCAAATGGAACCCTCTATAACCTTATTCAAAACGAGAACGATGAATTTTTAATGTCTTGGAACACGTGTTTAAGAATTGCAACAGAGGTAGCTGAAGCCTTGGCATATTTGCACTTAACATCTTCAACTCCTATCTATCATTGAGATATTAAATCTTTATAGTTTGGTTATTTGGATTCAGAGTATTTCCAATCAAGTCGATTTACTGAAAAAAGTGATGTTTATAGTTTTGGAGTTGTGCTTGTTGAACTATTAACTAGACAAAAGCCAATACCTTCAAGCCCGACAATAGAAAAAAGCCGCTTAAGCTTAGCAACACAATTTCTTATATCAATGGAAGAAGATCGTTTGAACATGATTCTCGATAAACAAGTCCTAGAGACAACAAGCTATGAATGAGTTGCAAGAGTTGCTAAACTTGTACAATGCTGCCTAAGCTTGGATGGAAAGAAAAGGCCCACTATGAGAGAAGTAACTATAGAGCTCGAGAGCATCAAAATGCCTATCATGGTGCCCTTAACAGTTCAAACAAATTTTCAAGAAGAAGTTTGCACTCGAGTAGAAACACTTGTCTTTTTGGAGGGTACTTCTTCAAGAACAACTGCGAATGATTCCATTATATCCCCATCTTTGGTTTTCCCTTATCATCTAACACTTTTTGACATGGAAGTTGCTTATATGTTCTATTAGATGCAATTTTGTACTTTTCTTATTACTTTTTAGGTTGGAATTTTATGGTTATGATTTGAAAATATTGTTGATACATAACGTTGTACCTTAACTTGTCTTGCTTTTAACTTAGATGAAAATAGAACAGTTGTATTGCTTCTCATGACTAATTAGAATAATCCTTTTTATATGTAACTCTTGCTTGAGCCCTATGTTCTCAGAGAATTACTTGGTATAATGTATCTTTTATATGTGGTTATTTAATATGCTTTATTGTTAATGTTCTAATGTTTTAGTGATAATGTTTTATTGTCTTAATGTTTTCTAATGTATTATATGCATTGCACGAAAACGCTTTCGAAAAACTTCCCATTTGTCCCTTCCCTCATTGAGCATACGTGCATGCTTACCCTTTTCATCTACCATGTTTCAGGTGCAGAGAAAGAAGAAGTTGAAGTTTTTCCTTGATTGCTCGAGATTGGATATCTTGTGTGTTATGTGCTCAGATTATGTGTAGTATTATATCAATGTTATCCTTATGTACTTATATCTATTTTATAACCTAAGTGGTTTGGTATGTAATTCATAATTATAATAGAGTTGTAATCAAAGTTTAATTTAAACAGTTATTATAGTGGTATGATAAGTTAGTAATTATATTAGATTAGTATTATTTAAGTCTTAATGCATGTTTATATTTATATTGCCAGGTTGAAGAAGGCTAGAATAATCGTATGCAATGGGAGATAGAACATTATATATATTGTAGAGGTTATTTGTGTTGATTTTTCTGTGTGCAAGATTTTTGGATAGGCCTAAGTATTGGAGAAACTCTGTCCGTTTTTCTTTATTTTTTGTGCCTCGGAGTTTGGATCAGGGACTTGATTCTATGAAGGATCGGGTCATTATATTATTGGTAGTCCGTAACCCATCTGTAGTCAATAGCCACGAATGGGCTATAGACCTTCACACAAAATAAAATTTATTGGTTTTAATTTGAATTATGGAATTGTGATTCCACCTACAATGTAGTAAACTTCACTTGAGTTGCAAGTTTTCCAAGTAAAAATAAACTTGGTCCGTATTTCATTAGCTTGCATACTTTTATAAAGAAATCTCATAGGAAATCAATAGCCGTTTAAATCAACTTATCATGTTCTCGCTTAACATTGCATTAATGTTAATAAATGTTCAATCTAGGGGTCCAAAAACTCTCACATTGCGTCTAAATTTCATAAACAAGAAAAATATGAGGATATTAATACGTTTTAATACGTTGTTCCTACATATTAACAAGTTAGAATACGTACTATTAGTAGTCCGTAGCCCATCCATCGTTATTGGCCACATAATTTTTCCCTTCCGTAGCCCATCTGTAGCCAATGACCATGGATGGGCTACGGACCTTCACACAAAAATAAGGTTTATCGGTTTTAATTTGAATTATAAAATTGTGATTTCACCTATAACGTAGTAAACTTCACTTGAGTTGTAAGTTTTCCAAATAAAAATAAACTTAGTTCGTATTTTATTAGCGTGTGTACTTTTATAGAGAAATCTCATAGGAAATCAATAACTGTTTAAATAGAACTTATCATGTTCTCACTTAACATTGCATTAATATTAATAACATTCAATCTAGGGGTCCAAAAATTCTCACATTATGTATAAACTTCATAAACAAGAAAAATATAAAGATATTAACACGTTTTAATACGTTGTTCCTACCTATTAACAAGTTAGAATATTTACTATTAGTAGTCCGTAGCCTATCCTTAGCCAATGGCCACGGCTGAGCTATGGACTTCTTCCCATCTATAGTTTATCCGTAGCCAATGGCCACGGATTGCCTACGGAGTTCTATACGTCCGTAGCTAATTCGTAGCCTAGTCATTGAATAGTAAAAAAAGACTAAGGATGTCTAAAAGATATATACCATAATTTGTTAAAAGATAGATGTCTATAATTACTACCATTAGAACTATAAGTTCGTTGAAGCATATATAATCTCATACTAAAACTCTTTGCATCACAATTAGTCAAAAGGTAGATATATAAACATGTCCCTCATTGACAGTGTCAAAATGAAAGACGAGCACAACAAACTAATCAAAAACAATTCTTGTAAAGATTTAAGATACATAAATGGTAAATCAGAATACTAGTTCCAAACACAAATGATTAAAAACTAAGAGCAAGTTGCCCAAAATAAAACTATTGTCTCGGTCCACGACCACGACATCCACGTTGACCTCAACGACTCGAATAGTTGGTAAACCCAGGGTCTTGTCCAAATCCCTCACCACGAATGTCATAAGCCATGAGTAGAAGCGGACCTTATATATCCTCGAATTGAGTTTCAAGATATTGGTGATCTTCTGCTCTACGTTCTTCTAACATCTGAAACTGCATTTCAAATATTGACAATTATCTACTCTATGTTCTTCTAAAGTCTGAAATTGAGTTTCAAAATATTGACAATCTACCACTCTACGTTCTTCCAAAGTTTGAAGTTGAGTTTGCGAATGGCAGAGAGTTCTATTATTGTTGCTCATAGAAGAAGAGATATCATTTAGTTTTTCCAAAATTAGATCATATGATGAACTAGAAGCACGACTAGAACTAGCACATCTCCTTATATCATGCTCATCTATCTATGACATTCTTTCTGCATGAATATCGGTTTCCATAGGCATTTCGTGATATAAGTTTTCTTCAATCTCAACATTACCAATATAACTCAGATTCTCAACAAGTGTAATGTTCTTGGTAACCTTAAACTTAATGAGTGCTTTGGTTTTGTGAGACCCCGTACGGAGCCCGTACAAGAGGTCATGTGCATTTCATATAATTTTTACATAACTTGATATTCATTTATATTAATTAATGTACGTTTATATCGTTTAACGTGCATTCATCTCGTTTTACTTGCATTTTATTATTTTAGATAACGTATACGATAATTAGACTTTGTTACATATAATAGCTAACCAGAACAATTAAGTTGGAACAAAAAAAATTAGAGTGGGACAATATGGCAGGCAAGAAAATAGCTTTTAGTTGAGGGGCACTCTAGTCATTTGGATAACTTAGCAAAATATCTTACCCAACTAAAACACACAATACACACACAACACACGATCAGCACACACATTACACACATTCATCTAAGCTAAGAAACAAAAGAGAAGAAAGGAAGCATAAGAGAATAAGAGAGATTTCAGACATTTTCAAGCAGCATTCTGGCATTTCCAAACTTGTCTTGCTTCTCATTGCGAAGGTGAGGGATGTTTTCTAATGTTTTGAAAAGATCATATGCAGTGAGTTACTGCTTTATATTTGTTGAGCATGATTGTAATAGAGTTGAACTTCATTTGTAAGTTTTGAAGTTTTGAAATAGGTTTGATTATGATTAAGCTTGTTCTCTGTTAAGGTCTGAGGTCTGAATGGGTTGTTCTCTTAACTTGAAGGCTTGAATGGGCTTAGGGTTAAGATTAGCAAGTGCACGAAGAAAACAAAGAAGTAAAAGCAAAAGAACACGCAAAAGAAGCTCGATCGGTTATGTTACCTAGAACCAGATGAGGGACTGGATGAGGCCTCATCCGGCTATGGTGCTCTTAGACTGGATGAGGGACCGGTTGAGGCCTCATCCGATTGACCTCATCCGGATCCCCTGTTTTGTTGTATTTTCTTACTGTTTTGTTGTATTTTCTTATTGTTTTGTAGTATTTTCTTGCTGTTTGTTCATAATTTCTTGTTGTCCCTTTGTATTTTCTTGCTTGGTTGTAATTTTATTGTTGATTCATGAGCTCTACTGATATTCTACACTAGCTTGATACTTGGCATTATTAAGGAATGTTATCTATACATGATTATTAAATATTGATTAGTATGCATTTTGGCTATTTGCTATTTATCTATTATCCATCTATTGTTATCTATCTGTCTATCTACCTATTGTTATCTATCTATTTATCTATCTATTTCTAACGCTATTACTGTCTATCATGTTAACAAGTTAACTATCATGTTAATAAGCTAACTATCATGTTAATAAGCAAGCCTTAGTCCTTAGCCTTTGATGTTGGTTAGTAGTCACGTTAACAAGTGGTTGTGCAATAACAACTACACTTATCATCATGCTTGGACATTACTGAATGCTTGTTGGACGGAGATAACTCCTCCTTTTAATCTTTATTTGCAAATGCATTTGAATTGTGTAAGTGTGTCGGTTGCAACCATTGTTAATTGCGGTAGTAATGAGACCTTCGGTCAGAGGTGGGGCTTGTCGATATTTCTCGCCTACTGAGGTAGTTACAGGACCTCCAGTCAGAGTTAGGGCTTACTGGTATATCTCACCTACCAAAGAATTCGTTCCTTCTCTTTTAAGACCCATTGATCCTCGGGTCGGGACCCAATGATATCTTGGAAGAATTAGGTAATTCAGTTGTTATTGTATGCTCTTCTCAAGACCCATTGATCCTCCTGCAAGTCGTGACCCAATGATATCTTGGAAGTGTAAGTTTGCATGATTGAAATTGCATATTTTGTTATGATTATTTCTATGTTCTCGCGTGCATGGCATATTTTATCAACTGTTTATGAAAAGATAAAAACCTTTGTGAAAACCTTTCTTATTCCATCCTCACTAAGCTATATGTAGGATTAGTTTATCCCTCTTTTGACCAATTCAGGTGAAGATTAGTCGAGCCAACCTCCTTGTGACTGCAAGCTTTGCTGAGTTGATGTGATGGATTCTTGCTTATGTGATCTATATGTTTGCCTGTAAAGACGTACTTCTTGTTATAAAGAGATATTTTGTATATTGACCAAGTATTATGTTGCATATTCTTTTGGTTTCACTAGATATCTAGCTAAGTTGACTATTTTACTTAGTAGATAGGGTTGGGATGTTGGCAGGTGGATTTAGGCATTGTGACAGGTACTAGGGTGGTATTGTAATCCTTTAAGGCTGATATTATGGGAGAATTTCAAAAGTCTTTCAAATTTCTTGTGGTACATTTATGACTATTAGGGTTGTTACTTTCATATCTTGCAGTGGTTAAGTAACGACACATCATGTTTTGGCCTTAGCCTAGCGATAGGTCGAGGTCGTGGCTGAAACCTTAATTATTAGTGATGAAGTTTGTATGATAGGTACTATTGAATTAACATAGTTTTGCAGCTTGAATTCTAATTTTGAAATGTACTTAACGAGCTCTGGCATTTTATGCTTATTAGAGCTCGGGCTATTGTAAAGTGTCTTATCAGTCTTAGGTAGAGTGATCTACTTGAGCTTGTGGCATCATGATCCCATAGATGTCTTAAAGGTTGTTGTGGTATCAGAGACCGTTTTAGCAATTAAGCAAATGGGGTCGTGACAGGTTTCTTCAAGTAGTCTATTAAATTTTTTTTGGTTTGTGTAACGATCTTGATACCAATAAGCTTGTTGCCTATTCAGAGATAGCATATTAAGATACCAAGAAGGATTGAATTTTTTACTTTCAACCCCATCAAATGAAATCCCAAAGTACTCAAAAATTCAGGTAAGGGCTACTCCATATGGCAAGGATCTGTTATTCTCAGCCGTATAAATCATGTGACGAACAATCATATACGGTAAGTTCACTTGCCTACAATATAAGCATCTCTTTGAAGTGTCCATTCATCATTAATATTTCTATAGACAAGACAAGAGCCAACAAAGTTTACCCAAATTTTTCTTAGTATGGACAACTTTCTTTTGTTTGGTGCATTTCTTCTATGAGCAGTTCCATCAAACCTTTCTGCCCAAAAAAATCTCAAACAATTATCTTTGTCTTCAGGCTCCATTCTACTTTCTGACCAACCAGCGGTGTCATAAGCTTTTATCCCTACGTTTCTCATATCCGGGGTTAACTCAATATCAACATCTCTAACTCTAGTTTTCACAACAATAATTTCATCTTTTTCCAAATTAGCATAAAATTTACGGATTACAAGCGAATAAACAAGACAATGAATATGTAGGAAGTCATACCAACCTTGTTGTTGTACGAACTCATAAATTCTAGTACTATGTATGTCCTCGTCTATCAAACACTTTTCATACAATATCAACTTGCCAACCTCATTGTTTGCATGTATGGGAGGAGGATCTCTATTCGAACTTAGATGCCTTGTAGAGGAGGTTGTATTGGTTTTCTTAGAAGGGTTTTTCCCCACCTTTTCTTGTAGTAACCATGATAAAATATAGAGATTTTGAGGTTTTGTGGAATGGTAATGTGATTATGGAAAAAACATTGAGATTTAATGGCTAGATTTTGAGTTTAAGAGAAATTTACCTATTTTTTGGCTTAAGGCATGAAGAAATTAGGGTTTGGAAAATCTCTTTGGAGATTTTGAAGTTTTGGCAAGTGGGTAATGTGATTATGGAAGAAATTTTGAGGTTTCATGGCTAGATTTTAAGAATTTTAAAGAGATTTTTTAAGTATGTTTGGTTTAGGAGTTGAAGAAATTGGTGTTTGGAAAAACTCTTTGGAAATTTTAATGTTTTGGGCAGTGGGTAATGCGATTGAGGAAGAAATTTTGAGATTAAATAGCTTGTTTTTGAGAATTTTAGAGAGATTTTGAGAGAGTTTTTTATGAGAGATGTGAAGTTGGGGAAAAAATTGGGGTTTGGGGGGTGGGTTTATTGATTTTGGAGCTTTTTTAACCAAAAAAAAAATTTAAAAATGAATAAAGGTACTGAACACGGCCCGCCGGCTGGCCCCTCATCCGTAGGCAGCCAACCGGCGTTTTTTCACTGGCTGGCAGCCAGTTTCGGATGATGTGGCCGGCCGGCGGGAACAGTGGGACAACCTTGTCCTAGGCCAACCAGCCCGTGGGTCGTTACCTACATCTTTTTTATTTTTTTTAGTTAGTGCTAAGGTTTAAACACATTTTAAAACTCTGTTATCCCAAAATGTCTTCACTCTTTCTTTCTCTTACAAAAAATCATCTCTTTCTCTCACCATTATCACCACCATCATCACCAAGACAACTACCATTACCATCAAGACCACCACCACTAACAAAGGCACCATTACCACTACAAGGTCTACCATCACCACCATCTAAGGCACCATCACCACCACCCCTTATTACCAAGGTCCACCATCACCACCATTTAGGGTACCATCACCATCATCGTTACCATAAGGTAATCCTTCACCACCATCTAGGGTATCATTACCACCATCTAAGGCACCATCACCACCACCAAGTCTACCCCCATCACCACCAAAGACACTACTATCATATCTCTATCTTTTTTCTACTAGTAAGTCTTTTATTGTCTACATTTTTCCTTTTTTTTTTCTAGTATAGACATATTTACATATGTGTATTATATATATATATATATATATATATATATATATATATATATATATATATATCCATATGTGTCATTTTTTTGTTTTTCATTCGTTCAATCTATTATTTTTGTATTTAATGTTATGTTTATTTTTAATTTTTTTAAGTGAGGTTTTGACATAAATATTTGGTAGTATATTTGACATCAATGTTTTATAGTAGTGACATTTGTTGTGATTAATTAACAATAGATTAACTAGTGGATCATAAATTGTGTTTAATTAACCGTACCTCGGGCCCATTACTTAACCGTATCTTCTACTATTAATTTCTTTAATGCAATGAGCATATATTATGATACAGAAGTTGAGAAAATGGAAATACTCCGACAACAATGGATGGACGATCGATTAACATCCAAGGGAGCATTAAATCCTAAGTTCATTCATGGTGTAGACAAAGAATTCATGACTTTTACGTGTAGTCAATGAAAGTACATGGATGTAGATAAAATTAGATGTCCTTGTGCGAAATGTAAGAATTGCGACTTTAAGGACCCTTATACTTGTGGATATCATCTCTATTCATGGGAGTTCATGAGGCATTATTATGTTTAGACTTCATAGGGGGAGCATGATGACCTCAATCAGGATAACAACCGTAATATTGGTGATCATTTTGGATGTGATAAAGGAAATAGTTATAGGACAATGATATTTGACACATTTGGCCCATCAAATGTGCCATAAACTCCTAATCAACCAATTGAAGAGAAACTTAATATAGAGTCAAAATATTTTTATGATCTATTAAAAATTGTAAATGAGCCTTTGTGGAGTGGATGTGAGGTCATTCATCTGTCAGCGGTGTCTTTGTTGTTGAATATCAAATCAGAGGAGAATATGTCTGAACATTATTTTAATCAAATTGTTGAAGCTATTCGAAGAATGTTGCCCAAAGATAACACTTTGCCTAAGAACTATTATAGCTTTAAGAACGAAATAAGTCCTCAAGGTTTGAGTTGCATGAAGATTGACATGTGTGTAAATGGATGTATGTTCTATTACAAAGATAGAGATCAACTCAAATCTGAATGGTGCTTACCCATATTCAAACATTCAGGTTGAAATGAAAAGTCAGTGAATGCGGATTTCCCTGAAGGGTGCTTACCCATATTCAAACATCTAGGTCGTTTGATGGGGAAAATGATTTCTAAATATTTAGACAATCGCGATTTTAATGCTGCTCAATTGTGTGTTTTGATGAATTGCGAAAAAGTGTCCCCATATATTAAGTAAGTTCATGACTCAACTCCTTAGTTCTATTAATACATATTACATATATAATCTACTAATTAATGTTATATAGGACATTTGAGGATGATCTTCGAATGAAGAACTCATCATTTACTGATTCACAAATCAATAACAACATTAACAAATTTTTCCCGACTTGATTACGACATCATGTTAGTATTACTTGTCTTTAACGTCCCTAATTATATATTTGGCTCATTTCAATCTTGACATTTATTATTGTCCCTAATTTACCCCTTTTAGCTTACCCACAATAACATTTTAGATGATCGCGTAAAATATCTTTCAATGGGTCCAAGTAAGATAGTCAGTACATGGTCAAAGTACTTGGTGAATGAGTACAGATTCCACACTTTGGAGTATGGATCTTCAAAGGCAACAATGAAAAGTGGAGTCACTGTGAAAGGGACAATGCCTGATAACGAGAAGAGTGATTATTATGGTATGTTGACTGATATTATTGAGTTAGAATTCCATAATGGAACTTTGAAGCGCACAAGAGTTGTCCTTTTAAGTGTGAGTGGTACGATTATCACAATGATAAGGGATTAACGGCTCATCTGAAATATCAGCTGATTGATATAAATGTGAAGAAAAAATACCCAAGTATGACCCCTTTGTCTTAGCCGAGTATGCATATCAAGCATTCTATGTCAGGTATCCTAGTGCTAAAAGTAAATAGCCAGCTTGGTTGGCTGTATGCAAGATCAGATCAAGGAACCAATTTGATGTGTGTAGGAACAATGATGATAATGATTAAAATGAACAATCAGCTTTTCAGTCTGATGAGATGGACGTGACATTAGTATAAACAGATGATCATGATGATATCGTATTGCAGTATCTTGAATCATGTGAATGCATTGTTGTGATTGGAGATGTAGAAGAAGAGCACGAGGAATATTTGTAACGCCCCGAACCATACCCTTACACCTGCAGGATACACCTCGCACTTAATGATACGAGCGTGCACCGAGGCCGAGACGAGTGGGCCCGAAAACGCACTATGTAGTATTGTCCGCTGTGGAGCCCATACCCTTCATGAATTTGTCTTCGCCCAGCCACTGCCAGGAAAAGCGCACTGTACGATATGAGGAGCGAACTCCTTATATCTAGTAGCCCAGCACCAACCGCGTCCGATGTGGGATATTACACCCGTCCCCCCTTGGGGACCCAGCATCCTCGCTAGCCATACGAACGCGTCGGCTTTGATACCACCTTTGTAACGCCCCGAACCATACTCTCACGCTTGCAGGATACACCTCGCACTTAACGATACGAGCGTGCACTGAGGCCGATGCGAGTGGGCTCGGAAACGCACTATGCAGTATTGTCCGCTGTGGAGCCCATACCCCTCACGGATTTGTCTTCGCCTAGCCACTGCCAGGAAAAGCGCGCTGCACGATATGAGGAGCGAACTCCTTATATCTAGTAGCCCAGCACCAACCGCGTCCGATGTGGGATATTACACCCGCCCCTCCTTGGGGACCCAGCGTCCTCGCTGGCCATGCGAACGCGTCGGCTCTGATACCACCTTTGTAACGCCTCGAACCACACCCCCACGCTTGCAGGATACACCTCGCACTTAACGATACGAGCGTGCACCGAGGCCGAAGCGAATGGGCCCGAAAATGCACTATGCAGTATTATCCCACATCGGTTGGTTACGAGCTGGGATCATTGAATATATAGTGCGGGCTTCCACCTTATATTCGACAGTATACGTTTTCCTGTGGAAACACGTGGGGAACAAAACCGTGAGGGGCCCAGTGGGGTAACCCAAAGCGGACAATATATTGTTGGTGTGCGGCGCCCGTGTGCCTCTGCCCTTCGAGGTATTCGCTTAGCGGGGTCGTTACATTAAGTGGTATCAGAGCCAACGCGTTCGCATGGCCAGCGAGGACGTTGGGTCCCCAAGGGGGGACGGGTGTAATATCCCACATCAGACGCGGTTGGTACTGGGCTACTAGATATAAGGAGTTCGCTCCTCATATCGTGCAGCGCGCTTTTCCTGGCAGTGGCTGGGTGAAGACAAATCCGTGAGGGGTATGGGCTCCATAGCGGACAATACTGCATAGTGTGTTTCCGGGCCCACTCGCCTAGGCCCCGGTGCTCGCTTGGGCCCTAAGTCCAGGGAGTATCCTGCAGGCGTGGGAGTTGGTTCAGGGCATTACAACTATGGCTAAGATGATGATGAAGATCATAAAGCGACTCCGATAATGACTTAGAATCCGAACACAATGAATTATCTGATTGAGAATTTGTACCTATAAATTTAATATTTTATATGTCAACTGTATGTGAATTATACGATTGATAATCAAAAAATATAATGAAAAGTAGTTATAATATCTCTTAATTTATAGAATATATTGTACATATGTGTCTATCTTATGTTTTTTTTTTTTTAGCAATCATGGTTAAAGCCAGTAGATTGCAAGCAGATAAGTCACAATTTGTCATGGCATTATTTTCGTCCTCTGCAGCATGTGGTGAAGGTGACAGTGAGTCCCTTAGCACTCCAGGGATATCAGTTCGTTCCACTGGACTATCTACCCCATTGTCTGACATCTGATTGACTATTGAGGATCGTCGTATTAATGCCACGCCCACGACCAGGGTCGAGCATGAAACAAAACAACCAGAATCATCTTCACGTTCAGTTGGCACAACAAACTAGCAGGCTATGGAATTCGAGTCACTTGATTACTATACCACATGGTTGGAGGATATACGCATATTCGATTATATAATAAAGGGTAAAATTACAATTCAATAAAATTATAGAACAATTACTTTAATTGTTTGTTATTAGTTCTTGAAGTTATAATAAGCTAATGCAAATGACATTAACTTATATAATTGATATACTTGTTAACAGATTTGTACCTACTTTGGTAATAAAACATTTTAAGTCACTATTGGTAGGCGGATTCACATAACCCTGAATTACTTATGGAGAAATTCAGGAAGATGTCAAAGACCGATGGTTTTGCTCTTTTGAGGTTTTTATAAACATTAATGTAGTCAATATTTATTATATTATACACTTGTACATTTATATGTGCATGTTCAATTAACACATATTCGCATTTACCTTTTTTTTCGTTGCAGAAAGATTATAAATGACACCCATGTGACAGGAGACGCATCAAGCATTGCTTCCATTATAAGGCAGCAGAAAGAATGAAAGACCAATTGGCTAAGGCCCATAAATTTGACAAGCCTCCTAAATGGATAACATTAAAAAATTGGGACCAAATGCAACTAAGATGGCGTGACCCAAAGTGGATAAAGAAATCAAAAGCGGCCAAGAAAAATAGGGAGAAAAATCAACCGGTACACTACACGGGTGCCACCCTCTTTCATGAGGTTCAAAGAAGGATGGTATGTAACTAAAATTAGCTACTTAAGTTTAATAGCATAAATTAGTCTATCTTAATATTTTAATAAATGTATAATTACTACTTATAAAGTTAATAATGTAGGCGAAAACAACAAACACCCCTATCTATAGAGTTGATGTTTTCAAGGTCACCCATAGTAAAAGGGAGGGTGATGGTATCCAGTACTATGATCCAAAGGCTGCTGAGACGATGGCAAGTATTTATACAGTGTATTACTTTTACCGTCATTTAATTTTGTTAACTTTATATATTGTATATATATGTTAAGTTTAAGTTGCTATTTTTAATTTAATAGGCTTGTAATGAATTTCATAAGTCTCTTTTGTAATCTATAGGTGGTTAGGCTTATGTATTTCATTATGAGGCTTGTATTTTTATGATTATGCTGAAGTGGTTGTGACATACGACATATTCTTTTGGTTGTATGTTGGAGGCCCAGGATTATGAATTTGGCTTATTTGTGGTTGTATGTTAGTTGTTATAGCTATATGGATTGTTATGCGGGTTATATTTTTGTGTTTTGGGCCATATTACAGACGTAATAATGTCGAAATTTCGTCACGTCCCGACTTGGTTTTAGGTAGGGTCGAGTTAGGGCGTGACACTGAGTGGTATAAGAATATTAAATATTTATAAATGTTATTTTTTTAGTCACGATGTGAGGAGATACTCCAACAACAACAACTTGCAACGCAAGAAGACCTTATGGCTCTGCTCGTTAATCCCGATGAGATCTTCTACCAGCTATTAGTGCGGCGAAGAAATAGCATGTCTATAGACTCGGCTCACAAGGAGTCTACATTGGTAGAGAAGCACCTTCTATTCCTACCATCAATACTAGAGTTGGACTTACAGAAGAAGAAGTAGACAGGTGAGTCATTGAAGCAACGAAGTTCTTGAGGCAACAACTTGATGACCAAAGAAATGCACAGCAAGAGACATAGCGACAAATGAGCCAAACCATGAAACTCATAAGATAATTGTAACAAGAGATTGATCGACTAAAATACCCCCAACCAAGACAATGGCCCGATCAACATGATCAATGGCACATTTAGGATTTTTTTTTTGGACAATTTTAGAAACTAATTTCAAACAATATTTTAATATTTTTATGAATTTAAAAGATGCGTTGAGTAAATATTATTTTGGATATTTAATTTTACGATTTGTTGTGTAAATTTGATTTTTTAAAAAAAAAATTATATTTCATATTATTTTCAAAATAATTAATAATTATTAGGTGATGGAATAGAGACATAAATTTAGCCACTTTTTTTAGACGGACAAATGGCTATGGAATTGGGCAACAGATTGGCCACTGATATATGGCGACAAATGGCTACGGATTGACTATAGAAATGTGTCGACAAAAGGCTATAGATTGGCTACGGATATTTGGCGACAATTGGCTACGAAAATATGTCGACAAAAGGCTATGGATATTTGACAACAATTAGCTACAAATTGGCTACCGAATAGGTGGCTATTGAAGTTCTACGGATACTAATCCGTAGTCGTAGGCGACGACCGATTTACGACCAAAACAGCTGTTGGCTAGGGAAGCCAGTGATCACCCTTTGGGATTTTTCAGTGCTTAACAGCCTAGCCTACCGGTGCGCTGGTGGTCGGGAAGACCATGCAGTGGCATTGCGAAGTACCTTAGGCTCGCCTGTAGCATGAATAGATGTGGGGTTATGCGCTACCATAATAAGAAAATAAAAGTTGCACCTTGGCTAATAACTATAGCTTTTGGCACAGTGGCAAGCACTTGATCCTGAAAACTGGTATTAGAGCGAGGTTGGAGGTTCGAATCCCGTAGGTGTCGTTGGGAAGGAGAAGGGAGGCCAGTGATCACCCTTTAGGATTCGTCAGTGCTTAATAGCCCAGCCTGCCAGTGCACTGGTGGTCGGGAAAACCATGCAGTGGCATTGCGAAGCACCTTAGGCCTGCCCACAGCACGAATAGATATGGGGTTCTACGCTGCCATAATAAGGAAATAAAGTTGCACCTTGGCTAACAGCTATAGCTTTTGGTGCAGTGGCAAGCACTTGATCCTAAAAACAAAGTTAGCCTCAGATTTTGATGATAACCAAATCTTAATTCAATATTTTGACTATTCTTGTTTGCCTAGTTTTATATGGTTAACGATTAGTCAGAAAATGGAAGACGTTAATGCTTGAAGAAAGGGCTAGATCATACTTATTCAAATGCAAGAAGTCGAAGTATTTATATGCCAAAATAAGAGAACTCAAAGATGAAGAAAGAATTATAAGAAGAGACGTGAAGTCATAAAGGGTACCGGCTATTAGACTTTCATGCTATGCTATTTGTATGATTTCAAAGATAAAGCTCAAATGAAATATATTTTTCAAAGAATCTTGTAATTTGTCTTTCAAGCTTTTGAAAACTTAAAAAATTTGTTTCTTAAAGTCCTTGAGGTTTATGGCTTTTTCTGAGAAAATCGTTTTGATCTTTTAAAAGTTTAATATGTGCACAAAATGAGTCATCCGGTCGACCGAACCCATTGTGACTCGCCCGGCAGTGTGTCATGAAAAAGGGAAGGGTTGATTCGGGCGACGAACCGGTCAACCGTATCCTTAATGACTCGCCTGGCAGTAGTGATCCGGGCGACTATTCGGGCGACTAACCGGTCGACCGGATAGTGCAGGTGTTTGAAATTTATAGCCGTTGCAGAGGTGTTGGCATTAGGTTCTATGTATTTTCAAACACTCATTCTACAAAGACTACCTCTTCCAACTACAAGCAATTATCCCAAATCTTTTAAATCATCAAAAACACATTACTTATACATATATTGAGCTTTACCTTGCAAATCATTGAGCATTGAAGAAGAGCTTTAAATTGTATCCATTTACTCTTGAAGAGAGTTATTGTACTCAACTTTTATTCTACTCTTATTGTGAGATAAACACTTTAGATCTATAGCTTTGAGGGATTCATTTTATAGTGTGAGTAAAAAATCTTATTTGTGGATCCAAAGGAGTAAAGAGGATTATACTACTCTTGTGGACTCAAGAAAACTTGTATTGTTGGTTTGTGTTTCACCAACTTGTGAAGAAGCATATCTAGTGGAGTTAGAGAAAAGCCTAAGGGAAGGTAAGCTTAGGTGGTGGATGTAGATTAGCGAACCACGGTAAAATCATTATGTTCGTCTTTTATCCTTTTTTATTTTCATGCTTTCATTATTTTGCACTCTACGTGTTTGATATTGTTGCTTACTCAATATAAATTATTTAGAGTAAAATTTTAATTGGTGGTCATTACGTTAATATGTAATTCATCCATTCTCTTAAGTATATTTGCCTGACGAGTGGTATTAGAGCTAGAACTCTACACATACTCTAACAACTAGTAGAAAACTAATATGGCAAATACATCCATGTCTACCATAGTTGAGGGCCAATCTTTCACACGACCACCATTGTTTAGTGGAACCAACTACTCGTTTTGGAAAACTAGGATAAGTATCTACATTCTTGCCAATGACATTAGAGTTTGGAAAGTTATAACAAATGGACCAACCACTCCTATGATGAGTAAGAAAGAAGGAGATAAAATCATTACCATTCCTAAACCAGAAGAAGAATATGATGATAATGACTTCAAGGCTGTTGAAAGAAACTATAAAACTATGAACATGCTATATCTTGCTTTACACTCAAATAAATTCAATAGGATTTCTGGATGTAAAAGTGCTAAAGAAATTTGGGATCAATTAGAAGTCACATATGAAGGAACCAAGCAAGTTAAAGATATTAGGATCAATATGCTTACACAAAAAAATGAAATGTTCAAAATGTCACAAGATGAGAATATTGAACAAATGTTTTCTAGATTTACCAATATTGTGAATGGCCTTAAATCGCTTGGGAAAGAGTATTCAAATGCAAAAATAGTAAGGAAGTTGCTTCGAAGTATGACTGATCCATAGGAAGCAAAGGTAACAGCAATTGAGGAAGAAATGAATATCAAAACTCTCACCATTAGTGAGCTTATGGGATCTTTCATGAGTCATGAATTGAAGAAGAAAGATCGAGAAGAGGAAAAGAATAACAATAAGAAAACACTTGCACTATTTGCATCAAAAACCCATTCAAGTAATGAAAGTGAAAGTGAAAATGAAGATGATGATCAAATTTCCTTTCTTGCAAAGAACTTCAAAAATTCATGAAATTCAAGAAGATGAGAAGGGGAACTTCATCAAGAAACAACTCTAGGTGGAAAGGAAAAGAAAAACCAAAAGAAGAATCAAAGTGCTACAATTGTGACAAACCAGGTCACATAAAAGTGAACTGTCCAAAATTGAACAAATCCAAAGGAGGAAAAGCCATGAAAGCTAGTTGCCTTGAGGATAATACCTCAATCGCCGGAGAAAGTGACAAAGAAGAAGAAGTAGCTAACATTGTATATCTTATGGCAAAAGAGGATTATGAGGTATGTTCATCTTCTAGTTCTTCGTCCCATAGTTCATTTGATGATGATGAATGTTCTTTTGAGGAACAACAAAATAAATTTTCCGAAATGCATGATAATCTATCAATGGCTCTTCTAAAGATCAAGGAACTTCAAAAGGAAAGAAATGATTTGAAAAGTGAGAATGAAATGCTCGAAAAAGACCTTAGTTCATCTCACAAGAAAGCGGTCGAATTTTTCACTTTGAAAGAAAAAGTTGTAAAACAAGTTTAAGACTTGAACATGAGTTTAACAAAATTTACAAAAGGAAAAGAAGCATTAGATAAAATGTTTGGTTCTCAAAAAATGGCTTTTGATAAAAGTGGAATTGGGTATGAACCATTCACAAAACAAAATTTCTTTAAGAATTATTTTGTTAAAGCATCCAACTCCTCAAATGAAGCCTCAACATCAAAAGTTTCTAAAACATCATGCACGTATTGTGAAAAGAATGGTCATGTTGCATCTTATTGTAAATATAGAAACATGGTTGGTAGAGATTCTAAAATTCCTTCTTGACTTAAGCCCAAATGGGTTGTTAGATGTGTTAAGGCTTAACACTAACACACAAGGACCCAATTTTGGGGACCTAAAAGGTACAACATGTATATGCTTTTATTTCTTTCTAGGTTGCCTTAAGGATCAAGTATGAAGGAAGCTGGGTTGTTGATAGCGGATATTCAAGACATATGACCGGAGATTCATCTCTCTTTTTTGAGGTCAACAAGAAAATCAAAGGGAATGTAAGTTATGGAAATGATGGAAAGGGCAAAATTATTGGAAGGGGTAGCATTAGTGATGAACATTCCTTATATATCCATAATGTGCTACTCGTAAAAGGTTTGCAACATAATTTGCTTAGTGTTAGTCAATTATGTGATAATGGTTTTAGAATTGAATTTAAAGTCTCATGTTGCATTGATAATGACAATTTGGACAAAGTATTGTTTGTTGCAAATAGATATGAAAATGTCTACACCATCAACTTTGAAAGCCTTTCATACCAAAATGTTGATTGTTTAATGACTATGCACGAGGATTCATGGTTGTGGCATAGAAGACTAGGACATGCTAGCATGGATCTACTTTCTAAACTCTCTTGAAAAGACCTTGTAAAAGGACTTCCAAAAACCAAATTTGAAAAAGATCATTTGTGTAATGCATGTCAATTTGGAAAACAACATAAAATTTCTTTCAAACCTATTAACAAAGTAACCACATCAAAAGCTCTACAAAAACTTCATATGGACCTTTTCGGACCAATGAATGTGACTAGCTTAGGAGGATCAAGATATGTTTATGTTATTATAGATGACTATACTAGGTATTCTTGAGTAATGTTCTTGTCCCATAAAAATGAAGCCTTCAATGAATTTGCAAAATTATGCAAAAGAGTACAAAATGAGAAAGGCTATTATATTACTTGTATTCATAGTGATCAAGACACAAAATTTATAAATTCATCTTTTATGGATTTTTGTGAACAACTTGGCATTGAGCATAATTTTTCAGCTCCTAGAACTCCTCAACAAAATGGGGTAGTAGAAAGGAAGAACCGAACACTACAAGAAATGACAAGGACCATGTTGAAAGAAAATAACTTGCCTACATACTTTTGGGGTGAAGCTGTTAATACAGCTTGCTATGTGCTTAATAAAGTTTTAATTAGGCCTTTTCTAAATAAAACCCCTTATGAGTTATGGAAAGGGACAATACCAAATGTTGCTCATTTTAGAGTCTTTGGTTGTAAATGCTTTATCTTAAACACCAAAGATCATCTTAGTAAATTTGATGCTAAATCCAATAAAGGATTATTTCTTGGTTACTCAAAAAGAAGTAAGGCATATAGAGTTTATAACAAAAGGACTCTAGTTGTTGAGGAATCAATGCATGTGAATTTTGATGAAGCTAATCCATTTGTATCTAGGAAAGATGATGATGATATAGGTATGCAACAAGTTGAGACTCAAAATCATCCTACCACAACAAATCAAACAAATGAGGCATCTCCAAGTGATCCAAAGAATTCATCGAATGAAGAAGATCAACCAACATCTAATACAAGTGATTTACCAATACCAAATGAGGAAGAAGAAATAACCATAAATGATCAATCCACCTCAACAAACCAAGACCTACCAAAATGTTGGACGTTTGTAAAAGATCACCCAAATGATCAAATTCTTGGTGATCCATCCAAAGGGGTAATAACTCGCTCTAACTTAAATACTTTTGTCAGCACATTGTATTTCTTTCCCAAGTTGAACCTAAAAATGTGAAAGAAGGCTTATTGCATGATGATTGGATAATGACTATGCAAGAAGAACTTAATCAATTTGAACGAAACAGAGTTTGGAGACTTGTTGAAAGACCAAAAGATTATCCAATAATTGGTACTAAATGGGTGTTTAGAAATAAATTAGATGAATATGTAATAGTAACTAGAAATAAGGCTAGATTAGTAGCTCAATGATACAATCAAGAAGAAGGAATAGATTATGATGAAACATTTGCACCTGTGGTAAGATTAGAATCTATTCGCATGCTTCTTTCTTTTGTGTGCTTTATGAACTTTAAATTATTTCAAATGGATGTCAAAAGTGCCTTTCTAAATGGCTTTCTTCAAGAAGAAGTTTATGTGGAACATCCTCCTAGATTTGAGGATTCAAGTTCACGTAATCATGTCTTTAAAATTGAAAAAGCTCTTTATGGATTAAAGCAAGCTCCTAGAGCTTGGTATGATCGATTAAGTGGATATCTTCTTGAAAATGGATTCACTAGAGGAAAATTGGATTCAACTTTAATTGTTAAAAGAAAAGGAAAAGATATTTTGTTCGTACAAATATATGTTGATGATATTATCTTTGGTACTACTAATGAATCGTTTTGTGAGTATGTTTTAAAATGTATGCACAAAGAATTTGAGATGAACATGATAAGAGAATTGAATTTCTTCCTTGGACTACAAATCAAACAATCAAATGAGGGTATCTTCATTAAGTAAGCCAAGTACACAAGGGAATTTATCAAGAAGTCCGGGCTTGAAACTGCTAAAGAAATGAGCACACTAAGAGGAACATCAACCAAACTAGACAAAGATGATACAGGTAAATCAGTTGATGAAAAGAAGTATAGAGGTATGATCAAAAGTCTTCTATATCTAATTGCTTCCAGACCCGATATCATGTTTGCTGTATGCTTATGTGTTTGCTTTCAATCTAATCATAAATAATCACACCTACATGCTGTAAAAAGAATCATTAGGTATCTTAAAGGCACGATTGAGTTAGGTCTTTGGTATCCCAAGGGCAAATTTTTTGAACTAATAGGATATTCTGACGCTGACTATATAGGATGCAAGATAAATAGAAAAACCACTAGTGGTAGTTGTCAACTCCTTGGTCAATCATTAACCTCATGGTTTAGCAAAAAACAAAATAGTGTTGCATTATCCACAACTGAGGCTGAGGATATATCCGTTGGAAATTGTGTTGCTCAAATTTTGTGGATGAAACAGAACTTGCTTGACTATGGCCTTGAATATGATCATGTACCCATTAGATGTGATAACACAAGCTCTATTAATCTCACTAAAAATCCTATTCAGCATTCTAAGACCAAGCACATAGAAATTCGACATCATTTCATATGTGATCATGTCTAACAAGGTGATGTCGTGCTTGAATTTGTTGATACATCACATCAATTAGCTGATATCTTTACAAAACCCTTGCATGAAAATCAATTTTGTATCATTCGCCGCGAAATGGGCATGCAAAAACTTGGATAAATTCTTTATAAAATGTCAAAAATATGCAAAAACAGGGCATCCGGGTGAGTACTCGAGCAAGTGAGTCGCTCGGACCACTAGCGCATACTGAAGCCATTACGGAGTGAGTGGTTGCTGATTCGGTCGACCGGATCAGCGCGATGTAGGTGCCAAACCCGATTTTTTAAAGCTTTTCGACCGGATCAGCGCGATGTAAGTACCAAACCTGATTTTTTAAAGCTTTTTAAAGGGTTTCATCTCATCTTTCTCTCAAAACCTTTGTTACAATCTCTCAAAACCCTCTCAAATCTCTCAAAAACCTCTCAAAACTCTTAATACTCATGGCTCCCAAACAAGATAAGAAGAGGAAAACTGCCTCCACCTCAAGCTCCTCAAGGAAATAGGCAACTCTTGATGATTTTCTGACCCAACTTATAAATCGTTTTTAAAGATTTGATATTAGGATTGTTTGTGCTTTACTTTATTCTTCATGACTTGCTTGTGCTAAATTATCCATCTTTGGGCATACCTTCAGGAGGAGTACTGTGTGTCCTCCCATTATGTGAAATAGTTTTTTTGTTGATGTCAAAAAGAGGGAGAAGAACAATATGATGCAATGACTAAGGGGGAGCTTTTTCATCTATGTTCATGATGCAATGACTAAGGGGGGGCCTTGCCTCTATGTTCATGTCGTTTCCATTACACGTAAATTGCGTTAATTGGGTAAGATTTTGTCATCATAAAAAAGGGAGAGATTGTTAGCCTGAGGGTATTAATAACTCAGATTTTGATGATAACCAAAGCTTAATTCAATATTTTGACTAATCTTGTTTGCCTAGTTTTATATGGTTAACGATTAGTCACATAATGGAAGACGCTTATGCTTGAAGAAAGGGCTAGCTCATACTTATTCAAATACAAGAATTTGAAGTATTTATATGCCAAAATAAGAGAACTCAAAGATGAAGAGGGAGTTATAAGTGGAGATGTGAAGTCATAAGTGGTACCAGCTATTAGACTTTCATGTTATGCTCTTTGTATGATTTCAAAGATAAAGCTCAAACGAAATATATTTTTCAAAGAATCTTGCAAAATGTCTTTTGAGCTTTTGAAAACTTGAAAAACTTGTTTCTTAAAGTCCCCGAGGTTTATGGCTTTTTCTAAGAAAATCGTTTCGATCTTTTAAAAGTTTAATCTGCTCATAAAACGAGTCATCCGGTCGAGTATTCGATCGATCGAACCCACTATGACTAGCCTGGCAGTGAATCATTAAAAAGGGAAGGGCTGATCCGGGCGACCATCGGGTCGATCGAATCCCTGATAACTCGCCCGGCAGTAGTGATCTGAGCGATCATGCGGGCAACTAACTGGTCGACCGAATGGTGCAGGTGTTTGAAATTTATAGCCGTTGCAAAGGTGTTAGCATCAGGTTTTATATATTTTCAAACACACCTTCTGCAAAGACTGCCTCTTTCAACTACAAGCAATTATCTCAAATCTTTTAGATCATCAAAAACACATTGCTTATACATATTTTGAACTTTACCTTGCAAATCATTGAGCATTGAAGAAGAGCTTTAAATTGTATCCATTTACTCTTGGAAAGAGTTATTGTACTCAACTTTTATTCTACTTTTATTTCGAGATAAACACTCTAAATCTATAGCTTTGAATGATTCATTGTATAGTGTGAGTAAAAAATCTTCTTTGTGGATTCAAAGAAGTGAAGCTGATTGTACTACTCTTATGGACTTAAGAGAACTTGTATTGTTGGTTTATGTTTCACCAACTTGTGAAGAAGCATATCTAGTGGAGCTAGAGAAAAGCCTAAGGGGAGGTAACCTTAGGTAGTGGATGTAGATTAGCGAACTACCATAAAATCATTATGTTCATCTTCTATCCTTTTTATTTTCATGCTTTCATTATTGTGTACTCTACGTGTTTGATATTGTTGCTAACTCAATATAAATTGTTTGGAGTAAAATTTTAATTGGTAGTCATTACGTTAATACTTAATTCACCCTATCCTTTTAAGTATATTTGCCTAACAACGGCTATGGCTTTGCTACAAACGTTAATAATTAATAAAAAAAGAGTCAAAATTTTAGTTAGCTACAGATAGGCTACGATTATATTGCTACAGAAGTTATAAAAAATAAATACAAATTAATTTTCGGAATTGACTACGGAGGGGCTACAAAATATCAATTTGGCTACGGGGCTTTTAGCTACGAATAGGGTTCTATAGCCTATTCGTAGCCCGTCCTAAGTTGGCTACTGCTAGGCTACGGATTTTGACTGTCACACTGGCTTGTTTTTCTTGTAGTGACAATAAGATGATATACCATTCATTTCAGAGAATGGTTATAAGCCAATTAGCATAATTGATGATGTTTTATCAAAATTTATTATTTCATTCAATAGATGTCATAACAAATCCAAAATAATTTTTTAAATACTATGCTCTCAATATTGTTAATTTAGGAGTATATTCAAGGCATGAAAAATATACTTCTCTTTAACATATCTTCTATTTTCATATTACTTTCGCATAATTTTAATTGAGAAGCAATTCAAACATTGCAAAATTATGCTCGCTTACTATCTTCAAATTCTGCAATTGCAGATAAATTCATTTATTGCAAGTTTTTGGAAGATCATTGCCTCGTGATGATGATCATAATTTTTTTCTCAAATTTTACAAAAGGATATATGTATCCTTTATCATATTATATTTAGACTTTAGCCTTCATGGAGATAATGATGAAAGAATATCATTATTTTATCGCAATTCTTTAAGGATGCACGATTTTTTTTTAAAATTATTTCTCCACAATTTTATCCATATGGATTTTAACCTCAAGGATTTACAAATATGTATTATTGCATGATATATTAAAAGCAACGAACTTCAGGTTCGCGACCATATGAATTTAAATATGAACTTTTCAGGCAAATTTTATTGCTCAATATATTAGAATCACAACCTCTAGTTCGTGAGATATGACATCGTGATATATATATATATTCAAAATAAATTGACAAAAGAATGAAAGAAAATTTAACGAAAACCACGATATGAAATATCCTCATTTTATCAATGATACTTTTGCTTCTCAACCTTCATATTTGTCTCTTCATATATTGATAGAGACTAAACGTGCTGATAACATATTATAAAACTAGAGACAAAATAGAAGAGACAATAAAAGTAAAAAGAGAAATATAATAGAGAAAAGGAGATAAGAAACTTGTATTTAATTTTTTGGTGTATCATATTACAACATAAAGAGCTCTATTTATAGGAAAATATAACTTATTATCCAAATAATTTCTAGGAGACCTTTATTCTTTTGGGCTTGATTATGAACTATAATCAATAATATCTATAGTTCATGAATATCTATATCTACATAGATATTTCATAACACTTTCTGTTCTCGTGTATATCAATATATTCTTTTTGTCCCAATTTATTAGTATTTATTATCCCCCTATTTTCTATTTCAATTGTACAGAGCTCTATTTATAGGAAAACATAACTTATTTTTCAAATAATTTTTAGGAGACCTTTATTCTGTTGGGCTTGATTGTCGACTATAATCAATAATATATGTAGTTCATGAATATCTATATCTACATAGATATTTCATAACACTTTCCGTTCTCGTGTATATCAATATATTCTCTTGTCCCAATTTATCAGTATTTATTATCCCCTTATTTAGAGAAAAACATAACTTATTTTCCAAATAATTTCTAGGAGACCTTTAATCTCTTAGGCTTGATTGTGGACTATAATCAATAATATCTATAGTTCATAAATATCTATATCTACATAGATATTTCATAACACTTTCTGTTCTCGTGTATATCAATATATTCTCTTGTCCCAATTTATCAGTATAAATTATACCCCTATTTTCTATTTCAATTGTACATTCTTTATCAATGCTAGTGCAGCAGCACAAAATGTCTACTTTCATCCATCATTTTAACATAACACATACTCCAAAAGAAAAGGATTTTAGAAAAAGAATTAGAAATTAACCCTTGAAAAAATTAAATCTTTTATACCCAACGACGTTTTTCAGCTATGTGTGCACTACATTCAATAAGAGTTTATTTTGCAAAATATAAAAGAATTGCACTTTTCCCATTCATATGCTAGCCAGATAAAGTAGTACTAATTTTCTCTAGTTTATCCATTCTGTGCCTTTTTGAGAGGAGAGATAAATTTATATATTAAATTTTTGATCAGAGAGAGAGAAATTTATTCAAATTAATCTTTTATGATCTCACGGAATGCATGAAAAATATCCACTAGCCAAAATTAATTTTCCTACTAAAAGAAAATAGAGAGAAATATTTTTCGTTCTCATTGTAATGTGGTTAAGAGGTCATTTTCTGCTAGGATTTTCAAATTTTTTTTGCTAGGAGTAGTTAAGAGGTCATTGACATGAAGGAAAGTATGCATCTGCTTTTTAAGTTAGGTAGGTGAGTCTTTCTTTATGCGGCAAAAGTTTTCTCTTTTTACACGTCACATCAGTCATTTCTTAAAAAAGAAAATTATTAATTGTTATTTAATTACCAATTTAACCCTAAAAGTATACCGCTTCCAGACATGAATTGAAATGTCTTTTTTTTAGCCTTTTCATTGCAATTACTAAAATAACTCTACGTCAAATTACATACATAACCTTAGTTTTAATGAGACTTCAATAAACTTCTCGCATACTAGTTCACGCCATTGTGTAACACTACAAAATACATACCTGATGAGCCAAAGCATATGCCATAGCTCTTTCGCGCTTAGCTGCAGCCTCTTGCCGCTTTAACAATTTCGATTGAATCTCTTCCACAGATCCCACAGTATCACACCATCCTTCCACTACCACAAACTCCAAATCCAACTAGAAAAATATTAAAATTAAGTTTTAACTTTTAATTCTTAGCAATATTTCAAATTTAAACGAACTCGATCAATATTTTAGTATTACAAAATAATTCGCCCAAAAAAACATGATCCAAAAATGGCCCCTTAGACATTTAAAAAGTATTCATTTCATACAAGTTTTCAACATTCTTGAGATTTCGGCTAACACCAACAATAATTAGGACGCCCTCACTAAATGAAAAAGTCACGAGTATTAAATGCGTTAACAAGTACTCTTTTTTCTTTCCGCTCAATATCTTTGCGCATATCTCAACACTATCCGATGAAATAAAAAAAAAAAGCTTTACCGTAACAAGTCAAAGGTATATATAGTCTTACACACAAGTACATATATCGCTAGTCAATAGTATGTATTTACAATTGAAAATTTTGGACCAATAAAATTTAATCATATTCTAACAAAAAACAAAATATTCTAACAAATATTAAAGGATCACAATAAATAAAATAAAACAAAAGATTACAACAAATATTAAAGGATCACAATAAAAAAAAGTAAATTTATCTACACCCATTGCTGGATTAATGTTATCACCGACACCATGCAGAAGAAAAATCTCTCTCCGTGGTAGATACTCACATTTAGTTATTGGAATTGACTTGGCGGAGACTTTATCGCTGATCAGACTTGAGTGCAACTACCATAATTAATACATACCGAAAGGGATGAATTCTCGTCTAACAAAGTTTCAGTATACATCCCAATATTGGCACACTTCAATTGCTTAACAGCCCGAGAAATAGAATTATCAAACCATGACCCTGAAGCACTTTCTTCAGCTAATCTGTTTTCAATGGCTGATAGAGCCATTAGCAGCAACTCCAAGTCTTGCAAAGCCAGGTTGCAAGGACACTTGTGGGAACCTTACCATACCCTATCCATTTGGGATGGATCGAGCTGATTGTTTCCTCAATGAATGGTACCAAGTAGTTTGTGATGATAACCGACCGTACCTAGGCAAATATTATGGACAACATCTTCGAGGTGAGGTGCTTAATGTGTCATTATATGATCAAACTGTAACAATAAACCACAGTATTTCAAATATTAGTGTCTGCGAGGGCAAAGGTATCGGGCCGGCCGGTAATTTGTTGGGGAGCCCTTTTTTTTACTATTTTGAAAGTGCCACTGTTTTTGGCTGTGGTAATGTCATGCTCTTCGCGAATCAAACTATTGTTGGTGGATGCACATCCACTTGTGATCAGAAAAGAAATATTAATGGCTGCTATGGCATCAATTGTTGCGAAATCACTTTCCCATCATTTCTTCAGGATTTCTCTTTGAATTTCTCGAGCTCACTGAACAGAAACAATTCTTGCGCATCTGTTATATTCAATAATTCTCAAAGTCTTTCAACCTCTTTTTCGAAAACCCCTGAAAATCAAATTCTGGTTGTATTGCAATGGGTGATTCTAGAGTCTCAACTCCCGCAGTTGCAAAATCACCAATATTGCTACCCATTTTATGACAATATTTATTTTCGTTGTAATTGCGGAAGTACTTGCAGAGAAGGAAACCCTTATATTCCCAATGGATGCCAAGGTATTCTTCTAAGTTCTAACTTCACAATGATATCAAAGTCTGTGTGTTTTTTGATTTTATATATCTGACACTCTAATTGTGATTTGCAGTTATATCCGATAAGCCTAGTTGCTTGCCAACCTCTAATTCAAGAAAAAAATTAATTATTCTTGTCGGTAAGTTGATTCTTTCTCTCAGGCCTCTTCATTTTTTTTTTTTCACGATTGATTTAAACAACCTACACATTTTTACATACATCAGGCAATTGATTCTAGGGATGAATATAAAGTAATTCTCACGTTTATTACTGTATAAGCTCTAGATCTCACTAAACTAATAGCAAACGGAATATTTGAGTATACAATTTACCAAATATATATACTTGGAATTTGGCTTGTAAATATCGACTCGTTACAAACTTGCTTGAGATAGTTCCATGAAATTATCAAGTTGAGTTTAATACGATTTCATGTTAATTAATGTGAAATGCTAAACTAGAGTATAACTCAATCACTTACTATGTCCAAAAATATACTAAAAATAACTAGGTTGTTAGAGCTCAGCTCATGTTTCAGTCTCATTTGAGATCCAAACCTTTACATAAATAAACTTAGTTTTTGAACATGAACATAAAGCTTGTCAAAACATCAGACCAAATTTGAACATCTTAGTGCCACTTGGCTCATTTACATTGGATAAACAAAATTTTCAGCCATGAATCTATCTACCATTTGATTTTTGTTTCGCTCCATATCCTTGATAGGGAATTAATTACAAGAGTGAAAAGAAAATAAGGAAAATGTCCAGAACTTCCATTTGAAATATAACTGAATAGCAACCATTACCAAAGCTTGATAAAGAAATGAATTGAATATTTAAACGGGCCATGTCAAATAGATAGTTTACTATCCCGCTGGATTGTGTATAATTCTGGCTTCGGCGTCCATTAGAAGGGAAAAAAAATAATAGTTTCCTTTTGAGGAAAAATATAATGATTATATAAATAGTGAAGAGGAGAGATATCGACTTTTCTTTCCCAAAGCGACGAGAATTAACAACCAATGTTTGACTAAATATTTTAGCTTAGATACAAATGCATCATATTTTTGTTTTTCAATGCAGTTGGCGGGACAAGCTTTGGTATATTACTTCTTGGGACGGTTGGTTTTTTCGCGTACAAGATAATCAGCAAAAGAAGGGAAAGAAAACTTAGAGAGAAGTTCTTCAAAAAAAATGGTGGTCTATTGTTACAGCAACAATTGTCAGTTGATGAAAATATGGTTGACAAGGTAAAGTTTTTTACTTCGAATGAGTTGGACAAAACTACTGACAACTTCAATCAAAATAGAGTACTAGGTCATGGAGGACAAGGTACTGTTTACAAAGGCATGTTAGTTGATGGAAAAATTGTAGCCATTAAAAAATCAAAATTAGCTAATGAAAATCAAGTGGAGCAGTTTATTAATGAAGTAGTTGTTCTTTCACAAATCAATCATAGAAATGTGGTTAAACTACTAGGTTGTTGTTTAGAGACAAAAGTTCCTTTGCTAGTTTATGAGTTCATACCAAATGGAACCTTGTATGAACTTATTCATAATGAGAATGATGAAGTTATCATGTCTTGGGATATGCGTTTAAGAATTGCAACAGAGGTATCAGGCGCATTGGCCTATTTGCACTCGGAAACTTCTGTTCCTATCTATCACAGAGATGTCAAATCGAGCAATATCCTTTTGGATGAAAAGCACAAAGCAAAAGTGTCAGATTTTGGAATCTCAAGGCACGTTGCAATTGAGCAGACTCATTTAACCACGATGGTGAAAGGGACTCTTGGTTATTTGGATCCAGAGTATTTTCAGTCAAATCAATTTACTGACAAAAGCGATGTTTATAGCTTCGGTGTCGTACTTGTTGAACTCTTAACTAGACAGAAGCCAATATCTTCAAGTCGTAGCACAGTAGAAAGTGGCTTAAGTTTAGCAACAAGGTTTCTTATGTCCATGGAAGAAAATTGTCTCAACATGATTCTTGATACTCAAATTCTGGATACAACTAATGACAAACAAGTCACAGCAGTTGCAATACTTGCTCATCGTTGCTTGAGCTTGGACGGAAGGAAAAGGCCCACCATGAAAGAAGTAGCCTTGGAACTTGAGAGTATCAAGATGTCTCACCCGCCTTCAGCAGTTCAAAAAAATCTTCAAAAAACTAGAGACACCGAAAAAGAATTGGTACTCTTTTCAGATGGTATTTTCTCATTGACAACTGAAAATGATACAATTGCATCATCTTCAGATCTCTATCCCTTATTGACTGACACTTTTTGATATCAAAATTAGTACAATGTTCTAGTACATGCATTTTAATATTCTCTTTGTTCCACACTAAATTTGAAAATGTTGATAATCCCACTATTGTTAATGTATTTGCATTACTCTATAAAGGATGAAATATAATGCATGCTCTTCAGATGAAAAACTTATTACTGGACAGCAACAACGTGAAAATGTTAGTTATCTTCAACACTTGTAACCTAGATCTTTAATCTAATACTATGTGATGAATGTATTATATTATCTTCTCATCTTCAACACTTGTAACCTAGATCTTTAATCTAATTTGGCTCACATTTAATCTGGGACTACCTGGCAATAAACTAGTATCTCTATATGGACTGAAACTTCCAAGAAAATGTTAGTTATTTGCTTTTCTTTTGCTTTGAAAAAACGTCACATCAATAATTACAAGTATTTTTTTTTTGGGTCAAAAGAAGGATTTCATTATCCAAAGGAAAATACAGAAACTAGCCTATACCAGAGGCTAGCAAATCGTTTACAAGCAAATGCGAAAGAGAAACAGGAATGTTAATATTCCAATCATAAAGGAGGTTGTCATCCTTGAGATGTTTAGCAATCCAGTCCGCAACCTTGTTGCCGGATCTTCCAACTAGATAGAAAGAAACCTGGGGGATTGCTTGACGAGTAGCTTGGATATCTTCGACAATAGCAAGATTTCCACAGGAGCAGGCTTGGAGATTGAAGCAACTGCTGAGAAGTCAATTTCTGCATTAGTTTCAATAATAGGAGAAGGGAAACCCAACAAAATTGCAAAGTGACAGGCGTGAAAAATTCTTGACAAATGAAATGATCGCTTAGTGTGGGTCATGTGTGTGGGTCCTATGCGTCTATGAGGCCCACGTGCATATAGTGTTAGAGAGGACTAACCTGAAACATAGGTAGTGTATGACTTTTTCAATCAATAAATAAATGATCTAGCCAAAAACATTAGCCACTTTCATACCAACTAATGCGACAAATGTTCAATTTTAAATTCATTTTGTCCTAATTTTAAATTGCAAATTAAATAGAGGAATTGATCATTGATCACAATCAATGGAGTTTGTAATTGTCTTAGCAAGCACATATCCTTTTGCTGTTCAGACTTTGACTGCAAATACTACAAGACACACCTTCGTGTATCAATTCTCCTGTTAAGTGTCGTGTAGCCGATTAAGCCATTAACAGCAGCTTCAACTCTTGCAAAGCAAGGTTGCAAGCATACTTGTGGTAACGTTACAATACCCTACCCATTTGGGATTGGTGCCGGTTGTTTCCTCGATGAGCCATACGAAATAGATTGTCGTGATGACCGAATGTATCTAAAGCAACGCGGTGGTGAGGTGCTGAACGTGTCACTAGATAATTCGACTATAACGATAAATGCCAATGGTTCAGAGATTCGTCCATGCGAGAACGGTGCTGCCTTACTTGCCTTCAATTTCTCGGCAAGCCCATTTTTTCCTGATTTCTACAACAAGTTCATCGCTGTTGGCTGTGGTAATGTAATGGTGTTTGGGGATAATGATATTCTTGGTGGATGCACATCGACTTGTGATCAGCACAGAAATATTGGTGGCTGCTATGGCATCAATTGTTGCGAAATTATTATCCCACCTGATATCCAGCATATCTATTTTAATTTCTCAAGTTTAGAGACGAAAACAATTTCTTGCGCATCTGTTCTCTTGGTTGAGCAATCATGGTACCCGAGAAACTTAATCTCTACTTTAGATACCTCAGAAAATCTAATTGGGGTGACCATCCCTTTCGTATTGCTGTGGGCACTTCCGAAGCTGATGCACCCGGAATTGCAAAAGGGATCAAGTTGTTATTTTAAATCTTCTCGGCATGGATGGGACTTTTGAGACTGTAAATGCCCGGAGTGCACAGAAGGGAACCCGTATATTCGGAACGGATGCCAAGGTATGCTTCTAATCTCTCAGAAAGAGAGAGTGTGAGTGTGTTACTATGATTTTATCTAACACAGTAATTGTGATTAGCAGATCTCTCCAATAAGATCACTTGCACGTCAGTATATAATTCAAGAAGAAGATTAATCATGGTTGCTGGTAAGTTGATTCTTCCTCCACGCTCCATTTTCCTTCAATCACATTTTTTCATAACGGTTTTTGAAGTTGAGGCCCCGGCCCTTAAATTCAAATTGGACCAAGTTTAGGCTGTTTTTTTTTTTGTGACCAAGTTTAGACCTTAAAATTACCCTTTTCCAAAAAAAAAAAACAAAAGAATGTTTCATTTTTCATCTTATGAAACAAGACATGTTCATCAGATCAATTCTAGAAACATTGTCATCCCCCAACTGCAATATGAGATATTCTCTCCCTACTTAGTAAATGTGATTCTTATACATTTAAGGGAAGCTTGTAAGTCAATATTACATCACTTAGGATGTTAACTCTGAAAATCGGTCTCGGGACCTCTTGTATTTAAAGCGGAAATCATATCACTAAACCAAATGCCTACTGTAAATGTGATTATTCATTTCTATATTATCCTGGCATTTCTCCATAAAGAGAAACTATATACGAGAATGAAACGAAAGCGGAGTATACTAGGCCTCTGGTCTAATTGTATGTTTCTCATTTTAAATGCGGGAGGTCGCGAGTTTAATTTTTATTAGTGACATCCTTTGATTATGTATTATACAGTTTAGTCATCTCTTAAATCAAAAAAAATAAAAAAAGAAATTAAGAAAGAGGAGTATATATAATTTTCCAAAATTATCAGTAGAAATTGGATAACAACCTCTACCACCTAGCAGCAACTGTCTCCTTCCACTTCAACCTCTACGAGCACATCATTTCAACGCATTTTTATCATCACGTACATTTATATCTTGATTGAGAAATAGAAAGATAATATAATTGGGACGAGAGGGACCAAACTTTCTTTCTGTTGAATATAATAAATAATACAACAAACTCATTTTTGACATTTTAAGCTTTTAGATGAAGTGGTAAGTTAACATGGTATCAGGGTTTAAATACCAAAAGGTCTTGAGTTTAAAACTCACTGTCACCCATTTAAAAACATTAAAATTGTTCAAATACAAGGCTAAAAAACTAATTTCACATACATTTGCGGGAACATGTTGAATATAATAAATGGGTGAATAGTTCCAGACCCTCCTATGGTCAGACACAAGTGCACACGACCCCCATGTGGTCTCAAAACTTCCTCTAGACCCCCCTGTGGTCCGACCCTTGGTGCACACCGCTCCCTTCCATCAAATTTTTTGTCACTTTTGACGGCATATGCAGTATACTCGTGTAAAATGTGATTTAGGATGAGGACTCTTCTTGGAAATTTTGAGACCAGCCATCAATCATTTTTGGAAAAAAAATCTATCTTATATCTTTTATTAAACATAATATGCACTGCTTATGCATGTGTTATCACAGGTGGAAAAACTTCTTTAAAAGAAATATCATAATTGTGCTTCATCTGATCAAGATCGCAGTATGCCATCAGAAAAGAGTGGAATTATGAATGATTTCACTATACAACGATGTTGAAATTGATCGATATTATGCACATAAATGCAAGTATGATAGTTTCATAGGCTCTTTCTCAATCTTGATCTTTTCTGATGCTGGTGGTACTGCAACTGTTTGTGCTGGTATGGCATGGAGCCTAGTACTAATCGTAACCCTTCTACCATTTGGCAATGATGTCGCCATGAATTTAACCGAAAGCGAAGCCATGTTGATGAATGATGATCAAGAATTTTCAAGGCTGCAAAAATATTGGTGGTAGTGGTGGTGAGATGTGGAGGAAATAGAAAAAGATATGAGACCATTTTGTAGCTGGGGGATGGGAGGTGTTAAGAAGAGCAGATGTGTGTGTGTGTGTGTGTGTGTGTGAGAGAGAGAGAGAGAGAGAGAAAGACTAATCTTTTGGTGGCTTTTTGGTTAGCGCTAAAGGTCGTTTATGGTGGTGGGTAAGGGTAGCTGTGGTGGGGGTTAGTAGTAGTGGGGTGGGGAAGGGCGGAGGAAGGGAAGAAGAAGAAGGAGGTAGGTTTTTATTTTATTTATTTTTGTGAAAAAGGGTATTTTGGTCAATTAACACATTTATTTTATTGATAAAATTATTAAAAACGAATCTAAGTTGCAATAAGTACGTGTGTGCTACACATCTCATCAAACGTGACAAAAAATTTGATGGAGAGGGGTCGGTGTGAACCAAGGGTCGGACCACAAGAGGGTCTGAAAGAAGTTTTGAGACCATAGGGGGTCGTGTACACTTACGTCTGACCACAGGGGGGTCTGGTGTTATTCACTCTATAATAAATAATTCAATAAACTATTTTTTAATAGTTTAAACTTTTAGATGAGGTGGTAACTTAATACTTTGCGACAACAACTTAAATTAAAAGCAAATGTTCATTAAATATTTCTGTTCAGATAATCAGTATTACCTTTGGTTTTCTGATGCAGTTGGAGTGACAAGCTTGGGGATCTTATTTCTTGTAACATTTAGCTTTTTTGTTGTACAAGACAATCAGCAAAAGAAGGAAAAAGAAGCTTAAAGAAAAATTCTTCAAACGAAATGGTGGTCTATTGTTACAACAACAAATGTCACTTGATGAAAATATCATTGACAAGGTAAGACTTTTTACTGCTATTGAGTTGGGCAAAGCTACTGACTCTTTCAATGAAAATAGAGAATTAGGTCATGGGGGTCAAGGTACAGTTTACAAAGGTATGTTAAGTGATGGAAAAATAATAGCAGTTAAGAAGTCAAAATTGGCTAGTGAAAAGAAAGTGAAGGAGTTCATTAATGAAATAGTTATTCTTTCACAGCTTAACCATAGGAATATGGTTAAGCTACTTGGTTATTGTTTAGAGACAGATGTTCCTTTGTTTGTCTATAAGTTTATACCAAATGGAACCCTGTATAACCTTATTCATAACAAGAACCATGAATTTCTCATGTCGTGGGACATAAGTTTAAGAATTGCAACAGAGGTAGCAAGCGCCTTGGCATATTTTCACTCAACAACTTCAATTCCTATCTATCATAGAGATATTAAATCGATGAATATACTTTTGGATGATAAGTATAGAGCAAAAGTGTCAGACTTTGGAACTTCAAGGCACATTACAATTGATCAGACTCATCTAACCACTATAGTGAAAGGGACATTTGGTTATTTGGATTCAGAGTATTTCCAATCAAGCCGATTTACTGAAAAAAATGATGTTTATAGTTTTGGAGTTGTACTTGTTGAACTATTAACTAGACAAAAGCCAATACCTTCCGGCCTGGTAATAGAAAAAAGCTGCTTAAGCTTGGCAACACGGTTTCTTATATCAATGGAAGAAGATCGTTTGAACATGATTCTTGATCCATAAGTTCTAGAGACAGCAAGTTGCAAGAGTTGCTAAACTTGCACAATGTTGCTTGAGCTTGGATGGAAAGAAAGGCCAACTATGAGAGAAGTAGACATAGAACTCAAAAGCATCAAAAAGCCTATCATGGCGCCTTCAACAGTTCAAACAAATTTTCAAGATGAAGTATGCACTGCAATAGAACCAGTTATGTTTTTAGAGGGTACTTCTTCAAGAACAACTGCGAATGATTCCATTACATCCCCATCATTTGCCTACCTCTTATTGTCTAACACTTTTTGACGTCGAAATTGCTTATATGTTCTATTAGATGCAATTTTGTACTTTCATTATTACTTTTTAGAGTAAAATGCATCATACCCCCTTGTATTTTCAAAACGTTGCGTCATAGACCCTGTGTTTCAAAAAGTCGCACCATAAACCCTGTGTTATTGAAAACATTGCATATCCCCCCCTGCCGTCAAATTTTCCGTCAACTTTAACGTAAGTGTGATACATGCGCTTGTGATGAAAATATGACATTTATCAAGCCATAAAACACATAGAGAATGATGAAAATACCCTTCTTCTCACATCAGTAGCCTCTTTTAAGTCTAACATATGCTAACAAATGCATAGGCATTTCTGCTTGTGCCTCTGTTGCAGCTTGTTGTTGAGCTTCCTGCAAAAATAAATCAATTAGGGTGGTATTTGCTACGTTTTTAATATCAGAAGGGGTTATATGGCACCTTTTTTCAAATATCAACAGAGAGGTATTTATACCTTAAAAAAAAGGGAATTAGGATGAAACTAATTTTTGCATGATCTTTTATTGTGACCTAATTGCAAACATTTCTGACAAGTATGTATACTACCCATCCTACTTGATCTTATACTAGTTTCATCAACACCCGTCCGACTTGATCTTTTGTTATTTTCATCAAAACCCGTCCCACTTGATCTTTTGTTATTTTCATCAACACCTTTCCTACTTGATCTTTTGCTAGTCTCATCAACACCCATTCTCCTTGCCTTTTTTGGTCTTCCCGTCATTTTCTTTACTACCGGTGGCTTAAACTTTTCATAATTTTGTCTCAACATAATCATTTATGCTAGGCACAGGATGAATCATGAACTCATAGGTCTTCATGTAAACCTCTTTGGAGTAACAAGGATCTATAAAATCTTCAACCCTCTTTCCATATCTGTTGATACAAGCCAAAGCATGGACGCACAGGTATCCTAATAGCTCAAACATTTCACAGTTATAATATTTACTATCCAAGTCAACTACATACTTCCATTCTACTTGCGCAACCTCATATTTTTCAGCCCCAGACCAATTGACATACCAATATTTGGCAATGGAACTAAGTTTTTCGACCTTTTTAATGATGTTGGGGCATATAACACCATTATATTTCTCCATCCCCAATCTTTTCACTTGAAGCCTAGTCATGAGCCTAGTTCTTATCATCTCAAACATAGTTATTATAGGCTTGTCCTTTGCATCAAGAATATAATTGTTAAAGGACTCACAAATGTTATTCACTAGGACATCACATTTAGAATCAATGGGAAAGTGAGACCTGGCCCATTGAGTAGCAGGTATCTTTCTTAGCCATTCAATTGCACATTCTTTATCACCCACCTTTGGATCTGCATGTTCAATTTTCATCATCCACCTGTTAAACTCTGCCTTGTTTGCTATTGAAGCTGCTTTCCACAACAAATCTTTAAGAGTAAGTGTTGGAAATTTCTTTTTGAAATTCTGGTACAAGTGCCTTACACAAAAACGGTGGTGGACATTTGGATATTATGTATTGAATACTTCACATTGACCCTTTTGCCTATCCGATATGTAACTCCACATTCTCTCTGTTGGATCCCCAATTACATTATGTAGCTCTTTTAAAAACCATGACCACGTCTCTCTCCGCTCTATCGGAACTACAACCAAAGCAATCGGGACCATATTTTCATTACCATCTCTGCCTATCGCTGATAAAAGTTGACCCCCATATACTGATTTTAAGAAACATCCATCTAGAGCAATGATAGGTCTGCAACCAGCCAGAAAACTATCTTTCAAAGCAGCCAGACAAAAGAACATCTTCTCGAATACGGGTTCTGGCAAACTCTTATTTACAGCAATCAACAGTTTGCTACCTGGATTGTGCTTCCTCACTGTTTCACAATAGTCCCACAACCTCTCATATTCTTTATCCCAATCACCAAATATCCTCTTTATCGCAAAATTCTTAGCCCTCAGAATTTTGTCCTTGATAACATTTATGTCCAATTTCTCATGGATTAACTCCATTAATTCAGCTGAGGATTGGTTGGGGTTCCTTCAGAGATATTTCTCCAATCTTTTTCCCAAATAAATGTAATCAGCTCGATTGTTATATTTTTGCGGACCACAAGAGTGAACTCCTTTTAGAGTTTTTATCTATCAATTAATATTTAACGAAATTAGTATAGCATAAAAAAGGTATCTCAAAAGAAAATTTTAGTCTAAAAAATTTATTAGGTTACCTGAAAATTTTCTGGGCCTTGCATCTGAGCAGCATGAACCTTCCAAGTGCAATTCTGTCTACATTTAGCTATGACTCTATCACTCTCATTTTTAACATACCTGTAGTCCAATCCTTGCCGCACTGACCAATCCTTTAGAGCTTCTTTAAACTCTTTTTCAGATCTGAACACCATATTAAGTTTAAGGCTTTCTTTCTCTTTCATTTTTGTACCCTCACGGTACTCGGGGAATGGCTCTGGCTCTTTATCAGAACATCTTTCATTTCTCAAGTCATCCTCAGGTACATTACTGTCCCAAGCCTTTTCATCTTGTACACTTGTACCTTCACTTTGCTGAAATTTAGATTGCTTCTGTTTGAATTTTTTTCTCAAAACTATGAATATTTCTCTCAAACTAAGCTCATCATTGTTCACACTAAAAATGTCATCATCATCAGATCCTTCCATGTTGTCAAACATCGAGCTAGGTGTATCTGAATCGACATCAGACTCCATATCCTCCTCGGAAACAACATAATCAATATCTTCTGATGATTCATCATCTAGATCTTTTCATGCTCTTGATTAGCTTGTACCTCAACTTGTATATTACACTGTGCCACTTGCTCAGTCTCAATCCTCACCCCTTTTCTTCTCTGCCTTAACTTGTATCTACTCACTTGAACCCTTTGTTCATTCCCCTGTTGTGTACTATCTAAATGCCCTTGTTGTGTTGTATCATATTCACCCTCTGGATGTGCACTATCATTTGACCTCTCTCTTTGCCACTCTACGAGTTGTATTGGTTGGAACTGATCTGTTTGGATAATATTTCCCTGAGTGTCAATAATTGCAATAGTATCCTCTTCCTCCTCTATATATATATGGTATAAGAATGTAAGTCTTTAAACACACTTTGTATGTCCCTTATGCTAGCATCATCATCAACTCTTCTAAGACCATGGTCAAGAGAATAATTAGGGAGTAGATAATATATAGTGACATTTACTTTTTGTCCTCCCATTTTCTTGTACATGTCTAGAAAGTCAAACTTACTCAATTTATCAAGTTCAATATCCTTAAAATCATGTTTTCTACCCTCTTGATAGGAAATCTTAGGATCATATACAAAGTGTCCACCAACCCATACTGTGAACTCAAAAAAATCATCAATCATCCCAATACTATTGTCTCTATCACTTTCAGAAGACATCCTACAAAAAAGTAATATGATAAATATGAATATATATATATATATATATATATATATATATATATATATATATATATATATATATATATATATATATATATCACAGCCAGCATGTCTTCGACCAAAAAAACAAAAACAAAAAATCATAGCAAGCATGTGTGGTTCATAAAAGTCCAATAAAAAACTCATCAGATAAAACATTCTTTCTCCTAGAAACTACTAAGTTCTAAGAAATTTTCTAGGCACCATTATCAAAATCAGACCATTTAGGAAAAAATGTGCATTTTCAAACTGCAATGATTATATTAACACTAAAATCGACTAGATTGCAGATGATAACAACCATAAAATTATGTTAAATTGAACATTTTCACCTGTTCATAGCATACTTCAGCATAGGAAAATTACAACATTTAACACTTAGAAAAAAGAAAGCAATCTGAAATATTGTTCATCTGTTGTAACTTATACACTCTCAATAGACCAACTTCTTGTTATACATGTCACAGCCAACACCTTGACCATTAAAAGAAAAAACAATCATAGCCAACACATGCGATTCCTAAAATTCTTTTCCAATAACCAAAAACAAATCACAGCTATATTGGCCTCTTTATAAGACTAGTATTCGAAATAAATTGCACATGCATAGGTGTTGACTCAAAAAAAAAATCAAGAAATAGGTGTTGATTCAAGAAATTAGAATAGGCTTCAACAAAATGGGTGTTGATTCACAAAAGAAATTGGTGTTCATTCAAGATATCAGAATCGGATTAAAAAAAATAGGCGTTGATTCAAAAAAAATAAAGAAATCAGAAACGATATGATTCGCGATTAAGCAAAAGTTTTACCTTCACTTTGAACCTTTTCTTCTACAAGCAGATTATACCTTTAAATCATTGTAAAATAGGCTTCAAGTGGACAAAAAAAATCGAGTTTCTCTCTCTAGGGTTTCAAAAGAGGAGTTTCTCTCTCTACAATTGGCAAAGCTTTTTTGTGAAATGGTAAAAATGGAAAAACGTGCGGTGAATAAGATTTAAACGAGGGAAATTTCGACATTTTACAAGGTTAATTAACATAGTGAAATAAAATTTAAGTTTGGGGCATGTGTGCAACGTTTTCAATAACACAGGGTCTATGATGCAACATTTTGAAAACACAAGGGGGTATGATGCATTTTACTCTTTTTACTCTTACTTTTTAGGTTGTAATTTAATGGTTACGATTTGGAAATGTTGATATATAACGTTGTACCTTAACTTGTCTTGCTTTTAATGTGGATGAAAATAGAATAGTTGTATTGCTTGTATTGCTTCTCATGACTAATTAGAATAATGGTTTGATTAGTTAATTAGTAATGAGAATCACCCAAATAGAAACAAACAATCAAACCCCATCTGAATGCTTATCGAGCAAGAAATAGACTTGGAAAGTAAACTTGAATTGGGATTTAGCGGTGGTGATCAAGAATTTCGGTTAAATACTAATGAACAAGCATTTGGGCTAGCTAAAAATCTTATTTATTTGGTCCAAAAGAATGAGAATGTTGCAAGTCCAAATCCAAACTCTAAAGAAGTCTTGAACTTGAGATATTTTCTAACAAGCATATCGAGGAAAATAAAATATTTGAGTAGTTAAAATAATTTAGAAATATTCTCTAGCATATTCCACCTACTTTTAAGAATATATTTTATGTAGAATGTTCCAAGAACATAAATAGGGGATAACTCTAATTATTTGTAACCAAGTCAATAGAATTGTAATCTCCTCTTCGATACAAGTTTTCTAATTCTTCAAAATTTTCCTCTTTCACTTCTAAATATTTCTAAGATTTCCAAATTAGTATAGGCCCACCACAACAACATATGCATTTTTATTTATTCGATATTGATCTTGAAGATAAAATTGTGTTCTGCTCTTCGTATTATTGATCTTGAAGAGAATTTTTTCATTGCATGGGAAGACATTTATAGGAGATTGTTGCGATATTCTTTAGTGCGTAAGAAGCGCCATGGTGCAACTCACTCTTTTTGTTAAGCTACGTCTGGAGGGCTCTTCTTTACCCTGTGCTTTGCGGAACAAGGACACTGGAAACTCTTGTTCTTATAGAGGCTAGTTTTGAGGAACACTATCAACTATAAGCAATTGGTGGGAAGAGGGGTGGGCCGGAAATCCTCTTCCCTTACCTTTTCTAAAGTGTCTGATTTTGGTTTGAAATCAGTTACTGATGCTTTATTGTTGTTCAAATTCCAAGAGTAAATTGAACTCTTTCATTTAGTAAGATAAGCATCAGTTATGGTCGATATCTATGTTACAATATATACAATCCCTCTTATATAAAAATATCATAATTAAACTCTAGCACTACCTTCTAAGATCATGAATTACTTCACCTAACACTTATTGATTTAGGATGAAACTCTTGACTCTTAACTTTGGTATAAAGTTGAGTCCTTAGTCCAGTATTATCCATCACAAATTCATTTATGTGTAACTCATTTCTTTTTTGGTCATGCAATTCAATGTTGCCACATCTTTAATCGTAGTTTATGGTCAAAACGGGTCACAAATGGAGGTATTACAATGTATAGTTGTCCCACATGAAAAAAAAATCATAAACTTTAAAAAGTTGCATCGTTAAACAATGTCACACATTGGTTGAGAGGTGGGGGGTGGGGGGGGGGGGGGAGGGGAAGGAGAGGTATTTATAATGTACAATCATCCTATTTTGAAAAGTATCACACGTGGATTGGGTGAAGGGTTTTAAAATATATAGTTGTCCCACACAGAACTTGAATACCACCATATAAATCAAATTTTAAGTTACTTCTTTTAACATCAATTGTTTATAAGATGTAACCATATGTTAAGTTTGGGAAATCTTTACTGTAACCCAACTGTATGTACATGTAGGGGCGGAAGTTAGGGGGTACCAATCCTCCAACTTTTTTTCGAAGAATCATGTATTATTTTTAGGAAAAAAATTAAGAGCCCCCCTATTTTTTTTTCCTGTCAACAGCCTAGTCTAATTGAATTTTGGTCTCCCCAATGTTAAATTTCTTGTTCTGTTCCTAGGTGCGTGGCTGATCAAAAGGTAAAAGTAAGAAGCTTTGCACGGAGTCGTGCATATTTTCTTTGTGAATTTTCTTTAAAATGGTGAACATCCACCTAATAAAGGGTGAACCTCACTTGCGCTCCACTAATGCGTAAAGCTCGCACACCAGAAGTGGAGATGGGACCCACAACCATTTTTAAGATCAATCCTTTTCTTTGTTGTCATCTAGTTCTCAAAAAATATTTGAAGTATAAGGGGATTGATGGGAAGGGAAACTAAGCAGATAATGTTTCACTCCTCTTGCTAGGATTCAACTTTTTTAAGATGAGGGAAGCCAACAAATGCTTATTATCCTCCTGTTCCTTCCTTTCTATTTTTCCAAATTGGAGGAAATGGAGGGATGAGTAACTAAAACCACAACATGTTCAAAATATGCTATTCTTTTCAACAAATTATATTTTGCTGTCAAATAAACACATTTTGCCAAGTTGTCCTTACCCTTAAAACAAGGTGCATGTGTAAATTAGTTAACAAAATTGATATTTTTTACTTTCTTTCCTTCTCATATCCAAACTAAAACACTATTTCATTCATTTATTTTCCTTCTTATCCAAATAATGTAGACGTCTTTTGTAGGCTTTAGCCTATTTTTTGCTTGTTTTTTATCTTTCCAACTGGCCTTGTAACCCACCATTGTACTGTTAACTACTTTTCATTCAATGAATTTCCCACTTGCTCATTTAGGAGAAAAAAATAAAAGAAAAAAGAAGACTTGAGTTTTTTTTTCCCGATCTACAAAAGGCGAAGACAATTACACCATTACATATCTAGGGGTAGTGTTCCCCCTTGAATCACTCTCAATAAACACCTTGTGGTATTCAGGAGGATCTATCAATGCAAGAAATTTCAAAAAGGGAGACGACACATTTCCGTCTCCAATCTGGAAAGGAAATGGAACGGAGACGAAACTCGGCTGTGGCCTCTCGAATCGTCACAAATTTTGAATTTCGTATCAAATGAAAATGAAAAGATATTTCGTCCCCGTTTTGCCGCAAATGATGTTCGTCTCCTATTTGTCTCCATAAGAAAATCGTCTTCAATTCGTCTCCCTTACATTTCGTCTCTTTTCCGTCGTATTTTTTTAATTTTTTTTTAAAAATAATATAAAATAAAAAATTTATAAATTCTAATTATGTCAAATTTTCTATAAAAATTAAAATTTAAAAAATTACTAATATATATATATATATATGTATATATATACATAATATATTTACATATATGAAAAGACAAAAAAATAAATAAATAAAGCTGAATTTTTTAAAAAATAACTTAAAATCATGATTGAACTACAATATATATATATATATAACTAAATGAGAAAGTGGGAAATAACTTAAAATCATGATTGAACTACAAAATAACTTAAAATCATGATTGAACTACAAAAATAAATTTAAAAATTTAAATACAAGAAAAAAAAAGAATTACCTTAAAATGAGGCCAAAAGTGAGTGAGCTCTTAAAAGTATGGTAAGAGTAGGCGAGGTGGGGCGGGGGAGAGGAAGGGGGGAGGGGAGGGGAAGGAGGAATTCAAAAATGGTTCAAGTGGCTGGAAATTCCAGTCACTTGAACCATGTGCCAAGTCCTTTCATAAGGACTTGACACGTTTATATATATATATATATATATATATATATATATATATATATATATATATATATATATCTTTTCCACTGTATGCTTATAGATATTGATCAATTAGTCTATAAATGCTTATGCTAATAAAATTTGATGGATGGAGTGTTTGTGTTTAATGGTGTATGGTGTTTGTATGGGAGTTGGTATTTTGGTGTATGAATGCTTTAACATATTTTCTATTTGATATCAGAACTTTAGTATATACTAAAGTTTTGACAACTTGTTATCATGTGTTTCAGTTTTTTTACAAAAAAGATGACATCTCATTCCATTTTCACATTTCATCTTTTCCCCTAACTAGGAACTCATGTACAAAATTAAAGAAGTAAAAATGAAAGTATAGCAATGTGAAACAATGGTTCAGTAAATATGCCGCGACATATTGACTTTTTTGCGAATAAGCATATAACCACGACTATTACTGCACTTCATCGTCTTACTATGCATATGTTAACTAAATTAACTAAGTTTAATTCTGGCAATTATGATATGAGCTTAATGCATCAAATGTTCTTGCCATGCATATGTTTTTTTTTTAGTTTGACTACGTCTAGATTTTACCTACATCTAAAAAATAGGGTTAATTATCATGTGGGTCTATTATCTTTATCAGCTATTGTGTATTAGGGGGTGTTAATTGGTTCGCGAAATATTACAAGATTTCTGAAAATATGAAGTTTAGAATATGACATTCTCATATTTGGTTCGCAGAATAAAAAAATATTCATGGAATATTACACTCCTAGATTGCAATATTCTCATGATTTGACCAATTTATATTCCCATGTGAGAGGGTGAGAATCTCACATTCCCAAGTCATGGGAATAACTTTGAAAAAGTAAAAGACCAAAATACCCATCTTAAAAAATACATAATTAAAATAAATACAATAAAATAATTCAAAAAATAAAATAAAAAATATTAAGATAATAAAATAATAATAATAAATAATAAGATAATAAAAATTAAATAAAAAATAAAAAAGAAAAGAAAAGAAAAGAAATAAAAATAAGAAAATTAAATTAAATAAAATAAATAAAGTAAGATAAAAATAAATATAATTAAAAAAAGATAAAAAAAGATAAAATAAAAAATAAAAAAAATGTTAATAAAATAAAATAAAAATAAAATAAAAAGCTAAATGATAAAATAGAATAAGAAAAAAAATAAGTAAAATTAAATTAGTAAGAATAAAATAAAATAAAACTACACAAAAATAAAATAATTAGAAAAAATAAATTAATAATAAAAAATAAAAAATAAGCAAAATAAAATAAAATTAGTAAGAATAAAATAAAATAATACTATACAAAATAAACAAAAATTAGAGTAAATAAAATAATAACAATAAAAATAAAAATGAAATGAAATAAAAAAAATTATTAATTTTCTAATTTACACTAAAATTTTATATTTAAAAGTATTTTTAATGCTAAATTGTAGATTTTAAAGTTTTAAATTAAATAAATTTAAAATTTTATAAGTAAAATAAAATAAAATAAATAATTTGTAAATTTTTATTTTTCAATTTTTTTAAATAACAAATTTAAGTTTCTAATTTTGAAGTGCCAAGATAAAATTTATAAATTATAGAAATAAATTTATTTTCGTTATCTTAATGCATTAAACACTTTTTTTACTCACGTATTAGTAAAAGTATGCAAAATATATCTTTATTTGTACACTTTGTTCAATATTCTTGGTTTTTTTGAGTTATAGGCCTTATTGAAAAATTGCTCAATATTTCTTGGAATATTAAGTCTAAACCAAACATAATAAAATAACATTCCTGGGAACTTGACAAAATATTTTCAGGAAATTTTTTTAACAAACTAAACACTTTTCATCCCGAGAATGACATTATTGGGAATGAAAAATCTATCATTAAACCAAACGCCCCCTAATTTCCAAAAATCCCTAACCACAAAGACCTATTTCCCCAACAACCATAACCCAAAATCCCTAAATCCCAAATGAATTAGTTAAAAAGTTGACGACAATCTTATTTTCTTCAAAAGGTACACTTGCGTTTGCCATCGGATTTTTAATAGATTCACACAAAAAGACTAACAGTGTCCCAACTTAAAAAGATAAGGAACTGAAATGTATTACTTTTGAAAATAAGAGACTACATCGTTAATGAGGTTAAAAATAAGGGACCAAAAGTGGTATTAACCCAATATTCTATTAGTTCCACATATCCATAGTAGTTATAAGGTCTACAGTGTATACACTCTAGACGTAGGCAATGGCGGAGTCAGAAATCTAACGTTGGGGGGCTGAATTTTTTTTTTTTTTTTTTGTATATTATTTTTTGCACTATATTTTTTGGGTTAGTAGAAAAGATACCCAATTTTTACAGTTAAAAAAAGAAGAAGAAGAAGAAGTTCAAAACAAACATAGAACTAAGTACCTCAAAGTTATATCTATCTATCTATAGAAAAATAAAATCAAAACAAGTAGTAATAGACACACACATACTAGCAAAAAATTGGCAAAAAAAAAATATAATTGTGGTGACTTGAACCCATACCCTCAACATGTTGATAATTGTGACTAACCATTAACCTAACTCCAAGTTTTTGAAAATTTTTATACATTTTTGATTTTTTACTTGGGGGGAAGGACAATTTTGTTTTTTCAAAAAAATTCTATTAAATATTCCTTTATTTTTTTGTTTTTGCAGTCAGGGGGCTGGGGCTTCCCCCGGTCCCCCTCCCTCCACCCCTAGACGTAGGTAGTCACCTGCCCAAAAGGCCCACTTGATAAAGCCCACTAAACTATATATATATATATATATATATATATATATATATATATATATATATATATATATATATATATATATGGATTTTGGCTTGACTCTTTACAAATTTATTTGAGATTTTTAAGGTAAGAAATGGAATTAATATCCTCGAGCTGGTACCCGAGCTAAAGGACCCTAAAACGAGATAAAACAAAGTACTGGATCAATTTTAAAGATAGGCTCTGAAGCTCGATTTATATCGAGTTTAAAACTCGAGAAATATATGAGAACGTATAAAGTGAGAGTGAAATAAATTTGTTATCTATATGAAACGTAGATAACCTATTTAATACTATTTTTAGTAAATAGCTCCCAAATTTTACGAGAGTAGGGCTGTGACCCTGAGCTCTTACTCGTGTCATTTCTTAAGGAATATTCCTCCTAGACCTATCCACCCTCCTCTCTCCTGCGTGGATATTGTCGTTCTCTCATATGGGAGCTTTCCGCATTACAGGAATATTCAGCATGATTACCTTTATGTCGAGAAGCTCTTTGTCCTTAAGAAGACTTGGTGGTCCCCTTAAGTTGTCCCACACTCTTATTCTAACATCTACTCGAATGGACTTTTTGGTCTTTGACACCCCAAGTCAGGAGTTCCACCCACATCAGAGATAATTCCTGAAATTATCAAGGTGGGTTTAAATATGATTATGTGTCAATTAATTTCAAAGTCTTGATTTCAATTTAATTCAATCACTTAGGGTATCTCCAATAGTTGTTACTATTTACAAAAACTTACTATTTTTGATAATTTTTAAAGATTCAAATCTCTATTTTAACTCAAATCTCTAATGGGACCTACTACTTTTTAAATAATTATGTCGAAAAGTACGTAGAAAGTAACTTAGATAGAAGCTCGGTTAATATTATGGTCCATTAAAGGTCATTTCATAATCAAACATTTACGTAAATACACTTAGCTTTTTAACATGAACATAAAGCTTTTTTCTTTTTTACTAAGAAAGCAAAGTATTTTATTGAAATTCAACTCAAAAGGATTTACAAAAAAATCCTAGCCAAAAACTTAACTAGAAATGCATCCCTCATCTAGTCTCCATATAGTCTCCATCTATTGCAAAGTTCTACATTGACATTACTCATTCTAAACTTTTTACATGTATTCAACATAACTCTAATAGATTGCTCGATATATTCTTGTATGGACTCCTCAATAGCAAATTGTTGTATGTGGATTATGTGAATCCTTTCTCTCTAAAATACATAAAACAATGCCACAGAAAAGCAACCTAACAATAGTAGCTTGTAGGTCTTTCCCTTCACAAAAGGAATTCACCATACCCTAATATTGTCCCAATCGGGAAAACATCTTGGAACTAAAAGCTAAATTCTGTCCTCAATTCCAGATTCTCTTCGTAATGCCACAATCAAGGAAAAGGTAATTTTTATCTTCCGGTGCCAAACCACAGAACGAGCACAAACTATTGTTAATAATACCTCACGCAAGAAGCCTAGTGTTGTGGTGAGCCTAGAGAGCCCGATAACAAATGGGCCTTAACACACATGTGTAGAACTCAACTATTGACCCAAAAGCTTAAGTTATTAGGTCTTAAGCCTATACATGTTTATTAAGAACTCATTATTCTCCTAATCTTTTCATGTGGGAGAAATCCTTCTCTTGACTTTTTAGTTCACCATGTAAAACTCCTAACAAATCTCTCTTTTTTCACATGTGAACTCCAATTAGGCCTTAACTTCCCTTTGAACCACATTCATCGTAGATGAATCCATCTTCATCACTCTCACAAGTTATTTAGATCTTCTTTTGTACTTTAGCTACTACCATGCTGGCCCAGTAGCTCTTTCCAATGCACCCTAGATCAATCATGTACCTAGCTACTATCATGCTGGCCTAGTAGCTCTTTCCAATGCACCCCAGATCAACCATGTACCTTAGCTATTACCATGCCAGTTGTAGTAGCTCTTCCTTGTGCACCCGAGATCAATCATGAGCCTCTACGATTTTACTCTCATACGAGCCTGCTTAGAATCACCCAGATCAACCAAGTCTTGCTTTATCCTATTACTGTAATCTCATACAACTTTGAGAGTATAGCCCAAGAATTATGCTTATCGTGACCCTACTCTATCGTTTGAGCCTCGCTGCCTAGCTCCCCCGATTGTCCATCACAATGGTCCATCATAATTCTTCGAGAGTTTGGGCCAAGATCGTCAAACCATCGTCTCTAATACCAATTTGTTGTGGAGAGCCTAGAAAATCAGAGAACAAATAGGTCTTAACACAAACGTGTAGAACTCAACTATTGACCCAAAAGCTTAAGCTATTAGGTCTTGAGCCTACACATATTTATTAATAGCTCATTATTCTCCTAATCTTTTCATGTAGGATAAATCATTCTCTTTGCTATTTAGTTTACCATGTGAAACTCTTAACAAATCTCCCCCTTTTCATATGTGAACTCCAATTAGGCCTTAACTCCCCCTTGATATACAATTGTCGTCGATGAATCCATCTTCATCACTCTCACAAGTTATTTAGATCTTCTTTTGCACCTTAGCTACTACCATACTAGCCTAGTAGCTCTTTCCAATGCACCCCATATCAACCATGCACCTAGCTACTACCATGCTGGCCTAGTAGCTCTTTCTAGTGCACCCCAGATCAACCATACACCTTATTTACTACCATACCATCTCTAGTAGCTCTTCTCCATGCACTCGAGATTAATTATAAGGCTCCATGATTTTACTCTCGTACGAGCCCGCTTAGAATCACCCAGATCAACCAAGCCTTGCTCTATCGCGTTACTATAACCTTATACAACTTTGAGAGTATAGCCCATGAATTATGCTTATCGTGTCCCTACTCCGTTGTTTGAGCCCTACTACCTAGCTCCCTTGAGAGTCTATCACGATAGTCTACCATAATTCTTCAAGAGTCCGGGCCAAGATCGTCAACCATCGGCTCTTAGGAAGGCGATCTCAAATAGCTAGCCAAGAAGTAAAACAGTGCTTCGGGATACGAGTCTTACTACAAATCAATTGACACCAAGGCACGATTATACTCTCATTCTTACAGCCTCCTAAGTAGATGCAACTGAAAAAATTCCATTCTCCTTGTGCTTCTAGATCCACTTATCCTCCAAATTGATCAACGGCTTGAAGTCAACATGGCTCATAATCTCGCTAAGAAAAGGATCATCCGATCCATACCAATCAAAACATTAGACTGAATTTGAACAATACAGCACTTGGTAAGACTTGGCTCATTTTTTATTTTTCAATTTTTTTAACTAAGCAAGCAAATCGTGTATTTCCTGATGAAAATAAACTGAACAAGGTTTTTACAATGAAAGAAAGGATCATAACGGTAAGAACCGAGCTATTGAAATAGCTCAGGAAAAAAAAAGAACCAGCCACGATTGAAGTGACGTAACAAAATATAACAAGTAAAATTCAAAGCAGCCAAACAATAAAAGAACTGGCATGATATTTATTGATGCTTGTATTGCGAAATGGTCTCTTGGCTTTGGTCTTGGCTATCACATCTTCCTGGATCTGCTTCATCAACTACTCATCGAAGGCACTTTTATTTTGAAAATTTCAAGAATTTCTCTCCATCCACACATGGTAAATGAAAGCACAGAAGATGAGACAAAACATATAAGCTTTAAGGTTCTTATTACTTACAATAGAGTATAAAAGAGTAAGAATAGAATCAAATGAAGTAAATGAGTTGTAAATAAGCAATAAATTGAGACTTCCCTTCCAAATATGTCGTGTGAAGCTGCAGTCAAAGAAGAGATTGTTTAGAGTCTCACAACGAGGGTAACAAAAGATGTAATTTGAATGATCAATAGCATACCAAGTGAAGCGGTATCTTGTTACCAATTGTTTAAGACATGCAAGCCAAACAATAAATCTATGTTTAAGAATGTTATTAGAAAATCAAACCAGGTGGTGCCAATTAACTTTGGTGTAGTGGTTTCTAATGGATCTTATGTTTTACCAAATGAGATGTTACTATTCAAAGTGTACCTCCTTGTGAAAGTGCCATCTCCATTATGCCAGTAAATGACATTAAGAATAGAGGGATCCAACCTAACAATAGAAGGAGGATGGGTTGGCCATACCCAATGGCCTTCTAAGATAATGTGTGATATCTTAAAATCAAGGTAGAGGTAAAACACTTTAATATTTTGGTAGTAGAAAAGAGCACCATTAAGATACCAATTGTCATGCCAAAAGTAGGTGTCTTTACCATTACCAATTTTATGAGTATTGAGCTCTTTGAAGTTGTCCTAAGTTTAAGTAGCTTCTTCTATGACCAGTAAGCATCGCTGGGTATTTTGATGTTTCAAATACATCTACTTGGGTTTCAGCCATTAGTTACATATATAGCTCGATTTAGACACTTACAAAATATGTCATCACTAACACCCAAGAATTGAGTAAAATAGTCAAGTAGTGACATGTTATACTCAAAGATTCTGAACTCCAAAAAAAAAACTTCAACCTTTATTTGTACCAAAAACAATGTTCCATCGATTTAGCTTTTACAAGGATTGAATAGACTTTTTTTTGGCTAAGCCAAAGAAACGAATTTCATTAAAAGAAATGAATGATAGCATAAAGGGTTATTCGACCAAAAACAACAAGAGAAAGAAAACCAAAATAGAAAATCAAAGCCAATCTCAATTGATCAACAAGTGTAGTCAATTCAGCAGTTAGGCAAGATCAACAACGCACCATGGGTAAGAAAGAAAACAACCAACAACTCATGGATGCAAAACAAAGGAAATCTAAAGAAACACAATTAAGTCAGATCTAATTGAACTCTATTGGAAAAGTATCTATTGATGCTTGTGTTAAAGAAACGTCTCTCACCTAGGGCTTTTACAAAGATGTCCACATGAATTTGCTCAACGATATGCTCATCAGTGCTAACCTTGTTCTAAAAAATACATCCATTCTGCTCGATCTAGATATAGTAGACAGTTGCATAGGACATGAGTTCAAATATGTAGCTTTTGAGGTCCATGTTTCCTACGAGTAAATTAAAAAATTTGAGAATTGAATCAAAGGATAAGAAAGAAATCAATGAACAATAAATTTAAACTTCTCCTCCAAATATGTTTTTTGAAACTGCATTCAAAGAAGAGATAATCTTTTGTCTCACAACCAAGGTAGCAGAAGGTACAACTTTCTTGGGTCACAATACCCCAAGAGAGAAGACGATATCTCGTGGTCAAACGGTCGAGGCAAGCAAGCCAAGAGATGAAACTATGCTTGGGAATATTGTAAGAGAACCAAACTAAATGATGCCAGTTATTAGGAATACCTTTTTCATTAATGAAGTCCCAGGTTTTGCTGAAGGAGAAGTTACTATTCTTTGAGAATTTCCAAATAAAACGGTCATTCTAGTCGCCATTGATGAAGATGCCGATATTGGTTGGGTTAAGACTAACAAGAAAAGACAGGTAAATTGACCACACCCAATGACCATCAGCAACAATGTCTGTGACTTTGTTGTCAAAGTAAGGGTAAAAGACCCAAATATCATGAAGGGTTAGAGGAATACCGGAGGGGTTCCAATTATCATGCTTGAAAATGTATCCTTACCATCTCCAATCTTGTGAGCAATTAAGTCACGAACACCTATCCTAAGATTGAGAATTTTCTTCCAAGACCAACAAGTATCAATAGGGACTTTCATGGTACTACTCTTGATAAAATTAGCCCAGATGCAAAAACTCCAAGTAGTATCTATGAGACCCCGTACAGAGCACATATGCATTTTATAGTATTTTTATATTTTTGCATCATTTAATATGCATTTACATCAATTAATATGTGTTTGCATTGTTTTACGTCTCCATGCCTCGTTTAACATGCATTTATATTCATTTACGTGTATTTATATGTTTTCAATATCGTAGGTATTAATTAAACTCTATCATATTGCATTAGCTAACCAAAACAATTAAAACACAACTACATGGCAAACTAGAAGACAATTTTTAGTTAAAGGGGCAATTTGGACTTTTGGACTTCTCCTAAATATCATACCTAACAAAAATAAAACAAAACACATTATACACATACACCCATCGGCTCCCACACCAAAAACACACACACACAGCTGAGAGAGGAAAGAAAAGAGAGAAAGAAATGGAGAAAGAAAAAAGGAAGAAGAAGAAGAGGGAATAAAAGGGGATTCCAACCATTCCTTTGCATTTTCTAACTAGTTTTAACCATTCTCTTGCTTCTTTTTCTTGTCAAATTCAAGGGCAAGGTGATGGAATCTTTTAAAAGCTTCTTTTAAAGCTCATTCAAGGTTATGATGTGTATATTTGTTTGTTTCATGCTTATGGTGCATAAATAAGAGCTTGGTGTATGCTTGATTTGTGTTGTATGGATTTTTGAGCTAGGGCTTTATCTTATTTGTGCCTTGATGATCTTGATGAGCTTGAATATGTTGTCTAGCAAACCCTTGTGAGTATACTAGGTGCTTAGTTAATGATAGAAGCAAGAAAATGAGATAAAGAGCTGAGATTGAGAAATTTCACATTTTTCTACAACTCCTGATCAATCAGGGAAAAGGCCTGATCGATCGGCCACTGTTCATGACAAACTTGCTTTCTGCCCGATCGATCAGCTACCTTGCCCGATTGATTGGACATAGTTCTGATCTTATTTGCATGTCGCCTGATTGATCAGGAAGTTTCGCCGATCGATCGGGGATCTCTTTCCTTCATCCTGACTCATCAATTATTTGCCTAAACTCTCTCGTCTGACTCCCCTAATTTATTTGATTTAATTGGTCTTTGATGATGGTTTTAAGTATGGAAATTGAGCCTAGGTGCTAACTTGTTTCATGTGCATTATGTAGGCTACTAATGGCACGTTTTATTGCCTAGATGTTAATATATATAATGAGCATTAAGTGGATTACTTAGGGCTTCGCAAGCATGTATATAAATGTTGTTCTTGTTTTACGTATAGAGTCATATTTCATTCAAGCTTACTCAGCAAGTATTGATTCCCCAATGTGTCTACATGTTATCAAACTTGTTTAAATGCTTGTGTGACGGAGGTAACCTACCTTGTTGCCCTCTGTCACCACCCCGTTTTCTCAATTATTATAATACCCTCTGATACTGCACTAACGACAAGAAAAAAGATGTATTCAAACTTATAACAACCTCGAACATCTGGGATCGTGATGCCACAGTTTTAAGAAGATCACTCCTCTTAGGTCCGTTAAGGCACAAGTTATTAGCCTGAGTTCTAATATTTGTAAAACCATACATCCAATAAGCTAATACTAGTAAAGCACCTTATATAAACTTTGTCACGTCCCGACCCCGACCCATTGGTGGGAGAAGGCCGGAACATGATGTGTACTAAATAAGTAAACTTGTTCAATCATCAATTCATAACCCAACAATTATAAATTCTTCAAGTAACTTCAAGAGAGGTACCCAAAACTAAGGGCACTTCAACCTTCATTAACCTATTTCATATATATACAAGGCCTAGTATTACCCATCAAAACATGTTACAAATCTTCAAAGTTTTCTAGGCCTCAAAATAATAAGACAATAGGGAGGTTACAATCCAATATCCAAAAATTCATCAATACAAGTAAGCAGGATCATAACAAGCAGAAGTCCGACTCATCATACAAGTAAGCCTCACCTTCGACTTGAGCTGCTGGCTCAGACTCGGCCTCAACTGAAAGATTGTCATGAAAATGGGCGAGCTATAGTTAGCTCAGTGAGGGTTAAGGGGAATGGGGATTTTCACAAGCATTTTTAACATTTGGAAAGCCCTTTTTGAAAACATGTCATGCATGAGCTGTAATTAAGTACAAGAAGTAATAAACAATTAATAATACATAACTCTACCCTCCGAAGACCTCAAGGGACCAAGCAAGGGTAGATTTACCATATATCAAAGGATATGGTTTTCTTTGCAGTTGTTGTAGACGGCTGGGCTTGATTCAATCTTCACTACTATTCCCCAACTCCAAACATTATGTGTTATCCGGATATCCACTAAGGGGACCATGGTAGTCAAGACCGACTGGTAGCCTGATGCTACCCAGAGGAAACAAATGCTACCATGCCTATAGTTGTGGTTGTAACCGTCGCGCCTGTAATTATTACCGTGTAAGGACAGGATATGAAACAACATTGATAGGAGGGCAACAAAGTAGGTTGTCGTCGTTCAAGTACAACAAACATCTATGTCAAGATCTCAATCATATCAATTTGACTCATAAACAAGTATGTGATAGTCAACCAAGAAGGTTATTCACAATAAACACTTATAAGCATGTAGTATTAGGAAATCCACTTTAGCTAGGTGTTCATGATTAGTACTAATTTCATGTATACAACATATTCACATGTATGGAAATTTGTAGTACCTCCATTCACTAGCATACTAAACAAGCACATAATCATCTTTCATGTATAATATTATGCAAGGATTTGTCATCCTATATTGCCTACATTCATTAATCTCCCAAACATCATATAAGAATTGGAACCAATATAGCACTCAACCTATGGCACAAATATATGATTTAATTCTACTATGATAAACTAGGATTTGATATGGTTCTAACATTTCCAACCGTGCCCCAATCTGACCTCTGTAGCTCCCGTAATCACTAAATCTTTTGATCAAATCGGTAGATCCTAGAGCAACCGGTCAACCGGTGCAAATAGGGTCTTCCGCCTGAAGCCTCCCCAGTGGAAGAGGGATCCTTTTACGGTCGCCAGATGAAGCAAGGGTCCCTCGATCGTGCCCAGCTACGAAACCTCAGCTACGCATTTTTACCTCTTTTGAACTCCAATTCAACCCATAGACTCAAATTTCACCCCAAAGCTTCCATACATGAACAAGACCATTAAACAAGCATTATAAACCATGAATCAAACAAGTATACTCAATTTCATGCCTAAAATCAAGATACCCTTTTCATTAAATCCATCAACAAAGCCTCAAAACAAGATCCAAGTTCAATAACCAACATTAATGCTAAAACCTTTCCCCAAATCTTGATCCACTCACATTCAATCTGAGTGTGCTAATGTTTTGAAAAAAAAGAAGAAAGCCATGAATACCTCATGGAGTGATGAAGAATCAGAAAGTAGAGCAGTGATGAAGAGCACACGAGCAACTATGTTGCGTTCGGTGCAGTAGCAGCACAATCAGATGCTGAGACAAAAACTGAAACTGCTTTAGCAGAATTAGCAACAACATTAGCAACAAGATTGGTTATGTCAGATGGTGAAACTGATTCTGAATTAGACAGTGATGAAGAAGAGGACAAATTCATAAGGACCTACTAAACGATATTCCAAAAATGGCTGATTGTGTGTAGAGTGAATCAAGATCAACTAACTAAGATTGCCGAACTTGAAAAGAAAAAAGATGTGTTGCAAAAATCCTTGGGAAAGAGTCAACAAAAGGCAGACATGCTGCAGTAGGAACTGTCACAGATCCAGTGAGGCTTCAAGATGATGAACTCAAGTACATAAAAAGCTTGATTATATGTTATCCATTCAAAAGTCTTGCAGAGATCATACTGGATTAAGCTATCAAGGTGGAGAATCAACAAGTCAAACAGTATTTGTCAAAGAAACTGGAAAATCAAAGGTAGAACAATCTGTTGCAACAAAACTTGGTGCAAAGCAGGAACTTCACAAGTAAGTAAGTTTATTCCTATTTGTCATTATTGTTTCATTCCTGATCATATCAGACCTCATTGCTATAAGCTTATGAGAGCATTGAAAAGAAGAAACAATACTTATTTAAATTTTGGAGGACCAAGAAAAATATCAAAAGCAAATCTGCACTTGTCGTAGCAAAAGGTAAAACAGATGTGGGTAAGAAAGTTTCCTATAACTTGTCTTGTCTTTTATACTACCTTGAAAGCATGTCCTACTAACTCTTGGTACTTTGATAGTGGATGTTCTAGGCACATGATAGGTGAACGAGAAATTCTTGAAAATTACAAGTCATGCAATGGAGGAGAAGTAACCTTTGACGATGGTGGAAAATGTCGTGTTCTTGGAAAATGAACCATTTCTCTTAAAGGCTTTCCAAGATTGAAGAAATTTTTGCATGTAGAAGGACTTAAAGCAAACCTCATTAGTATTCGTCAACTGTGTGATCAAAGATTGCTAGTAAACTTTATCAAGGATTGTTGTGAAGTAATTGATAACTTTAACAAATGTATTCTTACAGGAAGTAGGTCAATGAATAATTGTTATATGCTTTATGTTCCACAGAAACAAAATTTTTTATGTCAAAGTAACATAGTTGATAGTACTAAACTGTGGCACCTCAAGTTAGGACATCTGAAATTCAAAACACTAAGCAAAATTGTGAACACATGTATTGTTCGAGGAGTTCCTAAATTGAAAAGATTGAAGCATGAAGTTTGTGGTCCATGTTAACTTGGAAGCAGGTAAAAATCACTCATAAAAGTCTACAATAGATTGCCACAAAAGGACTTTGGAACTCTTGCATATGGATCTCATGAGTCATATGCAAACTGAAAACCTTGGTGGAAAAAGGTATATGTTTGTTTGTGTTGATGAATTCTCTAGATATTCATGGGTTGATTTTTTTTTTTAGATCAAAATCTGATACAATTGATGCATTCAAAAGATTGCGCTTGAAAATTTCAAATGAAAATGATTGTCACATAGGAAACATTGTTAGAATAAGAAGTGATCATGGTAAGAAGTTTGAGAATCATACATTCTCTAATTTTTGTGATCAGCATGGAATTGCTCTTGAATTTTCTGCACCAAAAACACCACAGCAAAATGGTATTGTAGAAAGAAGAAATAGGTTTTTGCAGGAAATAGCTCATGTAATGATAAATGCAAATAACATTCCTCATAAATTTTGCACTGAAGTTGTTAACACTACCTACTACACAGTGAATCGAGTGTATCTTTGTCCAGGTACACTTAAAACCCCTATGAAATCTAGAAATGTAAGAAACCTTCAGTTAATCATTTTCATGTGTTTGGGAGTGTTTGCTACATCTTAAATGATAGAGAGCAAAAAGATAAGTTTGATGCAAAAACCGACAAAGGTATATTCTTGGGTTACTCTACAAATAGTCGAGCTTATAGAGTGTTCAATTTACATACACTAACTATGATGGAGTCAACTAATATTGTTATGAATGATAATGTAGGTGCACTAAAAGCTGGTGAATCAAATGTTGCAGTAGACGATTTTGTTCTAAAAAATGTTGCAACAGGCACTGAGAATGATACAGTAGGAACTAAAGATAGACTAACATTAGACATTGTCTCAACAGAAACTGAAGCTGTCACAACTAGAATTGTCGCAACAGAAGCTGGAATACGTGAAACAGGAACAAACACTACTTCAACAGATACTGAAGTTGATGCAGCAGATGCTGAATATGGTATCACAGGCGCTGAACGACTTGAGCAAAGATTTTTAGAACTTCAGATAGCTGAACCTTCAAGTAAAGTTCAAAACAATCACTCAAAAAGTGATAGCATAGGTTCCTTGCATAATGGTGTTCAAACTCGAAACAAACAAAAGGTGAAGCAGTGCAAGAATGGTATTTTCATCTCTCAGGAAAAATATGCCAAAAATCTTGTGAAAAGGTTTAGTTTAGAAGATTCAAAGCACATGAGAACTCCAATGGGGTCAACCACAAAGCTAATGAAAAATGGGAATGAGAAATTTGATGATGCAAGTTTGTATAGAAGTTTTAGTGATGCAGATTGGGCTAGAAATATGGATGACAGGAAGAGTACTATTGGAGGCTGCTTCTATTTAGGTAACAATCTTGTTTCATGGTACAACAAAAAGCAAAACTCAATTTCCTTGAGCACTACTAAAGCAGAATACATAGCAGCAGGTAGTTGTTGTGCTCAACTTCTTTGGATGGATCAAATGATAGATGCTTATAGCATTGATCAAAATAGGTTTACTGTATTTTGTGACAACATAAGTGCCATAAATATCTCAAAGAATCCTGTACAACACTCACAGACAAAACGCATCGACATAAGACATCATTTTATAAGAGAACTTGTGGAGCAAAATAAGGTTGTGTTGGAATATGTTGCAACAAAAACTCAACTAGCAGATATCTTTACTAAGGCACTAGACTCTGTAAGGTTTGAGACCTTGAGAAAAGCCATAGGCATTTGTTCTCTATAAGATACAATGGTTTGTGTGCATTGGTTTATCACTAGAGTATTGAAAATTATATGTATAAATCAGCTTGTGATTTCATTTGTGGAACATTATTAGCAATGCACATCATTTACTTGTCATTTTGATAAATCTTAAATTGAAGTCTCAACAAGAAAAGATTTTGAACTTACTTGACGACTGGGGATTTAACAAAGAGAAGTCTCTTTCAGATTCATTCCTGAATTCTATTCACCTTGACAAAAGAAAATTCATATATAGAATATTGCAGCAAAAGTTGGAATGAAAAAGGCTACCTAAACTACAAAGAATGGTTCTAGAGTGAAAGCCAACATACCAAGAAAATACAATAAAAAAAAATTCATGCAGGGATGATTAGAGGACAAGGTATGTTGGAACAAATATTGCTTATAATCTAAACTTGTTTGATGGATGTTGAGGACCTTCTTGACTGACTTGTACATGAAACACATACACATATGGTCCATCCTTGAAATTCTTGTTTGATTTATGCATATGATCAGTAAAACTTCAAGTGGTGACTCAAAGTTCATACTCATGGAAATATGTATGTTTAAACTCTAAATTCTTTTTAAAAGTCAAAAGAATCTTGAGGGTTGAATGTCAAAGTTTGGAATTTGCTTGATTGACTTATGTTGCATTATAATCTCACACACCAAGTTTTTGCAACTAATTCTGGTCATAATTTGTTGAAACAAAAATTTGCCTATATGTCAGTCATATTTTTGTTGCATCAAAATAGGAGAACTAACAGTTTTGTCGCAGCAAAGCTTTGCTTTCTGATAAACATTGCTGCAGTAGGAGCTCAAACAGTTACCACTTTATGCTGAAATTTTAAGTGGGAAAATCAGTGATACGTTCAGCACGACTTTTTCAAAAGGAGGAGAGAAAATAACTTGCCAAAAACCGTTCATATTCCTTCTTGCTTAAAATTTGCTATTTCATTTGTTTCTTTTCTTTTAACTGTTCAATTGCCTTAACTCTTGCTTACCAGTTTTATTTCACATCTTTAACTTCTCTTCTCTTCTTTATCAGTTGGCATTCTATTCTTTTTCTCGCATACCACAGGTGCTACAACTATGGTACAAACACACACTAGAGCACGATGTTGGCCACGATCGCCTAGCAACGCACCTGGGGGTGATCCTAACAAACCTATTACATGTGAAGACATATCATCAAGTGCCACTTATACCACCAATCGTGAAAATCTACCACTACCACCTACTATTGACACCACTCTAGTTGTGGATGACAAAGGAAAAACCCGAGTCTCTAATTTCTCTACCTCTAAGCTAGAATCAAGCTTAGAATATTACTCTCAAGAAGCATTGTTTGAGTCGATTGGCATGGAGAGTAAATCGCCAATTATTGGCAAGATTTATCGCGACAATGAAGCCACTGCTGAACCCAATGTTGTAGCACCATTTATTGGTAATAAGAATGATATGCCCAATGCTACAGCAAAAAGTACCTCACATGCTGCTAACAAAACACCTACAAAAATTACTATGAATGATGAGGACATAGTTGCAGTTGATTCAGATGATGGTGATGCACCACTAGCAAACCACCCACCAATTGTTCGACAAAATGACTCTTCCACAAATTCATTTGATTCTAATGTTATGCCTAGTCTTTTCGCAACTGAGCGTGTTATAAATGATGTTGCTACAAAACCTCCAGCAAATGTTGCAGTAATGAGTGAACTAGGCACCCTACAGATTGCTGGACTTACTACTGTAGCTGATATTGAAATAGAAAATACACCTGGTCAAGCTTCATCTGGTGGTAAAAGTTACTGTAGTAGGTAGTGAGTCAAGCCCACTCAAACGCAGCAGAACCAAATGTGCAACACAAAAGCATAAGTTCACATCCTTTTCTCCAGCAAGTCGTAGCAAAATGCAGCACAATATGAGGCTTGTGTATGTGATCAATCTTCACTCTAAAAAGTTTTACTTTTCTGACTCTATTGCACGATGGGACTCAATCAATCAAAGACCTTTTGTGGCTGAAAGAACTTTACACACTAAATCCTATAAGGGCACAAGTGTAATCAAACTGCTAGAACAAAGAATGTTGTTAGGCACAGTTAAGATTGTCACATCATATGTTGCAGCAATTGTTCATGAGTTTTATGCCAATTTGACTAAGGCCACAGGAGACCCTACTTCCCTATATTATTATCAGACTTATGTTAGGGGCAATGTGTTCATTTTCTCTCCTACGGTGATAAATGAGTTTGTGAGATTTGAGAAGTCAAAGGAAGATGTTATAGATGTCAACTTTACTCTTGATCATGTTGTAATAGAACTGTTAGGGCATACTGCAACATGGACCCAAGGCAATAGGCTAGATGGTACAATACTTACCACGACATATGTTGTCTTGCATATGATTGCCTTAGCCAATTAGTTTGTAGGAAAACATGCAAACAATGTGAATGATTGCCTTAGCCAATTAGTTTGCAGGGAAACATGCAAACAATGTCAATGCTTAGATGGCCACAATGTTGTTTCATGTTGGCACTAGCATGAATTTGAACATTGGGAAGATCATTTTTTATAGGATTATGGAAAAAGTTGAAAAGAATGCTCCTACACTATATCTTCCATTTCCTTTTGTGATTTATGGTGTTTTGAGCCTGTAGCACAATGTCAAAAAACCGACCGAGGTATTAGCCAAACTTTCTTCTCCTTTGTATTATTCTAAGAAATATTTGTAGGGCAAACATCAAATAGGTACTCAAGGAAAGCGAACTACATTTTCTGTTTCTAATGCGGTAGGAGTTGCTGTTCAGGGAGAGCATAGTGCTACAGCACCTGGTGGCATATACATTGTCATCAACTCAAGTGCTGATGTGAGAAAATTGCTACAACAGTTACAAGGTGAGTTGCAACAAATTAAGACTACCCAGGATGCACTTCAGGCAACTAAGGCTGATGTTATAGCAACTCAAGCTCAGATTCTACAAGGGCAACAACAGATTCTCGTCATCCTTGCTACTATACGACTTCCAACACTACCAGATGCCTAACCCCTTGCCTTTGTTTGTCAAAATGGGGGAGATCAATGGGATTGTGGATGTTGTTTGGATGTTCTTATGCTCTGTTTATTTTTTATTGCTCTGATTCTGAACTTTTTTATCTTGCTCTTTTCTTATCCTTGCTCTGATACATTTCGTTTATTCTGGTTGTTTTAGTTTCTGCTCTGATACTCTGATACATTTTGTGTTATGTTTTCATTGGTTCTGTCTTATGTGTAGTTACCCTGATGATTACTCATTTTTATCTCAAGTGTGTTATTACTCTAATACTCAATTTTGCCAAAACAAAGCCAAATGGGGAGCTTGTTACGCCCCTTGCTGCAACAAAGGTTGCAATATTGATTGGCTTGTGTTTTGCCAAAATTATTTATTGTCTAAAATCAATTATGGTATATGCATATTTGTTTGGAAAACCTTAGCTGACAGGTTTACCATATTTACAAGAGAATCAAAAAGACAAATTGACATTTCATTATTTACTTGAAGGTTTGAAGTTTCCTTATTCACAAAAAAAGGTTCCCTTATTCAAGATTGTTTGGAGACAAAGTCATTTCATAAAGCTCAAGGCCCAAGCACGGATTACCTTTTGGAGACTTAAGGCAACTAATTCAGCATTATATATAGAGTCTCACACCTCTAAGAAAAATAAAGAAAAAAGAGAGAGAGAGAGAGAGCTGAAAAAGAAGATTTATTTGAGTCTTTAGAGTTGTTAGGTTTTGTTGAAGCAAATTGATGACGTGTTGTAACAAAAGTCTGTAACACAGGAATCTGATAGAGCATGTGTTGCTACAGCAAACTGTGAAATAGGTAGTTTATTTATGCTTCTGCTTTGCATATGTTTTAACATTTGGTAGGAAGAGTTTTTAGTATGTTTATTGCTTTGTAACTTCTTCGGGAGAAGAAGTAGAAACGTTCTCGGGAGAGAACGTTGTAAATCGAGGGAGCTCGTCAAACGTGAGATTCGCTAAGTAGTTCTTTCACCTAGGCGTCAAGAGTGAGAAGGAGTCTTTAAACTGTGTAAGTCCATTAGTGTCTATAACAGTTGGATACTTAATGAATAGTTTGTTGGACCAAAGATTGGTCCCGTGGACGTAAACCGCACGATCGAACCACATTAAATCTCGGTGTTCATACTTTCTGCATACGTTTATTTATTTTGTTTAACTTTTGTTACAACAAGATAACAACTAAGAACGAGATCGTCTGGAAAATGTATTACAATTTTAATGTAAAATGGAAAACTAAAAAATTTTCAACTAATGATGTCCGACCCCTAACAATGAAGCGAGTTGGTCTTCATTTAGCTGGTGAAGACGCGTCAAAGTTCCAGAAATGGCGGATCTAGTTTGGCAATATCAAAAGGTGACTTTAACTGTAGATGAACAGTAAAAAGTGATTTTACTATTCAAGCATAGATAATAGCCATGTAAAATAATTGAAGAGACAGAACAACAAACAACACTAACAAGTGGAAAACGCAGAAGATAGAAATAAAATAAGTAAAATAGAAATGATATAAGAGACGAAGTCTCTTAATTGTATTGCAAATCTGGAGAAATGGTTACAACGATGGTAGTACAGTGACGAGATCGTTTGGAAAATGTATTACAATTTTAATATAAATGGAAAACTGAAAAATTTTCAACAAAAGATGTCCGACCCCTAACAATGAAGCTAGCTGGTCTTCATATAGCTGGTAAAGACGCGTCAAAGTTCCAAAAATGGCGGATATGGTCTGGAAAAGTCAAAAGGTAACTTTAACTGTGGATGATCAGTAAAATGTGATTTTACTATTCAAACGTATATAGTAACCATGTAATATAATTGAAGAGACAGAACAACAAACAATACTAACAAGTGGAAAACGCAGAAGATAGAAATAAAATAAGTGAACCAAAAATGATATAAGAGACGAAGTCTCTTACTTGTATTGAAGATCTGGAGAAATGGTTACAACGATGGTAGTACAATGAGGAGATCATTTGGAAAATGTATTACAATTTTAATGTAAAATGGAAAACTGAAAAATTTTCAACTAAAGATGTCCGACCCCTAACAATGAAGCGAGCTGGTCTTCATATAGCTGCTGATGATGCGTCAAAGTTCCAGAAATGGCGGATCTGGTCTATAAAAGTCCAAAGGTGACTTTAACTGTGGATGAATAGTAAAGTTTGATTTTACTATTCAAGCGTAGATAATTGTAACGACCCGGCTAAGCGAATACCCCGTAGGGCAGAGATATTGTCCGCTTTGGAACACCCCGTACTTAACGTACAAGCATGCCCTCATGGTTTTGTTCCCCACGTATTACCACGTGAAAAGGCCTCATCTCGAATATAAGGGGATACTTCCCACTATATATTCAATGGTACTATTAAAAGTCAAAATTAGCTTACAAAAATTAAGTGGAGCAGTTTATTAATGAAGTAGTTGTTCTTTCATAGATCAATCACATAAATGTGGTTAAACTACTAGGTTGTTATTTAGAGACAGAAGTTCATTTGCTAGTTTATTAGTTCATACCAAATGGAACTTTGTATGACCTTATTCATAACAAGAACGATAAAGTTCTATTGTCCTGGGACATGCGTTTAAGAATTGCAACAAAGGTATCAGGAACATTGACCTATTTGCACTCAACAACTTATGTTCTTATCTATCACAGAGATATCAAATCGAGCAATATCCTTTTGGATGAAAACCACAAAGCAAAAGTGTCAGACCTTGGAATCTCAAGGCATGTTACAATTGAGTAGACTCATTTAACCACGATAGTAAAAGGGACTTTTGATTATTTGGATTCAGAGTATTTTCAATCAAACCAATTTACTGAAAAAAACAATGTATATAGCTTCGTTGTCGTACTTGTTGAACTCTTAACAAGACAGAAGCCAATATCTTCAAGTCATAGCATAGGAGAAAGTGGGTTAAGCTTAGCAACAACGTTTCTTATATCCATGGAAGAAAATCGTCTCAACATGATTCTTGATACTCAAATTCTAGATACAACTAATGACAAACAAGTCATAGTAGTTGTAATACTTGTTCATCGTTGCTTGAGCTTGGATGGAAGGAAAAGGCCCATTATGAAAGAAGCAGCTCCGGAACATGAGAGTATCAAGATGTCTCACCCGCCTTCAACAGTTCAAAAAAATCTTAAAGAAAATAAAGACAGCGAAAAAGGGTTGGTACTCTTTTCAGATGCTATTTCCTTATCGACAATGACATGATATAATTGCATCCTTTTCAGATCTCTATCCCTTATTGTCTGGCACTTTTTGATATCAAATTTAGTACAAAGTTCTAGTACATGCATTTTAAGATTTTCATTGTTCCGTACTAAATTTGAAAATTTTGATAATTCCACTATTGTTAATGTACTTGCATTACTTAATAAAGGATGAAATAAAATGTTATTTACTTTGTCGCAACTGATAACTAATTTGAATAATTGGTGATGAGGGTGGAAAATTAACTCTCTCCCGAATAATTGGTGATGAGGGTGATGTTGAATAACTTGCAAGATAAAGAAAGAAAACGCGGGGGTGGCGGCCTATGTTTCCCCTCGGGTGTAAGAGTGAGTTAGTATGTCCGATCTAAACAGTAGGTAGTTGAGAGTAATAAATGTGGACGATTTACCTCAAAATGAAGAGTGAAGGTCCTATTTATACTAATTCAGATTCCGAGCAGTAATTAATGCTTAACTCTGCCTGGAACTGTTCACGTCTGCCCAACCCTTTGCTCGGCACTGTTCACATTCACCTTATGTTACCTCAGAAGTGGCCTGTTACAGTAGGAAAAAATGAGTGGGTCAGCGCTAGGTCAGGTGGTTTCCTTAGCTCGGGCTCATACCCCTATCAATTGGATAATTACTTACTTAATTAGCAGTCTTGTGACTGTTGAAATAGGATAATTTTATGTTGCAATCATATAAAGATTTACCTTTTAGTATCAAACAACTTCTTTGATTAAGTTATAATTCAAAAATATATATATATTTTTTTAAAAAAAAAAAACATTTACTGTTCAAGTGAAAAAGTGCACAAATATTCTCAAATTACTAATTTTCTTAATCTTTTAGAGGATGATTTGGAAATAAATTCAAGAACAATGTCTATGAAATCTTATACTTGTGTGGGCTAGGCCCGTATGGACCCGAACCCCTATGGCTTGCCTCAGTGGACCGGAGTTTATAAGGGGGCCACGACCCGCGATCTAGCTTAATATAAGTTAGACAGACGCATGATTCACAAGATCCAATCCACGACCCCAAAGCACGCACCCTAGAAAGCATAGGCCAATGCCTCAAATTTAGCAATAGCTAGAATGGTCAGAAAGGCAGGGACGTAGACAGCGCGATCCTGGGTGTTCGAGGGCTAGCTAAATACCAGGGAAGGGGGTGACAATCACTCTCGAGATCACGTTGCCCAGTCTTATTAAAACAAGAGCGCAAATAGTTGCAGCCTATAAGACACAGGCAACTTGAACCTTAAAGACTCCCTACCCTCAGAAAAATTGCCCCAGATAGTAGAAACCTTTAGAAGCATCATTTGCCAAGACCCACCAAAAAAAAGGAGCTCGAAAGATTTGTCACCTAAAACCCGTTGTGATCTTAATTGTGAATCTGAGGATTCACAATATTATAATCTTATTGTTTGAAATTAGCTAATTTAGTTCTTATTGTTTTTCAAAAATTTTAAATCCGTCTCTATTGTTTAAAATTAGCCAATTTAGTTCTTATTATTTTCAAACAAAAAAAATTAATTTAGTTTGTGTCTAAATTGTCTAAATTAAATTTTTTTACTAACAATAGGGATTAAATTAATTTTTTTAGAAAATAATATTGACTAAATTAGATAATTTTAAATAATATGGATGAATTTGATTTTTTTTAAAAGTTAATATAGACTATATTGTCTAATTTTAAACAAAATAGATAAATTTAATTTTTTTGCAAAACAATTATAACTGTTTGTGGAATTTTCCCTTTTGATTGAAGGAAATAAGGTGAGGGGACGCGAAATGCCTCTTTTCTGGATTCCAACTGTTTTAGAGGAGGGAAGCCAGTGGATCACTCATTAACCTCCATTATACTCTTCTTTTCCCTAATTGTTGGTTTTGCAAATTAGAGGAAAATAGAAGATAGAGAAACTAAAACTATAACATCTCCAAATAATGCTTATTCTTTCTAGACATTACAATTAGCTGCCAATAAAACACATTTGCCCAAGTGTCCTTACCCTAAACGCTGTGTAAATTAGTTTATAACAGTGATGTTTTCCTTTTCTTTCCTTTTTTGATTTGAACTAAAAGAGAAAATGTCACACTTCGTCCCTATTGTTTTCTTTTAATTTCAATTTGATCCTTATTGTTTATAATGTCTTAATTTCATCCTTACTATTTCTAAAAAATGCTCAATTTAGTCCTTATTATTTTCAAAAGAATCTCAATTTCGTCCTTATTATTTTTTTAAAATTTCAAATTCGTCCCTATTGTTTAAAATTAGTCAATTTAGTCCCTATTATTTTCTAAAAAAGTTAAATTCGTGCCTATTATTTCTCAAAAATTTTCAATTTAGTTCTTGAATTATAGGGACGAATTTGAAACTTTAAGAAAATAATAAGAACGAAATTAAAACTTGTAGGAAAATAATAAAGACGAAATTGAAACTGTTTTAAAATAATATGGACGAAATTGAAATATTTAAAAAATAATAAGGATGAAATTGAAAAATTTTAAACAATATGAATAAAATTAAAACTTTTAAGAAAATAATAACAATAAAATTAAGATATTTTAACTAATAAAAATCAAATTGAGACTAACAAAAGATAATAAGAACTAAATGTGGAATTTTCCCGAACTAAAACGTTAATCCTTTCATTTCCTTCGTATCCAAACAAAAGGTGCTCAATTTTTTTCTTGTCATTTTCTTTTCTTTCATTTTCCTCCATAATTCAAACGTGCTGACTATTCGTCTACGGGTTCTGGAACCTCTCTTTCACATATACCAACAAAGAGGTTCAAAATCATTGACTGACTATTCAGGTCCGCGTTGTGGAATTTCTCTGTTTTATGCACACTGACAAATTAAGAGGGTTGGGAGGAGAAGAAAGACCCAGTTTTTGTCCATTTAACAGACATTGACAGCTAGCGCACAAGAATTATTGCAAGTTCAACCCATTTCATTTCATGTAAGTTTCCAAGCGGTGAGAAGCTATCGCCCAATGACTAAGACCCTAAACCAAGGAAATCACACAGTTCCTTAAAGCAAGAAACAATTATGCTATCAGACATTAATTTGGCCAAGTTAGGCTCACATGCATGCATGTTGATGTAGCCTCCAATGTGTTGTTTCAGTAATGCTTTCGCATCGAGGATGGTTTGGTTTGCTTGATTGTTTCCAAGATGTAAAAGACCTAGCTGAGGATATCTCTAATGGTTATTATTATTTACAAAAATTTATTATTTTTAGTAATTTTTAAAAATTTACGTCTCTTTTTTAATTCAAATCTCTAATGGGGCCCACTATTTTTTAGAGATTTATACCAAAATAGAGACCCAATCACTTTTTAGGTTTCTAAAGTTGTTATCAAAAAAGTAAATTGGGTATCTATTTTAACTCAAATCTCTAAAATGTGGTGAGCCCCATTAGAGATTTGAATTAAAATAAAGACCTGAATCTCTAAAAATGATAAAAAATAATAAGTTTTTGTAAATAATAACGACCATTAGAGATACCCTGATTCTGTGAAACTGAAGTTTTGCTTCTACTCTTACTGATTGTTTGTTCAGAACTGATGGAACTCAATGTGACTGGTTTTCTGGCTATATTATATGAATCTAGTCTCATATAAGATATAAGTTAGATGGTTGTAGCTCGTGATGTGTCTTGAGATGCCCGTTTTCTGTCCCCCTATTGGTTGGGAATTCGCTCTTGGATTGTCACTCTTGTTCGTCTGACCCGCACTTTAGGCATCTTTGGATTAGCATTTTGAGGTCCTTTGATAGGCATAAAGAAATCGTCTTGGTAGCAACAACCAAACCAATAGAACAAAGCTTAGCTCCGCAGCTGGTATACAAGCAAGGTGAGTAGGTCTATTACTGGCCGGCTCCAGACTCAAAAGACCTAACAGAGTAATCCCTGATAATATATTAATTGGATAAACCACAAATTTGTTTTCTTATGTTTTATTGAATTACCAAAATAATATTACTGCCCTTGTGATTTATAAAAATTTAGTTAAAAACTATTCGCGTACGCATACAAACGAAATAGTGAGTCGGATACTTATACACCGTAGGAGCTTATTAGAATGGGTCTAATGTACAAAGTTAGCAAAATACAACAGAGTTTTTTGCACTTTACCCATATGATCAATGAATACCAGCCAGATAATGTAGTACTAATTTGCTGGATCTAGTTTCTTACTCTTTGTTTCATTTTTAATTATTAAAACCTAAGATAGTGTCTGTTTAAGAGGTGAGAGATGTTTATTCAAGGTAATCTTCTAAATGATGCGACAGAAAACAAGAGCTTTAATATCCACCACCCAAAATAAATTTTCCAACACCATATATATACACGAAAAATATCTCTCTCTGCTTGGTAGATGCAGGTCACATTCAATATTTGGATTTATCTTAGGTATTGATCAAATAGGAAAGAAAAAAAATAAAAATAAAAGAACAATTGTCTTAGCTGATCAGATTTGACTACAACTACAATGAGACATACGGAGATGTATCAACTCTCCTCTAAATTTCAGTATATTTCCCAATATTGGAACACTTCCATTGTTTAACAACTAGAAATAGACTTATCAAGCCATGAGCCTGAAGTACTTGTTTCAGCTAATCTGTTTTCTTTGGCTGATAG